>OW388081.2:32190200-34690200 GCA_936449025.2 Sarcophaga subvicina
TGGACCAGTTGACTGTTGAATAGTTCTCTCGGTAGGCCAGCAATGGCCAGCGATACGGTGCCCGAACAGAATAGGATTATAAAATTTATTAAATAAATGTAATTTATTACAAGTCCAAGATTAATAACCTTAAACTAATTCATAATCGTTAAACATGGGATTTTTTTCGACTACAAAAGTCTTAGTACGGCAATATATTTTGACAAAAAAAGTCCCCACAGGCTTAATACTCTTGCACAAAGTCCCGATATGACTTCAAGAGAGTATTTAGGAGATCATTTGAAAGAACGGTTACGTAATCGCTAAATCTCAAACAAAAGTCATCCGAAAAACTTGCTCATGGTGCCATAAGAAAACACTAAACAAAACTTGTACATTTAATTCCAAATGGTTTAAATGGAGTGCTTGACCTTAAGCAATATTCTACTAAATACAAGGGATAAAATTTTCATATATTAGGCCTTTGAATTTTAAATTTACTCAGGGTTCTCCTATGGAGCCATCTGAAACTTTTTCTTATTTTTCTCTTGTTTTATGAAAAACATTAAAAAAATTTTTGTTTTATAATAAAACAGAAATAAATTAATAAAATAAGTATATAAACTATAAATTCTTATACAAACTTTTGGCTAAAATTCATGAAATTGCTAAAATATATTACCGTACTAAGACTTTTGCTGTCGACTGTATGTATAGTAGGAAGCCTAAAGGTGACCATCTGCGCTCTTACAATTGTTACAAATTCTATACATAATGCTTACATATATGTGTGTTTATAAAGAGTTCAATAATGGGTCCTTTAAAATTTTACTAATAAATTATTTACTCCCTGGCAGAAAGTCTGTCGTTATGCAGACTTCACTTTTCGAAAACGAAAGATGTGAAATCGAATCCACTTGCATGGACGTCAATCATAACCAAACCGTATACATCAGAGATCAGCAATGAATCGTTCTTTAGCTACTGATAAGCACTCATGAAATTTTGAATATAAGTAAGTCAACAATATTGAAATTTAACTACTCTGCTTCATTCGCACTTACTACAGAACTTTTTTATAAGTATGAGTACAATGACTATGAGTACAACGTTGACATCAAACTCATACCATTCGAAATATGTTTGATTCATAGGCCTAGTCATTCAGATTCATAACTTTAGAAAAATACTTATAATACTCATAAATGATTCGAGTCACATTTACAGTCTTAGTTGTTGTTGCATTTAAAACAAAAGAGTGAGTATTGTAGTGTTCGTACGCGAATCACACTTATTTTGTGATTATTGTAAATGTTGAGTCATGGAAAGTTGAAATCAACAACATCATGGGTATTGTTAAGTATGAGTACTTCAAACTTTGAATATGAGTAGTATGAGTATAATAATAAAACTAAGTATGCATTCGTACAAGTATCAGAAATTATGAGTATGATTCGATTCTACTCATCTTTTTGAATACTCATTGCTGATCTCTGGTAAACATCACCAAATGCTGAAAATACCCTACAACGACTTGAAAAATTACCACAGTGAAATTCTCTTATTCTGGCTTAAAAGGAGCAGGACTTTCATATAAGAACTGATGAAACGTTTCTCGGTCTTCCTCACTAAAATACATACATACATATGTACGTAATTGGTCACTCCAACCATTCTATTAGGATTACGACCTAGCTTCTTACACCACTACTGTTGTGTGTGTTAATTTTATACATGAGTGACGGGACCTACAGTTTAATATCGGCTCCGAAAGACAGAATTTTGAGAAACTTTTTCATGGCAATTTTATTTACTCTCCGAGTTTTTGCCAGAAATCTGCTGAGAAGAAGTACTTTTTCATCTTTTGTTTTGTTTGAGAAGTCTGACCTGTGGTTTGAACCAAGACGCCATGTCTAATATCCGATATTAAAATATCTTCTACAATATACTGAAAGAGATAGTATTTATTTTTGTAATTCTGAAAATTTTTTTAACAATTTCTAAGCATTTGAAAATAAAATAGCGGCTGGCATTAAGCCAAATAGAAACTCTTATCCAACCTTCAAGAAATGCTTACATTTCTGCAAAAGCTTTGGTTTTGTCTAGACAGCATTTGCACTATACTTGCCATTTGGAATATTTTTTTATTTTTCATCATAACTTATCGCTGCTGACAATGTCACTGGATTCATTTTTTTTCCCTTAAACTCAGGATTATTTTACCAGTAGGTATGGTTCTCACGGCCATTACTGCATACGGTTATTGAAACCACTCATCTGTTTCCACTCGACTGTGCATAAACATGAAGATGTTTTCGTTGACATTCACCGGAAATGGCAAACTCAGAGTGTAAGTACATATGTATGTATATAAATAACGTTGCGTACATATTTACTTTGAAACATAATATAAACAACGAAAAGAAAATATTTAAAAACAAAACAAACCAAAAAAAATCATAAGCCCATGGCATGGCATCCTGTATTGTCTTTAAAGTTATTTAGGAAACCGAATTAAACAAAATTCGTTTACAACATCGATGTGTTCGGTAATTTTGAATTACTTCCAACTCATTTTGCGAAACTAGGATAAGTAAAGAGGTAATATTAGCTGATACATACGATTTTAACTAAAATTTGATTTGATTGTATATGGTGATCATCACAGGTTAATCCGGAACAACCAACAACTTTGACTGCAAAACCAGACTTACAGAGAGGTATGGTGTACCACGAGCTTTTAAGACCTTTTGAAACCTTAATACAGATTGCTACCGACAATAAATGATCAATTTGAACCATGTACTTATCGCAAAACAACCAGAATGGGCCACAAGACACTGCAAAGTAATGTCGCAATAAGACAATGCACCTGCACACAAAGCACAACCAATCATATCCCACCCGTCTCAGTCACCACACTTGGTTCCTTCTGAATACTATTTTTTTATCCATGGAACACTCATTGGCTGGACAGCACTTTAATTCCTATAAGGAAGTCGAAATTTATATGACTGACTGATTACATACATAATTGGCATTACAAGTCAGGATTACGACCTAGCTTCTCACACCACCTATTTTCAGTGCCAGGATCTACAGCTTAAAGTCGACTCCGAACGGGAAATTTTTTGAGGAATGTTTCGTAACAATTTCATTTACTCTCAGAGGTTTTGTCTGAAATCTGACGAAGAAATATATTCCCTTATTTCGTTAGGTTGGAGATATCTGACAGGGGGTTTAAACCTTGGCCTCATGTCTAATAAGACGACACACTACCTATTAGACTACGACGACTGACTGATAGGTTCGTTGAAAACGACAAAGTGTTTTATTGGAGTCGAATCCACAAACTAGGTCGCCATAAACTAGTAAGTAGTGTGTTGGCTTATTAAGGGTGAGGCCACATCTCAAACCCCAGGTCAGCCATCTCCGAATAAACCAAATCTGAAGGAAAAAATTTCTTTGGTTACTTCCTCTCATTAAAAAACTCTGACAGTTAATAAAAGCTTGTAGACCCCGCCACTCATGTATAAAATCAACACATTCAACTTAAGTGGTGTGAGAAGCTACGTCATAATCCTGAAGAAAGGGTTGTAATGACCAATTATGTTATGTATGGAATTGCCTGAAAGTCGGAAAGAAATGTGTAGCCAGCAACGGTCAATAGTTCGAATGAAAAATGTTTTTTAATTTTCACAAAATAACGCTCATTTCATGCCAGTAGACCTGGTAAGAATAAATTTGTTGCTAATTTTTACTTTTACAGCGTAAATCTTCTTCTATCAGTCTGTGCATACATATATACACTAGCACAATGCCATATTATTGTACCTTGAAAAGAATGTTAATCAATCTAGTAACTGTAGAGACAGAAAGTTAATTGTCGTATATAAATCTACTCAGTAACAAAAGGTGACCATATTTTTCATATGAGGATTATTCTATTTTATGGTTGAATACGTTCACTTTATGCAGATGTATTCCAAAGCCATAATTTACATATAAATACAATATTCCTATGTATGTACTCGTATGTGCATATATTTAAGCATACTCAAGTATCATACTTGGTTACATACATACATACATACATGCATGCTAAACTAAAACGAAAGAAGAACATAAAAAGCAGTCCAACTATAAATTAACATTTTATCCCTTGTCAAATTGTTCAAGCGTATATGAATTCAAAATGGAGAAAAATTTGTGCAAATAGAAGAACGAAAAAGCAAGAAAGCAAGAAAGCAAGATTTTATATCATGATGATGATAATGATGATGCTTTACCCTGAAAAAAAAGCGAATTTAGTTGTGTTATTCATTTTAAAAATGGAAGTATATCGAACGATTTTAAAACGATTAAATAAAAAAAAATAAATCAAGTACGTTGACAAAGTAAGATGAAGCTTCCAGGAGTGACACCAAGTAAGGTAATGCTATGTCTTCTTTATGAGCTTCTACAACATGGACAATAAATTCATTCTGATCTCTACTCTAAACATACTGCAGTGGCTCACATCTTATTTCAAGCATCATCGTCTTTAATCGAAAGGGGCGTATTCTTTAAACTCCTATTCAAGTTTTTTATATCTTGCTTAGTTTCATAATTCACATAAATGCATACATAATTGGTCATTACAATCCTTCATTTAGGATTAAGACCTAGCTTCTCACACCACTTATGTTGTGTGTGTTAAGTTTATACATAAGTGGTTTAAAGTTTAAAGTCGACTCCGAACAATAGTAGTAGGAAGTCGCCGAAGAAATGTTTTTCATATTCCGTTTTGTTCGAGATGTTTAAACTGGGGTTTGAACCGTGGTCGCACGTCTAATAAGCCAATAGACTACAGCGACTCTGGCAAAAACTCTGAGAGTAAAATTAAATTGCCTTGAGAAGTTTCACAAAAATCTGTCATACCAAACCGATTTTAAACTAAATTTCTCGCCACTCATGTGTAACACTACACACACATACACACACATAAAAGTGGTTTGAGAAGATACGTCGTAATCCTGACTGAAGGGTTGTAATGACCAATTACACTTCCTTTCAGGCCGTTAACAACATTCAGTATTTCTCAATCTTTTCAAATGATGTATAATTTTTTTTTAATTATTTTAATATTTTGTTTATTGTATTTATTATTGAAAATATTATTATTTTTTTTATTAAATTTTCTAAACAATAACTTGTAAAAGCGAAGTCTGTGAACTGCTAGGTCCACTAGGTTAAGAGTTAGTCTTGCCCTTAAAAAACGGTTAGTGTTTAATCTCAATTATTTATGGCATAAATAGTGTTTTTTGTTTAATTGACACTATCATTTAAGTGTTGAAGCATAAAAATTCGTTCAAGAATTGGTGAAAGCAACCACAACAATATATAAAACAAACCACAACAGAAAATAAACAACAACGTGCGCATTCTTTCCAACGTTTAGAATGTAGAACAAACCAAACAAAGATTAGATGTGAGATCAAAAGAATAATAAATGAAGTGCACTGTGTAACACAGAATACATTCACTTAATGCTTGAATACATACATCACAAGATATGTACGAGTACATATGTATGTATGAACCTACGTTTTCATGTGTTTCATATGTTTTACAAGCATACATATTTTTATAGTGTGAGAATATAAGGAAGAGAATTTAAAGGTGTATGAGTTTATACACCATGCTTGAGTGCATATTTTTTGTCCCGTTATAACACTTGCATAAAAGCCTTGAATCGAAGTGTTGTGTGATGAGTACATCATATAAAAACAATTTTTTCTGCTCAAAATATTTTGTTGAACAAATATTTTTTTTTTACTTTCAATTATCTACATACATACACATACATAATTGGCCATTACAACCCTTCAGTCAGAATTACGGCCTAGCTTCTTACACCACTGATGTTGTGTGTGTTAATTTTATACATGAGTGGCGGGACTTACAGTTTAAAATCGATTCTGGATGACAGATTTTTGAGGAACTTTTCATGTCAATTTTTATTTATTCTGAGAGTTTTTTTTGCCAGAAATCTACTGAGAAGTCGCCGAAGAAATATTTTTTTTTTTCATATTCCGTTTTGATGTCTGAGCTGGGGTTTGAACCTTGGCCTTACGTCTAATAAACCAACACACCACCTAATAGACTACGGCGACTTTCAATTATCTGCGGCTCGAAATTTTAAACTGTGTTAATAACAAAAGTGGAAACCATTAAAGTTTCAAATTGCTGGAGCTTCCATCAAACAGCTGCACATAATAATTGACGATAAATCGGAATTCAAAAATAACGTAGATTATGATTAACGGCATAAGAGACTATGAAAGTTAAGGGTAGCTTAGTCTGGGTTGTTCTGCGTTCCTTCAGTATGAAAAAGAATTTTAAAAAATTAGTTTATTCAGGAGTATTAAAGCACAAATACCAAAATAAAAATGTTTTAATAGACCAATCCCAAATGCTGAAAGAAAATTTACAAAGAATTTTGGAGGGAGACTATGAATGTTAAGAGTAGCTTAGCCCTAGTTGCTCTGTGTTGCTTCAGTATGAAAAAGAATTCTAAAAAATTCATTTATTCAAATGTATTAAAGCACAAACACCAAAACAAAAATGTTTTAATATACCAATCCAAAATGCTGACAGGAAGATTACAAAGAATTTTGGAGGCATAGCCTACAAACAGTTATTGAATCCATCTATCCGTATCGCATGGTTTGGTTTTATTAAAAGCAAATCTTTTCAAGCCTTCGTATGAATAATAAATTTTTTTAAAGTTCAAATGTATAACAGAAAAAGGTAAATAAAACAAATAAATAAAATAAAATTTGTATTACATTTTGCAAATAAACCGGAAAACGGAAGGAACAGTTCATTTTACAACAAAACTCTAAAAACATGTATAAGTACACGGAAACAAACTTTCAGCTGCAGTATTATTTTAAAGCATAAAGGTGTACTTTAAAAATACAACAACAATAGAGAAACATAAGTAAGTAAAACTACAATGAAATGAAAATGAATTTTTCCATGTAAATACATGAATACAATGTGTACGTTTAAATACAGAGTGTTTTTTTTTAAATAAAAATTTCTCTTCCTCAATTCCAAACATTCAAGTGCCATACATACAATATTTGTGTGGAATTATAATGCAAGTACCTTTTCTTTGCATTTTTTTTTCTTTTTTCATTTATGGAAAGTCATGTAAATGTTGATTTCGGAAGAAACCAAAACTAAAACAAAATCCTGTTTTAAGGCATGTGTTTTTTGAATAAAAGAAATATGAGCTGAAAAAATAAAACCACAACATAACAACTTAAAAAGAAAACTATCAAGTTTTTTTTCTATCCATAACAATGGTTTGACAGCTAAGAATGTCAAACTGAGCTGAAATTGTTCAGAAAGATTTGGCATGACATTAAAAATCGTTTTACGCCAGAACAACGTTGCCAAACTAAGGAAATCGAAGTTCATAGAGTAGTTCGGCCACAATGCAGCCTACATAATCAGCCTAGTTTGCAAGGAATTCATGCAGTTGTTTTCGATTCAAAACCATTGCATATATAATTTACAATACATATGTAACGTTACAATCCTTCAGTCAGGATTACGATCTAGTTTCTCAAACCACTTAGGTTGTGTGTGTTAAATTTTTACATTAGTAGTAGGATTTACAGTTTATAGGCGATTCCGGACGACAGATTTTTATTGAGAAACTTTTCATGACATCAGCAAACTGAGACGAAGTTACCGAGGAAATATTTTCTCATATTGCGTTTCTTTGGAGATGTCTGACCTGTGGTTTGAACTGAGGCCTCATGCCTAATAAGCCAACACACTGCCTACTAGACTACAACGACTGCAAAACCATTGACAGGACAAATAATTATGCGAAGAGAATATTACGCGACTGCAGTGCGAAATCTTAAAGATGACATCGACATGTCGATACATTCATATATAATTGGTCCTTACATCCTTTCAGTCAGGATTACAACCTAGTTGCTCACACCGCTTATGTTGTGTGTGTTAATTTTATACATGTGTAGCGGGAGATACAGTTTAGAGTCGATTCCGAACGATAGGTTTTTGAGAAACTTTTTCATGACAATTTTATTTCCTTTAATCTCAGATTTTTGCTAAAACTAGGCTGAGTGACACTCGTCGAAGAAATATATTTCTTCATACTTCCTTTTGTTGGAGATGTTTCACCTGGCGTTTGAACCGAGGTCTCATGTCTAATAAACTAAAGCAGTATCTATTAGACTATGTCGACTATAAACATCAGATGTACTCCCATAGCACTTTCATTTATAAGATTATTATCTTGTTGTACTGTGACTAATAATAAATAAATTAATTAAAATAAAAGGATATAGGCAGCTCTCTGGTTGTACTTAAGTGAGAGCTTTGAAATTTACGCCACAGCTAGGCACTATCTAGCTACGAGTTGTGTTATATTTAGTTTCTCCAAGCTAGCTACAAATCGTCTAATTTTTAACAAAATATAAAAACATTTTTTTAGTACCCAAATAATCCTTATGTTATTAAAATAAGCAAATCCTTAATGCTTAAGTTTTTTTGTAAAAAAAAAATCCAGAAAAAGGATATATGCAGCACTTTGGTTATAATTAAATCAGAGTGTTAAAATTAATATCATAGATACACACTTACCAGCTACGAGTTGTGTTATATTTAGTTTCACCAAACAATTTACAAAAGTCATAATTTTTTAACAAAATATGAAATTATTTTTTGTTTTAAGTTTGACCTGACGTTTGAATCGAGGCCTCATGTCTAATAAACTAACACACTGCCTGTTAGACTACGTCGACTACAAACATCAGGTCTTTCAAAAAATGTGTGTGAGATATTTACGAAATTTTTTTCTGTTGGTTTGAAAGAAATGAAATGTTCTACACGACTTCTCTTGGCAGAGTGCAAACGAAATGTCAGTTTTCTATGAATCAAGCGTTTAAGTCGAGCATCTTCAACATATTATAGAACTCAAAGCACGGCAAGCGCATCCTTTTTTTCAATCTAAATAAATTAAAGCGTGTGTAAGAAATCATTAATAAAATTGCTTACTTAATGGAGAGACGTATTGATGTCATCATATATGGAATATAAAGAACCTGTTTCAAATGTCAGGCAAGCTTATTGGAAATGTGCAATTTTCAATGGCTCATAAATTAGACTGATTTTGACCGATGGCATGTATTATGTTGGCTTTGAGGTCCTAATTCGTATATGCTTGCGGCTTAAGACTCCACAAGAAAATGTATAGCGGCGTCAAATGGCACGATCTCAGCGGCCAGTTCAATTCACCTTAACATGAAATGTCCATGCCTGTTCTATTTTCTATTTCTATGCAAATGAAGAAATATGTCAGTACTCTGAATAATAACGTAGCCTAATTTTTAATAACTTATCATATTATGTTTTAAATAACCTGTTATATTAATACATTGAATGTATCCTTTCAATTTAATTTAATAAACAATACAGCAGATTTCTGGCAATAACTCTGAGAGTAACAAAAAAATTGCCACGAAAAGTAGACTTTAAACTGTAGGTCCCGCAACTCATGTATAAAATTAACACACACAAATTGAGTGGTGTGAGAAGCTAGGTCATAATCCTGACTGAAGAGTTGTAATGGCCAATTATGTATGTATGTTATGTAAACAATACAATACGTAATAAAATATTTTATTTAGAAAGGAAATTTTAAATATTTTCTTTAAGAATAAGAAAACTTCAAGAAATATTGTAAAATTTCATTTTAATAGTGTATCTTAGCTAACAGAGAAGTGCAGTGCAAAACAGTTTTTATATCAAACTTCAATTAAAAACTGAAACCTTACATGTTTATTAATTTTACCAGGCAAACAACCAACAAACAACCATGAAACTAAAAAGTTTTCTACGTTTAGTTCATAGAGTTTTCCATAAAGCCATGACACCTTAATTTGTTGCATATAATCCTCAACCATATTTATATGCAACATGTTCATACTCATTTTAAATACGTTTAGGTGTCGTGTATAAACACCGCAAAACTTTTTTGAGCATTAAATTTAAATGCAAATTTTCTTTTTCACATGCATCAGGTAAGTTCAGTTAAGTTTAGTAGTTTCGTGAAGGTAGAAAAAAAGTCTCCTTTCTTAAATTGTTCCAAATAGAGTTTAAAAAAGATTTTAAATTACAAACGCTTACACTTTAGCGTAAACAGGATTTTAAGTTGACAAAGGATCCACAAAATCAAAAGAAAAAAAAGAAGAAAACCGGTGAAGTCCGTGCTATGCATACAATATGGTTTTATTACCAAAAAAAAACTAATAGGTTACATGGTCCACTCGGTCAATCCCATTTTTAGCTATTTTGGCATATAAGTCCGGCCATATGGCAATTGCTGGAACCAAATTTCGTAGGTATTTTTCTGATTAACTTTTGAAATCAAGAATTCAGTCAACACCTTAATGACAGTTGCAATCTAATTTTGAAAGAAAGAAGAATTGAAATACATTCAGCATGTAAAACCCACTAAACAGTAATTTTAATCAATCTACGTCAACAGTTTAATGATTGTGTTTCTTTCAAAAATGGTAATTATCCCTACTAGCGTATTTACATAGAAATAAATTTCATTATTAAACATAATATTTTGATAAAAATAATCATCTTTGGCCAGCTTAATAAAAGTTCAACCAGCAATACATTTGACGCCAATGATATATACAAACATAATAGGCCATTAGAACCCTTCAGTCGGAATTACGGCCTAGCTTCCCACACCACTCAATTTGTGTGTGTTAATTTTATACATGAGTGGAGGGACCTGCAGTTTAAAGTCCACTCCGAACGACAGATTTTTGAGAAACATTTCATGGCAATTTTATTTACTCTTCAGAGTTTTTGCCAGAAATGTACTGAGACGAAGTCGCCGCGGAAATATTTTTTCACATTTCGTTTTGATGTCTGTCCTGGGGTTTGAACCGTGGCCTTATGTCTAATAAGCCAACACACTACCTACTAGACTACGGCGACTAGAATGATGCCAATGAAGGTTGCCTCAATTCTCGTACACGCAGTATTTTATAGGCACTAAACTAAAGATCCTTATTTAGTATTTCACAAGTAGACGAAGGATAAAGTGCAATAAGTTGCAAACGATGACCAATCGACATTTCACACTACAGTCGCAATATTCTTTACGGAACACGTATTTATTTCTCTTGCCAATGGTTTTGTAGTCGACATAGTCTAGTAGATAGACCACGATTCAAACCCCAAGTCAGACATCTCCAACAACATGACATACGAAAAATTGTTTCTTCGGTGACTTCTTTTGAGCAGATTACTTGAAAAAACTCTGAGAGTAAATAAAATTGCTATTAAAAGTTTCTCAAAAAAAATCTGTCGTTCGAAATCAATATTAAACTGTAGGTACCGCCACTCATAGATATATAAAATTAAAACACACAACATAAGTGTTATAAGCAGATAGGTAGTAATCCTAACTGAAGGGATGTTATGACCAATTATGTGTATGTATGTATCAGAGATCAGCAATGAGTACTCAAAAAGATGAGTAAATTCTAATCATACTCATAATTTCTGATACTTTTTTTAATATCATACTCATACTACTCATATTCAAAGTTTGAAGTACTCATCATACTCATGCTTAACAATACGCATAATATTATCGATTTCGACTCTCCTTTACATTTACAATAATCACAAAATAAGTATGATTCGCTTACGATCACTACAATACTCACTAGAAGGTTGTGTGTTTGCTTTACTTGCTGTCTTTGTCTTGTTTCTTTTTTATAAATGCAACAACAAATAAGACTGTAAATTTTGATGAATGATTCGAATCATTTATGAGTATTATGAGTATTTTTCTAAAGTTATGAATCTAAATGAGTAGGCTTATGAATCAAACATATTTCGAAAGTTATGAGTTTGATGTCAACGTTATACTCATACTCATTGCAACCTGTCCTTATAAATCAATGTTGTAGTGAGTATGAATGAATCAGAGTAGTTGAATTTCAATATTGTTGACTCACATATATTCAAAATTTCATGAGTACTTATGAGTAGCGAAAAATCGATTCATTGCTCATCTCTGGTATGTATGTACGTTTACAGTTGAATTAAATCTCTCTTTTATATACATTAAGTTAAACATAAAAGCAGTAGTAGGAAATAATCTCTATGAATAAGCTTAGCAGTGCTCTATTAAAAAATAGATAAAATAACACAGGCTATTTAAATCATTTTACATAATAGGCTTAAAAGATAAATGAATTTTGCTTTTGTAGCTATTGCTACTGTTACATAAAATCTACTGCAATAGATTTATTCTTTTTTAAAAAGAGTCTTTTATACACACAAGCATGTTTTATAAATTTCACTTTACGGACACTATGAAATAAATTTTATTGCTTCCTTTAAATTTTACAACTTTTAATCCCAAACTCGTTAAACAACATTAAGTTGATCAAATTGTACTGTATAAACGATTTCTGGGGGTTTGAACTCACTTATAACCTCCATACCATAGTAGACATGATTAAAAAATCGTTGCTTAAAAATGACACCCAAATGCTCTTACTATGTACATACTTATATGTGTATGGATTTAAAGGAAAAAGCTCACAATTTAGGCATAAAATACGGACCTGCAACAGAACACAACAGCAACGTCAACATTCATTGGTCGAAATAAGTGTTGGCCATGCAAATATTGTCTTTGCAGAGCTAAACATAAAGCCATAAAAATAATGTTAGTAACGCATTAAAGATCCTGTATTATTGTTAGTAAGTCTTTAGCTAATAGGAAATTATTGATACTCAATTCAGTTAAGTGTACTGAGAGTGACATGCATACATACATAATTGGTCTTTACAAACCTTCAGTCAGGATTACGCCCTAGCTTCTCACTCCGCTTATATTGGGTGTGTTAATTTTATTCATGACTGGCAGGAGCTACAGTGTAAAGTCGACTCCATACCATAGATTTTTTGAGAAACTTTTCATGCCAATTTTTTATTTACTCTCTTTTTGAAAGCAATCTGCTGAGAGAAAGTCGATGAAGAAATGTTTTCCTTCATATTTCGTTTCGAAATTTAGCTTACAGCGACTACACTGAGAGTTTGGTAAGGTTAGCTTGAAGGGGTAGCTTTACTACAAACAGCTCACTTGAGCATGCACAACCACCACGGGTAAGCGCAGTCCCCGTACTACCCAAATTCCGCCAAACTCATAGAAGAAATTGGCCTGCTGGTTGGTACTTCTTCTGTCAATCATGGGCCAAGTGAGTCTGGCAATTGGACAAAACTTTTCATTTGTCCAGGATAGGTAGGCATACCGAAATGGCCAATTTAACCGAGGTGAGTGGCATATTCAATTCGATTGACGAGGCTTCCGGAAGGATTGTACCTGCTCTAGCGAGCTCATCAGCTCTACAGTTGCCTGGAATGTCTCTGTGCCCAGGGACGCTGGCAAACGAGACGCTGAACCGTTCAGAGAAGGTGTGCAGACAACGGCGACACTCCCTGACGAGTTTGGAGATGACCGTAACGCTGCTATCTAATAGCAGATTGGACACTGAGAGTGACATTTAAGGATATTTTATATTTTCTTTTAACATGCTGAAATACAGTGGACAGCAAAAGTCTTGGTACGGCAATATATTTTAGCAATTTCATGAATTTTAGCCAAAAGTTTGTATAGAAATTTATAGTTTATATATTTATTTTATTAATTTATTTCTGTTTTATTATAAAATAAACAATTTTTTAATGTTTTTCATAAAACAAGAGAAAAATAAGGAAAAGTTTCAGATGACTCCATAGGTACCACAAAGGAGGACCATGAGTAAATTTAAAATTCAAAGGCCTAATATATGAAAATGTTATCCCTCGTCAAGCACTCCATTTAATCCATTTGGAATTGAATGTACAAGTTTTGTTTAGTGTTTTCTGGTGGCACCATGAGCGATTACGTAACCGTTCTTTCAAATGATCTCCTAAATGCTCTCTTGAAGTCATATCGGGACTTTGTGCAAGAGTATTAAGCCTGTGGGGACTTTTTTTTTGTCAAAACATATTGCCGTACTAAGACTTTTGCTGTCCGCTGTAGATATGTATTTTCCATTCGATTTATAATAAAGTATCCTAAAATAAATTGATATACAACGTTCGCTATGTACTAACATTTTTTCTAGAGTGTAATACTATCAACAGTTGTACTGACTAGATATTTCTATTTTGAATTTATGGAGTGGAGCCTGTACAACAGTAGTTAACAAAATTCCCAATATTTGTTCTTTGAACAATTGATTTTTATTTTTCTATTATTTCCTTCTTTTTTAATCTAAAACTCTTGGCCCAAATATAGATTCCACATATTTGCAACAATATTTGCAAATAGTTTTTATTTTTTTTTTTATCATTTTATACAGCTTTCTCCTCAGACTGTATAAGAACAATAGCAAAACAAAATTACATTGGATAACGACTTCAAAAAATAAACTGAAACATCAGCAACAACAATTGCAACAATACTTGCAACAAAGTAAATAAGAATTCTTCTTTGGAAATAAAATCGATCAGGAACAATAACACATTTCCTGACAGTAAAATTAATATTGACACACAAGGACAAAATACCATGAAGATGGTAGAAATCTGTTTAAACATCCTATTTTTTTCTTTTGTTTCTCCTTGACAGGATGTCAATTTTGTTGATTTTTAGTGATATTATGCTCAAATGGCCAATTAAAGGTAATTTATCAATTTAAGTAAGTATTTCAAGTATTACAGTCTATTTAATACAGTAATGGACTAGACAGGAGACATGACTTGCGACATACGTACGAATTTATTATTATTCTTTATAATTTATATACATATACATATACGTACGTACATATATATTTGAATGTAAGTTTTATAATACAATATGAAATTATTTCTTAATATGAATGTGTTGTTGTACATACATACTTTACAACACTTCAGTTAGGATTACGACCTAGCTTCTCACACTTCTTATGTTATGTGTGTTAATTTTATACGTGAGTGGTGGGACGACCTACAATTTAAAGTTAATTCCGAACGACAGATTTTTGAGAAACTTTAATTGGCAATTTTATTTACCTCCAGAGCTTTTGCCAGAAATCTGGCAATAACCGTAGTATAGTAGGTAGTATGTTGGCTTATTAGACATGAGGCCTCAGTCAAAACCCCAGCCGAAATTTCGTGCAAAATGAAAAAATATTTCTTCGGCGACTTCCTCTCAACAGATTTCTGGCAATAACTCTGAGAGTAATAAAAAAAATTACCATGAAAAGTTTCTCAAAAATCTGTCGTTCGGTGTAGACTTTGAACTGGAGGTCGTGCCACTCATGTCTGCAATCAACACACGGAACGTAAGTGGTTTGAGAAACTAGGTCGTAATCCTGTCTAAAGCGTTGTAAAGACCAATTATATATGTATTTAGGTATGTGTGTAAGATATCATCGATAAATTTTATTAGTTTTAAAGACGTTAAATATGGTATACACTGCTTCTTTGAGTGGATCACATTTCCTTGAATCTGGCACATAAATCAGGCTGAATTTAAATTATATTAGCTTTTAAGACCGCTGCCACTTTTGCTTTATTCTCATACACTTGCGATACAAGAAAAAGTCTAACAAAACCAAATCGCAAGCTCTTCGTGCTCATGAAATGACCATACCCTCAAATCACCTGTGTAGAATAGCCAATGTGGCACGAGCTGTGTGCTACGCAGCACCGTCCTATTGAAACCTGACGTTTAAATCATCAAAATGAAGTTGGTAATCATTAACCTATAGTGACGGCAAAAATGCCTTTCTAAAGCGATTTGAATCGAATATGTCTGCTGTCGAAAATCCACACCAAGCAGTGACTTACGAGATGTATTGGACACTCTTAGATTTCAAGTATATTGGTATTGTCTCAAAATCGATAATTTTGCTTGTTTACGTACCCATCCCTCCGAAAATGGCTCTCATTGCTGAAGGCAATCCAACTGATTTAGAGCCTTTTCAGGGAACACACGTCCTTTAATCTTCAGTTTCTTGGTCAGTTGGATTTTTTACGTGTGCAGACCAAAGTTACAACGTAAAATTCAGTAAGTTATGGTCTTGCGAAAGGCCGAATTTTTATAAGAGATGCGAAATCGACTGGCTCGGAATGCCCTAGGCACACACGGATAACGGTGATGATATTAAATACATTCTATTCCAGACGATAATCTTCAAACATACAAAGCTCTTTAATGAAATAATTTTGTATGAATAATTTTTCAAATCTGATTGAGTATGGACAGTAAAAATTGTGAACAGTACATGTTATGCACATCATATATGCATAACATACATAATTGGTCATTAAAAGGCTTCAGTCAGGATTACAACCTAGCTTCTCCGACCACTTATGTTGTGCGCGTCAATTTTATACATTAGTGGCGAGACCTACAGTTTAAAATTGATTCCAAGCGACAAATTTTTAAGAAAATTTTTCATGGCAAATTTATTTACTCTCAGAGTTTTTACCAGAAATCTCCTGAGAGCTATTTTTCATATTTCGTTTTGTTTGAGGTGACCTGGGGTTAAACCATGGCCTCACATCTAATAAGCCAACACACCACCTACTAGACTACGTTATCACTCTCAGAAAATTTTATAGAATCTATTGTACTATGCGACAATGATGGTAAATGGCAGAAGTTTGTTATTTCTGCTGTCTTAACAACTTTAAAAATTCTTTTTAAGCCAACTGTACTCAAACTAACTTAACGTATTCGATTTTACTACAATGGCGGCTATAAAAGACTGTGTAAAAAAGCTCTTAAATCTTTAGTTCAACTAATATTTGATACAAAATTTAAAACTTTTTTTTTTTGTGTTTATTTAATAAAAATTAAGAAACTTAGACTACTAATAAACAAATAGTTGATATCTTAATATATATATATCTGTTAACACTGTCCCCCGGTGGGGATCTCCTGTACATTAACTATTTACTAATTTACAGTTTAGAATATATTTCAATTATATTATAATACTATACATTTACACATGGTATACAGTGTATACTTAATCCATTTGTAACGGAAAAAATGCTTAGAAAACGTTACTTCTGTATTGCAAGGATAAGATAAAAGCTACAATCAAGGGGGTAAAATGTGAAGAGAAATTTATTTGGTAAGCCACCAATACTTATTTCTAATTCTAGTTGACATGTCTGTGTCTTTCATATAAATATTTGTGTCAAACCGGCGATTTTCCGCGGTAAACTCTTTGCAAAGGATAGTCTTGTCACTTGCTCTTCTATATATGTGGTAGAAGATAGGAACACCATTCCCATTTTGTATATATCCGCGTTTATCGAGGTATAAAAAAGCTTCTGGTGAAAAATTTAAAACTTTTATTAATGCAATGTATTTAATAATGTATTCTTTAATCCTGAAGGGCAACACAATACCAACTTTAATCAGATGGAGAAAATAAAATCCTTTTAATCCCTTTTTTATAATCCTTTAAATTTGTTGTTTTACTTTTATGACTCTCTTTGTGGTTTTAATTTTTATTTCCGGTTGTGATAACGCTGACTGTGTGTCCCTTTGCTTTTGGCAATCATACCACAGAACTTTAAGGAATAATAGTTAAACGTTAGAGACAATATTTTTCCTTATACAAGTTTACAAACATAATGAATTTAAATTATCGTAAAATTTTATACTTTTCACTTAAGGACCAGTGAAATGTCAAACCCTAAAGTAAATTTATTCGATTACGTTTGGCATGAAAGGGCTTTTAAGGGTATATGTATGTATGTATTATACCATTAATGTAATATTTTTGGTTTTTTTGCGAATATTAGAAATAAAGGTTTAAAGATTGTACCATCAGTTGTAGCTTAAACGATGACAATAGTTTAAGCAATGTTTTCCTAGACTGCAAGACTTAAAGGGAAGGCACTAGTTTCTCATCTGGGGAACTTCACTAACAGAAGGTTGAAGATATGTAGTAGAATAGACACAATTAGGCCATATAACAGCCATTGTTGTAGCACTGTTATCCATTTTGCCCTAATCTCAGAACCATGGGCATGTATCCAATAGGTGAAGAAGGTTCCTTCTCTTCCTCATCTCTTCAATTGCTGCTCCAGAAGCATTTACCAAATGTCCAACACCAATGACCAATGCACTTTGCATGCCATATAGCTGATTTCACATGCACACTTCAACCAGCTGTGAAAAGATTTTCGGAGCAATATTTCTCGTATTTGAAGCTGGCACTAACGAAATCTATAAATGTAAAGTTAGTTATGAACTCATCAGAAAGTTCAATGATTAGATATGACACAGTCATTTGACCACAATCGTTAGACCATTCGCTCTATAGTTCTTTGAAATATCACTGTATCCCGTCACTCCTATGACAAGAGTGGCCTGTGACAGTTATACACCGTCTTGAAGTTCATTATATCAAAACCAAGCGCTTTGACAGCCGCCTAGCAACCAGAAAGTACTAGTACAGCGATTCTGCAGATATTTCCGTCTCTAATAATTATCGTTGCAGCTTGTATTGCGTACACTTTTGCCTGGAGACATCGAGCGATTCGATAGCCTTATGAATTGAGCTATGCCTACATACATACATAATTGGTCATTACAACCCTTTAGTCAGGATTACGACCTATCTTCTCACACCACTTATGTTGTGTGTGTTAATTTTATACATGAGTGGCGAGATCTACAGTTTAAAGTCGACTCCGAACGACAGATTTTATTAAAAATCTTTGAGAGCGATAAAGCCTCCTTGTAGCCGCTGTAGTCTAGTAGGTAGTGTGTTGGCTTATTAGACGTGAGCCCACGGTTCAAATCATCTCCAAAAAAACAAAGTATTATAGTTTTGTCAGTTTTCTCAGATCAATTTCTTCTCATTTCATTTTCTTATAGTCAAAATCTTCGTCGCTATATAAACATTCTGAATCTTTAGCATTTTCCATTCTAAAGGAGATTTCTGGCAAAACCTCTGAGAGTAAATAAAATTGCCATGAAAAGTTTCACAAAAAATCTGTTATTCGAAGCCGACTTTAAACTGTAGGTCCCGCCACTCATGTATAAAATTAAGGGCCATTACTACAACTTGCCCTTAGCTAAAGGGAGGATTTTAACGGGCAGATAAATTTTTTTCATTATTATAAGTGGACAATATAGTAGAAGTGAGCGTTAAGCTAAATGGAGGATCATCATACCGGTAACTTTTAAAGTTAAGTTTATGTTTGAATTTGCCATATTGTATATTATTTTCAATATGGCAACTTCAAATATAAATAAAATGAACATATACAAAAAAAAACGACGCCCGTCGTTTAAAAAAAACTTGTTTAATTGAGCGGTGTTATCGACATTGCTCCGGCACTGCCATATTTTTGAAAAAGTTAACTTTATTTTAATTGTATGTTGTAGTAACGAAAAGAAGTTAAGTGTGACTTTAAAGTTCACTTAAGCTAAAGTTGCCTTTAACTAAACCCAACTTTAACGGGAAGTTGTTATAATGGCCCTTACACGCACAACATAAGTGGTCGTAATCCAGACTGAAGGGTTATAATGGCTAAATATGTATGTATTTATGAAATGAAGCTTCCTAATTAATGCTAAACATGATTGCAAATGGTTTGCTTGGATTCGTAGTTGAACATTTTAAACAGTCTACTATAAACGCCTACAAAACGGCGAAATTATCCGGAAACCGAAATTTTCAACCAACTAATATTGGGAATATGTTTTGTATTATATTGACCAATAATTAAAATTAACTCAAAAAATGTAATCAAATCAGTGGGTGATTCCCTATCGACTGTACGACATTTTAATTCACTTTCGATGCAGACTTCTTGAAGGAAATATCTGATGGATCGTACTATGATGGTGATTTACACATCCTGAAGAGCATCGTTGAAGTATTCACTGACGCATTTAAACCACATAAAACAGATTACAATACAATACAATACAAACTGTTATAATGGCCATATAGAATGGAGCTGTACGAATTTATTATTAGGATATATGCAGTAAAAATAAACTACCCTCACGGTACCTTATTCAATCTGACCAATTTTCGTGCACTTTTTCGAGTGCATGGGGTCGTATCTCTGCAATGGCATCACGTCTGTTGGCTTTCAAATACTCAGTTGTCTCTGGTTTGTCAGCATAACGTCTTTTCTTTAACATCAATTCTGCTAATTAAACTGCTATCATACGTTTGACACAATAAATCGATTGTGACATGAGATGTGTGCCAAATTGCACCATTCTTTTGAAACCAAACATCGTTAACACCAATACCAAGAAGACTAGGTACAAAAAAAATCGGTTGTCATGGTTGCGATAGGTGTCTCCATTGACCGTAATGGTTGCGCCGCTCTACAAGCCGCACCAAACAGTCACTTGTAATGAATGAATTAGTTTCTGTAAGACCACGAATTGCTTCTCTGAGCCCCAATTACGGCAATTATGCTTGTTTAGATACCCACCAAGATGAAAATGATCTTCATTTGAAAATATGATTTTTTTTAAGCAAAATCGACTTCATCGAGCTGTTTCTCGTTCGCCCAATAAATTCAAAAACGCTGTTCAAGCGTAAATCGATTCATTACGTTCAGTGGAGATAATACACTGAATTTTGTGACAGAATATAATGATATAAGTATTGCCAGATTCGAAATAACCGATGGCTCAAATTTAAACCGATAGACGGCCCACCCGATATAATACGCATATTACTGACAGTAAACATCTCTCCAGGACATGTATGTATGTATATCTAAAATCTAAGACTCTCTCTGTACCCTCTGCTGACAAGAATATAGATGACATACTTTCAATAATTCAAACAAATACGTTATACTTTACTGTTTGACCTGAGACTTGACTCTAATAAGCCAACACACGACTTACTAGACTATGGCGACTTCATTATACACTTTCATGTAATTATGATTTAAAATCTAAAATACTATCGTCCAAGTGAAGCAGGCCAATGGTTCAGAGAAACTGAAATTTCGATCATAAAAATAAAAATCAATGTTTTCTTGAATTTATTTCAGACTAAGAAAAACACTGTCTATAGAATATAATATTTTTTTCTAAAGACATATTGAAGTGAAATCAATTACCCTGTTTGGTCATAAAATGTTCCATGAAAAGCTATAAAAATTAAAACTTATTTGCATATCAATGCCCCTGTATGTAAACTATTTATAGTCACTAATAAACTTAAGTTGCTTGCCTTATGGGTATCAAAAACCATAACCTTAGATAGCTTTAAGGGTAAGTATTTAGATTTCACTACAGATATTTATGTACATATTTTCACTTGAGTAGAGAGTCAATATAAAAATGCAAATTTATTATTGACACTACCATATACTATAAACAGAAACTGTCGTAAACTTTTACTCCATAAGGATTTGCGGGTATAAGAAACTAACGAACAGAAATTTATTATCCTGTAAAATAAAAAACAAACTGGAGCCATAAGTAAATAAGTAGTAAATAATTTGAATATATGTATGTATTGTTACAAAAATGGAAATGGTATTACATCGTTTAACATTAAAATGATAAACAAAAGCTACAAAAACAAAAACAATGAACTTGTTTACATGATAAACAAGTAAACAAAAATATACCAACAACACCAGTATAAAAAAGGGATAAACAAGTAAACAATAATGCAACAACAAACAATGTAAACAAAATACACAGACAACAATGAAACAACGATGTTTACATTTATGGAGATTTCGAGAAGGCTAATCCGCGAACATTCGACTTCAAGAACATTCATCTGTTTACTGTTTACGTTGGCATATAAAAGTCAAGGCAAGGCAGGCAACGGAGTCAGTAAAAATTCAGTCAGTCTTGCGTGAAGACGTGCGGTGTTTGAAGAGAATAACCATGGTTTGAAGATCTCCGTCATAAAGATTTGTCGAACAATTGTTGTTGTTTACGCAAAAGAGTGTAAAGAAGGATAACAGACAAAGCAATTGTTGTTGTTTACATCACGTTGTAAACAGTGGCACACAGAATTGAGCGTACAATAAAGAATTTAATTAAAACTAAAAACAAATTTATTTTTATTTTATTTGCAATCTACGAACTCATATTTTAAACGTTTTTAAAAGGTAAAAACTTAGCAGTATGTTAGAAAAAGATCATATAAACGTGCAATAGGTGAAGAACATCTTCCTCCTTTTTCTTGCATCTTCAACTCCTACAGAAATCAAATCTTATGTATTTAAAATCAATGCCTCTCGCAATATTTTGTAATGTTTCTGACAAATACACTGACGGTGATTCTTTACAGGTTGATCATACCGTCCTTATCATTTACATTTTCAATATCAATTAAAAAGCTCACAGTTCTTTAAAGGATGGTTACCAATGTAGAGAACTCAATAAGATGTGCTTTGCCAGGCCAGTCCAACAGCCCAGAAGCTACATACTTAACACGTTGATTGCCAGGCGCTTTTTCCATGATTTGCCCAAGATACCAATGTGACTTTTTAATTATACGATTGGGGTCACCAACGACACCGAGGGCGCTATAGCCAAGTCAAGTACCTGTAACCGGTGACCCCCACGGCATTCGAAATGTTAAAGTACTGCTAGGTTTCGGGACTCATTTTACATAAATGTCGTGCCACTCCTTCATCTTATTGAGAGATTCACGATTGCCATAAACTCCTCAGAGTTCAGTACTTAGAACCATGTGCTCTGACAGCCGCCTAGCTACCACAAAGTATACTAATATCCTTTCCAGGCATATTTTCATACTCATTGAACTTTACTGCATTTTGCAAAGATCCTCATCTCCTACAATTATCCGTTGGCCTTATGGAATAATATATGCCTGCTGACTCCGCAAAATTTTCACCACCTATAGTTCCGTTTACAGTAGAACCTTGATTATCCGTGATGGTCGGGACCGGAAGCATTCCGGATAATCGATTTTCCCGGTTAATTGAATACCAATTTTGGCTAGTTTTTAATAGATATTTTTATTAGTTAATAAATGAATATGTACATATTTATATACAAACTAAATAATTCAAGGATTTTATTATGTATGTATAATACATGTATAATGTTTCAAAAAAATAAAAAAAAAACCGCACTTCTCAAATTTCTAAATTAAACTAAACAGGTTTACATGTATGCTTCTGACTCATCGTATACTAAAGAGGTAATTCCCCTTTTTCGCTTGTTTGTCCAAAATGATAGAAAAAATTGTTTGCTTATAATCACGGATAATGGAGGTAATCACGGTTAAACGATGTAGAAAAATTTAAATCGATCGAAATAAAATTAAGTCGATGCAAAAAATTTTCTTTTTCCATCCCGGATAATTGATGTTGCTGGATAATCGAATCAAGGATAATCAAGGTCCTACTGTATTTTCGATACAACCGTGAAAATCTGAATGGAACCATCGACGAGATGCGTTACACCATTGTTTTAAACTGCCTTGAGAACTCATAGTGTGCTATTCTATTATGATCCTTGAATAATCAAGAAGTTTCTAAAAAAAACTCGCCATATCAAACTGATGTTAGTTGTTTTGTCGCAGAATAATAGGAATCATTTTTGGTCTGCCTAATGATATACATATCTATGACTCATTCTAGGTCCGAGACTCCACTTTTCCCCGTACATACAATCATACATAATTGGTCATTACAACTCTTTAGTCACGATTACGACCTAGTTTATCTCACCATTTATATAGTGTTTGTTAATTTTTTTTTTTGCTTTTCATGG
The DNA here is from genome assembly GCA_936449025.2 of Sarcophaga subvicina. Classification (NCBI taxonomy): domain Eukaryota; kingdom Metazoa; phylum Arthropoda; class Insecta; order Diptera; family Sarcophagidae; genus Sarcophaga; species Sarcophaga subvicina. The sequence goes on from OW388081.2 coordinate 32,214,061, forward strand.
CAATTTTATTTACTCTCAGAGTTTTTGCCACAAGTCAAGTGAGATGAAGCCATCGAAGAAATATTTGGTAGTATTTCATTTTGCTTACATCGTGGCCTCACTTCTAAAAAACCTACTAGGCTACGGCGACTACTTTTTCAGCTTTTCTCCAACAATATGTCATAAGCATTGAGGTCATTTATGAAGTCGCCATAGTCTAGTAGGTAGTATGTTGGCTTATTAGACGTAAGGTCACGGTTCAAACCCCAGGTCAGACATCAAAACGAAAATATGAAAAAATATTTCTTCGGCGACTTCCTCTCAGCAGATTTCTGGCAAAAACTCTGAGACTAAATAAAATTGCCATGAAAAGATTTGCAAAAATCTGTCGTTCGGAGTGGACTTTAAACTGTAGGTCCCGCCACTCAAGTATAAAATTAACACACACAACATAACTGGTGTGAGAAACTAGGTCGTAATCCTGACTGAAGGGTTGTAATAACCAATTATGTATGTATGTGGAACTGTGTGGAGAAAGCTTACATACATTGATTGTTTAGAAATGATGAAGAGAAAGACGGTTTTTTTGAAAAAAGTAAAAAAACTATGGATTGCCTTTCTTGCCCCATTTTGCTGTCATTAGTTTATAATCAACTTTTAAATCTTTTCAGTCACATTTGCGATTGTATTTGTATTTTTATTTCCCTCTTTTTGAATTTTTGGTTTCGCTAAGTGAGAAAAACTTGTGAACGCCATTTCTTGGTATAAGCGGTTTAAGTGTTAATTAGTTTTCGAGTTTTAGTTTGAGAAATTGGAATGAGAAATGATGACAGCACACATTCTGTGGAATTTGCATTAAACTGTCATGGAATATTAGAGATTCCGGAATGTTACATTACGAAGGCGATCCTTTATAATTAGTTTCAGTGGCTTTTAAAGGGCAGCATTCGGCATATTGCATATATGTAGACCTTAAAAAAATACAAAGATATGCATTAAATTCATTTACTGGTTAGTCAGGCTTACGACCTAGCTTCTTACACCACTTATGTTGTGTTGTGTGTGGCCTCCAAATTTAACGTCGACTCCGAACGACAGATTTTAGAGAAACTTTTCCTGGCAATTCTATTTACTTACACAGTTTTCGCCAGAAATCTGCTGGGAGGAAGTCACCGAAGAAATATTTTTTCATATGGGTATGGTGGTGGGTATGTTAACAAGCCAAATTGCAGTATTTGGGGCCCAGAAATCCCACAAGTGGTCTTACAAAAGTCAATGCACTCATTACGAGTGACTGTTTGGTGCGGAGGCATTACTGGCCCATGTTTGTTTGAAAATGGTCAATGGAGACACCTATCGCATCATGATAACCGATTTTTTGTGCCTGCTCTTCATGGTATTTATGTGAACGATGTTTGGTTTCAACAGAATGACGTAATTGGCCACACAACTCATGTCACAATCGATTTATTGTGTCAAACATTTGATGGCCGTTTAATAAGTCGAAATAGTGATGTCTATTGGCCGCCAAGAACCTGCAATTTGACACTGTTGGACTATTTTGTGTGGGACGCCGTTAAAGGCCAGCCGCTGCAACCATATGAATGAAATAATATTCCATTTCTAACCGGAATAATTGTACTTCAGAACAAAAAAATAAATTTGGCAAAATTTCAAACCGTTTTTGCTATATTGCATTTTCAAATTTAAACTTTTAAATGGCCCATCCTATACAAATCAAGCCCATACACATAGGCCTTATCGGTAACAATTGTGTGTATGGATCATAGAGGAAAATATAAATATTATGCAACGTTTTCAAAATCAAGTACTCAGATGCATCGTAAACGGTTAGACAAGAGATTGAAAGCTTTGAAAGAAGGTAGCCGTCCAACTTAATTAGCGATTCTCTTTTAGCTCAACGACGAAATATCATCATAATTCAATATAATATATTAAGGTTAACAATAATTTGACTGTTTTTAATAAAATTGCTTGTAAGCTGTAATTACGAGTAATAAATGAGAATTTAAACAGGAAAAAAATTCAAATTTTGCTACCTATTCAAGTCGTATTATTTTACCACCTACAGGGGATTACGTTATGAATTTATTATGACCACTCAATTAACGATGTATTATTGTGTTCAGTTACAATAAAGCATTCATTAAATTTTATGTTCATACATTAATTTTCCAAGGAATATTAATTAAAACAAATCATAACAACCGAAATGAAACAAAGAATTCTTTTTATGAAAAGAAGCATTTTTATAATGCACAATGCAAAAATAATTAATTTTAAATCAGCGTCATTTTTATGTTGGATATTGATTACAAAAAATTAAAAAAAAAAATTTAATTTTTTCATAAAATAATTCGAATCATCAGAGCCATGTGCAGAGTACTCAGTCCTTTACAACGGAAATACCAATCAACGATTAAACACACAAACGCTGGAGTAAAACAGGAATATCAAACAGAATGATATTAAAAGGTGGGCCATTTAAAAGTTTAAATTTATAAACAAAAACGGTTTCAAATTTTGCCAAATTTATTTTCCTGTTGAGAAGTACAATTATTCCGGTTAGAAATGGAATATTATTTCATTCATATGGCTCCCTCTGATGGCCTCACAGTACCTCATTCGATCAGACCAATTTTCGTATACTTTTTGAAGTGTATGCGGTCGTACCTCGGCAATGACATCACAAATGTTGGCCTTCAAATACTCACTTGTCTCTGGTTTGTCCCTATAACACTTTTTTTTAACGGCGCCCCACAGAAAATAGTCAAACAGTGTCAAATTGCAGCTTCTTGGCTGCCAATAGACATCACCATTTCGACTTATTATACGTCCACCAAACGTTTAGCGCAACAAATCGTTTGTGGCATGAGATGTGTGGCAAGTTACATCATTCTGTTGAAATCAAACATCGTTCACATCACTACCATGAAGAGCGGGTACCAGAAATTGATTATCATGGTGCGATATATGTCTCAATTGTGCATTTTCAAAGAAATATGGGCCAATAATACCTCCGCACCAAACAGTTACTCGTATTGGGTGCATTGACATCTGCAAGACCACTTGCGGGTTTTCTGAGCCCCAAATACGGCAATTTGGCTTATTAACATACATACATACATAATTGGTCATTACAACCCTTCAGTCAGGATTATGGACCTAGTTTCTCACACCACTTATGTTGTGTGTGTTAATTTTATGCATGAGTGGCGGGACTTACAGTTTAAAATTGACTCCGAACGACAGATTTTTCAGAGTTTTTGCGAGATATTAACTTACAAACCAAGATGAAAATGAGCTTTATCTGAAAAGATGATTTTTTTTTACAAAATCGAAATCATCGTGCAGTTTCCCGTTGACCAAATAAATCCCAACACTGCTCAAGCGTAAACCGGAGCATTTAGTGACGGACATAAGTATTGCCAGATTCGAAATTACCGATGGTTAAAATTTAAACCGATAGATGGCCCACTCGTTTAATTAATTTCGTTTTAGTTTCGAAAGTATTGTCATTTTATTTTCCATATACAGTGGAAGATAATAAGCGAATATCTGTTAGACGCTTATGTAATTTCATTCTAACAAAATGCGGTTACTAGTTTTAAAGAACTTATTAAAGCTTGTATATTTTAATCTTGGCATATTAAGGTTTTTTTCCCCTAAAAACTAATACTTTCCACTGTAAATCGTTTTTTACTCTGCCATAATAGTGAATAAAATATTATTCGGAAAAAAGAAATTTTCAATGGAATTTTTTGCTGATAAGTTTTTGCGATTTTTATTTTATAAAAAAACGTTTTTCACTATAAAACCGTATTATAAACTCTAACGTTTTTGCTTTACATTTACAAAAAGTTTTAAATAACAATGTTGAAACTGGAAAAGTTTTAAGTTTTAAGTTTTATAGTTGTTTGTTGGACTGAATTTAATAAACCTGTTAGATTTCAGATTTTAATTGAAGTTTAATATCAGTGGAGTACTAAAGGTTGCTGAAATGTATTAAATTGAATTAAAATTCTTCATATTTTTTGCATATTTTAAAAAGTTTTCAAAAATAAACGCAAGGTTTATCAAATTCCTTATTTTATTAATTATGTTAGTTAGGTATACACTCCCGTAGTTCTTTTGGGTGCAAAATAGACCCAGATGAGCTTAATGACTTTTTTTGTACTAATGGCTTGACAAATAATCATACCAGTTCTAATCTACAAAATGAACTCTCCTGCAATACTAACTTCTCATTTTCTACAGTGTCAGAGGCTGATGTAACCAGGCATATCTTGAAAATTCGATCCAATGCCATCGGTGCAGATGGTGTAGCCATGAAATTTGTTAAACTTATATTGCCATATATTTTGGGAGCGCTGACTCATGTCTTTAACCATTGCATTACAACCACCCAGTTTCCTACAGCCTGGAAAATTGGAAGAATTATACCAATAGCAAAGATTTCCAATGCAGTGAGTGCGGGCGACTATAGGCCAATAAGTATTTTACTATTTTGGATTTACAAATACCGCTTTATTTCTTATGGAAAACTACTTGTATGGGCGTGCCCAAAGGGTAATTATTGGAAATAGGCAGTCAGGGATGAGGCGTATAACATCTGGTGTTCCACAGGGGTCCGTGTTAGGCCCCCTTTTAGTATGTTCGTCAATGATTTATTTTCAGTATGCAGGTATACTAAGGTACATGCATACGCAGACGATATTCAGCTGTACATCTCAAACCGTATTGGTCTGATAGAGGATACAAGTTACAAACTTAATTATGACTTGAGGTCTATTTTAAAATTAACCTTACGCTCAATCCTGGAAAATCTTACATTTTACCAATCAGTAGATGGGAATATGATTTAAGTTATTTTCCGACCATTTACTTGGGGAACACATCTCTTCTGTACGTTAGTAAGATTAAATACTTAGGATTTTGGATCAATTCCACCTTGTCATGCACTGACCATATTAATCATGTTGTGCGTAACGTATACCTCTTGCTTCGTAATTTACGAATGTCATCTAACTTTACACCAGTTGAAGTTAAGAGGAAACTTATAATTCAATTAATACTTCCACTGATTAATTATTTTGCAGAGGTTTACAGTAAATTGGACTCTCTCTCACTACATAAGTTGCAAGTGTCTTTTAATAATGCTACGCGGTATGTGTATGATTTAACTAGGTTTAGCAGTGTATCGTCCTGGAGGAAAATGATCTTGGGCTGTGACTTGATCGACTACCTTAAGATGCGAAATATTATATTTTTATATAATCTTTATCGAAAGAAACCACCCTATCTCTTTGAGAAGCTTGTATTTGGCAGATCCACTAGATATACAAATCTAATTATACCTAAATACACTTACATCAATACTAGCAGATTGTTTTTCGTCAACGCAATTAATTTGTGGAACTCCTTACCAATGTCTATTAAAAACATTTCGAGAAAGAGCAGTTTTAAGAAGTCACTTTATATGACCTCAAATATTTAAAAAAAATTATTTTATTTTTATTTTAGAAATTTTGTGCCTTTTTGTGTATTAGTTATATATGTATATATTTTAAAACAATTGCAATATAATTTAGGGAATACTAATGACTAATGTAATTCGTGTATATCGTACTGAGCTATAAAAGAATAACATTTTTAAAGTTCTTGTAAGTTCTTGTAAGCAAATAAATGTTTTAATTTTTTTTATTATTATACGATATATAACCTGGTATACTTTGGATTGTGATAAACACTAATTTTTTGGCTCTTTAATGAAGCAGACTTAATCTACATAACCGGAGATAGTACTTTAGACAGCATTGTTAAAATAATTTAATAGATCGCAGCCTAGTGAGTAATGCGTAGGCGTCCTGAATGAGATATCGGCAGTTCAAACCTCAACTCTGGCATCTTAAATAAATGAAATATGAAAAAAAATATTTTTTCCCGGAGTGCCAGTTTGATAGCAAAAATTATGGAATTTGTTTTCGGCATATGACATTTACTCGTAGATCCCTCCACTCATGGATTAAATTTATGCACACAAAATATAGTTCTCTCTTCTAAATTATAATTTCACCTCTAATCCATGTTCTAAAATTTATGACTGCAGAAGAAAACAACATCATCATCTATAAAGTTCACATTAAATATATACATAATTGGTTGTTGAGGAAAGATCACATTTTTAAATATTTTCAACATGTACGAAATAATTAACCGAAAAGAAATTTAGAAACAATTGCAACCAGAGATCAGTAAGAAATCGTTTTTTCGCTACTCATAAGCACTCATGAAATTTTGAATATAAGTGAGTCAACAATATTGAAATTTAACTACTCTGATTCATTCGTTCTCACCACAACGTTGATTTATAAGTACAGGTTGCAATGAGTATGCGTGCAACGTTGACATCAAACTCATACCATTCGAAATATGTTTGATTCATACTCCTACTCATTCAGATTCATAAATTTAGAAAAATACTTATAATACTCATAAATGATTCGAGTGACTCGAATCATTCATGAAAATTTACAGTCTTAGTTGTTGTTGCATTTACAAAAAAAAAAGAAAAAAGAAAAACCAAAGACAAAGACAGCCAGCAAAGCAAACACACAACATTTTAGTGAGTATGTAGTGTTCGTACACGAATCATACTTACATTGTGATTCGTGTATATGTTGAGTTATGGAAAGTCGAAATCAACAACATCATACGTGTTGTACATGCGGTACTTCAAACTTTGAATATGAGTAGTATGAGTATAATATTAAAATAAGTATGAATGCGTATAAGTATCAGAAATTATGAGTATGATTCAATTCTACTCATCTTTTTGAATACCTATTGCTGATATCTGATACGAACCAATGTTAACCTTTTCATGCCCGATGTTGCCTATAGGCAACATTGTACATTTTTATTCATAAATTCCGTAATTTTTAATTTTTTTAAAAAATTTTTTTTTGCAACAAGCTTGGTTAAAAACGTGTAAAACCAGAATACGTAGGACTCTGAATTTAATATCACTTCATATTTAGGCCATGACTAACAAACACATGTCCTTAAAAAAATTGTAGCTCAGGCCCAAAAAATTCGGGCATGAAAGGGTTAATAACAACAAATTCTGAAACAAAATGTCAGGCGTATAATTTATCTGCGTTATATTTACGTATGAACAATATTTCTTTACGAATTTTAAGATACATATATCATTTATACGACCCGGTTCAAATTGAACATAAACTATCATAAATATGTAATTTATTTAATATATATTTCATCATTTATTCATATATACTTTTCATTCATTAATTTTTTCTTTCTCTAAATTTTGTTTTCAGAAACAATTAGCACCTCATTTTCGTATTTCATATTCCGGCAATCGTAGGAGGGATGACTATATAAATATCAATTATGGGGAATATGTTATCAGAAAGTCGCTGTAGTCTAGTAGGTAGTATGTTGTCTTATTAGACGTTATGCCTCGGTTCAAAACCCCAGGTCAGACGTCTCTAAGAAAATGAAATATGAAAAAATGATTTCCGGTAGAAACTCTGAGAGTAAATTAAATTGTCACGAAAATATTTCATAAAAATCTGTGGTTCGGTGTCGATTTTAAACTGTAGGTCCTGCCACTCATGGATAAAATTAACACACACAACATAAATAGTATGAGAAGCTACGTCATAATCGTTACTGAATGGTTGTAATGACCAATTATGTATGTATGTATTATGTGAAATAACACCTTTATTTTCTTGAGGGCAAATTTTTATTTCATAATTGCATTCCAACTGCCGGTGATTATTGTTTATCCAAATTCATATGGAAGAAAAATATAACATTTTGCTTAACCCAGTTAGTATTTTGTTTTATAAACTTTTTATGCAGAATAGTTCTGTTAGTTATATTAAAATAAGGATTTAAATTAATTACATTATACTGTCCATTATATTGTCATTTGCACACGGGAAATTTAAATTTATAATTTTATGTATCACACCCTACATATGTAGCGCCCTCTCCTGTACCAAGAAAATAGTTTGCGTGATTTAAATCCATCTCCAATTCAATATCCTGTATTTTTTGCAACAAACTTTCTTGAAAAAATTGGCAACCACTTCAACCAAAACCGCAACTGCACGAAAAGTATTTGTGTATTGCCAATATATTTCTGGCTTTGTGTGCTTTTTACTACGAGTATATATATTTTATATATGTATGTATGTGTAATGTATATTGCATTTATATAGTATGGTTCATAAGAAAATACAATATTTTTATATTTTTAATAATAAAAAAAACACCCAGATATCCGCAAACACATAATAAACCGCATACATAAGCCACACAAATTCGCCACAACTTTGTGTAATTGCAAATAATAACACTTAAGGTGGCCAGATTATTATTGATTAAAATGTATGTAAACGTAAGAAATAAGGCTGCATATTATGGTCTGTCAAACCAAACTATTTGACATCCTACACACTCATATTCAAGATGGAACGCAACTGATCATGAAAGCATTAAAAAAGGTTGTAACATTAACATTACAACCCTTCAGTCAGGATTACCACCTAACTTCTTACACCATTTATGTTGTGTGTTTTAAATTATACATGAGTGGCGGAACCTACAATTTAAAGTCAACTCCGAACGACAGATTTTTGAGACACTTTTCGTAGCAATTGTATATACTCTCCGAGTTTTTGCCAGAAAGTTGCCGAAACAAATTCATTTTTCATATTTCGTTTTGTTGGAGATGTCTGATCTGGGGTTTGAACCGTGGCCTCACGTCTAATAAGCCATCAAACAACCTACTAGACTACGGCAACTGAAAATTAGATTAAATTGCCAGCCACCTTAATGTGCATAGTTTAAATGGGTTCTAAAAAATCGCATTATAATACTGACAGTACCTATTACATCATTTAAATTCCTGGTTGGCATTTCTCAGTCATCCCGATTGTTTTGTGATGGTATAAATTCTAGACAAATCAACTTCGGTGAGATATTTTATGTCAATACATTCTAGGTGGCCAAAAATTATTCTTATTTGTTTAATAATAGCGCTTTTTTTTCAATAATAACGCTTCTTTCAAGCAGATGTAAAACGTTAGTTCACTTTCAATCAAATTTCCAACTGAACATTTTAACTAATTATTATAATAATTACACTATGCGACATTTTCAAAATCAAAAAAAAATTAAATACACCCAGCTCATAGCATAGTGCCAATTGTGAGTTCTTTTGAGTAGAACTCAAATATATTTTTCTTATATTTCTTGAGCCCTCCAAACTTCTTTTATTTGACAAAAATTGTTTTTTTTTTTAATTTAGGCACAAATTTATTGATTACACAAACATTTCTGAACTAATGTCCAAAATTTAAACCTGATTAGAAAGGGAAGAGATCGGCCTTTAAAACGATGTACATACATGTATTATTTGACTTAATATTCCATGAGGTATGATGAGGTAAACTTGGCAAATGTGAATTTTTTCATATTTTTTCAAGTTTGTCCATTCATAGTAGTAAACTTTATTTAAAAAATATGAAATAAGTTACGACATTCTAAAAGTTCAGTATATTGTAAAGAGATTCACACTTCGTTTTCTTTACAGACAAAAATCAGACAGAAATTTCCGCAGCTATTATTTAATGAGTCGAGTTATATTTTTCATATATACATATATTTTTTCAAATGAACTTTTCGTTAAAAAACTTACAGAATTTTTTATGGATCTTGATTGTTTATTGAAAAATATGGCAATTTCACGTTTGAGCGACCACCAGAAGTTGGGCAATGTTTGCACTAAGCGATATAATAATATATGCAAAAACACAAATATTAGCCGACCTCTGGTAGGCGTGCAAACGTGAGATGGACACATTTGACACGATTTGACCAAACAAAGTGTCAATCTCTTCACAAGATAATGCAATTTCATCACTTATTTTATATTTCTTAAAAATATTTTGCAATTAAGAATATCTATACGTAAAGAAATGAGAAAAAACCATATTTTCTAAGTTTACCCGATCAAAACTCATAACATGTAAGTTTGAACCATATGTTTATGTATACCGTTTTAAAGCCTTATCTGTCCCCTTTATGAAAATATTTGGATAATCAATAATTATGTGTGAAAAGTTAAATAATACGGTTTTTGTCAAACAAAACAATTTTGGAAGGTTCAAGAAATATAAAAATAATATTTTTGCGTTTTACTCAACAAAACCCACAACCTATACTATGTGATTAGCTGGGAGTATTTTAGCTGTAGCAACGTGTTATTAAATAATTAAAATTATGTTTTCTAAACACATACTTCATTATAATTATGCTTCATTAATAACGTAAGTAATGACGTTATTTCCCAGTAATAATTACTCAATTAGAGATGCAAAAATATCTGGTCAACTCACTTAAATTCGAAGACACTTCTCTAAAACTGCATCCAATTATAATGCAACACTTGAAAACTTAAATTTCATAATTGAATGCATAAGCAGCAGGATTAAAAATCAATTTGAATGAATACAAAATACATACTTTCAGTCCTGCTTATGAAAACCACACAAAGAGGAAAACAAAAACAAAAACAAATTAGTACGTACAGATATTCCAATTAAAATTGTATGAAAACGGAGTATTTGAATGGCAAATTTAATGCCAAACCAACAATAAACATGTAAAAGATACTGCACTCGTATTAAGAAGGATGATAATCGAAAGGAATTGTAAGGAATTTTGTAATTTCTACTCGATATCATTGGAGTTTTCTCATAAAACCTATGTATGATGGTGGCGACAAATGCCAATTATAATGAATTGTTGATGAGCTGGCCAGGTCTTGTACGAAGCCGGCAATCTCTGACAAATTACAGTATTCCTATTGCCTTGGTTAATTTGATTACTGTCCACTTATTTATATTTATATATTTATATTTATATATTTATACATAAGTGTACATAAAATATTTATTTATTTACATTTACAGAACTGACTAACTTCTGTCTTTGAATCGCATGGGCATCCAGCGCACAGTTGCGGCATTCTCCAATGACTTCTGCAGGAGCTTTGAATCTGAGGAGGAGAAGGAGACCGTCGTTCACCGTATACCAGCGTCAGTGTCCTGTTCTTATCATAAAAATATGGAGGTTTCTGATCTCTCTTCCTTTTTCTGACATTTTCGACCGAGCTCTCTAATAAAAAGAAATTGCTGCAATACCAAGGTTTATTTTGTACTCGGGATAGTTTTCTTTAGGGAATGGTTAACCCCCGGGTAGAATAAATTATGGTATCACAAGGGGCCTAAATGCTGGCGTAAATATGACCTCTTCCTTCAAAGGGGCTTGCCACCTAACCTAAACATTATTCATCGATTTGCGTAACACGCTGGGGTTTATGATAATATCAAGACCCTCAAACGAATTTCACAGAAAGCTAAGCCTTAGCTTAATAAACATTAATTGGACTTTGAGCATGGAAAACCAACTGTTTAGGAGTGGCTTGCTCAATTTAATCAGAGCGAAAGGGTTTGATACTGAGGAAAGCATCAGAAAAGTTTTCAAAATAATTTTAAATAACTACAAAGTTTAGTTAGCTGAGGTTGAGGACATTTAAAGAAAGTATTGGACATATCGTGCATGAGTATTTGAGTATGCGAAAGCTCTATTTAATATTGGTGTTACGCGAGTTTGTGCAACTGTTCCTCAATAATATACGCAAACATATGCATTGGTTTGTACGGCAACAGATGAAGCATGTCTCCATTACTTCACAAAAGCCTCCAAACTTTTTAGCTTAACTTCTAGTTTTAGTTACATACATTCATAATTAGTCATTACAACCCTCCAGTCAGGATTACGACTTAGCTTCTCACATCACTTAGGTTATATGTGTGTTAATTTTATACATAGGTGGCAGGACCTACAGTTTAAAGTTGATATCGAAGGATAGATTGTTGCATAACAATTTTATTTACTCTCAGAGTTTACTGGCAGAAATCTGCTGAGAGGAAGTCGATGAAGAAATATTTTTTCATAATTCGTTTAGTTGGAGATACCTGACCTAGGGTTTGAACTGAGAGGCCTGGTGTCTAAGTCTAAGGTACTAAATAAATGTAATACTTTTAAAACTGCGCTTGTAAGAACATAACAATTTAAATCTGTATTCAATACACTCAGTAGCATGTAAAAGATTTGAACTTTTGTATGAATTCAATCTTTCATGTTTTTACTTTTCATTTCACTTTTTAAATGTAAAATTAAATTGATTGTTATTGAGTTTGATTGTAGTTTAAAACTTCGAATACATTTTTATCAATTGTTTGCATTCATGCACTGATTTATTTAGTTGTAGATTTTAGTATTACAAGCATTCTTTATCTTTTCAACATAAAGAACATGCTACACACATAACAAGAAGCATTTAATAGGAATACGAATAATATTTAAATGTCATGTTCAAATATTTATCAGTATTTATCTTTTAAATTACACTATGCAACAAAATAAAATAAACTAAATACACCCAGCTAACGACATAGTGTAAGTTGTGAGTTTTGTTGAGTAGAACTCAAAAATATTTTTTTTTTTATAACTTGTTTTATTTGACAAACACTGTTTTTTTGACTTTAGGAACAAATTTATTGATTACACAAACATTTCTGAACCGATGTCCAAAAATTAAACCTACTTAGAAAGGAGAGAGATCGGCCTTTAAAACGATGTACATACATGTATTATTTGACTTAATATTTTATGAGGTTTGATGAAGTAAACTTGACAAATGTTAATTTTTTCAGATTTTTTCAAGTTTGTCCGGTCATAGTGGCAAACTTTAATTAAAAAATATGAAATAAGACGACATTCTGAAAGTGCATTATCTTGTGAAGAGATTGACACTTCGCTTGATCAAATCGGATAAAAATTATCGTAGTTTTTATTTAAGAAGTCTAACAGTCGATGTATATTTTTTCAAATGAACTTTTAGTTCAAAAATTTTCAGAATTTTTGATAGATCTTGATTGTTTATTGGAAACTGTGCTAATTTCACATTTTTGGTCAGAAGTTGGCCAATGTTTGTGCAAAGAGAAATAATAATATATGCAAAAAACACAAATATTAGCCGACTTCTGGTAGTCGTGCAAACGTGAGATTGACACATTTTGCGATAAACAATCAAGATATATTAAAAATTCTGAAAATTTTTGAACTGAAAGTTCATTTGATAAAATGACATACGAGTATATAAAAAATATAACACCATTATTATACTATTTGAATAAAAACTACTGTAATTTTTGTTGGATTTGATCAAACGAAGTGTCAATCTCTTCACAAGATGCATTTGCAGAATTTCATCACTTACTTTATATTTGTTAATTAAATTTTGCAATCAGAAACAGCTAAACTTAAAGAAATTAGATAAAAATCATATTTTCCAAGTTTACCGGATCAAAACTTATGACATGTAAGCCGGAACCATACGTTTATGTATACTATTTTAAAGGCTCATCTGTTCCGTTTTCAAAAAACTTTGAGTTTTGAAAATAGGTTAAATAATATTTGGGTAATCAACAATTTTGGGTAAAAAGATCAAAAATACCGATTGTGTCAAACAAAACAAGTTTGAAAGGTTCAAGAAATATGAAAAAAATATTTTTGGGTTTTACTCAACAAAACTCACAACCTACACAATGTCATTAGCTGAGTGTAGTTTGACTGTAGCACCGTGTTATCAATTAAACAATTAAATGCAATTGTTTACACAAATTTTTATTACCTTTCGCATTTAATTACATCATGACACTGCTCTTTTCCTTAAGGAGTCTTAATAAATTTCTCACATATGTATATTTCGCCTAATCTTCACCAGAAATGTATTGATTTTCTAATTTTAAGCTATGATTTCATTTTGAAATTGTTGCTACAATTAAGATATATTCACACAGATTGTTCGAACAAAAATTTGTTATAAAATAGATGATCTGGATACCAGGGACATATAGTTTCAAGTGAACACAGCTCATGCCACAATGAATATTCTGCCATCGAGACCATGCGATTTGACCTCGCTAAACTTTCTCTTATGGTGTTTTCTTAAGTCACATTTGTATATGAATAAGCCACAAACCACAGCAGTCCTTAAGTCCGTGCCTATGACAATGCTACCAATGAAATTTAACCTGATTTAGGCATCAGAGTTAAGGAAAATTGGACTTTTAGATGCGCTCTATCTAGAGAAGCCATAGAGAACTTTAAACGATTTTATATTCCACAAGTAATAGGTTTCAATAGGTCTGGCAAAGAAATGAAAAATTTCAATGATATCTCACACACATACATAATTGGTCATTACAACACTTCAGTCAGGATTACGACGTATGTTTTGTGTTAATTTGATACATGAGTAGCGAGACCTACGGTTTAAAGTCGACTGCGAACAACGGATTTTTGAGAAACTTTTTCAATTTTACGTACTCTCAGAAGTTTTGTCAGAAATCTGCTGAGAGGAAGTCGCCGCAGAAATCGTTTTTTCATGATTCGTTTTTTTGGAGATGTTTGACCTGGGGTTTGAACCGTAGCCACAACTTCAGTATGATTGATGCGCTAGATTTATGGAAAATTTGACATTTTTGATACGCTACATTCAGAGAAGCCGTAGATAACATTTGAACGATTTTATATTCCACAAATAATGGTCCACAATAGGTCTGGCAAAGAAATGAAAAATTTTAGTGATATCTGACACACATACATACATAATTGGTCATTACAACCCTTCAGTCAGAATTACAACCTAGCTCTCACACCACCTTTGTTGTGTGTGTTAATATGATACATGAGTGGCGGGACCTACAGTTTAAAGTCGACTCCGAACAACAGATTTTTTGAGAAAGTTTTTTATGGCAATTTTATTTACTTTCAGAGTTTTTGCCAGAAATCTGCTGAGGTGAAGAAATATTTTTTCATGTTTCGCTTTTTTGGAGATGTTTGACGTGGGTGTTTGACGTGGTGTTTGACGTGGGGCCTCACGTCTAATAAGCCAACACACTATTTACTAGACTACGGCGATTTCTGTAGCGATATCTCACACACACTTTGTTTTATTTCAAATAGAAAACATTTAAAGAAAGACCCGTTACTTAAGTTTGCAAATTTATTAATTATTTTCAAAATATCCCGTTACATTTTAACAACAACAATTAAATCTTACCCAACCATGGATGATTAATAAATATTTTAATTAATAAAAATAATTATGCGTTCTCCATTTGTTGCTTATTGAATACGAAATTATTCAATTGAAAAGAAAAATCAATTAATTTTGTAACGCATTCGTAAACATAACGTACAAAAAATAATCGCGGCATTATAACCATAATCACTGAAAATGAAGCGGAACAAAAGCCATGTTAAAGACGAAAAAATCTGAATTGAATTTCATTTTCGACATTACAAAAGACACGCATGCATGTGGGATAAGGGCATTCAACGGAAAATAAAAATTGCTGTAGCATTTAAACAAATGACCAACTAAATTATGTACGGATATTGTATAAAAGTAGATGTACTCGTCATGATTTAATTTCTTGAATATTTATTTCCACTCTTTTTTGTGGATGAAGGTTACAAAGCATCCTCTTAAATAGTTTAACACATACAAAGTTACAGTTCAGTTTTATTTATATTTCCTGTCTTTTTGTATCCTTGTTTTTAATTTATTCTTTCAGACATACATATTTAATGTCTACGTATGCCAAAAACATTTTTCCAATTTCCAATTCCAAGTGTTACAAGAATTATGGCATTCGAATTTGAAAAACAAAATTTCATTTAATTTTTTTGGTAAATGGACAAATAAAAATTTCTATTATTTTATACTTGTTTATGAATATTCTCGTTGTGACGTTAACATTTTGTTATGAAAAGTGATAAATAATAGAATCATAAGTAATATTTTTAAAATTTTACATTGCATTTATTGCCTTCAATACTTTTCGTTATAGTCTCGTAGTCTTTGTTCGAAAAATTTTTAGTTCTGGGCTTTGTGATCAACTTTAGTAAAAAAAAATATGAGATTTTAATTTGTCATCAATTAAGGCGATTTACAGAACAATTCCTTTTAAATATTATATACATTCGCCTTGGTTGAGACAATTTTTACAGAAATGTTGACAAACTACTCGAAATGTTGCCAAATAATAACGAAATAAAGTGCTTTCAACTGAATGCATTTATTTTACAAAATTTAGTTACGAAGTGTTGTTTACTTAAAATTTATTTTAAATTTGTTATTAATTTATTAATTACAATACAATTACAGATTGTATTTAATTATATACGAGCTGAGTAACTTCGACCATATGCTCGGTCGAACCCACGTGCTTCACGCTAATAGTACTGCACTAGACTACCAGAGCACCAAATTTATTTTTACACGTTTTTCTTAGCCTGTGGGTCATCTATCGGTTTAAATTTGAGCCATTGGTTATTTCGAATCTGTTATTCTATTCTGTCACAAAATTCATTATAGTATCTCTACTGAATGTAATAAATCGATTTACGCTTAGGCAACGTTGGGATTTATTGGGCCCACGAGAAAATGTGCGATGATGTCGATTTTGCCAAAAAAAAAACATCTCTTCGGATGAGGCTCATTTTCTGCTTGGTGGGTACGTTAATAAGCAAAATTGCCGTAATTGGGGCTCAGAAAACCCACAAGTGGTCTTACAGAAGCCAAATGTAAATCGCACCATGATAACCGATTTTTTGTATCCGCTCTTCATGGCATTGATGTGAACGATGTTTGGTTTCAACAGGATAGTGCAACTTGCCACACATCCCATGTTGCAATCGATTTCTTATGTTTGATGGTCGTTTAATTAGCCGAAATGGTGTTGTCATTTGGCCGCCAAGAAGCTGCGATTTGATACCGTCGGTCTATTTTCTGTGTAGCGCCGTTAGAATGAAAAGTGCTATGCCGACAAACCAGAGACAATTGAGCGTTTGAAGGCCAACACTCGGGATACCATTGACGAAATACGACCCCATACACTCGAAATAATGCACGAAAATTGTTCTGATTGAATGAGATACTGTGAGGCCAGGCGCGGCAGCCATATGAATGAAGTAATATTCCATATCTAATCGAACAATTGAGCTTCACAACAAAAATAAATAAATTTGTCAAAATTTCAAACCGTTTTTGTTTTATTGCATTTTTAAATTTAAATTTTTAAAAGGCCCTGCGGTCATAATATGGGATGGGTAGAATCACCTAGTGTAAACAGCACTCTACTTCAATAGACCGTTGTGGAGGCTATTGAATTTAATTTAAGACAATTTGTTTAATTTGCTATAAGATAGTTTGGTGTAGTTGTTAAAGTGCTTCAGACTCGATTTTTAATCTCTCGGCAGATAATTCAGTACCCTGAACACCTGCAGGGTATAGGATTAATAACGAACATCATTCTTAAGAAAAAACTCGGTCTCAATGTAATCTCTATGTAATACTAGATGGTAACCCTATCATTCTAGAACTTGCTACAGCTTAACCATGATCTTATAAAAACAAAGGAAGAAATAAAGAAAGAAAATTAAAGAACGAAAATGAATTAAAAAATATAAATTTTAGTAAAGGTTAGAGAGCCACCTTGGGCTTCGGCTAGCTTTCTTTATTTTGCAATGTTCACGAAAAATTTTAACACGGATTTCATAACAAGCCTATAAATTAAAGGCTACACAATTCTAAAGCACTTGACATAAAGCATTGCTAAAAAAAAGGAAATTTATTTTAAAATGTAATTTAAGCGTAAAATTTCTCATTTTAATACGTATTATTTAAATACAACGTTTAATTGTGTTTTGCACGCATTTAACTTCAACAAATCATTTCATAAATCACTTGTAATTATTAGAATGGAATTTACATTACAGAGAATAAATGCCAGTGAAAAAACTAATACCACGGTGCCCTTAACTCTTTAGCGGCATTCATTTAAACGTGTTGAAATTTAAACTATTTCACAGAATAGAATGTAATTAAACGAACTGAAGTTAAGCACAAAAACGCCCATTAAATATAAGGGAACTCTGTTATTTAAACACAATTTAAAAGTCAATTTGAGTTAAAAGCGCAATTAAATACACAAACAAATCTACTACAACGACACAAACATATCAGGATATACAGAAATCTCAATTACTGAATAGCTACGGTAAATGTGTGAATAACTGAATTCAGTGTAGAGTGTTTAATTTCTAAATTTAAGAACAAAAACACTTTAATCTTTGTTACGTATATTATTTTCTAATCTTAGGTTATCCATTAAATGGTCTCAAAACCTCTAATGTTGCTAGGCTTTTTTCTTAGATTTTTCATCGCTTAACAAACAAGTAAAAATAATAGAAACTTACTACGCAACCGGCCATATGATTGGCTACGTTTGTATTACGAGAATCGCCGTATCAGATCTACTGTGCAAGGGATTGCCCAGATTGTAAGGAAATTTAAAGAGACTACAAGCGTAAACGATGTAGTCTGGCAATGTACACACTGTGTCAAAAATATTGCTCCTGTTGGATTTAGTGTGACAGATGTTCCGAATTTGTCGATTCCACGGTGTTCTCAGTATTCGGCATGACTTATGGCCCATTATAGCATATTTTACAGCTTTAGTTAACTCACATATGAGCATACATACATAACTAGTCATTATAACCCTTTAGTGAGGATTACGACCTCTACTTATGTTGTGTGTGTTAATTTTATACATAAGTGGCAGAACCTACAGTTTAAAGTCGATGCCGAACGACAGATTTTTGAGAAACTTTTTCATGGCAGTTTTTGCCAGATATCTGCTGAGAGGCAGTCGCCGTGGAAATAATATTTTTTTATATTTCGTTTTGTTGGAGATGTTTGACCAGGGGTTTGAACCGATTCCTCAAGTCTATTAAGCCAATACACTACCTACTAGACATAACGTTGGAGCATTTAAAAGCACAATACTGAAATGTGCGATAAAGTTGTTGATGACTTTCTCAAAGAGGTTAACTGACGCATTGAATAAATGGGGTTCTATCTATATGTGTGCGAAAATTGCGTACGGATTTTGGAAGAAGAGAAGCACCGTCAGCTCCGTGTGTTCGTTATCTTGTGAAAAAAGTGAAAGAAACTGGCATCCTCATCGATAAACCAAAGCGTGAAAAGCCAAAAACAGTGCGTACACCCGAGAATATTGCTGCTGTGGCAGAAAGTGTGCGTGAAGCGCCATCAACATCAATTCACCGTCGTTCTCAAATTTGAAATAGGTTATTTATATTCCATACATAATGACATCAATAGGTCTCTCCATTAAATAAACAATTTTATTAATGATTTCTTACACACGTTTTAATTTATTTATATTGAAAAATAGGATGCGCTTACTGAAAGATCCGATAATTGGTATCTCAGCATTCGAAACCTACTGAAACCGTGCTTTAAGCTCTATAATATGTTGAAGATGCTCGACTTTAACGCTTGATTCATAGAAAACTGACATTTCGTTTGCACTCTGCCAAGAGAAGTCGTGTAGAACATTTCATTTCTTTCAAACGAACAGAAAAAAATTCGTAAATACCTCACACACATTTTTTGAAAGACCTGATGTTTGTAGTCGACGTAGTCTAATAGGTAGTGTGTTAGTTTATTAGACATGATGCCTAGATTCAAACGTCAGGTCAAACATTAAAAAAAAATAATTTTATATTTTTTAAAAATTACGACTTTTGTAAATTGTTTGATGAAACTAAATATAACACAACTCGTAGCTGGTAAGTGTGTATCTATGATATTAATTTTAACTCTCTGACTTAATTATAACCAAAGTGCTGCATATATCTTTTTCTGGAATTTTTTTTTTACAAATTAAGGATTAAGGATTTGCTTATTTTAATAACACAAGGATTATTTGGGTACTAAAAAATTTTTTTTATATTTTGTTAAAAATTAGACGATTTGGAGCTAGCTTGGGGAAACTAAATATAAGACAACTCGTAGCTAGGTAGTGCCTAGCTGTGGCGTAAATTTCAAAGCTCTCACTTAAGTACAACCAGAGAGCTGCCTATATCCTTTTATTTTAGTTTATTTATTTATTATTAGTCACAGCACAACAAGATAATAATCTTATAAATGAAAGTGCTATGGGAGTACATCTGATGTTTGTAGTCAACATAGTCTAATAGATACTGCTTTAGTTTATTAGACATGAGGCCTCGGTTCAAACGCCAGGTCAAACATCTCCAACAAAAGGAAGTATGAAGAAAAATATTTCTTCGGCGACTGTCACTCAGCATAGTTTTAGCAAAAACTCTGAGAGTAAAGAAAATAAAATTGTCATGAAAAAGTTTCTCAAAAATCTATCATTCGGAATCGAATTTAAACTGTAGCTCCCGCTACACATGTATAAAATTAACACACACAACATAAGCGGTGTGAGAAACTAGGTTGTAATCCTGACTGAAAGGTTGTAAGGACCAATTATGTATGTATGTATCGACATGTCGATATCATCTTTAAGATTTCGCACTACATTCGCGCAATATTCTTTTCGCATAATTATTTGTTCTGTCAATGGGCCTCAGTTAAAACCACAGGTCCGACATCTCCAACGAAACGCAATATGTTAAAATATTTCCTCCGTGACTTAGTCTCAGTTTGCTGATGTCATGAAAAGCTTCTTAATAAAAATCTGTCGTTCGGAATCGCCTTTAACTGTAAATCCCACCACTCATACACACACAACCTAAGTGGTTTGAGAAACTCGATCGTAATCCTGACTGAAGGGTTGCAACGTTATATCGGGTCCGCCATCTAACGTTTTTGTTTTCAACTAGTGCTTATTTCGTGAATGGTAACACTTAGCTCATGTCTGATTTGACAGATAATTAGTTTTATCCCTCCGCTGAACGAATATGGTTGTGTATACGCTTGAACAACACTAGGAAATATTGCGACACTACTTTCAAAATCATGGTAATGTTGCAGAATGTGTGCGAAAATTGCGTACGGATTTTGGAAGAAGAGAAGCACCGTCAGCTCCGTATGTTCGTTATCTCGTGGAAAAAGTGAAAGAAACTGGCATCCTCATGGATAAACCAAAGCGTGAAAAGCCAAAAACAATGCGTACACCCGAGAATATTGCTGCTGTGGCAGAAAGTGTGCGTGAAGCGCCATCAACATCAATTCACCGTCGTTCTCAACAATAGAACATTTCGGAGACATCATTGAGACGAATTTTGCATAAGACCTTGGTATGACGCCATACAAAGTCCAATTCGTTCAGGAGTTGAAGCCAATTGACCATCCAATGCGTTTTCGCTTCGCTAAGTGGACCTGCGATCGACTTACAGATGATGCCGATTTTGGCAAAAAAAAAATCATCTTTTCAGATGAAGCTCATTTTGATCTTGGCGGGTATGCAAACAAGCAAAATTGTCGCATTTTTTTTGGGCACAGAAAACCCGCACGCATACATTGAAAAGCCGACGCACCCAAAACGAGTCACTGTTTGGTGCGGATTTTGGTCCAGAGGCATAATTGGGCCATTTTTCTTCGAAAATGAGCAAGGAGTGGCCGTTACAGTCAATGGCTATCGTTATCGGGCCATGTTGAACGAATTTTTGTTCACAAAAATTGAAGAGGAGGATATTGGCAACATTTGATTTCAACAGGACGGCGCTATGTGCCACACAGCCGAAGCTACACTCGATGTTTTGCGCCCTGTTTTTGAAGATCGCATTATCAGCCGCAGAGCTGATGCCGTTTGGCCACCTCGGAGCTGCGATTTCACACCGTTGGACTATTATTTCTGGGGTGCCGTCAAAGATAAGTGTTACGCCGACAAGCCAGAGACAATTGACGCTTTAAAGGACAATATTCGTGAAGCCATTGGTGAAATACAGCTGCACACAATCGATAATGTGCTTAAAAATTGGACCGATCGTGTAGGCTACTGCATGGCCAGCCGAGGCAGCCATTTGAATGAAATTATTTTCCATTATTAACCGGAAGGATTGTACTTTCAAATAAAAAAAGAAATTTGAGAAAATATTCAGTAGTTTTTTTTTAAAGCATTTTCAAAAAAAAAGTTATTCGGCGGACCCTTTATATGCACAATATAAAGAAACAAACTCTGTGAAGACATAAAAACTGCCTCACGCGTGCAGTGACTGTCAAGGATCTGTGGAACACAACTCTTAGCAAGGAACACGCTGATGATGGGTAAGGCACCTATCTGAGGTACAGGAAAAAATGTTGGAAAGAAAAAACAGATTATGAGAGGGCTTTGACTTGAAATACCATGAATCTATTAAAAGGCGAGATTGGTGAGCAATTAGTTTCACTTTTTGCAACAGTCAATGAGTTCATATGTATTTTAACACCGCTATAACTTTTCCACTGCTTCATTATTCAGGTCACATATTGTGAATCCATTGTAAGTACCAGACTTCCCTTCAACCGCCTTAACTCATACAATATTTTTATATTTTATTGGACCTAAAAAAAAATTCATAAATTCGACTTCATTTATACACAAAAACTTCAAATAATAATTCTCTAAATGACTCACCCTTTACGAGCATAAAGAATTTGTGTATATGTTTGTGTACGTAAACCTCAATATCCTTTGAAAGGAAATAACCGGTTACAAACACAAACGTTGTCTCAATCACAGACACTCTGCATATAACAGCAGGAATACATTTAGATTCGCTGTTAAAAAATTAAATGATTGCTATGGCACAAACGTTGGCGGAAATAGATGAAAACAGCCTTTAGATGGGAAAATGAAGTATTAAAGGAAATGATAACTTTTTAACACTTTTTTCCGCATTTTTTTTTTCTTCTTAATTTATTGTAGTATCCTTTTTAGATTCAACACAGCATAGTTGGTGTATTTGAGCGGATGTTTCTAACACATCAAAAGAAAGCTTGTAAAAAATACGTTTCAATTTGGAAAGTCCTATGGTTCTATGAACTTCATCTGTCTCATTCAGTTGCAAATACATGTGGTCGCCTTGTAAAGACATCACTATTTCTCACAAATCCTTTCAGAATATTTTTACAACAGTTATTATTTACTACCTACATACATACATAAATAATTAGCTATTACAACCCTCAGGTCAGGATTACGATCTAGTTTCTCACAACACTCAAGTCGTGTGTGTTAATTTTATACATGAGCGACGGGACCTACAGTTTAAAGTCGATTCCGAACGACAGATTTTTGAGAAACTTTTTCATGAGTTTTATTTACTCTCAGAGTTTTTGCCAGAAATCTGCTGAGAGGAAGTCGCTGAAGAAATATTTTTTATAATTTCGTTTCGATGTCTGACCTAGGGTTTGAACCAGGGCCAACACACTACCTACTAGACTACGACGACTTCTTATTAATACTATACTCTTGCGAATTTCTCGTGTATCAATATATAGAAGCAGGATGTCTATTCAATAGGTACTGATACTTCCACCACTTCGCCTCATGTGTGTGCTGGTGCCTCATCCATGATTACGAACGGTATAAAAAATCCGATTTACATTTTTATTGTTCTAAAACATCGTCATCGTTTTTTAAACATATTCAGTACGATGATTTTGTTCCATTTTGAGCATACGCTTTCTCATCTGCAAATTTTTAGCCGATGTGCAAAGTACGATATTTGTAGGCACGCGCCTACAGCAACTTATTTTCCAATACCATTTCGAAGCTTAGATGCTTCAATTAATGTCCTTGTCTTGGCAGCTCTACAGCAGCTTTATGGCTAAACAGTAACTAACGTCGGATATATAGAGATTAGTTATACTGGTAGAACTACAGTAATCTACTCAACAATATTTTTTTTTAATTTCTTTAAGGATCATAGTCCTGCCCCAAAACATCTCAATCTTGTAAACTGACACTGATCGGGTCATACGAATTACCTAACCAGCATATTTCAGGCTGCATGCGTGGATGTAACCAGGATCATATGTGTAGATAGACAAGCAGCAATCAGAGCGGTGGGATCCCACCTCGGGAGTTGCATGGACTCTCTACACCGTATACGTCGTCACAACACCCGCCTCCACTGGGTTCCGGGCCGCTGTGGCATAGAGAGGAAAGAAAATTCGGAAAATTTGGTACGTATGGTATCGGAGATGTCTGAGTAGGAGACGATAAAGAAGATATGTATATATGCGCCTACAGGAATACTTTTTCAAATTGAAAAAACCAGCAACCAACAACAGCATCAAAACTGCTGTGTCCAGCAGTGTACAGCAGGAAAACCAGGAAACTACTTGAGTTCAACAAGAGAATTGTTCGCACTCTAATAGGAATTCTAATGGGATGCTGGGCTTTTGGTAGTTTCACTGACAAGCTCGATGTACCCCACCAGGATTACTGCAGAAGCTCTAGAAGGTGCAACATATTTTATATATGAGAGCTCTACACTTCAAAACAGACGTCACCGCTATTTGGGTTTTGGGTGACAGAACGGTTGAAGATCTAGGCATGCTGGCGAACGTGCCACTAAGCGAACTGTCCGGTTTCATCCAAAGCTCGGTCTGATTCAAACCTCACAACCTCACACTGGGTAACACAATGGGCCATATTGGCCACCAAGTAAACTTGCCTGAGAACGACATACAACCCTGCAGTCAAGATTACGACCTAGCTTCTCACACCACTTATGTTGTGTGTGTTAATTTTATACATGAGTGGTGGGACCTACAGTTTAAAGTCGATTCCGAATGACAGAGAAGAGAGAAGCTTTTTTCATAGCAATTTTATTTACTCTCAGATTTTTTGGCAGAAATCTGCTAAGACAGAGGCAGTCGCCGAAAAAATATTTTTTCATGTGAACCGTGGCACACCCAATAAGCTAACACACTACCTACTAGCCTACGGTCACTAGTAAACGGTAGTAGTAACCGCGAATCTAAACTTAACCTAAACAGGTTATAGGTCTACTATGGTAAGTTGTAGAATTATAGTGTTACCATCTGCCGCTGCCTTGGGATAACGGCCTTGTAAAAATGTATTCAATTGTTTTATTGGGTATAGAGTGGTGAGGATGTCTTTGTTTGTAGAAATGCAAGACAAAGTAGTGCATCTACTACAGGTCGAATTTAAAATCACAAATTTCTTGAAACTGAAACAAATTCTAGACCTTTTTTATGAACACGATTTTAAATATGTCTGAACAATATCAGCTCTGTGAAGGGTGCGGACCTTCCATGTGCCTATTCACAAACGTTTGCCGTGGTCGTCAACTTTTGAGGCGATCTTTCTAGAGGCTTGTGTTCTGCTTTTCATTGGATAACATTTTTATGAGGTGGGTTTCAAGCCCTACGCACAACCCAAATTTAACGTCCAGGGGATTGGACTTCGCTGTACGCATTAGTTAACATCTAGCGGGTGCTAGTATGCCATCCAGGAGGGTCCACGCGTGTCAACTTTAATACAGCAAGACAATTATCGTCCTGGAGGTCGCCACGTTGACCACTGTCAGAAACTTTACCTTGATTGCATGCATTCCATCCTTAACGTTACTGTAATTTCCCAGAGATTAGTATAGTTTTTTTGATTTAAATCTTTTTACTGATTTCAGCCTAGTTGTTCATTGCATAATGAATTCAATCTAAAAAGCACTTTAAGATGCATAAAAAACTGAGTGTAAAATGTTTTGTTTTGTTTCGTTTACAATTATTATGAATATTCAATATGAATATTCAATATTTACTGTCATACACTTTGTTAAATAAGTTTTAATCTTTTGTTGGCCTTTTTCTTTATTATGACCTTTTTCTGCTACATAGATAGAGCCTTTTAAACAATAGAGTTTTCCCAAAAAATGTAAATACACATACAAATTGATATGAAGTTAACTAGTAAATCTCTACAACAGACAAGAAAATACCAAGTTTAATTCACATCCATTAAAACGCCTCTTGAAAGTTTTTCATTAAAATGGAAAACTTTTGTTTTACATCGAATGCAAATTGTATTGTGTACCCAAAAACAAAAGAATTTTGACTTCTTTTCTTTTTAGTTTTCATAGTTCATTCCAGCTCTTCCATTTTAAAGTGATTGAGCCTATAAAGTTGATTAAAAACAGTAACTTAAATGGCTGCTGCTGTGTTAAGAAAAGAAAACTTTGTCAAAACAAATACTCGTTTGAAAATATTCTGCTAATAATACATTCTTTTAAATGCCTGGATTTTGCAGCATTCAAGTGCAAAACAAAAATTTCCATAATTTATAAGAAAAGAACAATACTTGATAAAAAAAAAAAAAAACAATAGAAAGGCAAACAGAAAATAAAAAGAAAAGAATTTTAAAATACAGCAACGTGATAATGAATTCTGTCTAAGCCAATGCAGTATACTCAAAAGTACTCATAAAAAGGTGGCTGGTACTCTATTTAATTCAAGCCCATTCCACATTTTGTCGTTTCTTTTGTCGTTCATGGCTCTTATAAACCAAACAGGTGGTTTAAGTGCGATTTTAAAAGCCTAAAAGAAAAAAAAACGAACAAGTTTTCAAGTAAATAAACTTTTATTTTATTTTATATCGTAATAGAATTATTGTAGAAAATTTTCCTTTCAGTTGTTCTAATAACGCCATAAGGACTTTTATGGATTTTAAGATTTGCTTCCATAAGTTTTTATTCTCTTTTGCTGTAGAAGACAGAGTATTAAGATAAAAAGTTTTAAACTAAAATTCTAAATCAATGTTAGGAGTTGTTATGACTACATTACGTTTGAACCAAGGATTATTATTAAAAATAAAGAGTGGGCCATTTAAAAGTTTAAATTTAAAAATGTAATAAATCAAAACATACATACATATATAATTGGTCATTACAACCCTTCAGTCAGTATTATGGACCTAGGTTCTCATACCACTTATGTTATGTGTGTTCAATTTATACATGAGACGCGGAACCTGCAGTTTGAAGTCGACTTTGAATGACAGATTTTGGAGGAACTTTTCATGGCAATTTTATTTACTTTCAGAATTTTTGCGAAAAGCTGCTGAGAGGAAGTCGCTGAAGAAATTTTTCATATTTTCGTTTTGATGTCTGACCTGAGCTTTCAATCGTGGCCCCACGTCTAGTAAGCCAAGACTCTACCTACTACACTACAGCGACATATGCAGAACCAAAAAAATCATAGGAGTCTCACAAAGCATTTACCCATTATTTACTTTTAAAATTTTTTATTTTTCACTTGATTTACTTCAGTTTCATTAAGTTTTTCCTTTTAAGCAGGTGATTGGTCTGCTGCAGCAGACTCTACGATGATAGGCTTGCCATCAGCCGTTACATATATACAACATTCTTGTGAAGAGATATGGGATGGAGTGGTAAGAAACTTTTTACTGATCCAGTCTTATTTTTCCCAAAGAATTGCTCTGCCTAGTCTTCCTATACTGTTTCTGCATCATTGATCGGGGGGATGGATTTTTTGGAGCGGATTGCAGCCTATAAATCTTGACCTTAAGCTATGATATCAATATTAGTGGATACTGTCTATTGAAACATCCCCAAATATATGTAGCAGCGAAACAATCTAGTAAAGGAAAAACCAAAAGTCCTGCGATGAATTAAAATAACAAGTGATATACAAAAACACCTCAAAGGGTTCGTGAGATAACAAAATAATCATAAAAATACATATATTGATGGATGAATCAAAGTCACCGAGATTTTTCATGAGATATGGGGATCATTTGAAAAGTTATGCTCACATCGTTCGCAAATTTCGAAGAATTTTCTATCGACAAACTCCACCTAATGTGTCAACTATTTGAAGAATGATCAATAAATTTGAAGAAATTGGTTTTGTTATGAACAGCAAGGCTTCTGGGCGTTAACGTACTGGCCGGGTTTTTGAAAACGTTGCTCATGTCTACGGGAGTATCGCCGATATCCCAATCTTACAGTAAAACTGAACGGCATTTGTTACAAGAAACGTGACAACGGAGTATTTAGAGGCCTCAATTGAACTACATGCATATGAACGACATATGGTTTCATAGTTACGACACCACCTTCCATTATGTGCATATGTACAGAACAAATTATGACAAGAAAATTTTGATGTCAACCGTTTATTCAGCGATTTGATGTCGTGTGATTGTTTTCGTAGGGGTTTTGTGAAATCTGGAGTTTAACGTACTTACTTAATAGGTCATTGCAACCCTTCAGGACTTAGCTTCTCACACCACTCATGTTGTTTGTGTTAATATATTTCATCCATGTATGGCGGGACCTACAGTCTATGAACGACAGATTTTATGAGAAACTTTTCATCTCATTTTTATTTACTAGCACAGTTTTTGGCTGAAGATTAATGAAAGGAAGTATTTTTTCTTATCCCATTTTGAACGAGAGAAGGACTGGGTTTTGAACTACGGTCTCACGTCTAACAAGCCAACTTATCTACTATGTAGACTTCGGCGACGAAGAAATTAGAAACAATTCCTAAGCTCAAATCAGAGTTCCAACAAGCCATATGAAAGACACAGCCACACCTCTGTAAAAAAAAAACTTTCAAAAGCCATAGTAGCCATTTGACGGATATTTTATTCCATACTTAATACAATGAGTCTTCCTTACAATCCAATAAATATACGTGCTTTTCTTTTAAAATGGTGGAATCTATAAAACCTCGTACTGTGTGACACACATATAAGGAAATCACCATAAATCGCGAATCCTTGTAAAGTAGAATAAGAATAAAATATCCTTATTAGAGAGCTTTTTGCGATAACGATACCGAACTCTGTATACAAAATTTGTTTAAAGGTTAATTCATTATTCTTTAATACATTTGGTGACAGCCGAAAGTTTTAAGTCAAACATTATTTGATTATTAAAACTCTTTAAAAATATTTCAACTGTAAAATTGCTTCACTAGAGTTAAAAATTAAATGTTATTCCACGACTCAAACAACACATACGTGCATTTATAGTGAATATAAAAATCACACAAATCATTTGAGTCGTCTGATGGTAACGCATAATTTGTCACATGCACCGAACTGTGATATAACAATCCATCACAGTTTATTTTTTATTAAAAAGGAAAAAAAACGGTTCATTGTACATTGTCTATTGTATAGATGCGACATGTTTTATGTGATAAACAAAACCGCATTAAGATACATACATAGAAAAAGATTCTATAAAGCACCGTAATTTTTTTTTTTTTTTTTTTTGTTCGAAAAATATTTTATTTTGTGTTGCATTTACTGTAGAAATGTTTGTTACTGCACATGTACGTAAAACGTATCATGCACGGCGACACATGATAAATGACAAAATATTGCAACTCCCTGCACTCGAATATATAGTCAATGAACACGTATTTCTCGTTGGTTCTATCATCGTCATCATCATCAGTATTATTGCAGTCAACACTCAGGAGGCAAAACGCGATGTAAAGAATGCAACTTCACTATCAAACGCCACGTATGCACAAAAACAATGTGTGTTCAAAGTTAGTTAAGTAGGTGAACAAATTATGATGAATACCTTACATGGGATTTTTCCGGAAAATTTTTTAGTTTACTTATACACCCAGGTTGTCATTAAGTTTCTAACAAACATCACTTCAATATCTGTCCTAATCCATTAATGCCGAGATTTTGTAAGAGAAATTTTGGATACAACTTCTCAATGAAATACAGAACGGCCATTCCGGATAAAGAGTCCTCGTAAAGGATCCAAACTGAAAGGAACCGTTGATTGTGAAATTTACTCGGAATCAATAGGAATATCGGAATCTATAAGGCTGCCTTATTGCTGCAGCATTTTTCAGAAAGAAGTGTTGCCTATACAGGCTGCGGTTACGTTTATTTCACCAATCGATACATCATCACACTCTCCGAAAGCCAGGCGGCTATTAGGGCAATGGGGTCCAACGTGATGAACTCCAGGACGGTATACGGCTGTCGCAGATATCTAAACAGAGTAGCAGAAAGATATGACTTCCCTGGTAACTGCAGAGCGGATGAACTGGTCAGGCACGGTACGACCATCAAAGCCTCTGACAAATTCTCGACTATTGGAGCCCCTCTGAGGACCTGCAAGCTCATGATTGACAATGCGATCAGAGATTGCTTCGCGAAGTCGCCGTAGTCTAGTAGGTAGTGTGAATGTACTGTATACCCGGATTTCACTTGCATATGCGTTGAATATTCTAAGCTTGGATTGCCTAGATATTTGTAAGGTTCTCCCACATTCCGGGGTTCCAAAAAATTCTAATCTGTTGAACGATAAGCTTTGTACATTTCATGAATTTATGTAGTGGTCATCTTTTACTACAAGCTTACCGAACAAACCATTCCCAAAAACTAAAATACCAGTCGACCGCATAGCAAATGAAAACATTTTTCTGATGAACGTACATAATGATATATGAGCCAGCATAAGTATTTATGTATTGTACAATACATGGGCATCAAAAGCATCCTCCATCATCTATTGCGGAATGGCATTTTTTTTACAAATAGCAAGCGACGCGAATACTAATATTATTTCCCCTCCATCCATACATGTTTTCGTACTAAATGCACGTTTTTTTCCAACCAGACCACATACTATTTACGTGTGTATGCTCAATACATATCTGTATACGATTCTGTATAAAATAATAGAGTCCAGTACTTAATAATGCGACTTAAATATGCGTAACGTAAACATTTCATTGTAGAAAATGGAACAATAAATTTTAACTTTCAAATGGTGGTGTATTGTGATTTCAGAACAGATTCAAAGAGAAATTTACAATTTAAAATTTTTTGTTTAAGGAAACCAACGTCTAACGAGGTTTGTTCAAACAATAGCTGGGGTTTTTATATTTTAAAGGAAATATTTTAAAAAAATCACTCTCAAATACATACACACGTAATTGGTCATTACAACCCTTCAGTTAGGATTACGACCTAGTTTCTCACACCACTTATGTTGTGTGTGTTAATTTTATACATGAGTGGCGGAACCTACAGTTTAAAGTCGACTCCGAACGACAGATTTTTGAAAAACTTTTCATGGCAATTTTTATTTACTCTCAGAGTTTTTGCCAGAAATCTGCTGAGAGGAAGTCGCCGAAGAAATACTTTTTGCATTTTGTCTTGATGTCTGGCCTGGGGCTCGAACCCTGGCTTTACGTCTAATAAGCATCACTCTCAAATATGTTAATTAAAAACACGCTTTTAAGATAATTGATGACCAATCACACGATTTCCATGACCAGTCTAAAATTTCCTCAAATCGCTCGTCTAAAATACACAATGCGGTATGAGCTGTTTGGCTGTTGAAACCACATGGCGCCCACACCATCCAATTCAGGCCAAAAGAAGTAAGTAATCATCGACTAAAGTCCCCGTAGTCTAGTAGGAAGTGTGTTTGCTTATTAGACGTGAGGCCACGACTCAAGCACCAGGTCAGACATCTCGAACAAAACGAAATATGAAGGAAAATCTTTCTTCAACTACCTCCTCTCTGGAGATTTCTGGCAAAAACTTTGAAAGTAAATAAAATTGTCATAAAAAGCTTGTCAAATATTTGTCGCTCGGAGTCGATTGGGAACTGAGTGGCGGGACTCAGTATAAAATTAACACCCACAACATGAGTGGTGTGGGAGACTAGTCCGTAATTCTAACTGAAGGTTTGCAATGACCAATTATGTATGTGATCATCGGTCTATAGTAGTAGTGATGGTCTTACCCAAGTCGTTCTCAAAGTAATATGTACAGATATTGTCACCAGCCCTAAATCTACACCAAACAGTGCCCTTTTGGTCGAGCATTGGTACTTATATAGAATGGTAGTGTTCTAAATTTTACAATTTTGTATGATTCTCGTACCCATTTATACAGAAATCACCCAGAAGCTGAAAATGATTTTTAGGTCAGTTTTCAAGTCAGCCAACTGCTCCAGAACCCAATCAGCGTGCTCAGGTCGCAGTCTTTGGTCACCCATGGTGATTTGGCAAAACAGACTCAATAAATAATAACTAATTTGCGTTGGCTTTGCAAATGGGTTCCCATGTTCAGGAACACATACGGGGGTAACCGTCAAATGTCTCGTTACATACGTATATATTCTAGGCACTCACGACATTATTCGACTATCTCAGACGTAGCGGGTACATATTCTAGAGGTCCAATGGCCTCTTTTCTGTCAGTAATACACTATACGACGTACTCTTATACACGATACGCTCAGCTGCAATCTTTATAACCATTACTTCAGCCGGAATTGTACTGAGTTTTTCTGCGTGATCTGAATCTATCAGTGAAAACTTGAAGACGTCGCTTAGGAGTTAAAAACCACTATCAAAAGGCATCAGTCCGGTATCTTTATAGTAAAACCGTGTATATAGGTATATTCCGATTCCAAGATTTTGCCATGACCATAGCTTCTATAATTCCATGTTCTTGTGACGCCCAGTAAAAGGGATTAGGGTCGCGAAATATTTCCTTATGTCACACACGAATTTATCACAATACCATATACACACAGTTAATAAATTATACATACGGTTAAAAAATTTCAGAAATTTTTTAACTAATCCGTTTTCGTTGAAAATCTTTATAGTTTCCTTGATGTTAAGACGGTCTTTTGCATTAAAAAATTTCTGAAATTGAACTGAATTGTGGCCCTGCACAGGCCCACAAATGTATGCATCCGATTTACAAATTTCACAAATTTCTGAACCAAAGCAAAAGACCGGCTTAAAATCGAGGAAAGTTGTCAGACAATTATAAAGATTTTCAACGAAAACGGATTAGTTAAAAAAATTCTGAAATTTGTGATCCGTATGTATACTTTTGTGGCTGAATGTATGTTAGCATTCTGCTGTCAACATTGTTGGATATTGGGATTGTGTGCCAAGTTGTCAAGTTTCTTCTTCTTTCATTCCGTTTTGGCAACATAAGAAGAAGATGGCCATATTGCTCACAGTGTCTGATATCTTTCAACTTAGAGCGATAAAGGTAGCTTTAAAAAAAGTCCATGTGTCATCAACACATGCGTTAGACAATAGTTCGTCTTTCCATGTTTCCTCTGCAAAGTAACAGTGATCGGTTTCACTAGTATTCCAATTCCTCCCTTGAGTTTGTTGTTGAGCAGTAACAGATTCTTATATATCTAGGCTTTTAACAAGCTATGCTGAAATTATACGAAAAAGCATTTATTCTCTGTGGTTTTAAAAGCAGTTCAATTGATTGCTTTTTCTATACTACAGCTGAAAATTTCGAGGTAGTCTGGATATGCTAGCGCTATGCATTTATTAATTCAATTGTAGTGTCCTGGGCTTCTTTTATATGTGACGTTATTACGACAAGAGTTTCAGACAATAATTCTGAGTACATTGTTTAACCTTTGATTTGCCACAAGAATTGCTTCTGCTTTAGCAGTGGCTAGTTTAAGTACGTCTCTGGACAACTATCTATCACATCTAACAATAATACCTAGCTAGTCAAACGTGTATGTGTGTACATGGGGAAGGCAAATAACTCTTTAACGGGAACCCAATCGATTAATGTAAGAGTTTAACAAATATTTAAAATAAAAAAATATCTTTATGATGAGACACACTATATGCACATTTGTACGTGTATAAGTTAAACGAGTTCTTAAATAAAAAAAATTTAACTTCAGGTTAGAGTGTTCCTCCCATAAATTATTCCGAAGTGATTGGAAATGTGGGAATAGAGGGATAACAATCTATTAACCCGGCTAGGCTATTTTCGTGAGAATAAGTCGCAACACTGGAAAAAGTATGGGCCTGTGCGTAAATGCATCATTGCGCTGCATGTTATGAGCATCGTGTTCATAAATGCAAACCTTGGCAGCACTGCAGCTGTCACATGTTCGTATGCAACATTAAATCATATTATGAGCAAATAAACACAAAACACTGATCATAAAAATGGCTGATGCATTGAATGAGTGAGAGAGAGATATTGAGAGTTTTAACAATAAGTTTCTTTTTTTTCTTCCTTAAATGCCTTCTTTTTTGCACGAAGTACACTTTTTTGTGCATTTAACAACATTTGGTCATTTGTTTTATCGTCCAGTTCAAAAATCAAATTTATTAATAATTTTTCCATATCTGCAGTGTTTGTTCGTTCGTAAATGCAAACAAATAAATCAGCAAAAAGAAGCATCTGCAAAATGTGATTGGTAACGTTAGCGCAAAATAATCATATTTGCAGCGTAATGTTGCATTTACGAACAGGCCCTATACTAAAGTTGTCGCTGGATGGTAGTCCAGTCCAATTGTAATCTCCGTAGTCTAGTAGTCAAGCCCCAGGTCAGACATCTCTAACAAAACAAAATATTAGAAAATATTTCTTCGACGACTTCCTCTCAGCAGATTTCCAGCAAAAATTCTGAAAGTAATTAAAATTGCCATGAAAAGTTTCTCAAAAATATTTCATTCGGAGTCGACTTTAAACTGAAGGTCCCACCACTCATATATACACACACAACATAAGTAGTGTGAGAAGCAACGTCGTAATTCTGGCTGATCCAATTATGTATATATGTATGTGTAGCTGGATGGACCATCTACGACAGGCAACATTTACATCAAATTATCTTTATAACAGACATTTATCTATCGCCATTTATGTACTGTCAGACGTACCACATCTTGGGCCGCTCCTATTTACTCTTTTTATAAATCATCTCCCTTCTTTTATTAAAAATTCAAACACATTAATGTATACAGATGATGTTAAAATATTTTTATCATCTAATAACATTGAAGACCAAGTACTTTTACAAGACGATACTAACTACTTAACCTCTTGGTGTAGTACTAATTTAATGGAACTGAATGTTAAAAAATACAATGAATGGTGCTGCTCTTGAACTAGTATTTAATTCCTTTAACGATTTAGGCATAGTTTTCGATTGTAAATTGAACTTCAGAAATCATATTACATCAACTGTTAGCAAAGCTACATGTGTTGGAGTAATTACATTCACTTTACATTTATTAACTTGTGTAATTTTCTTATGTATATAAATGTAATTATTATAAATTGAATATTGTAATTACCCTGTTGTAAAATTCTATATTTTACTTATACATTTTCTACAACTTCATTTTTATTCACAAAAATGTTCATTCCAATAAAGGCATTCAAACTAGAAAGTTCTCGGCTTCTCTAATAAAGCCCAATAACATGTACCCTGGAATTTATCAAACGATAGGCTAAAGAGTTTTCTGACCCTTATGTTACCAAACAATTGTTTACCACACTGGTTCGCCCAATTCTTGAATATGGATCTGTAATATGGTACCCTCAATACGCTGTACACTCTGACAAAATCGAATCAGTTCAAAGACAGTTCTTATTATTTTGTCTTCGTGGTTTAGGGAATGGATGGGATCATAATCAAAGGTTACCATCTTAAGAAAAATGATGTGCCGGAAATTATTATCAGGGGGAATAAAATTGATTTTGTTGAATCGGCATCTAATCTGGGTGTTATCTTTAATGGTCGGCTAACGTGGTCTAGCCACATTAATGTCATCGTTGGTAAAGTTTATGGTATGCTTAGGAACTTATGGGCTGTTATAGATTCGACTCCTTTTGCTATACGCCTGCAACTGGCAAAAACGTTTTTGATTCCTGTTCTTTTATATGGATCGGAAATTTTCGCAAACTGTGATGCGGATGATAGGCGGAAACTCAACTTGGCTTATAATAACATAGCCAGATATGTATTTATTAAGGGACGTCGGGACCATATATCACAATTTTCTTACCAGATATGTGGTATTCATTTTGATAATCTATTGAATATTAAGTGCCTAATTCTCCTCCATAAGATTATTACTTTGGGACAGCCAGTATACTTATTTAGCAGGATTAGATTTGCTAGATCCAACCGCGGTAGGAAAATTATCCAATTAAGGCATAGGACTCTTTTGTCGAAACGACAGTTCTTTATACACACCATCAGTCTTTGGAATGCACTACCTAATTATATTCAGAACATAGGCAATGCAACTAAGTTCAAAAAGGAGTTATACAATCTGTTTAAGTAGTTTGTAATATATTTTGATTGTTTTATACATTTTTACTCTTCATTTTTATTAGTGATTAATTATTTTCATTTTTCTAATTTATTATTTAAGTTTCATTGTATCTCATTATATGAATATATTTCCTTGTTTGTATTTTTCTTTATATTTGTATCTTTCCTAATTTAGTTTTTTACAAATACTCATTTTCTTATCCTAATTTTTTTGTATCGATTGCTATTTCCTGAGGTTAAAACATGTTCTTATTCTTATTCATTTTTATTTATACTGTACTTCAAACAATTCATTACTCATATAATGAGCGATTTGTTATTACTTTTTCCTATTTGATGTCCTCCCATAGCACTTTCATTTATAAGATTATTATCTTGTTGTGCTATGATTAATAAACAAAATAAATAAATAAATAAATAAATTTACATAAAAAAAAAAAAAAAAAAAAAAAAAAAAAAAAAAAAAAAAAAAAAACGCCTAGCACTCATTAAATTATCATCTTTAAAAAGCTATCGTAAAATGCTAAATACTGTCATTCTCCTGAAGCTGATTAATGGTGTTATCAACTCTCAATTTCTTCTAGAAAAACTTTCCATAAAAATACCTGTTCGTCCAACAAGATACTATAATTTCATAAATATAAAATATTACACAATTAATTATGCGAACTTCATAAATCATAATAATAATTTTGTATTGAAATATAAAATGTAAGTCTGTAAGGATTTTCCATTGACTTGAAATAAATAAAAAATAAATATTCATACTCACTTTTGCAAATATTCTATTTCTTCAATTTTCAATTGGTAAACCTTTAAGCAAAAACTCAGAGAGTAAATAAAATGCCCAGAAAAGTTTCTCATAAATCTGTCATTCGGTGTCGACTTTAGGTCCCGGGTTGTAATGACCAATTATGTATCTATGTATGTATGTAAGCATAGCTGCCAGATAAATGAGGCACCAAATCGTCAAATATTTTAGAAAAAATCGTCAAAATCAAAGTCAAAGACGTTTATTAAAATCGTCAAAAGATCGTCAGAAAAAAATAAATAAATAAATTAAAAGTTTTTAAAAACCAAAATTATTTCTATTGTAGTAAAACATATAAAGTCAATATATGTATCTGAGTTTAAAAAAAATTATTTAGAACTTAAAAGCTAACGTCCCTCATCTTCATTTATTAATTTTTTTTTCCAAAAATGGAGAAATTTTATATCATTTTCAGGCAAAAATTGTTTAAGGATTAAACAATCTATCCCAGTGTTGTTTATTGACACATAAGCACATCAATAATATTGCATCATCTTAATCTATGGCTGGTGTAAATATTAAGGAGTCAAAAGCTCTTGACTTTTTGAGCATGAAAATTCAGTGTAAAGGTGCCTTCAACCAACACATTTTTCAGTTCCTTCATTTCCATCTTAAGATCTTATGATATTACTATTTACACCATTTGTAACCGACCGAAACTGGAATACAACTCTCATGTATAGGTCGGTGTCTCAACGTCTATTTTGAGGTTTCCGATCGTATACAGGAGGCCGTAGTAGCACGTTAATTACGGTGGTGTATCCAACTCCATTGAATCATTGCAACATCGTTGAATGTGGTTTGTGTTTCACCGTTCTATCGCTTCGACAAAAGGATTTTGCTCGAACGAAGTAAGGGTACTTTTCTCGAAAATCATGTATTCCTACGTAACGCTCATCTTTGTCGACCACCACTTCCGTATGTGATCGATTGGCCAGTGGATCGCGCACTACATTACAGTAAAAATGCGTTCTTTAGTCAGACTATTCGTATGTCGAACTCAATTCCTACTGAGGCCTTTCCTGTTACTTATGGTATCAATATATACAACTCTAGTGTCCATAAACACTGTTCTCTCTTTCCTTCTTCACATAACACATTTTCATAGTTCTAAACACAATGCCATCGATCCCCTTAGTGTTGGTGGTACGAAACGAAATAACGGCGCTTGCCTTAGTTCTTCCGATGGTAATATTAGAAGCTATAATCGAATTTTTAAAATTGTCTGCAACGACAAGTGATAAATTATTGTCAACTAAGAGGTTTATTTAGGAGTTTTATTTTTTGGCTTTTAAGGGGTTAAAAATTAATAAAATACAGAAAAATCATCACATGTATTCGAAAGTAACTTAAGAATATAATGCTTTATTCCTTGTTTTTACTAACATAAATTTCCAATAGTAACAATTGCAGAGTAAATACAAAGCTTAATGTATTTATAATGGCTTTTAATGTACTAAAGTTAGGAATATAATGCAAATTTTTAATTTTCAAAAATCGTCAAAATAAGAACATAAATCGTCAAATCGGCAATATGGTATTTTTGGAGCTCAAAATCGTCAAAATGACGATAACTCGTCAAATCTGGCAGCTTTGTATATAAGCCTTTAAAAAAAATCACCCTTTAAAACCATACACAATAAGAAACTGAAACTTGGATAAATTTGCGTGGCCCATAAAATGCAAACTTATAATTATGACGTAGTTAGCTTGCGTTATAAACCTTCTTTACACACTGTAGAGATATAAAATGTTTGATTTTAGAGTTTTCAAAATTTAAGATGTTTACATTTTGTTTTGTTTTATTTGTTTATGTACAGAAATAATAATAATTATAATGATTATGAATTAATTGATAATGAAATATATTGAATTTGTGTTTTATAATTTGTATTTATTATCCTTTGTTTTTATTACTTTTATTTCTTTTTTAATTTTTCTTCCATTAATACTAAACTAAATACACATTTTAAGAATTAAAAGGAAAAATAAATCACATAAAGATCAGTTAAATAAGTTCAATTTTTAATTAAATATTATTTTTTTTTGCTTTTTTTAATCTAAAAACTAAATTCATATCGTACTACTTACTACACGTACATACGTACGTACGTACTATATACTTTTGTGACCTTATAAGGCTAATGGTTTAAATAATAATTTAAAATGAAATCAATGGTAAATGTTTAAACGGGGGATGTTATTTTTGAAAGAAATTATTTGTCCGATCTTTATGGTAAATATTTTTAAAACTTAATATTATTACAATATATTTAAAATGAATTTAATCATTTTATTTTAATAGTATTTGTTTTTTTTTTTTTGTTTTGTTTTGTTTTTACTTTAATTTAAATTTCTGCATATGTTTGACATTTGCTGATAAAGAAATATTTGAGTTTACTTTAAAAGATATACATATATATACGTACAATTTAATTCAGAATCAAGATTCTATTAAAAAAAATTAAATTAAATAAAAAACATTAAAAGTTAAACTAAAAATTCAAAACTATTTTATAATAATTAAAATAAAAATATGTAATAACAACAAAGATAAATTAAAAAAAAAAAATACTCTTGTAATTTTTGGTTAAAATAGAAAGTAACCAACCAGAATATTTAAAAGATATTCAATAGTAATTTTAATAATACAGTCCTTTATACAACACACAAACTAATAGATGTATAGTACAAATTCCAAAATTTCAATGATGAAAAAAAGATTGCATATCAAATATATGTATGTTTGTATATGTAATGGTGTGTGTGTAAGTATGTTTATGTGTATGTAAAGATTTTATGTATGTGTAAAGATTTTAACGATTTAATATTTTAATTAAATATTATTTTTCCGGATTAACATATTCTTTAATTTTCATTTACTTTTGTCTTTCATTGTTTTATTGTTATCTAGAGAATATAATATTTATTATAAGTTATTCGTTTATATGGTTTAAGTTTTTATTTTTTTCATTTTCTTTTTCCTTTGATTTTAATATTTTCTCTTTAGACTTCTGTTTACTTTTTTCACTTTACCGCCTGTATTGAATTTTTATAACTTTTTTTTTAATATGTATGTATTTATTATGTGTATGTTTGTATGGTTTATGTTTAAGTTTCTCTATAGATATTGATCATTTATATATGTTTATATGTGATTGTGTATTTGATTTTCTTTTGTTTATTTATTCATTATAATATTTTTAGTTTTTTATTTTGTTTTGTTTTTGTTAAGGTAAGTGTGATTTTGATAATTATTTTGGTGTTTTTGGTTAATATTAATTTATAATTGGATTGGTTTTGTTTGATTAGGATTAGGGAATGGAGATTTATAAATGGAATATTTACAGGGACATATTATTACGACGTCCATTAACTTTATTAACTAAATTGCAAATCTTTAAGGCTGGTCCAAGTTTAAGACCCATATATTTCATCATCATTTCGGAGGTTAACAATAACAAGGCTTTACCGTCAATTTCCTGCAAATAAATTTAGAAATAAGTAACATAAATTAATAAAAATAAAATAAAAGTAAACATTTTATTTGTTTAAAATCAAATAAAAATTTAACATTTTGAACAGAAACAATAAACCAATTGGGCAATTCACACGACTTTGTATCGTGTATGTTGTACTGAATACACTTTTTGTTTGTGAACGCTTAATGTTATGTTGTATTGTGTATTTCGTACTCCAAACGTCAAAAAGCGATAAGAAGAAGAATAACATTATTAATAATTTAATTTTCAAGCAGCAAAATAAAAAATATTGCGGAAAAAAGTAAATTAAATAATTATCTGTCCGAAAAATATAATTTTGAAATGTTAATTTTTGATTCAAGTTGCATAGAAAATATTTTGTATTTTTATTCTTCTTCTTGATTACTGGCATTTACATAAACAGATAGCCCGAAACCAATACAACTTTTAAAAACATATGAAAAAAATGTGTATAAGTGTATCGGATTTTTATATGAAAATTATCAACAACAAGCATACACTGTTGTATTTTCGTACAACGATACACACCATACAACGATACAAGGGTTTGTGTGAATTTCCCAAATACAAACATATGCAATTGAGGAAAAAATTAATTTTAAGGGCATAGAACTGATGATATATGACAAACTAACGATATACAGTCAAACTTCCATAACTCGAACTTCTCTAATTCGAATTTTCTGTAACTCGAACAAATTAGATTGGCAGTAGGCTTAAGATAACAAATAACATACAATTACTTTTCCGTAACTTTTTTTATTTGGTTGGTTTGTTGATTTTGTTTGTTGGTTTTGCTGTCTTTTGCTGGTTAAACTGGTTTGCATATTTCGTTGTCTTTTTATGGGGAAATCCCTTTTTATGGTACTTTATTGTTCCTTTGTACTTTTGTAAATATCTAAATCTAAATCTCTAAATTACAACCTCTTGATCAAGGGGTTATTCAAAACTTCAAAGTTTTCTACCGTAGCAGAAAAGTAAAAGAAGCACTAAAGCGCATAGAGGTAAATGAAAAACAGGAGGTTACGCTTATGGATTGCATCAACCACGTAACAAAAGCTTGGGATATTGACGTCAGTTAGGAAACTATAGCAAATTGCTTCAAAAAAGCTGGATTTGGTCAGTACTCTGAGTGGGAAGAATAAGATGACATTCCTTTAGTTTTTTTGAGTAATGTTGATGAAAGTCAAAATGAAATTGAAGCCGATTACCAAGCTTGGTTAAAAGCGAAAAAAATAACTTGCAATACTACTTTTCAAGATTATATTGAAGTAGATAATGAGCTTTACACGACTGGATTTCCTACAGACGATGATGTTGTTGAGCAAATATGTATTGAACCATAAGATCCAGTCTTAAGCGGAACCGACAGTGAAACCGAGGGTTCGTTGGAAGAAAGTATTCATCAGCACTCCAAAGACGATGTAGAAAATTCTTTGCGAACATTGAGTTTATTTTTGCAAACTAATGACCGTACAACTGAGGAACACTATAAGGCTTTGAATAAATGAGAGATATTTTATACTGAAAATAACAAAAAAAATACATTTTCAGTCACTTATTTCAGAATATTTCAATTCATTTTAACTTGTTGATTACATTATATAGTATGCTAAGGTATGCAGTTTTCAGCTACTGCTTGTTCTAAATAAAAAATACATAATAAAAACACATGCCTGCAATTAACTCTTAAAGAAAAAAAAATTCTGTAACTTGAAGTCTCCGTAAGTCGAAGTTTTTTTTTTTTGGATAATAAAGATTCGAGTTATGGAAGTTCGACTGTATTTTCCTTTTCGACAATAAAATTGTTCGAATCTCTGTGACACACACACAATTAAGTATAGCCTCGTAATCTTATTTCATGGATTAGATTAAACACAACGGGCAGAAAAGTAATATAAAAATCCCCAATTATACTTGAACCTACGGGCGCTGTTGCCCATATCAATGCAAACGTCAGAATGACCGAATTGTACACCAAACCAATACAATACAACCAATATGGTAGTACATTTTAAAAACGACATCCAGGCAGATAGTTCCGCAGGAATATGGAAAATATGGAGAAAACTGTAACTATGCAACAATATCTCCTAACGTTCGAAATTTTCTGAAAGTTGTGAAGAAACCATGTAGAACAAGTTAATTGTACCGAGTGTAAGTATATAGAAACTTTTCACTGTTTTCCCATTTACAAACAACGCTAAACAACTCTAGACAAAAACAGAGGAATGATGTGTATGATAGTCTCATCCTCCTTCACGAAAGTCATGATATGGAAGACATAGGTATCAGAGATCAGCAATGAATCAAGTGACTCGAATCATTCATCAAAATTTACAGTTTTAGTTGTTGTTGCATTTACAAAAAAGAAAAAAAGACAAAGACAGCAAGCAAAGCAAACACACAGTCTTCTAGTGAGTATTTTCGTGTTTGTAGGCGAATCATACTTATTTTGTGATTCTTGTAAATGTTGAGTCATAAAGAATCGAAATCAACAACATCATACATATTGTTAAGTATGAGTACGAAACTTGAATATGCCTATTGCCTTCAAGTGTATGGCACTACGAACCACATAACGCTTGACAGATAGGTGAAGTAAAGTCACTAATAGCAATTCCGTGATTATAATATCGTTCGTTTTTAAATTCCTTCCTTAGATTTGTCGACACTATCAGAGATAGGATGCAACTGGCTCTGAGGAGTGTCTGCGTGTGGGCATCTGATCGTAGATTGGGTGTTAATCCGGAAAACGGGAGTAGTACTCTTCACGAGAAGGTACAAGCCACTGACTTTTCGTCCACTGAAACTAAACGGGACGGAACTGAAACTCAAACAGGAGGCACACTTTTTAGGACTCATTCTGGATAGGAAGCTGTCTTGGAAATCGAATATCATTAACAGAATTAAAAAGGTTTCCATTGCTCTGTATCCTTGTAACAGAGTGTTGGGGAGAAATTGGGGCCTAGAACCTATAATGACACACTGGATCTACACAGCGGTGGTCAGACCTATCTTGACCTATGGATGCCTAGTTTGGTGGGAATCCCTTGAAAAGAAGACTAATTCGAAACTAATACAGCGACTGCAGACTGCCTATATTATCATTAGTGGTGCCTTGCGCAATACACCTACGTCGGCACTAGAGATAATTTTAGGCCTCTTTCCGCTTGACCTTTTCTGTAGGGGAGTGGCTGCTAAAATAAGTAAACGTCTCTGGGCGACTGGACAGTGGTATGACTCGGATATAGGCCACGCAAGGATCCTGAGGGAAGTTGGAGCTGTCGGGAGCAGTGACTTCATAACACCGCGATACGACTTCACGAGGAGATTCAGGACATCGGTTCCGGACAACGGGGCCTGGAAGGATGATCTGACCCACCTGTTAAGAGACTCCGTACAAATCTACACCGACGGTTCTAAGCTGAACGGAGCTGTTGGCAGTAGAATTTTTCGGAATCGTTTGGAATAGCTCAATCTATAAGACAACCAGACCACTGCAGTGTCTTTTAGGCGGAGGTGGTGGCCATACAGGCTGCGACGAGTATTATTGGGGACGGAAAGGTCTCCAAGCGGAGCGTCACCATACTATCAAGGCTCTGAGTTC
The DNA here is from genome assembly GCA_936449025.2 of Sarcophaga subvicina. Lineage (NCBI taxonomy): Eukaryota > Metazoa > Arthropoda > Insecta > Diptera > Sarcophagidae > Sarcophaga > Sarcophaga subvicina. The sequence continues at coordinate 32,258,102 of OW388081.2, forward strand.
TAATGTGATGAACTCCAAGACGGTGTACGGTATCGTATGATTCCGGGTAACTGTAGAGCTGATGAACTTGCCAGGCGGGGCACGACCATCGAACTCTCCGATGAGTTCTCCAATCTGGGTAAACCTATGAGGACCTACAAGCTCATAATTGATAATGCGATCGTCGATTCCGTCTACGACAGGTGGGCGGCCTCGGACACGGGTACAACGGCTCGTAAAATCTGGCCAAGGCTGGATGAGGGGCGCACAATGAGTCTACTTAAACTCCAAAGAGGCGCGCTCAGTGTAGTTGTCGGTGTCATTACGGGGCATTGCATTATGGGTACGCATGCGAGGCGCATTGGACACCTTGCTAACGACTTCTGAAGAAGCTGCAGAGATGAGGAAGGAGAGGAGACTGTCCCTCATCCGCTGGGTACATGCCCGGCTCTTTGCCAAAGGAGAAGGAAGTACTTGGGTACTTACTGCATGGATGATCTGGAGGAACTGTCAGGAATTGAAATAGACAGCCTGAGTCGCTTCATCAGGAGCTCCGAATGGTTTCGAGATTAGGGGATAACGGATGACTGCGGTAGCACAATTGGCCCAATGCGGCCTAAGTGAGTCCATCCAAAAATTGTTCTTGGATGGGCAGCCACCTCTACCTACCTATCTAAATTCATTCCTTTCTTCCTATACACAACGTTTTTTTATGGTGGATACGATGATTGCAAGTAATCGAAAAGAAATTGCTCCTGGTCGTTATTTATTTCTTACTAAAAATATTTAAATAACACTGAGCTATCAATTTTATTCACGATCCTCATTAACAAAGATCAAACTTTCGATGTTCAATAACACTGTGCTTAACGCGTACTTAAATATAAATACCGGTTATTAAACATAGGTTCATGTCTCATCACTGACTGACAGCCCTATTTACAGTCCTTTATTTTTTGTCTGGTAACTCCAAGATCTTTCTATTAAATTGTTGTTATTGAATTTTTGATCTTTGTTTTCCCCTCTCCTTTGTTTCCCCTTTTATAAATTTCTACGTATTTGTTTCTGTAATTTCTGTTTACCGTATGAAGTGTGTATTTTGTTGTTGTCTCTGACTTTTTTGTCCGCATAACAATATAAAAATAATGCATCTTTCAGACAAAGTATCAACTATCAATGTACTGAATTATTGAAACTTCAAAATAATAATAAACTCATATCGCCTGACAAATGACATGGTCACTTATTATGTACAAGTATATCACCTGATTTTCTATCCGATTTATCAAAAATTATTACAAATAAAAAAAATAAATAAAAAAAAATTTACAACTTACATGTTTCCTGAAGAGATCACCGTGTACAGCTAATGAGCTATCATTAGATTCAATAAATTGTATAACTTCCTCGATTGACCAATCCCCTGGATGGGATCGCAAAGGAGGTAATGCCGCTGAAGGCAACGCCACTGTGCTTACACTACCATTTGTAGCGTTTAAATGCTGCATGGGTATAGTAACTGTAGGACAATAAGTTGATGTGGAAGGTATAACAGCGGTAGCCGCGGCTGCTGTAGACGATGCCGACTGAGATGCACAGAACGGTGTGGAGACTGATGTAGGTAACGAAGCAGATGATGATAATGTGGAAGGAGATTTATAAGTTGTTGAAGCAGCACCAGTTGCTGCTGCTGTCATATTGGATTGCTCTGGGTGCACTTCGGCAACAAGAGGTGCTAAATATTTAAAATTCGAGTTTGAGGTAAGTGAAGAATGTTTCTGTTCATCCGAATGCGATGTCGCAACCATTGTTGCGGATGTAGTGCCTGTCAGAGAAGACCCACTATTGCCTATACTACCGCTGTGGTGATGAATACGTACTTGTCTTAGAGCTTGCACTGGTGATGCGGTCTAAAATTAAAAAACAGGGGAAAAATTAATAAAGAAATAAGATTTTCAAAACGGTATGTCTTAAACCAACCAACCAACCTGTATGCCGTTTGTTGTATTATTTGTATTTGGTTCTGTTTTTATGAGAACATTTGTCACTAAATTGTTATTAGTACCGTTTACGGTAGCTAAAGATTGTGTACCGCTTATTGCAGTATTATTATTGTTGTTGCTAATACTACTTGTAATAATTGTATGATTATTTAGATGTTGTTGTTGCTTAACTGATGATACCATACTGTGCTGTTGTTGCAATTGCGATTGCTGATTATTCATATGATTTTGATTACTTTTTGTTGTCGATGCAGATGATGTGGATGTAGATGTTAGCGTTGAAGAATTCGAGGATGCTGTAGATACTGTAGATGTTACTTGAATAGAGTTCTTAACATTGCCAAAAGCGTCTACTGCAGAATTAGCTGTTGTCGTTGATGTAGCCACTTCTTGTTTAATATTAATTTTTTCTGCACTACCTGGTGTTTTACTACGTTTTTCTGGTATCGCTGACGAAGACGACTCTCCAGATATATGTGCTATTTGTCTTTTCTTTGTATTTGCACATTTTTCACAATCCTCTGTATCAGGTGAGAGTGAAATTAAATTTGGACATGCCCTGCATGTTGTACATAATGTTTCTATAAATTGTGCCAAACTTTCGTCATCTTTCATACGCAATGGTGATGGTATTTTTACCTTTTATTTGAAATTATACAATAAATAAATATTATTTAATAATGTTTGTAAATATATGATACGAAAAAATATTTATTTTGCAATATTTTGTTCTACTTTTAGAAAAAATAAATGTCTATTATTTTTATGTCTTTTAAAAAGATTTAAAAATGTAAAGGATGTTCCAATTCATCTCTGACAGTAACATCATCTCTATCACATCGTCATTCTACCGCCAACAGTTCCAATCACAGATTGAATTTCAATTCGCGAAATTGAAGCATTTGAACACAGTTTCCTTTCCATTTGTACATTAAGGACCTTTTGGCAAGACGTCAACAGCGAAATATTGGTAAATTCTGCAACTGTAGTCGCCATAGTCTAGTAGGTAGTGTGTTGGCCTATTAGACTTAAGACCACGCTTCAAACCCCAGGGTAGACATCAAAACGAAATATGAAAAAATATTTCTGCGGCGACTTCCTCTCAGCAGATTTCTGGCAAAAACTTCTATGTACTTAAGGAAAAGGGCAAAGACTAAAGCAAGAAGTCCGAACGTTTCCATAAACTTTTAATTCAGACCTTAAAGTTAATCTTTTTCAAGTCATCAAATAGCTTAAAAATATACATCAGTGCCTTTGTTACAAGCCGCACAATAAGAAAGAAAAAAATTTGAGAAAACTGGACCACAATGGTTCGGCAATGTCGGAAGGGTGGAACAGAATATTTCGACGAAATGGATACTTAGTACGCTGATCGTCGATAGTTAGCGTATATAAAAGTCTTAGGATAGTCGATAGATAACTTATATAAAAGCTTTGTCTACTTTCGAAGAACTAAGTTGGGGATCGTTGTGACCAACTGGCGAAGGTACGCGCAAATCAGAATCCTTCAGAAGAAATTGTCAGGCCAAAAATCAACAAATTGGTTGTTAACGCCAACTAAGTAACTAAGTTGAACTTATATGTCGAAGTTAAAAATAACTAGAAATATTGATTGGAATTTGCTAAATTCCTCATCTGACGAAACGAAGTTTAATTTAATTGGGTCATATGGAAAATCATAAACGCGTCATAAAAGAAAGCGTACGACTCAAAAAACTAAAAAAAATGAGAGCGAGGTTTTGGTAGTAATCCTATTCTTCTGATATCGGCCAAATTTTCTGTAATTCCCTTTGGTAAGGACGCTATTTAGTAAAGCAAGTAAAGCCGTAATTTCGGGAAAATCAAGTACTCTTAACGGAGTGGTCTTTTCAATAACTAGACATAAACGGTATAGTGCTCCTATGAATTAAAAAGTAAAATTGCTTGCAAAAAAAATTTTAAAAAATCGGCAACGCCGAGGTTTTAAAAATAAAGAAATCTTTGATCGTGTTGAAATAATAAAAGGGTTTAATGTTGACGTTTGTCAATTTCTTCTTTTAGACATTAAGTTTAAAGATGTTTGTTGTTTTGACGAAAATTATTGTGCTTTATATAATTTCTTATGCAGACAATTTGAACAAAAAAAATAATGGACCGAATTTCCACTTCTAAAAAGAAACAAAATCGTTTCATTTCTGAAGCAAATGATTACAGATGATTAAAATAGACGCACGACAATAAAGAGTGAGAAAGAGCATGAACGAAGCAAGATGAAGCTCCGGAGACAGTGATAAAGTCAATATTAATACAAAAATATGAATGCTTATGGTGTCTGGTGGGATTGAAACAACAATCATCAATTAACGAGATTGATGCAAGCAATTCAGTTAAAATGGTTAGTATTGATTAACGTAAAACGTCTTGTGTTCCATTATTACAATTCCAGATCCGACTGCCTTGTACCGTTACGCACAGATTTCAAAAGCAAAATGTTTACAGATAATCGAATATTTCCGTCAATTTTAAAAACCGAGTTTAAAAAAAACTTGGATTCTATCTATAAAAGAAAATAAATTACATAAGTACAGTGGGCATATTAGGAAACATTGTCATTTAATGACACTACTTCAAATGTATCAAAATGTGTGTATTACAAAAGTTGTAACCAATAATAAACATTATTTAATTTATTTACACTATTACTTCAGTTCAAATTACACGTACAATTAGAATTTGCAATAAATGAAGACAAATTGTTATCATTTCATTTATTTATAATACGTTTAACACTCATTCCAATTATTTTAATTACTCATTTATCACTCTTTATGTATATTAATACACTTTGAATCTTAAATCGAAAAGTGAAACAATACGGAGCAAATCTTTTTAATCGAGTCAATAAATAGAACAACTTATTTTTGTTCTTTGAATGATTTATCCTACGCACAAACATACATACATAGCGATAAACAAGAAAATTACACCATAATTGGCAAATTTGATGGGTTTTTTAATATTTATCTAAGAAAATATTTCGAACAGTTTCCAAAAAACACCACAACCTTCCTCAACTAGAAAACTTAAAACGTGGTCCTATTTTCTCGTATCGCTTTTAATTAAAATTTTAAGGATTCTACATCTTTTTACATTTCCTCATAAAATTATTTCATATCGATGTCAATATTACACTTACCGTAAAATTTTTCCCAGCCGCTGTAACAATGTGAACATCACCATCGAGAGCAAACAGGAGCTTAGACAACTGCTGGGTGTCTGTGCTGGCTGCCAATACCTCTTGCAGACAAAGTTTCGATAATGTTTGATGTGTAGGACCCGTTACCATTGATGGAAGCTTTGAGCTATTGATAAATGGACCTCCTTTGCAGTTGGTATGAAAATGAGCTGTGACAGGTGTAGCCGGAACCATAGCATCCGTTTCTTGAATAAATGCATAACGTTGACGAGGACTGCGATGTTTGCTCGAACTGGAATCCATGCGCGATTTATGGCCGGGCGGTTGCATAGGATGGCAACTACGGGCACACCAACCAACCGGGAAAATATCCCGTGATTTGTAGCTGCACCAATAGTCGAACGCTCCGCGCCACCCATCGAATGTCACATGGATTTGGTCGTCTTTAATCGCATCAACTGTTGCACAGCAAATCAATTGTGGATTCTTTTTGTCGACCGCCTCAAGCTTTTGGCCCACCTGAAAGAGATTTTCCGGCGGATCTGCTGGCTCTGGCTGGAAAATCTCTTCCGGTGCTACCATAGCATTATTTAAAATCTTACAGAGATAGCCGGGCCAGCTGGAGGCATTCATGCGAAAGCCAAGTGGTGGTTGCAACATGCCGCCGTTCTTTTCACAATGACCAATGGCATGAATCTCATTCGAGTCAACTAAACGCCAAAAATCATTTTGACTGTCGCTGCCATCAAGGCGCAAACGTAAACGTGAGCCAAGAACACCCACCACCGTGGCAATACAAGTGGAAGTAACATTGCGCGGATCTAAAGCTTCCAGTTTCATGCCGATCTTAAAATCATTCATGGGTGGATTAAGAGCCTGCTTAAAGCATTCGGCGGGTGCTGCTTCACTGCCAGTTTCCTACGTAAAACAAAAATTAAAATTTATCTAAAAAACTAAGGCGCATATATGGAATAAAACTTACTTCTAAATAGGCATCCCAGTCAAAGACATGGAAGCTTTCATATTGAAATGGTCCAGTTGGAGTACATGACCCACCTCCGCCCAGATTCTTGCCACCAATTGTGCCATCCAGACGTGTCCCATTGCTTAACGAACGAGAGGGTCCATTTTTCTTCTGGTGCTTGTTCATACACATCAGTGAACAAAACTCTTTACTTGGAGCCCCCTCACGTATAACATTGTCACACTGGACACAGGCACCTTTACTGTAGGCCTTTCGAAATTCCGCTATACAGTTCTCCGAACAGAATTCTTTCTTGCCATTCTGTGTGGGCAACACATACTGCAATGGCTGTTTGCATTCACCACACCAAGTACAAGAGGCTCTCTTCGAGGGGCGACCACGAGATCTTTGATTTGCCGACTGGCCGGTGGAAGTGGGAGTGGTAGCCACTGCTGAAGAGGAGACACCATTATTGTTGCCGCCGTTGCTACTGTTGTTGGTACTGCCACTACCGCTAGTGGAGTCTCGTCCACCGCCGGACATTATAAATTTCTCTGAACGATTTTATATTGAAGAATTCGTAAACAAAACAAAACAAACACGAAATAATGAATGATTGATGGATAAATAACACAAGAGATGGGTTCTCAATCTAGAACTTTTCAAACTTGTCACGTTTGTAAACAAAAATGTTTTTATTCTCTTTTGTTTACACTACCACAAAATTATTCATAGATATAGTATTATAATACTTAAGAAATTATTTATATTTTTTTAGCAAATTTTCTTATATATTTCTCATAGGATTTTAAAATTTTTTTATTTTTAAAAAATATTTTTCTTCACCGCAAAACGTTCTTTTCTATTTCCTCCGGTTCGTCTTCATTCGAAATGTCTTCTTTTCTTTACGCGTTATTTTTTGTTGGTGTGTTTTTGTCATCTCTTTCTCTCTTACGTTTGTAATAAGAGAAATGCGCTATTCAATTGCTATTTTCGCATTTTGCTTTTTCTCAAGTCACGTAATTTTCTCTTCAATTATTTTTACGATTTTTAATTATTTTAACAAATGAATTTCAACTTATTTCCTAAAGAAAACACTTTTGCTTTACGCTAAATAATATGTTTTATGATTTGAAATTTGTTTTCAATTGATTTTTGTAAACTTTCGCGAGTACTTTCGATATGCAGCAACACAATTTCACGCCATTTTATTTTTTTATTCACTTATGTTTCTACGGTTGCAGTTAAGAGTACTCTAATAGACAAGGTTGTATTTAATGGTATTGTATGTATGTACTGTATACTTTAGAACCAGTGTTGCCGATTTTAGTTATTTCTAACCAAAACTGGTTATTTTCTGTGTTCATATGTGTAGATTTTTCTAGTTCTGGGTATTGTTTTCTTTTGTTGTCAAAAAAAATCAATTTAAATATAAAAAATGTTATATAAAATTAATTTAACTAAATCAACATAATTTAAATTCGAAATAAAGGAAAAATATATTGATTTAAATTTGTAAATTTTTTCCTATTTTAGTGATTACTTTTCAGGAGTTGATTACAAAATTGTTTCCTTCCTGGCAGCACCGGTGGTTGGAAAAATTAAAAACGTTGTGTAATTCGCACATTCTTGTTTCGTTCGATTTATATGAAAAAAATGAAAAAGAAGTCAGTTAGTTATATGATGTGCTAGTGGTTGTTGTTATTCTTTCTCATTTGGTAAAACTAATGAGAAAGGTCTGGTTGGGTGGTTTGTTGTTACTACTTTAAAGAAGAGGAAAAAAAGAAAGGTCGTCAGTAATCCCATCCACAAATAAGTTTATTGTTTTTGAGGTGAACTTATGCTGTGGTGAATTCCACCGAAGTAGTGGGTTTCAGGTGTGGTGAGCTTCTTCGTTGTACTGAATAAATTAAAGTTCACCACTATGTGGTTACTCCAAACAGTAAACGGTATTACCGACATATATTTACTATCATTTGTACACTGCATTGCGAACTCTATGTTTTGTGTCTGGGTTAAGGATAATTAAGCTTGATTAGCGAAGTCACCAACACCGAATAAAAAATAACAAATGTAGTGTTGCCAAAATTCTGTTTATTACGTATCAAAGAAATTAAAAAAATATTGTGTAAATATTGTATAAATAAATAATTTGAATAATTTTTAATGCTTTGAAACTGATGCAATTAGTTTGTGGATATATATAGGGGATAAAAATAGATAGTTTTCTTTTCGACTTTATGAAGGTGGAGAAGAAATATATATATATAAAAGATTATTATTATTTGCTGCAAACGTAATATAAAAGAGAATGAATGGACAAACAAACAAATATAATAATACCTTCCTTCCTTCACATCTACATTGAAATCGCTGTAGTCTAGTAGGTACTGTGTTGGCTTATAAGACGCGGGACCACGGTCAGAACATGTCCAACAAAACGAAATATGAAAGGATATTTCTTCGGCGATTTATTTTCATCAGATTTCTGGCAAAAACTTTAAGAACAAAATAAAAATTGCCATGAAAAGTTTCTCTAAAATCTGAAGTTCGGAGTCGACTTTAAACTGTATATAGGTCCCACCACTTATAGTTTGTTTACATCTGGATCTGACTAAATTGCTTGCAAAATAATTTATAATTTTTTACGCTTTGTTTAAAAATCTAAACTTTAATTAACATCGGGAAAAATTAAAATAAAAAGAATAAATTTGGATTGATTTCTTTTTCAGAAGCTGGTTACAAAATTTTTTACTTCCTGGCAACCTTGTTAGACTAGTGTACATTAGATGGCGAAAACTGACGGGAATAAATTAATAAGTATTTAAATATTTTATGCACCAGGGTTGCGATTTACTGGAATAATTATGAACAGGCATTTAATATATTAAAACTGCAGCTCCATCTGCTGCAGTGTAGTGGAAAATTAATAGCATTTCGATAATTTCATATAAGATGTCGCTATCGTAAATGAGTTAGTAATGCGCACAATACGTTCTTCGAAAAACAATTCAAAATGATTTTATGAAACAAAGAGTGAAATTTTAATCTGAAATTATGTTTTTACTAAAAATAATTTTAGAAATTAAAGTTCAAAATTAAAAGATTCGATTTTTAAAAAAAGACGTTACACTGTTTTTAAATACGATATATACACAAATGATAATCGTTTGGTCCGAGTCTTTAAGGTTAATCCAATGGATTAAAGCTTTTACAGCTTCAACGAATCAAAAACTTATAAACATTTGCTGAACGTTGTTGTAAATAAAATCACTATTTATCACCAGTCATCAACGTCTTCAGAAATTTTTGATTTTGTTGCGATTCAGCAACTATTTGCAGGCGTTCATGAATTTTGTAATACTCATTATTTAAAAATCTTTAAATCATTCATGTGAATGAACATCGCCGTAGTCTAGTAGGTAGTGTATTGGCTTAGTAGACTAAGGCCAAGGTTCAAAACCCCAGTTCAGACATCAAAACGAAATATGAAAAAAATATTTCTTCGGCGACTTCCTCTCAGGAGATTTCTGACAAAAACTCTGAGAGTAAAATAAAATTGCCATTATGGTTATAATGCCGCGATTATTTTTTTACGTTATGGTTACGAATGCGTTACAAAATTAATTGATTTTTCTTTATAATTGAATGATTTCGTATTCAATAAGCAAAAAATGGAGAACGCATAATTATTTTTATTAATTAAAATATTCATTAATCATCCATGGTTGGGTAAGATTTAATTGTTGTTGTTAAAATGTAACGGGATATTTTGAAAATAATTAATAAATTTGCAAACTTAAGTAACGGGTCTTTCTTTAAATGTTTTCTATTTGAAATAAAACAAAGTGTGTGTGAGATATCGCTACAGACGTCGCCGTAGTCTAGTAGATAGAGTGTTGGCTTATTAGACGTGAGGCCCCACGTCAAACACCCACGTCAAACACCCACGTCAAACATCTCCAACATAACGAAACATGAAAAAATATTTCTTCACCTCTCAGCAGATTTCTGGCAAAAACTCTGAAAGTAAATAAAATTGCCATAAAAAACTTTCTCAAAAAATCTGTTTTTCGGAGTCGACTTTAAACTGTAGGTCCCGCCACTCATGTATAAAATTAACACACACAACATGAGTGGTGTGAGAAGCTAGGCCGTAATCCTGGCTAAAGGGTTGTAATGGCCAATTATGTATGTATGAATGAACATCGAATTTAATTTTGTTCCATTTCTTCGAACTGTGTCTAAACGCAGTCTAAACTGATGCCATCGATGATGAAGTAAACAGGCAGAAAGCGATGAAATCTGAAAGTAAAAAGATTCACGAGTGTGAAGAAGTTTACTTATTCAGGTAATCCTTTAACTGTTTATGTCGATTATACTCGTCAGAGCGAAACAAACATTTTTGCACAAGTTCGAGCATACTCGTCTTGAAAAAAATCACATTCGTATTATTATTCAACGAATCTGAGAAGAGAGAAATAAAGGTCTTTTATAAAATGTACGTTTCAGAACATTCGTTAGTTTGGCAACAATAGCTTGCTTGTATTAAGCTGAAATGATAAATTCTGGGGAAGTACCGTTACAAAATATATATTTTATATTTATAAGAATGTATAATTTCTAAAGAACCAACAAGCAACTTTTGATTTATAGTCATAATTGCCTACTTTTACAAGCAGAAACATTTTATTCTGTTTATGTCGAGTATACTCGTCTTCGCTGGAAAATAATCAAGCAGTTAGAAAAATCTCATGTTTTAGAAAATTAGTCTAATACCAAGATTCTGGGTCTAAGCACTGGATTTAATCAAATTGCCGGAGTTCTATATTATTATTTCATTTGTTTTTTATGTTGTTTGATTTTTCTGTGTAAAACAGATACGTGACATGTGACAAAGCGAAAATGACCAGTACAGTGCTCTACACATCATTGAATTTTATTATCAAAATTAATAAAATGTTTCTCCGTTTGTCATGCCCAAATTTTAAATCGCCACTGCTGTGGAATCTAGTTATTAATCAAATCCTGATGGAAATGTAGATCGGAGGCTTCAAAATGATAGCATATGCTGAAGATGTGGTGATATTGGTCACGGGAAAGTATTTTGCAACGATTAGCGATCTTATGGAGTCGGCGCTGGCAAAGGTACATGGGTCGGCGCGGAAGAACTTCTTGTGTGTGAACCCAAATAAGATGAATTTGTCTTGTTTACTCGGAAGTACAAGGTTCCAAGCTTCACCTCTCCGAAAATGAACGGAACGGCTCTGAGACTCTCAAAGGGGACAAAGTACTTGGGTATCATTCTGGACTCCAAACTATTCTGGAAGAGGAACATGGAGGAAGGGATGAAGAAAGCGATGATGTAAAAGGACGTTTGGAAGTAGGTGGGGCCTGTGGCCTCGTATCATCCACTGGATATACACAGTGGTTAAACGGCATTAGTATGGTGGCAGGCTATACGAGAGAGGCATGCTTGGGTATCAGAGGTGCTCTGAAGTCCACGTCGCAGGCTGCGATCAATGTCATCTTATCTCTACAACCATTGAACCTGGCTGCTAGAACTGCACTGAGGCTTAAGTTTTCAGATATATTTAGACCATGTACGGTGGGCCACGCTTCAATACTGCATTAAATAGAACCGAATCACCCAGGTTTTAGATGTGACTACATGGTACCGGAGACTGTTTTCGGAAGAACATATAAGACTCACACTCCCACACGGAAAGAATGGGTTGCTGAAGTTGCCATCGGTGACGACGCTATCACGATTTTCACAGATGGCTCAAAAATAAAATAGTGCCGATAAACTGGCACTAAACAGGTAATATAGATTACCTAACCAAGCCAGCGTATTTCAGGCGTATATTTCTGCTCTTTAACCAGCTGTACGCATGATTGAAACCGGGAACCTGCCTTCTTCGAAATTGATCATTTGCTGATCAAATCAAAGGGCATCAGGAGTTGCATGGGCCCTCTACATCGTATACGCCAACACAACACCCGACTCTAATTGGTTCCGGACCACTGTGGCATATGGGGGAACGAAAAGGCGATCAAACTGGGAAGGGATCGGAGATGTTTGAGGAGCTGACGATAAAGCGGATATATGTATGTGCCTCTACCGTTTCTGTTAGTGAAACAATTATGCGATGTAGATTTTTTTTGTCCAAAGTAGAAGGATTGGAATGGTTGATATAAGACGGTGTTACATGTCACACGGCACGTGATATCATGACCCTATTAAGATACAAATTTCACTAACAAAGTTTTTCATATTTTGAAGCAGCCTTTAATGTCATGCTATTCGAACCCATTGAACTATATTTTTTGGGGAATTTATGATGTCATTAATCAGATGCCGGATGCAAAATAGAATCACGAATGGACCGTCTATGACATAACCGGGGGAAAAATTTATGAAAAAATAACTCGTATTCGTAAAATGTATGTATATGAATTCTTGCGTAGTTACGGCATTTGTTGTATGTTGGAGAATGGTACTTAAAATGAGACTTAAATGGTATGAAAAATAACAATTTATGAAGGCAACTGATTCGGAAATTCGAAGTCATTCAATAAAGCGTGCGTTTGTCAGATAAGATATTGAAAGTTTTTCTAAATTTAGAATTTTTAATAAAACTTGCCTAAGTTCCAAGCTTAAGAGGTAATGAAGTGTGGAAACAAACCTTATACAAACCTAGCATTTATTACATTTAATTTTAAGGCGTTAATGCATAAATTTCTAACACACGCTAATACTTTATTGATACGCAATTATATTTAAATGCCAATCAATAATTATTTTTCATATTAAATTCGTCACTTTATCAGTTATATTAAGGCCCATCACACTTGTTCAATTAATTACAAAATAATTATTAATTAAGCACAAAATTATTTTAAATGATCAACAACAATTATAAGACTTTTTGTCCATTTTTCTTTATAAAAAAAAAAAAAAAAAAAAAACACACTTTATCATTTGTTTGTAACAGCTCTTCATATCTGAAATATTTTGAATGTCAGTCTGTCATTCCGTCAACTTTTACTTTCTGTCAGAATTTTATCGCATTTATGTCAAGTTGCATGCAATATTTTCTAAGTTGTGGATTAAAATTTACTGCTTCTGGTAAGTCGGTAAGTAGTGAATTTTTTAAATTTTTTTTCTATTTTGTTGATAGAATCGTTGTTTGTTGCTGTTGGTATTTGTTCTTATGGTATTCTTTAGTTTTTTTTCTTACCTCGTTAAACTGATAACTGCTGCTCGTGCATAAAAATGTTTTTTGGTAAAAATTTTCTAAGAATAAATGAAATAAAGGAGTTTGGCTATAAGTAAGGTTGTTCATATAAAAGGAAGAAGAAGGAAATATTAAATATGAAAAGTATACTCTGTAAAGATATGAACAGTCTAACCGATATTAATTATATCTTTTAAGATATTAAGAATATTTATGATCTCATATTCTTATTCAATATTCGAAATGATAATCAAGTAATGACATTTGCTTTACTTTAACTAAGGCGTCTAATGTCAGGTTTTGTCTCTTACCTTTTATTGTTGTTCGGTTAACATCGGTTCCAATTGTGACCAAAAATTAAAGCCTTTTTTCTTATATTTAATATAATCTTAGGTTAGGTCACGGTTAGGTTTGACGACGTGTACAATACCCAGAGAGCAAAATGACCAATTGTAAATTCATCCTAGAAGAGAGAGAGGGAGAGGACAGTGAAAGAGATAAAGAAATTAGAAAAGGAGAAGAGATAGGAGGACAAGTACAATAGTACAATAGTACAATAGAGAGAGAGGAAGAGGATAGTGAAAGAGATAAAGAAATTAGAAAAGGAGAAGCGATTGGAAAGCGAGGATATAGAGACGGAGCGCGATTACAACTTTGATGTACTAGCACTTTTAACCATCTCAACCTATTTATGAATCTATGGAGAGCTCTAATGTCATTTCTCGATAGAGTGTTCAGACCTTCGAAAAAGCCCCAGCCCAGGGTCCTCAACCTCAATTTGATAAGAGCTGGCCAGTTGCAGAGGAGGTATTCGATAGTTTCCAATTTCTCTTTATCGCAACATATCCAGCAAAAGTCCTGCTGGTATCTGTTCCAGATCCTTGTAAGCGGTCTAATCTCGCAGTTTCCTATAATGAAACCAATAACTTATAAATCAAATTTTCATCTTTTTGAAACGCATGATGGGTAATGAAAGAAATTAGGTCACTAACGTTAACCTTTTTCACACAGATCAGATTCTTATCGTGATGAGTCAACGTAAACGGTGAGCAAGTTAGAATTTTATTGGTTGAGGCCTCTCCAGAATTCAAATTTACACCTTTAGGAGAGTCCTGTAGATATTAAAAGAAATGACAATCTGAAAGTAAAAGGTCCAAGTATGAAGGGCTAATGCTTTCATCATGGAACACAATACCTTTTGCGTACTTCGAACTAAGTTACGTATTTCAATCTCGTTACTCGAAAGGGATGGAACGCATGCAACATCTTTGACTGTGGTTAACGTGGCGACCACCAGGAAGATCCTTGTCTTGCTATATTCAAGTTAACACGAAGCCTCCTCGTGGCCCCTCCTGGATGGCATTCTAGCACTCGCTAGATTTTAACTAATGCGTGCAGCGAAGTCCAAACCCCTGGACATTAAATTTGGGTTGTGCGTAGGGCTTGGAGCTCACCACGTAAAAATTGTATCCAATGAAAACCACAACAAGAGCCTCTAAAAAGATCCCCTCAAAAGTTGACGACCACGGCAAACGTTTAAAGAATAGGCACATGGAACATCCGCAACATTCATAGCGTAGGCGCTTCCGCCCAGCTGGCGGATGCCCTCATAAAATGTAGAACGGACATCACTGTCATACAGGAAATGCAATGGATAGGACAAGGATGCAAAAGGTTGGCATCTTGCGATGTGTATTACAGCTGCCATGTTGATAAGCACGAATTCGGATTTGTGGTAAATAAGTGACTTCGCCACCTTGTCTCGAATTTAACGCCTGTGAATAAAAGAATAGCCACAATCCGCATCAGGTCAAAATTCTACAATATTAGTCTTATTTGTGCTCACGCCCCGACGGAAGAAAAGAACGTTAAATAAGCCTTCTACGCTAAACTCGAGGACGTATATGATAAGTGCCCGGCCCATGACGCCAAAATCATCCTCAGAGATTTTAATGCGAAGGTCGGGCTTATTGACAGTAGACATCAGAATCAGTCTTGTAGAAGTTCATAATCTACAAGTCCATTACAATCTCACCAGATCCATAGTATTACCGTCGTTGCCATTGAGTTTAAAAAAAACTTGTATAATTGAGCAGTGTTATCGGCATTGCTCCGGCACTGCCACCTTTATATTATCTGTAGGTTGTAATAACGAAAAGAAGTTAAAGGTGACTTTAAAGTTCACTTTAGCTAAAGTTACCTTTAACTAAACCCAACTTTAACGGCAAGTTGTAATAATGGCCTTTAATGTGACAAATTTTAGCTTCAAAAAGTTAGCCGTTATCAACTATCAAAGTTCGAAAATCCCTGTTAATAGATCCTACAAATAAGTATGTATACCAACTCGACCAATAATAGTGTAGAGAATATAAATAAATCTGTATTAAGCCAATCAAAAAATAATGCACAAACAATTTAATGCTACTTCAACGATAAGAAATACTCGTTTTGGCATTAAAAGTTCTACGAAAGATAGAAAGTAAAAAAAATAAATAAATAATAATAAAAAATTTATGTTTACTCATTTAAAACTGATACGGAAAACTTTTACTTCATGTTTTTAGGAGAAAAACTAAACTTTTATTTACTTTTTGAGGTTAAGATACAAGAATTATGATTTTTTGTAAAGAAAAATGAAAATTATTTCAAGTTTTGCAAAAATTGTTTGTTTATACGTCCGTTCATTCATTTGTAGATGGTTCGTTGGTTTTTTAAATTAAAATCGAGTTGCATCTGACCTTTAGTCAAGTATCAGTTTCAAAGAAATATGTTGTATTGTGTATCTCAAGGATTCTGGCGGAATTTTACGCACTAATTTTAAGGTTCCCTGAATTTTATGATTTCGGTATGAATTTGGAATAGCTGCGCCAGACTTGACCTTGTCTGTTTGAGCAGCAGTCTCTCACGATCCCTAAATGTCCGGTGGATGGTTACCAAGAACCATGTTAAACTCGAATCGACTCATTTTGTCCGTAATTGTCTTTCGGCATTAAATCTTATAGACTACCATGAGTGAGCACCGGTCGCTGATGTCTTTTAGAAATCTCCTGCCATCTTGTTTAATGTTGCAAGGAGGAGGAGTGTCCGTGACAACCTCATGGTTCGGATGGTTCGATAAGTGGCTGATGGCTAGGAACTGTTTTTCTACAAGGATGTCATTGGAGTCATGCACGCAATTAAGGCATTCATAAAAGCAGTATTCTGCACGGTTTGGAGTTCCTTCCATTTGGTATAACTTGGAAATGAAGTCCATAACAGATTGGGCGGGACGAATCCCTAATGTCTCCAGATTTAAGAATGAATATTATCCGGGTAACCGTCCGGACATCTGAGATAGCAAGCTGGCAAATGAATAAGTTTAAGAGATGCGTCAAGAATTCCAAGACAAGAATTCAAGATTCTTCACCATCAACATGAATTTCGTCGCAAGGGCATTTGTAGGTTTGGATTGTTATATGATTTCACATCGTCAGTATCGAAAGCGGTGTTGTTGATATTTTTTCTGAGGTTCTGCGTTTTCCTGCTTGTCATTGAATAAAATAGCAGTTAGTGTCTGTTCGGCTTCGACCCTGATAAACTTTTAAGTTATCTAGAGTTCGCCAAGCACTATTCGAGGTGTTCTTCTCACTTACTGCGACAAAGTTCGTTGACGAACTGGCTTATCTCGGCCGTTAGTAAAGCTATCCTTTCATCTTCCATGTTATCTGCTCGTAAACGGTCTCGCTTCTGAACCAAGCAAGCCATGCTGGTAGAAAACTGTAACCTCAAAGTTGGTGTCCTCCTTGTTGGTATGAGCCTTTCTGCATGACCTCCCTAAGCATTATATCAGCTTTACAATGGTTGGTAATGGTAAACGTCGGAGAGAGTCGTTCATGCGAGTCATAAAGCCTTCCCAGTTTGCCTTTCGGTTTATTGCCTGTAGCCACAAAAAACGTGGTTTTTGGCATACGGCAAGTGTGTTTCGATAAGCTGGTAACAGTGATACACAGTGTGCTTGTATATTTACTAGTCATTCTGGTCGCTTGGTTGTAGTTTATTGCAACCTATAGTCCTACTCGTCAATTTGATCTACAAATTGAGTCCTACAGGGGTTTTCGGGTAGTTGTTAGAACCAATCCTCAAGATGTGTATTGAAATTATTTGATTTTCGTCTTGCAGTAAGTGGGTTATACTGGGGTGACAGTTGGTTACTATTTTATTGATAGGTGGGGCATATAAATTGGTGAGTTCCTTGCATAGTGTACTGAACTGCTCATCACATAGGCATAGGAGGTCTCAATACTTTTAAGCTGACATTTCTTTCAATTATGAGTGCTAGCTCGCCACCGTGAACTGTCATTTTGTCCATTCCTATAATATTGTAGTTTTCTACGAGCGAAAACGGGAGGATTCCACTCTGCATAGCGGCTATGAGGATGCTTGGTCATGCATAAACTTAGTGATCTCTGAAGCAAAGTTGCTGAAAGCGTAAGAGTTCAACTGCAAGACCTAAATATTGTATTGTGGGATGTGACTAGTGAAGCATGGCCATGTAAGAGAGTTGTGTTACGCTGCTGTGGGCGAAGTACAGCTCGTATTCGAAGATTAGTTGGTGATAAGTTTTGTAGGTTGTCGGTAGGTTGGAATGAATTTGAATAGCCGGAGGGTATAAAGTACAATCATGATACGAGCGCAATGTGATTTAGCGTCTCATATGGCACCATCTATTGTACTCATTACATTGAACAAACATTACCTTAGATCTAATGATACATAGACATATGACGCACAGACATTGTTGGATTCTAGCCTGTTCAGTAGGTTGAGTAGGATCTGGTTTATTAGGGGAAGAGATTAAAGGGGGGTTTATTGGGATCTCGAGTTTGTGAGCAACAGCAGCTGGTTATGAAACTGGGTGTCTAATTACGGCAATTTCTTAGGCCTGAACTGTTATGGACATGACACGAATTGCCGCTTCTGACAAAGTGACGTTTCGTGAGATGTTTCTGATACACTACGCATAATCAGATATGTGAACTTGGGTTTTGCTTGATGACAGATTGATGAGGTTGAGCAAAATTGCCGGCATATTTACTTACAGACTGGATCAATTATACGTTGTAAATTATTCATTTAAAAAAATGTCAATCGTTTATTAATTGGAATTAAGAAAATAACTTTATTTAAATGATTGAACACAAGGTTATTAAAAACCTGTCACCCTCTGCAGTTTGAAAGGGTTATAGGTAACGTTGAGTTGAGAATGATGACGACAATTTTGTTCATCACTTGATTTACATAACAATAATTAAAATGTTAATCAAAATTTTTAATGGGAATTTGTTTACCTTTTAATAGGTAAATTAAAGGGAAAACAAAACAAGTAAGCTAAACGTGACTATTTAATACCGTACAACAATCCATCTAATAACAACTAATATATTTAACGCTATTGAGTTTTACGAAACACATTCATCTTATAAGGATTCCTGTTCGAGTCCTTAGAGTCAACTTTCTTCCAGATATACTCTGGCATCATCTTCGTTGGTAAATCTTCAGAATTCCGTGATGTTAATAGTGTTCAACCAGAATAACCTGTGTTTGAGCCTAAATATTAGGTTAGGTTGCGAAAGTAGATCAAAATACATCTCTAACCTGAACCTAGTTCATTGCGCGTACCCCTGATTATACTGAACAGAAAAGTAATCAAAAAGAAAATATGAAGAACTAAAAAAACCAAAAAAAATTATTGAAAACATCAAGAAGTGTAAGTGTCAGAAGTATAAGAAAAAAAAGAAGAAACCCAGAGTTAGAGGCAACCACCGAGAAGAAATTCTCCAGTTCAAAAATTTTCAAATAGGTTTTCTATTAGGATTTTCTAACTTCCTTAAGACATTGAAAAAATGACAGCCATGTATCTGCGTAACAGGATAAAGTCAGTGATCAGATCCAGTGATTTTTGAAGAACGTTGTACTCAGTGAACGTGATTTGTTAATCACTGTTCTTTAAAACAGTGATTGTGATCACAGTATTCCAAAAGAAAACAATAATGGCAATGACATATTTTATTAAGTCGTAAGAAAGAGACAACTAGATACATACTACGAAAAGACTACTAAACAAAATCAAAGTAGTGTCATCAATGTTATTATTTTTAATGTAATTTTTTTTTATATGAAGTTTGACAATTAAGTTTCACAGAAAGTTCATGTATAAAAGACAAAAGTTATTTGGCAATTTCAATCACTGTAGTTACCAGTGAATTATCAATCACCGTGATTAAATCACAGTTTTGAAAATATCGCTCATCTCTACTGCCAAGCTCTTTGTCATGCCCATAGACCCTATACAAAGAAGGGTAGTTACCTAACACTATGCTTAAAGCAAAATGCCTAAATCTTAAAAATCCTATAAGGACTCTAATAAATCCTCTAGCTAGGCTTGGTACCCATTCCGTCCTAGAGCGAGTTATACTAGCCTGTACTTTCTAATTTTTCAAATTCCGCAATGAAGTATTTAGTCTCTGTCTGATCCCTCCTCCGACTAACTCGACGAAGGTATACAATGTTCATTCAGAATATAGGCCGAAACCACTCTCGAAGTGACATAAAACCTACTCAGTGCCTTTAAGGAATCTGACTATATACATATTTCTCTACCTTGTCGGTCACAAGCTCATCTGACCTACATAACATATAATTAGGTTAGGCTAGGTTAGAGGACGTGTGCCTGTCAATTAAGAGAAATACAGTAGCCGGAGGTCAAATTGACGCATTGTACAACGTTCCAGTTTCTCACACCAATTATGTTGTGTGTGTTAATTTTATACATGAGTGGTGGGACCTACACCGAACGACAGATTTTTGAGAAACTTTTTCATGGCAATTATATTTACTCTCAGAGTTTTTGCCACAAAACTGCTGAGAGGTAGTCGCCGAAGAAATACTTTTTGTATTTTGTCTTGATCTATAGCCTGGGGCTCGAACCCTGGCTTTAAGCCAACCACACTACCTACTAGACTACGGCGACTTCTAACATATAATTGGGCATATCAGTCATTCAGTCAGGATTACGACCTAGCTTCTCACACCAGTTATGTTGTGTGTGTTAACTTTATACATGAGTGGTGGGACTAGCAGTTTAAAGTCGACTCCGAACGACCAATTTTTTTGGAAAAATTTTTCATGGCAATATTAATTATTCACCACAAATCCGTTCGAGATGTCTGGCATGAGGTTCGAATCGTGGCCTTACGTCAGATATATTTCAAATAAAACTAATAGACTTTGAAAATAGGCCCATAACTGAGCCATTATTTTTATGTGTTACCAACATCATAACAAACTTAATGCAATGTATTAAGATAGCGTAGGGTTTAAATACAAATAATAATAAATATTGTTTTTAAATTTAAATTACAAACAGTGTTGCCATTGGTTGTTAATTAGTTTGTGATACTTTCGCGGATTTAGGTTAACAATACTCTTCTTTAATATAAATTTCCATCTGTACATCCAATATAAATATCCGACCGTTTCGAGCATTTTTAAATTACATGCCTATACGATACAAAATAATATTGTCGTATATCGTAAATTAAACTATTCTATGCTCATATCTCCTTAATTTAAAATATCCAGTATGCACAACGAATATTAACGAAGATAATTGGAAAATCTTTCGATAAATTTTTTTAAGATAATATAATTCGCCAATGACAACACTGGCCACCAATATTGAAAATATTTTATTAATATGCAAATAAATATATTAAAATAATTATTTAACACTCACACAATCACTCTCATGTTGACCTTTCCATGTACGTGAACACAGCTACAACATACATACATACAGATTAGGGGGCTGCCATGAGCAGGTGTAAATGGAAACAGCATGAAATTCATTCATAAATTTCGTTTTGGGACAATGGGACGTTTTTCCTGGGGGTTATTTGTTTAGCAACATTGTTGAGTTAATTTTTGTGGTTGTTATATTGTTGCTGTCCACATTTTTTCCTTTACTTTTCAAAAGCATGCAACAGGACCTTTTGAGACACTTTGGTTTGTTGGGATTATTTTTGTATTACTTTTTGTGGTTCAAAATTAAAGACATGCCGAAAATGTAGCATGTGTTGTATGCGGTTTCCGATGGCTGGTAGAGGTATATGGGTTTGGATTTGCTGATAGGCTAGGCTCAAAGAAACTGATAGATGACCTCTTTTTGCTTGTGGTTCTCTATTCCTTTATATTCAGTGTAACTGTCTTACCTTTTTTGTCAATTATGCATGATTAAATGCGACTTGCTGGTTAGGCAGTTATTGGTCTCAAGTTTATCGGTGCTGGATTTTCTACATTACGATTTTTGTTGGGGCTGCAATGATGTGAATGTGTTATTAAACTATCCTCTTATATCTGCAAACTATTTATCGTTGTATGCGAACGGGGAAAGGTACCTTTGAACAGATGAGTTGTTCTCACTTTTATGTGGCTTGAAGGTTATACGTCTTCATCAGAAACTCCAAATTGTTTGATCGTGTCTAGGTTTGTTTATTGTTTTTCCATTCCATTGCCGTTGACGTCGGGCTTAAGCTTGACACCAGGAAAGCGGAAATTATTCGCATAGCTACGAAAAGACAATGACAGTTATATTAAAAAATTTATTTATCGAGGATGTCGACTCCTTTACGTACATAACTCATTAGCATAATAAGTAAGGATGGTGACTCCTTTTTGGGATCACTGCTGACAGAATTAATTAAGCACGTATAGAATCTTTCACACTTCATCGAGTTTGGCTATCTGGCAGCAAACTGCATATTTTTAAATGCAGTGTACGGTATTACTAAACAGTTGCAGACGTAAGACAATTTTAGCATTTGTGAGCAAACTGCTTAAACTAAATATCACCCATTTCTTTCGCATCAACGATTTGTAAATATCCTACTATTAAATATGGTTAACATCTGCGCTATAAAAATCGAAATTCGAGAGATTAATGGACCTGAATTCTTCATGTTCTCCGAAGGCCCTCTGACGAAATTGCGGGAACCCACAGAGACGTTGGCGAGCCAGCAGTCTGCGTAACATCTGCATGTGTATGGTGCGTAGTGAGTGTACTACTAAATGAAAATCTTGGACTCAGATACAATTAGTTGCTAGAGACTTAGTTGTTTGGTAAGCATTCGTTGATCTTTTACAATCAAATGATTTTCGAAAATTTTCATATATCATCCATTTAATCCGCTGAAATGGATTGGAAATATCCTGTGACTTTTTGATTTCCTGTAACTGAATAAACCTCTAAAAGTACTAAGGCAACTAAATCTTAAGTAAGTAAAAAGTTAAAAGTTAAGGGAAAACTTGATAGTCGTTATTTAAATAAACCTTTCAGTTAGAATTTTAAAATTTTAATCCAATTCAAATACAGAATATTCGCTATTAAACACTGTATTATTTTCATACCTTGTTTAGCAACAATGTTGCTGCAACATATTTTTATATGTTACAAACCCATGAAAACGCAACAGGATGTTTTACTTGCTGACTGAAATTGTGTTTGAGTATTCTTGTGTGGGTATAAACATATATAATATGTATAGATGTTCCTTTCAATACACGCACACACACACACACACAAACACCAATTAACAACGCATGCTCTACAACAAACATTTTCGATTCGTTTGTGAATTTTTAGTTGTTGAATGTGTTTTCTTCATCTTCTTTACTGTCTGTTGTTGCTGTTACTGCTGTTAATGTTGTTGTTGTTATTTTTGATTAAACATTTTCATGATTTTGAATATAAAACCGAGCTACCGATGCTAAACAACCTGAGTTATTCATACGTTGTCAGCCTGTTGCGTTCTCTAACGAAAAAATCATTGTGCCAGGATCATAAACAAAAAAGTAAAAACTGAAGACAATAATTTTTACGCGCTCTCAACACAGAATTCAATATTAACGTGACCTGTAACGAGTGAAATAGAAAACCAAGTGTTAAAAAATAAGTTATTTTTAAATAATTTAAAAATATAACAGTCACACCGCGGTGATTTAACGTAACGTACGTGAATTTAGTTTAATTTTAGTTTTTCGGTTAAACGTGCGTTAAAAAGTGTTTAAGAAGTGATTCACAAATTTTGAATTGGCAATTCAAACGAAAGAATTATTAAAAATATAAACGAACTTTAACATTTAACCTGTTTGACCATTGTGAGTTTAAATTTATCACCGAAAATTCAAAAATTTTTAATTATTTTTTTTTTCAATTTAATTGGATCCTTAATTGAAAGTAATTTTACTGGCATTCAGTTTGTTTGCCCCATAGTGTTTCTATTACAGTTACTGTTAACACAGTAAACGTGTGTGCGTGTGTGTCAGTGTCACTCATTTACCAAAAATAACGGTAATTTTATAATTTATTTGCCCGTGATTAACGTTTAATTTATAAATCCGCTTTAAAACAGCATTAAGGACACCGTTTTACGTGTATCGCAAGTGTTTAGTCAACAACAAATTAAATATCCTGTGCTTTAAATAAATCTTTTATTTGTGGGGCCACAATTGAATTGTAGCCACTCTCCGTTCTCTTATTCAACGTTTATTGGATTAATTTATAGCCTTCATTAATTTGTAAGTATCGTAATAAGGATCTGTGTTTAAGTGTTTCGCCAAATTTACTTGTATTTTTAATTTGATTTTAAATAAATTGTATTTTTTGTCATTAATTTTCCTTAATGGATGTTCTCCCATTTATTGCGACTAAAGCGTTTAGAGGAAAGTCATTTTATATGTTTCTTTTTACATCATTATTAAGAATGGTGTTGCTTCTTATAAATCATTAATAATTATATTTTTTATTAATATTCTTTTGTTTAGCTAGTTTTTCACTCTGTTGTTTTTTAAATACTGATTTGATTAAAAGACCATTGTCTTTAATTATATTTTTTATAATTACTTTGTATTATTGGCCAGAGTTATGGTCTGATCGCTCACACCACCCGTGTTGTGTGCGATAATTTATATTTTTAAATGCTGAGGCTTACACTTTCACCTCGAATACATACATATACATACATAATTGGTCGTTACAACCCTTCAGTCAGGATTACGACCTAGTTTCTCACACCACTTACGTTGTGTGTGTTAATTTTATACATGAGCGGCGGGACCTACAGTTTAAAGTCAACTCCGAACGACAAATTTTTAAGAAACTTTTCATGGTAAGGCCAGACATCAAACCGAAATATGAAAAAATATTTCTTCAGTGACTTCCTCTCAGCAGATTTCTGGCAAAAACTCTGAGAACAAATAAAATTGTAATGAAAAGTTTCTCAAAAAACCTGTCATTCGCAGTCGAATTTAAACTGTAGGTCTCACCACTCATGTATAAAATTAACATGCACAACATAAGTGGTGTGAGAAGCTAGGTCGTAATCCTGACTGAATGGTTGTAATGACAAATTATGCATGTATGTATGTATGTATTGTTAGTTGAAGTTAAAAATATCGACCAAATACTACAATAAAAAAGCAAAAGTGAAGTGAAAATAATTAAAATAAATATTACGCATGTGTTTGACCGCCTTGCTAGCAAATGTCTTCAAACAAGTGTTCCTTTTATCACGGTTACTAGTTGCTAATAAAGAATGCCTTTTTAAGAGCTTGCTTGCTTTTTTTTCACTTCTGAAAATTTATTTCTCAATACATACAAGAATATCGCTTCCAGTATAAAGAAAGGACAATGATTAGGATATTTTAAATGATTTGCAATTAATTTAATAACCAGATTAATATTTAACATCATTTCTATTATTGGAAATAATTCGAAAAATTGTATTTTAATGTTGTTTTTCATTATAAGCTGCAGAAACATTTTATTAACTTAATTTCCAAAAACTGGTTTAACCGGTTTAATGCCTATTTACCTTTAGCTTTAGTGTGAAGCTTGGTCGTAGTCCTGACTGAAGGGCTACAGTGACCAATTACGTATGTATGTATGTATTCACTTGGTATATTCATTATTTGTGGTCATCATAGTTGCGATTGTGATACGTTTTTCTGTGATTCATATATGCTATGTACGTAGTATGCAGTTTATCGAAAGAGGAATTTGCTAATCAAATAGTCGCCTTGGTCTAGTAGGTAGTTTGTTGGCTTATTAGTTCGGTTCAAACCCCAGGTCAGGCATATCCAACTAAACGAAATATGAAAAAATATTTCTTCGACGACTTCCTCTCAGGAGATTTCTGGCAAAAACTCTGAGAGTAAATAAAATTGCCAGGAAAAGTTTCTCATAAATCTGTCGTTCGAAGTTGATTTTAAACCGTAGGTCCCATGTATAAAAATTAACGCACACAACATAAGCGGTGTGAGAAACTAGGTCGTAACCCTGACTAAAGAGTTGTAATGACCAATTATGTATGTATATGTACATATATTTTTAGGTATGACAGTTGTTTTCTTATTTAGCGATATTTTTGAAAATTTAGCTAAAAATTCGAATTTCGTAAGCATCTTACACTTGTTGACCTATGTTATTTGACCAAATATTTGTTGACTAGACCGTATTAAAACTAAAGTTAAGTATGAAAATGAAAACGTATCAATAGTGGAAATGGAATTAAAAATAAATAAATCCATGTAATACAGCAGCTTATCGTTTTGCTGCTTAAAATACAACTTTATTTGCACTTGTCACTCTGCAAAGGAAAATAATTCTTTTTTATGATCCACGGTTGGAAAATCTATTAAAATTTTTAATTTTTTTATTTAACATTAGCCGGAGTTATGAATCTTTTTTTCTTATATTTTAAACTAAAATTCTTACAACTTAAATTTTCTTTCTATTATTAAATCAACACAAAATCCCACCGATTAATTACACTTCATTATTTAAAGCCGTTTTTTTTCTGTTACACATTAACAAGAAACATGATACACAATTAAAATATAAGCAAGCCTCTACAATATTTTTTACTGAAAATCATTGAAATTAATTAATTAAATTAAATACAAACAAAATAAAAATAAATAAAAACTCATAATTTTCGCTTGAGGTTATAACCAAAATTATTCCTGTAAATATCTACTTGTGGTATTATAAAGATTATGGCGGTTCCTATTTCTTATCACTTTTTTCTCTTTTGTATTTGTTGTTGTTCAAATGGTATTAATCAATCACACGATGTTTGAGTAATTTATTCATCAGTAACATACTGGTATTTATTCACATCACTCATACGTTCACTCACTGTCACTGTGTGATAATTTAATATGACATTTTTCGCTTCAATTCACTCGACATTTTCTCTTTTCATTCTCTTTCCTTTTTTTTTGGTTTTTGTTATATTTTGTCTCTTTTATGTTCGTTTAAGTAGTACAACGAATATGAAATTATTCAACCAATTATGAATAAAAATTTATGGCAATATTTGCTGATTGAAGTTTTCTGATACTCGAAAATAAATGAATTATTTTTATATGTTATGTGACAACAAAATCTATCGGAATTAGTTAAGCCAGTAAGGGTGGATTGAAGTGTTGGTTGGTTTTATCCGATTATCGAATGACTTTTTTGTATTAAAAAATTTACAAAAAAAAAGTAAAAACTTTTTTATTTCAATAATTACACTATGCGACAAAATAAAAAAATGAAATACACTTAGCTAATGACATAGTGTAAGTTGTGAGTTTTATATTTCTTGCATCCTCCAAACTTGTTTTATTTGACAAAAACTGTTTTTTGGACTGTAAGCACATATTTATTGATTACACAAACATTTCTGAACCGATGTCCTAACTTTAAATCTTATTAGAAAGGAGAGGGATGGGCCTTTAAAACGATATACACATATACATATATTACTTGACTTAATATGCTATGGGGTTTGATGAGGTAAACTCGACAAATGCGAATTTTTTTCATATTTTTTCAAGTTTGTCCGTTCATAGTAGCAAACTTTAATTAAGAAATATGAAATAAGAGACTACATTCTAAAAGTGCATTATCTTGTGAAGAGATACTCCATTTGATCAAATCGGACAAAAATTACCGTAGTTATTACTTAAAAAGTCTAACAGTCGAGTTATATTTTTCATATATACATTTTTTCCAATGAACTTTTAGTTCAAAAATTTTCAGAATTTTTGATGGATCTTGATTGTTTATCGGAAAATGCGTCAATTTTATGTTTGAGCGACCACCAGAACAATGGACAATGTTTGCGCAAAGAGAAATAAGAATATTTGTAAAAAACACAAATATTATCCGTCTTCTGGTGGTCGCGTAAACGTAAAATTGACACATTTTGCGATAAACAATCAAGATCCATCAAAACTTTTGGAAATTTTTGAAATGTAAGTTCATTTGATGAGACAGCATATATAAAAAATATGACTAAGCAGTTATACTCTTTAAATAATAACTACGGTAATTTTTGTCCAAACGAAGTGTCAAACACTTGACAGTGAGAATGAACTTTTAGAATGTCGGCACTTATTTCATATTTTTTAATTAAATTTTGCAATTAAAAATGGCCAAACATGAAAAAATAGGAAAAAAATCATATCTTCCAAGTTTACTCGTTCAAAACTCATAACATGTAATTTTGAACAATATGTTTATGTATACCATTTTAAAGGCTTATCTGTCCCCTTTTCAAAAAACTTAGGATTTTGAAAATAGATTAAAAAATATATGGCTAGTCAATAATTTTGTGTGATAAGATCAAAAATACTGTTTTTTGTCAGATAAAACAAGTTTGGAGCGTTCGAGAAATGTAAAAAAAAATATTTTTGAGTTCTACTGAACCAAGTGAATAACTTGGGCTATGTAGTTACTCGGGTGTATTTTCACTGTAGCACCGTGTTATTACGGAAGTTTTGTCAGTTGCCTGGTAATGAATGTAATTGAGGGACAACTATACGTTTGCACATAAAAACATCAATTAACTGATCAAACAATGTCTTACGAATCCAAAGGAAAATTTTTAATTATGGGCTGTATAGAGGAAATATAGTTTATGTTTACAATGACTCCTTCACGTGTTTCGTTTAAAATACGGATAGACTTAACTTAAACTTAAACTTAAACTGGCGAAACTATAAATAAAGTAAGCATTTATATTGAAATATATATTGTATACGTATGTAGCAATTCGATTAAAAAGTCCACAGGTAACCTTTTCAAGATAATCGATGACTATTGTATGGGGTGGGCCATTTAAAAGTTTAAATTTAAAGATGCTATAAAACAAAAACGGTTTAATATTTCGGCAAATTTATTTTTTTGTTAAGTACACTTGCCAAAAAGTATATATGCATCACCTTTAAATACTCAGCTGTCTCTGGTTTGTCGGCAAAACACTTTTCTTTAACGGCGCCTGCAGACAAAATAGTTCAACGGTATCAAATCGCAGCTTCTTGGCTGCCAATTGACATCACAATTTCATCTAAATAAACGGCCATCAAGCGTCTGACGCAATAAATCCATTGTGGCATGAAATGTGTGGCAAGTTGCACCATTCTATTGAAACCAACCATTGATCATATTAATACCATGAAGAGCGCATGCAAAAAAATCGATCATCATGACACGATAGGTATTTCCATTGACCGTAATATTTCCGTCGTTCTCATTTTCAAAGAAATTTGGGAAAATGATGCCTTCGCTCCACAAGCCGCAACAAACAGTCACTCGTAATGGGTGCTTTGGCATCTGTAAGACCACATGTGGGTTTTCTGGGCCCCAAATATAGCAAATTCGCTTATTAATATAGCCACCAAGTTGAAAATGAGCTTCATTCGAAAACATAATTTTTTTTTTGGCAAAATCGACATCTTCGAGCATTTTCTTGTTGGCCCAATAAATCCCAATCTTGCTCACGCGTAAATCGATTCATTACGTTCTGTGGAGATATAACCGATGGTTCAAATTTAAACCGATAGATCGCCCACCCGATACTTATGTAGCAGTTGGACTGAAAGAGATTTTGGTTTTCTTCCATGAAAGATTTGCTTATTCGATTCAATCGAATTGCCACATTAATATTCGCAATATTAAAGAAGACTTTACCTAATTAATGAATTCTTAATAATGAACGAAAACATTATTTCTGTTTAAATTAAAAACTTTTGAAAACTTTCTTTGCATTTGCTAAAGAAATACAATTCAAATGTTTCTTTTCTATTTTTCTATTCCATTTAAGGTTGCTTAGCAGCAATTAAAACGAGAGATGAGTTCTGAAAAGAAAATGTTTTTTTTTAAATTGTGGTTGACCCAGTTGCAAAAGCCAAAAACAAAACTTTATCATTTATAATTAGGAGTGCATTTGACAGTTGCTTTAAATTCTTAAAAATACATTTGCTGGTACAAAAACTTAACCAGTTAAGGGTGGCTTACTTCAGCTCCTTTGTTAAGTGCATTAAAATAGAAGTTCATGTACAATTGTGATTCGATTGACTACATTCGAACACATTAAAGCATTGTAATAAGATCTAAAGAATTAGAATTAGAATCAGAATTAGTCATATACAGTGAACAGCAAAAGTCTTGGTACACCAATATACTTTTTTGCAATTTCATGACTTTTAAGCAATAATATGTAAAAACGTCTTTACACAATGGACCATATGGGCCTCCGCGTGAAATTGCCTGTGAATGGCAAGCTAACCGATAACCTGATGCCTTTACTACCCATTAATTATTTGTAAAAAAGAACTTCTTTACGAAATATTCTATCTTAAGTTATTACTTCTTCTCACATACTTCATACCTTATGCAAGTTTAAATATTCGTAATGGCTGAAGTTTTAATGAGTTGACATTTTTGAAATCCAAACTATTTTCATTTATTTTAACTTTTACAAGGAACATAAAAAATATGTGTATTAGTAAGTCACATAATTTTTAAGACTGTTTCAGCGAAACGAAAAGAAATCATAAGAAAAACTCTCAAATTTTTTATTAAGACAACTTAGAAAATTAATTTCCTGTTAAATATAACTGATATGGGTTATTTTTGTTGCAGTATCATGGATGGGAAATAAAATTTTCATTTTTCATTTATTATTTTGTAACATTTTTAGCAGAAATATTTTGAGCACGCATGCTTGTTAGCCAGTTGGGATTATCTTGTCTTCCAAATGAAGTCGCCGTGGTCTAGTAGGTAGTGTGTTGGCTTATTAGGCGTGAGGCCTCGGTTCAAACCCCAGGTCAGGCATCTCCAACTGAACGAAATATGAAAAAATATTTCTTCGGCGACTTCCTCTCAGCAGATTTCTGGCAAAAACTCTGAGAGTAAATAAAATTGCCATGAAAAGTTTCGTTCACAGTCGACTTTAAACTGTAGGTCCCGCCACTCATGTATAAAAATTAAAGCAGACAACTTAAGTGGTGTAAAAAACTAGGTCGTAATCCTGACTAAAGGGTTGTAATGACCAATTATATATCCACCTAGATTATGACCGTTTTGATTATGTTGTGAAATGATGGAGCCATATTTCATTTATTGTTACAGATTGTTACATGAATATGGGTATTTTATGCTGCAACACATTCAAACACTAATCGGACTGCATTAATTCATTAAACACAGATTTTGCAAACCCAGATATTTATACACAATATGCCCAACGTCATCCGGTATTATTTTGTAGAGTTGTTAGACATTTTCATTGGTAATAGCTTCTTTGGAGTGTCCACTGCATTTGATTTTAAAAAAACTTTTTCTGAACGGCTTATCCTTACAGCGTAAAGTCCGAATAATGCTTAGCAAGCTAAGCCTTGCCTTCAGCAGGATTTTATTTTTTTTATCTTTTTCTTCAAACTTTAAATTTAATATTAGCAGCGCCATCAATGTGTTAGGAAAATGAGACAATTATAAAGCATTCCCCATCTTCTTTTAACATCTTTTCCTTGCTTTGTTTCAGTTTAACTCAGCTAACTGGTCTAACATAACAACTTCTAGAATGAAAGGCTTGACATGTGTTGTTGAATAGGAACAAGGTCTACTGTGAGCATCTGATGTGTATGGCAGCGTGGAGTTGTGTGTGGTAGTGTCTCTACTCTTTCTAGCGAGGAGACACTGTCTGCAATAATGTTGTTGAAGTTAATCTTTCTGGTTGACACAGGTCTGAGGCTATCTAGCTGTCACTAAAATTTATGTGGACTTAATATTGATACACTATCTGTGTGTTAGCCTACAAACTTTTTAGTTCAACAGTTATAACAAATTACAATTAAAAGTTGCTACCAGCATATTTGAGAATCTTTCAAATCCACTCAATTATATTTTATTTTATAACACATTAAAGAGCTTAGCTTTGGAATGGAATAATGACAGTTGTCATCAAAAAAATTCCTCAAGAGTCTTGCAAATAAACTAAAATGAAAATAAATTGTCCATAAATATTGTTTCCTAGAAGTACTTCAACATTTTTGTTTCTGTTTCAGAATGTTTCATTTTTTTTGAAAATATTTTAAAATGTATCCACACATTCATGTTAAGGAATTTGTCAATTTTATAACCGGCTTCCGGCTAAACGATAAACTACTCATGCTTATTTGCATACGATAGTTGTTGTATATACAAAAAGATTAAAAAACCCATAAAAATATGAACGCAAAAATATATTCTGCAAATAAAATGTAAAAAAACAGAAGAAATAAATCTCTATGTAAACATATAAATTCTTAAAATAATAGCATTACATATGTATCTGAGAGAACATATGTACATACTAGTTTTTTTTTAGATCTTAGCAGATTCATTTCCTTTCCTTTCTTTTTGTTTATTTAAAAAATTTCTCGGAAAGAAATTTTTGTACTACAAAAAAAAATTGGCAACATTTCAAGCATTTTTTTCTAAGAAAATATTTGTTTAACAGCATAAATAGTTTTAAGCAACAAATACTTGTGCTTACCAAACTCCAACTAACTGATACAGTAGAGTAAATAGTTATAAGCACATTATGTCATTTTAAAAAATTCGGAAAACTATTATTAAATGTTGTTGTCTGTAGGTTCCTTACTTACTTACTTGCATAATTGGTCATTACAGCTCCTCAGTTAGTATTACAACCTAGCTTCTCAAATCACTAATCTTGGGTGTGTCAAATTTTAGCCATAAGTGTCGCGACTTATAGTTGAAAGTCGAAACCGAACGACAGATTTTTGAGAAACTCTTCATGGCAATTTTATTTACCCTCAGAGTTTTTGCAAGAAAACTGATGAGAGGAAGTCGCCGAAGAAATACTTTTTCGTGTTTCATTTTGTTGGAAATGTCTGTCATGGGGTTTGAACTATGGTCTCAAACTATGGTTACAAATTGTTAATCGCTACATTATGTAGAGAGGTTCCAACAATAAAATAAGAAATTAGTCGGCGTATGGCAGTGTAGTCGCCGTAGTCTAGTAGGTAATGTGTCGGCTTTAAACTGTAGGACCCGCCACTCATGTATAAAATTAACTCACACCACATAAGTGGTGTGAGAAGCTAAGTCGTAATCCAGACTGTACTATATGTATGTATGCCAGTTTTAAATTGATAACAATACTTTGTTGTTTTTATATAAGGTCTTTCATTAAACGCTTTCAATATTTAAATTTAAATAAACAAAACTGTGTGTAATTTATCATCGAAAATGACTTTCTTTTAAAGACCTATTGATGCCATTATGTATGGAATATAATGTTCGTTCGGTTTGTTTGGATGGAGCACATCAAAATCTACAATTTTCCGTTTGAATCAGGTTGAATTTGTCCGAAGTTATAGGTTATGTTGGCTTTCAGGACCCTTGTGGTTTGTGGCTTATTTGCATTCAACTGCGACTAAGAAATCAGGACAGGGAAAAGTGTAATGGGTTCAAATCACATGATAATTCATTGAAAAAAGAAAAAATCACACGATTTTACTGAAAACTTTATTTCTCAAAAGAAACCCTTTTCAAATTAAATGCGTATTTTCATTCAGAAATTATTGCAAAATAACCAGGATTGTGTTAAAAAGTCGCTATGCAATCCATGAGAAACAAATGCACTCAAGACGCATTTTGGTCAGATGGATTTTGAATATGCCTTACTTGGTAATGAAGTTCTTGTGATCTCAACTAGACGGCAGGGATTTGGACGACTTGAGGTTTCACTATGACAACGCTGAATAACACTTTGCATCTGCAATAATTCATTTATTGTAGTAACAATATCCAGTATATGTACTTTATGTTAACAAATTCTGATGTCAACTGGTCATCAAGATCACATGTTTTAACGCAGTGTTAGTATTTATACGAATAAATTCCAGAGCCTAAAGCTGACGTGCAACTCGTCATTGGTAAGTTACAGCTACATCTGTATAAAAAAGGATGGAAAATTTCATGAACAGATAACTGGTCCGCCATCAGAGCCGTGGCCGGAATCGAGAAAATGCATTCTAATTATTATTTTCACGTTTGAGCGACTTCTAGAAGTCAGCTAATGTTTGCGCAAAACGAAAACAAATATTTGTGAAAAAAACGCAAATATTAGTTGGCATCAAAAATATTGAAAATGTTTAACTTAAAGTTCATTTGGTAAGATGACATACATACATATAAAAATACACTATTTAAATAATAGCTACGGTAATTTTTGTCCGTTTTGATCAAACGAAGTGTCAATCTTTCACAAGAGAGTGTACCTTAAGAATGTTACCACTTATTTTAAATTTTTTAATTAGAGTTAGCTACTATGAATGGACAAACTTGAAGTAATATGAAATAAAGCGCATTTGACAAGTTTACCTTATCAAACCTCGTAGCATATTAAGTCAAAGAATATACACTGAGCGCCAAAAGTGAGTAAACACCACTGAAATAATTCATTTTCTTAGGATAGCGAGAAAAGTAAATGAGAATAGTCGAATAAATTTCTAAAAATAAAAACGTTTATTTATTACTTATAAAATGTTAAAACAAAAACCACAATTCATGATAAACGAACTTTTTTTATACTTAAGAACAAAACTGTTTTATACTT
This sequence comes from Sarcophaga subvicina, assembly GCA_936449025.2. NCBI lineage: Eukaryota > Metazoa > Arthropoda > Insecta > Diptera > Sarcophagidae > Sarcophaga > Sarcophaga subvicina. Next base: position 32,292,460 of record OW388081.2, read on the forward strand.
AAGAACAAAAGTGTTGACTCACTTATGGCGCTCACTGTACATATATGTATATAGTTTTAAAGCTCAATCTCTTTGTTTTTCAGCAAAGTTTAAATTTCGGTTCTGAAATGTTTCAGTAATCAATAAAATTAGGCGTGTAAAGTCAAGAAAAAAATAACAGTTTTTGTCAAATAAAACAAGTTTGGAGGGTTTGAGAAATATAAAAAAAATATTTTTGAGTTCCACTCAACAAAACTCACAACCTAAATTGTGCCATTAGGTGGATGTATTTAATTTTTTTTTTATTTTGTCTACATTTAAATAAATACAGACATTCTTTCACTCTACTTTTATATATATGTATGTATGTATCAGCTATTTAATACTTATACAGTTTTCTATATCAATTTGATTTTGAATTCAAAAATATATATGTATGTGTGGGTTTCCTTTTTAAAAAAATAAACTAAAAATCTAAAATAAGAGATGAAATAACCTTCATTTTCCCCTTCTTTTTCATATCCGTTAAGGAAGTTGCTTCTGCAAAGAAATGAGAAATGATTATGAAAATGAAAGGGAAAGTGAGAAAATGTTTTGAATATTAAATATAACAGTCCGTGCTTCTTATTAAATACAAGAGTGTGTGAAAATCTATGAATGTTTTTTACACCAAACAAAAGACAATATTTTCTCAAAAAAAATGTTTCATAACCATGCAAGACATTTCCCGCTGTTTTCCTGTTGTGCATACTTCATACAATAACCCTTGCAAATGGAAAACCTTGACAGTGAACTCTTTATTTTGAATTTTCTTCTTTATTTTCCTTTTATTATATTAATGATGTATTCAATGGTATACGTATGAGAAGAAACAGGTGGAATGGGAAATTAAATCATTATCATCGTTATTATTGTCAAAGTTGAAGAAAATTATTGTGGGCAGTTAATAGGGAAAAATATTTTAATGCACTTTAATGAAGTAAAAATCGATTTGAATTGTTCAAATAACACTTGAAAAAGCTGTTAACACTCTAACAGACAGAAGCTGTCTAGAGAGTCCTAAATTTCAGAGACATTTTTATTTCGATTTGTTCACGCAATGTATGGTTTATCGTATCGTCTGTTTTATTTAACATCGTCATTGATAGTATTATAGCAAGAGTTTGGTCGGACTGGTAGAGCGATACTATGACCGTTTGGAAGACATGACTAATGCGAAAAATATCTGATTACTTGGGCATTACTTCACGTTTAGATATGAAAAGCAATGGTTGCACTGACGTCAGGTAAGGTGGTGTTAATATTATTGTCGTAAAATGGTACCTTATTTGTATTCCCCTCAAACTTCATACGGTACCGCTGTAATGTTTCCTCCAAGCCCATTATCGTGATAAATTTTAGAATACTGCTCGTTATCAACAATGTGAATTCTCTGCTTAGGACTTGGTATCAGAGATCAGCAATGAGTATTCAAAAAGATGAGTAAATTCGAATCATATTCATAATTTCTGATACTTAAACGCATTCATACTCATACTACTCATATTCAAAGTTTGAAGTACTCATCGTACTCATACTTAACAACACTTCTTGACTCTCCATGACTCAACATTTACAAGAATAACAAAATAAATATGATTCGCGTACGAACACTACAATACTCTCTGGAAGGTTGTGTGTTTGCTTTGTTTGCTGTCTTTGTCTTTTTCTTTCTTCTTTTTTTTTTGTAAATGCAACAACAACTAAGACTGTAAATTTTGATGAATGATTCGAATCATTTATGAGTATTATAAGTATTTTTTTCAATTTATGAATCTGAATGAGTAGACGTATGAATCAAACATATTTCAAATGTTAAGAGTTTGGTGTCAACGTTGTACTCATACTCTTTGCAACCTATACTTATAAATCAATGTTGTAGGGAGTACGAATGAATCAGAGTAGTTGAATTTCAATACAGTTGACTCACTTATACTCAAAATTTCATGAGTACATACTTATGAGTAGCGTAAAAACGATTCATTGCTGATCTCTGCTTGGTATGCATACAGATGTTTCTTTTTGGAATGTATTAATCCCCGCAGTTTTCAAGAATGTATTCCGATTACACAGCTTGTTTTCTTGCTAAACATCAAGATCCAAGATCAGTTCTTGAGTGAACTGTATACCACAAAATAATCTCTCTTTTAAAATACTTTGCAACTTCTAGATTACTTCGTTCATTTTTGTTGCAAAACAGTTCCTAAAATCACAGTTAAAGAGGACGCTGTCTGCCAATAGGCTCCTTAGGTCCTCAAATCCCCAAATCAATTTGTGTCCCATCAATCTCACCACAAAGTTTTTTTTACTAGCAGGTACTACTGAAGTCACTATATTCTAGTAGGTAGTGTGTTGGCTTATTAGACGTGAGGCCATGGTTCAAACCCAAGGCCAGCAAAACGAAATGAGAAAGAAAATATTTCTTCAGCGACTTCCTGTCATTTTATTTCTGCCAAAAACTCTGAGAGTAAATAAAATTGCCATGAAAATTTTCTCGAAAATTTCTCAAAAATCTCTCGTTCAAATTCGACTTTAAGCTCTAGGTCCCACCATTCGTGTGCAAACTTAACACACACAACATAAGCTAGGTCGTAATCCTGACTAAGGAGTTGTAATGAGCAATTATGAAAATATGTATCAGGTATGTATGATGGGGATATGAAGATTGTTTAACACTGAAAGCTATCATATATAACTCTGCTTTGTTCATTCGGAAAGGATGGACATAGATGGGGTAAAATCAATCAGATGGCTGGTTATAGCATGGTTTGCACAAATGTTTAAATGTTGAGGTTGTGATCCTTATCGGAATTTTTAGGAATTATTAAAAGCATAAATAAGAAAAAGTTATTTATTAAGGGTCCTCATGTTAAACTTTCTTATAGGCTGCCTGATCACTGCAGTGTTTTCCAAGCAGAGAGCCGCAATGCTTGTTGAGGGGCGGAATTTTCCCTGAAAATCTTCTGATTTACTCGGACCGTCAGGCTGCGATTAAGTACATAAGTTCTAACGTTCGTAATTGTCCATGAATGCCGAGGGTTTCTTGTGACACAGGGATATCTTTTTGCATGCTGATGAGCTGACCAGCGCTGATACGGAACAAACAATCTCCGACATATTACAGGGCATAGGTACTCTCATTGCTTGGGTTAAGTTGGATATTTTTTACTCGTTTTACGAGGAGACTTAATCTCGTTGGTTTAGACGTACAGACAAGACAAGAGGACTGACTGACATCTGTCCTAAGAGGACTGACTGACATCTGTCCATTCATTGCACAATGGCGATTCTTATGGGCCATTGACCTTATGGTAGGCACGCCGAAAGCTTCGGCATTTCAGCTAATGACTTTTGCAGGAGCTGTGGGTCTGAGGAGGAGTAGGAGGAGGAGGAGGAGGAGGAGGAGGAAGAGTGTGTCTTTCTCATCTGTCAGTGCCCTGCTCTTGTCATGAAGAGACAGAGGTTTTTAAGCTCTCTAAGAAAGAAATTGCTTCATTACATACATACATAATTGGTCATTACAAACTTTAGTCACGATTACTACCTAGTTTCTCACACCACTTATATAGTGTGCGTTAATTTTTTTATATGAGTGGTGGGACCTACAGTTTAAAGTCAACTCCGAACGACAGATTTTTGAGAAACTTTTTTCATGGCAATTTTATTTACCATCAGAGCTTTTGCCAGAAAACTGCTGAGAGGAAGCCGCAGAAGAAATTTTTTTCTTCATATTCCGTTTAGCTGGAGGTGCCCGACTTGTGGCTGGAACCGAGGCCTTACATCTAATAAGTCAACACACTACCTACTAGACAACGGCGACTTCAATAGTAAGATTTATTTTGGAGTCGGAATGTTTTTTGGTAGGGACTGGTTGACCCCCGGGTAGAATTAATTGTGGTATTGCATTGAGACTAAATGCTGGCCTAATTGGGACCTGCTCCTTCGAGGGGGTTGTCCAACATAAACTAACCTAAGAAAAAGTTCATAACTTTGCACATTTTGTATTTCGTGACGTAATTCTAGACGTCTTGTATTTAATAGTTGTATGGTCGTTTGTTTAGTATCTGCCTGTAGATTTGTATTATGGGCCGTGGGACAATATTCTGGATATTTATTATTATTTAAATATTGTTTCCTTTTTTTGACCTGACATGTAAAAAAGTCGTTCAATTTCTAAAAAATATTTAAATTCCTGCATAATTCATATCAACAATACGAATACAAATATGTTTTCCAACGACAATTGTATTTGCATTCGTTTAAATTTAATTAATTTAAAAATTTTAAAATTTATTGGCTTTAAAGTCAAGGGAGTGTCTTTTGTGTTGTCAGCGGGTATAAAAATTAATGCGAATATTCAATTGCCAGACACAACAACATGGTAGAAAATATCATTCTCAATAATAAATAGTGACAGAACATTTAAAATAATATTCTGCTTATAGCATATGTATGTATGTTAGCGAGATAATAATTTAAATAACTGTAATTTCAGCTACACTTACGTAAACATACATACATACATACATATTGTTGGCTTGCTTTTTTCATTAAGTTCAGCGTACGTTTGACTATTTGTCAAATGTTTGACGTCTGCTTGAAACTTATTGTGTGTACGTAGTTGTGAATACAAATTAGAAATAATTATGAACAATTGACAGACAATTGAGAATAGCAACAACAACACAAAAATAATTTATTATTTTTAACATTATTATTGACAAATGAATAGAGTACTTGTTTAAGCTATTTTAATATTATTTAATGGTTTGGAAACACAATGTTTTTTGTTTTTGTTAATTACTTACCAATTAAAGGGGTTGTAATGCATTAGAAGTTGTTATATATTCTGACGCAAACGTTTTATGTATTCCACAATTATTAAATATTTAAAGGAAATGAAATTATCCGAGTAAGCTTTTAAATCAAGTCATTAAATAATAATTAGTTTCTCTATTTATTAAACTAGAAGCTAGGTCGTAATACTGACTGAAGAAGGATTGTAATGACTAACTTTGTATGTACATATGAATGTATACATACATGTATGTATGTATGTATGTTTATTAAACTATTAAATGAAAACATGAAAATAGATAAATTAATGAATTGTTTTATACCCTATTAAAAGCAGGAGATACCCTATTTTAGACTAATACTTTATGAGTTCAATATGGTTCGATTTAGAATTTTATTCGGTGCGTTAGACCGACCGTATGTTGACATGGCGGAATGTCCTCATTGAAATATACGACTGACATCAATGCGATGGATAAAACATACATACATAACAAAATTGGTCATTACAATCCTTCAGTCTGGATTGTGGACATAGTTTCTCACACCATTTATTTTAATTTTATACATGAGTGACGGGACCTATAGTTTAAAGTCGACTCCGAACAATAGATTTTTGAGAAACTGTTCATGGCAATTTTATTTTCTTTCAGAGTTTTTGCCAGAAATCTGCTGCGAGGAAGTCATCGAAGAAATATTTTTTTCCATATTTTCGTTTTGATGTCTGACCTGAGGTTTGAACCGTGACCTTATGTCTAATAACAACACACTACCTACTTGACTACAGCGACTTTAATGGATAAGACAGGGTGAAACAGCATTAATTGACTTGCGGATATGTGGTTAGTGACAGACTACGCCTTCTTGTCTTTGGGTTCATTTCTATAAAAGAAAGAATGCATGAAAGCAAAATCTAAAAAAAAATCTGAAGGTAAATATAATAACTGCTCGGCTTCTGACACCAAAATCTTCCTCAGGGTTTCAATGCGAAGGCCGAGAGTCCATTGTCATTCCATTCAGTCTCCTAACGACCTCTACCACCAATAGTATGAGGCTGATCGATTTCGCAGCAGTTTGATCACATTCTGATTGATGAAAGCCAAATTTTCAATGGACTAGATATAAGCAAGTCGCCGTAGTCTAATAGGTAGTGTGTTGGCTTATTAGACGTAAAGCCCGGGTTCGTATCCCAGGTCAGGCATCAAAACGAAATATGAAAAAAAAATATTTCTTCGGCAATTCCCTCTCAGCAGATTTCTGAAAAAAACTCTGGGAGTAAACAAGGATTTTGGCAATGATGGCTTACCCGGTAATAAGGTAATAAGATAATAAGATGCAGTTTATTTACAGAATGTTGTTCAACGATTTCAACTACATCATCATAAAAAAGGGGGACTCCATGATATGCTTCAAATACATGATACGCTTAAATGCAGAATTACGTTGAGCTACTCCTGATATCATACATGGTTTCAGACAAGACTATCCATTACCGTGTGACTTCTTCCATTTGGTATCAATTGTAGTATTTGGATGCGAGAATCAGTGGAAGCCGAGATGGATTAACCGCTTAATATGCGAATCATGAGTCCAAAGGCAGAGGTACATACGGAGAAATGTGTGGCCGAATAAGATTATCAGGTTTGTCTTCTAGATTTGGAAGACAAGTGTGTGAACATGATGTGATGATGAACCTCGCCGTAGTCTGGTATGTAGTGTGTTGGCTTATTAAACGTGAGGCCTCGGTTCAAACCCCAGGTCAGGCATCTCCAACTAAACGAAAAATGAATAAAAATATTTCTTCGGCCACACTGACAGTTCTAACATCGATTTTTTGGGAACAAAATTTATATGAAGGTTAACCTATATACATACATATGTATACTGCTCACTGAAGTATCACAAATCAACAATTGATTTCCCTTATATTTAAGCAACCTATTCAAAATGCCACAGGTTACTTCGGTTTATTTGGCAAATATTTCATGAGCTTAAATACATTCAAGTGAATATGAATTCTATAAAAACTTTTATTCGTTATATTTTCATTCGTTCAATAAGTTTTTAAAGTCGCGCACGTTTTTCAAATATTTTATTTATTTTGCATACGGCATACGGCGTACGCTGCGTATACGTATTATATTCAATTGAATATTGCTTATACAACAACACGGTTATTTTAAATAAACATGAGAACATGAAATGAAACACATGCATACATACATATATTAACAGGTCTTAAATTTAAATGCCTCATAAAACGTGCTCATTTTAATCATATTTTTAGGTGAATTAAAGCGTTTCGTAAAAAATCTTTACTTTTGTTATTTTTTATTAAAAATAAAAAAGAATTAAATTTATTATTAGATATTCCACCTGAGATTATGGGTATGTTAAGTAGTCCGTTCACTTTATTGTGAAATTTTAATCTTCAGTAACCACAAAAAAACAGGAAAAAATCTTATACAATTTCAAACTTCTGACAAATATTTGATGTAAAATTTAATGCAATACAAGACCATTGTCTGTCAGTGCTTTATAACCAGGATTAAGTCTAAGACTTAAAGAAAAAAAAAGAGAAAGAGAGAGAGAGAGTAAAAGAGAGGAAAAGCAATAAAATTGTATATTAAAAATATAAACTCAATAAAAATAAAGCCACGAAAAGAAAAGCCTTACCTCGTAATACAATACATGACTACTACTTTTTGGTACTTCAAAAAGCAGACCTTAATTCATTTGAGTTCGTAATTTTTTTCAAGTTTTTTCGATTTTTTTATTTTTTGAATAGTAAATCAAGTTTGAAATTATTTTACACAAATAATAATAATAATAGAAGTCGCCGTAGTCTAGTAGGCAGTGTGTTGGCTTATTAGACGTAAGGCCACGGTTTAAACTTCAGGGAAGACATCAAAACGAAATATGAAAATATATTTCTTCGGCGACTTCCTCTCCGCACATTGCTGATAAAAACTCTTTCTCAAAAATCTATCATTCAGAGTCGACTTTAAACTGTAGATCTCGCCACAAATGCATGAAATTAACACACACAACATAAGTGGTGTAGGAAACTAGGTCTATAATCCCTGACTGAAGGGTTGTAATGACCAATTATATATGTATGTATGTGTAAAAATACATTGGAGAACCCTTCTGAGTATGCGGGCCCTCTCTATAAGCATTTGGTAGATGATATTATCAAATCCAAGTGATGTAAGTAACTAGGTCGTTATCCTGACTGAAGGATTGTAAAAACCAGTTATGTATGTATGTAATGTGGAACATTTCACATGAGATCTAGAGCGTAAAATGCATTACGAAAAAGCCACTGTTTGGCGTCAATTTTGGTCTGGGGCGTCATTGATCAGCCAGAAGATCACTGTCAACGGAAAGCATTATTGGGTGATGATTATCAACTCCATTTGACTTGATTTGTGCTATGCGCCTCGCACGCGATTTTTTTGAGTTTTTTTGTCTTCGAAAGGCACTTTTGTTCCAACGAAAGAGTGCACGATTTACCATCACTGGTGTCTATGTACTAAACCCAGCCCCTTTATTCTTCAACCACTCACCCCCCGCGGGACTGCCTTTAACTATTACTTGGCGGAGAGCTGGTTAGCTTTATCACCTTAAATCAAATTTCGCCTCCGTTCCTCCAGCGATTGCAGTTCTAGCATAACTTCAGCCATTTTTTGGCTTTATTGGCTCCATAGAATCCTAGAATTCAACACCTCTTCCATAAGCCGATTTGGTTCAGAACTCGTTTCCCTGGGCCATCTAAATCTGGGGCAGCATGTTAGAATATGCACCGCATCTTCCTCCTTATCTACACAATTTGGGCATATAGGGTAAGTATCATGTCCAAATCTGTGCAAGTAATTGCTGAAGCACCCATGAACAATTAGGAACTGGGGCACGTAGTAGTTTAGCTCGCACTGTTTGTTCTCCATCCAAGGGGTTACGAAATGTCCATCTTTTTGAGGTCATGGTCATCTCACGTGAGATTTTGTGCACTAATATCGTGCGAATTGGACGCAAAAGGCTTTTTCTTATGGAATTTTCTTAAGCAATAGGTGTCAGCGAATAAGCGTCATACACCACAGCGATCCCTAAAGCCAACATAACCAATGCCATCGAACAAATTTAGCCCGATTCATAGGAAATTAGAGAGAAACGGTGGCGTATATTTAAACGATGTTATATTCCGCACATAATGACCTCAAAAGACCTTTCAAAGAAATAAAATTTTCAATGATATCCTATACACAATTTGTCTTATTTAAAGTTAAAGAAAGCACTTAATGAAATACCCTATAGAATTACGAAATAGTTCATTGACTTTTTTTGTTTGTGGACAAACAAAAAGTGAAATTAATTTAAGTAACTCTCCACTTGTGTGATATCTTACGAATGTCTTCAATTAATTGCTTGTTTTCCTAACCAAATGTGTATTTAGATCTCTTGTTTAAGGTTAATGTAATTGTTTAGAGTTTCACTTCATCTGTAATGAATACGCTTGAAAATCTAATGGGAATAAACAGACACGTGTATTAAGTAGTTGGTCAAAGTCTAATGAAAAGAGAAAGTTGTTGATTATGTCGATATAAAGAAATTTAATTGGGGTTTTCCCTTAAGAAAACGGCTTTGAAAGGCAATTGAAACATAACGAAATTGGTATTTAAAACACAACTACATACAAAGAAAAGAAATAATGTATGTGTATATGTATATAATTCTTAATTTTGTTCATAAATTTAATGAACTAAAACACATAAGTTCCTATGCTTATTGGCGAATATGATTTATGTCGCATCCTTATACATGCAAAAGTTATTTTTTCCAAAATTTGTGTAACTTTATTATTTATTATTCGAAGTATTGCTACATCTAACAGAGATAGGTATTTAAAACTGCTGTTCAAAAACTATGTTTTTAGACACACGTACACTGAGCATAGCTTTTTCCAAAGAAATAAGAAAATAATAAAAGTTATGTGAACTTTTACATTTACATAGAATACAATGACTAGGATAGTTTTTCGTTGAATAACTTTAATATTTAGTCACGTAATTTAACACTAAATTTCACAAAAGTCGATTAGAGGTGAAGTCGCCGTAGTCTAGTAGGTAGTGTGGTGGCTTATAAGACGTAAAGCCACAGTTCAAAGCCCAGGTCAGACATCAAAATGAAAATATGAAAAAATATTTCTTCGGCGACTGCCTCTCAGCAGATTTCTGGCAAAAACTCTGAGAGTAAAATAAAATTGCCATGATAAAGTTTCTCAAAAATCTGTCGTTCGGAGTCGACTTTAAACTGTATGGCCCGCCGCTTATGCATACAATTAATACACACAACATATGTGGTGAGAGAACGGTTTTTCAAACAGTATAATAGTACAAGCTGTTGAAGTAATGAAAAGGTGAAAGTGCTTGGATAGATCAAATATTTGTCACTATTTTTAAATTACAAAAATCAAGAGGCTTCTACTCTCATCGTCTGACGCATAAAGAGCTCAGGTTTAACTACCTCTTGAGAACGTAAAAAGTAGTCAATCAATACAACATTCCCACCTCTGCACATAATACATGTTCACAGAGGACGTTGTTTCTACTACGTGCTATCGTCAAAGCACATCCTAAAGTAGATCAATCATTTGCTTGTCTATAAAAACCTGATGATGAAGCGGAAACAATACAATATAAAAAAAGAAGATGTTTCCATGTGACAGTTCTATATTCCTTAAAAGGAATAAATAATACAAATGGGAGAGATATAAACAGTTCCCACAATAAGTGACAGTTTACTCCACTTTCGGAAACTGAGTATCGAATTGGTGTAAAGGTTGGCCATGCAAATATTGATTGCCATTACCTCGCATATTGCGTATGATTTTGGCATATCATCTTACATTTTGAGTTACGAATGTTTAAATTGTTTGTTTTTTTTTTTATTTTTTTAATAAAATAAAAGGACTAGGGACTAGTACAGAATTTTACAGGACTGAAGCAATGAACAAATTGAGCTGTTCATACTTCATACAAATAAAAAAACCAGAAAGGCAGCCAAGCATAACGCATTTGTAAAATATTTAATGACAATTTTTAATTTTTTTTTAAATTAATTTTTCCTATAAATTTTTGGATAATTAAATAAAAACAAACTTTTCTACCTAAAAATGTACTACAGAATGCTTACATAAAATTTAATAGTTTTAATTATTTTTTTGAAAAGCGCAAACAAATAAAATAATACGAAACCTGGGTGAAAAAGAATCTGATTACGTGTAATTTTTCTTTAAGTTGTTAATTAGTTTTTCTTTTCCCCAATGTTATTAAATATTAATATTTATACAGCCTATAAGAGATTTTACCAATTTGAAATTACCACATAAAATGCCGAGGGATTTTAATATTTTCTTTGTAGTTGTTTGTGTTGTTTTCTTTTTGTTTTTATGGTATATCAGTCATTATATTACAAATTCAAGAGCATTTACAAATTAAACAGAAAGCAACAGTAGGTCGTAATAGACTGTGTAATCTACTACGCCACAATGCATTCGTTGGAAAAGATATTTTATACTGTGATGACTAAAGGAGAAATTAAAGGAAAATAGAAATAAATACGTGTATATTGAGATTTGCTTATAAATTATTATCCTTTACAATTACTTAACTTACTAACTTAATTTACGCCTTATTTGGTAAATCTTTTGCAACAGAAAGTAACTTTCATTACTTTTTGAAGGATTACCATGATTTGATCATCATTTCTCCAATTCTTTTAATTTAAAGTTTTTTTTTTATTGTTTTTATGCCTTTTTTACATAAAAAGGGACGACCTTAAAACAAAAATTGATTAAAATTTTGCCAAATTTGACGACTAGAAATTTTCGTATATTCTCTCGAGCGTCTTTTTTTTTTTTGTCTTGGGCCGGAGGTGGGAATCCTCGAAAGACACTTTTGTTCCAACAAAAGAGTGCACGATTCACCATCAATGGTGTATACGTACTAAACCCACCCCATTTATTCTTCAACCACTCTCCCCGGCGGGACTGCCGTAAGGTATTACTTCGCGGAGGGCTGGTTAGCTTTAAAGCTTTATCACCGTAAATCAAATTTCGCCTCCGTTCCTCCAGCCTTCGAGGTTCTAGCTTAACTTCAGCCATTCTTTGGTTGTATTGGCTCCATAGAATGCTAGAATTCAACACCTCTTCCATAAGCCGATTCGGTCCAAACCTCGTTTCCCCGGGCCAGCTAAATCTGGGGCAGCATGTTAGAATATGCAACGCATCTTCCTCCTCGTCTACACAGTTTGGGCATATAGGGGAAGTATCATGTCCAAATCTGTGCAGGTACTTCCTGAAGCACCCATGACCAGTTGGGAACTGGGTCAGGTAGTAGTTCAAATCGTAATATTTGTTCTCCATCCAAGGGTTTACATCGGGGACAAGGCGAAATGTCCATCTTTCCTTTAAACTGCCATTTGTGCATGGAAGTCCTTCGTTCCTCCGCTTTTATAGCTGCTGTTTGTCCTGGATACTCGAGACGGCGAAAGTATACCCGCTTCATCTCATCCGCCAATATGTCTATCGGTATTGTCTTTGCCAGAATCGCTTCATCAGACACTGTCCTGAAGCCGCTTATCTGTCTAATCGCGCTTAGACGATACACCGAGGACAGTATCCTCCTTGTCGTCCCCTACTTTTTCGAGTGAATGGGATCGTATCAGGGCAATTGCATCACGAATGTTGGCCTTCAAATACTTAGTTGTCTCTGGTTTGTCGGCATAACAATTTTCTTTAATAGCGCTCCACAGAAAATAGCCAACCGGTGTCAAATTGCAGCTTCTTCCATTTCGGCTAATTAAACGGCCATCAAACGTTTGACGCAATAAATCGATTATAGCATGAGATGTGTGGTAGGGTGCATCATCCTGTTGAAACCAAACAACGTTCACCTCAATACTATGCAGAGTGGATACAAAAAAGTCGGTTACCATGGTGTGATAGGCGTAATGGTTGTGCCGTCCTCCTTATCAAAGAAATATGGACCAATGATGCCTCCGTTCCACAAGCCGCACCAAACAGTCACTCGTAATGGGTGCATTGGCTTCTGTAAGGTGACGTGTGGGTTTTATGAGCCCCAAATACAGCAATTTTGCAAGATGAAAATGAGCTTCATCCAAAAGATGCAAAGAAATCTTACCCTTCAAGGAAAATGCAGCACATAACCTAACCATATCTTTTCAATTACATTAGTTTGTATACATATGTCAGTATATACTGATATGAGAGGACAGGTGTTGAATGCTGCGATAGTGATTACAGAATCTATTATCATAAAACCGTAATGAGTACACTTTATTTTTGCATTATCAGTATAGATCCATTACTATACCTCTAGCGCTTTTCGCAAGCGAGTTTGTTAAAACCATCAATCGTCATGTGCTTCAAAGATAATTTTTTTTCTATGGAATATTGGTTCTTGAAGTTCAGCTATTTGAGTCATTCAAGGTACTCAACTTATTCAAATGGTTCAGAACTGTGCTTAGTTTCTGTCATACCGAACGGTTTTCATTATTTTATTGACATTTTCAACAACAGAATTTTAGTGCTTAAATACAAATGAGTCAATCCAAGACATAAAATATTAAAAAAAATTGAATTCTCTTATCTACACGAGTATTACTGTACCACAGTTGCCGTAACAAAAAAGTTGCTCAATGGTTTCCAAGTAAGATTCATTATCGAAACGATTTCTTATACAGACACCACTCCAATTTTAGATGAGAATTCTGAAACACTCGCCATACAGATTTGTTAAATTTGTTCATTAACATTTTTCGGAATTGTTTTTATTTTTTAAATTTTAGTAGGATTCTTAAGTGAGAACACTTAACTTGAGCACGTTTTTAGTGTATTTTAAAGCTTGGGGGATATGTGATGTATTCGCTGTATTTTAATTCCTCTTCTAATGGAAAGAAGTTGTTAAGTTTTGAAGAATTTTCTTCTTATTTTTATTACAAAAGCCTTCAACGGAATTCAATTGTTTTTGTATGAAACGGCAGAAAGATTACATACATACATACATAATTGACTATTACAACCCTTCAGTCAGGATTGCAACCTAGCTTCTCACTGCACTTATGTTGGGTTTAAAGTCGACTCCGTACGTCAGGTTTTTGATAAACTTTTCATTGCAAATTTTATTTACTCCCACAGTTTTTGCCACAAATCTGCTGAAAGGATGTCACCGAAGAAATATTATTCCATAATTCGTTTTGTTAGATGTCTGACCTGGGATTGGAACCATTGCCTCACGTCTAATAAGCCAATACACTACCTATTAGACTACGGCGACTTCGCGATATAAAGATTACTAAAGATTTTATTAAGTTTTCTCCTGAGTTTAATTAAACTTTTATCACAATTCGTAAACCCCAATCTTCGTAAGTTTCTAGGAAGCTTGCTTCAAAAAAAATTACATACATACATACATAATTGGCAATTATAACTCTTCAGTCAGGATTACAACCTAGCATCTCAATACACTTATGTTGTGTGTGTTAATTTCATACACGAACGACGGGAACCACAGTTTAAAGTCGACTACGAATGACATGTTTTTGATAAAATTTTCATGGCAATTTTATTTTAATTTTTCCCAGAGTTTTAGCCACATATCTGCTGCGTTTTGATGTCTGACCTGGAGTTGGAACCGTGGCTTTAAGTCTAATAAGCCAAAACACTACCTACTAGACTACGGCGACTTCAAAAAAATTACTTTGGATTTAAAGTGAATGAAAAAAGTGTAATAGGTCTCGTCCTTTATCGGTATGAGAAGAGCTTAAAAAGTTTCTTAGAATTATTTTCTAAAATATGGATTCAAATGATAACTTTGTCCAATGGTATGCTTAAAGGTTGACTTATTGTAAAAACGTTAGCTTCAACCTAATTTATGCAGTTCATGTTCTTGGTAATGTAGGGTATAAATATTATCGACTGCTTAAACATGGTAAGAGAACTGTAATTTACAAGATATTATACGTTGACCAGTTGGTATTGCCAATAACATTGTGTTCTGCTTGTTTTAACGATAAAAGTGAAATAAAATTACATCGTTTTTTTTTTTTTTTGTTCAAATTTAATAAATAATTTTATGTTTCAAACGAAATATAAATTGACTGATAAAACAGACAACATTTTAACTTTAAAAATATAGAATTTTATATTATCTCTGTGATGTTCAATCAATACATCTACAAGATGTTATTTATTCCCATTTCTTAGTCGAGTTTGATGTTAAACATTTATTATATTCTTGCTGGCAGGTATGATGTGATTTCACTATACTACAGATAAAAACCAAAAGTACACATAATTCTCGCAAGACAAGTTAATTTTACAAAAAAAAAAGAAAGAAGAAGAAGAAAAAAATTTAAATTGCTTTCTATAATACTACCCACCATAAACACAATACATAATCATAATATAAGTAAGAGAGCTTACCGTTGCTAATACTGCACTCATTATTATCTAAAAGAAGAAAGAGGGGGAAAATATAAAAGCGAAGTCGAATAATAAATACATTTATGAAGTTTAAATTGAATAAAATATCAATAACTGTAAATTAAATTAAGGTTTTTGCTGTAAAGTGTGTCGAACAAATCTAGGTGTTCAAAGGAGAAAGAAATAATTTATTTGAGATTTAAAATTATACACTTTGATTTAAACAAACGATGAAAACTATTTCAGTTTGTATGGACAAATGATGAACTTTTTTAAAAATTATAAAAAGATACGACTAATTCGCACTTCTTTTAACAAGTGCAATTCAAACATACACTTTAAAAGGCAATTTGTAATACCTACTAACACATCATGTTTGAACATGATGTATGTAAAGGTTGAACCCTCGCGCACCCTTACATAGCATATATTAATTTCTATGCCTCGCTCTATTAACTGGTTTGTGTGCTTCGTGGCATGTCACACCATCTTGAGGCAATCGCCTGACGTCATTATTAAACTTTGATTAAAAAAGGTTGACTTATTGTTATCAAACAGAGGATTCCAAAGATTAATAACATCACCAAATTAAACAAATCGTGCGAGAGATATCATTGAAATTTTTTATTCTTAGAATATAATATCGTTCAAATGTCCACAATGGCTTCTTTGGCTGGAAAGCATTCGAAATGCCAATTTTACCAAGACTCTGGCACATAAATCAGGAAGATGGCATGAGTTATGTTGTCTTTGAGGACTGCTTTGCAAGCAAATTCCCATTACCACCACGTGAGCTGACCATACTATCAAATCACTTGTGCAGAATGTCTGACATCATATGATCTGTCTGACATGTAGTGAGGTCCTGTTGAAATCACATGTTGTTGGAATCTTGATTTGATCTTTCACTGTGGTGACCAAACAAGGATTTTTCTATCTTGAACGCTATTGAAGCCATGGGCCACTTCAGCTTTGAAATTTTATATGATCTTCGCTCACAGTCAGGCGCATTGAGACCGTCTGGGATAAATAACGACTTGTTCGTGATTGTAATGAGCCTTTAGATCAGACCGGATCCATCTATGCTGGTTTTCTAGACATAGCGGTATACCTGTTGACGAGACGGATGCTTTCGTTAGGTTTGATTCACTTTCTGAGGACGGTTTGATATTTGGTCCTTATCTCGCAATCTGTAACTTCTACGACCTCCTCACTAGATGAGCCAGAGAAGGAATAGTAATATTGAGGGGATGGATAGGATTATTTTGTGCCAATGAGTCTATGGCCTGCTATGGAACAGATTTGCTGCACTGCGATGTTGAATCGTAGACAAGGATTTGGAACAGATTCCAGCCGGACTGTTGCAGGCTATGTGGTGACAAGAAGGAGTTGGAGACTTGAACACCTTCTCTCAAATCTTCCATCCCTTAGTAGGATGAGATTGAGAAACCCTGGGTTGGGGGGCTTTTTTGAGAGATTAGATTCTCTATCTAGTGCCAACATTAGGGCTTTCTAGAGATTTATAAGTAGTTTGAGCTGGTTTAGAGGTGCCAGTATATCAAGGCTGAAGTTGGTAGCCGTCTTTTTCAACTTTTCTCCTTTCCTTAGTAGAATGAGGTTAAGGACCCTGGATTGGGACTTCTTTGAGAATTTAGATTCTCTATCGAGTGGCGACATTACGGCTCTCTAGAGATTTAAAAGTAATTTGAACTGGTTGAGAGACGCTAAGACTAAAGTTGGTGGCCGTCTTTTATACCTTTTCTCCTTCCCTTAGTAGGAAGAGGTTGAGAGTTTAGATTCTCTGTCTATTGGCGTCATTAGGGTTCTCCAGAGACTTAAAAGTAATTTTAAATGGTTGACATACGCTATGACATTAAGACCGTAATGTCTTAATGTCATAATGTCGTCTTTTTCACGTTTTTTCTTCGTTTCCTAATTCCTTTCCCATTTTCTCCATTACCCTAGATCTTTGTCTATCCTCTCTATTTAGTAGAGAGGCAATGGCTGACTTCGACCACCAAGTAATGTACTTGTCCTAATGACATGTATATGTTCTCTAACCTAACCTAATCTAATTTAAACTTGACTTTGAAGTTTGCTCCCTTAGATAAATTTCGATACTCCCTGTACTTAAAATGCATAGCGTAATATGGATGGTTCGCCGATTGGAATTACAATCAGACGGAAAAAGGAGATTGTATTATTAAATCACATTCACATTATTTTTAAAATGATTTGATATTTGCTTGGAATATCGGCTTTACATAGATTAAAGGTGTTGTATGTAGGTGCTGTGCTGTATTGGCTATTTAATATTATTAAAATCACATGCGTGTTGTGGATTGTAATCGTCTTCATCCATTACAAACAAACAGCTGTGGCCTTTACATTTTTTCAATTCTATATTTAGTAAGCAACACTGTCATAAAATCCTCATACCACCACACCGTAGAGTACCTAAGGTTACATTCCTTTTTTGTGTGTTTATACCATAGAAAGTCCAATGTTAACATTAGAATGTGCGATTGTATTCACTACTCTATTTGCCATAAACATCTTAAGTATTTACCAAAGTATTAGCCGGATTTTTCAAGTGTCAACCACATGAATAAGGAAAAACGGAAAATATGTGTTTAGTATAGCAACACATACAGTGTACTAAAAAGAATTTATAAAATTAATTTTGGTGAAATAAAATCTCTTCTATTATTTATTAGCCTTCATGTTACTTTAAAAAATAGGGGGACAAATTCCACCGAGGAAATCATATGAGAAGGGTCATACAATTTTGTGTCACTGTACATGTTTCTATTTGGCATCCCTTATCAAGTTGTTGCTTATGTGTGCTACCATACTTTTGTTCTTTTTTTTGTTTTCTTTTCTTTTAATGGAGATGTTAGTAACATTTAAAGGATTATATCGCCATTATGATATTGCAATATAATTTTTATGTCTTCATTTTATGATTATTATCGTAACTATTATTAAAAGACATATTTTTTGAAAAGCATTCAAAGAATTCTACCTTTTCAAAATAACCTTTAAAAGAATATAAAGTGCATTATACATATAATTTTATTATTAAAAGAAACTTTGATTGCAAAAAAAAATCATTGTTTATAGAAATTTTGAAAATAAATAGAACTGAAAAAAATATAATTTACAGACGGCCATGCATTTGAGGAGCAATTAAAATTTATATGAATGACAAATTTAAATCAAATACATATGATTTATTTGTTGTTACCTTGTTGACTTCGCAAAATGACTACAAATTTTATTAAAATTTGCCCGGAGCAACCCGATGCTTCTGGTACAGCAATTCAGACTGCCAATGTCAATGCGTCTTAGTTAACTCCCGATTATCTATACAGTAGGCACCAAAGTGCATTTTTCTCTTCCGACATAGTGCAGAGCATAAATACAATAGGGGAAGAACAGTCTCCTTTTCTGCCTCATTTCTGCAGCTTCTGCAGGTCGCATATGTGCCCATATTGCTATGCACCGACAATCATACTGAGCAAGCTTGTTGGGATTTATGCCGACTGATAGAGCGCCTTAGTCTAATAGGTAGTGCATTGGCTTATTAGACGTGAGGCCACAGTTCAAACCCCTGGCCAGACATCTCCAACAAAACGAAATGTGAAAAAATATTTCTTCTGCAACTTCTTCTCGGCAGATTTTTTGCAAAATTCTTAGAATAAATAAAATTCCCATGAAAATTTTCTCAAAAATTTGTCGCTTGGAGTCGACTATAAACTGTAGATTCCTCCAATCATATATAAAATTAACACACATCATACGTGGCGTGAGAAGCTATGTCGTAATCCTAACTGAAGGGTTGTAATGACCAGTTATGTATGCCTGTATAGAGCGCCCACCATCCATTTTAACCATGATTTTTTGCGTCACTTTCTATCCGTGTCCGAAGCTGCCCATCTGTTCTTGACAGAATCGATGACTGCATAGTTAATTATAAGCTTGCAAGTCCTTAGAGGGATTCCCAAAGGTGAGAATTCAAAGGAGAGTTTGATGGTTGTGCCACACCGAGCCAGTTCATCCGGTCTATAGTTCGATTATTTACTAGGAATATTAGTTTTTCTACTCTAAGCTGAGCGACTAAAATGTTGTTTAAATAAATTTTAAAATAGGTACCACTATATTAAATTCAGTTAAATTTTAACTAGAGCTGTATGTTGTCGTGGTTATAGTGCTTAATTACAAATTTAAGCAATCCAGCATCCAAGTAAATTTTCATTGTGGTTTTCCGAATTTTAAATTGCATACATAATTGGTCATTGCAACCCTTCAGTCAGGATTACAACATAGCTTCTCTCTCCACTTATGTGCGTTAATTTAATCCATAAGTGGCAGGACCTACAGTCGACTTTAGACTGCAAACGACAGAATTTTGAGAAACATTTCATGGTAATTTTATTTACCCTCAGAGTTTTTGCCAGAAATCTTCTGAGAGGAAGTTGCCGAAGATCAAGATGTCAGACCTGGGGTTTGAACCGTGGCCTCATATCTAATAAGCCAACACACTACCTACTAGTGTACGGCGACTTGAATTCAATTTAAAAATTCAGTCTTCAACTATCTCACAACAGCCTTAATGATAGTTCTTAGCAGACTAAAGGCTTGAATCAACATACAGGGTGAATTTAATGTCTATTATATCTTGATATCTTGACCTTCTATTGTCACATTGTCATAGTGTAGTAAGTTCTGACGGCATACCTTTCTGAGAAAGCGTAACACATAGTCAATCGAGGGCTGCAGTAGGCCTATTTAGCCAAAAAACAAACCGACTCTGAAACAAAGCGTACATCTTGACGTTACACAATATCTCCTATAAATAGACAACCCAGTTAAAAATTTCAATCTTGGAAGATAAAATTCCGGTAGTCATTGTACACCAAAGGTTTCAAATGCAGATTTTGTATTTTATTTTTATTCTTTTGAAGTATTTAAATATTTTTATTTTGTAAATAAAAGGTTCGTATATAGTTTTAGCTTTAGACTTCATCATAATCATAAAATGACAGTTTCAGTTCGTGAACATCACCGTTTAAATCATTTCCGCTTCACTTGCGATGCCACAAACATGTTGCATAACTGCAAAGCATATGCAACAACTAAAAAGAAAAATACCATACATTTACGCACATAAACAGTGGGACAAAAGTGTTTCAAAATTCTTTTTGAAATATTCAATAAGTTGCTGACTAACATATGTAGGTGGTGTGGTGGCTTATTAGACGTAAGGCCACGGTTCAAACCCCAGGTCAGACATCAAAACGAAGATATAAAAAAATTATTTCTTCGGCGACTACCTCTCAGCAGATTTCTGGCGAAAAATCTGAGAGTTAATAAAATTGCCATGAAAAGTTTCTCAAAAATCTGTCGTTCGGAGTCGACTTTAAACTGTATGTCCCGCCATTCATGTATAAAATAACACACACAACATAAGTGGTGTGAGAGGCTAGGTCGTAATACTGACTGAAGGTTTGTAATTACCAATTATGTATGCAAAATTCAAAAATAATCGGAATCTGACAAACCTTTGTAGTTCCATTTTCATTGGAAATATTTGTTATTATTTGCACGCGTTGGCTTTTTCCAATTTGCTGTCATCTCCCAACTCATTACACATTTGTTAATCGTATGTAAACAGGACTGTGTACATAAATACCCAAACGAAACTACTGTATTCAGTTGTGATTTATCTTTCATGTCCAAAGTTGAATGGGCACCATCATATCTGATGATATTTGTTTTCCCTGTCGTGTCCAAATATCTACATTGTAAATTTGTTTATAATTTTATTTTTTATTCATGTTTGTGAAAAATCGCAGTTGTTGCTATAAAAAAAAAAGAAATAAATCTACTTACACTGTATTTACACTCACTTTTATATCTTCTCATGTATTTTTTTTAGCACCATGAAAGCCACAACGTGGCTGTGTCCAGTCTTTACCCTATTGTGCGCTACAAAACTTGTCTGTACAGCACAAAGAGAAAGTTATGGTGGCTATGCATTTGATGACATCGATTCGGAAAATTTACAGGTAAGTTTTTTGTTGTGCTATTTGTCATGAAAATCTATTTCCCCTTTCGCTTCATTTGCCCATGTCCTGTTACCTTACTGGCCCTTTAATTGCAAAAACTGCTGCTGCTGCTGCAAGACATAGCAAAAGCAGCAATTTTTATGCGAAATAAATTGCAATTTTCGATATTGCGGTTTATATGGGAATTTAAATGCTCTGCTCCCTTTACATTTTTTTAATATTTCAGTGTTTTTATTATTGTTGTAAGAGGTATTCTATACTGGGGAATAAAGCACACATAAAAAATATCATTTGATGGACTTTTTTGTTATTAACGATCTACTAAAACAACATATTTTACGATTTTAATTCCTTCTTTATGAACTTCACCTTTATTGGGGAATATTCGGTAGGAAATAAATTTTTAACTTTAATACTGTATTACAGTCCAGTAAACTTGAATGCTGCTGTAAAATACCATCAACTTTTTAGTTTCCTATGTAGCATCTGGCATTATTTTTAGTAAGTTTTTTAACTTTATACGTGATGCAGGAATTTAAATTAATTTAAGGCATTAAAATTATTTGCCTGAGTTATTGAATCTCACATTAAGTTCAGCTTCTTAAGACTAATTGCAGTTCCTATTATTAAAGTATATATTTGCCAGCAGATACCATTTATAACAAAGTTAAACTAGACTGATACAAACCAATGAACCCTACTTTACTGCAGTTCAACAGGCGCTACAATCTATTGCAGGTCATCTAAAGAGCAACAAATTTCGTCATATATTTTCCAAGCACCCTGACCATTAGACTGCATACATTTTAAGCTTGTTGTAGTCATTTAAAATGCGGCCCTTCTAGCTCATGTTCAGATGAACTTTTCTTCTAACCTTCTTCCACTTGCCTTGGAATATATTTTTGCAAATTCCCTTTTAAGACGTGAGGCCTCTTTTCAAAGTCCAGGTCAGACATCCCCAACATAACGGAATATGAAGAAATATTTTTTCGGCTACTGCCCCTCTGCCGATTTCTGAGACTAAATAAAATTCCCATGAAAAAGTTTCTCAGAAGTTTCTCGTTCAGAGTCGACTTAAAACTGTAGGTCATGCCATTCATGTATAAAATTAATACACACAACATAAGAGGTATGAGAAGCTAGGTCGTAATCCAGACTGAAGGGTTGTAATGACCAATTATGTATATATGTGTGTATAGTGCTCGCCGTTGGCCAGGTCATCACTGCCAATGGCGGCATAGCGCCATCCTATTGTAACCACATGCCGTTCGTATTCGCAATATTCAATTCAGGCCAAAAGAAGTTCGAAATCATCGACCTATGTCACTCGCCATTGACAGTAATGGCCTGGTCAACATCGTCCTCAATTAAATATGGACCGATAACACCAAACTGAGACTTTTTCGGGATGCATTGGATGGCCTTGTATTTCATGTAGATTAGTATCATTCCGGGTACCCTGGTAGTCTAATGGGTAGTGTGCAAAACTATTAGCGTGAGGGTCGTGGGTTCGATTCCCACCAGAGACTCTGGTGTGTGACACTACACCGAGCATATGGTCAAGTTACTCCGGTCGTATATAATTATTATATAATTTGTAATTGTTTTGTAATTAATAAATGAATAAATAAATAGTATCATCCCAAATGGCACTGGTTGCTCAAGATGATTTCTCGATAAAATTAGAATAGGTTGTCAGCTGCTTCAGAGCTCATTCACCAAACACATGTCGGTGCTATGGTCAAACAGACTGAATTAGTGACAACTAATTTGATAGATGAAACTAAAACAAGATGGCCGTTATCAATTCCTAAAGTTCGGAAGTCCCTATTGGAAGACCCTATATAATCTCTAAATGTTAAGTACTTTAAGCTGAATTTTATTTTTTAATAACTAAATTGGTCATTGTCAGGATTACGACCTTGTTTAACGCAACTCTTATGTTGTGTGTGTTAATTTTATACATACGATATATACGATATATACGAACGACAGATTTTTAACAAACTTTTTCATGGGAATTGTATTTACTCACAGAGTTTTTGCCAGAAATCAGCAGAGGGGCAGTCGCCGAAGAAATATTTCTTCATATTTCGTTATGTTGGAGATGTCTGACCTGGGGTTTGAACAGAGGCCTTGCGTCTAATAAGTCAACACACTACCTACTAGACTACGGCAACTATGACATGGTTGTTAACAATTGACAAAGTTCGGAAGTCTCTGTTGGAAGACCCTATATAATATATATATGTTTAGAACATTAAGTTGAGTTTTTTTTTTTTAATAACAAGAATAGTCATTTGAGCAGTTTTCTGTGTTTAAAATATTTTCCAATTACGAATTAATTCGTTTATTTAAATTCATATTTTATACGCAGGGGATTATAAATTATTTACTGTTATAGCGATTAAATTTTACACAACAAAATTAAATATTTAAAATTTAAATTTCAATTACTTTATAAAGCTCTTTAAATACAGATTTTTTTAATATTCTTTTTTTTTTTGTTTAAATTTTAAATAACTCAGTATTTATCGTACATTTCCATTTGTCTGTAGATCTTCTTTATGGGCCAAAAATATTATTGAAACCACAAAAATTACTAGAACTCTTGTTCTTTATTTTTTGTGGCCTTGTTACCTTCTTCAATCTCTTTCGTAGTTTACGTTTATTTGAATATGAATTTGGAATTATTGCTTTATTCAACTTTTGTTCTCACAAAAGTATTTCTTTCTTTCATCTTTTATTTCGGTTTTTTATAGATTTTTTACATTTTTTTTTGTTCTAAAGCAGTATATATAAAGTATATTATTTGTAGCCAGTGTATGTAGAAAAAAAATGAAGAGAAGAGAAAAGAAAAGAAAGACAAAACAAAACAATAATATTTGTTTTATTAAATTATTATTATTTATTTCGTTATGAAAAAAAAAACAAAACAAAACGAAACATATTTTGTAAGAAAGAAAAACTTTCTGTTTATCTGTTTTTTGTTTAAGTTTTCTTATAATTTCTTATGAAAGTTATTGTTCATTGCCTACAGGTACATATAGAATATGGAATGCTGTTATAATAAATTTATATTGAATTACATTTTTTTAAGTCTGAAGGTGAATAATAAAAAATTTAATTAAATTAAGAAAGTGTGAAAATGTTTTAAGTTACGCAAATGTATAATCAAAATCGAAAACAGAAAGTTAGAGTAAGTCGTGCCCGTCAAAGCTTTTTCACTTTTCTGTTAGTATGGTATCGGGTGGGCCATTTATCGATTTAAATTTGAATGCATGTCTTGTATGTCATTCTATTCTGTCACAAAATTCAGCATATTATCTCCACTGAACGTAATAGATCGCTTAAGCAACGTTGACATTTATTGGGCCAACCGGAAACTGCACGATGATGTCGATTTTGCCAAAAAAATCATATTTTCGGATGAAACTGATTTTTATCTTTTTGTGTACGTTAATAATCAAAATTGTCGTCGTCTTACAGAAGCCAATGCAGTGATTGCGATTGATTTTTTGGTGCGGCTTGTGGAGCGAAGGCATCATTGGTCCATATTTCTTTGAAAATGAGGACGGCGCAAACATTACTGTCAATGCAGACTCCTATCGCACCATGATAAACGATTTTTTGTAGCCGCTCTTCATGGTGTTGATGTGAATGATGTTTGGTTTCAACAGGATGGTGCAACTTGCCACACATCTCAGACCACAATTGATTTATTGCGTCAAATATTTGATAGCCGTTTAATTAGCCGAAATGGTAATGTCAATTAGCCGTCAAGAAGCTGCGATTTGACACCGTTGGACTACTTTCTGTGGGGCGCTGTTAAAGAAAAGTATTATACCGACAAGCCAGAGGCAATTGGGCATTTGAAGACCAACATTTGTGATGCCATCATTGTGAAGCCGAGATACGACCCCATACATTCGAAAAAGTGCACGAAAATTGGTCCGATCGAATGAGGTACTGTGAAGCCAAACGCGGCAGCCACATGAATGAAGTAATTTTGTTTTTTTTTTTGATTTAAACTTTTAAATCACCCACCCTTTATTAAGCAACTTCAAGTCTTTTGGGGATAGCTACAATGATAAATTGTTACAGAAATATTATAGACACTAAAGTTTCATTTAATTCACACAGAATAAGTATTATTTAAATTTTTTTGTTGTTTTTCAATGCTTATTGCATATATCGCACACCCAGTACAAAAGTGACTCAACTCAAAATTTTCATTTTTCAGAAATCGATTAAAAACTATTTTTGACTTAAAAAAAATAGTTAAAAACAAAACCTTTGGTCCATTTTTATTAACAGTTAGCAACAACAAAATACAATGATATTTTTTTTATAAATAAACCAGTGTATTCTACATAGTTTAAGCACATAAACTCGAAAAATGAAAATTTTGAGTTGAGCCACTTTTGTACTGGGTGTGCGATATGTACATACTTCCCAAAGTGTAAAAATATTTAAAAACTCTATAAAACGGGTTCTCATTCATAAAGTTTTTTTTTAATAAAAACACGTATTTTTTGAGATCTATTTTGTTTATAAAGAAGACATGATCCGATTAAGAAATGGCCGTAGTCTAGTAGGTAGTCTGTTGGGTTCATACCCCAGTTCTGACATCTCCAATAAAACGAAATAAGAAGAAAATATTTCTTCGGCGACTTCCTCTCAGCAGATTTTCGGCAAAAATTCTGAGAGTAAAGAAAATTTTCATAAAAATTTTTTTAAAAATTTGTTGTTCGGAATCGAATTTAAACTGTAAGTCCCACTACTTGTGTATAAAATTAACACACACAGCATAAGTGGTGTAAGAAGCTAGTTTGTAATCCTAACTGAAGGGTTGTAATGACCAATTATGTATGTATGTTATAAAGAAGACATGTTCCGATTAAGTATGGAATAAATTATCCGTCAAATAGCTGCCACCGCTCTGATGATAGATCATTCATGAATATTTCGATGACTTTTGTGCACAGACGTGGCAGTTTCTAATTACGCTTTGTATCTCAATTTTTAGCTCAGGATTAGTTTTTGGTAGTTTTCACAGATTTCTAAATTTTTTTTTTTGAGGTCAACCACTCATGATATGACTCCCTATTGATGCGGTGCATTGTGTTAGAACACAGGAAATACAGTTTATAGGCGAAAGGAAAGTGGGGGTAGTGTGCGACAATTGTTTTCTTTTGTTGACATCATTCTTGAGTAAAGTTGTTCGTTGTTGCAATAATTCTATTATAGAACGCACAGTGTGGCAGATGACGCTGTCTTATTGGAACCACATGCCGTCTAGATATATGTTGTTCAGTTGAGGCCACAAGAACTCCATTGTCATTGCATCACTGCAGTTTCTCATCTTCAAAACAATAAGGCATAATCATGCCGCCTCACCATATTCGGATTTACTATTACTATTTATATATTTATTTGTATTCGCTAAACCACTCAGATGAAAATGCATTTCGTAGGAGATATGACGACATAGGCTTCACTTTACCCCATTGCGTATTGAAGAAACTATCGACGCTTTCCATTTCCTGATGGACTGAGCTCCTGAGTAAGCTGAATTTTACCTACCACTAAGGATATCCGCCTTAAAAAAAATATTGTTTTACATTTTTAAATAATTTTCTATGGCAACTCTATTAAACAAAATCGTTTAACATCCTTACCGTATCCATGAAATTGCACAATTCATATAAAACAGGGGAGGGGGTAAAAGAAAAAATGTTTCTTAATACCATATAATATACTGTCTCTTCCTTTAATGAAGTTAAAAGACAAGTATTATTAAGTCTGAACAAATAAATACTCGTACAATTCATTTCATAGGGAAAATGTCAGAAAAAAAATTTAAGATGAAAAAAAAAAAATAAACTTAAGAATCAACAAGAAGAGAGAGAAAGAGAATCTTCAGTCTTCAATGACTGCATGAGTAAGTGAGGAGGGTGAAAATTAAAAGCAAATGACACAGGTGTCAAAGTTTTCAATATTACAGCTTAGAATAAAAAATTATGGATTTTTGTTCTGACATTAACAGCAACAACAACGACAACAACAAGAAGAACAGCAGGAACCAATAGAAAAAATATTATCAACACAAATTTATGTGTATGTAGTATGTACTGACAAGCTTAATGTAGCAGCTTACATTTCATAAGGATGCACATCCCCTTTTCAAAGACTTACCAGAACTTACCTGTGTATAGTTTAAGTTTTAATTCTATTTTAAATGCTTGCATGTCAAATAATTTCAAAAGAAAATTAAATTATTAAAAAATATTTTAATTTACGATATGAGGAGTGAACACAATGTAAATATTTATAAATAGAATACCCTTCTGCCAATGTTTGACAGGAAATATGAAACAAAAAAAAACAAAAATATTTAGTTTGTAATTTAAGGGGAGAAGTCCTTGTTGATTGAAGTTTATATAGACATGTGTTCTCTCTCTTATTAAAATGTTTAATTGTTTTTCTGAGTAAAATATAATTTTGATTTTTTTCATTAAAAAAAAAATTACATACATTCATACATAAAACCCTTCCATCAGGATTACAACCTAGCTACCCACACCAATTATACTGTGTGTGTTGACAGATTTTTTTTGAGAAACTTTTCATGGCAATTTTATTTACTCTTAGAGTTTTTGCCAGAAATCTACTGAGAGGAAGTCGCCGTAGAAATATTTTTTCAGATTTCGTTTTGTTCGATATATCTGACCTCGGCTTGAATCGTTGCCTCACGTCTTATAAGCCAACAGACTACCGACTAGACTACGGCGACTTAATAAACAATTGGGTATTAGTAAACAAGAAAATTTTATAAAATTTAAGTTGCACTCAACATTCTATTTTAAGTATTTTTCAGTACCCGAAAGTGAAAATTAAATTCAAGGTTGCTTGAACCTAGATCGCTAGGTCTAACGAAAAAAATTTCCACCACTGTCCGTGTCAAACCTGGATTAGCAGATACCTGTTATGATAAGGAAACAAAACTTACATTTTCAGTTACTTTCATCTCTGATACGATTCTAAATTTGTGATCGCTATTCTCTCGGCTTTGTAATCTCAGTGCAGTTAAAATCTTAGGAACATAAATTATTAAGATGTTTGCCAATCACCAAGTCCAAAATTTTATCTAAAAACTCATTAAAAAATTATACTGCCATAAACTACAATATTTTGGACCTTACAAAAGACACTTCCGTACTTTTACAATTGATAACAGCCAGTTTGTCATATTAGTTGTCATTAATCAGTCTGTTTTGCCATGTCATCAAGGACGGATACAGCATTCAACCACATCTGCAAAAAATAAAATGGGTGTTTTGCTCGAACAGTGTACCTCCCGCTTCACCCATTTTACAATTGCAATAATCGTTGTATCGCGAGTACTTTTCGCAATATGGTAGATAAATTTGAGTCCACTGTCTCAATAAATGATCGACCAAAACCCGTACGTCAATGAATCGTAAGATCTGGCGAAAACAAAACTGCCGTTAGTGGGAATGTGTAATATAATCCGAAAAAGTCGATTTCGTACCGCTTACAAAATTTCGGACTTTCAACCACAACTTGAGAAAAATCAAATGATCCAAGAATTAAAGGTAAACGATTGGCCTTTGGAACAGTTGGCAACTGACCCTAATTTTCATTGAAAAGTTATTTTTCGAAAAGGTCAGTGTTTGGTATGGAGTTTATTTGAGAACAACGTTTGCAAAGCCATCACTGTCAACGGCAAGAATTTTAAGTCGATGTTTACCAACTTTTTCTCCTGAATTGGATGATCAGGACACCAACGTTATACGATTTAAACACGATAATTCCACACAGTTCATGCCTCATTAGATATTCGGCACGAGCGATGTGAGATCATGGTCATCTCAAGAGGAGATTATGTGAAATAACCACAGAGATCGTGGGATTTGACCGCGTGAGACTTTTTCTTGAGGGTTTTCTTTAAGTCTCACTTATATGAGAATACGTCACAAACCATAGCGGTCCTCAGACCTAATATAAGCTAAGCCACCTGTCAAATTCAGAGCGATTTGTGTGCCATTCTAACGAAAAATTGAACATATCGGATACGCTCCACTCAGGGAAATATTCCAAACATAATAGGCCTCCCAAATTAATAAAAATTTCGATAATACCTCACACACACTTCTTTAAATTTAAAGATAGATAGTGCTTACTGAAAGGCCCAATATATACATAAATAGATGTGGTATATCCCTAAGGACATATTTGTGTGCATAACATTTTGTTTTTTATCTTTTTCGTCCATTTAAGAGACATCGAACTATCACAAAGCACTTCTTCAAGTTCTTATTTCCAAGTTTTGTTTCAGTTATCTACTTAGAATGCAACAACAGGTCCTAAGATGGCAGATTTGAAATACCAGGATCAACGCCTGATGTTTTGTGAAAACTTATGGCGTTGTCGAATTGAGTGTTGTTTTTACCGAGAGCTTGTGCTGCCTGACCAATTGATTATATTCGTTGTTAATGTTATCCTTTTTATAGCACCCGGAGCCAAGAGGCTTTCTGGATGCAGCATTTTGGGGGGGGGGGGGAGGTATTGAAAATTCTTAATTTGAAAAATCCAAAAACAGTGTTGAAAACCTTCACATCATCTGCCAGATTTGAAGCAGTGTTGCACGGGCTTGTTGTAAAGCACTAGAATACCTGCAACACATCATGTCAGCCATAGCCATCGTATTTAAAAACATACACAGATACATACATAATTGGTCATTACAACCCTTCAGTCAGGATTACGATCTAGTTTCTCACACTACTTATGCTGTGTGTGTTAATTTTATCCATGAGTGGTGGTTATACATTAGATGTTTGAGTAACTTTTCATGGCAATTTTATTTAGTCCTAGAGTTTTTGAAAGAAATCTGCTGAGCGGAAGTCGCCGAAGAACTATTTTTTCATATTTTCGTTTTGATGTTTGACCTGGGGTTTTGGCCGAGGCCTTATGTCTAATAAGCCAACACACTACCTCCTAGATTGCGGAGACTTCATCGTATTAAAAAGAACTTTGGTTAAATTTTTTCCGTCTCAGTTCTTTCATTCCGACAATGTCCCATAGATTTTTCGTTTATGTACCATTTTTAAGGAACTAACTTCACTTTTAGTAGTATAATATGATTTTGCTAGAACTTAATTTGAAGTTAGTTTTATTTTCTTTATTGTATTTGTATTTAATTTCATATTTGAGTACATACTTATTTATATTTGATGACATATTTTTCATTTTTTTTTTCAGAATGACTATTTCCGTTCGAAACGCAACAAACCCTCTTTGTCAATTGTAAATCCATTGGATGTTTTGAGGCAACGTTTGTTATTAGAAATCGCTCGCAGACAAATGAAAGAGAATTCAAGACAGGTAAGTTTCACAAGGAAATATTTACTATAAAATGGGATACAAAAAACACAAAAAAAGAACAATAAAAAAAGGAAACAATTTTTCATTTTCCTTTATTATGACAAAAATATGTGAAAGTCACATCAAAAGCATAACTTGTGGCAGAAAATATCTTTACATACACATACGCACTTAACGAATACAAAAAAAACAAACATATGGTATAACGGTATTTTTAAGGTTGAGCAGAAATTCAAAATTGTTTTACCTTTAAAAAACTTTAAAAATGTTACTCCAACAAAATTTCTTAAATTTACATGGTAAGTATGATGCAAACTGTTGCAAATGGTTTAACTGGGATTTTGAACTTGAATATCGACACTATAGGACACTCTAAGTTTTTTGTGGCACACTGTGTTCTTTTTACGCAGAAGTGTAACAGATTTTAGGATTTTTGTATTTATTATGAGCAATTATTATAAATTTTTATTATTAAAAGTGTTTTCTTTTAATGGATGTGCTTAAGAGCATTTCTTTTTGCTCTCAAATAAATACACTGTTATGTACAGGTTTTTCCAAAGTTAGTTACAAACCGTGTACTTCCAATAAGCTTCAAGATCTATCAAGAAGTCGCCGTAGTCTAATAGATAGTGTGTGGGCTTATTAGACGTGAGGCCGTGAGCAGAACGAATTACCAAAAAAAATATTTCTTCGGCGACTTGCAGTAGCAGATTTCTGGCAAAAACTCAGAGTAAATTAAATTGTCATGAAAAGTTTCTTAAAAATCTGTCTTTCGGAGTTGACTTCAAAGTGTAGGTCCCGCCACTCATGTATGATATTAACACACACAACATAAGTGGTGTGAGAAGCAGAGATCAGCAATGAGTATTCAAAAAGATGAGTCGAATCGAATCATACTCATAATTTCTGATACTTATACGCATTCATACTTATTTTAATATTATACTCATACTACTCATATTCAAAGTTTGAAGTACTCATTATACTCATACTTAACAACACATATGATGTTGTTGATTTCAACTCTCCATGACTCAACATTTACAAGAATCATAAAATAAATATGATTTGCGTACAAACACTACAATACTCACTAGAAGGTTGTGTGTTTGCTTTGTTTGCTGTCTTTGTCTTTCTTCTTTTTTTGCAAACGCAACAACAACTTAGGCTGTAAATTTTGATGAATGATTCGAATCACTCCAATCATTTATGAGTATTATAAGTATTTTTTAAAATTATGAATCTGAATGAGTAGGCATATGAATCAAACATATTTCGAATGTTTTGAGTTTGATTTCAACGTTATACTCATACTCATTGTACTCATACTTATAAATCAACGTTGTAGTCAATACGAATGAATCAGCGTAGTTAAATTCCAATATTGTTGACTCACATATATTCAAAATTTCATGAGTGCTGATGAGTAGTGAAAAAAGGATTCATTGCTGGTCTCTGGTGAGAAGCTATGTCGTAATCCTGAAGGCTGAAGGGTTATAATGACCAATTATGTATGTATGTATGGGTCTATCAAAATCTCAGCGTTTATCCTCTCACTTACTACAAACGTTTCGGAATATAAAAAAACGAAACTCATCAATTGAATCATGAGTATTGAAGCTATGAATTGGTTTTCTATATATTTCGATATTTCGTACTACTGGTAGCACGGTTTATTTCCTCTTACAGTCTTTAAGGGGATAATTATATTATCGCATAAAACGTATTGTGCTTGCTATTTACGTGAAATGCTCAGTTTTTATTCAGTTTACTAAGCCGCCTTCCCACTTCAAAGCCAATGAATCGTTCTTTTACATCACGGTAAACGAGCAAAACATTAAGCAAAGCTTTGGAATTTAGTCCATATTGGCTTATTTTAATTATATAAATATAATTGGATCACTGGATGCATACACGTTAATTTTGAAATTATCCGCAGATGCCGCACCTTGTAACCATCTGATACCAGTTCGATTTTCATGGTCAACACGAACCATGGCACAGGTGTCCGTGCATGGATGCCCCTATATCTGGAGATACGACGCGTCTGGGCCATTAATAAAATAACCAGAAACTAAACTATGTATTTGGCTACCGAACGATTTTTCAAACGGAGGTACGTGGAGAGCAGTTACAAAAAATCAGTTATTATGATGATGATTATGATAAGTGTCTTCATTGACCGTAATGGTTGCGCCGTCCTTATTTTCAAAGGAATATGTGCCGATGATGAATCTGCTCCACAAGCCGCACCAAACTTTTATTCGAATTGGCTTCTGTAAGACCACGTGTAGGTCTTCAGAGCCCCAAATACGGCAATTTTGCTTACTAACTTGCCCACCAAGAAAAAAATGAGCTACATCCGAAAAGATTTTTTTTCTGGCAAAATCAACATAATCGTGAAGTTTCTCGTTGGCCCAATAAATCTCAACGTTGCTCAAGCGTCGTAGTCTAGTAGGTAGTGTGTTGGCTTATTATACGTAAGGCCACGGTTAAAACCCCAGGTCAGACATCAAAACGAAAATGAAAACATATTTCTTCGGCGACTTCCTATCAGCAGATTTCTGGCAAAAAATAAGGGGAGTAAATAAAATTGCCATGAAAAGTTTCTCAAAAATTTGTCATTCGGAGTCGACTTTAAACTGTAGGTCCCGCCACTCATGTATAAAATTAACACACACAACAGAAGTGGGGTGAGAAACCAGGTCGTAATCCTGACTGAAGTGTTGTAATGATCAATATGTATGTATGTATGTATGTATGTTGCGCAAGCGTAAATCGTTTCATTAGGTTCAGAGGAGATAATATGCTGAATTTGGTGATAGAATTGAATGTCATAAGTATTGCCGGATTCGAAATAGCCGATGGTTCAAATTTAAACTGATGGCCCACCCGATAGTTTATTAAAAACCAAACTACAAAATTGAGGAGTATGTCAACCAATAATAAGTTAAAATTGAAATAATATTGTGTGGCGATTCTGGTGGATGGAAAACCATGAGTTTGTTAAGACTACATACAAGCCTCCGTCTTAGATGTATAGCCTAACCGATAAGGCATGGTGGGTCATAATAAATACAGGGCATGCACAGAGAGCATCGAAGCGATAGAACATTTTTTATATCATACTTTACCCGAAATCATTACAAATTCATCTCAGAGGGATGAACTGGAAAGAGCTAAGGAAGTTTGTACAAGATAACGAGTTCTTGTAGGAAGTTTGGCTTTTGATTCTTATAAACAGACCATCAGTCTCATACTACCTCCATGTTTAAGAGCCATTTGTGTAGCAACAAGTCCCCATCGTCATCTATGCTTTAGATCCGTTGCACTAAGAAAATTGCTCTGGTCTCAGATTGTTCCGCTTTAAGCGACTATCCATCCAGTGTCCCAATGCCAAGTCACAAAGAAAATCGCTCTGGTCTCAGATTGGTCCGCTTTAAGTGACTATCCATCCAGTGTCCCCATAGCAATTCACTAAGAAAATTGCTCTGCTCTCAGATTGGTCTGTTAGGCATCCTGTTGAATACTTCCGCTTTAAGCGACTATCTATCCAGTGTCCCAATGGCAATTCACTAAGAAAATCGCTCTGGTCTCAGATGGATATGTTAGACATCCTGTTGAAAAATTTCGCTTTAAGCGACTATCCATCCAGTGTCCCAATAGCAATTCATTAAGAAAATCGCTCTGGTCTCAGATTGATATGTTAGGCATCCTGTTGAATAATTCCGCTTTAAGCCACAATCTATCTAGTGTCCCAATAGCACTCTGGTAATATAGTTTCTGGCTTTTAATTGATCTGTTCATCCATTGTTTAAATACTGTACGCGGCAATACCGCTCAGTATATTGCGGAATTTTAATCAAGAACGCCATTACAGTACAAAACCTAATGATTAATCATACTGTGATGTGTATGTATAATAAAATACTCTTATCATTTCAAATAACGATTATTATAATACGTGTTTATTTTTTGTCTTTAGTTAAGTTATTTAAATGAAACATCAAATAACACCTCCACTAAGCTTTTAGATTTTGATTAAATCTAATCACACCAACCACATGTTAAAATAAAAATCCCTTAAAAAGCCCTCAAAGCAGATAATGTATGCATATATGGTCTGTTACCAAAGCCTTCAAAATTATGGTAATTTTCTTTATTTGTTGTTGTTGTTGGTAAATGTCACCGAAAAATTCTTATTTCCCCAAGCCATTATTATTTTTTTCTTTTTTTTTTTTTGACGTGGGAGAACAATCTCATTTTCACCAAATACAGAAATAAAATATTTTAAATACTATCGCCTTACATGAGTTGACAATTTTAAATTTTTGTGCTCGATTACGATACAAGAAATACGTTTTGTAGCGAAATGTGAATGTGTTTTCTTGTAGAGTGAAGGCATTTAACGACAGCAGCAAAAGCGTCACCAAATTGATATAAAAAAAAAGGAAAACCCATTTCTGTTTACAAATACTTACGTATTTAGTAAACAATTTTCCATCACTTACTTTTATTTTATTTCAGTTTTTTTTTTTTTTATTTATTTTAACATTTTCTTTACGACTCGATTTTTTTTCTTGCTTGCTTTAAATCAGAAAATATCTTGTTTTTCCTCAAACATTTCAATTTACCCAGCGAAGAGCGTTAAACAAACAAACAACAGCTTAAAAAAGCAAAATGCCTTCCTTTGGTAAACATATTTAAAGAAATTCCTTTACACGACTTTCCTTTTGGAAAATGTTTACATACAGCGATTCGGTTGTTCTTTATTTACTTATTTTTTTATTTTTTTTTATTTTTTTTCTTTCTTTTTTTTATTTAAAATAAAACCAGTTACACTAACAACTTTTAACAGACTTTTTCATCACTCAACCGCAAAATATTTTCTTTAATATTGCGTTCGTGCAGATGTAGATTGTTGAGTACGAGTATATGCAGGATTAAATACGTAAATATATAAATATACGGACACATACACATACATTAACAAGCTAAAGTAGTGGTTTATTAGGGTGGCGTCAATTTGTTTACAGTCTGATAGTTAAATGTGTTCCAATTCTAAGTAGAGGTAAAGGATATCAGGATCAACAATTTGAAACCTTTAACAAGTGATGTACGGATCGCTGTCCAACGCTGATTTCTATGAACAGATCAAGCGATTTATTGTACAGCCCACAACATATACAGAATATCCCCTTAATGATTCCCCCATTTCCGTTTCCCTCACAAGGATAATTCCCTGCAATTATTTGACAAACATCCAATTGTTTCCTTCTAAAATCCATTAACGCCTCAATAGTTCAAAATATGTGTTCTGGTGATGCATTCTCTCCTTGCCATGGGTCTACATATTTTGCTCGAATCGATTCTAAAACAAGTGTACTTTGCCTAGTAAAAAGCCATTTACAAGCCTCAGTATATTTCTCAATATCGTGATGCATAACTCAAATCGCTTCTCATTGTAATTACACGACAAAAGTATGAAGTTTTCAAGCCCCTTTTGATTTGAGTAAAGTGTTTAATTCTTTTCATCTTACTTTTCGCTGAGTATGTCTAGTAGGTAGTGTTTCTGCTTATTAGACGTAAGGCCGCGGTTCAAACCCCAGGTCAGACATATAAACGGAAATATCAGCAAATTTCTGGCAAAAACTTTGAGAGTAAATATAATTGTCATGAAAAGTTTCTTAAAAATCTGTCGTCGGAGTCAAATTTAAACTGTAGGTTCCGCCACTCATGTATAAAATTAACACACACAACATAAGTGGCGTGAGAAGCTAGGTCGTAATCCTGACTGAAGTGTTGTAATGACCAATTATGTTATGTATGCCCTTTCAATCCTCTGTGTAGCTGACTTAACTTTCCATGCGATTCCATTTCTAGTCAACTTTCAAACAGTTTTACGTCCCGTCCTCCGTAATTCGTGTCCAACTTGAATTGAGCACTTCTTTCGATGGCGTTCTCTCGCTATTTAGCATTGTGCGAATGGGCTGTAAGTATTTCGCTAAAGGTTTAAATATCCGTTTCTGTCTCAATATATGTATATCAAGCCATCTGTGTGCAATCCTATAGAATATGTCGTTGCTAAGCATTTCGAAAAATCATAGAATTTACTGGTTCTGTCTGGAGGAAAAATTAGGTGGAGTAAGCCATTTAGGTTACGATGCCTCTCATTAATTCAAACATAGTCTTCATGGCTCTGGTTCTCACAATCCCCTATGCAACATTCTAAAATTCAACAAAGTCTACAGGACAATCTTTCACTGCCACGGTTATACCAAGACAAAACCATTGTTTTTCGGCGACTTCCTGTAAGTAGATTTCTTTTAAAAACTCTGAGAGTGAATGAAATTGCCATGAAAAGTTTCTCAAAAATCTGTCGCTCGAAGTCGACTTGGAACTGTAGGTCCCCCCACTCATGGATAAAATTAACACAGAAAACATGGGTGGTGTGTGAATTTTGGTTGCAATGGCCAAGTAAGTCAGAAAGTCCGTTTAATTAAATTTCGTTATTCAAAAATACGTACCATGTTATTCTGCCTTTCGTCGCACATGTTCATTGATTTACAACCGCAATACCGATTATGCGGACGACAATGTCTGTGTCGTTGGTGATGAATTCGAAAAGTAAACATAATAGAATGGTTGGTTGAAATACATTTATCGTAATTTTATAGTGCCAACAACTGCACGAAAAAAACGAAAAACTTGATTATAGTCACACACGGCGTTAAACAGAACGTTAAAGTAAACGTAACGCAGAAATTGTTGCACACGCATAAATTGATTTGTCATATTTGTTAAGAGCTTAAGAGCATATCAACTCGATCTTAAAAATTCCACAAAATAGCACTTCTTTTCCATTAACACCTACCGCACAGGGAATTACAGTTAAGCTAAGGATTTTAACCAAACTTAAGGCTTTAAGGAGTTTAATATTCTCTTCGTAGCACTAAAGCCATTTCTTTTGCAAAATTTAACTTATTTTTTATGGCGCATGATACTAAAATGTTTTCTATTCTGATAAAATAGTTTACAACCGTAAGAAAAGAGGCATACAAATGCGAACGAAGGACTTGAAAGTGTGTATAGATTACAAAGACATTTTATGGTACACATTTAAATTGCTTTATACGTATGTATATAGGGTGGGTGATTTAAAAGTTTAAATTTAAAAGTGTAACAAAAGAAAAACGGTCTGAAATCTTGCCAAATGCAGTTTTTTTGCTGTAAAGTACAAGTGTTCCGGTTAGAAATGGAATATAATTTTATTCATATGGCTGCCGCGTCTGGCCTCACAGTACCTCATTCGATCGGACCAATTTTAATGACTTTTTCGAGTGTATGTTTAAATCTTGGCAATATCATCACGAATGTGGGACTTAACATCCTCAATTGTCTCTGGTTTGTTGGCATAACACTTTTCTTTAACGGCGCCCCATAGAACATAGTGCCACGGTGTCAAATCGCAGCTATTTGGCGCCCAAATGATATCACCATTTCAGCTAATTAAACTGCCATCAAACGTTTGACGCAATAAATCGATTGTTGCATAACGGTTTCAAATCGCAGCTTCTTGGCGGCCAATTAAACAACCATCAAACGTTTGACGCAATAAATCGACTGTGGCATGAGATGTGTGGCAAGTTGCACCATCACGTTGAAACCAAACATCGTTCACATCGCAACCTTGCAGAGCGGGTACAAAAAATCGTTTATCACGGTGCGATAGGTATCTCCATTGACCGTAATCATCGTGTAATTTCTCGCTGGCCTATTTAGCGAAGTGAAAACGAAGCGGATGGTCATGCGGCTTCAACTTTTGAACCAAATGAACTTTGTAAGCCATCATAACGAAATATTTTCGTACGTAAACTGGCAAACTGGTGCCTGAAATGCTCAATTCATGAGAACGATGCCGAGTTGCTGAAACAGTTTCAATATTTACGGATGTACGGACTGTACAAGAACGCGCATTAACAATCAAACTAGTTTCATGAACTTTAGCAATAAACTAGCGTATACCGGGCACTATTGGTCCTCCTCTGCGATCAAATTGTATACAATATTTTCGTGCAATTTTCGACCAATTGTCTTTGTTTTAGAAATAAATTTCCAAAATATCCCAAAGTTGCTTAAGCGTGAATCGATTCGTAACATTCAGTGGAGATAATGTACTGAATTTTGTGACAGAATTGAATGTCGTAAGTATTGTCAGATTCGAAATAACCCGATGGTTCAAATTAAAACCGATAGATGGGCCACCCTATAGTTTTAGAGTTAAAACGATATCAGCAATATAAAAAACTCGCATAAAATAAATTATGATTAATAATGTTGGCTGGTCTCGGCCTTTGGGTGACTTAAAACATGTTGACACAACATGAAATACTCCTGCATAGGACTAAAAGAATAAAAAATTAATTTTTATATCCTTGTTAAACTGTGTCTTCAAGTCAAATAAAATTTACGAGTATGTTGCTGTTTATTTATTACCTTCCATATAATTAAAGTTGCTGGTAGAATAACAGCAGCAGCAACAAATAAGACACAGTGTATAGAATGTGTTTATTTGTTGTTTTCTAAATATATTTCTTTTACATGTATTAAATTTTTATAAATGCTTATTAATGGTACGAAAAATAACTGCAATTTATATTCATATAATATATTCATAAGGTTAAATAAGAAATATTTTTTAAAAATTTCCAACACAATTGGGAATTCTCCTTCAAAGTCTCTTCGGAGTATGGACTTTTTTCGTTACCTTAAACACGGAGTTAATTTTTATTATTTGTGCATGAAATTGAAGGACATTGTTTAGCATCGTTTGCGTTATCCCACTTAAATCATTGTTCTAAAATTTTTTTTCCTTTTTTAAAAATTAATTTCATTATGCCTCTCCCTTCCTCCAGGAGATGACTCCTATTCTATATAATATATTTCACCGGAGAAAGGAAGAATGTGGTAGTACACGAAAAGTTGAATTTTATTTCATGCGATGACCAGTGTAATAAGCTTGTCATATTTTTTCTCTAATATTAAAGCATTGCTGGTGGTTGGAGTATTTAAACTTATATAACCAAATTTTTTATAAAGTACCGTAATTTACACTTTTTATCGGCTTAAATTTGAACCATCGCACTAATTGGAATTTACCCTGAAAAGCTGGCCAAAAAGCCAAAAATGAATTTAAAAAAATTTAAGAAACTGAGTATGCAGTTCGATAGACAACAAAATTCTGCATTATACAGTGAATTTTCACTTTAAGTTAAGATTTGCAGATTTGAGACGATGTCAAAGTCAGGAAAGTGAAGAAAATTAAATGCGTTTTTGGTGTTTTCTTGAAATTGTAATAGGTTTATATGATATTTTTTTGTGGCTAAACGAATAGATTGATTTTTTTATTTGAAAGGTATGAGCGACTGCTACTTTCAGTTTTTTTTTATATATACAGAGGTAGTCATACGTATTTACACAAAAAAACATTTTTACGTTTTTCTTAAAAAAGGTCTCAGTACTTTTTACTGGAAGTAAATTTTGGAAAAAATATTTTACTATTGCCTAGCCTGGAATATGCAGAAGCCAATAAAATAAAATTGGAAAGGATAACGGTTCTTAGTACTAAATAAAAAACAAATAACCATATGCTTATAAGTTTTCAAAATTATTTACACACGTTTTATTCTTTTCAAAAGTATTTACACAAGACTTAAGTCCGGTCGCAATCTCTATTTTAATTACTTTTTTTATTTTTACATAGTTTATTAATAAACTTAACTAGTACTTTGTAATACCGCCTTTTGAATCAACGACCGCCTGTAATCTTTCTGGAATTGAGTTAATTAAGTTTTAGGCAAATTCGGGAGTCAATTTAGACCAAATGTCACTAATTTCTTGTATAGCCTCTTCGCGTTTTCGACTTTTATCTATAGTTCTATGATATTTTATGAAAGCCCAAACATTTTCAATAACGTTGAGGTCAGGCTCTGAGAGCAATTTCGAGGGGAATTTGTATGGGGGCTAGGCGAAATCACGGACCAATTTGAACCAAAATCGGTTGGGTTCATCCTTGGGCCTAATTATTACTACCACTATCAAAAAATTCCAGCCATTAATTCATAAAACACTTCTATTAATTTTGGCCAAGTTTTCAGGCAAAATGACCCTCTGTGCATCGGTTATTTCGAATCTGGCAATACTTATATCATTCTGTTCTGTCACAAAATTCAGTATATTATCTCCACTAAACGTAATGAATCGAAAATCACCTTTTCGAATAAAACTACCTTAATAAGCAAAATTGCCGTATTCGGGAGTCAGAAAATCCACATGTGGCCTTACAGAAGCCAATGCACCCATTACAAGTGACTGTTTGGTGTGGCTTGTGTAGCGAAGGCATCATTGGCCCATATTTCTTTGAAATTAAGGACGGCGCAACCATGGTCAATGGAAAGACCTATCGCACTAGATTATCGGAGCATCTACTAGCTTTAGTTATAGCAAATGTTTTATTTTTATTTATTTATTAATTACATTTTATATTTATTTTATTTTATTTATTTATTTTATTTATTTTTTAATATTTAATTATTTACAAGCGGAGTAGTGTAACATACCAGAGTCTGTGGTGGGAATCTAATCCACTTCCCTCACGCTATTAGTCTAGCACACTACCCACTAGACTACTAGCGCATCCTAACAAAAACATGTGATCCTCTCGATATCATAAAAGTTAAGAGTGATTTTGTATCCGTATTATAGACGTGTCAAATGAAATTGATGAGAGCCTCTAAAACTACATCAACTTTAAGGTATTATTTATTATTCACCACATTTCCTCTGCTATTACTATGCTTTGTTGAAGTTTGTTTGACACTGCGTTCCAATTCATCTCTGACAGTACCATCATCTCTATCACTTCGTCATTCTACCGCCAACAGTCCTAAACGCAGATTGAATTTGAATTCGCGAAATTGAGGCATTTGAACACAGTTTCCTTTCCATTTGGGTGTTGTAAAAAGGATAATAATGTATACGTTTTATATGACGAATTTTCAATTCCCTTAAAATTGGAGAAAAATAGAGATAGCTGCCTATCACCGCTTTTAAAACCTTGAAAGTCTAGTAGCCTATGTATAAAGGTGTTGAAGTAGTCGCCGTAGTCTAGTAGGAAGTGTGTTGGCTTATTAGACGTGAGGCAACGGTTCTCACCCCAGGTTAGACATCAAAACGAAAATATGAAAGTATTTCTATGGTGACTTCCTCTCAGCAGATTTCAGGTAAAAACTCTGAGAGCAAATTAAGTTGCCATGAAAAGTTTCACAAAAATCTGTACTCTGGAGTTAACTTTAAACTGTAGGTCCCGCCACTCACGTATTAAATTAACACACACAGCATAAATGGTGTGAGAAAGTAGGTCCATAATCCTGACTGAAGGGTTGTAATGACCAATTATGTACATATGTATGTTTCCTTTGTTTCTCAGCAGACTTCTGATAAAAATCCTGGGAGTAAATAAAATTGCCATGAAAAGTTTCTCAAAAATCTGTACTTCGGAGTCGATCCTAAACTGTACGTCCCGCCACGATGGTACAATATTTGTGTTGTTGATCAATAATTATTTATTTAAAATGCTTATGGCTCCGTCTTCAAAGCATTACTTGAAATTAATTGATTATCTTTTTAAATACATTCGAATTACTTTTATAGACAAAAATATATGCCATTCCCTTTAAATTTAAAGTCTGACACGTTGATTAACAAGGGAATTCATTCTCTACAAATAATTTCTGTGTAAAGGCGTTAATAGAAGGCAAAATTTTAAATGTTTACAAGGAATTTAACAAGAAAACAATTAAACAAAATCAAATTAACAACGATCAATCAAACAAAATGTGCTCAATCAAGCACATGATTTACGCTGTAATAAATACTTTAAAAGGAGAAACGTTTAGAGAAGAAATAAAAAAAAACACTTTTTAATTTCCCCATTGATTGAGAGAAAGTTTTTAATTTATTTTCTTCCTTTTCTATGTTTTCTCTTTTTCTTAAAATAAAAGGTGGAACTGAATCGTGCCATACTGAAGAATGTAGGCAAACGCATGGCTAATAAATATTCTTCGCCCTTGACGTCTGCTTTATACGATGTAAACGAATCGCATCAACAACGCCAACAACAGCAGCAACAGCAAATGCAACAAAATTATTTGCAACACTTGCCAGCCAACTACGAATACGAACTAATACCCACAACATTAATTTTTGATTATCTACAAAAACAACAACAGCAGCAGCAGCAACAACAGGCCGAGCAACCACATAACACTTGGCTGCCTTACTCTGCCAATGCTTTACAATTCGATAACAATTACATTAACGATGCCATTGACGGTAGCAGTGATGGTCAATTTGATAACAGTGATGAGGATGATGCCGTGCAGGATGAAGTGTTGGCTATTAATGGTTTATTGGGCAGTAGTGGTGGTCATTCCTTGAAACATTTAAAACAAACAAATAATGAACATTCCAATACGGCAAATGAACAACAACAGCAGCAGCAGCAGCACGATAAAACAATTTTTCAAAAATCAATCAACAATCATGCTAATGATGATACAAAACGTTTAACCCTGATAAAGAATCATCAGTCGCATCATCAGAATAGCCAAAGTACAGGCAACAGCAACAGCAACAATAATAATAATTTGAATTTAGATCTTAATGATGCAAACCTACTAACGTCGTCAAATTCAAATGCAAATGATTACAAAAATGAGATGAACGTTAATGGTGCTGGCGATTATCAGATACAACGTTATTTGTATCATTTGCATAAGAATCATTTAACGAGAAAATAAATTCACCACAAGCAAACGAAAAAAAAACAAAGAAATCTTCTACCCCTGCTCTAATCATGGTATGTTTATTTCGTGTTTTAAAAGAAAGAAGAACAAAAATTCCACTCTAAATAAACAAATCTTAAGCTAAACAATTCAAAATTTTTAAACTCTAATGAAGAAAAAAGTATTAGAAAAAAAATATAAAAAAATGAAGAGAACATAACCAAAAAAATAAAAATTAAAATAAAATTCTAATCCCGTTATAAGGCATAAACGAATAATCGATTATAAATTTTTGAATGTATTGCTTAATGTGTTAAGTAGTCAAAAAAAAAAATAAATAAAAAAATACCTATAAAAACAATAAAAACAATTATGAAATTATATTTTAAAATAATTTAAAAGTATTATTATTATTATTATTATTATTATTATTATTATTATTATTAACAAAATAGGGAATAATTGTTATAGAAAGCAAACAAACAAACAAACAAAAATATAAAAAAAACGAAGTCAATGGTGTATGTAACTACTTAAATTATATTTATTGATGATGTATTATTATGTAAAACAGAATAAAAATTAAAATCAAAATAAAATTTAAAAACTAATAAACTAAAATAAACTGTATTAAAATTGTTTCGAATTTAAAATAAATAAGAAATAAACAACAAAAAAATATTTCTTCGTAATCAAATCTTTATAATCAAAGGCAATTTCATTGGTGAAATACATACCAAAATTTCTACTACTAGTTGCCCCAGGGCTGACATCAGCAATTGTATTCATAAACTGAACTATAACCTTGATAGTGTTATAAACCTAGCTTTTATTTTGAAGTTACAAAAAAATCTTAAAAACTTATATTTTTTGTTTGTTTTGTTTTTAAATAAAACATAAAACGTAAGTTAAAATATTTAAATATATTAAATATA
Source organism: Sarcophaga subvicina (assembly GCA_936449025.2). Lineage (NCBI taxonomy): Eukaryota > Metazoa > Arthropoda > Insecta > Diptera > Sarcophagidae > Sarcophaga > Sarcophaga subvicina. The sequence continues at coordinate 32,337,041 of OW388081.2, forward strand.
TATTTATATTAAAATATTTGAATATATTTCGCTTTTTGTAATATCTGGTAGGGTAGCCTTTTATAATATGAGCTACTTTTTTAGTGTATTCTTAGGTTATACTATTCCATTTCTGCCTCTTGATTTTGAAGTTACCTGATCGTTCCAAATTTTCTCATCTAATAAATCCCACAATTGCTCAAGGGAATTGTTTAGGAAAAGTGTATACAAGCTGCTGTTCTTAACTATATAAACGGTATAACTAGGATCACTGTCTAGGGAAAATAATTGGTTCACAGTGGTAGACAAATGTTTTTATAGAGAGCAGTACCCCTTTTTTTAACATTTGTCTTCCTCTGGAAAGACACCTGTGGAGGCTTGTTCATAACTATAGTATATTAGCGGCATGTATAGGGTCCTTAAAGTGCTGAAAGATAAATGCTTCACAGCGGTAGACAAATGCTTTTTATAGAAAGCAGTACCTCTTTTTTACCACACTATTTTTAAATACCCTTATTTTATAACACTTGTCTTCCTCTGGTGCCTCTCCGAAAACTCTGAAGGCTTGTTCTCAACTATATTAGCGATATGTATAGGGTCCTTATAGTGCTGAAGGATAAATGCTTCATAGTGGTAGACAAATGCTTTTTATAGAAAGCAGTACCTCTTTTTTATTACACCTTTTTTAGTACCCCTTTTTTATAACATTTGTCTTCCTCTGGTGCCTCTCCGAAAACTCTAGAGGCTTGTTCACTTTATTTTTTTTTTTGTGTATTTTGCGAATATTGTCGCCTCAATTCTTTACTATTTTAGAAGCGGTCACCTTAAGACCTTTTTGAACAGTTTGAATAACGTGCCCCTTTTCACGTTATATAAGTTTGGACGAACAGTTTTGAGACAAATTCTTTTGCTTATCATTCTTTGCACAGACGTGTGAAATCTTTCTGCCGCTTGGCTAACAATTTATTTGATATCATAATTAATGTAAAATAACATATGGACTGGAATTTAGGCGAAAATAGAACAAAAAACACATTTAAATTGAACAACAGTCTGCTCGTAACTTTTTTATGTACGCAGAGTTTTGCTAAGCCGGGAAGATATATTTTTTCGATTTCACATCGATGAATTTAAAATTACCGGTAATTGTAAATAAGACTTACTATTTGTATATTAGAGAGAGTGGATTAAATTAAATTAAGAGATTTGAATTGAAAACTGCATACATTACATGACAGACTCGCTTCCATTATTTCTGTTTCGTAACTCTTTATTCAAAGAGTTCAAAATAGCAGAAATCTCTTGTATAATGTTTAATATCTAGCTTACTTGGACTGATAGCTAGCTTACATGAACTGATAGCTAGCTTAGATAGACTTTCCATAGCAAATAGTTGTCTTTATCTTATGCATAGATAAACGGCATTTTCATTCTAAAGTTACTCTTTTTATGGTGTACTTTCTTTATGATTAAATCTAATGAGAGAATTTTGCCAGAAGAGAGTAGATATATAGTAACTTGTTACTCCTCGGGTTTTCTGGTAGAATCTTTAATATTGCGGTGGGTAGATAACACTTGTTAAGTATTTCTATGTTTGCATAAAGCCGGACTTAATCAAGCAGTTTAAAGTATTTACAATGAGAGTTTTTCAGTTTCATCATATTTCAAAAAGCCATGCAGTGATACCAGTTTAAATTTGAAATAATTCCGTATATCCTTATTTGTAGTCGATGTAGTCTAGTAGCTAGTGTGTTGGGTTATTGTACGTGAGACCATGGTTCAAAAACTTAAGTCAGACATCTAGAACTAAACGAAAATATGAACAAATTTTTCTTCGGCGGCTTTCTCTTAGCAGATTTCCTACAAAAACTCTGAGAATAAATAAAACTGCCATGAAAAGTTTCTCAAAAATCAGTCGTTCAAAGTGCTACAGTCCACTGTATAAAAAAAATTAACATACACACATAAGCGGTGTGACAAGCTAGGTCGTAATCCTGACTAAAGGATTGCATTGGTCAATTATGTATGTATGTAAATCTATTTTAAAGATAAAAAATATTCTCCAGTCTTAAATATTTAAAATTTTAGTGGATATATCATAACTAGTTACACAAATAATCTATTGAGCCGAAGAGCACATTAAAGTCGCTATACCAATACTTTTGACTGCCTTTATACAAAATTTCGTGGTTAAATGCAATTCCTTAGTTGTATGATGATGCCATATTAACCTTTTATTTTCGAGGACCGCCAAATGTGACAACAAACAGAAGCCTGAAATCCTTTACAACATGTTTTTTTTCGTCCTTATAGTGATAAATCGACAGGCACTTTAGTATCGAGTTTCTAGAGCGATATAAAAAATTTTTAATTTCTTTACAATTTCATAACTTTAAACAAGTTTTTCCCCATACAATTTCACAAAAATTTATATTTTCGTTTAGAATACGTAATAGCTGGAATGTCTGAAGTGAATTTCGCCGAAATAAAAGATATAGTAGAAGTGAACGACAGTGCTGTATTTTAAGTTTTACTCAATATTATAACAATTTGCGTATTTATGCGCAATAATTAATTGAACATTTATATGAAATATTGAGTTCAATAATGGCGTTTATTGCAATTTACGCAATAAAGATGCATATCTAAACATCGTATAAGCTGTTTTTAATATTTTGCTGGGCCAGAAAATTTTTAGCATTCTTTTCAAGCATTTATCAGTGGAAACTTGTAAGGTAGCCAACCATTGAAAATATGCCCATTTACAGAGGGCAGATTTAATAGATAAATTAGATATTTGTGGAGTTGAATCTCTCATAGAGTTCCCATAGTATAACTGTTGACATCCTCAGAAAATCCCTTATATGTAGTAATAATGCTACACAGAGAGCCAATGTGATTGACTGAATCAGGATTTGGTTGTTTTAGAGATTAAAGAGCCTATAGCATGCGGCGTTTATTCTGATGACCTTCTTCTTGGTAATATTTATTCTGTGCTCTAAATTTTACAGTTTATTTATCGGCCACTTCTACATACATATGCCTTTTATGTCGTCAGTATAATCAAGATCACACAGTAGTCTTAGTCCTTACATTTTGCCTCTTTTGTTGATCATCCATATAATAGTTAGTTTTGAACTGAAGTTCCATTTGACAGATAGAATTTCATGCCAATCTAATCAATTGATTCTTAAGCACAACTGAATGCTTATATCTTAATTTAAATATTTAAAGAATCAAATGTGCTGGTAGTACAAATAAATACTTAATTAAATATGAGATTCTCTTGAAAAACAGTTTCTATATTAATTTATATCTAGTAAAGCAACGCATTTTCTAAAGCAAGACTGTACTCAGTCTTCTTATGTTAACTTACTTAATTCAATGTCTGTATTACAACCTGTTGGACTGTAGCGTGAAGTACATATAATCTAATCTCAAACACTACAATCTGAGAAAATTAGTCTTTTAGGGCGCATAAAATCAATTTACAAGTGTGGGCCAAAATGCCGCATAGAATGATAGTTACACAGTGTGAGACAATCGACTTTATGCATGCATTTCAGACTCATAATAATGATGGACATTTAGAAAAATCATGAATGTAATGCATAGCATAGAAAGATCGATGTTATAGCGATTTATCACAAATACATCGAACTGACTGTCAGCCATTCGACTTGTTAGGTCACGATGCCTCCTAAAAAATCTCGCGGGAGTTTTATTCTCATTAACCTAACCATAGTCTCCCTGTTTCTGATTTTCTCAACCGCATACAACATGCTTAAATTCAACAAAGCCTGCAACGCCGTTACAGGACTGTAATACCAATCACATCTTTGTGTCATATCCAACTTCTCTTAATTTATCTTTAGAAATGTATTTAAAAAATGTTCTATTTTTATTAAATTTCTTAATATCGAATAAAAAGCATCGATGTTGAACACTTTAAAAAAAATTCATCGAATTGTTCCAATGTATCGTTACATTACATCAAGTGTTTTTAAAACACCCGTAATGCATAGCTGAGGCAAATAATAGCAAATGTAAAGCATGTGAAGAACACTTCAAAACGATAGACATGGTGAATTAGGTGTATACCGTTAAGGACTGGTCTATGCTGTTTTTGTTATGCTTCCATTTCCTCCTACTATCTACCATCCTTTCATGTGATAAAGGAAAACGCTTAAATTTCTATCAAATCACTAATTTATTGTATTCCAGTAAAAACCTTTTTGGTAAACTCTTTTCATTTCTTATTTCTTTTCAAATTCTTCTGTAACTTTTTACTTGAAAGCAAGAGAATCTATGCAATTCAAAATATTCCTTAAACACCAGCCATAATTGTTACCTTAGCAAATTATTTTTTTGTATTCTTTTCATTATGCCAAGAACATCATCAAATAAATACACAAATATTTTTACCATGAAATTGCTTTTTTATTATAAAAATTAAAAAAATATGTTTTAAAGTTATGCTGTTACAGAATCTCATAAACCCAATCCTACAACAAATTCTTCCGCTGGCGGACTTAATAAATACCAATAAAAACGAAAAAAGAAAAACAACAAACTCCAGACCATAAACAAAATTTTGTTTATCTATACGGCTAGCAATTTATTAAATAAATTTATTTACGATTAATTAATTGACTTTTAAAAGAGATCTTAATTTTATTATCGATATAAGGACTCTTCATGGGCAGCTGTTGAATACTAAGATGTTTATTTTTACTGTTTTATTGATTTTTGAAAAATCTACACACTACATACATACATACATAGATATATATAAAATCGTATTAAATTTATTTAAATTATTATACCATAAATATTTTGCATAACAAATTCTGATTGTTGAAGTGATCAGACGTGTCTATGTTTGAGCTCCTGCAAAATTTTTGTGAAGTGCCAGTATCCGTGTTTTTGAAATTTTGATATAAACAGTTTATCTATTTTATATATTTTCTATGCTTACATTTAAATCTCAACATAAAAATAAATCAATTCTACAGTGCACAATAACAATTTGAAATTTATCAAATTGAAAAAAGAACGCATAGCAACAGAATATAGAATATTCTGCAATATTCAAAATTTACAAAAACTAATATACAACGGACAATATTATTCTTATTTTTGATGACTCATCTACAAAATCAGACAACTGCAATTAAAACAACAACAAACTTACACAGTATTTTTAATCCTTTTAATCCTAACACCTACATAACAACATTAAAAAAAGATTAAAGATTAATTCTATATACTAAACAAAACATAAACAATATATAAAACAATTGAAACAACAATTTTGTGTAAAAACAGTTCGCGCCAATGTGATAATATTTAATAAAACAGAAATACAAAACGATAACAATAAACAAAACAGAATTACAAAAGGACAACAATAAATTCAAAACAATAACAATCAATTCACAGTCAGCTGATTTCTCCCAACAAAAAAAACATACAAATAAACAAACAATAAAAATTTAAAACAAAACAATACGAAACATATGCAAATTGAATATAAAGAAAAGAAAAGAAATTGAAATAAAGATCAAAACAAAACAAAATCAAATACACAAACAATAACTAAGATCGGAACAGTTTAAACCGTTTTTTTTACACCAATTGAACATAGAAACAATAACTACAGCTGAATAATAGAGTTGCCATCTCCTTCATACTTATTCTACACTGAGCGAAACATTAAATAATTAATTTTGAAAATGGCTTGCTTAGTAAAAAATTGTAATATAAAAAACGATGATGAAAGAATGATTGTTTGTTGGCTGTGTCACGAATGTTGTCATTTTAAATGTAGTGGTCTTTCAGGACTCGTTGCTGAAGCCGTTTCTAAAAATAAAGGTCTGCATTGGTGTTGCGAAAATTGTAGAAAAATCGGAGTAAATTATTACCGTTTTTTTCAAGAGACTAAAAACAAATTCACCGAACTTCAAAAAGAGGCAATTAAATTAAATGACCGCATTTCGGCATATGGAAAATTATTTGATGATTTTAAATCTTTGGATAATTTAAAATCTCCCCCACAGTCCTCTCCAAAACGTCGTAAGTCGGCAAGAAATATGAATAAAGATAAACGTGACGACCAAGAAAATGTTTCTGCGCCCCCATGTAATTCTGCATCCGATGGTAATGTTCAATTCTCCAATATTACTGAATTGAATAGTAATAATTTATATCGTGAATCCGATTGCATTGTTCCTTATTCCAATATTACTCAATTAAATAGTACTAATTTATATCCTAATGTAATCAATCCTCCACAATCTATAAATATTAATCCTCCCGGATCCATAAATAGTGATTCCAGGTATATTCCTCTACGAGCAGTTCCTCCAAAAAAGACAATTTTCGTTTCGCGCTTACATTACGATACAACATCGGAATCTGTTGATTTTTACATAAGAAATGCTATTGGTAGTGATGCGGATATATCAATACAGAAATTTAATTTTTCTCAACCTAGATCTATCTCATCATTTAAAATTACTATTTCTACGGATATTTTTGAGACTCTAATTAATCCGAATTTCTGGCCAACAAATACTCTAGTTCGGGAATATATCTATAAAGCTAGACCCCAAAGTATTGCCGTACTTCCACAACGTGAATCGTTTGTTCCAAAAAACTAACTGATGATTTTATGTCCATCGCTTATCAAAATGTTCGTGGCTTGAGAACAAAACTTACTACATTATACACGAATAGTTTTAACATCGATCAGCAAATATTAGTATTTACGGAGACGTGGTTAAATGATAATTTTTTGAATACTGAAATACTTTGTAACAAATTTAACATCTTTCGTCGTGATCGTGGCAATGAAACTACAGGAGGAGGTGTCCTTATTGCTATTTCATGTAATTTACCATCTGAGCTTTTAGTAACTGATACACCTCACGATATTGAATTTATAGCTGTTTCTATAAAAATGAATGGTCATCGTATTTTTATTACCTGTTCATATATTCCGCCATCTTCTCCACAAGCTGTATACATAAAACATGCAGAAGCTATAAGTACTGTTGCTCATTCTTCAAAAGACGGTGATTTTATTTTTGTCCTCGGTGATTTTAATCTACCTTCAATTCAATGGAAATACATACCAGACGATGGTTATTTCATTCAAATGAAGCAGAATTCAAATTTCGACGAATTTTTTAATATTTTGTATGATTTGGGTCTGTTCCAAATTAATGGCATTCCAAACATTAATTTCAAAATATTGGATTTAATATTCGTAAATGAGGTGACTAATAGCTTTATTAAACGCTCGTTCCCTATTACCAGTCCAGAAGATTGTTATCATCCAACGCTCGTATTAAAAACATCCATTCCACTTAATTTATCGATGCCTTCGTGTAGCAAAAATGAGAAAGTTTTTTCATTTAAGCACACCAACTATAATATGTTAAATGAACTCCTAATCAATACGGATTGGCACTCCTTTTTTTCATGCTATACTAATGTTGATGATATGTCTAAAGCCTTTTACTCTAAGGTTAATACCTTTTTGAATTTATGTGTTCCAAAGCAAATATCTAGACAATTATCCGGTCCTCCATGGAATAATAAACAACTGGCTCGTGTAAAAAATAAGAAGAATAAATACTATAAAAAGTTTAAACAATCTGGTTGTTATATGGATTATATAAGATATTCTGTTACCCGGGCGGAATACACAATACTTAATAAATCATGTTACGATAAATATGTAAATACAATGAAATACAACTTTAAGCGTAATCCAAAATCGTTTTTTAAATTTGTGAACTCAAAGAAAAAAGTAACTGGTTTTCCATCTTCTATGAGATTTCAGCAGATTGAATCTAGTGATGACAGCATTATAAGCAATTTATTTGCCAGCTTCTTTTCCACAACTTATTCGGATGCAACTTATAATGATTCCACTGATTATCACATTAAAATAAATACAAATTCCACAGTATCAATAAATTTAATCAACGTTCCTACTATTTCTATGGAATTGAGAAAACTAAAATTCTCCTATAACTTTGGACCTGATAACATTCCTAGTAGCATCTTAATTAATTGTGCCGACTCTATAGCTGTTCCACTATCATACTTATTTAATAAATCGATTATATGTGGTTATTTTCCTAATGTTTGGAAGGATTCATTCATTATTCCTTTGTTCAAATCAGGAAATAGATCCGATGTTACAAATTATCGTGGTATTGCAAAACTGAGCATAATTCCAAAACTGTTTGAAAAAATGGTTACAGATGATTTATGTTATCAAGTTCCTAACTTGATATCTCCTTATCAGCACGGTTTTAGGAAAAAGTGTTCTACTACAACAAACCTGCTTCATCTCTCAACAGTTGTGTATCAAGGATTTTTTCATCAGCAACAAACAGACGTTATCTATACGGATTTCAGCAAGGCCTTCGATAAAGTCAATCATGTACTTTTGAGGAAGAAACTTTATTTATTGGGATTTTCCGATCTTAGTCTAAAATGGATTTACTCGTATTTAACTAACAGAAAACAAACCGTACTTTTTAAAAACTGCTGCTCCAGAAATATTGATGTCCTTTCTGGGGTACCTCAGGGTAGCCATCTTGGACCGCTTCTGTTTTCATTGTTTATTAACGACTTACCTGAAACGATTCACTATTCCAATATCCTAATGTACGCTGATGACGTAAAAATTTTCTTAAGTTATCGCCAAAGTTCCGATCAGAAACTTCTTCAAAATGACCTAAATTCGTTTCATTTATGGTGTAAATTAAATCTAATGCAGCTTAATCTCAAAAAATGTAAATACATGAGATTTGTAAGAAAGAATCCGATTCCTGCAAACTATGCTTTTGATGGATACGAGCTTGAGCTTGTAGATAACTTCCTGGATCTAGGAGTTCTACTTGATCCCAAACTAAATTTTATCCCGCACATAACTATGACTGTAAATAAAGCTAGAAGCGTTCTTGGTTTTATAAAACGGTGGGCAAAAGAATTTAACGATCCTTATGTTACTAAATCGCTCTACACATCTCTTGTAAGGCCTATACTCGAATATGGTTCCATAATATGGGATCCTCTATATAAAAAATATTCCGACGTCATCGAATCTGTACAAAAGCAATTTCTGATGTTTTGTCTCCGAGGACTGAATTTTAATCCTACAAGTTTACCTTCTTATTCTGCCAGACTAGCTTTAATTAAACTTCCGACACTTAAAAGCCGCAGAACTATGTTAAATATCTCATTCATATTCAATGTAATTACTGGTGATATAGGCTCCAGTTTTTTAATCCATAATATCACGTTTAATGTTCCTCAACGTCCGTCACGTCATTTTTCCCCATTATCAATACAATTTTTTAGATCCAACTACGCTGGTGCTGATCCAATAAGGAGAATGTGTAAAGAATTTAATAAATTGTATATGCTAATAGATTTTTCGTCATCAAATAATGTTATAAAAAATAATGTAATTATATATTTAAATTCATAGTTTTTAAAATTGATATAAATTTAAATTTACAATTGTAACTTTAATAAATTGCCTGAAAGGAATATTTCCATAGGCAAATAAAATAAATAAATAAATAAATAAAAATAAAAATTTCTTAAGTAGACAAATTGTAATCGTATTGAAATTAAAGACAAAAATATTTAATTTACTTGTGTTATTACATTTAAATATTGTATACGAATTCAATTTAATATTGCTAATAGGCGTTTAGATTTGCATTTCCTAGAAAAGTATTCTTCATATTCTGAATGTGTTAACACGGTTCATACGTTTTGTTAGAAATTTAAAATGAAGTAATTTCTAGGGTTGTTACTTAAGCAAATACAATTTTTTAATACAGAAAACGTATATAAATCTTTCGATTTCAAATAAAAATAAAGTCGAACAAATTGGATTTTTATTTCTTTTTTTCCTCTTTTTTTGTTTCTTTTGTGATTTTAAAAAAAATTTTATTATAATTTTGTTGTAGTTTACATGTGTATGTCGCATTTACTTCTCCGCACAAAGTATTTATTCACACCAATGTCTACTAATATTGTTTGGCTTAAACATTTTTTCGATGAACAAGCCGTTTTTCGATGAGTCAGTCGTCACAACAATTTTCTTTAACGGTCCTCCACAGAAAATGGTCCAAAGGTTTCAAATCGCAGCTTCTTGGCGGCCAATTAAACAGCCATCAAACGTTTGACGCAATAAATCGATTGTAGCATGAGATGTGTGGCAAGTTGCACGATCTTGTTGAAACCAAACATCGTTGACATCACAACCATGAAGAGCGGGTACAGAAAATCAGCTATCGTGTGCGATAGGTGTCTCCATTGACCGTAATGGTTGCACCGTCCTCATTTTCAAAGAAATATGTCAAGCCACATCAAACAGTCACTAGTAATTGGTGCATTGGCTTCTGTAAGACCATGTGTCGTTTTTTGAGCCCCAAACACAGCAATTTTGCTTTTTAAAGTACCCACCAATATGAAAATGAGCTTCATCCGAAAAGATGATTTTTTTTTTGGCAAAATCGACATCATCGCGCAGCTTCTCGTTGACACGATAAATGCCAACGTTCCTCACGCATAAATTGATTCATTATCTTCAGTAGAGATAATATACTGAATTTAGTGACAAAATGGAGTGACATAAATATTGTCAGATACGAAATAGCCGATGGTTCAAATTTAAGCCGATAAATGGCACACCCGATAGTCGCAACTATGAAGTCTGATTAGGTCTAATGACAGCCTATTAGCAAAGACCAAATTCTGACTAAGCTCCTTATTTGAATCCCAATAAAAAATTAAATTGAAAGAAAGTTTTTTAATTTACAATATCCTTCTAATAAAAAATATGTTTGATTTGATTAGTATTTGATAACCAGCGTAGTTAAACATTTTTCTATGAGATTGTATTCTCTTACCAGACAAATGAAATGTTGTACATACATGGTCATTACAGCCTTTCAGTCAGGATAACGACCTAGCTTCTCACACCACTTATGTTGTGTATGTTAATTTTTATTTATAAGTGACGGAACCTACTGTTTATAATCGACTTTGAAAGACAGATTTTTAAGAAACTTTTCATGGCAATTTTATTTCCTCAAAGAGTTTTCATCATAAATCTGCTGAGAGGAAGTCGTTTTCGTTTTGGTGTCTGACTTGCTGTTTGGACCGTGGCCTTACGTCTAATAAACCAACACATTACCTACTAGACTACGGCGACAACACGATCTATTCATTTATTATTTAAAAGTAACTAAATTTCCTAAAACGAGAGAACTATGTATTTTTAAATTTAATTTTAATTACACCGACTATATGTATAACTTCTACAGTACAAAATGCTAATGACTTAAAACGTAATACTATTTTCATACAACAAGTTTAATATGTATTTTATAATCTAGAAAAAGAAGCAAAAATATATTTGCATATAATAATTATGAATTTATTTTTAAAATAAATTTCAATATATTTTTAATTATGCTTTACAAAAATTAAACAACAATTTATTGCAATATTATTATGAGTAAAAAAAAAGAAAAAAAATAATTTTAAACGAAATGTTCCATAAAGCTGATGTTTATAAATGTGCAGTTATAATATACATTAAAATGATAAATATATACATATTTAAAATAAATGTTTGTTAAAATAACATTAAAAGTATTAAAGAATATTACGATAAACAAAAAAAATTTATTCAGATTATTACCTATAAAACTATGACCGCCCTTAAATAACCAATAAAAAAAGAAAAGAAAACATAACTAAATTTTAATAACCACGTACAACATATATGTAAGTGTACGCGTAGATTGGAAAATTTTAAAACTATTTTTAAACAAATTTCCAATCAAAAGAAATAATTAAAAAAAAAATTTGTTTTTCCAGGCGTAGCTATTTTTGTTAACAATAGTCTAAAATCAAAAGTTATTTTGCGTCAGTTATTGAAAAACAAATTGAAAAAAAATATTTAAAATTAAAATGAAATGTAAATAACTTATACACTTAAATACATTATTAAAAACTACGTATTGCCAATATTTAATATTAAAAATCTAAAAAAACAGAAAAACCGTATTAAAGTAAACCAAATTTCTTAATTATAATCCAATTCAAGGACATAATTGTATTGCATACTACCCAAGAAAACAATTGCAAATAATATATGTGCATACATACATATATACATACATATATTGTATTAATAAATAGCAAAAACCTAATAAAAGAATATTTACAATTACTGTATGTATGATTATGATTATTAATTTGAAACAATTTATTTATTTATGAATGTAAAATATTTTCAATAAATTACTGAATTACAACTAAAATGAAATGAAAAGAATGCTAATAAAAGAACTACTACTACTACTATACAGTATAAAAACATACAAATATATATTAAAATTAAAAGAATTTTTATTTGTTAAGGCAATTAATCCAATGGTTATACGGTACGTAAAAGTATTTCGTAAGTATCATGTCTTTCATGAAGCCCATACACATACATAATTGATCATTACAACCCTTCGGTCAGCACTTATGTTGTGTGCTTTAATTTTATGCAAGAGTGGCGAGCCCCACAGTTTAAAGTCGACTCCGAACGACAGGTTTTGAGAAACTTTTCATTATAGATTTTTTACTCTCAAAGTTTTTACCACAAATCTGCTGAGAGGAAGCACGGAAGAAATATTTTTTCGTATTTCGTTTTGATGACCGACCTAGCGTTTGAACCGTGGTCTCACATCTAATAAGCAAACATATTATCTACTAGGCCACGGCGACATCAGAAGCAATTTGTATCAGATGTCAAAGAAATGTTTTTTTTTCATTTCAAAGATCAATTGATGCCATTTTGGTCTGCCACCGTTTCTCTGAGTGGAGCTGATCAAAATTGGTCAATTTTGCCACTACTTTAGCTCAGGCTAAATTTGACCAATCATAGGGGTTATGTTGACTTTGAGTACCGCTTTGGCTTATGACTTATTCGTATACACCTACAACTTAAGAAAAACCACACAAGTGTAACGGAATCAAATCACACGATCTCGGTTGCCAGTTCGCCACCACCTCTACATGAGATTAAAATGCCCTCAAATCGTTTGACCACGATTTCCAGTGTGGCATCAGCTGTGTGACAGACAGAGCCGTCCTGTTGAAGCCACATATTGTCGGTGTCCTGATAATTCAATTAAAGACATAATAAAATAGTAAGCATTGCTCTTTAGTGCTCACCGCCGACAGTGATGGCCTGGCCAATATTATTCTCAAGGAAATAGGGACCATTGGCGCTGTTAGCCCAAAATTCGCAACTAACATTGACTTTTGCATTGAACGCTTTTGGATTTCATATAAACTGGCATCGTTCTAAGTGCCATCATATTCTTTGTACACGTGCCCCTTCATCAGAAGTGGGTATCATCACTGAAAGGGATTTTTTCAATGAAAATTAAAACCAGTCGCCACTTCTACAGAGGCCTTACAGCAAACAGCCCTGTGTCAGTTGAATATTGTACAGGTGCAAACTCAAGTTATGACGCAAAATTTCACCAAGTTGTGGTGTGCGAAAAGCCGTGCTGCTGAAAGCGACGTGAAATCGCTTGTCTCGGATTTTGCTACACAATACCACGGACAGCGGTGGATCTCTCCATCATCTTATATCGGCGTTCATTCATCGTTTACTGAAACAGGGGATTCTAATTTATACATTATATTGCAAATGGTCCTCTCGGTAGAACGATTGATAAATTTGATAAAAACAATTTAATTATTTGCATATATTTTTGAATCCTATTTCCGCCACGGTGATTTGCAAAACAGACTGAGTAAATGACAACTAATTTGACAGATATGGCTTCAACAAGATGGCCATCAAAGTTTGGTATTCCCTGTTAGAAGACTCGATATAAACAGTAGCCAGTAAGTTGTAGGGAAATGAGTATAAGAATTGGTAAGAAGATTGCTTCACCTATTTCACGATTGTCATAGTCGCCCAACCGATATGACTACTCGCGACGTAGTGAATAAATTCAAGTCCACTAGTTCAATAAATGATCGATCAAAATCGTAATGAAACGTAAGATCCGTCGAAAAATCGTAAAACTGTGCAAAAGAATCCGAGACAGTCGATTTCGCGTGGCTCAGAACAACTTGGCTTAGGGGAATTTTGCATCGGGCCTTGAGTCTAGAGGATTACGACCTAGGTTTGAGTATGGCCAAGCGGTTTCAGCAGGATGGGGATATGCGATCATAGCTCACTCGAAGTCTCCAGCCTCTACCCTACCTAGACCGTTAGTGAGTGACATCGTCACAACCTGCTAGAGGTGGCCCTGCCCTTCAACAAACACTACGGATCTAGACTAAGGAATCAATAAACACCTCCCTCTCAGCCGGGGTGACTATTGCTGACCCCTCCCCCTATGGCACGACCCTTTTTTTTTCTTTGAACCACTCCTCTCCCCCTGTTTCTGATTTGATTGCCTTGAGCTGGTGGGTGTAGCTTTCTGGACCTAGTTGTGTATGTACGATAGCACCGGGGTGAAACCCGCAATGTGAAGGGCTCCAGGCTAGGGCTACAGCCGCACCCGTCCCGTTAAAACCCTGGCAGGTTTATGAGGCCCATTTTTGAATGAACGGGTATGTGAAATTTATCAAATTTGTATTAACCATATGAGATCCTGAAAAAGCCACTTTTTTATGTGAATTTCAGGCTGACGGCGTCATCGGTTCATGTTTCCTTAAGAACGAAGCAATGTGCCATACAGCTCATGCCATTTGACATTCTGCGCGAGGTATTTTAGGGCATAGTCATCTCATGTGCAGGGGATGTGAATTAATTCTGCCTGATTTATGCGTCCTACCCCTTAAAAAATATATTCAGGAAGTTTGCTGACCTTTGAATTTTTAGAGAGGATGATATCAAAAATGAACATCATAACTAAGTTTAGATAATAGATAGATAAAGGATCTTCAAATGAATTCTAATAACTTTGCATGCTTGCGAAAGAATTCTAATTGACAATTATGGTTGTAGTTGACAAGAAACAGGATTTTAAAACATTTAAAAAAAACAAATATGTATGCCACACACAATAGCTTCGACACCCTGCAATCCATCCGGGCATATTTGATTTAAAATGTTTCCCCTGCCGGCAGTATGTGGTGTCGTAATATATCAGAATTTCAACAGATGACTTTCAAATGAAAATTTGCATATGCTGGTGTTACACAAGCCAGCATACGTACATATGTATGCATGTACGTACATGAAAGAAATCATACAAGTGTCAAGTGTGGGTGTAAATAATTCTATGATTTTAGCTTATATGACTCCCTGTGGATATTTTCTATTTCCTATTTGGTATTTTTGTGAAGTACTGCTGCACTAATAGATATTTTGAAAGAAGAAAAAAAATTTAAAAAAACAAATTTTATAGCAGCTGTCACAAACAATAGACGGGTATGGAAACAATAAAAAAAAACAATTAAGTTTAAGGCTATAAAGGGACATCTTTTCGTGAACCATTGTCAACAGTAAACTGACTGTACTGTGTGCTATTGTGAGAAAACTGTCTAAAAAATAAACATATGGCTTGTATGTACATAAATGCTTGTAAAACACTTGTTTGAATGAAAATTTAAATTTATTACCAAGAATTTGTTTGAAACCTAGAGTATTTGTTTATTTTATTTATTAATTATTTGTATTAAATTATTAAAATGTAAATATCCTTTATTACGTCTCATCACTGCAGACCACATACTCGGGTAAGTGTAGAACCCACAACTTTCACACAGATTGACAAACCTACTTGATCTACTACTACCTACTTGAATATCCGTTCACCCAAATTGAAAGTGAAATAAATACAAACAATTACAGTTCTTGCAGTAAATAAGCCCTAAAGGAAATTATGATGGTAAACATTGCATTTTATTGATTAGTTGTACGGAATCGATCATTTCGTTAAGTTTGCAAATCCTAGAGTTTATTGAAATTTAAATGAAAACGAATGAAATCTACAGAGATCAGCAATGAATCGTTTTTTCGCTACTCATAAGTACTCATGAAATTTTGAGTATGAATGAGTCAACAGTATTGAAATTCAACTACGCTGATTCAATTGTACTCCCTACAACATTGATTTATAAGTACAGGTTGCAATGAGTATGAGTACAACGTTGACATCAAACTCATAACATTCGGAATATGTTTGATTCATACGCCTACTCATTCAGATTCATAAATTTAGAAAAATGTTTATAATACTCATAAATGATTCAAGTGATTGTTGTTGCATTTACAAAAAACGAAGAAAAAAGAAAGACAACAACAGCAAGCAAAGCAAACACACAACCTTCTAGTGAGTATTGTAGTGTTCGTAAGCGAATCATACTTATTTCTTGATTCTTGTAAATGTTGAGTAAAGGAGAGTCGAAATCAACAACATCATGCGTATTGTTAAATATGAGTACATTGAGTACTTCAAACTTTGAATATGAGTAGTATGAGTATAATATTAAAATAAGTATGAATGCGTATAAGTATCAGAAATTGTGAGTATGATTCGAATCTACTCATCTTTTTGAATACTCATTGCTGATCTCTGATACATATAGAATTGATCAGTATTTGCATGCTATATCCGTCAATGGTGATTTAGAAAACTAGACTGAATAAATCGTGGTCTTTACCAAATATTAAGGTTCAGAACTCCCAGTAAGGCCCGCTATAACAGTGGTATTAGAAAACAACACTAAGAAGTATTATGCATGGATATTGTGAGTCTCGTGTAACAGAAATTTCAAACATTTATTCTAAATTCGTTGCATTCAAAACATTTTGAATTCCTAATTTAATAACGAGTCAATGTTTCTTTGCTCACATTTTTTTCCCCACTTTCATAACAGGCTGGACAGCTCTTTTTAGAATCCATATCGAATCCATATGAAAGATTATTTTGTTGTCTTCTACAACTGTAAGCATACATATATAATTGGTCTTTACAACCCTTTAGTCAGGATTACGACCTAGTTTCTCACACCACTTATGTTGTGACTGTTAGTTTTATAAATGAGTGGCGGGATCTACAGTTTCAAGTCGATTCCGAACGACATGGCAATTTTATTTACTCTCAGAGCTTTTGCCCTAAAATCTGCTGAGAGCAAGTCGGTGAGGAAATATTTTTTTATATTTCGTTTAGTTGGAGTTGTCTGACCTGGGGTTTCAACCGTAGCCTCACGTCTATTGAGCCAACACACTGCCTACTAGACTACGGTGACTCCCAACATACAACTGTAAGCAGTTGGAAATATATTTCACTCTTCAGCTACTTGCATAAGAAGCAAATAAATTTGTATAATTTCAGCTTTTTGCACCGCTCATGATAAACAAACTGTTTCAGACAGTCACACTATGTGGCATTTTGCCTGAAAACCTGGCCAAAATTAATAGAAGTGTTTTATGAGTTAATGGCTGGAATTTTTTGATAGTGTTAGTGATAATTAGGCCCAAGGATGAACCCAACTGATTTTGTTTCAAATTGGTCCGTGGTTTAGCCTAGCCCCCATACAAATTCCCCTCGAAATTGCTCTTATTTACACATAATTATGGTAATTATGCAACAATCATGATAAAATTTAGCATGGATCAGTTTTGTGCACTAAGAAATCATGGTGTAAAGTTTGGTGAAAATCGGATCACATTTGACCCTGGTCCCCATATAAAGCCCCCTTTAGAAATTCACGTTTGCGCTTATAAATGGCTTAAAAACATCGGTATCGTGATGAAATTCGGTATGAACGTGTATTTTGTAAATATAAATAATATTACCAAATTTTGGTATTGTCGGTCCATAATTGCCCCTTGGTCCAAAATGGGGCCCCTTAAAAAAATATGTTTAGCGATTATAATTGGCTTAAAAATTTTATTACCTCGATGAAATTCGACATGAACATGTTTAATATGAATGTGAATCATTTATGATCACATTTTATAATGATCGGATCATAACTGCCCCTAGGTACCACATACGGTCCATTAAGAAAATCAAACATATATCTCATATTGTTATAATAGTCGATATATATACATATGTAATTAAGTTTTTAAATTTCTATGATAATTAATATTTATTCATAATATTTATTTTACATTATTTAATACTTAACTTAAAAAAACTTAAAAAGTGAAACTAACTACAATCGTTAAAATCGTTATCATTTTCATCATCAATGTCAGGAAGGAGTAATTAAATAGTATCTGATGAAAATGCTTTTCTATTCCTTCGCGATTTTTGTGTACTGCAGCTTATAAAAGGGTCACTGATTAAAAGTAACCTATTCAGGACATCTCGATTGGTATCGCTTCTACTGAATGCATATAGTTTTATTTCTCATTCTATTGAGAAATAAGGCCATATGGCTTTATTGCCTATGGCTTTACTACAATGCGTCTAATTTTTTTAATTTTTCAAAAAAAGTAAAATTTTCAAAAAATCGCCAAAAATGATGGCGCAAATTTGCGCAAACCTTTTTTTTGTTCCTGAATGTAGAAAGTTCATATTTTCTTGTGGTATATAACATTAAACTACTAAAAACTACTTTCACCTTTAAAATCCTTATCTTTTTTTAGGAAGGGTAAAAAAATGTGAAATTTTTATTATTTTTAAATTTTGAACGAATAATTTTAACATTAATATATGAGATATATATATAAAAAAAACTGAAAGCAGCAGTCGCTCATACCTTTCAAATAAAAAAAAATCAATATAAAACCTCTATTCGTTTAGCCACAAAAAAAATTCATATAAACCTATTAAAATTTCAAAAAAACACCAAAAACGCATTTAATTTTCTTCACTTTCCTGAATTTGACATCGTCTCAACTTAAAGTCATGAAAATTCACTATATAATGCAGAATTTTGTTGTCTATCGAACTGAATACTCAGTTTCTCAAATTTCTTTAAATTCATTTTTGTCTTTTTGGCCAGCTTTTTAGGGTAAATGCCACATAGTGAGTCGGGAGAAAAGTTTTGATGAATATCTGAGCTTTTAGAGCAGAGATCTGCATGTTCTCAATCTACAAGTACAGTGTATTTTGGCTTGTTATACAGAATAACGGAACCTGATATCACAAAGTTACTACCCTGTATACTTCCTTCAAGAGTTTCTTGTCACCGTTGGTAGTTAGTCTGTTTTTCAAAGTCTTATTTTTTTACAAATGAAATCGCCGTATCCTAGTAGGTAGTGTGTCGGCTTATTAGGCGTGAGGCTGTGGTTCAAACCCCTGGCCAGATATCTCCGACAAAACGAAATATGAAAAATTAGTTCTTCGGCAGATTTCTGGCAAAACTCTAAGAGTTAATAAAATTGCCATGAAAAGTTTCTCAAAAATCTGTCAACTTAAAACTGTAGGTACCACTATGTATGGATAAAATTAACGCACACAAAATGGCTGGTGTGTGAAGCTAGGTTGTCAACCTAACTGACTAACTCTCTTCTCTTTATAAGCTTTCGTGATTATATCTTATTCTTCAGCCGTTACTTATTAACTGCCATTCCACTAGCATATTTCACTTCAATCTTTACCCTTTCTTTGTTTGGTCGTTGAATAACGAAAATCATTTTTCACAGACTTATCGATAATTCTTCACCACGATTGATAGCAGATCTTTTCAAAGCAGAACCTTTTAAAATCGCTTACATTACAATTGTATATAAAAGCCTTTTCGTTGATCTAAGGCTTACAAAAAGGATGTCTTTACAAAAGTTAAGGCCACAATCAAACGGTAGGCTAAACCATCAATCATCAGGCTGTTACCCTTAATATTACGGCAGATTATGTTTTTGGACTTACCTTTTATAATTGTTTACTCAGAATGTATAAATAAAACACAAATAAATAGAGATGAAGCTTTTAATTAACACACTTACATGCATTTGTTTATATGCTACATTACATTGTAAGTGTGGCTAAATACTAAGGCTAATTTCATTAGACATTTCTACAAAGGCCAACAGGAGTATTCAAGTGTTTTTTTCCTTTAATAACTACTTTAGCTTTAAATGGAAACATAATTAAATTGCCTTTAGAAATGGAATGTAACAAACTAGAAATAAGGATTAATACGTTCTAAGGAAATGAGACGACAAAATTAAAGAGCATAATAAATAATGAACATGCATGTGCACGCTCACACACACACACACACACACGCAAATTGCCAATTAGCAGAAGATGTATGAATTTTATCATTCGAAATACACATGAAACTGAATTTTAAATACGAATAAATTTAATAATCCACAGACACATACACCCACAAACACATACATTCATATACAATAATATATGCAAAGGAATGTACAGGACGATAGCACCGCAAACACCAACTGCTTACTTAATGTCACACAAAAGCGCAACACCACGTAGTGTCCAATGCTTAGGATTAAAATCAGTTTCGAAATCAATAGAACCCACATATTTTAAATCTGTACGCTGTGGTTTACGATATATTGGACACTCGTATAATTTTGGATCTTTGCCGGCCGTGGTGTTGATGGAATAAATATAAATCACAGGCATTTGTTCGTAAAGGACTTTCATTTTCGATTCGATTAATTTACCACTACGGCGATCCAGCGAGGCACCTGTAAAGATAACAGAAATTGAAAAAACTAAACAATCAAATAAATATTCTAAAGAAAATCCATTAAATTATTATGAATATTTAAATAACAATACACCCACCCGTAGAAATACAGGTCAATTTCGTTATAAGAATATCAAAATTAAGTCAAACGTTAATAATTCGTGCCATTTATTTCCAAAGAATTGTTTTACTAAGTCATTGTTTTAATGAAACAAACCACCGCGCAAACTTATTCTCACATTTACTTTTCCATTTCTCCATAGGCAAAATGGATACAGGCCAATCATTTTAAATAGAAGAGAAGCTCTTAAACTAATGACCATATTCTGTATTAATGCTAACAACAGAAAGAGAGCAAATGGAAAGGGGAACAATGGAATTTACCATCCACAGGACAACATGGCAATATTAATCTCTACGGATTCATTTAGAATATATAGAATCATTTGCCAATGATGAAAATAAATAACTTTAGAACAATTAAAATCGACCAGCGAAAAGAACTGTTGTGACTCTATTGTTAGCATTAATAAAAAAAAATTAAATAAAAAGTTTACAATGTGACAAATAATACTGCATACAAGAAGGTAACTTTAAACTTCAGGGAATCCGTTGGTTATTCTTTAATTAAACTAACAAATATTTTGCCAAGATATAAATATATTTAAAACATTGTGTGTGTTCCAAAAGACGAATTGATTTGATACTAAATACGTTATTACCACATTGGTTACGGCATATAATCTGTAAAGCATTATTCTGCACTGGTGCAGTCCTTGCGTGGAATTTGGGCAGTACAGGGACTGTGCTTTGGTTATTAAGCTACCACTTCAACCTAACCTAACTTACTATTCTGTACTGAGAATTTTAAATTATTACAGTTGTCATCATAGCGCGGTCAGATAACGCGAAAAGTATCTCTCTTGTAATAATAATAAATATTTTAATTCATTACAACCCTTCAGTAAGGATTACGACCTAGTTTCTTACACCACTCATGTCGTGTGTGTTAATTTCATATATGAGCAGCGAGACCTACAGATAAAGTTGATTCCGAACGACAGATTTTTTTTGAGAAACTTTTCACGGCAGTTTCATTTACTCTCAGAGTTTTTGCCAGAAATCTGCTGAGAGGCAGTCGCCGAAGAAATATTTTTTCATATTTTCATTTTGATGTCTGACGGTTTGAATCGGGGCCTTACGTCTAATAAGCCAACACACTACCTACTAGACTACGACGAAGTGTGATATTAGTAAAGTTTATATTTTTAAAACTCTCCGCCCTCTCAGAATTAGTCACGTGTTCGTCTACCGTTGCTTAAAATTGTTTGAGCAAACTGAAGATGTTAAAGTCAAAAAAAAATCATCAAAGCTATCAAATCAATACATATTCAGCGAAATACGCTCCGTAAACAAAAAAAAAACTATGCTACCGGAGATGAATGTCTTGCAACAGTCCAAAAGTTAAATTATCAAAATGGACCTAAAATTTGTAACACCCGGTATCATTGACTTCTGCTTTGCAAACACAAGGGATGGAAATATGGAAACGTCATTTGATGAAACACAGTTATAACTTCCAAAGAAAACTTTAATTTACTGATGAAAAAAAGTAATAGGTTATATGCGCGGTTAAATAAACCCAAACTTTCTTCAAAAATGGCTTTGAAAGCTGTTGCAAAACTGTTCTATATTTCAAAACCAGATGTGACGATTTCAACAAGATTCTGCGTCAGCTCATACAACCAAGACGACCCCAACCTAGCTCCGAAACAACTCGCTTGCATCTGCTTGTGAGAATGCCCGCTGGAATACAAATTGTTGACAGTTTTAGAGCTCATGATTTGCCGCACAATTTACGAGATGCGTTAATAAGCTGTTAGTAAGTGGTCAGTATGACATAAGATCTACGTCATGGCCAAAGGAGGACATTTGAAATAAGTATTTGCTTTTTGTATACAAAAATATATATAAAGTTGCTTCTACATACACAACATACATACATAATTGGACATTAAAACATTACAAGTGGACATTTCTCAAACCACTTGTGTGCGTTAATTGTATACGTGATTGGCGGGACCTTCAGTTTAAAGTCGACTCTGAACGACAGGTTTTTTTGAGAAACTTTTCATGACAATTTTATTTTCCCCCAAAGTTTTTGCTGAATCTGAGATAGAGAGAATCTGCTGAGAGGAAGTCACCGATGTAATATTTTTTCATATTTCGTTTTGATGTCTGACTTAGGTTTTGAACCGTGGCCTCACGTCTAATAAGCCAACACAGTACCTACTAGACTACGGTGACTACAGATTGCTTTATAAAAATACACATATTTTTGTGCACGCAGCCTTTGACAATGTTTTTGACTATGACGCTAGTCTTTGACAATGACGTTAGTCAGGCCATCATTGTCAACGGCGAGCACTTTTGGTTGATGATTGACAAGTTCTGTTCACTTGAACTGAATAATTAACGACTTGTCATTTCAACAAGACCACATTAACTTATGACACATGGTTTATTCTAACCATGGGGGAATGGTCATCTCACCGAGATCTTGCGATTTGACACTGATAGATTTTTTTTCATGTGGGATTTTGCTTAAGTCGCAGAGTATGCAAATAAGTCACAAGCCACAGTGATCTTCAAAGCCAGCATAGCCCATGCCTTCGGTTAAATTGAGCCTGAGTAATTGAAAAATTTTGATATTTCAGATGCTTTACCCCCAGAAAAGTCGTGTCTGATATTTGAACGCTGTTTTGCACACATAATGGCATCAATTGGTCTTTTAATCGAATAAGCAAATTCGATAATATTTCACAAACCCCCTGTTTTATTTAAATTCAACATAAATGCTTAAAATTGATCCTCTATTTGGATGGACAGTGACAGATTCCAAAAATTTTCTTATGAGATGATGCTGCCTTTCTATGATGTTTTTGTTATGACTCATTTTCTCATTGATATATTATTATTAGTGCCAACACAATTCAGTTGTGGTCAGTGTGATGAAATGGATAACATTTCAATTATTTAATTTTGATTTGTTTGTTTGATTGTTAAAGATACAAAATATATTCGTGTAAAGATGAATCAAAATATTTAGAATTTTTATTTAAAGACCCTAAACTTAATTATACAATTAGAAACTTACTAAAATAAATATTTAAATATTAAACTCTAATAGGCTTTTAAGCCACATACGTTCTACGAAAGTTTCAATACTTTGTCGGTGAAAATCCTCATTAATTTACATTAAGAGGCTTATTAGCATATAAGATTAGAAAGAAAGAAAAAACGTGTATTTTCTTTTTGTATTTACACCAAATTTTAGTTTCTTATTTAATTTAATATAGTGACAGGATAAACAAACAAAACTAACGTAATTAGAAATATAAAGGTGTGTTGGAGTTTTCTTAATTAACTGTAATAACAGAATTAAATTCAATATGAGTTAAGCTTAGATAATGTTTTACCCTACACTACAATATTCGAGATACATACATACATAATTGGTCATTGCAACCCTTGAATCAGGATTACGACCTAGCTTCTCACAGTACTTATGTTGTGTGTGTTAATCTTTTACGTGAGTGGCGAGACCTACAGTTTAAAGTCGAATCCGAACGACAGATGCCAATTTTATTAACTGTCAGAGTTTTTGCCAGAAATCCGTTGAGAGGAAATCGACGAAGAAATATTTTTTCACATTTAATTTTGCTGCAGATGTCTAACCTAAGATTGGAACAGTGGCCTCACGTCTACTAAGCCAAGACACTACCTACGAGACTATTGCGACTTCAATAGTCTAGGCACTTGTGAAATATTGTAACAGCACAATAGCAATCAGGATTCCAGACATCCCTACTTGGAATCAGAGAGTAGAAACATCTGTCAAGACAATATTCGGTAGGGAAATAGTCCATGTTCACAGGGGCCACTGGATCAACGTCCAGAATAGTGGAGTGACCAGAAGGTACAATGTGCCAACGAGAGAGAGCATTAAGTCTAGTCGCAGCAAACTTGGCTATCTGCTTAGCGAGAAGCAAAGTAGGAAGCCAGTTTAGCATTGCGAACAAGGCTTTCGTGGGGGTGAACGAAATATGAAAAAATATTTCTTCGGCAACTTCTTCTCAGCAGTTTTCTGGCAAAAACTCTGAGAGTAAAGTAAAATTGCCATGAAAATTTTCTCAAAAATCTGTAGTTCGAAGTCGACTTTAAACTGTAGGTCCCGTCACTCATGTATAAAAATTAACGCACACAACATAAGTGGTATGAGAAACTGGGTCATAATCCTAACTAAAGCGTTGTAATGACCAATTGTGTATGTACAATAACAATCAGTTAGCTAAACAGCATTAAATCATACAACTTTCGAAATTATAACTTCAATTCACCAAATTCTTAAAAAAAAAATTGAATTGAACGAAAGGAACCAAGGAACTGATTTTATACTGACTCATATTACTCTCAATCTACTACATTTGTACTTTACATACTCGTCCATATGTACATAAATGTAGATGTTTTTAACTCTACTTCATGCTCATGCGATGTTATTTAATATCATTCTGAGAAATTTTGCATTAGTAAGAGACTCACATTTCGTTTAATGGGCCTAATGTTCTGATTATATGTGTAGGCGTTTAACTAAATACATTAAAGTTTTGTATTTTAACTAATGATGTATACATACATAAGTATTACACAATTAGTGCTTTAGCAGCCGTTCATTATTTATTCACCCGTTGTTATCAGTGTTAAAAGTGTTGTTAAAATTTTTCATCAATTTTTCTTTTCTGAGCCTTAATTTCTTTATTTTGTAATTTTGTTACAAACTTTAATTCATTTTATATCTCTACGGTTGTAGCTTTGTATGTATGTACTGAAATAATACGGTTGAATTAAAAATGTGAAAAGAAACTAAAAATGTCAGAAATAGTTTATATAGAACAATAAAAAAAATGTTTATTTATTTGACTTATTGATCGATTATTTTTATGGAACATATTTTATTAAGATAGGTTTTTGAAAGAACATTTCATTCAAAGTATTGTGCATTGAAAGATTTTTTCAATCTTTCTGGCAATTTATGGATTCCTTCCCAAAAAACAAATCCCTGATTATATGAAGCCTGGAATGAAGCGATCCAATTCTTGGCGCCCTGCTTCATATATCAGAACAAATAGTAGTCAGAAGAAGCCAGCTCTGAGTTATACAGCAGCTGAGGAAAAACTTTCCATCCACTTTTTCCAAGTAGTTTTTCGACGGTGCCGTAATATTTGATCCAGCGAAAATTATGGCCTCACGTCAGGTATATTTCAAGTATTTTTCGATGAATGCTTTCCTCAAACAAATTAATTGTTGCCTATACAACAAACCTTCAGTCGGGATTACAACCTAGCTTCTCACACCACTTATGTTGTGTTTTTAATTTTATCCATGAGTGGTGGGAGCTACAATAGAAAATCGGCTCCGAATTTTTTAAGAAACTTTTCATGACAACTTTAATAACTCTCATAGTTTTTGGCGGAAATCTGCTGAGACGAAGTCGCCATTTCGTTTTGAAGGAGACGTCTGACTTCGGGTTTGGACTGTGACCTCACGTCTAATAAGCCACCACATTACCTACTAGACTACGGCGATATTACCTATACCGCCATGTAATTAAAACTCTAGGTTGGTATTGTATCTCTCAGTATCACCTCTGGCTAGACACGTTTTGCCAATAAATTCTCGGAGACCAAATATTCTTTTTCTTGTTAGGTTCTTAAGTGTCGGTCTCCTCATCTTTGTTTTATTATAAGAACAACACTCAAGAAATGGCGCCTACTGACACAGTCGACTTTGTTTGAATTAGGAAAAATAAGTTATGGGAAGAAAGACAGAGAGAATAGTATTTCTGAATATTAAATTTCAATCTTTTCTATTATAAGTGGTTGGAAAGACGCCTGCAGCTAAGTAGTTCCATATAGGGATAGTCCGGCTAAAGAACGAATTCTTTCTGTAATGCAATGTGCGATACATTGGCCAATTGAACACAAACGAATGTGCACTGCGAGAAAGACGGGCATGATTTTCGGAAACAGGTCCCCTTATTTCGCTCGAGCAAAATCCGTTATAGTAGTGATACAACAGTGAAACACAAACCACTTTTTCCTTATTGTACAGCTTCTGCAGAAGTTGTTGTGAGGTATTCCCAAATTTCCAGCGAGCGCACCCAGAGGTCAGTGTCCGTTATAACAGTTATAAGGTTCCTAGCAATGAATATAGCCAGGTTGAATGCATATTTTGTTCTGCATATATTCCTACTTATTCAGATCTGTCTGACATCTCTGCAAGTGTGCTCCTGCTTTGTAGAGTAATGCCAATGCCATGTGTGAATTCAATTAAATTTCCTTTTCTGCCAGCTGTTACAAGTTTGTCGGCTTTAATGTTTCCTTCTTTTCTTTTTAATTCAAGCACAACAAATGCAAGTGTCTCTATTTGTTTCCCAAACGAAATTACTTGTTTGTTTCCTTTTCGAAATTTTAATTTAAAAGAAAGGACACAAAAATTAATACAAAAATTGTAAAATGCCATTATATTTGTGAAGAATTTCACAGTAACACCCAGTCTTAAATCACAAAAAAAATCCTTTTAAAGCTTTTATTTCAATCCAAACAGAAATCATATACATTGCATACATGCTTTCCAAATTTATCATAATGATATGAAAAAAAAGAGAAATTATTTAAAAAAATTACCCTTACTACACCACTGGCAAATAAACCAACAAAATTTAAATTTAAAATATAAAATTGCAAACAGAAAAGAAAATATCCGTAGCACAAAAGGATACAGCAACATCTTCTTATATATAAAAATGAATGTGTGTTTATTTGTTTGTGGGTTTGTTTGTTTGTTTGAAGTCTATAGACGGCTAAACGGCTGGACCGAATTTCTTGAAATTTTAACAGTACCTTCCTGTATGTCTGGCTACCTTTTATTTTAAAATTTCAATTAGGCGAGGTGCCACGCCCACATACCCAAAAAGTATTTAATGTCGCATATCTCATAAACTGCAACAGCTAGAGTCCTCGAATTTTGTATGGACGACTTTGACGTATATATGAACAAAATGGGCGGATTGGCTATAGCGGGCGTGTCACCTCCCATAGTCTATGTATGTATATAAAAATGAATGTTTGTTTGTATGTACCTTATAGAATCGTAAACTATGCACTTGATCATGTTATGATCTTTACCAAAGTTGTTGCGCATGAGCCGGGGAAGGTTTCTAAGTTGGTATGACCAATTTCCGATAGCTGGTGCCACTGAAAATTACTTAAAATGAATTAAATCGTAAACTGTGCATTTGATCATGATATGATCGTTAGCAAAGTTGTTGCGCATGAGCCGACGAAGATTTCTAAGTTGGTATGACCAATACTGATAGGTGGCGCCACTGAAAATTACTTAAGATGAATTAAATCGTAAACTGTACATTCTTTAACAAAGTTGTTGCGCATGAGCCGACGGAGGTTGGTGCGATTAATTTCCGATGGATGGCGGCAATGAAAATTATTAAAAATGGATGACAAACAATTGGTCGACCTACATCTCAAGCACGGAAGAAAAGAGCATTATGAGCCTCAGTATCAGACGAGCATTGAGACTGGAAAATCTTCGAGTATATGCCGCTGAGACCCGTTCGTTTGAACCACTTGAACAACGAGAAGTGAGTTGAGAAACTGGTCGAATGCGTACTACTCAGGCCCGTTCATCTGAATCATCAGGACAACGGAAAACAAAATCAATAAAATGATTCAAAATTAATTAGACATTTGTGTAATGTCTTTCCTTCAAATATATTTTAGTTGGTGGCGCAGCAACACGCGCTGGGTACAGCTAGTTACTTTATAAACATACCATAAAACGAGCAGTAAGGACAGTATGAATGTCTGAACCGCTATTGTATACCATAATATTGTATGTAGTATGTTGCAGCAGAGAACACAAGTGAAACATTAAAATATATTTTTTGTAGTACATCATCAAACTGACATCAACATGCAAAAATAAATACACGTACATATGAATATGAATATCCTTACAAAATTTTTATTTTCACAAAAAAACACAACAAAAAAAAAAAAACTATTGTTTGAACTTTTTATTGCCAAAGAAACCTAAAAGATAGTACATATGCATCATAGGAAAAGGGCATATGTGTAATAATTGTCAAATATTGTTAGTCAAGCCGAATGCTATTTAACCCTACACCACGGAGTACAATTGAAAAATTTTACATATCTTGTCTATGGATGCCAGGACTTCTCAAGCAATCTTTCAGTTTACTCAAAAATAATAATTGATCATTACAACCCTTTAATCAGGATTGCGACCTAGCTTTTCATACCACTTATGTTGTGGATGTGTTAATTTTATACATGACTGGCAATACCTACAGTTTAAAGTCGACTCCAAACGACAGACTTTTAAGAAACTTTTAATGGCAATTTTATTTAATCTCCGAGATTTTATCAGAAAACTGCTGAGAAGAAGCGGCCGAAGAAAAATTGTTCATTTCGTTGCAGATATCAGACTTGGGGTTTGATCCGAGGCCTCAGAACTAATAAGCCAACACACTACGTACTAGACTACGACGAATACAGTATGTAAATACTCACAAATATTTAGACAAAGCAATCTTCTTTCAACCTAAAACGTAAACAGAAACCTCTCTACTTACAAACCAACCACATCAACCCTAATCTCTAAACTAATCGAATCCATATTGAGTCAAATCGAACGTAAATAATCGAGGTAAATCGATCACACTATTAGGAAGAAGCGTTATAGTATCACAAGGATGGCACGAGAATGGAATCCTTACGACTCTAGGACAGTGAGATCTTATATGGGATAGGAAGACGTATAAAAAGCAACAACAGAACGTGCTTAATGGAAATGCATTTTGGAAGTTATATGCTTCCAAGATGTGGTGATGAAAAATAAGGTTACAGTCTTTCACAATAACGGCGTTCTGCACTTTATTAAGATATCTCGGTAACACTGTGAGTATTTTGTGCTTTGTAGTCAGCCAGCTGGTGCAATCAGTTGGTGTAGAAGCCTGAACTATTCGGATGACAATTGTTTACTTGCAAGTAAAGCTTCATATGGCTTATGAATTAACACCCGTTAAGGTGAAATGTATACTTTTCTGCCTTTCACACAAGGTAATTAGGTAGAGGCGGCACATGGGCCCATTTTGATACCACTATTTTCATCAATTACCCTCCTCTTATGGTCCTGGAACCACTTGGATCGAATCGATCATCACTGTGGTAGGAATCAAGTTGTCTTTTTTTCCTTCGATTTAGTGCCGGTATGTTGTCAGTTTGTGGTGAACATGTTCTCATATCCTTAAATGGTAAATGGTTCTTTGTTCCTTATAGGAATTTCAGGAGTATAAGTGAAAGGAAGTGACCGTAGTCTAGTAGGTAGTGTGTCGGTTCAAACCCCAGGTCAGACATCAAAACGAAATACGAAAAAATATTTCTTCGGCGACTTCCTCTCAGCAGATTTCTGGCAAAAACTCTGAGAGTAAATAAAATTGCCATGGAAAGTTTCTCAAAAAAATCTGTCGTTCGGAATCGACTTTAAACTGTAGGTCCTGCCACTCATGTATAAAATTAACATACACAACATCAGTGGTGTGAGATGCTAGGTCGTATTCCTGACTAAGGGTTGCAATGACCAATTTTGTATATATGTTCTGATATCAATCGTGCAGAATATCCAATGTGGCATAACCTGTACGCCGTCCTGTTGAAACCATATGTGTTTGGTGTCCAGATCTTCAAGTTTAGGCTGTAATAAGTCAATAATCATTGGTCTATAGTCCTTGCTGTTGATGGCCTGGCTTATGTCGTTCTCAAAGAAATATGGAACGAAGAAGCCGCAAAACCACACCGAACACTGACTTTTTCAGGATGCAATTGATGTTCTCGGATCTCATGGTTATTTGTTTCGTTCCAAATTCGATGAAAATTAATTTAGCAATAAAATTAGAGCCTATTGCCAACTGCTGCAGAATCCATTCAACAAACACACTTCGTTGTCTATTGTCGCTTAAATTCAATTTAATTATGTTCGGATGCAGATCCCAGGCATGACGCAAATTAGCCAAGTTAAGGTTTTCGAGAAGCTGAGTTCTTGAAAGCGACTCAAAATCACCTGCCTTACATTTTCCTGCATACTCTCACGGAAGACGTTGATATTTATGTATGTACATAAGTAAAATAAACATTCTTTCTTTATTATCTCTTTAGTATTCCTATTACTCATATTTGAAGTTGCCTTTACTCTTATTTTTATGTACAATACGTAATAGCTCTCATAGAAATATTTACTCTTGGGAACATTCGCCTGTAACAAAGGACTCATTTATTATATTATCAACTATGTTCACACTTACAATATATACAACTGGCTTTGCAATTTTAATAAATATTCAATCCTTTTTAGTTTGTTTTTTGGAGGAATATGTACCTACAGAAGACCTAAATAAAAATATGCATAATTTTTGTTATACGAAGAAAATATAAATGAACACTTTGAAAATATAAACTTTTATCACAAATAACAACACAGTAACATATATTTAAGGACACATTATTTTCAACGATTTAAATATAATTCTAAAACAAAATTATCAAAAAAATTAAAAACTGCCGAAAAAATTGCCAAATAATCGCCCTAGTCTAGTAGGTAGTGTATTGGGTTATTAGACGCGAGGCCACGGTTCAAACCCCAGATCTGACATCAAAACGAAATATGAAAAAATATTTCTTCGGAGACTTACTCTCAGCAGATTTCTGGCAAAAACTCTAAGAGTAAATAAAATTGCCATCAAAAGTTTCTCAAAAATTTGTCTTTCTGAATCGACTTTTAAACTGTAAGTCGCGGTACTCATGTATAAAATTAACACACACAAATTGAGTGGTGTGTGAAACTAGGCTGTAATCATGACTGAAGGGTTGTAATGGCCAATTATGTAAGTAATTAATAAACAAAAATAAAAAACTTATATTTATTTCGTGTATCACTCTCTTTCGAGTTTTCACACTATTGGTTTGTCCTTCAGAGCTTTCCTCTTCAGAATTAAAGCAGTCAGACAATCACTATTTACGGCAAAATATTTTAAACGCTAATATTTCGTTTACTGGTCATACAAAAATTGCTCTGATTGTGTTCCTGTTACTTAATTGTGGAAATGAATGTGCTGAGAATAATTTGAATGACCTCTCAAAATATAAGCTGTGGTTGAGTCATTTCATATCTATATGTTCAGTTTCTTATTTGGGTTGGCTCAGTTATTTGTTCGAATAATTGCGTCAGTGTATACTTGGAATCATTTGCTAAATAAAGCTTTCGATTTAAAACTATGAACTTTTGAAAAACTATTTCGAATTGTGTTTAAGTTGAACGCGAATGAAATTGTTTTACCAGGAATATCTAATTTAGGACCTTTAAGTGAAGGTATTAAATAAATTGTTTAAAACTAATATTCTCGGTTACACGGTCTACTTTAAAAAACTATCAGAAAACTAGTACAAAAGGAGAACAATCTTTAAATACATTGTAAATATATTCTTTACCCTATACAAGTAAATGGAATTGAAAAAAAAAAAACTCACACACAGAAACACTTACCTTCCAGAAACAAACCATGCACATAGACACCTTCAGTTGGATACTCGGTGATGTCCTCTTTATTATAGCGTGTTATTTGATTTTGCAAGACCACAGAGTCAAGAGCCCAACCTTTGTGGGCTCGTGTTACTTCCTGCAGACACATGAGACACCAATGTCAGTGCCACAATAAATTCCCATACACATACGTATACAATTGAATCACAAGCATAGCAAATACAAAAAAAGTTTTCAAATGAAATTGTTACCAATGCAAGGGAATACATTCCATTGTTGAATGTTGGTTTGGTTCATCCATGTGTTTTTGTTTTTTTATCCATAGAGACACAATTTCCCATGAGATATGTATGTATGGTGTAACGAAAGCATAAGAAAAGAATTAAATGAAAATAAAATAATAGAGAGAGAGAGAGAGAGAGAGTAAACAGAACGGAATCAGAAATTGTCTTAATAATATCATGTACATTTTCACACGTTTATCAAATGCTGCTCCTCGTACGTTTATAACAATGTTTCTTGGTTATATTTTATTGTGAATAAAATTTATTTCTTTTATTCATTCAACCCACATCCATACATATAAAAAATTCCTTATGAAAAATTTTATTTTCTTATGAAGTAGCAAAAGAAAAGGGGAAAGAAAAGCGTGTTAATTTAATAACAAAAGTTAAGTAAAATGCCATGAAATGAGCAGTTATTGTCTTGTAAAGTGTTCAGGGAAACTATACTACTGTCAGATATCAAATGAGTTATTAAACTATCATCACGTTTTTCGATAAAAAAAAATATTCAAAGAATTATATTTTTTTTATCATATTTCAATAAAACTGTGTTTTTTCTTTGTTTGTTTTATTATTAGAGTGTAAATAAACAATTATTTCCAACTAAAACTATTTTAGTATTCTTCCCCTTCATAGAAATCGTTGGAATACTAATAAAACTGACAGAACTGAAAATGTTTGCACAAAGAAAATATTTTTAGATTTTTGCATGAAAATTGGCGCTAAAATTCACTGAAAAAAACAAGAATCGTTTTTATTTCCTTAAATGTTTTTTAAGGTTTTATATGCCACAAAAATAAAAATTGTAAATCTATAGTTCTTCGATTTTTGACAGTTGATAGCGGCCCTGTTGATGCTACATCTGTCAAATTAGTTGTTATGTACTCAGTCCCCAGGTCAGATATCAAAATGAAAATATGAAAAATATTTCTTCGGCGACTTCCTCTCAACAGGTTTCTGGCTAAAACTCTGAGAGTAAATAAAATTGCCATGAAAAGTTTCTCAAAAATCTATCGTTCGGAATCGACTTTAAACTGTAGGTCCCGCCGCTCATGTATAAAATTAACACACACAACATAAGTGGTGTGAGAACCTATCGTAAGCCTGACTAAAAAGTTGTACTGACCAATTATGTATGTACAGTGGGGCCTTGATTATCCGTGATGGTCGGGACCGGAAGCATTCCGGATAATCGATTTTCCCGGATAATTGAGTAACAATTTTGGCTAGTTTCTTAATAGATATTTTTAGTAATTAATAAAAGAATGTGTACATATTTATATAAAAACTAAATAATTCAAGGATTTTATATACATACATGTTTCAAAAATATAAAAAAACCGCACTTCTCAAATTTCTAAATTAAACTAAACAGGTTTACATGTATGCTTCTGACTCATCGTATACTAAAGAGGTAATTCCTCTTTTTCGCTTGTTTGTCCAAAATGACAGAAAAAATTGTTTGCTTATAATCACCGATAATAGAGGTAATCACGGTTAAACGAGGCAGAAAAATTTAAATCGATCCAAAATAAAATTAAGTCGATACAAAAAGTTTTCTTTTTCCATCCCGGATAATTGATGTTGCCGGATAATCGAATCACGGATAACCAAGATCCTTCTGTACTCAGTCTGCTTAGCTAAATTACCATGTATGGTTATAATATACAACACCGCGTTCAAATAATAAAATTGTTTTTTAATAAAATGGTTGTTGGCAACTGACCGTAGTTTTCAACGAAAAATTATATTCAGAGATGAGGTCCATTTCTGCATGAATGAATACATCGTGAACAAACAAAATTTTCGAATTTTGGAGTGATGTCAATCCACATGCTTTCGAAGTGCGCCCAATGCGTTCCGAAAAAGTAATTATATAATGTGGATTTTGGACTGGCGACTTTATCCGACCATATTGCTTTCAGAATGACATTGGCCAGGCTAACATTGTAAGCGACGAGCACTAAAAGTCTATGATTAACAACCTTTTTTAGCTTAACTTGGATAGTTTGAACACCAAACACAGACATATGGACGGCGTACAGATCATGCCACATTGGATATTTGAGGGCATAATCATCTGACATGAAAGTCATTTGAACTGATTCAACCTAGCTTCTCAAATCACGTATGTTATTTATGTGTGTTAATTGTATACATGAGTGGTGGAACCTACAGTTTAAAGTCGCCTCCAAACGACAGATTTTTTGAGAAACTGTTCATGGCAATTTAAGTAGCCGTAGTCTAGTAGGTAGTGTGTTGGCTGGTTAGACGTAAACCCCAAGTTCAAACCCCAGGTCAGACATCAAAACGAGCATATGGAAAAATATTTCTTCGGCGACTTCCTCTCAGCTGATTTCTGGCAAAAACTCTGAGAGTAAATAAAACTGCCATGAAAAGTTTCCCAAAAATCTGTCGTTCGGAGTCGACTTTAAGCCGTAGGTAGTGGCGGGACCTACCTATGTATAAAATTAACACACATAACATGAATGGTGTGCGAAGCTAGGAAGTAATCCTGTTGGTGTCATGGCCAATTATGTATGTATTTGCCAGAAATCTGCTGAGAGGAAGTGGCCGAAGAAATATGTTTTCGTATTCCGTTTTGTTGGAGATGTCTGACCTGGGGTTTGAAACGTTGGCTCGAATAAGCCAACACAAGTCGCCAAAGAAATATTTGAAATTAGGCCTCACAGATCCTCACGTATCCTCACGTATAATAAGCCAACATACTACTTACAAGACTACGACGACTTCTTCAGTATAGGTATACTTACATATACGTATGCTAATATCACTTAAGCAATTTTTTGTGATAACAAATTGTCACTTTGTTCAATAATAAGTTCTTGTAGTATTGGGGTAGAGACATCACGAATATACATTCACTTAGAATCATAATTATTTTGGTCAAGTAAAGTCTTTCTTGATAAACGAATACCACAAACAGTGTAGGCAGTTCAAATAATCCAATTGATGTATTCTTAAATGATTGACCCAGTTCTGTACCCTAAAATATATTGTGTTTAGGCAAAAATAATGAAATAAAATTACTCACTCAGAACCTTTACACAATAATAACGTCATGATTATTTGCCATTTTTACTACACATCCTATTGACTAATGGTTGTTTTGGAAGAAAGAATAGAAAATATTTTTTTCTTATTTTCACTTTCCTTTACATAAAGAAGAATACCTTTAAAAGAACTTTGATAACAAAATAGAATTACTTAACAGTCAATAATTTGTTTCCAATCAATTGGAATAAAGATACTTAACAAATGAATTCATTCAAAGTTAAATTTGTTTGTATTTATGCATGCATTTATTATTAGCAATTGTTATTATATTGGAAAATGTATTTGTATTTTATGTAAATGCTTCTAAACAAAAACTTAGAAAACCAAATGTTTTCTAAAATTTAACAATTAAACAAATACCTTAGAAATCAAACGTATTTACTTAGTAGGGATATAAATATTCTTACACAAATTCTAGGCTATAAAATTAAATTCAATTGATGTTTTGGAATCAATTTTTATAACATCGAAATTTCCGCCTTTGGCCTCCACACACGCTTTAAGACGCAATCAGTTGGAAAACTTGCCACAGCACAAATTAAGGCAGTCTAAAGAGGATCAATATTGGTGGGCACAAATTACGACCCCCAGAGCGACATTCGTCAGAGGAGACAAACGCTGGTGAATTGTATCGGAGTCTACTGCTGTTTTTGAGCATATTGTATATACAGACAGAAGTCGTCGTAGTCTATTAGGTAGTGTATTGCCTCATTAGACGTAAAGCCAGGGTTCAAATCACAGGTCAGACATCAAAACGAAATACAAAAAGTATTTCTTCGACGACTTCCTCTCAGCAGATTTCTAGAAAAACTCTGAGGGTAAATAAAAAATTGCTGTGAAAAGTTTCTCAAAAATCCGTCTTTCGGAGTCGACTTTAAACTGTAGGTCCCGCCACTCATACATAAAATTAACACACACAAGATATGTAAGTGTTACGGGATACTAGGTCGTAATCCTGACTGAAGGATTTTAATGACCAATTATGTATGTATGTATGTCACAACACTTGTTAATTGTATGTTAGTTTTATACTTGAGTGGCAGGACCTACAGTTTAAAGTCGATTCCAAACGTCTAATAATCGAACACACCACCTATTAGACTAGAGTGACTAAGAATATACGGTGGTCGATTTTATGACCCCTTGCTAGCGGAAATGCATGTCATCGTAAGGAGAACTATACCAAACCATAACAGAAGCTGGTCGAACACCTTTTCGACCTGAGGAATCAGCTCAGATGCAGGATAGCTCACGCTATCATTTTGCAGGTAATAATTTTTTTTCACAACATTTTTTCATCGGTAAACTGAACACTTTACCTGGAGAGGTTTGTATTTCGACCATCCATTTTTTTTTATGGTAAGACAAAGTTGAAAGCATCGAGCACCAAGTCTTTTTTAATAATTCGTCGAATGTGAGAGTCTTTTTTTATGGAGCGAATTTCGCCGTATTTTTAATTTGACAATTAAGGGCGAACTGCCCGACAGCAGATGGTCTAAAACATATTCAATCCACTCAAACATTTTTATATAGGGTTAGACTAACATGCAACTTACCCTGAAAGAGCGGAATATTTGGAAAATATCACCTTTTCTCATATCACATTATTGAAGAACTATTCGTGAAGACTGAAATAATTTAGAATTTCTGGTACAGATTGATGCTTTACGGATTTTATTTCGTAACCCATGTGCCAATAATATGTTCAACTATTCTATTAAAAGTCGCCGTAATGTTGTTGGTAGTGTGTTGGCTTACTAGACGTGAGGCCACGGTTCAAATTGCAGGTCAGACATCTCGAATAAAACTAAAGATGAAGGAAAATATTTCTTCGGCGATTTTCTCTCAACAGATTTCTCGCAAAAACTCGTGGGGTAAATAAAATTGTCATGAAAAGTTACGCAATAATCTGTCGTTTGGAGTTGACTTTAAAATGGAGGTTCCACCACTCATATATAAAAAAAAATAACATACCCATAACGTAAGTGGTGTGAGAAGCTAGGTCGTAATCCTGACTGAAACGTTGTAATGACCAATTATGTATAGCATATATGTATTCTAGTAGAATGAGTGTGATTAATGTTGTAATAATATTTATGCCCCTACTAAGTGTTATAAATGACAAGAAATTAAGGTCTTTTATTAATTTTCTTTCATTATAGTCTTTCTCTTGGACTTTAAATAAGGATTTATTTATAAATATGACTTTTAATTAAACATTTAACCATAAATTTTCTTTTGTTTTTAAATTATTTATAGAATTAATTATTAAATTTCTTTATTAATTTTATATTTAACTTTTAGATGTTTTAAGAATTTGATATTTAACATCAACATGACAGAGTTAAGTAATTTTAAACGTTTACCTCAATTCAATCTGGCTACTAAAAGTTTATACGTATCAGTGATTACTTCATAATTACAAGAACATTGAAACATGATTTCATGGAACTTCTATATATATATGTATGTATATACATATATACCAACTGTTGAATAACTTGACCACAATCATACTTCAGTAAACCCAGATTCAGTGGAGCATTTATATGCATTGTTTATTGGTATGTTGAACGTGTGTTAAGATTCAATATGAAATAGTCTTAACCAACTAAAATTGAGGTTTTTAAGTTGATAATTAAATTTACTCCTACACTCTAATCCTCTAATTGATTTAGGTGCTTATTCTTCTGTGTCGAGCCATCTATTTTTTATAAATACACTTCACACATTAAATTTTAAAGTACATTTAAAGCAATTTTATTAGGTTTCATCAAAAATAGAGAAAATATATAAAAATTCAAAATACCATGAAATCATTTACATTCGAATCTATTTAAGACTAACTAACTAATCGTTTTGGCTTTGACATACATACATATATATAAAGGGTGGATGATTCAAAAGTTTAAATTTAAAAATGTAATAAAACAATAATGGTTAGAGATTTTACCAAATTAATTTGTTTGTTGTGAAGTACAATTGCTCTGATTAGAAATGAAATATATGGTCAATTCACACAAGCTGTTGTATCGTTGTATTCATTGTATTGTTGGACGAATATACAACAGTGTATGCTTGTTGTTGATAATTTTCATGTAAAAATCCGATAGACTTATACACATTTTTTCATGTGTTTTTAAAAGTTGTATTGGTTCCGTGCTATCAAATTCTTTGAATGCCAAAAATTATGAAGAAGAATAAAAATTCCTAGTGACAACAGAAAGTTTATTAAATCGTACAAATAATTAATTAATTTACTTTTTTGGGAATTCTTTTTCATTTTGTTGTTTGACAATTAATTCACGAATACTGGTGTTCTTCTTCATATCGCTTTTTGACATTTGGAATACGAAATAAACAATACATACAGCATAGCATTGAACGTTCACAAACAACCAAGTGTATTCAATACTACATACACGATACAAAGTCGTGTGAATTGGCCAATTATTTCATTCATAAGGCTATCGCTGCTGGCCTCACAGTCCTTCATTTTATTGTACGTGTGCACTTTTTCGAGTGTATGGGGTCGTATCTCGGCAATGGCATCGCGATTATCGGTCTTCAAATGCTCAATTGTGTCTGGTTTGTTGGCATAACCCTTTTCTTTAACGGCACCCACAGAAAATAGTCCAACTGTGTCAAATTAAATTGAAGTCACCGTAGTGTAGTAGTGTATTGGCTTATTAGACGTAAGGCCAGTGGCGTTGTGCTATTTTTTGGCACGGTTCACGGTTCGGAAAAACAAGCCGTTTCGTTCCGGTTTTTGTTCCGGTTCGGGTTCGGTTCAAACCCTTGTTTATAAAAATACATATATAAATTCGTCAAAAATTAGAAAAAAAAATAATTTTTTTTTTTCAAAACGTCAGCCAATTCTCGTTATCTGAAATCATCTTTAGTTCGGGAACGCGTTCCTGTCCAAAAGGGAAGTACCGGAACGACGTTCCGGAGCGTTCCGGCTCGACAACACCACTGTGTAAGGCCACTGTTCAAACCCCAGGTCAGGCATCTCCAACAAAACGAAATATAAACAAATATTTCTTCGGTGACTTCCTCTCAGCAGATTTCTGACAAGAACTCTGAGAGTAAGTAAAATTGCTATGAAAAGTTTCTCAAAAAATCTGTCGTTCGGAGTCGACTGTAAGCTGTAGCTCCCGTCAACCATGTATAAAATTAAGAGACACAACATAAGTGGTGTAAGAAACTAGGTCCATAATCCTGACTGAAGGGTTGTAATGACCAATTATGTATGTATATATGTGTCAAATCGCAGCTTTTTGGCGGCCAATTGATTGTGGCATGAGATGTGTGGCAAGTTGCACCATCCTGTTGAAACCAAACATGGTTCACACCAATACTATGAGGAGCGGATACAAAAAAATCGCTTATCAATATGCGATAAGTGTTTTCATTGACCGTCGTCTTCATATTCATAGAAATATGGGCCTGTTCCACAAGCCTCTCCGAACTGTCATTCGTAAAGAGTGCAATAGCTTTTGTAAGACCACGCGTGGGTTTTCTGAGCCCCAAATACGGCAATTTAACTTATTAACATAAAGACCAAGGTTAACTTCATTCGGAAATATAATTTTTTTAAAATTTGCAATTTCCGAATAATTGCCTTTGTTTTGAAAATAAATATCCAATAAATGCCAAACTTGATCAGATATTAATTTAGTGACACAATAGAATGACATAAGTATTGACAGATTCGAAACAACCGATGGTTCGAATTTAAACCAATGGTTAGCCCGCCCGATATTTATTCAGGTAGTAAAGACAGTACATTTCTTGACATAAGATATTCTGTATAACATAACTACGAGTACATATGTACATACATAATTGGCCATTGCAACTCTTAAGTCGGAATTACGGCCTAGCTTCTCAAACCACTCATGTTGTGTGTGTTAATTTTATACATCGGTGGCAGGACCTATAGTTTAAAGTCGATTCCGAACGGCAGATTTTTTGAGAAACTTTTGGCAAGAGAGGAAGTCGCCGAAGAAATATTTTTTTCATGTTTTCGTTTTGATGTCTGACTGGGATTGGAACTCGGGCGCTACGTCTACTAAGCCAACACACTACGGCGACTTCAATAGAACTCTTGAATATATGTTAAAAACAAGTTAAATAAAAAACAAAATTAAATACTTTTATCAAATGGATTATTTTAATAATCCTTATTATAATATTAAATTGCATAGCTTGTGTTTAAATAAATATTGATTAACTGTAAATATCAGTGCTTTTATGACACATACGACTACGCTGTAAAGTCATTTAAAATCAGTTTATCCAATAAAAATTAACCACTGAAAAAGTTTAAAACAAAATATTCAATTAAAATTCATTTTTAATAATGCCGTATAACGTCTGTCATCAACAAAACTCAGTTATTTAAATGCGATTTTATGAAGCTTCTGAAGCTACACTTAATGGGCAACTGCAATTGAAATCAAAATAGTCGAAAAAACTGTAAACCACAGCTACAACATGGAAAACGTCATTAATTGCATTACACTTAATGTAATTCACACTGAAATATGCATACATACATATGCACATATGTATGTGTGGCATATGGAGAATTTACAAGTATTTAAAAATAATCAGAAAAAAAGAAGAACAAGCAACCGAAATAATTTATTTACCACAATATTATTAACGTACCACACACTTAACAGACGTTTAAAAACTACAAAAAAAAAACATAAAACAACATACCTGACGCATGGCAGTTAAAAAACCTTGAGGATTAAAGAATCCTGTCATCCAAAATACCTTTTAAAACGAATTAAAACGAAAAAAGAGCACACAAAAACATATTTAAAAAACAGATGTAATGAGCACCCATGAAACAGCAAAAACAAGCAAGCAAGTAACCCAGATTAAAGATAGGAAAAGTAAAGTTTTCTGGTTTCTTATTTACTTATTCGTATCGTGGAGGAAAGGAATGCAAAAGGAAAATATAAAAATGATATCAAAGGAAACTTATCAAAACGAGAAACCACAAATACGCTGATGGTGTTGATTATAAGGGTGATGAACACTAAGTAATTAAGATTTTTGTGGCTTTTGCTCGTTTTAGTTGGTTCATGGTTTCCTTTTAAATTTATTGAAATAAATTTGTGTGTAATTTTTGAAGCGAACTCACCTTTGGCCGGTCAGTGGAAATCCAAGTACGAAATTGTGCATTACGTTCCAATAGTTCAGTGTACCAAAATCCCAGTGTTGTCGACTCCCACGATATCTACAAATGACAGACACATGCAACCGTTACGTAATTAATAATTTAAACGTACTTTTTATGAATACTTAAGTAAAATTTTTCGTTTGAAACATAAAATATTAAAAATGATATAAGAATATAAATATAAAAGAAGTACATACATACATACATAATTGGTCATTACAACCCTTCAGTCAGGATTACGACCTATTTTCTCACACCACATATGTTTTGTGTGTTAATTTTATACATGAGTGGTGGGACCTATAGTTTAAAGTCGACTCCGAACGACAGATTTTTGAGAAACTTTTCATGGCAATTTTATTTACTCTCAGAGTTTTTGCCAGAAATCTGCTGATAGAAAGTCGCAGAAGTAATACTTTTTGTATTTTGTTTTGATGTCTGGCCTGGGGCTCGAACCCTGGCGACTTATATAACATATATAAATATCGTATGCAATTTAAGGAAATTATCGAAAGAAAATTCCATCAAATTTTTAAATTTTTCTTTCCTTTACTACTCTTCATTCTTTTAAGGCAATACTGATTTTCTTATGGTTTACTAGAACCGGTAATAGCTTGGTGTGATTGTGATCCCTCGTTTCCTAGAAAAAAGGAAAGTCTGTAATGGGTTTGAAACTTTACTCATTGAGTACTACACTTGCTGTAAAATTGGCGCCCTTGAGCTTCCCATTATGTTTATTGTTTATGTTGATTTTTGCTTCAGAGCGCTTTCTGTATGGTTTTTAAAGTTTACAAATTTCAAAACCCATAGTGAAAATGTTTTGCTCCTCCCTGGATACCACTCAGGATTGCATGGCTTTTTAGTTTAAGTAGGAGGTTTTATGCGATCAAAACGATCTTAATATAGGCAATTAGACTACATTTGAAAACAGTTCCGAAGAATTTGCAACTGAGCACTACAATACAAAACAAACTTTCAATAACTACTACGGTTTGACACAAGATCTTAACAGTATAATCGATAATGAGATATAAAAGGGCGGAAACGCCTAATTTCAACACTGATATTGTAAAGGATAGAATAGAAAACTTCTACAGCATTTAATGCAGCTGGTCAGGACAGTTTTATGATCCTTCTTCAAAATGAGGTGGTCTTTGAATCACCAAATCTTGCTGTTAAATTTATAGAACGACAAAGACTTTTCATTCTAATTAGTAAATCGAAATGAGGCCTCTATTAAAGGTTCATACACTGAGAAGTGCAATATCTAAATATTACAAATGGTTGAACATATCTGGCGGCTAGGAATATTTATTAGAAATAAAACTCCTATCTGGGCAGCCAATTTATACACGAATGTAATATATGGTGATGAAGTCGCCGTAGTCTAGTAGGTAGTGTGTTGGCTTATTAGA
Source organism: Sarcophaga subvicina (assembly GCA_936449025.2). Taxonomy (NCBI): domain Eukaryota; kingdom Metazoa; phylum Arthropoda; class Insecta; order Diptera; family Sarcophagidae; genus Sarcophaga; species Sarcophaga subvicina. The sequence goes on from OW388081.2 coordinate 32,380,387, forward strand.
CGTGAAGTCTCGATTCAAACCCCAAGTCAGACATCTCTAACAAAACGACATACGAAAAAATATTTCTTCGGCGACTTCTTCTAAGCAGATTTCTGGCTAAAACACTGCGAGTAAATAAAATTACAATGAAAAGTTTCTCAAGAAAATATCGCATGAGAAACTTTGGAACAGGGAGAGAGAACACTCTTGGAGAAGATCATAAGCAAAATGATTCGGGAAAAAGAAAACCGAATAGGATGATATCTAACCTTAGGTAGCATTCAAATAAATGAATGTATTTCAGTCGCATAGCAGTGAAAGCGGGGCACTATGGAACATTTCATATCACATTGTCCTGCTTTTGTATGCATACAAGATCGAAATATTTTATGGTTGACATTTTACTGGACGCTATTCATTTAAGGTGACTGAATTGGAATAAAGAAGTCGCCGTAGTTTAGCAGGTAGAGTATTGGCTTATTAGACATAAGGCCACGGTGCATAACCCCAAGTCACACATCAAAACGAAAATATGAAAAAAATATTTCTTCGGCGACTTCCTCTCAGCAGATTTCTGGCAAAAACTCTGAAAGTAAATAAATAAAATTGCTTCTGAAAAGTTTCTCAAAAATCTGTCGTTCGGAATCGACTCTAAACTGTTGGTCCCTCCACTCATGTATAAAATTAACACACACAACATGAGTGGTGTGAGAAGCTAGGCCGTAATCCTGACTGAAGGGTTGTAATGGCCAATTATGTATGTATGCATGTGAATTGGATTAAGCAGCGGGGAAATGCGATATGGAATTTCTTTTTACATCACATGAAGAAATCTTCACTGCAGACAGCTGCACAAATAGAATATTTTTGAAAGCGGAGTAAAATGGCGGTTCAACCTCTGCCTCAGACATCTTGAACAAAACAAAATATGAAAAAAATATTGCTTGGGCGACTTTCTCTCAGCTGATTTGTGGTAAATTTCTTAAAAAGCTCTTGGTTCTGCCACTCATGTCTAAATTAACACACACAACATAGGTGGTGTGAGAAACTATTTCATAATCCTGACTGACGTGCTGTAATCACCAATTATGCATGTATGTATGCATGTATTATGATTGTATTTTTATTCACATTAGTATTCCTTGTATTGACCACCTTAACCGTAAGTAGTTATGTTCAGTAAGACCCCACTTAACACGGAGAACACGTTCCAATAAGTTCCAGCGCTAAACGAAGCAACTAATAAATCAACTGTGACGTAGGAAAGATGCGTTCGTATTGTGATTGTGACTTCGGAAAATAAAGTTGGAATCTTTATTCTAGACAGACCAAAGAGCGTTGAAAAAGATACGCAGTATACATCATCGCTATACAGTGCACCGCTTTTGGTTGGTTGTGTCAATACAGTATGTGATTTAGGGGAATCCCAATACTACCGCATTATACTGAAACAGCGTTAAACAGAGCAGCGGTCTTACTCTATGTCTATTACATATTTTCGTTTATGACCTTGACAGGAACTGTATTGTCAAAAATAGAATATGGAGCCTTAAAAAGGTTTCTGTTAAAATTTCCTTAAAATAAAGTGTAAACAACTTCTTTTTTGTTTACTTTATAAGCAATTTCTTGAAATTCTTTTTCCATTAACACCTTATGTGCAATAAACGCCTTTTTGCTGTATAAAGTCTAAAAGCCAACAGCAGTTATACACTTGTATACACATACAAACGATTATTGAAATACTGCAAATGGCAAAAAAACCAAACTTAACTTGAAAACTACTTTTGTATGTGAAAAAAAAGAAAGAAATAATGTTTCAAAATTGTTTCTTCCTTTAACAAAGAAAGTCTAAAGCCATGTTATATCCTTTTTGCTCTGTTTTTAGTATAAAAAAATCACAAATTGTTCACAGAATTTCTTTCTCTTCAATTCCGCTTTTATAAAAAAAAAACACATCCAGAAATTGTTGTCCCTTATAATTTCGTTTACGTTGAATTGCTTTGTGCTGGTTTCAATTTTCTGTAGTGATTTTGATTTGACCAGAATTTAATCCGTATAAATTATGCATAATCTCGTTCCTTTCTTTCTTTTTTTCTTTTTTTGAAATAACAAATGATATTGATTTCTTTAGTTTTGATACAAGAAATGTTAGCATTAAAGACGAAATCAAAAGTGACACAAAATTATTTAACAGCGTACAACTAACTGTGTCCACAGTTTAGTGTGATTATTTTGGGGTGAACAAAAATTAAAAATTTATTTTCTAAAAACCAAAATAAAGTTAATGGAGTATTGTTATCATAGTAAAAAGTATTAAAATTTAATAATTAATTACAAGCTGTCCACTTGATAAGCTTTAATACATATTAAACAATAAGGACATTTAGGAACTGATAAAAACTTCATTATAAGAAAAGTTTGATTGAAATTTAAGCTTTAAAAATTATTTGCTCAAATTAGAAAAGTTTTTCGTCGTACATTTAGTTTACAGTCAAAGAAAAAAGTCAACATACAACATATTATTCATTAAACAATTAAAAAGTCTTTTGCAGAATATATAATCAAAGTCGTTGAAAAACTTATGGATTATTCATTGAATAATTAAGAAGTCTTTTGTAGGATATACAGTCAAAGAAAAGAGTCTAATAAACACCGCTGTATGTAGACTTTTTTCCGTCAATTTGTATGCTTATCCCCAATAATTTCTATGTTATTTAATAGTCGTTTTTTTTCAAATATACATACTTACATACATAATTGGTCATTACAACCATTCAGTCAGGATTGCGACCTAGTTTCTCACACCACATATGTTGTGTGTGTTAATTTTATACATGATTAATTTTATACAGTTTAAAGTCGGCTCCGAACGACAGATTTTTGAGAAACTTTTCAGGGCAATTTTATTTACTCTCAGAGTTTTTGCCAGAAATCTGCTGAGACTGAGAGGAAGTCGCCCGAGAAATACTTTTTTTGTATTTTGTTTTGATGTGTGACCCTGGCTTTACGTCTAAACAGCCAACACACTATCTACTAGACTACGGCGACTAATTTCTTCAAATATTCTTAATTGTAAATGCCTTAAACAACGCTATAAAATCTTTTTTAATTTGATAAAAATTAGCGAGAGAAACACTTATGTAAGTACACTTTGTTCTTTGACTGCATCTTCTGCAAAAGACTTTTCAATGAAAAATTCATAAGTTTCTCAACAAACAAATCTAGTAATAAGGCTCGGTTCCGTTTAGGGGCGAACCTTCCTTGAAAGCAGAGGTTCCGCAAAAGCCAGCATTTAGATTCATTGTGACACCACAATAACAATTCAACCCATTAGTCTCACATTCTCTAGAGGAAATCTACCAGAGTCAAAAATAAATCTTATTAATGCAGCAATTCTAATTTTTCTTCAGAGAGATCATTCAAGTAATTTAGAAAGTGAAGGGTCAAAAATCTTTGTCTTTTTACACCAAGAGCAGGTTACATGAAAGAAAGGTGAAAGGTGGTCCCTACCTCTTCGGCAGATCCGCAGCTACTGCAGAATCCATTTGACGGAATGCCAAGCCTTTCCGCATGCTTACCAAATGATCAGCTGCCTGTCAGAATCAATATTGTGCGATGGATAATCATGCGATTTAACTAAAGAAGTGAGTCGATTCCCTTCTTATCCCTACCAGTCCACCAGAATGTAGAAAGCAATATTGCACGTACCTTCTTGCTGCGAACAAGATTGAATCTCTCTTGTAAAAGGAGGGGAGAAATACCCAGTTAACTGAGGCATATCGGAGATTGCAAGCTCTGTACCTGCCCTGGCCAGCTCATCAGCAATACAATTTCCAACGACATCAATATGTCCCGGAACTGATATAAGAGTTGTCTTCGAATGACTCGAAATTTTCTTAAGAAATCCTTATCCATGAGATAAGGACGGACGTCGAAAATACGTTTTTTTTTGGCACTTAAGCGCAGCCTGGATGTCGGGATAAATTAAGAGCTGGCGACGACAGCGGCCAGGCCGTGACTGTCAACGGTGAACACTACAGTTCTATGATTACCAACTTCAATTAACCTGAATTGAAAGATCTGGACACTAATGACATGTGGTTCCAACAGGAGGGCGCTAATTGAACATTTCAGATGCGCTCCACCCAAAAAAGACGTTGCGATCATTTGAACGATGTCATATTCCACACATAATATAAACAAAGGGTCTATCAAACGACCCTAGAAAATGTCAGTGATATCTCTCACACATGCTTTGTTTTATTTAAATTTATCGAAGACAATAGAAAACAAAAATGTATAAAAAAATAATCATTCATTTTGAAATGCTTTACACTGTGCAACATGACATCAATTTATAAAATGCTTTCTTTATCAATAGATTTCTATGGGACTTTTGAAATTACTATGGCACCGGTAGGCTTTATAATATTCATTAATTTTAGGGGTGGTAAAAATAAATTTCTATCGGATTTGTTATTGTTTCACTTTTTTTTTATGTTATTTAAAATTGAACATCATCAATAAAGATTTGGGTTTATTGATAATAAATTTATTTAACATTTTAAGGGGAAAACAATACCCATTGTTTGTATTTCCTGCGGTAAGAACCCTGATATTAAAATGTTCCACAGGGTAAAAACGGAAAGTTTAAGCATAAAATTTAATTAACATTTTTGATGTTACTAGACCATCAATTCTTCTTTATATGACAAAGATTTCAGGGATATTGTTTTTATATAAAAATTTTATTACAATTAATGTTGTTTGTTTGTTTGTTTAAATTAAACAACAAAAACCAATTTACAAACAGGGATACAGTATAAAGTCGACATAGCTAGTGAGTACCAGTATCGCTAGGTAAAAAAAAATTTTACAGAAAAGAAATTGTTCCGGTATCTACAAATAATTAACAAATATATCACTTAAAGATGTTTTGCATAATGATATCTAGCTTTTCTTACAACAAAAAGTCTGCTTGTATATATTCACATATGTCCACCGAGGAGTTTTGCAATCGACCTTCGTTTTGTTAAGACTTTATATAACATATATACCAAGATCAGCAATGAGTATTCAAAAGGATAAGTAGAATCGAATCATACTCATAATTTCTGATACTTATACACATTCATACTTATTTTAATATCATACTCATACTACTCATATTCAAAGTTTGAAGTACTCATCGTACTCATACTTAACAATACGTATGATGTTGTTGATTTCGACTCTCCATGACTCAACATTTACAAGAATTACAAAATAAATATGATTCGCGTACGAACACTACAATACTCACTAGAAGGTTGTGTGTTTGCTTTGTTTGCTGTCTTTGTCTTTTTCTTTCTTCTTTTTTTGTAAATACAACAACAACTAAGACTGTAAATTTTGATGAATGATTCCAGTCAGTCGAATCATTTATAAGTATTATAAGTATTTTTCCAAAGTTATGAATCTGAATGAGTAGGCATATGAATCAAACATATTTCGAATGGTATGAGTTCGATGTCAACGTTGTTCTCATACTCATTGTACTCATACTTATAAATCAACGTTGTACTGACTACGAATGACTCACTTATACTCAGAATTTCATGAAATAACGAAAATATGATTCATTGCTGATCTCTGATGCATAAATACATAAATGTTCATTACAACCCCTTAGCCAGGTTTACTACCTAGCTTCTCACAACACTCATGTTGTGTGTGTTAATTTTATCCATACGTGGTGAGACTTACAGTTTAAAATCGACTCCAAACGACAGATTGTTGAGAAACTTTTCATGGCAATTTTATTGACTCTCAGAGTTTTTGCCAGAAATCTACTGAGAGGCAGCCGCCGAAGAAATATTTTTTCATATTTCGTATTGTTGGAGATGTCTGACCTGGGGTTTGAACCATGGCCTCACGTCCAACACACTACCTACTAGACTACGGCGACTACAGCCTTTATATAAATACTCAAAAATTCCATTGTATTGAAATTTTTGCTTTTGGGGGAGCTGAGGCACATTTTTGTACTACAAAGCAGCCATTCCTTGACTACAGCAATCGAGTGATTAAAAGCGTTGCGTTGAACAAATACAAAGCCCGCTCCAAAGTTAATTTTTTGAGGAGATTAAAACAAATTAATTTCCCAAATATGTGAACTGCTAACTGAACTCAATAAAGACAAAATTGCCTAATCGGTTTGCGCTCATTGTGCCTTTAATCATTACATATCCAAATTCGTGTAATGATGCGTATGTGGAGTGTTGGCTTTTCAAGTTTTAACCCGCCTTCCTGTTTCAGATATTACTGAGTTTTGTGGAAGGAAAGATTTTTAAAATCGCCCCGGAGTGTAGTAGGTAGTGTGTAGGCTTATTAGACGTGAGGCCACATTTCAAACCCCAGGTTAGATAACTCCAACAAAACGGAATATGAAAAACATATTTCTTTGGCGACTTGCTAGCAGCAGATTTCTGGCAAAAAATCTGAGAGTAAATAAAATTGCCATGAAAAGTTTCTCAAAAATCTGTCGTTCGGAGTCGACTTTAAACTGTAGTTTTCGCCACTCATGGGTAAAATTAACACACACAATATAAGTGGTTCCAGAAACTAGGTTGTAATCCTTATTGAAGGGCTATAATGATCAATTAAGTTATGTACGAAATTGTCTGTTTATCGAGGTGTTAGAGGTGTTACAGGTGTTTGAACATTTGAGCTCTCGTTTGAAAGCCAACATACTACCTAATAGACTACGACGCCCATATTAAACCACAGAAAGGAATAAACCATTTACAAGCCTCCAACTTGCGCTTTTGGAAGTAGAATTAATAACGTTAAGCTGTACTTAGATTATCGCCTGAAGCAGCAAATATTTAAGTGAGAGTTTCTTAGCAAAGGTCCATAAGTGGTGATTTTTGCACATTATTGTTGTGGCATGGCATCATGTTCATGCCACCTCCTCGTGTCTATGACACCTAATTCTTTTGGAGAAATATTTGTTTTAATTGAGGCTTCTAAAAATCTATTACTTAACGATCCAATCTGGAGAGACACTAGCCTATAAATACATTTAAATATATTTATTGTTCTAATTTTTAATGTTCTAAAGAATAATTTTAAAGCAATTATTATCTAAAAAGTTTTTGTTCAAAACATTTTCAATTATTTCGTTGCATTAACAGAATTTAAAATCCATTAACTTTTCAATTGAGATTTTGTATAAATTCTGAACATTTTCTAATTTTCTAATTATTATCATAATTATGATTAACAAAAGATATGTTTTAGAATTATTATTTCCTTTTTATTGTTTATATAAAATAATACTCCGCATTATTATCAGATGATTATTCAATGAAATTAATTTTGTTATAACATACTGTGTGTTTCGCAAAATAATTTTATAAAATTTGTTAAATTTATTTAAGCACTGTTGAAGGGCAACACACAAACCATAAATACAAAACCATAAACAGCTCTTTCAACAATTATTTTCAATTTATAAATTCCAATTCATTTACTCTCATTCTCAGCTTGAGATTTTATAATTTTTTTTCAATTTATTTCTACAAAATATTCACTCCTACGGATTATACGATATTTAACTATTTTAATCCCAACAATTTGCATAAGCAGTGATAAGAATTTACAACAATAAATACAATATGTAATCACACACATAAATTGATTTTTTTTGTTTTTGTTTTCTGTTGGCATTAAATTAAAATCGAAAACATACAATCCCGTATTTTGAAAATAAAAAAAAAAATTTAATATTCCATCCATACAGATTTTTTAACAAAAAGAAAAATAACTACATATTTAACACACACACACACTCACATTATGGAAAAATTTTAATCTATTTTTATAGAATTTTTTGGAGAGAGAAATAGCAATACTGTACCCTACTCGCACTGTTTACATAGCTAACTAACCAAATGGATGAAGAAAATCTTTCGTATCAGAGATTCAGTTACTTTACTTACAATAAACGTAATATCTACACCCAAAATAGTTCAGAAACAAATCAGAATTTAATTTCCATCAACGTAATGAACATTTAACTTTGAATGATATTAGACAAGCAATTCGACGTTTTTTTTACTGATTAGCTAGCCAGCTAACGACTACAATTTGTTTCCATATAGACATTGAAGATAAATTAAAGTCGAAAAATATTCGAATTTTTTTGAATCCATTCTTTAAGATATGATTTATAGCCGCAGAATTGATAGTGGAATGTCCCCTGTACATAACTCAATACTTATGCAAAGATTAAATCACACAAAGATCAATATCACTATGCTTAGTGCATGTTAGTAACAGTTCTAGGGCCTTGCCAGTTCTGGAACCAAAGTAAATGGAAGTCATATACAAAAAAAATGCAAGTTCTTGCACAAAAAATGCAAGTCAAATGGATGCCATCAACAAAAAGTGCAAGTCATGGGAAAAAAACACCCAAAACACTAACAATTTTGCCCGATTTATGTAAAGAACTTTTTTGCTCATTGAAAGAAAGCAATTAGCTTCGATGTCTATATCTCCGGTCCCAAGTAATGCCCGGTAGAGAAACCTGTTTTGACTATGGATATCCAGACCACTTAGTCCGTTTCACCCACTAGTTAGATTTCTTCTACGATTTTACCCGATTTATGTAAAGCCCTATTATATGCTAATTTGAAAAAAAAGTTAGCTTCGTCGCTATCCAACCTCTAGGTCTTTTAAAATTTTATCGAATTATATCCTGTTTGTGCAACTCAAATTAGATTCAGATGGAATTATAAATTCCATTTTATATTTATTTATTTATTGATTGCGATTAAAACGAACGATTAAAAATTGTATTGAATTTTACGATCAAAATAATTAAGACCGGTGAAGTGTAACAGACCAGCACTTCAGATAAGAATCGCACCCACAACCCTCGTACTTATAGATTACCACGCTACTCAAAAGACTATATTATTTCTAGTCTAATCATTTTGTTTAGAAAAGAAAATTCCAAAGGAAGTTCATTAAAGTGATAAGAACAGAAAGGCCTTGAGGTACTATAATATCAACCATAATATATAATATCAGTATAATGTACACTAATATGCCAATTGGCATCCATAATTTAACTTCCAGATGCACTATATAAACAGATTGGTTACCATAAAAACGCTTTTGAGTCAAAATACAACAGAACATAATTAACATACCTAACCGTATAATTTTAATCTATTTTTTTTAAGATTTTAATAGCGTAAGCTCAAACGCAATATGGCTGATGTAGCGTGTAAAAATTCACCCGTTCAAAAGAAAACATTCAAATATTGATTATGCAGATCGAGCACATTTGCCAAGTAGAAAGGTAAACTTAACTTAAAGGAATGATTTTATTTACCAGAATTTTCCGTGATGAAAACGCCTGGCCACATATTGCGGAGCAGGTCAAAAACTATTTGAATATTATTTCGTTCCTGTAAAGTCCAGATTCGATCTGACTACCGTTGCTTTCGATCGATGTAGACCGCTTTCACTGGAATAAGCTTCACTTCTATGCAGAATATCAAAAATTATCTGAATTCATTAATAAAACCTTAACTTCCAATAAAAATTAATGGTTTTTAAAGACCACGATTAGATCATGGATAAAATTAAAAAAGACTGGCTCATAAACACAAATATCCTCTTGATGCCACCTGTACATAACATAATTGGTCATTACAACCCTTCAGTTAGGATTCCGACCTAGATTCTCACACCAGTTATGTTGTGTGTGTTAATTTTATACATGAATGGCGGGACCTACAGCTTAACGTCGCCTTCGAACGATTTTTTAAAAACGTTTCATGCCAATTGTCTATGCTCTTGGAATTTTTGCCGGAAATCTACTGAGAAGAAGTCGCCGAAGAAATATTTGTTTCATGTTTCGTTTTGTTGGAGATGTCTGACCTGAGGTTAGAACCGTGGGCTTTAAGCTAGCACACTATCTACTAGACTACAGTGACTCATGTTGCCACATATATTAACAGTAAAAAATGTATGGATAGAGTCTAATTTCAATTTCACCTCTAGAACATAACGAATCGAACCATTTTTGAAGTGAATGATTACGGCTTATGAACGATATGTGCTTGGCCCTTGCATCTTCTTGGCATACATAAGATATGTTTTCTTTTTTAAATATTGGAAGCTATTCAAAGAGACATGTTTTCATATGTTTTCATATTTGTTGCATTGAATTTAATTTTTTATCGTAAAAAACAAACACAATAATTGAAATTTAAGAACCAGAATCCTCATGTAAAAGTCATTTTCACAGTCATTACAATCCTCCCGTCAGAAGGCAGTAGCTATACACAGCACTTATGTTGTCTGTAATAATTTTATATATGATTATGTGGACCTACACCTTAAAGTCGCTGAGAAAAAGTCGCCGAAGAAATCAGTTTTTACGACTTAGTACACATGAAAAAGTGCACGAAAATTAATCCCATCAAATGAGATACTGTGAGGCCAGCCGCGATAGCCATATGTATGAAATAATATTCCATTTCTAACTATTGTACACAACAACAAAAAAATAAATTTGCCAATATTTCCATCAAATTTTGTTGTCTTGCATTTTTAAACTTAAACTTTTAACTGGCCCACCCCTTATGTTGTTTAATTCTTTGCCTCTTTTTAATTTATTGTTGCATACTTTACAGATCTTAAAGCATAAACACGCATACGTATGAGCAATATTTTTTGAATACAGCAACGTATTACATGTAACTCATACGCTTTAGTGTTGATTGCTACTATGATTACTAATGCATTGAAGGTAAAATGTACTACAACTGCTTTACGAAAAAAAAAAACTTCACTTATTTAAAACATTTTATTTTTTATAAATTTCATATTTTTTATTTTTATATTTTCTTTATTAATCAGCAAATCAACTAAAGTAATTGAAAATTTCCATTGAAAATTCCAGCTGGTATTAAAGGTTGCTTTACAAATGTTAGGGGACATGGGCTAGGACGTTGGAATCAACATTCTGCCACAAACCTCCTGCAGCTTACAAAAGCATCATTTTTAGACGGATCCACAAAAAGTGTGTGGTAACGTGTAGTAGTGGTGCAATCCAGCAATTCGAGTTTTGAAAATTTTAATTGTTCTCTAATGCGATCGAAGAAGGTTTGAAAAAAACCACAACTTTGTAATCAAGAATCATACATTTCCTAGGACACTATACTGAAATATGCATGAAAATACTTTCAACACATTTCATATCAAGTTTTTAAAATTAAATTTATGAAGAAATTGAAAATGTGCCCTGGTAGTTTGGTGGTAGACTATTAGCGTGAGGATCGTGAGTTAGATTCCTACCACAGACCTGCTCTATTATATAAGAATAAGAGAATAATCTTTGAGCTACTCAGCTTTTTGTGATTCCAATGCATTTAACACAAATATTGGAATCGCAGAAAAAAACAATTTCGAAAAAAGTGTGAGTTAGGGCCTTTCTACATGAGACCAACGATATATAAAAATTAATGTTTGTTTGTATGTCGTTTATAGAATAGTAAACTATGCATTTGATCATGTTATGATCTTTAGCAGAATTGATGCGCATGAGCCGACGAAGGTTTCTAACTTGGTATGACCAATTTACGATAGGTGGCGCCACTGAAAATTACTCAAAATGTATTAAATCGTAAACTGTGCATTTTATCATGTTATGATCTTTAGCAAAGTTGTTGCGCATGAGTCGACGAAGGTTTCTAAGTTGGTGTGATTAATTTCCGATAGATGGCGCCACTGAAAATTATTCAAAATGAATTGAATCGTAAACTATGCATTTGATCATGTGTTGATCGGACAAATACCAGACATTTTAGAATTATCATTGGTTTTGATTTCTGCAGAACACTCTTAATGGTGGAAATTAAAAGTCCGTATAGGCTTGTACAATGCAATTGGATCAGTTTTCAAAATATGAAATAAAATAAGTTTTAATTTTTGACAAATTATTAATCTTGAGGAGACGAAGATTAATTTGTTCGGGACAAAATACGACCAGCTATCTTGCTTTTATGGATATTTCTACTTATCTGACGATGACTTCAAGCAATATTTTTCAATTTTCCAACGGCATAATGCGTCTTAAACATTCCACATCGTAAAGTAAGATCATGGTCTCATTGCAAATCAAGTATTGCGATTTCATTTAGTTTTTTTACTTTTCATGGAAATGATCTTAAAATCGAAACAAACTTTTTGGTGATATAATAAAGAATTAATTCTTTTAAAGAACTTATAGATACTCGTAATAAGCCATCTGCGTTTGTTAAATGGAATGATTTTTTTTTTTTTTTGTGATTGCATAACACAAATGTGATGAGTACTTTTATCATTATTTTCAATACATAAAATTATTGTTTTTTTTTGCATCACCACAGACAGGTGTTTAAAGTGCACGAATGTTTTCGATAAGGAAAAAAAATATGAAATTTCATACGTACGTTATTTGAAACACAAAGGGCTCTAACTAAACAAAAATCTTTTTACAAGTACTTCTCACTTTTTTTAATTCGTATAGCGAAATTGAAAAAACTTAGAAATTCAAGGAATTCCTTAAGTGTTGATTAAGACGATTTGCATTCCAGTTGACGATATATGAATATAAAAAAAATTTGTAGGAAGCCACATGTGCTAGTATGTAAATATAGGAATGAAATCTCCTATAAATATATGCACAAGAACATTTCATTCCAACACGTCAATATGTAATAATAAAAACATGAGTGCACCAGAAGAATAACAATGTAAAGGCACTTATTGAAAAAGAAAATATATTCGATTGGCATTTACAGAAATAATATTGGAAATTTATTTCATTTATTCTACTTAAATTATGTACCATCCATACAAAATATGGGTCAAAATATTTGCATCCGTAAGCGACGGTTCAAAATATATGGAACTCAGTCATTGTAAAAGGCTAATTTACACGATAAAGTTGTCTTCTCCCATGTTGTTCGAACAAAATGTTTGTCCACACAATTTTTTTTATACGTAATTTGACAGCTCTGTCCTTGAGAGAAAGAAAATATTTGTTAAGTTGCCCGGCCACACATCAAATTCTGAATCAAACTAACATTTTTTGTTATAGTGTTGGTAAATAATACCCACACGTATAGGCCTAGGTAAGTTTAAAGAATATCAAAATACTTTTGATTTTCACTACTTGTGTTGCATAAATCATATGTTCTTTTCCTTTTCACAACAATCATACAACGCAGTTTGAAAATACAATTCTGATGCGTTGCTGTGCTAAGCGACACACATGTGCAAAATTTGATCAGTTAAATTGACGTATCGCCATGCGCCATTACGAACCACTCTCAGCTCGGTTTAGCTTAATTTTATATTTTGTTCGGACAAACTTGAACAGAGCTGCCAATATGTTATATTTTCCATACAAAGTTGAACTGATTTTTCGCACAAATCATGTAAAATAAGTGAATCATTCTGAAGAAAATTAGTTCGGTCAACATGGGTGAATCCAGCTTAAGGGCTTTATGCACGTGAACTCAATGGGTAAATACTACAGAATTCCATCCATTTTTAAAAAGATATAAATATTATATTATACATAATTGGCCATTACAACCCTTTAGTCAGGATTACGGCCTAGCTTCTCACACCACTTATGTTGTGTGCGTTAATTTTTATACATGAGTGGCGGGACCTACAGTTTAAAGTCGACAACGAGCTACAGATTTTTGAGAAACTTTTCTTGGCAATTTTAATTATTCCCAGAGCGTTTGCCAGAAATCTTCTGAGAGGAAGTCACCGAAGAAATATTTTTCTTTATATTTCGTTCTGTTGGAGATGTTTGACCTGGCGCTTGAACCGAGGCCTCATGTCTAATAAGCCAACAAACTGCCTTCGGCAACTACAAGTAAATATCGCACGGTGTCAAATCAAAATAAAATGAAAACAGTTTATTTCTTTGTAAGTGTATTAATTTGCATAAAATTCCATCACTGATCTTATGAAGTATTTTGAAATATTTCAAGAAACAGAGAAAGCTGGATGACAGCCAAATTTTCAACCGTATTTAACTCAACCTCGTACGCTTTTCGTTATTGACTACATGATACCATTCGCTCTCTTTCATAGAAAACTTAACCACCTAAAACGAAAGCAATTAAATTTACGTAAGATAGTCAATATATTTTCGCCATTGAGGATGTGGGTTTTTCAATATAATTGTTTTGGAACTTCAAACAAGTTTACTACTATTAGAGCAGCTTCAGTTTCCAATATTGAGTCGGTGTTTTCCAGATCTTACACATGATATTGAAAAATCCATCGATTCTACGAATTTTCGCCCACAACAATAAGGAATAGCACGAGTGACCTTGACGAAGGTCAGAAAATGTGTTCAATTAAGCAGAATTCTGCAACCAATATCATAACTTCATTAAGTGCTATATTATTATTGCCAAGGCTAGTAGGGATACTATTATGACCTTAATAGGTTTTTTAATAAGGCGTTGAAAGACAAATTTTTCTATGTCTCTGCTTAAGACTCAGAATCGGCCGATTATCGATATCTTCAATGACCTTGAAGAATTTATTTCTATCAGAATTTATGACCTGGAGAACTTCATCACTAACATTAAACTTTCACTTCCATTTCTTTCACAGTGTATATTCTTTTCTTTTTTGGCATTCACAAGGGATATATTCTGTTCGTTAGGCTGAGTGGTATTTTTCATATACATTCACTACCTAATCTTTTTTATGAGCTCTGAATAAAGGTGGCAATATTCAAAAAATTTCAGCCAAAATTCAATCATTAAATACTTACACAGTCATGGTTCAGGCCTTTAAGTTTTTTGCCAAAAAAGTGTTATCACTTGATTAACAAAATACTATAAACCGTTACACTTACAAAATTTTACAAGGAAACGTCATTTAGAATTATTTTTAATATTAAAGTGAAGTCGCCGTAGTCTAGTAGGTAGTGTGTTGGCTTATTAGACGTAAAACCAGGGTTCAAACCACAGGTCAGATATCAAAACGAAATACAAAAAGTATTTCTTCAGTGACTTCCTCTCAGCAGATTTCTGGCAAAATCTCTGAGAGTAAATAAAAAAAATTGCTATGAAAAGTTTCTCAAAAATCTGTCATTCAGAGTCGACTTTACACTGTAGGCCCCGCCACTCATGTCTAAAATTAAAACACACAACATAAGTGGTATGAGAAACTAGGTCGTAATCCTGACTGAAGGGTTGTAATGATCAATTATGTATGTATGTATTACAATACATTGGCATGAAAATTAGTTTTTCGCCGAACCAACCAAAATCCAAACTCAACCGCAATGTCATCAGTGATGACATGCATTTTTATGCAAAGTTTTAAACAGCAACAGGAAATCCGCAAAAAATTAAACAAACGGTATGTGTGTGGAATAATAACTAAAAACGATTTCAAAAATAAACATTTCTTTTTCATTTCTTTCCCTATATTTCTAGACTACACTGTAAATTAGCAAACTTTAGCATATACGCGTGTATAATTTTAAAAAAAAACCTTTTTCGATTAACACCCACTCAAAACACTAAAACGCACTTTTCCAATTGCATATAAATTATGGATAGAAAACTAGATGGAAAATATTTAAAATATACAGGAATATTCATACATACCTTCATCCATGATTCCGGTATGCGAGCATCATACATGGCATCAAGCGACTCTTTCAATGCCGGACTCATTACAATCGTGCCATCAATTGCCAATTTTAAATCACACAGACATGAATAGACGCGTTTGATTACCTTTTGCATGCGATCAATTTCCTGCCTATAAAACAATTTGAATTAAAAATAAAAACATGAATAAATTAATTAAAATACATAATAAAGTATATATTTCTGTTATAATGCATAAATTGCATGACACTCTCAAGTGTTATATAATGCCTCAAAGAATACTAATTAGACTCCTACTAATGATAACAATGACACGTTTAATATTGTTAATGATGAGTAAAAAAAAAAGATGAGTAAAAGATAAAAGAACTAAAAACTTTCGTGTCATCCTCTACGCCATAAACATCGTATGTATACGATGTATTTAATACTTAAAGATACATTTCGATAATATTTACCTGAGAAATATATTCATTGGCAACAGTATACCCATACGTACTAAATTCTCACGCACTTCATATGCATTATATTGCGGAGGCAATTTCCTTAACATATCATCTGCCAGTTGATAGACAATGCTTTCTCTTGTCTCGCCGCCTCCACCACCTCCTTCTTTTGGTTGTACACTAAGTATAGTATCCAATATACCTGAGGACAAAACGGAACATTATTAAACACTCGTACATATTCACATGCATTCACTCGCTTCACATGAATTCAATTTGTCTGGCATATTGATTTTGTTAATTCATATTTCCCATTCCACCCATTCCTCTCATTCCACCCATTCATCATTAGTCGTTATGAATATTTAATTATGAGTTTATTATTGAAATAGAGCTTCAGTCTAGGCTTACATATGTGTGCTTATACATGTTATAATAGATCAAATGTGCCTTTAATTGACCTTGTCTTATGATTTTCCTTTTAAATCTATTAAGTTCTTAATTACTATTTCACTAATGCGGCCATATGTAATGATTAATATGTATTACACAACCTTAAGAGCATTAATTATAGACTTAAGAAGATATTGTTAATTACACAGTTGCCAGATCTGTTAATTTAATGTCATTTTGACTGTTTCCTCTCATTCTAACATTTGTACAAATAGAAATATTTGAAGTTGAAACAGGAAACAGGAAACATGAATCAACAGGATTCCATTCAAGCCAAATAGGCATCACTTTTTAATAATTTCTTGCTAATTCTTCTAAAAACAAATCTAAATCAATCGATGTAAATAATACGCCAAAGACAGGAATAGAAATTAATAATTTGGTATCAGAACCGGGCTCTAACACGTTATTTCAACACAACTCCATTCCCGTACTACGCAAAACTGGTCGCTGTAAGAAAGAAAATTTCTTCTTCCAATATGTAGTACTGTTATCGTCAACAAAGGGTTTTGAAGTCATCGTAGTCTAGTAGGTAGTGTTTTGGCTTATTAGGCGTGAGACCACGTTTCTAACCCCAGATCAGACATCTCCAACAAAAAGGAAATATGAGAAAATATTTCTTCGGTGACTTCCTCTCAGCAGATTTCTGGCAAAAACTCTGAGAATAAATAAAATTGCCATGATAAAGTTTCTCGAAAATCTGTCGTCGACTCTTTTATGAAAATTAACATACATACATACATACATAAGTGGGGTTAAGAAGCCAAGTCGTAATCCTGACTGAAGGGGTGTTTTGACCAATCCTGTATGTATGTATGTATGTATTTAAATAAACAATAGGATTCTTTGTAATTTGTAACAACAAGGAGGAATAGAAATAAATCACTTGGTATTAGAACCGGACTCTAACACGTTGTTTGAACACAATTCCCTTCGTACTGCGCAAAACGGATCGCGGTAAGAAAATTTCTTTTTCCGACAGTATCAATAAATATGAAGTAAACGATTCTCTATTAATTCCAAGAAAACTTGGGGTGTCTATGATCACCATAATCGACCTACTGTTTAAAGAAGCGTTACAAATGTAGTGAGTCCTGTTCATCAAAAAAAGTGCATCGAGTATTTCAAATTTGCTAATTCTATAGATTTCTAAGCAATTAGGCCTGTCTCAAAGGTCTTTTATGACTTCCATCCAAATAAAGTTCAACGCGCGCAACAATTATAGTCGGCTGACCATTCACAATTCCTTACATATGCTGATTGGCTGCTGAAGTAGCATGCTTTCGATGATGGTTTTTCATTTAATACTTACGTTGGAAAACTGTGGTATGATTGTGGTAAAGCTATTCAGAAAAAGTAACGGTTAGGTGAGCATTATGGTTTGCATAGAGAAGAACCGTTAGCGTGAATCCAAGGCTTTATGGCAGTGTGCTAACCGACTTTTTTAGGCTGGGAATTGAGGACTATAAAGTGGACGGCATGTGATTTCGAAAAGATGGTACCATGCGCTACACATACATATATAATTGTTATAACCCTTCAGTCAGGATTACGACCCTGTTTCTCACACCACTTATGTTGTGTGTGTTAATTTTATACATGAGTGGCGGAACCTACTGTTTAAAGACGACACCGAACGACAGATTTTTGGGAAACTTTATCGTGGCAATTTCATTTCCTATCAGAGTTTTTGCCAGAAGGAAGTCGTCGGTTTTTTCATATTTTGTTTTGATGGAGATGTCTGCCATTGGGTTTGAATCGTGGGCTCGCGTCTAGTAAGCCAGCACATACCTACTAGACTATTTATTTATATTTAATACACATACATAACAAAAAAAGCTGATGCGGAACGTAACAAAACGTAAAAGCCCCGTTTAGTCAAACGTCGATGAAACGTAATGTAACTACGTTCGTTTTTAGAATATGAAGAGAAATGCAAATGCTAATAGATATTACATTTAATTTCATTGCTTTTCGTATTCTAAAATCGAACTTACATTTTAGCTCCCGTTTGGCTAACCGGAGCTAAATTAATAGTTGAAAAGCGCAAGACATAAAATATTGTTACATAAATCGAAAGGACTTAATATCGTTTAACAACAAAAACGATAAACAAAAGCCACACGATACAAATACACACTAACACTAAGAACACAATGAATGTGTTGATTATCTAAAGCTGTACACACACATATGTATGACGAACCTGGTTGCGCCTGGTACCAACAACAACATACAATGAAGTAAGCCATCTACGACAAATATGTAATAGACAACATAAGCAAAGTACAAAAACAACAATGTACTAGCAATAGAATTCTCGAGAAGGCGAGAGCAAGAACCTTCCACATCGAGAACGTCCATCATACTGATTACGTGCGTGCGTATATAAAAGGGCAACAAGATCAGCAGTCAGTGAGTTATAATTCAGTCAGCCTTTTGTGAAGACGCGTTGCGGTTTGAACGTACAAGTTATATTGCTTGCAAAAAGGTTGTAAGCAGAGAAGATCTAGCCAACAGGTGTTAGTGTTAACGCGGACAGAAGTGTGAAATAGAATAGTGTACAAGCAAATTATTGTTGTATCGTTAAGTTGTATACGATGGCACACAAAAGTAGTGTAAAGAATAAAAAAGTTTAAGAGAAAATAAACGCATATTTGTTTTTACTTGGTTTGCATTTTAACGAACTCATATTTAAACGTTTTTAAAAGGTAAAAACGTAACAATATGTAATAATAAAAAAGTACTAACAGCGTCGCGGTATTTTTGAAATGACAAAGTAGTGAAAAAAGTACAAAAGTACTGAATTTTTCAAAATTACGTTTTTTCACTAAATTTTGATGGTTTATTCCGAGGCATCACACACTCGGTCGGATAACTAATTGAAATGTAAAATATGACAATTGATTTGAATAACAATTTTTGATAAAACTTTAAATTTTTTAGCATTTTAAAGAAATTGCTTTCTTACTTAATGGCACGTTCGTTATATCATAAGAATTAATTTTCTCAATATTTATTTATAGTATAGCCAAGCCCTACGGCCAGGCGTTTCCTTGTACTCAATGTCAATAAACTCTTGTGTTTACATGCATATGTACGTATAGCATACGATATCAATTACACAGAAACTTAAATTGGTCACCCAAAAAAGTGTCACAACAAAATTATTGATTTCTATCTGATGATAATCCTTCATCCTTCAAAGGTAAATAATAACAGATACACAAACATACATAGATATAAATATGTATATGAGTACATATTCATATATATATACTGTTTCTACTTTAACTCACCTTTAGCAGAATTAATTTGATACGTGATATCAGCATTCGAATGCAAACCAAATACTTCGGGTGTATCATAGGCTGGCAAATTATTAATGTAATCAATGAATGTTTGTAAATTCTTCGTATTGGGCACTTTGTAGCCCTTGTAGAATTCAAAAGTGGGATTTAACAGGCCTTCACAAAACCAGACAGATGTAAATGTGGTCAACAGACGCTTGTCGAAGTCGTCTGTAACTCGACCACCATACTGTACCTCACCAATCATGTAAACCAGTGTTTGCCAAGAGACACCCTTTTTCGGATCCATTTCATCCAAATGATTTTGTACGAATTGGACACTGGCTGCAAAGTCGGCAGCATTAAATTCATACGGTATATTCCAGCCTAGAGGGCCAAATTTACGTCTCTCTTGCACAATGGTATGTAGGAAGGCTACTGTGTACAACAGTGTAGGCCATTGGGGTGCTGAGGTGTAGTCTAAGAAATCTTGTGTAAAAGACTAAATGAAACACAAATAAATACGTACAGTAAACTTTGTTTTCAAACATTTATTAAATACCTGATAACTTCTCTTTAAGCTGGCACGTATGCCTTGTGGTGGTTCATTAGTGAATTTAATTGCCATCTGCAGTAGGCCAATGGGAAAATCTGAATGGGGTTCGGTGGTAACCCACATGCGGAATGTCTCATCAACATGTTCAGTTTCAACCAGCATATCGATGACTTCAGTGCAAAATGGTAAAGATAAGTGAACATTTTGCAGTAAAACCCAACCGCCATGAGCCATAGAATCCATAATCATTTTGCGTGCATGAATCTCTTGACCCTGGCCCATGGACACAGACTTTAGATCTGTAAATAAATAAGAATATTAAAATAGAAAAAACAATTTTTGTTCGCTGTTATAAATTTATAGACTTACTTATGCCTTTCTGTTTGGCTAATGCTGCTATTTGTGTTGTAGGATCCGAACCAATCGAAAGCAAACAAACGAAAGGTGTTCGTGGTTCTGATTCTGACCATGTGAGTTCTAAATCTAAGATTTGCATTTCACTATATTCAGGCCCAAGAGACTCTGTAAGATTTTATTGTTGCTATTAATGAAAATAATTATTTTCTAAAATTTATTTTCAAAAAATACCTTCAATATATTTTTTAGCTTGTGATATGGTACGATCAGGACACCAAGATCGTATTAAGAGCAATTTTCTAAAGCTGTCTAAAGATGTTTGATAACCGCAGGGTATTTCTTCATTTTCAGGTTTCTCGGATTCGTACCAAACACGCCATTCACGTTCATTTAATTCGATCTGAAAAAAAAATACTGTAATAAAGCCGAGATGTCTATTTGAAATAATTTTTTTGTCCATAAACTGATAGGCAATCCTTTGACCGCACTTCTTTTTTTGTGTTTCTATTTATATTATGAAGCTTAGTAAAGAAAAATAATAACAATTATTAATATAACGGAATTTTAACAAAAAATATACATTGATTTGTAAATTTGTTGCTGTTTTTATTAAGACCTTCGTTTGACCGCAATAGTCAAAAAGTTTATTAATATGTGCCATACGACTTTCAAACAAGTGTTTTGTTAACTTTTTCTCTTAAATTGAAATTTTTACATAAGGAACTACCGATTTAGTAAAAAATTAAAGTAAACTGTTAGGAAATAAGCTCAGGAAACTGCTTAAATTTTGGAATTGGAATTGTTTGGATTTTGAAATTAAAGCTCTTTTAAGTCTCATAAACTCCATAACATAACATAATTGGTCATTACAAACCTCAGTCAGGATTACAACCTAGTTTCTCACACCACCTAAGTTTGTATGTGTTAATTTTATCCATGTCTCATTGCGGGACCTGCGGTTTAAAGTAGACTCCGAACAACAGATTTTTGAAAAACTTTTTATGGCAAATTTTATTTACTCTCAAAGTTTTTGCGAGATATCTGCTGAGTGGAAGTCGCCAAAGAAAAATTTTTCAAATTTCGCCAACACACTACCTACTAGACTTGCACAGTCTTAGTTATTGAAAATTTAATTCCCAAAATAAAAAATTTTTTTTAAATAAATTTCATTGGAAAAAAGGTTTCCCAAAATTAAAAATTTTCGCAATATAACACCTTTAAATGCATTTTATATAATAATATAATGTTGTTGTTTTAGAAAACTGCATTTAACTTATGAAACCACTAATGATTGACAAAATGGCAATTCGGTATTTTATGTCATCATTGAATATACAAACATACATGTGTAGATAGATTTATGAGAACCTCAAATTGCGTAAAATGAACACACAAAATGTGTATATAAATCACAAAAATAATAAAATAATTGGTTTTTAAACATAATCGCATATTAAAATTCCAGCAATAACACATTTTCTATTATTAAGGAGGAAGCACGAAAAAATTTTGGCATACTTTTATACTTCAATCTTTTACCATGATTAAAAATATATGCATATATTTATATATGTCTATAAATATATTGTGAATTATGGATCTCAGTGAAAGCGTCGTCATCGAACAAGAATCGCATAAGAAACTAATGAAAAAATTTTCGTTCTTAAAAAAAAGTAGCTAAGCTTGCAGGTATTCATAGAGAAACAATTTCACTAGCAAATCCAAGGATGTGGAGGTGGAAGAAAGTTAAATCAGACCCCAGAAAAACGAGTCAAATAAACAGCAGAAAACCAAACATCCTAACGTCACTGGACCATCACATGTTGCCTAAAAAGTAAATTCCTACTCATCATTTGGTAGGTAGAAAAGTGAAAAGAGAAACCGAGAAACAAATATGAGACTAAAAAGGTAGAAGTTTACAAAACTTACTCTCTTCAATTGGTCTTTGAACGATCCATCATTTAGGATTACAATCTGACTTATCACACCACCTAAAGGGTCCGCCAAATAACTTTTTTTTGAAAATGCTTTAAAAAAAACTACTGAATATTTTCCCAAATTTCTTTTTTTATTTGAAAGTACAATCCTTCCGGTTAATAATGGAAAACAATTTCATTCAAATGGCTGCCTCGGCTGGCCATGCAGTAGCCTACACGATCGGTCCAATTTTTAAGCACATTATCGATTGTGTGCAGCTGTATTTCACCAATGGCTTCACGAATATTGTCCTTTAAAGCGTCAATTTGGGCTTGTCGGCGTAACACTTATCTTTGACAGCACCCCACAAATAATAGTCCAACGGTGTCAAATCGCAGCTCCGAGGTGGCCAAACGACATAAGCTCTGCGGCTGATAATGCAATCTTCAAAAATAGGGCGCAAAACGTCGAGTGTTGGCTGTGTGGTACGTAGCGCCGTTCTGTTGAAACCAAATGTTGCCAATATCCTCCTCTTCAATTTTTGTGAACAAAAATTCGTTCAACATGGCCCGATAACGATCGCCATTGACTGTAACGGCCACTCCTTGCTCATTTTCGAAGAAAAATGGCCCAATTATGCCTCTGGACCAAAATCCGCACCAAACAGTGACTCGTTTTGGGTGCGTCGGCTTTTCAATGTATGCGTGCGGGTTTTCTGTGCCCCAAATGCGACAATTTTGCTTGTTTACATACCCGCCAAGGTCAAAATGAGCTTCATCTGAAAAGATGATTTTTTGCCAAAATCGGCATCTTCTGTAAGTCGATCACAGGCCCACTTAGCGAAGCGAAAACGCATTGGATGGTCAATTGGCTTCAACTCCTGAACCAATTGGACTTTGTATGGCGTCATACCAAGGTCTTTATGCAAAATTCGTCTCAATGATGTCTCTGAAATGTTCAATTGTTGAGAACGACGGTGAATTGATGTTGATGGCGCTTCACGCACACTTTCTGCCACAGCAGCAATATTCTCGGGTGTACGCACTGTTTTTGGCTTTTTATGCTTTGGTTTATCGATGAGGATGCCAGTTTCTTTCACTTTTT
Source organism: Sarcophaga subvicina (assembly GCA_936449025.2). Classification (NCBI taxonomy): domain Eukaryota; kingdom Metazoa; phylum Arthropoda; class Insecta; order Diptera; family Sarcophagidae; genus Sarcophaga; species Sarcophaga subvicina. Next base: position 32,404,187 of record OW388081.2, read on the forward strand.
TCACAAGATAACGAACATACGGAGCTGACGGTGCTTCTCTTCTTCCAAAATCCGTACGGAATTTTTGCACACATTCTTCAACATTACCATGATTTTCAAAGTAATGTCGCAATATTTCCCAGCGTTGTTCAAGCGTATACACAACCATATTCGTTCAACGAAAGGATAAAACTAATTATCTGTCAAATCAGACATGAGCTAAGTGTTACCATTCACGAAATAAGCACTAGTTGAAAAAAAACTTTATATGGCGGACCCGATATATTAAGAGTGCTAAATTTACAAATCTACTATTTAACGTCGGCTTCGAATGATAGATTTGAGAAGCTTTTATATGAGAATTATTTACTCTAAGAGCTTTTGCCAGAGACTGCTGAGAGAAAGCCAATAGAAAGAAATATTTTTATGGTTCTTTTTTTTCTCTACGTCAGAGCAGAGGTTTAAAGTCAAGAACTCCCATGTTCGTATTCGAAAAATGCAAAGAACCCAATAAAATCAAATTATATCAATCAGTTGACACATAATAAAACACATATAATTCAGTTAATAACTGTGTGCAGAAGATACTGCAACCGTTTTTAAATAACAATAAAGACTCCTCACTTTTCATTCCAGAACTTACTACTTGTCACTATAACAGAAAAGCTACTGATACCAGACAAGGCAATCCCTCATACTCTCCAGAACTTCTACCTATTGATATATATTTTTGTAAGAACCTATTACAGACCTCATACATTTGTATGCATTAGAATATTAACAATATTTTCTTTAATTTTTAAAAAGTTATTTCATACCATTAAGTTTCGTTTTTATAAAGAAAATTGTATGCCTAAATTTTTTCATGTGCTCTCCTTATTTCGTAGCAAACAACGTATCATTAAAATTAAAATTTATTTTAGATTACAATGCATTTATAAATAGTTTAATTATTACAGAGCTGAAACCCCAAAACCTTATGTTTTTCACATTATAAAACAACAGAATATCATTCTTAAAGCATACCCTCTTGTAAACGTAAACTTTATTTAATAGAAATATTATACAAAATAGTAATTGAGATGCTACAGTTGCTTAAGCAGAACTAAATACAACTCTACACATCAGATAAATTTTTGTAAAAATCTTCACATTGCGAAGAGATTACGATAACTTATCGAAGCAAAATTTTATTTACTTCTACCCCTACTTTACTTCTACCCCTATGTCTAGTGTAACTTTAAATAAGTTCGACTAAATTTTACGCTGTAATGACCAGATCAGACATCTCAAGCAAAACGAAACATGAAAAAATATTACTTTGGTGACTTACTGGTGTGAGAAACTAGGTCGTAAGCTTGACTGAAGGGTTGTCTTGACCAATTACAGTTAGTCATGATCTAAGTGTCAACTCTTTACCAAAAATTTTTATACTTTTCGTACATTTTGCAATGCGTTACCGAGAGAGCCTGTGTAATTTAGAAAAGTATTTATCTTCAGTTGTTGTTGAATTTTACGTCATTGCATATGGTAGTGAGAACCAAAGTTCTGAAGTCTGTGTCTAGGAAAGCGGAAGATATGTCTGATACGAGATTCAACAGGGGCCATTGTAACTTGACCTCTACTGTTCCGAAAATGTTTTGCAATGTTACTGAATAATAAAAATAAATGAAGCAATTTAGAGGCTACTTATTCTTTCTATGATATATCTATGCCACGAAAGAAGTGCTCAATTTAACATTGACAGAAGGTACAAAGGACGGTACATAGTAATAATATTTGACTCATATGAGATTGACTCGAAAATTGTATGGGACTGTCTGGGCTAGCTGATTTAGTTAGTAGGCAAGCGAATTAGGTTTATCCTCTACTGCATCCTAGGTTCTGTTAAAATTCACGGCCATGAAATCGAATCCACCAAGTTAATCAATTAATCGCTCTTCTAATCGTACAATTATAGAACACTAAAGTGAGTGAATGTATTTTAATTAAATACCTGTAGAGAAAACATTTCTAATCCAAAAAATTAAATTTTGTTTTGCACGTGCGTACAAACAATCAATAAAAATATTTTCAAATATTTTTAAAATACCACAAAGCGAATAAAATTACTCGTATGTATACGCTTACCACCACTTACCAATTCTAAAACATTAACGAACGTTTCCAATTTGCTTATTTCAACTAAATTCAACCAAGTGATGTCCAATATCCAACGGAATGGTTTCGGTTGCACAGCATTTAAATCCAATGAGGCACCACCCTTAATGAACGCCATAAATTCCTCGTGACTTACGTTGCCTTTGTGGTAATCGATTTTAATTGCCAACATCAGAGTGAACAATTGTTTGTGACGCTCATATAGGCTGCGGTTGGTGAATTTATAGACTTCATATGTTAAATAACGCAAAATAATATTGATGCGTTCTTCGGTAACATTTGATTTGGTTGATTTCGTAATAGAGTTGTTGAAAATAACCAGAAACTGTTTCAAGGCATTTTGATACATGACATTAACGTTGCTCATTTCCACAATCAGGAAATATAAAATTGAACCACGTGCTGCTACGGCTCTGAACTCTTCTCTGGCTTTCATAATTTTTCTTTCGGTTACCTCAGCAATTTTAAGCTTTTCATTAACCTCTTCAGCTGTTGTCTTTGTTACCCTCAAAACTTCAATTAAAGCCTCATCGTCCACCAACGAACCTTGCGAGGAGCTTAGACGATACAGAAGATTGGCTTCCAATTCTTTCATATTTCTTTGATTTTGCATTACCGTCTCGAAAAGAGCCACTCTTTCAGCTTCTAAATCGGATTTTTCCATTAGAATAACTCTGCCCAGCAATTGATCTTCCAAGCCTCTCATGGTTACCGTAAAATCAATAATCGAGGTTTTGGCGCTCACTTCGGGACTAAAGGGTGGATTTGGTAACTTTGTTGTGATGTACAACATAAAGCCAGGCATAACATCACATTCCTTATCACCCACCAATACCTTTTCAATGCTACCCGATTTGATGAAATTCTTTTCCAAAACATTATCGATAACGGGATCCAATTCAACACCTACATCTTCTATAAGCAGAGGCCGGCCCAATGATAAGGCATCTTCCAGATGAGTTCTAAAATATTTATGATTCAATGAAGTTATTTGCAATTCATTTTGTTCTTCTTTGGATTTAATCCATAATTTGCCTTGAGTTTGAGGATCTATAAGCAGAGGATAACTACTGGACTTGGTGGCTATTAAAGCATTTTGCACAGACAATTCATCATTGGGTAAACCCTGCAAAGTCCATTCGGATACCATGGAAGAGTCCACCAGCATATTAATGATATTAAGACCCGTAGTAAAAGGTATGCATTTCTGTTTTAAGATACTCATCCAGGTTCTTATTAAATTTGCCCGAAACTCTTGGTTATAGGGACCACAATAGGATAGAAAACCGGTGGCCAACAAAACATCACCCACTAACTTGCCTAATTGTATTTTAAATTCTTTGCTTTGATTAGTCCATCGTACTTTTTCATCTGATAGACCATTGATGAGCGCAGTGGCCGCTGTCATTTTACGTAAACATGCATTAGCTGCATCGGTTAAACGTTGTTTTTCACCTACCGCCTTGTCGTATTGATTTTTAACCTCCTGTAAGGCTTCTTCACGTTCACGCAGTTGATCTTCAGCAGCTGCCAAATCATCCATAGCGAGCTGAAAATATAAATTAATCAATGGAATTTCAATAAATAAAGAAAATTTGTAAAACACAGTACAAATTAATTGTTGAATCATCCTACATACATACATACATAATTGGTCATTACAAACCTTCAGTCAAGATTACGACCTAGTTTCTCACACCACTTATGTTATGTGTGTTAAATTTTATCCATGAGTGGCAGGGCGTACAGTTTAAAGTCGACTCCGAACGACATATTTTTGAGAAACTTTTCATGGCAATATTTACTCTCAGAGTTTTTGCCAGAAATCTGCTGAGAGGAAGTCGCCGAAGAAATACTTTTTGTATTTTGTTATGATGTTTGGCCTGGAGCTCAAACCCTGGCTTTACGTCTATTAAGCCAACACACTACCTGCTAGACTACGGCGAATCATCCTACCGATAGGATTATTCGCAATGTGATTGTTGGAGAACAACAAATTAATAATTATCTAGTTAAACGTATTTTTATAATGTAGCACATTTATATTATCATTTCTAATAATATTCTTAATGTACCACTGTACTTGCTATAATTTATCTATTATCTATCTTCTTTCTTTGCTTTTTTACATATACATACACACATACATGTACAAGCTTTGTCACGCGATTTTCTACCTGCTACTAAGCTAACCGGTTTTTATACATATCCTTGTTAGTGTAAAGAACCCTTTTTTATTATTTGTTTCAATTTTGTAAGAAAACAGAATTATTTTGGTTTGCCTAAATTTTGTAACAAATTACTATAATTCTGATCGTGAAAGCTAGAACATCACTGCCTTGCTGCTAATTGTATAGCTAGATCAGTAATTTATAGTCATACTGCCTTGCTGCTAATTTATATTCATTGAAAGTTAAATCATTTAAAGTTAAATTTATAATAATAAGTATTTTTAAATAATAAAATTAAAATAATAAATAAAATTAAAATAATAAATAAAATTAAAATAATAAATAAAATTAAAATAATAAATAAAATTAATAAAGTAAAATAAAACCTCAATCTTAAACATTGGTGCCGAAACCCGGGAAATATTGTGAAATATTGCCTATTGAATTATTGCCTTTTGGGACATATTGTGAAATATTGCCTATTAAAATATTGCCTTTTGGGAAGTATTGTGGAATCTTGCCCATACTGGACTCTTGCCTATTTTGGGAATCTTGCCCATACTGTACTCTTGCCTATTTTGGAATCTTACCTATGGTGGTAATATTGCCTATTCTGGAAGATTGCCTATAATTAAGTTTTGCCTATTGTGGAATCTTGATATTGCCTACACTGAGGTCTTGGACAACATACATCGCCTACTCTGGCTTGGAACTGCTAATTGGAAGAACTCTGCTGGATACTTGGACTCTATACTTGGGTTTGAATTGCGTTAAGTTAACCTGCGTTACTACTGCCTTACTTTGTGATCCAAACCGTATGTATTAATGAAATTTATCTAAAAAGTGTGTTTTTTAAAAGTATTAATTGAAAAGAAATTAAAATGGAAAATTTAACGAAATTAATCGACGAACAACGGTTGTTGTTAAGAAATTTGCAACGTACTGCAGAAGCATACCAGTCTAAAACTAATGTTACTCGTGGTTATGCTCAATGTGTCTTGGAAGAAATCGAGTCTTCTTACACTCAGTTTAAAGATATTCATAAACAGATTTTGGAAATTATTCGCGAAAATTCGTTTAATATGAGTGACGTACCTTACTTCTCTGAGGACGTATATTATAATTTTCAAAATGAATTTTTATTGTTAAAGGGTCAGTTAGTTGATATAGTAAATGAACCTGTTAATCCTCATGTATCAACTATCCATTCAAGTACGTTTGCAAACTCAACACATAATAGAAACGAAACTATATCAGTTGAAGCTCGTTTGCCTAAAATAGATCTACCGGTATTTTCTGGAGACTATGTCTCTTGGATTTCATACAAAGATATGTTTGTGTCATTAGTTCATAATAATCAGGCGTTAAGTAATGTTCAAAAGTATTATTTTTTGAAAAGTTCGTGTTCAGGTATTCCTTTAGATATTGTGAATGAATACCCTGCTTCAGACGCTAGTTATAGCTTGGCTTGGAATGCCTTAAACAATCGTTATCACAACAAAAGAAAAATTGTCGACATGGTAATGAAAAAGTTGTTTTCAATACCTTCTTGTAATGGCTCAGCTGAAAGCATTCAGATTCTCTTAGATACGACGCGTAATAGTCTTGCTTTGTTGCGCACATTAGGAGTCAATTCTAATGGTTGGGATGCTATTCTAATCTATATGTCCGTTAATAAACTAGATCAGCAAACTCGTAAGGAATGGGAACAATCTTTAAAAGCTTCTACTGAAGTTCCACCTATTACTACGCTTTTTGAATTTTTGGAAACATCCTTCAGAACTTTAGAAACAATTAATGATTCTCATTCTTCGTATCAGAGCAGTAAATCTAGAAGTTTATATCAAGCAATAAACAAAAGGGTTTCTAAACGTAATGTTCATGTGACTGCAACTAATAACGATACAAATTGCCCTTGTTGTGACAAGCGACACCCTTTATTTAAATGCTTTAAATTCGCAGCTATGTCCTCTGACAATAAGCGCAATTTTTTAAACGAAAAGAGAATTTGTAGAAATTGTTTAAATATCGGACACTTTAGCATCAACTGTCATTTAAAATCAAATTGTCAAATTTGCCAGCAGAAGCACCACACCACTGTACATAAGGAATATGGAAAAGTAAATAGAGCTGATAATAAGTCATCTGATAAGGTCATTGAAAACTTAGTTTGCAACTGCAATATTCTAAAAGATCAGCCTCAAGTACTCTTAGCTACAGTGCGTGTAGTAGTCAAAACACCCAGCGGTCTTTTTTATTTAAGAGCAATTCTTGATCAATGCGCTCAGGCTTCATTTATTACTCAAAATGCTGCTGAAACTCTAAAACTAAAAGGTATTAAGACTCATGCCCAAATAAGCGGTGTTTGTGGAAAGGATTACACTGCCACAAAACTAGTTCAAATTAGGCTGTCTTCAAATTTCGAGCCTAATTTTGAGATGGTCTGTCAGACTTTTGTTTTACCTAAAATTACAGCTTATCAGCCGCAACCAATAGATTCGAAAATGTTGTCAAGTTTAAAGAAACTTAATCTGGCTGATCCAAATTTCACTGAACGCGGTTCAATCGACTTACTCTTGGGAGGAGATGTCTACAGTAATATAATTTTACCTCAGCAAAGAAAATTTAATAACTGCTTATTCTTACAACTTACTCATTTTGGTTGGGTAGTTTCTGGGCCTACATCACAGGCCTCTTTTCCGAAAAATAATATAAATGTTAACGTGTGTGCTTTGGATAAGCAACTTCGCGCATTTTGGGAGCAAGAGGAAATAATAGAAAAGCGACTTCTTACAGAAGAAGAAGAACTTTGTGAGAAGTATTTCCAAAAGACCACTACTCGTGACCATACTGGTCGTTACACAGTTCATTTACCCTTTAAAGCTGCTTTAAAAGGATGTCCTTTGCCAATCTTTAATCATACTGGTTATAACGCGCTTTCTCGGTTGAAGAATGTTGAAGCAAAATGTAAAAGGAATCCGATGTTTGGTAAGCTCTATGAAGACTTCATAAAGGAAGACGAAGAACTTGGTCACATGGTCAAACAGGGTAGATACCCTCAGAATTTAGTTGAAAATAGTTATTTCTTGCCACACCACGGTGTACTACGAGATAGTAGCACAACGACAAAGTTGAGAGTCGTTTTTGACGGTAGTTCTAGAAGAACATTTCAACCCTCTTTAAATGAGGAACTGTCTGCAGGACCCGCTCTGCAAAATTATCTTCCTACTATTATAACACGATGGAGACGTTATCGTATTGGATTCACAGCGGACATAGAGAAAATGTTTCGCCAAATCAACGTAGCTAGTGAGCACCAAATATATCAACGGATATTGTGGCGAGATTCTGATTCTAATGATATTAACATATACAATCTTACAACCGTAACCTACGGTACTAAACCAGCTCCATTTTTATCAATAAGAGTACTTCGACAATTAGCGCTGGATGAGAAAGAACAGTTTCCATTAGCCTGTAAGGTACTCAATGCTGACACTTACGTAGACGACGTGATTTCTGGAGCTGATGATTTGACTCAAGCCCTAAAGCTTCATTCGGAGTTGTGCAAGTTATTAAATAAAGGTAAATTCAATCTACGTAAATGGTCCTCTAACTCTATGGATCTCATGGAATCTATTCTGCCTGAACTTCGAGCAGATTCTAAAGTTTTTGAAATTGAAAATGATAATTTTATAAAGGCTCTTGGTCTTGAATGGAATATAAAAGATGATTTCTTTTCTTTTAAAATGAAATTTGAAAATAGTGATGAGAAGGTCACTAAGCGAAGTCTTTTATCAGATGCAGCGAAGCTATATGACCCTCTTGGTTGGCTTTCGCCTACGACAATTCTAGCGAAAATAGAATTTCAAAACTTATGGTTGTTGGGAATCGATTGGAATGATTTTGTTCCAGAAGATTTAAATACAAGGTGGACCGAATATAGACACAGTTTAAAGGAACTGGAAAAAATAAATATTCCTAGATGGATCGGACTTTCAGCAACTAGGAAAGTGGAAATTCACGGATTTTGTGATTCTTCTAAGTTTGCGTTTGCTGCTGCTGTTTATGCTAAAGTCATTTTGAATAATTCTATTGTGAAGGTAAACTTACTACAAGCGAAAACTAAAGTAGGACCACTAAAACGACTAACTATACCTCGAATGGAACTCTGTGGAGCAACATTATTAGTCAAGCTTGTTAGCAAAATAACCTCTTCACTTGATAGCGAAATTACTAACATTTTTTATTGGACTGATAGCACAACAGTACTTTCATGGATTAGAGGCCAGTCATCTAGATGGCCAGTTTATGTTGGAAACAGAGTAGCAGAAATACAGAGAAGATCAACGAATAATCAATGGCGCTACATTTCAACACGAGATAACCCAGCCGATTGTGCATCTCGTGGAATTTCAGCAACGGAACTCGTTAACCATAAGCTATGGTGGAATGGCCCTAAATGGTTGTGTGAGATACCAGAAAAATGGCCAAAACAACCAATTTTAAAATTTGAAAATTCTGATTTACCAGAAACACGTGCATGTGTAAATGTACATTCAACTATTATGGAACTCGAATACCCCGAAATTCTAACACGATTTTCCTCTCTTAGCAGGCTAATACGCGTAACTGCGTACATATTTCGGTTTACAAAAAATTCATTATACAAAACAGAATCACAAATGACAGGTAGTAGTAAGATGACAGGTTTTCTTACCAGTAACGAGCTTAATTACGCCCGTATGAAACTTATCAGAGTTTCACAACAGGTTGATTTTCCGAACGAAATACTTCAGCTCAGAGAACATGGTCATATTAGTACTAATAGGACAGTTGCTAAACTGTGCCCTTTTCTCGATTCTTCAGAAATTATTCGAGTTGGTGGTAGAATTCAAAACTCAGATCTAAATTACTTTTCTAAGCATCCAATTTTACTCTCGAAAAGAAATCCTATAACTAATCTTATATTTTTAGATGCACATAAAAGAACGTTACACGGCGGCTTAATTGAAATGCATTCCTTTGTTTCACGAGAATATTTCATTTTGTCAGCTAGAAATATAGCGAAAAAGGTGTTACGGCAGTGTATGGATTGTTTTAAATACAGCGCAAAGGCAGCACAACAAGTTATGGGTAGCTTACCAAGTGTTCGTCTTAAGCCAGCACGACCTTTCAAGCATAGCGGCGTGGACTATGCAGGACCAATTACTATAAAACAATCAACTGCACGAAATTCTGTCACCACAAAAGGTTATATTTGTTTATTTATTTGTATGGTAACGAAGGCTATACATCTGGAAGCTGTGACCAGTTTATCTACAGACGCATTTCTAGCTGCATTTCGACGCTTTATATCCAGACGTGGAAATTGTACCGACCTGTATTCTGATTGCGGTACGAATTTTGTTGGTGCTCAGAAAGAACTGGAAATTCTTTACAAAAACAAATCTTCTTTACCTAAAGAGCTCGCTGAACTTCTGGCCTCTGATGGAGTCACGTGGCACTTCATACCACCAGCATCACCTAATTTTGGAGGACTGTGGGAGGCAGGAGTTAAGTCTACGAAACACCATTTACGCAGGGTTATGCATAATCGTATTCTTACATTTGAAGAGCTTACAACGCTTCTTACTCAAATCGAGAGTTGCCTGAACTCTAGACCATTGTGCCCTCTGAACAACGATCCTTCTGATGTTAACGCTCTTACACCGGCACATTTTTTAATTGGCGAACCATCTGTTTGTGTACCAGAAGAAGATATACTTCAAATCAACATCGATCGCTTATCCAGATGGAAAGTCGTCGAGAAATTAAAGCAACATTTTTGGCGCCGCTGGTCTCGCGAATGGCTTTGTCGGTTACAGGCTAGACCTAAATGGCTAAAGGTCTCGAGAAATGCTAAAGTAGGTGATTTGGTGATTATATTTGATGAACGTTGTCCACCCGGACAATGGCCTTTGGGTCGAGTTCAAGCAGTACACCCTGGTAGTGATGGATTCGTGAGAGTAGTGACGCTGTTATCGAATGGAAGACTTTTTAAACGTCCTATTTCTAAAATAGCCTTTCTACCTAATTTAGATACTCTTGGTGAAAATAATACTCCCTTAAGTTAAACACTATCGTGCTTAGGGGGGGAGAATGTTGGAGAACAACAAATTAATAATTATCTAGTTAAACGTATTTTTATAATGTAGCACATTTATATTATCATTTCTAATAATATTCTTAATGTACCACTGTACTTGCTATAATTTATCTATTATCTATCTTCTTTCTTTGCTTTTTTACATATACATACACACATACATGTACAAGCTTTGTCACGCGATTTTCTACCTGCTACTAAGCTAACCGGTTTTTATACATATCCTTGTTAGTGTAAAGAACCCTTTTTTATTATTTGTTTCAATTTTGTAAGAAAACAGAATTATTTTGGTTTGCCTAAATTTTGTAACAAATTACTATAATTCTGATCGTGAAAGCTAGAACATCACTGCCTTGCTGCTAATTGTATAGCTAGATCAGTAATTTATAGTCATACTGCCTTGCTGCTAATTTATATTCATTGAAAGTTAAATCATTTAAAGTTAAATTTATAATAATAAGTATTTTTAAATAATAAAATTAAAATAATAAATAAAATTAAAATAATAAATAAAATTAAAATAATAAATAAAATTAAAATAATAAATAAAATTAATAAAGTAAAATAAAACCTCAATCTTAAACAGTGATGGATAAGTTCGATTCCACTGGTTCAATCAACGAACGACCAACACCCGTACGTATGATTTGCAGGAAATATCTGAAAATTCGAGGCAGTCGATTTCGCATCGCTCACAAAAACGAGATCTTTCGCAGACCACAACTTTTGCAAAATTCAACTGACTCAGTAGCTGAAGGTAAAACGACAATAAACAACGAAGTGTGTTTGCAGAATGGGCTCTAGAGCAGTTCGAAACTAACCCATTCAAAAATTATCTTCAGCTATGAGACCCATTTCTAGATGAATGGGTACATGAACATGAGGTCCAAAGTTACTGATTGGTTCATCGGTCCATATTTATTCAAAAACGATGTTGACACTGCCAACGGCGAGCACAGTAGGCCACTTAGAGGTAATGTGACCTGGCCACCAAGATCTCTTTTTGACCCCATTAGACTTTTTCTTTTTGGGCTTTGTATAAGTCGCAGGTGTATGCTAATAAGCCAAAAAACGCAACGTCCCTCAACGCCACTATAACTCAAGCCATCGGTTAATTAATTAAATAAATAAATAAAATATGCCTTTCGAACGATTAAAAAATTCCAGACACACTTTGATTTATTTAAATATAAAGATAAGAAGGTGGATACCGATAGGGACTAGGGATGCCAAACGCGATTGACTTTTCGGGATAATTCGGGATCCAAAATTCACGAAAATCCCGGGATTTCGGGATTAGAAATTTCCCGTTTGGCATCCCTAATAGGGCCTTTTTGTTTTAATATGTATTCGGTTGGCATTATTGATTTTTTTCTTTCCAAGAGATGACATGCAATACAGGGAAGACAGTTATAGGAGAAAGCAGAGAAGGATAGTATGTGACAAATTTATAATAATTTTTTTGACGAATAGTGTAAAATCTTCGTCTTTTTTTTCTCGAGAATTACTTTCTAATAATACTCATTTTCTTTTCTCTATTGTGGTTAATCATACAAATAATTACATAATCAGAAACACCCTAGTGGAACTCTGGCGGTAAAACTACCAATTAGACTGTTGTTGGCTCTTGAGTAATCAATAGGCCATTCGACGATTATTATTATTGTGTCTTAGGTCTTTTCGAAAATTGTCATTTTAAAGCGCATACATACGTTCGAACGTATTTAAGTTGATTTTTATAATTTTTTTTCATATGGTCAACTGGGTTTAATTTGTCAACGATAATCATGTATCCTATTATCACATCATAATTTAATTGTTTTTAGAAGTTGTTGTCGTTTATAACAACACAACTCATATAATCTCCTCTTAATCATTGGATTATTAATGCCTTTAAAAAAGAAAATTCAATAAATGTTTGTCTACCCTCCTCAAGTGATGTCAAAGTGTCTATCAAAATGACACTCTCTTATACGATCCTAATCCAATCATTGTCAAAATATCTTGTCGCCTTCTACTATTCCTTTTAATTATTCCTACTTTTATTGGTATTTCAATATGTATTCGACGGGCATACCTTTAATCTGGCTTCCTGCATTGTCAAATTGGCTTTCAGTGGTAAGACTTCTTTGTTGACACTATGAAAGAAACCCATTGCTTTTGTCCAGGACAATAAGCCGGCAACGTCACCACAAACTCTACGTGCCATATCCATATTATAGTCTTCCATACGAAAGTACGGTTGTAATAAATCAATCATTTCATCGTTTATGGTATCCTTGGGATAGTTTTGTAGTTGCAGTAGGAAGGTGGTACTAGCCATCATCTAGAAATGGAAAATGGTAAGAAAACACAATAAAAATAAGGAAAACTCTCACAGAAATGTCTGCAACATGTTTTACAACGGTACCTTTAATGATTCTTGCCAAGAAGGCTTAGGACATGGTGTACCAGAATCTGGTATACAGGGATGTAGTTTACGTTTGAAAAGTATTAAAACACAATCCATAATGCGCATAATTAGGTGAGGTGGACGACCTAGTTTTCGCACAGTTGCTATATGAGCCGGTTTTATTGTGTTCAAAGCATTTTCAGCTTCTTCTAAGGCAGGTTTGGCTGCTTCAAGTTTTTCTTCCGCTAAAGCCTTTTCATTGGCTATACACGCCACCAAAGCCTCAGCCTTATCTTTTACTATAAGCACCTGATTCTTAACAATTTCTGCTTGCATGGCTCGTTCAGTAACCTCCACTAACACAGACTCAGCTTTTTTAGATGCCTCTACCAATTCCTCTTCCATGACCACTAAATCTTTCTTTAGAATTTCTACGGAGGCTGAAGCTTCCTTTAGTTTCTCTAACCCGGTATCCATTTTTTCCACACCGTCTCCCAATTCCTTTTGCTTTTGCTGATAAATATTTTTGTAGCCTGCTATAAAGTTGAGGTATGATTTTGGAGTCACGTGGGTAGCACGTCGAAAACGTTGAAAATATTCTTGGGAAGTTTCAGCCACTACGTCCTGTATTGAACCCAAAGCATTGACAAGTTCTTCTTTAACAGCCGGTGTACACTCTATTTCAAAGTCACTCAGAAAGTGTCGAGAAACCGAGACGAGAGCATCCTTGGGCCAAGGTTGAAACCAATCGATAGTACAACCCGATACTAAAGCTGGAAAACGTTGCACCCTCGATCGGAATGTTTCTCCCACGGGAGAGAAGCAAAAGGCCACATGCAGATTGGCACATGTACGAGCCAAAAAGAACTCCATCACACTTTCCGGGGTGGCAGTTTTACGTTGATTTTCACGCTTCATAATCGGTGTCAATTCCTGTACAATCTCAGCTTGTTCATCTCGTGAAAACAAATTCGATATAACGCCTGAAGACAAAATGTTATTTAAGTATTCCAAAAATCCCTCCTCCTTTATATCCATATCGGTGAAGAGAAAAGTGGTTCCCTTACCCTGTACACCACAAGTACGATACAGCAGCTTGAGATCTTCCAAAAAATTCGCCACATTGTAGGAACGAGTTAAAGCGATTTGGAATGTTTTATAGCCGGCTATAAAGGAGGCCAATTTTGTAAGCGATTGTTTGCCAGAGCCACCCACCCCGACCAGCATGACATTGCCACGAGGATGCCTTATGATGCGAGAAATCTTTACCAAATGCAGCATTGCATCCGGAAAGAAAACCAAATCCATCCCAGAACCTCTTACCATTTCATTGAATTGGGCAAGGAACATAACCAGACGCTCACGGAGTACTTCATGAGAGTTCACCGGTTCGTACACTTTTGGTAATTCCATATCAGCATCTTCTCCCTCTTCGCCTGTAGGTTCAGGAGCATCACGCATGAAATCAACGAATACCGGATTGGGTATAATCATTTGAGCATGATTTTCGCTCAGTTCTGTACGTACCAAACATGACAATTCCGAGCTGAACCACTCTTTATCGGGGAAATTAGTAAAACGGTCGGCAAATACTCGTGTGCACTCGTGTTTCCACAAAGACATTAAGACGCTCTCCGACGTTATTACAGTAGACAAGGTGCCCACCATACCCTGCCAAATACGTGAAAGATCTCGTAAACTGAAAACGTAGTGAAACTTGGCAGGAGTAGGCAAAAGCTTTTCCCTGGTACGCTGCCATAAATAACGGGTAACCACTATCAATTTCTTTATCAAGTTTCTAACTTCAGGTATAAAGCCTCTCTTGACATTATAATGGCCTTCTCCTATAACACGGAATATCTTATCAATCGAATCATTGTCGGGTATGTTACAATTAAAAACACAAAATTGTCTTTTCAAACGAGATGGTATGTCATTACGGCCACCGCCTGGCAAGCCCATTGCTGCCACATATTGCACATCTACAACAGTTGTAAAATCACCAGGTTTCTCTAGGCTATAGAATCCTTTCATATCCATGGACTGGCGTACAATTTCATTGGTTACTTGATCACCCCACTCATTTATCTCGGGTAAATTAATATCATCGATAAATACAATCAGTTTACGGCCACCAGGAGGTCCAAAAGTTACACCCACTCTTTTCTCCACATAACTTTCGATAGTTCTTTGGAATTGATAGGGACTTGTGGCCGATGAAAAATTAAATGAACGTCCCATATAAGTTTCAACATTCATTTTCTTCATGAAATTCTTCATAATTACTGTCTTGCCCGTACCTTGTTCACCTATTAACATTACCGCCTTCTCCTGGTTGGCTATACAACCTATGAGATAATCCATTCGCACATTATCCACTATGGGCACCAGTATACTCAAATAGTCGGGTGTCGAAACTTCAGGATACATGTAGGGTGTAACTAGAGTCTTCCATGATTGCCAGGCACCCGTCGGTGATACAAAGAAATCGAAAATACTATTCTCACTGACCGTACCCTTAGCATAGTCTAAATCGGGAAATGTCTCTTTAACAAACTGATTCACTTTAATACGATCCACTGTGCTCAGATAAGCTCCCAAACCCCAGGCCAAAGCAAAGATGTATAAACGATGTAAATGCTCGGGTGTGCAAGTATCTTCTTTTTCTTCCACCACACTTTCTTCGACGGCCTCCTCTGCGAAAACAAAATAGAATGGAAATGGAAACGGAAACGGAAACGGAAATATTAATTAATTTTGTTTGTAAACGAATATACTGAAAGTTTAAAAAAATTTTAAAACATTTTTCAGACGAGATCACATTAGAGAGAGAGAGAGAGGAATGGAGTTAGTAGACACAGATTTTCACAGACACAATTAAAAAAAATCGTATAAAATTGAAGAGTTAAAGAAAAGTTAATTTTGTTAGACAAGACGTGTTAGTAGAAACAATTCTTCTTAAAAGCACATGCGACTTATTATACCCTACACCAATGCAGATAATAAGTTTCGACAACCTGATGTTTGCAACATCTAGAAAAGTCGGTCGTATAGCGTGTATCAAATAAAATTGAATTAACCCGATTGTTTATTCGTTATCAATTGAAATTTTATTAAAGAACAAGTTAAAGTTACCAGACAATTGGATAACGTTTAACGAATACGAAAAATGTAATTTACGTCATTAGAATTCTGTACCAGAGCTACATATTTGATAAGAATAGGTTTTTCGATACTTCTTTAACGGACAATTAGACAGAAATTGTTATTTAAAGTTTAAACCAAAATCCACGCTTAAGTAAGCAACTACATTGGATCAGACAATAATAAAAATTGACTCCCATAAGTTCATCGTAAATCTTTCAATTGTAAATAAACATTTTTCAGAAGAAATCGAGGGAGAAGGCTAACTTTCAGTCAAAAACTTTCATCGTGGTGTTGGGCATCATAAAGTCGGACTTGACCGACAATTACTCTCTTTTATGTCTTAAGCAAAAACTTTAGCGAAAAGTGGTTCGACACTAAAAATAATTTAAAATTAATGAAATACAACGTGGGGAACATCTGAACTTTGACCCTTTATTATGGCAATTTTTTTTGAAGCTACATCTGTCGAATTAGTTGTCATTTATTCCGTCCGTTTTGCCAAATCAGCTTGGAAGGATATATGGGGGATCTATCTGATCCTAGTATTCATCAAAAAATCATCTTCAGCAATGAGACCCATTTCTGGATTAATGGGTATTTCGACAAACAAAATTGTCGAATTTTGTACAATACCAATCCACATGAGATTCAAGAGCGTTAAAAGCATCGCGAGAAAGTCACGGTTAGATGTGGGTTTTGAGCTGGCGGCATCATCGGTCCATATTACTTTGAGAACGATATTGGCCAGACCATCTTTTTCAAGTGCAAGTACTATGATCGATGATTATCAACTTCTTTTGGTCTGAATTGGATGATCTGGATACCAACGATATGGAGCACATGGAGGTGATGTAAACTGGCCACCCTTTAGGTTCTTCCTTGGCCGCAGTTGTATGTGAATAAACCACAAACCACACTGATCCTCAAATTCAACATCACACATGCCATCAAATTCAGCATGATTTTTTTTTTATCAGAGTCATTAAAAATTTGTCATTTCGAATGCTCTCCACCCAGAGAGTAAATGGCGAACATTTGAACGATGTTATATTCAACACATAATATCATCAATAGGCCCGATTATGATCTTCATAATTAACCTACTGTGCAAGGAATTGGCATGGTTATAAAGAAATTTAAAGTGATGAGAAGTGCTACAGATGTGGTCACTCTTTGTTGATATTTGACAACTCAAATGTCAACAACGACAAACAAAAAAGCAAAACAAAACAAAATAAACAAAAAAAAAACAATTTGTTAAGACAACCAGCTGTTTTGTTTACCAGCTGTCAAATGAATATTGAATAAGCAGCTGAACTGCGTATATTATTATTTCTGAACACTTAAAATATTGTACTATTGTGTAAACCGTCAATAAAAGTGCATATCTGAACATAGTATAAGCCACGCAATGGTTAAGGCCGTCAGAGCATTTACAACGTCTTAGGTATACTGTTTGAGTGCATTTCTCCATTTGAAAATTATGGAGATTATGACGATGTCTTCTTCAAACCACACAACACGACCCATGATTTTAGCTTTATTGCATTAGAAATTTTAAAAAAGTATAAAGGTTTTGGCGAGCATGCGATATGACTAAATTAGATTTTATGTGGGGTACGTCAAAAGATCGTATCTACGTGTATAATCCTCTAAAGTTGGGGACGATAAGATACCGCCTGAGATATCTGAAAAAGTGGTATAAAAACACGTCAAAAGAATCGAATTATGAAGCAAATCCAGAGGTCATCATAAAGTAAATCCACATCGTTTTTATTATTTATTTTAGTTACATTAAACAAGTTTTACTGCTAAGCAGATGATTGGTTTAATTTAGCAGACTCTAGAGTAGCCATCTGCAGTTAACTGGAAGCAAAGCCCTCTGTGAAATTGTTGTTGCATTCCTTGTAGTAGTAAGGAACATTTCTTACAAATAAAATCTTCGTCTTTCATAGAAAGGCACAGAGATTGATTGGATATGTGATAAGGACCTTAAAATCATTAAAGTCAACATGGAATTACACTCGCGGCTTTTGGAAGCACTTCAGATTTCCTACAAGGGATGTGTAAAGTTGTAAATTAAGTTAGAAACCTCGCTTTGTAATTAATCATGCCAGATTACGTTATCACACCAACAAACAAGAGCTAACAATTGTACTCTTCCTCATAAATTCCAGACCTCTCGCGTTTATGGGAATCAGTTATCGTAAGTTCCAGGAAATTTGTTTCTTGCAGAAAAGACTAGCGACAGATTAAGGATTTGATTTGGAAGCTATGTAGCCCAAATGATAGTTCAGATATCTCGTATACATATTTAGAGTACTGCAATATTTGCGTTTTTTTTAATATCGAACCACTCTGCATCATGTGCTTAAAAATGCTAAACGTTTGAAAGAAGTTAAAACAGCAGTATATACAATAAAAGCTGTACACATTAATAGAATAAATAATGTAAGTTGAAAGTAGATTAAAATAATGAAAATTTTACCATCTTCGCCGTCAGCTACGGAATTTCGACGTTCTTCTTTTTTAACAACTTTTGCTGAAAACGTTAAGAATGTTGGGTAATAAATTTTAAGCCTAACTGTTATACAACATGACATCTTAAACATAAAATATGCTTGCCCCTGCAAAGTAAACCAACTTACCATCTTGACTATCTTTACTTGACATGCTGACAGCTTGTTCGTCTTCCTTTTTAACAGGCACCAAACCCTCCAATATAAGCAACATTTGCCGCACAATATTACATTGTAACACAGGCATAAGTAATTTCAGGTTTTGTGTACCCCAACTAAACACAGGCACAAATGTGCGCTCAAATAGATCGGAAAATACTGTCTTCTCGCCCGGAGCACGATTTTTAAGCCAGGCCTGGACAACTTTAAAGTATACATAGAGAATTATTTTTTTTTTATTTTTTTTTTTAATTCAAATGATTATTTGGTTATTGAGAACTTACTTGGCTTTGAATCTAAGCCCGATGAACTCATATACACCATGCCATTACGGGAAACTGTGGCCGGCGAGGCATTATCAATATTATGAGGCTCAAAGATAATTTTAACTGTTGGAGCCATAGTTAAACGATCACCATTAGCCAACGTTAAAGTTTTATTATCATCCAAAACAGAATTTAAATTTTCTATCCAAATACTATCCACAGGTCCATCCAGTACCAACCATATATGCTCACCACTTTTGACTTTCAGAGTCTTGCGCCAAAGAGCAGAAAATATGCCATCAGTCCAATCATTGGTGGCCACATCCAAACGGCCGAACATTTGGGCCGCTGTTATAGCTTTCGGATTCATACGCATTTCACGATGATAGTCGCCCATTTGTGTTAAAGCCTTCATTAGTGTATGTATGCAAGTTGTTTTGCCAGCACCACTAGGGCCTAAAGTCATAATACCATGTCGGACATTTTGGGTTTCATACAACTGTATGAGCTTAAGAACCCACGGAGGATGGTAAACCAAATTCGCTTCCTCGGCCTGTTGAGCAATGGCAGCCTCCAATTCCGGATAATTGGTTTTTTCAAGGGTCTATTGCAACATTATTTTTCATTTCAAAATCAAGTTCATTTGACCAAAAAAGGAAAACTGAAAAACATCTCACCTGATTGGGAAACAAATCCGATACAAGTGATATGAATAGCGGTTCATCATCATCTATTAACTTTGATAGATTCATATCACGCAGGACTCGCATCACAATCGTACTCTCGCTATCCTTTGAGTTCCTTCGTTTAGCTGCACCCAAAGTCCGTAATACCGATAATATGTTACGCAAACCAAAATCATAATGGACTTGCTTGGTCAACTGTTCTTCACACAGCTTATAAAGAGTGTAGAATTTTCTCGCCAATGTTATATTCTCTAGGAAACCACATGAAGCCAATTTTACTCGTATGATAATTTGACGATCGGGCACCATCATGGCTACGGTGCGAAATTGAATTTTCAAATTTTCTGGCAATTCTTTACGGCCAGCATAGCCGGGATTCTAAAGATGATAATAATAAAGAGAAAAAATAAATTCTTCGATTTGTTTAATTGTAAAAGAATATGTATGTATTGTAACCGCTCACAAATAAAATAAATTTTAAATCATATTCTTTACACGTCTCTTCCCTGCATAATTAGCTGCAGATGTCGAGAAAATTGTACTATAAACTATATATCTATATATTTTGTAGAGTGTACGATTCCTACTTCAATACTACTTTGGCTAGGCCAAATATTAAGCAATCTTTTAAAATGACAAAAAGTTTTTAAAGTTTTTAACAATCACACGAAGTCCAATTGAGCTGTTTAACCCATTTACAGCCAAACAAGTACTACAAGTTAAATTTTTAAAATTTCATTGTATATTTATTTTTAACAATGCAAAAGAACAGAAACGTAAAAAAAAGTAAAAAAAATAAAAAAATTCAGGACATTAGAGGGGTGTACCCAAATTGGTACAATGGACACTTGTGAGTGATATTTTGCAAAACAATATTTTTCAGCGCAGAGTGTTTTTTGCATTTTTTGCAACTCCAGCGGCTTCTATTGCTGCAGATGACACAACGCACGCGCTTAGGAAGCTTTTCTAGAACATGATCTGCGACGTCTAGATGTAGACCCTCAATATTTCATGACGCAGGCCTAGCAGAATGTCTTTTGGACAACCGTTTTATATAAAACCTAGCTATGGATCGACGAAATTGCAATTGATCAATAGCATTTTCTTCATATAATGCATGTAGGCGCCACGCATTTGATCTAGCCATATTAACCATGTACGTAAATAAACACCACCACCATTTTTTGCTATGTATGTTAAATCGGTATAAAGATATAGATTGGTCCATTTCATTATCTCCGCCCATGCTTTTGTTGTAAGTTTTGGCATATCAACTTTATTTTTAGAAGACCATCTTCTAACTTTTCCTACTGGTTCATAAGAATCGTAATTGGTCGCCATTGTGCAAATACTGTTATTCTTCCAGCGGACCAGTAATAACTCATTATTTTTGTCAAATATGAAATCGAAATCGGCTCTTGAAATTTTCATAATCTCTTCTGCATTTGGCAGAGGACATTTCTTAGTGCGGTTTTCTCGGATTGTTCCTGTGGCACGGTAACCTAAATTACGCAAATCATTGAGTAACTCTAAACTTGTAAAAAAAATTATCAAAAAAGACAAAAGAGTTGCCACACAAACTAGCAACGAAGTGAAATGACAGGTGGCATTACTATTTTATCAAATTATTTTTAGACCGTTTGTTTCAAATTAATAACTGACATACTTTGTGTAATAAAATAAAACAAATTTAGTTTATAATTTATTTTTAGTATACTTGTGGCCATTGTATCCAAATTGGAACAGCATTATTATATGTTTTCTAAGATCTTATATATTTGTTGTATGAAACTAAAAATGCTTTTCATTGTTTCACTGTTTATTCAATTTTATATTATAGTACAAATAACGACTATAAGCTTTCGTTGAAAAAATAACTTTGATTACCATTGACCTACCTCTACATGTGTATTGTTAATGAAGTTTAATAGATTATTGCAACAATAAATAATTTAATATTTATTCAGAGCACTTTCCACTATTCAGTAATGCAAAAATAAAATAAACAGTTCTTTTATACAGCCTTAACAATTAAGTGTTCCCAAATTGGCACAGTGACCGTAAATGGGTTAACTGAAAACATGAGACAGTAAAGCCGGTCTTATGTTTATCTAAATAAATGTCTAAACTAAGATTTTAAACGTATACCTTACCACCTTAGTTCTGAGGCAATGCTTTTTAGAACCAGTGTCGACATTACCAGTACTTTTTGTTCTATTTAGTTCAGAATGTCGCCGGTTTTAATGTGAGTTGGACTTTGTGTAGGTGGAGATGCAAATTCAAATACAAAATACTCCATAATGAGCTGTAAGATAGGAGAGCGCCCACCATGTAATCGACAAATTCGGATTATATTTCACTCTATGACTAACAGCAGCGATATTTTCCACAGTGCAATAATATGGAAATATTAATAATATGACATCGCTGTAGTCTAGTGGGTAGTGTGTTGGGTTATTAGATGTAAGACCGCAGTTCAAACCCCAGCACAATGGGGTTTTTGCATAAAATGGGAATTAAATCGTGGGAGCTTTCCTGGTTGCTTTTTTTAACTTCTTTTGGTTTATTTCGCTTAAAGAAGATAAATCCATAATAATAAAAAATTGTGACCTGAAATGCATAAGGGCCTAAGAACCAAAAAATTCAAAATTGAGTTTTTGATTGATTCTGATGTACTACATCAAAATATATGTTCTGACAAAATTTTATAATCCTACTCTCAAAGATTATCCACCAACCAGATAAAATTAGAATTGAAGAATAAATCATTTTGAGTATCAAACAAGTTTTCATTTCATTTTGAAGTCTTTGTTTCGGGCTTCTCAGTTAACTGCCCTATTAATATTAAAGAGTAGTTTAATACTTCTTGTCCGCGCCAGCAAAGATGACGAATTTTCTTTCCTTTACTCTTTTGTATTTTGGTTTTTGCTTCTTTCACTGCAATCCACGAAATCAATATGTTAATTTTAATCAATATTTTTAATTTTTCCATGTATCGTTAAAAACTTTAATATTTCTTTATTGCTTGGCAATAAACGTGTAAACATTTTTTCTTTAAGAAATGCAATTTTTTCAGTAAAGGTTTCAAATCCAGAATTTGCAATTATTTCATAAAGTTCTCTTCGAGAAATAAAAATTGTATTCACGTTTGTACTGTCTTAGTCGTCATATGGTCTTAGAATTTTATACAAAAAATTTAATAGATAAAAATTATATATTTGCAAAAATATATTTTCATTTTTTTTTTAATCAGGTGCAAGAAGGTGCAAAAAAATTTTTCTATTATTTTACAAGGTGTCTTAGGTTTAAGAAATGAAAAAATTTTTTGCTTTACTTTGCTTAACTCACAACTATTTTTCCATATATGCTACAAAATTTGCAAATTTATAGGCCTTCACAAAAAATTTCTTTAAAAAATAACAAAACTATATAAACTTAAAGAACAACGAAGCAAATCTAATCTCAATCGTCTATTGTTGAAGACTCCATATTTTTTTAATATTTTTACTTAAAAACTTGCCGGGAACTAATTTTGAAAACAATGAAAATTTAGTTTTTTCACGAAAGATAAAAAAAATCAAAAAACTCACGCTTCAAAAAGACGTAGTAAGACGATACTTGCTAGGGACACATTTAAGAAAGTGATGCAGAATTTGGTGCACTTTTAGCTCATGTAAAAAAATATTTGGTACTCAAGAATTTCATTTTTTAATTAATTCCCATTTTAGGCATCAAAAACCCCAATGTGCCCAGGTCAGACATCAAAACAAAATTTGAAAAAATATTTCTTCGGCGATTTCCTCTCCGTTGATTTTTGGGTTCTCAAAAATTTGTCTTTCGGAATCGACTTTAAACTGTAGGTCTAACCACTCATGAAATTAACGCACACAACATAAGAAGTGTCAGAAGCTAGGGTTGACTAAAGGGTTGTAATGGCCAATTATTTATGTTATGTAGACATCTACAACAAAACGAAATTTTAATATTTCTTCAGCGACTTGCTCTTTGCCATGAAGAGTTTCTCAAAAATTTGTCGTTCGGAATAGGAAACGTTAAACTGTAGGTTTCGCCACTCACGTATAATATTAACGCATACAACATAAGTGGTGTGAGAAGCTAGGTCGTAATCTTGACTGAATGGTTGTAACAACCAATTAAGTAAGTAAGAATACGTGTATATACGAACTAGAGCAAGTTTTGCTAGTGTCCGAACGTAGGTGGATGTGAACTTAGTTTCACTATGTAGCTTTATTATTTGTGTCAACGATAGTGGCTGGTTCCGTAAGATGGTAGATGAACAACTTAACACAAATTGGCATAGGTTTATTTAAGGCACGTGTGAATCATAACCCAATGGAAAGATATGGGATAAGTTTTATTTATTTATTTATTTATTTATTTATTTATTTATTAGAATACAATTACAAATTATATTTAATTATATATAAGCTGAGTAACTTCGACCAAATGCTCGGTGTAGTGTAACAGACCAGAGTTTCTGGTGGAAATCGACCCACACAACTCTCACGCTAATAGTTTAGCACAATACCCATTAGACTAGCATGACACACATGTGTGGTGAGTTTGTAATTATGATTAAAGGCATATGATTTAGAGTTCTTGGATAATTTGCAACAACATACATACATACATATACACATATATTAAATATCCTACACATTTTATTGGATTCCTCAGCATTAACATTTATAAATAAAATTTGTATTTGCTTGCCAATAATGTATACAATCTTTATGTTTCTTTACAAAATCTAGACACGCGAATCGATTTCACACCCAAACGATATGCAAAAACAATATTTCCTCTTTAAATATTTAAAAACCAATTGAAAAACGACCAACATAAATAAAAACTTACGCAATTCGCAGAAGAAATTTAGTGGCACAATAAATATCATGAAAATATACAAACACTGTGTAGACCACTTAACTCACTATATGTTCTTAAATAAGAAATATGGTATATGGCAGGATAAAAAATAATAAAAGTTTTGAAACCGACATTTTATGATTTAAGCGTCTGCATTTATGGTATGTAAGTATGTATGTGTATGCCTAAGCGTAGGCTTTTAAAAATACAAATTTTGAAATGTTTATTTTATTACATTTGCAAAAAGGATAATAAAGACATTTGTAAATTTCAATATAAAATTATTTGATTTCAAGAGAAAAGAAACGAAGGGAGCACCAATAAAATGGTGGGGAAGAATAAATAATTTTAAAATCATTTATATCTTTAAGGCAAAACCCTGGAAACTATTGACAATATTTTGACTGGAAAGAGAATAATATTAAGTAAACTGTATATGAAAAAATTAATTCATAAAAAATTGTTTACATTATAACATACAGGACAATTTTTTGAATCCTTACCATAGAAGATTTTTGACTTACTTATTCAATTTTTCATTAGAGTTAACAGTTCACAAACTGAACCATTTTACATCATACCATTCATCAAACTATTGTTTATAACTGAGCCTATATTTTACATCAGATTCAGTATATCACACGTTGTTACATGTTGATCCTTTTTAAAACGCTTCACATCTTTCCAATTAAATACATCAAAGTGTGCGTTAGATTTCCTAGAAATTTTTATTCCTTTGAAAAACTTTTTGATGTTTTTATATACGGAATATAAATTTGTACATATTTCCGCCATGGCTTCTCTGGATGAAAATATCCAATTTTCCATTACTCTGTTAAATTAGGCTAAATTTGACCGATGGCATGGTTTATGTTGACTTTGAGGACCGCATTCAACCGTGGCTTAAAAAACCTCCAGAAGACAAAGTCTAACAGCATCAAGTCACACGATCACTTCTACATAAGATTACCATGCCCGCAATGATAATGCATTTGAAAAAATATGGAAATAGTGGTGGCATCAGCATTTTTAACACGTATAAAATTGACAGTCATTATCTTTACTGGGTAAGAACCCAGCTAATGTTATATTGTATATATATACTGAAGTCGCCGTGGTCTAGTTGGTAGTGTGTTGGCTTATCAGACGAAAAGCCAGGGTTCGAGCCCCAGGCCAGACATCAACATAAAATACAAAAAGTATTTCATCGGCGACTTCCTCTCAGCAGATTTCTGGCAAAAACTCTGAGAGTAAATAAAATTGCCATGAAAAGTTTCTCAAAAATCTGTCGTTCGGAGTCGACTTTAAACTGTAGGTCCCGCCACTCATGTATAAAATTAACACACACAACATAAATGGTGTAAGAGACTAAGTCGTAATCCTGACTGAAGGGTTGTAATGACCTATTACGTACGTACGTACATATGTATATGTACTGTACCGAGGCGTGGACTAATTCGAAAAATATTGAAAAGATACTGAATACTTTGGAGAGAAATAAAGTGAATGAAGAGAATATTTTTTCATAAAGACGCGCCAGAGTATATTAAAATAAAGGTGCAAAGGATGCGGCGACTGGAGTGTAGAATGATCTGCAAGAGTAAATTCGAAAGTAATCCAGAAAGGCTCAGAAGCTTATGATGAGTGTAGCATGCTATCGATGCAAAGATTACAAGGAACGTTTAAATTTTTGTTAAAGCAAAAAAGGAAAATAATATTTCTTACTTTAAAAATTTAAATAAAAGACTCCGAGAAAAAACATTTGAATCCAAGATTGAAATCATTTTACAAGCAAATCAATACTGTTGAACTCCACAAATCGTATTTCTTGCTAGGAATAAAAAAAAGGGGGTAACGTTGGACAAAGTGCGTAGAACTTAAAGGAAACTATGTTGAAAAGTAAAATTAATTTCTATCTAAAATCCTGTACTCCATTCATTTTCATAACTGACCAACTGCCGTATATATCAAGGAGAAAAATATAACCACATAATGAATAGTAGAGATTAGATGTTTAATCGAAAACTTTAAAAATTCTATTTATTGCGAATATGTTTGTCGAATGATAACAAATTTTTAAATAATTCTTAATTTAATAAAGCATTCCCATTAAATTCGTATTTTACTCTGAGTAAATGTACAATATTGTGAAATATTTAATAACCAACAGACGATATTTAATATTTTTTTTTCGAACTATGCAATGTATTCTGATGCATCCTAATGAAACATGATATATTTTGGACACAACATTTTATTATTTAATGTCTCATAAAATCTTTATTTTTTATTTTTCTCAACAGCAATGACATATTTTTGCAGCAAAATTTAAGTAATTTATCATAAAACCTTAAATAATCTCAACTTAATGAAATTAAATTTTCTTATATTGTTCTGTTGTCAGGAGCAAACAAAATTTAGGATCTAATAAAAGACTAAGCCATCCCGTTGTACCGTGTCATTTAATCAAAAACACACAAAAGAAGAGAAAAAAAAACATAAAGTTTGCCATTTTGGTCATTTTATAAAAGAACAGACCCGACGAATTCCCGTTACACTTAATGAAAATTATAATTTTCAAATAAAAATTTCAAAACCAAAATGAACAACGAAAAAACCAGACCATAAATTAATCGTCAAGGGTGGGTGGTTTAACTGGACCGTAGAGAGTTGTATTGTCCGCTTGTTTTTCACTTCAGATGAGACAACAAACCGTGAAAATTAGGAGGCAAACAAACTTGTTGGCGGTTAGTTGTGAAAAAAGGACCTTTAAAAGTGTCTGTATACATACATATATACAGATTATTTGCATGTCCTTTAGTTCGAACAACTATCGGAGGAGCACTTAACAGGCACTAAAGTGTAGATAATGAAGTGATTAATTGTCTCTATAGGTGGTATGAAAAATTACCCAAAACCATGAAGCTGCTTCGCTTACGTTTTTGGTAAATTAAATTTAATTTTTCTTAGTTCTTGTTCGAAAGGTCAATTGTGTGTATTCAGCTGTAAATAAGGAAAAACACAAGTAAACGTTTTAATTTTAATTTTTTCCTTTTTTTTTTGTTATCACCCCAACAAGGAGAAAACATATTAGCTTTGTTGCAAAATAATTTTAATTGAGCGACAGCTGGAACTCGTGCACGTTTAAAACAAAAATTAAGTAATTCGGCAGAAGTATTTCAGTTAAAAATTTCCATTATTTGCTTCAGTTTGAAGGAAACAAACTTATTTACAAAAATGAAAAACATAAAACAAAAAAAAAGGTTAGAAAATACCAACAGTTTTATTCTTCATTATTTACTCAATAATTGAAAGTGTTGTTCAAGGTGAAAGTTATTGTTTTAATGCTTAAAACGAAATGTTCAACGAAATTAATTTCAAAAGAGTTGAACAGGGTTGAGTTCTTAAACACAGAAAATTAAAACAATTCAAAATAAAATTTAAAATAAAATGAATGAAAAGTAATTGTACCAAATATTCTGATTACCATTTGTATTACAATAGATCGTTTAAAATTAAATAAACAAATAGAGTATGAAAGAGAAAAAATATTTTATTTGAAACTATGTGAAATACTCTTTATTCCTACCCTCAAAAACTATATACCGAAAAGTTTTAGATAAGCAAACAATGTATCTGTATGATGCTAACCTATGAAATTATTTAAATCAGCATTAAATTTTGTGCAACTATATACCAGAGGTTATAAAAGTTTAATTTTTGTAATTTTTTACACTTATAATGCGTCTTAAAACACATTTGGTTGCCCTGGTAGTCTAGTGGGTAGTGTGCTAGACTATTAGCGTGAGGGTCGTGGTTTCGATTAACACCAGAGACTCTGGTCTGTGACACTACACCGAGCATATGGTCAAAGTTACTCAGCTCGTATATAATTACAATATAATTTGTATCATAATTAATTAATAAATAAATAAAACACATTTACTAATTTCATCGATGCCTTTTACTCCTTCAACAAGGTTATACCAATGTACTGGAACGGTTGCGAGATGAATTAATTCGTTCTATCGGAGCTTTATGTTCAACAATTCCATTTCGGTTTGTCTCAACGTTTGTAATGGCCATTCACGTCCTCAACTTTCTTTTGGATTCCACCTAATGTTTACGTTTACATTACGTTGTGAGCAACCCATTGTCATTAGTAACGATGACATAACGATCTTCACCGATGGCTCAAAAATGGAATGTGAAACTGGATCTAGGGCTTATTCCAATAAGCTAGCTAGGGCAGCGTATTTAAGGAGAAATTTTTATTTTTGAACAAGCTGCACGTATGAGCAAACTTAATCATATGTTTGAACAGTCAAGCCGCAATCAAAGTGCTAGGATCCCAACTCGTCAAACCAAAGGGCATCAGAAGTTGCATAGACTCTCTACACCGTATACTTCGACACAACATCCACCTCTACTGGATACCGGGCCACTGAAGAGCACTGAAGAAATCGAAGATATTTCAGGAAGGGCCGATAGAGGAGATACATATGTATATCCGCCCCTACAATTCAACAAGCCTGGTTGCCAAATTTCAAAACTGCTATATCCAGCAGTGAACAGCAGCAAAATCAAGGGACTACTTCAGTTCGCACTCTAGTAGGAATTCATGATTACTTCAGAAACTGTCAAGATGTGGCAGAATCGCAATGGGTTCAATACCTTTGATGTAAAAGCCCTGCACTGCAAGACAGACGTCATCGGTTTTTGGGTGATAGAACGTTTGAATATTTAGGCATAGTGGTGGACGTGCCAGTGAAGGAACAGTCTGGTTTCAAACGAAACTCAGGGTGGTTCACAACTAACGGGGGCTTATCTCACACTAGGCGACACAATGGCTCATATGGGTCACCGATTAAACTTGCCTGTGAATGGCAAGCCACCATTCGAACAAATAGAACTAATTTTTAAACCATTAAACTGTGTAAATCCGGTACTTTACAACTTTTTATTGCGCAGTTTGTAGTTGTATATTAGTCTTACATTTTGATGGTTATATTATTTTTTTTAATGAGTAAAAAAATAATTTTGCATATCTTAAGTACAACAGCGCCATGAATGTCAATTCAATAGTGAAAGCATTTCCAAACTATGCTTTTGTTAGGAAAAGGGAACATATATGAATCCGGTCTTCAATTAAAAAAAATTCCTGTATACCTTTCAATAATAACACGGTGCGACAGTCAAAATACACCCAGCTAATGACATAGTGTGTAGTTCATAGTAGAACACAAAAATATTTTTTTTATATTTCTCGAACCCTCCAAACTTGTTTTATTTGACAAAAACGGTATTTTTGATCTTTTCACACAAAATTATTGATTACCCAAATATTTTTCAACCTACTTTCAAAACCCAAAGTTTTTTGAAACGGGAACAGATGAGCCTTTAAAATAGTATACATAAACGTATGGTTCAAATTTACATGTTACGAGTTTTGATCGGGTAAATTATTTTTCTCAGTTTTTCAAGTTTTGCTATTCTTAATTACAAAATTTAATTAAGAAATATAAAATAAGTGATGACATTCTGAAAGTGCATTATCTTGTGAAGAGATTGACACTCGTTTGATCAAATCGGACAAAAATTACTGTAGTTATTAATTAAATAGTATAACAGTCGTGTTATATTTTTATATATGTCATCTTATCAAATAAACTTTCAGTTCAAAAATTTTCAAAAGTTTTGATGGATCTGGTAGTCGTGCAAACGTCAAATTGACACATTTTGCGATAAACAGTCAAGATCCATAAAAAATTCTGAAAATATATGAAATATGAGAAAAATATAACTCGACTGTTGGACTCTTTAAATAATAACTACGGTAATTTTTGTCCGATTTGATCAAACGAAGTATCAATCTCTTCACAAGAAGAATAATGTCATCATTTATTTCATATTTTTTAATTAAAGTTTGCTACTATGAACGGACAACTTGAAAAAATATGAATAAAATTTGCATTTGTCAAGTTTACCTCATCAAACCTCATAGCAGATTAAGTCAAATAATACATATATATGTATTTCTCCTTTCTAATAAGGTTTAAATTTTGGACATCGGTTCAGAAGTGTTTGTGTAATCAATAAATTTGTGCGTAAAGTCCGAAAAAAAACAGTTTTTGCCAGTTGGAGGGTTCAAGAAATATAAAAAAAGATATTTTTGAGTTCTACTCAACAAAACTCACAACTTACACTATATCATTAGCTGGGTGTATTTAAATTTTTTTATTTTGTCGCATAGTGTAATTATTTAACAGCTAGTCAATTAATAAACAATTTAATCGTATTAAAAATTTCAATCAAAATCTTCCTGGGTGTAAAGCAAACATAAAATAATTATTAGTTATTGCTGCATAAATTTACTTTTATTTTGAAAACCAAAAAAAAATCAACTCCTGACACAAATACTGAATGCATGGTATGTACTTGTGTATTACACGTTCAGCATTAAACATACATTTTATTTGAATTGTTTCTGTATATTTTTCTTTCAACTGCTTACTTACTTACTTACCATCGTTATAAAAATACCAAATTCAGGATTCATTTCGATTGTATCACCATCTGTAAATATAAATGATTTTTTCTTTTCCTTTTTCGCTGTTAGCACGACAGCAACCTGTTGCGCTGCCACCGACAAGACTGGCAATTCAATGCGATTGAATTCATCGAAGCAGCCCCACGAACCGGATTGAGCTAAACCCTTGTAAATGCGACCCAAGCCTCTGTAATATGAAACGTGTAATGAATTAAACTTCCATCTAATTTTAAATTAAATATGCTACGATACAAAACTACTGTTATAAAAATATATACATATAATTGCAAAGAAAACATATACACATATGTATTCGTATGTATATGGTAAGCAATATTAACATTGATGTTAGTATGTACTTATAAATCGGGAAAGAGAAATTGTTTAATTAAAATTCAATTTCTTATGAGAATGCATCGAACGTGATATGCTGCTCCTGTACATTATAATTAGAAGGAAAGGATATTTAAGTAGCAAGAAAGTGTGTGACATAATAATAATGTTTGAAAAAGTAAAGAATAATTTTTTATATTTTTTTATACACTTTTATATGTAGTTTATAATTTTTAAAATTCCATTATAATTACACCACAATACAATTGAAATTCTTTGTCAAAACGTTTTAGGCGGAATGATTAAGATTATAAACACGAAGCATACAAGATTGCCTGCGCACTTTCCGTACACATTAAAAATTTAACTGGAGGTATTGTAAAAGCTGATAATGTCAATTCGTGTTGGCATTTTTGTTTAGTAGAATTTGGCAAGCCATAAAGAATCGTTTAACGCCAGAACAAAGCTTCTAGATTATAAAAATTTACTTTAAAAAAAAATTAAACCTGTTCATGTAGGTCATAGAGCACTTGGTCCATTTTTCATTTTTTTTTATTGATCACACTAATTTTCCACTTCTCAATTCAAAACCATTAGCAAGACAAAGAAAGAGAATATTGCTACTGCAGCGCGAAGTCTTGAAGAAGACTCCGGAATGTCATCATCCTTCTAAATTTATTTGCCTTTGTCTTTCAATTATGTTGACAATTTTATTAAATTTTACGTACCTAAAAATTCAAGTCTCCGTAGTCTAGTAGGTAGTGTGTTGGCTTATTAGACGTAAAGCCAGGGTTCGAGCACCAGGATAGACATCAAAATAAAATACAAAAAGTATTTCTTCGACGACTTCCTCTCAGCAGATTTGTGGCAAAAACTCTGAGAGTAAATAAAAATTGCCATGAAAAGTTTCTCAAAAAACTGTCGTTCGGAGTCGACTTTAAACTGTATGTCCCGCCACTCATGGATAAAACTAACACACACAACATAAGTGGTGTGAGAAGCTGGGTCGTAATCCAATTATGTATGTATGCATAGCATAGCACAGTTCTCTAATTAATTTCCCTAAATACGCGAAGTGTGTCTTGTGTAGAGCAAAATTATTGGATTATATTCTGATTTATCTGTAAACTTAACCCTATCTGTCAATCCAAGCATATGTACAGTGATGTTGTAGTAGATACTACTCATGTTTAAACGATAGCCAGTCGCTGTTAATGAGTGTCACAACTATCATGTATCACACAATGTATGGATTCACAATCATTATTACAACTTGCCGTTAAACTTGGGTTTAGTTAAAGGTACCTTTAGCTAAAGGGAACTGTAAAGTTACCTTTAAATTATTTTCGTTATTACAACTTACAGATAAAATAAACTTAACTTTTGGAAGTTCGGCTCCGAACGACAGATTTTTGAGAAACTTTTCATGGCAATTGTATTTACTCTCAGAGTTTTTGCCAGAAATCTGCTGAGAGTAAGTCGCCGAAGAAATACTTTTTGTATTTTTTTTTGATATCTGGTCTGGGGTTTGAACCCCGGCTTTACGTCTGATAAGCCAACACACTACCTACTAGACTACGGCGACTCGTGCTATGCTATACTCTGTACTAAAATATCGCACGGTTAAGTTCACCCAGATTTCTTTGTTTCACTTGGTGAGAACTTTTTTTTTTGGAAAAATTGGGGTCTTTACTGTGTTACTAGGTTACTATGGCCACAGCAGATAATATGTACTTCGAAGCCACTATATAAAAAATTAATTATTATTATTATTAATTATAAATCACAGAAGTTAGCAGGAGTTAGTCTTAAATAATGATTTTTTTAACTACTCTTATTTCATTTTTACTTTTTCAAAGTATATCGATTATTTATCGATTTATTTTTTGTGTTTAATTTGCACCTATAAAACACCACCTTTAAATAATTAATTCTTATCAATAATTTTATATTATCAATATGTCTGTCTGGCTATGGTATGCAATGTAATTTTAAAATGTTCAATGTGGTCGCACACATGTGTGTTATAAACTTTCCCATCTGTTGGAATACCGTTTTATCCTTAGCAAATACAACATACACTAACCTGTAATCCATTTGATCAGAACAATTAAATACAACCACATATTTCGCCAACGTTTTTCCCATGTCCTTTACAGTTTCAGTTTTTCCTGTACCAGCTGGACCACATGGTGCGCCACCCATACTCAATGTTAAAGCTTGAGCCAATGTAATGTAACAGCTATAGGGAGAAGGATAAATTAAAAAATAAAACGAAATAAATTAGAGAAAAATAAAAAAAAAGAAATGCAAATCGTTTTATAAAACTATGCAGAGGAAACCAAATCAAATAAAATTACAATAAAACGGAGGAAAGAAAAATCTTTTTGAATTTATTTTAGTGGTGAAATGAAAACGTGAATAATAGAAATTAAATTTGCGAAAAATTTCTACTGTTTTATAATTTAACTTACCGATCTGTAAGTGGTGTTATAACCAATCTGTCAGTGCATCCTAAATATTCATTCTGGTAGGTGAAGGTAACATCGGTAACTGAAATCCAGGTCTTATCCAAATCCTCTTTGAAATAGAAACGACACTGTTTTAGCCATTCAAAATCGTTGGCTGATTTGATATTCATGCGACACTGGAAGAAAACTCCTTCAATTGATTGTTTTAATATTTTTTTTATTCAAATTTACCAAAATATCAAATATATCCCTCTGATGCACATGTATAGTGATCAAGGTCTCGAAATTAGTTCGCTCCATTTTCGTTAGATTCCTGGTCGTTTGATCGATGAGCGTATTTAAAATATCCAAGAATTTATTGTTCGTTTCGGACATGACTTTCCTCTCATGCCTGGCCTGCATCAGAGCCATTTCCGCATCACGTGTCCAAATCATTTGTATGCCTAAAAGGCCAACTTGAGCTGGTACCTTCTCAAGAAAACCCAACAGAGTAAAGTTTGGATCATTGATTGTGGCATAAGCGGTACGTATAATGGAATGTAATGACTGCTGTGCTGTGACCAGTAATTGAGTTAGCCATGTCTCTACCGAACCTTCGGCTCGTATGGCACGATCCAATTGAATCATTTCACCTTCATTTGATATGATGGCCATCATTTTATTGTATTCAATATCGTGAAACTTAACATGACGCGTATTGTCAAATATAGACAACAAATGGTTTTGTATCGTATGGGAATCAGACGCTTGACCTAAAATTTCCAATAATGCCGGATCAGATACAAAAAAGAAACGTGGAAACATCATGCGTTTGCGTTCCAAGTAACCACTTAAAGATTTCTGGCATATTTCCAATTGTTCCTGTAGATGAGGCAATAATTGCTTAAGCAAATCATCGCCTACACAACAGGCCACTACGCCTGGGGTTTCATGGGCTCGTTGCATAATTTTTTGCCAAGACTTATCGATTTTGGAGAAACGTTTAGCTTCCTTGGGTAATTGTTTAGCAATATCTCCACCCACAAAAACGGCTTCCAAATAAACCCACATATTTTGTACCAACAACCATCTCTCCAATATTTCATTAGAATTGGACAAATCATAGACCCATTGTTGTATTTGCTTGCGAAAGGGAGCATTGTAACGATTTGACAGTAGAGAACCCAAAACCATTAAACTGTCTTCCAGTTGGCCTATGGTTTCAGCTGTGGTATCGCCTCTTAACAGCAGCTCGCCCCTATTATTAAAGCTCATAAATTGTAGTTCGTGAACCGACCATTCATTTGTGACTTGTTTTAATTTTGCCTCGATATCCTTCTCTTTCATGGCACTTATACAAATATCCTCAATATCTTCCTTGTGTTTTAACAGAGGTGCTTCCAATATATTCTTTAAGGAGAAACCTTCAGAGTCAAACTCAAATATGTAGTTGCTTACATCCATAATTCTTTGCCAATGCCTGGGCTTCATAGCTTTATTGGCCATTAATTCCAGCAAAGGACACATATCATTGAAATCGTCTATAGTTTTCTTCAAAGCATGAAAAGCTGGCCACTCTTTCAAGCCTTTGGGCAATTTTCGACAACGGTTTTGAAATTCCATTAACTCATTATTGATTTCTTCAATGTCCACTTCATTCCAGGGTATATCATAGTAACTACTTACACGATCTATAACATCATTGTAGAGCTTGTACAGCTTTTGCAAAAGATTCAGTTCTTTTCTAATTTGACCCAATTCGGGATAGTCGGTTTGTGGCAAGCCAAAAAGTTCTTCACCACTTTGATAAGTCTGTAATCGACGCCACATGCCTTCAAAGCGATTTTGAAAAAGTATTAAACGATCAGAGGCTTCTCGTGGTGACAAACCAGGTTGCATGGGTCCAGCTGTGCGGTATTCATTAACATAAGCAATCTTATCTTGTTTAAAATTATCCAAATTATTTTTCAAATCATCTTGGAAAGAAGGTTGCATTTCCAGCAGTTTTACTTGGGCCTGCAGAGCACAAGCCAATAGATTTTGAAATGTTGATCGTAAATTATCAACCAAATCAAATTGTTCTCTTTCCACCTGAACCTCATAGCGGGTAAGAACGTTAAAGGCTTCCTGAACAACAAAGACAATATAGTGTTATTTTTAAATTTATAACAGTTTGCTAATTACCTCTATGGGATCTATACGCAACTCCATGTCGACTTCTTGTTCCCGTATCTTGCCTAAAGTCTCCATTATCATACGCACATCATCCAAATCTCTTATGGGACGATCCAGTTTACGGTCCATTTCATTCATTACAGCGTATACATAATCCATTTCCTTCTTGTATTTTTTCTTCATTGCCTGGCCAATTTTATGGTTGCAAGCTAAATAAATAAAGCCATGCTAATTGTGTTTTACTGTATTCTAATTCAAGATAAGATTTCATTTCATTACTTACACTTTATCTCAATAGCCAAACCATACTTCAAACGTTCATTGTACACTGCTATACACTGGCCAAAGGCTTCCATATCTGGTTCTACCAGTAGGTTAGCATCTAACTCGGCTAGACATCGTAGAGTCGATTCAAACTCTTGTAGACCGAATTCCATAAGCTGTCTTGTAGTGCGATCATTTTTCCACAAGAAATGATAGGGTTTCCAACGTTTTATATAAGTTTGAATTTCCGGTTTTATATTTTTCGTGCAATTCGATAAAAGATTTAACGCTTTTGCCACTTCTTTGTTATCCATAATTGCCGAATAGAATGATTTTAGCATGTGTGGCATTTGAGGTTTCTCCTCCGACGCCAGGGTATATAGTTTACGGCGTTTAGTGTTATGATTCCGACCCACACGTGGTTGGGGTGTAATGGAAACTTGCTGTTGGAAAAAACAAATTGTGCGTAATAGTATTCAATTATAGAATAAAGCATAGCATCTGTGTGTATAAATGATAACAGTATATAACTTACTGGATTTTCTTTACCGCTAGTCCACTGGGCCACTCCTTTAGCTATGCCAGTAATATTTTTACCAGCAGTTATCAAAATTTCTTGTAACTCCTCCAGATTTGGTTTAATAACCACACTAGGTATCTGTAATTGAGCATATAAAGCGAAAACTGGCTTTCTAGGCGTTGTATCATCATCATCAGCTACAAAACGTCTTCTAATAGTATCTAAGGCAGCTCTTATAACCTTTATTAGAACATCAATAACTTTACGACTGTAGTAACGTCTCATTTCTACAACAGCATTGCAAACCATATCCTGAAAGTAACGTGAAACAGTAGTCACTATAATGCCATAATTTAAATATGTTGTGCCTTATACACCTGCATGCCTTTAGGCAAACTCTCAGAAGTGGCCAACAAAGTTAGAGGATTATCAAAACAAGACCATAAAATACTCCAATCTTGCTGTTGGCCACCAGAGGCAGCCGCACCACCACTATTTGAACTTGATGCTCCACCACCGCCAGCTGCACTAGTACTGGCACCATTGCCATCGCCTACCTTTCGCGATGAAGCAGGTTGATCTTTAGCTGGACCTTGTACAAATTAAAATTATCAGTAAACGTACATATGTCCTGCTTTCATTCTTTACTTACCATCAAAAAGTGTTACAACATCGTCTCCAGCAATTTCCTTGAACGTCTCTGTGGCTTTGTCTACCAAATTTAAAACCTCTTCTACCGCTTCTGAGACCATTTGACTTTTACGATTGAGTTCTATGGCAGCTTTACGACAAGATTCTTCACTCTTTTCCAAAAATTCATCCACATTCCAAATTTCATCGTCTAAATTATGGTTTGGATTAAAACATTGATTCTTTAATTTTTATTAATTTACTAACACTCACCTCCAGGTAACACTTGCAGCGATATTTCCTGCATACACATTAGCACATGCAATATACGATTGGAATAAATGTCATGTATTCTGGCAACCAAAACTTCAAATGTTTCAATGGCTTGTTTACAGCGTTCATAAAATTCATTCCAATTTTGATTGGTCCACTAGAAATTTACATTAAAACTTAGAAATGCTAAAGAAAGTCTAGGCCTAAATAATGTTTCGTATGTTTTATGCACCCCAGATTTTAATGTCTATTTTATAAGGCCTGATTTTATAAGGACTTTTAATTGTCACACTTGTTTTTAGTAAAATAGATTCTTAGAAATTTTTTATTCGAAATATATGAAGCAGTTAATCTACATATAATTATAACAATGTAGAACGATTTTCAAAAGAGAAACTAGTTCTGCTCTCAACTATGCACCCAGTATGTTAGGGTTTACCGAGTATAACGTCCTCCACTTCAAAATCTTTAGTACCACAATCAAAATTCCGAAAGAAATTATAACCCTCGAAATTATTCTCGTCTACATTATTACGGATCAGACATTCGCACTGAAGATGCTGAATTGTATTTTTCTTCTCCCCATCCAGGCAGCTTCAACAACTGTCGATATAAGGGACGTTTTCAGACATAAGTAACTTTCTAACCCTTCAATCTAGATTACGAGCTTGTTTCTCACACCACTTATGTTGTGTGTGTTAATTTTGACCATAAGCGGCGGAACCTACAGTTTAAAGTCGATGCCGAACGACAGATTTTTGAAAAATTTCTCATGGCAATATTATTTACTCTCAGAGTTTTTGCCAGAAATCTACTGGGAGGCAGTCGCCGAAGAAATATTTTGTCATATTTCGTTTTGTTTGAAATTTTTAACCTGGGGTTTCAACTGTAGCATCACGTCTAATAAGCCAACACACTACCTACTAAACTACGGTCAACACCATTAAACATAGGCTAATAGACTTTTAATATTCTAAAAGCGGTGATATAGCCAACTGTCTCTATTTTTCTCCAATTTTAAGGGAATTGAAAGTTCGTCATATATACATAAAGTCTACATTATTATCCCTATTTGTGAAGAAGTGTGCTAGGGGAATTGCTTTAAGAACACACAGTTCGCTCCAAAACTAGTTTTTGGTTATCCTAGTACTCTAGAAAATATTCCACTTGGGGGGTTCGATATCATTCCCTTAGGTCGTGAGGAAAGGGTTAAAGTCATCCTCTCTCGATTTTAGGGGCTAAAAAGGGTGAAAGCGTGAATCAAAAATTGTGTATATCAGCGGAATTCTCTGCACTTATTGGAAAAGTTGTGCTTGTTGGTTAGCGGGTTACTATGGCATCGCAGGCATTAAAATTGCTGGAGGATTGGCAAATTGTAGAAGACTTTATGGATACAAAGCTCTATTGGTAGACTAACTGATTATGGTGCAAGAATTGCTGAGTGATACACAAAAGATATCAATTAAATACAGAAAAAATCAAATCTTTACCTATCGGAGACACTGCTGGGTTTTCTAGTTGCCCATTTCGATTTGGAAAACAATTGAATAGAATCGTACCAATGGCCTGCCTTTTGCTTAATAATTCCTTAAATGAGAATGTTTCATTAAGGGTACAACAGAAAAACTTATTCCTAACATTATTAACATTCTTTCATTCTAAACTGATGAGCTTGTAAAATAAATGATTCATTATCCTTTTTACTAAATATGCATGCCATGCATCCGATCTAAAACCAATACCATTAAAAATTGAATCAAAAAATTGATATGAAAACTGAGTACACAAAACCTTTCTTTGGAAAATGTTTTGATATATTTGGAGTACATGTGTATTTCGATAATCCAGTTAGAAGTGTGCAAAACTCCGAATGTCGAGTCCGTTGGTTCGTTGACTGGGTTGGATTTACACTATTTACTTACATTAATTGTGGTTAAGCCCGGTTTCAACATTGCCGTCAAGCGCACCAACTGTGGCAGAAATAAAGGCCTTACTTCCAATTTTACAGCCCGTACAGTTGTCAGAAACATTTTTATGAGATGCTGAAATCGAATACAAATATATTTGATTTCAAATTTTAATTAAAATTCGCTTACATTTAATGAATCCTGTATTGTGATGAAATAATCTTGACGACACATTAAAGTTGCAGCCACAATAGGTAATTCAATATCAAGTTTGGCCAATAGTTTAGCCTCTCTTATCAATAACGGTATAGTTGGGTGTAGATTTACAAAAATACGATCTCCTTGCAATGATAACAGTGGCTGCAAGAGGCAGGCATCTGCCACACTAACATCTTGATCCAACCAAATGGCTATAATTTCATCCTCATATTCATGCAAAACGGTCATGGTATGATTGAATCGAAGTTCCAAATCTCGACAAGGTGGTAAATTACCCAATACGGGATGTTCACAGACATCCTCCACCAATTCACTGATATGACAATCCAAAGAACGAGCCCAATAGATGCGACCAGCCATAGGTGGAAAATTTCGACTGACCGGCGGATCATCACGTTGTTTGCGGAAAAGTTTCAAAACCCTTTCCACTTCTTTATCCACATAGCGTATAATACGCAAATATTTTTCATCCATTTTGGTTAGTGGTATTTTTTCGCTAACCTTTTCAAAACGTACCAAAAATCTAATACACTGTGGAGTCTCCCATACAGTATCAAAATTTGTCTCAATCAATGTGGCTATAGTATCCTTTAGAGTATCCGTTTTGCTAATAAATTTCTCATAATCTTCATTAAACTCGGCATTGCGATGATCTAGGTAATCGTATTTCTTCGATAGAATATCTTTTTTGGCTTCCTCAAACAGATTTGAAGCATCTTCTAAAGCTTCACCCAAAAGCAAACCTTCCAATCTGCGCTCAAATAGATGATTATAGTCATCGATTAAATTAAACATAGAAGTGATTTTGGATAAACGTTCGCAGAATGTATCGAATTTACCAAAAACAAAATTTTCGGAAAATCCAAATGGTGTTTGATTAGGCAAAAACGGTTGTTCGCGTACGGTATAATAAGTCTCGTGATAAATGTGATTCAATTTAATGCAGTTACTAAGTTTAGTGCGTACTAAGTTACGGTCTTGTGACCAAATGGTTTCTTTGCAACGGCAAGTGATGTATGATTTGCAAGTTTCTATCATTTGATTGGTTATCTTAAAAGAAAATTTCATGAATTATAAATTGTTAGCAGCTTAATTTGAAATGCTCACCTTAACCATAAGTGCTGAAGTCCTTTCGGAAGTGTTATAAAATTGTGAGACGCTATAGATCAAGCGAACTGTTTGCAACAGGTTTAAAATGGATTCCTTCATGCAAACCTAAAAGAAAAATTATAGAAAAAGTGAGGTTAAAAGTCATCGATTATTAATATCTTTAAAGTAAAATAAAACACATTGAGGGAGAAACGTCATCAATATTTTTTATTCCTTTGGAAGACCAATTCATGCCTGTAGGTGTGGAAGACAAGAGACTTCCTCTCAGCATATTTGTGGCAAAAACTATGCTTGTAAATAAAAAAGTTTCTCAAAAATCTGTCGTTCAGAGTCGACTTTAAACTTGAAGACCCGCCATAAATGTATAAAATTAACACACACAACATAAGCGGTTTGAAAAGCTAGGTCGCAATCTTGACTGAATTATGTATGTATGTTATGCGGCACATAAGTAAGGGTGAATTTGACCGATGGTGTGGTATATATTGGCTTTGAGGACCGCTGTAATTTGTGGCTTATTCTCATACACCTGCGACTTAAAAAATTCCTTAAGAAAAAGTCTAATGTGGTGAAGACGTACGGTCTCGGTGGCCAGACTGCATCACCTACACGTGGAATGATCATGCCTTCAAATCGTTTGTACAAAATATCCAATATTACAAGAGGTGTGTGATACATAGCGTCGCGACGCGTCGTCCTGATAAAATCACATCTCGTTGACGTCCAGATCGTCCAATTCAAGCCAAAAAAAGTTGATAATCATTGATAATCTCGCCGTTGAAAGTGATGGCCTGGCCAAATTTTGAAAAAATACCAGGATATACGAAACCAGATGGCGCGTTAATTAAAGGTACAAACAGCACTAAAAAATATATGGTGAGGAGAAAAAGAATAGAGCGACGGAACGTCGCATATGCCAGTATTGGGTAGTTAATGATTAAGAACTTTCGGTTCTCGAATATTTCAAGTAAAAGACTTTCTGAGGATTTTTAAACCCTCTATACCTTGGAATCTATTACACGTTCAACTCTAATTGAAGTATTTTTCACAACTACGACACATGTGATGTGAATATCTGTTCTACACTGTATGCCCACCTGTGACCAAATTCAGAACGATTACACAATATATCAGCAGCTTTAGATATTATCGTGGATAGATGACAAATGCCAACAAACATGTGAAATAATGAAACGTTGGAAAAATGAAGATAAGTTCTATGGGAGGACACGGAATCCTGTTTTCTTATTTCAAATTGAACAACAAACTTTACTTACCGGATCATCCAAATATAAAGAATGACAACAATTCTCCATGGCCTGTATAAATTTCGAATTATCTCTAGCCTCATTGTAGCAAAATGTTATTTTACGATCGGTTTCTTTCCAATCCTTCATCACTTTCGAATTTGCCAAAAACAAACAATGCAGTGTATATTGAACATCTCGCTCTTGCAAGTGAGCTAAAAGTTGTGAGAATTGGGCGCCACGTTTCTTCCAATATTCCAATTCATCTTGAGGACCACTGTGATCATTTTCTTTACGCAGCTGTTCACTTTCTCCCAATATTTTCATAATGCCCTTAATCCAATTTGTTACTCTCTCTTCGAGTTGAGTACAAAATTCTTGATTTTTCGAAAGGTCTTTGACCTCTTCGATTTGATCGATTTTATCAAACATGTCACAGCCATCATTAAAGACATTATAATGATCACAAACTTGTTCACAGACACGCAAAGCACTGCAAAATGAACGCAGACCAGGCAAAAGTTGACCCTTAATCAGGCCACAGCTAACGTCCTCTTCATCGCCTTCAAGACTGGGAAAGGCCAAGGCCTGCATGAAAACATATTCTACAATACGTTCAATGGATGTAACCAAACCAATATTTTTCGCATCAATAATGCCACAGAATCTGAATGGTAAGAGAGAGCCAAACAAATATAATAAAAGAAAAAAAATAAATAAATATAGAATTTTAAAAAGGGTTTAGTTTAATAAATTGCTAATCTTTGTTTTTGCTTGTGGAGTAAAATGTTTATTTTTGCAAAAATTCCAATTTTTTTCTACTTACAAATCCTTTTGGAATCCTTCCTCAGGCAATTGTTTTGTAACATTTATTCGAAATATATAAATACATATGCCGGTAAAAGCACATGTCCAACCATCAGTTAAAAACAATTTTTTCTGCTTTACGGGTGCAGAACCACCTGGTGATGTACCACCGCCTTCAAGAGAAAAATGTGGTGGTACATGCATGAATATATCACAAAAATTATGGTTAAAATATGAATTCATGCATGTATCATATGAAATTCACAAATGGAAAATAAATATTATGAGATAAACTTTTTTCTTCTTATTTTTTTTAGTTTCTACTTATTCTTCTGAAATAAAATATTTATTAATACGTATAAAATTTTAGAATATCAAACAGATGGTAAATGATAGAATTTGAAACGAATTAAATATCACTTTTAAATTATTTTGAATAGGTAAACTTGGTAGAAAACAGAACAAGTAGCGAACTTTTTATATAAGAAGATTCTGCATTACTTTCATAGCAATTTATGGTTTGTATCAGCTACATCTGACCAAAGGCTAGTAAAATTTTGTAATATATAGCAGGCACAAAATAATGATAGCCACAATCAAACCAAACCAAATTGTATGCAAATAACCTATTCGCCATATTATAAAGGAATATCTTATTCTTTTAAAGACACCGCAGTCTAGCAGGTAGCTTATTGACTTATTAAACTAGAGCCAATGGCTCAACTCCTTGCTCAGTCATCTTAAAACAAAACGAAATAAAAAATTATTTTTTCGGCGAGTTCTCCTCAGCCGTCTTCTGAGAGTTAAATAAAATTGCCATGAAAATCTTCTCAAATCTGTCGTTCGAAGTCAGCGTTAAAGAGTAGGTCCCGCCACTCATAAATAAAATTAACATATGTATACAGCAAGAGTGGTGTGAGAACCTAGGTCATAATCCTGACTAAAGAGTTATAATGACCAATGACGTAACCATCCTTTTTTCTCCCATTAAGTTGAGAAGTATGTTGATGACGATTGTGAGCTTAAGGGTCCAGCGATACAAATTGCAAACCTTAGGAGACCGCTGTCATATGACTACGTCACATTAAACGTTCAACATGAAACCAAAAAAGTGTTTTTATACACACATCTTCCAAGCCAAGCGGTAGCGATAAAGCTGTGTATCTCATAAACAGGGACTTTTGAACTTTAATGGCTATTTTGTTGTCAAATTAGTTGTCCTTTATTCATCCTAGTTTGCCAAACCACTGCGGACGGATGTCGTATATTCATCAACACGTGCAATAGATATTCTAACTTTACCCTAACTTTCATCGAAAAGTCAATTTCAACGATCAGAACTATTCCTAGATGGACGATAGAAAACAAATACAAATAGACATAAGATCCAAGAACGTCCAAGGCATCCAGAAAAAGTCCGTGTTAAATATGGATTTTGGGCTGCCGGCATCGTCGCCCCTTATTTCTTTCACCTCTTTCTCGATGACGAGCCCTGTAGATTAATAAT
Source organism: Sarcophaga subvicina (assembly GCA_936449025.2). Classification (NCBI taxonomy): domain Eukaryota; kingdom Metazoa; phylum Arthropoda; class Insecta; order Diptera; family Sarcophagidae; genus Sarcophaga; species Sarcophaga subvicina. The sequence continues at coordinate 32,448,696 of OW388081.2, forward strand.
TACCAAATTTTTTTGCCCAGAATTGGATCATCTGGACATCAACGACATATGGTTTCAATAGGATGACAATACATGCAACAGAGCTCTGTAACATTGGATATTCTGCACGAGCGATTTAAGGGCCTGATTATCTCACGTGGAAGTGACCAGCGATATCGGCAACTTAACTCCGGTAGACTTTTTATTGTGGAGTTGTTTTAAGTAGTAGGAGTTTGCAAATAACCTATAAACGACAGAGATCCTCACATCCCACATTACCAATTCCTTCGATCAAATTCAGCCTGATTTATGCGCCAAAGCTATGAAAAATTCGTCATTTCTGATGCGTCTCACAAACGAATAAAAAATTTCAATAATATCTCACACACATACACACGTAATTGGTCATTACAACCCTTCAGTCAGGATTACGATCTAGTTTCTCACACCACTTATGTTGTGTGTGTTAATTTTATAAATGAGTGACGGGATCATTACAAGCTCTCAGTCAGGATTACTACATGGCTTCTTACACCACTTATGTTATGTCTGTTAATTTTATACATGAGTGGCGAGACCTACAGTTTAAAGTTGACTCAGAACGACAGATTTTTGAGAAACTTTTCATGACAATTTTATTTACTCTCCGAGTTTTTGCCAGAAATCTACTGAGAGGAAGTCGCCAAAGAAATACTTTTTGTATTTTATTTTGAACACTGGCTTTTCCTCTAATAAGCCAAAGCACAACACACTACCTACCAGACTTTGTTTTATTTAAATCTAAAGATACGAAACGCTTAATGAAAGGGCCGATATTTCTAAGTGAATTCCAATTTCTAGAGTAATTTAAAAGTTTAAGTTCAAAGTTAAACATTTCAAAAATTAGCCACTTTTCTTCAAAAAAATACGCAATTCAAAATAATGCTTCACATCAAACATAAAAAAATAAATTTCTATATTCGACCAGCAGCGTAATTACGGCCTTCTCACAACAAATTACACATAATGTTTGATGACAGAGGTATTAGCAATGTCCAATGTTTTGGCAATCTACCATTGCTTCGGTAAAAATCGAATTAGCTTCTGTCACGAACAAGAAAAAGTCTTCAACGAATACCTACTTTTGTGCTAACCACGCTAAACATGCCATTATAGAGATCTCGTTCATTTTTAACAATTGCGTAAATGAAGTTAGTTGATGAAAATCTAAACAATTAAGAAATTAAACTTAACATCCACTGTGTTGTGTAAAAGAAGATATTAAATGGAGTATAATGGAAATACATGCAAACCAAACCAGTTGACAAAATTCCTCAAAAGCATGATTACTTTATATCAACAATCGCTAATTACTATATCATTATGGATAGATGTAGATTCGAAGTAGCTTGGTGACAAAACCCGGTTTTTGAATTTCAATAGTTAAGTGATTTTAATATCCCTTCAAATAATTAGTAAAGGCGGTGTAAGAAATACTTGATTCTATCTTCATATTTATTTATTTATTTATTCATACTCATGTATGGGCCTTTGCCTTAAAGTGAATTTTGAGGAAGAGAAGCGGATGTATTCGAATAAAGAATGGAATATCAGGAATCCACAGGGAAAATTGCGGCCTTCGAAAGCTGTGCTTAATTAAACTAAAGCAAAATGTAGTGAGGAAGTGAAGTAGTAATATAACTGAAGGTTAGGTAGCAATTTGGAGCTCTTAGCTCTTATAAGGTTGACTCGAAATTAGTATGTGAAGGTTAGGTCGCCATAGGAGCTCTTAGCTCTTATAAGGTTGACTCGAAATTAGTATGTGACTGTCTGAACAAGCTAAATCACCTAAGCAGGGTTGTACTTAATTCGAACGCAGATCATGTATGAAGCGGGCAGATGAGTCAACTAGAAAGGAATGGCAAAAAAAAGTTTGGAAAGGAGGTTCTTTCAATCTAGATGGGGTTCGAAAAATCTAAGCTTTTGGTGGGCTAGAGTCTTGAATAGCTGAAGAATAGCTTTCTGAGGCGGTCATTTATTGGAGTCTAACATTTCTACAAAATAGAAAGAGATTCAAATTCAACATACATATTTTATAATAGGCAAAAGGAATCCCTAGAAGGAAAAATCTGATAATTTATTAGATTCGCCGTAGTCTAGTAGGTTGTGTGTTGATGTATTAGACGTAAGGCCACGGTTCAAACCTAAGGTCAGACATCAAAACGAAAATATGAAAAAAAATTTCTTCGGTGACTTCCTCTCAACAGATTTCTGGCAAAAACTCCGGGAGTAAATAAAATTGCCATGAAAAGTTTCTCCAAAATCTGTCGTTCGCAGTCGACTTTAAGCAGTAGGTCTCGCCACCCATTTATAAAATTAACACACACAACATAAGTGGTATGAGAAGCTAGGTCCATAATCCTGACTGAAGGATTGTAATGACCAATTAATTATGTATGTATGTAAAGGGGATAAAAATTTACTGACACCGTAAAACGCTCTGAGAGGAGGCATTATAGGGAAACCCTGTGTAGTTCGAGGGCAACACAATATCTAATTTGGTTGCAATACTTTAGTACCCCTATACAAAAGCTCTCACTCACTGTATGCTTATTTGAGGTCCAATATAAACTTCAATGATTGAATACAAAAAAGAGCCCAGTATACTACTTCCAGACTATTAAGAAACTTTTCTGCCAAACTAGATATTAAAGATGGTATTAACCATATACAATATAGTGTGCAAAGTGCAGTTGGTTCGGTATCTGTCAAAATTTTTAATAAAATACCAATTAATTCAAAGAAAGAAGCCGTATTTGCAATTCAAATCCAACTAAAAACTAAAACACATTATCTAAAATACCTCTTACTTAGAGTAGCATACACTAATGGTTGAATTGGTTAAGAGTGTACTTTTTGCATGAATGGTTTTGGTTGGAAAAGGAAGTAAATATTTTAAATAAGTAGTTTACAAGATGACATGTATTACTTTGACAGAATGAAAGGATACATTTAAAAGGGTTTATATTGTAATTGATAAAAACTTAGAGCAAATATTATGAAACTCTTTAAAACCGACAAGGCGTTATAATACAATACTTACCTTGTGGTGTTTTTGAACTACTCGATGCCATACCCGTACGTGATGGTCCTGGCTTATTAGGATCTTGAACGGGTTGTTGTTCTGGTTCATCAACTTCTTGATAAAACCACAAAAGCTTATTCTTCATATTTGGTAAAAATAATTGATTGATTTCATCAAGCTAAACAATAAAAGAAGGCGTTTAAAATCTAAAATGAAAGACAATGAAACAAAAAAGTGCAACACTTGCCATATCACCCTCAAATATGTAATCCATTAACTGATGACGCGGTAATTGCGTGGCATCAATTAACAATTGAAAAGTAAACTCCAAACGGGGATCCATTTCCCCACGCCTTGCCTTACGTTCACATTCCTCACGTCGTCGCTGTGCTTCGTCAGCGTCAGTGGCCATTGCGTTGTTAGCGTTTAATTAGCGTTTTCCAAAACCCGTTATGGATTGGAAAGAAATTTTTGTATACATGATGTGTTTTAAGGCAAAAAATTTTTATCGGGTATGGTAAGTGCATTTACAAAAACGGGAAGGAAGTTTGTCCATTTTAAAATTACAATAAACAAAACCAAAAATAAAACGGGACAAAGATTTAAAAAGTATTCTTTGCTTAAAAAAAGTTGTTTAAAAAATTTCTTACAAAAATTATTGTTTCACATGAACAATTGTTCAAAACATTTTTCAAAATTCAAAATTATTCAGTTTTCTTATTCATATGATATGATCATTGTAAAAAAGTTCTTTCAGTGCAATAATTTAATTAAAGTGATAATATTCAGGTTGTTGTAATTCAAAAATAAATTCATAATTAAACGGAAAAGAATTTATTAAGAAATTATTTTTTTGTTTTGTAATCACTAAAATAGGAAACGAAATCTTAGAAAAAAATTATTACTAGGGAGCTAGGCATTCATCACTAAACAGTTATCAAGCATTTGAAGAAAGCTGTATACACAACAGAGCTCGAGGTTTGGGTGCCACTTGAATTAACAGTAGAAATTGAATGGACCGAATTTCCAATCGTGATTCACTACACTACTGAAGTCGCCGTAGCTTAGTAGGTAGTGTGTTGGCTTATTAGACTTAAAGCCAGGGTACGAGCCCCAGGCCAGACATCAAAACAAAATTAAATATAATGTTTCTTCGGCAACTTCCTCTCAGCAGATTTCTGGCAAGAACTCGGAGAGTAAATAAAATTGCCAAAAATCTGTCGTTCGGAATCGACTTTAAACTGTAGGTCCCATTACTCATGCATAAAATTAACACACGCAACGTAAGTGGTGTGAGAAACTAGGTCGTAAACCTGACTGAAAGGATGTAATAACCAATTATGTGTGTATATGTACATATGTAATTGAATGGACCGAATTTCCAATCGAGATTCACTACTAAAATAGAACGAAATCGAACCATTTGCAGTTTTTAGACGACCAAAGCTCTTCCGCCACTTTTGTGTTCAATACACATTATCTGCGCTTAGCCCGTCGCTTATGGATGCATATATGTTACCGAGGTAGCAATATTTTTAACGTGGTCTATCTGTATTGTATATCTAAAGGGGTTTGTTTTCCACTGCTTTATCTATACTGCAAGGTAAATAAGGAGATTTGTGGATTCTAAGGTCTAATATACAGCATTTTAATGTAGAGTGTTGCATGTTTCTGGTCCTATTGATATCATTTTAGTCCGACAAGGATGTATTATTTCCCCACTAATATTTCTGTCAGTACTCGGTCGAATAGTACCCTCAACAGGTACATCTCTGGCAACCAATTAGTAAGGAACACCTTTACGATCTGACTTATGCTGATGTATTAATTTCTTCGAAGCGAAACAACATACAAAACAAATTACAGGGCTTACGAATATGTGCTGAAAAGTACGACTTACGAATCAACTTATGCTGAAGTCACATCCTTCTCGAAGCTTGACTTGCGATGGTAAAAGGAGCCTAAAAATTATGACAGAACCGGTAGTAGTCGTCGCGAATGTGATATGTATACTCCTTTACGAAAACGAAACATGGCCCTTCTCAGTGTCACTATCAGAAACTAAAAACAATCTGCAGATTTTTATGAACCGTTGTCTTAGAAATATTTTTTACATATGGCCGTTCTACATTTATTGTATAATTCGGATATGCCTATGAGTACACACATTCACACTTCTAACTTTTTCCTCGACGTAAATAATAAACTTTACAAAGCACATGCAAGATTATACAGTCAAAGCAAAAAGTCTGCATACATTGATGTATGTATCTGCATGCATTGGTGTATGTAGACTTTGTTTAACGCAAATTTTTATATTTTTTTTTTCTTAATAATTTCTACGTTATATTTTCACAATACTCTTAATTGTAAATGCCTTTAACAACGCTATAACATCTGTTTCCATTTGGAAAATACCAGTGAGACTGTATATTTTATTGTTAGAGAAGTGAATATAAACTAATGAAGGATAAAGGTGAATGAACAACAGTATGTTCACGTAATATTTACATTAAGTAAGGCACCATGCTTCACAGTTGGAATAAATAACCAAGTTGTGGTTCAACAATTAATTAAGCTAAAACGCTTTGAAATACCTTATAGAAACTCGTGCTTTAGATTGGATTGTAAACTCTTGCTATACGATTCTCTCCTGAAAACAATGTGATGTTACGATATGCAATTAAGAAGAACGGACTCAGCTGGAACAAGATTCTATGGCTGGATAAAGTGACGCATTGTTATGTCAGAAACTCGAACATATCTAAAGATCTCATTGTGCCAACAGTTAAAATTAAAAATGAAACATTTTCAGATAAATGTGGTATTGGAAGGGGCTTCCATCCTAGCTAGTAACAATCTAATCACCTAGCTAGTAACATCTTGAATTTCCATTGGATACAATCGGTTAAAAATGAGGGATATTGCAGCAAAAGTGGCCTTAGTTTAGTAGGTATTGTGTTGGCTTATTAGACGTGAGGCCACGGTTCAAACCCGAGGTCAGACATTTCCAACAAAATGAAATATGAAAGAATATATCTTCGGTCACTTCCTCTCAGCAGATTTCTTCTGGCAAAAACTTTGAGAGTAAATAAAATTGCCATGAAAAGTTTCTCTAAAATCTGTCGTTAGGAGTTGACTTTAGATCCCGCCACGCATGTATAAAATTAACACACACACAACATAAACGGTGTGAGAAACTAGGGCGTAATCCTGACTGAAGGGTTGTAACGACCAATTATGCATATACATACAGTCACAGAAAAAAGTCTACATACACCGTTGTATGTAGACTTTTTTCCCGCTTATTTGTTGGTTTTTTTTTAATTTTAATGTTATATTTTTTTATATTCGATTTTGGCTTCAAAAATTCCTGTTTTTTCTCCGCTTATTTGTTTGTTTTTTTTTTTAATTTTAAGGTTATATTTTTTTATATTCGATTTTGTCTTCAAAAATTCTTAATTGATTCCTTAAAGAACGCTACATCTTTTTTATTTAAAAAAAAATCGCAGGGAAAAAATCACAGCGGTGTATGTAGACTTTTTACCTTGAGTGTATGTATTTCAGTTTTAAATTGAAATTTTAATAAATAAATTTCATTAACAAAAAAAATTCTCCAGTTGTAATACCATCGTGGATTTTCACATCTCTTTCAATAAAAAATTTTTGAACGTTGCCTTATTACAAAAGCAAAAATCGTATACATAAGGCGCACATACAAATAAGTTGGGTGATTTTCTAACATAATTGTGGTAAAGATTTAAAAGAATGTGTGTAATGAAAATTGATTTTTTTAATAATTCAAAAATATAATTTGATTACGTATTTTATTACTTGTTCATAGTAATAATCCGTTTAGGAAACTATTTCAAAATGCAAAAAAAAAAATAAAACACATTTGGAAAATCATAAAATTGTGATCTGTAAATAAATGAGAAACAAATAAAATTATTTGTTATTTTAGCAATTTATATAAAAATAAACTTAAACAGAAATTTAATTAAATTAGAAACCAGTACCTCAACAAAAACACAATGAACCCAGGGTTGTTTTCTTAAGAATATTTACTTATGCCATGGCAACGGTTTTAATGTGTTTTTAAAGCTTGTTGAATATTATCTTTAGTAAATATTTATATTCATATGGCAAAATAATAAACAAAATATGTACGATAAATAGATGGCGTGTCAACATAATAAAATATTCTTATCGATTAAACACTTTCATTAATTTTTTTCAAAATTCTTCTACTTGCCATTGCTGAAAAGGATTTTCATTATGTAACAATTATAAATTCAGTACCTATGTATACTTAAATATTTTTTAATTTGTTTAATTAATAAATTTTTAAAATCTGTTTTTTGTTTTTTAAATTATTATATCACCTGCAAAATATCGCCCTCCTCTTCTTCTTCTTCGGAACTGGAGTCTCTTTGTGCAGCATGTTGTGCAAATTGCGCTCTAGTGCTTTTGTGCACAAACATCCTTCCTGTGTATAATATTCCACAAACTTAACAATTTTTAACAAAATTCAAAAAATGTATTTCTTTAAATTAACAAAAATAGTTTTTTTTTATAAATTCTGATTTTTTACTATTTATTTAAAATATTTCCTTAGAGAGCAATAATTTCCTTGCTTAATCAACGTAAGAAAATTTTTAACTGTGAAAATATCGATTTAATTTGAAAAGTAAAGATCTCTGGTTGCTAGGAAATTCCTATACAAGAGGAAAATTTTTTTATTTTTACATAAAAATGTTTGCGTGTCAAGTAGTTTTCACCGATGCTATGGTTACCCAATGAACCTGTTGATTAGTTGAAGAACAACCTGTAGAAGACTTACATCATATAGAAAATATCGATTTAATTTGAAAAGTAAAGATCTATGATTGCCATACGGTTGTTAGAAAATACCTATATAAAAAGAAAAATTTTGTTTCTATATAAAAATGTTTGCGTGTCAACGACTATATACCGATGCTATGGTTACCCAACAAACCTGTTGAGTAGTTGAGAAACAACCTGTAGCAAACGTACATCATAATTATTAATTTATAACAACAATCTCTGATACAATTTAGAACAGAGTGTGTAAGGATAACGTCATAACAACCAACTGTTGAAAAGAATAGCAGATAAACACTATAATTCGTAAACAAAAATTGTATGAACAGAAACTATGTGTACAAACTTGTTGACTACTTTTATGCCTTAATCGACCGCAGACTGTTGTATCCCATAAAAATGGGTCTTAGAAAAAATCCACAAGAAAAATCTAACCTAGTCAAATCGCAAGATCTAGGTGGACCGTTCAAATCAGCTCCCAGTGAAATGACCATGCGTTTAAATCGCTCGTACAGAATGTCAAATATTGCATAAGTTGTATCGTATGTAGCGCCATCGCATTAAAACCACATGTCATTGGTATCCAGGGCACCTACATAATTCAGGCCAAAATATTTACAAGCAGTTGACAGTCGTCTAATGTCGTTCTCAATCAAACAGTTTTGGTATCCTTTCAAATTCCACAATTTGTTTTTTTTTTTTTGCGGAGAAGGCGATTTTGCAATGAAAATTAGGATGATTTTCCAAATGCCCCAGAATCCACTTAGCGAGCACAAGTCGTTATCTGTGTTCATACATTGTAATTTGTCAAAATAATCAAAATAAATGACAATTAATTAGACAGATGTAGCTTCAACAAAATGATTGTTATCAACTGACAAAGTTCAGAAGTTTCTGTTGGAAGACCCTATATAATACATACATGGTATGGTATGATACATGGTTGCCGGTTAAATTGTTAGCTCGCTCTGGTGCATGAAATTCGTTCAAATCATCCTTCCAACATAGTGCTTGGCATGTACCTAGTGGGTGAAGAACAATTTCCTTCGCTTTCTCATCTGTACAACTTCTGCAGTAGTCATTTGCCAAGTTTCAGAAATCAATGTGCACTCCCCAAAATACAATGCCCAGTAATGACTTTAACAACTATACTGAGCGTTCTCGTTTGAAGTTTAAGCTGACTAAGCTGACTATCCGACTTGAATGAGATTTTCTTCATTGTCCTGCATGTATCCGAAGTCGCCCATATGATGTTGACAGAATCGATAACTGCCCTTAGATCTTTAAAAGGGTTTTCAAAGAATATAATTATTCACAGGATTCGATGATTGTGCTCTACAGTTATCTGGAACATAATTGTGTTCTGGAACCTATGTGATATAATCATACCTTACCATTATCATATAGACATGTCTGCAACCATTTTGGAATTCTTTACATCGAAACTGAGCATTTTGGCATGCGTCTGATTATCAGAGATTTTGGTAAAATTCCTTGTGGATATATTCTAGCCGTGGCCTGTATTGCCAACATTTTCACCTAGAAGACGTTGCTGTGGATTGAGCTTCATCAACTGATTTCGAAAAAATTCCACTACTAACAGTCCCATTTAATTTAGAGCAGTCAATGAAAATCTGTACGGAGTCAGTAATGACGTCAACTGGTTCACGTTAGTTAGTTAGTTGTCCTACCGAGGAATTGCCTAAATTTTTTTGTGCGCACACCTTAGTTGAAACTTAGAAATTCCAGGTACATGATGTAAATTATACGGGAAAAAACTTCAGAGTAACTAGAAGCTGCGCATCACGCCACATACGCAAAGCCATAGTTGGGAAATAATAGTTTTTTTTTCTGACGTTGAAAAGTTAGTTGCTGAAAAAATAGAAGCTCGTAGGGAAGGGGCGAATTTTTTAATTGGAAAATATTGCAATTAAGATTTTTTATTTAATAAATTATTTAATAATTTAATAAATTAATTAAATTACAATAAATTCTACTTTTCCAGCTAAAACAAATATTTTTATTACAAAACATAATTAATTTTTGTATTTATTATCATACTTACAACAAGACTATTTAGTTAGTGGCTACATAATATGTCGTATATGGATGTATTTCTAATTTGTTAATTAAAAATGTACTTTTAATTTTGATAACGAAATAAAACGTAATAAAATACTCGTATAATGAATGAATATAAACCAAAATTCCGTTCTACACATAATAAACAATATTCCTACAGTTAAGAAATTATATTTTAATCTGTACACTACATATTTAGAATATATTTTATGACACTTTTAACTGCGATACCATTTCGGTTATTTCAGTTAAGTTAAATTGTGTTAATTTTACCACTTCATATTGAATATAAACGACGTTAATTTTTTATTTTTAATTTTTATTTTATAAAATGAAAAACAACTTGAAAGGTGCTGGGTAATATAGGGAGATAAAGAATTACGTTTACTTTTTATGATTGACTTGATATTCTTTCTATTCGTACTTATTAAGCATTTTTTCTATTCTACCTCAAATATATGACTGAGAATATAGTACCAATGACTGACTGAGTATCTGTAATCTAAAAAAAGTGTGATAATAACAAGATATTCTACTTGCACATGAAATAGCCACTCAACCAGCTACCCATAATACTAAGAGACATTTTCCAAGTTTTAGTTCGTTTTAGTCAGTAAGTTAAGTGAAGTGTGTAAAGTGAACAGAATATTTTAGAGATACATTTAGCGGATAATTGAAAATTAATTTTATTTCAATAAAATATATTTATTTTTTAAGTAAATTTTTACATTAAAATGCATGAAATTGGTGAGTAATTAGATTAACTTGTGAAATATTTTATTTGAAATTTTATGGTGTTAACGAAACCTGTATTTAATTCATATACAATATCCAGATATTATAAAATATAATCAATTAAAGACAGAATATGGTAAATACCAGTGTAATCATATTTTAATTTTCTTCTTTGTAAAACTGTCAACCAAAGACAATTCCCGTTTATGCCATGTAAACTTGTTAATAGAGTAAATGTTAATGAACAAATGTCTTTTTAAGAAACAAGTAAAGCTGACTACGAGCAAATTTTCGTTCTGGTTTTCTATTTTTGAAAATGAATGAAATATCTCTCCAAATAAGCCAGCCATTAAGCACCTTCACCCTCAGGCCCTAACTCGATAGGCACTTCAAGAAAATCAAGGATTGCCACATCTCGATAAAGAATCGATCTCAATAATTAAAGTTCCTCACCAATACAACAGCTGAATACATTTTCACAAAGGGCAGAAAACAGTAAGCAACGCTATTATTCTAGAATCTGCTACGATAGTCGAATTACCTGTATAACTGGACAAAGAACAAAGAAATTATAAGAAGAGGAAAGAAAAGAAACAATTGAGATCCCTAAAATTTAGTTTTTCTTACTTAATTAGTCATTACAAGCCTTTAGTCAGGATTACAACCAAGATTATCAAATCACGCATATTAAGTGTGTCGCCGAATGAAACATTTTTTCATACTTTGTTTTGTTCGAGATGCCTGAGCCGGGGGTTGAACCAACAACCTACTAGACTATGACGACTTGTTTCAATTTGACTAAAAGCTATGACTCCATACTTTATGGAAAACATACTTTTCAGCACTATAATAGGTAAAAAAGAATTTTAAAAAATCGATTTTTTTTAATACTTTATTCGACACCTAAAAATATAATTTGTTTAGTGAAATAGCATTCTCTTTTCGCCCTAAGAATGCAATAAGCCTTATGAACATAATTTCTTTTCAGTCTAAAAATGCATATCATCAGTGTAACCCTTATGAGTTAAGAGATTACGTTGGTTCTTACACGTACGCCTTCTTGAGCGTTGTTAGTTTACTTAGTGTATGTTTTTCTACTTCTCATCTAAACTTCATTGTATCATTAGGTGATAATTTATCCTTAAAAAAGAACAGATACATACATACATACAGTGAACAGCAAAACTCTTAGTACGGCAACATATTTTAGCAATTTCATGAATTTTAGCAAAAAGTTTGTATAAAAATTTATAGTTTTTATATTTTTTTTATTAATTTTTTAATGTTTTTCATAAAACAAGAGAAAAAGTTTCGGATGACTCCATAGGTACCCCAACGAGAACCCTGAGTAAATTTAAAATTCAAAAGCCTAATATATGAAAATGTTATCTTTTGTATTTAGTAGAATATCCCTTAAGGTCTAGCACTCAATTTAACTCATTTGGAATTGAATGCACAAGTTTTGTTTAGTGTTTTCTGGTGGCACTATGAGCAAGTTTTTCGGTTAACTTTTGTTTGAGGTTTGGCGATTACGTAACCGTTTTTTCAAATGATTTCCTAAATACTCTCTTGATGTCATATCGGGACTTTGTGCAAGAGTATTAAGCCTGTGGGGACTTTTTTTTGTCTAAATATATTGCCGTACTAAGACTTTTGCTGTCCACTGTATATCTAATAGTTAATAATTAATCTCATGATTTAACATTTTATTAAAATATTTTTAAATATGTATATATGTATATGTATATATGCTACTAGCCAATTACAAGATATTGGTACATATTTTACTATTACTTGTTCCAAGCAAATCCATGTTTCTATTGAACTAAAATTTGGCATTAATATTCAACATATAAACGGATCTTAAAACATTTGTATATTAAAAAAATTATCACGAAATCGTGTCAAACTTAGTTTTTGTAAAATAATCATAAAATACTTCCTTCACCTCTCTGTGAATCATTCTTTTACAAAATTTATTGAACTTTATTAAAACTTTTTTCTTATTGATGATAATATTTCAACCAATTAATACGACCACATAGTACCCTAAATATAGTAAACTTTTTAATGTTTTATTATTATTATTCAACAAATTAACTGTAAACTGTAATCTTAAAGGCAGATGACAAAATAAATTTTATTGAAATTATTTTAAAAAAGATGTACTCGTATACAACAGACATACGTACCAACATAACAGAAAAAAAAAGCGAAAATCGAACATACATACGTAACTCACGAAATTTAATAATAACGGTTATTTTTTGATCACACCTCATACATGTTTAATGTTTTAATACTTAACAATACAGAATTCTTTTAACTCCCACTGTTGCATAGGACGTCTTATTGTTAGCGATTCGGTAGCAATTTAAATTTCGGCCATATAGATTGTCAGCCTTAGCTTCTGAATTTGTGATAGTGCTGCTATCTGAATATCCAAACACGAGTTCTACACTAGTTGTGAAGAAACTATCTTTCATATCTTGGACACATGCCCAGCGCTAAGACATAGGAAAATAAAGCACTTATACTACTAATATGCAAATAATTGTAATTGTAATAATTGTATTGAAAGATTTTAGAGTCTATATACAATGTATATGCATAGTTCAATAGAAGCTCTGGATGGTTTCAGTATTAGCGAAAATGAAACGCTGTTGTATTACAATAAGCCACTCGTGGCCTAAGTCTATCTGTGGTCTTGGTTGGTTTGCCTATCTATGATTAGTTTCATTAATACTCAGTTTTTGTCAAGGTTTGCATACCATTTCTTTTTTACGTCATATGCGTTTACAGTTAAACTGTTATTTTCATTATTATGAAGTCGCCGTGGTCTAGTAGGTAGTGCGTTGGCTTCTTAGACGTAAAGCCAGTGTTCAAACCCCAGGGCAGACATCACAACAAAATACAAAAAGTATTTCTTCGGAGACTTCCTCTCAGCAGATTTATGGCAAAAATTCTGAGAGTAAATAAAATTTACCATGAAAGTTTGTCAAAAAATCTGATGTTCGGAGTCGACTTTAAACTATAGGTTCCGCCACTCATGTATAATATTAACACACACAACATAAGTGGTATGAGAAACTAGGTTGTAATCCTGACTGAAGGGTTGTAATGACCAATTATGTATTATGAACAGGGGTCATCTTCTATCTGTTGTTCTCAGTTAAGCTAAGAACGCGGACTTTTATTTTCTTATATTATTTGCCACGACCACTCTTTTTCTTTTTGGTGTTTGGTAGCAAATTAAAGCTAAGAACCCGGACTTTATTTCCTTATCTTATTTGCCACGCCCACTCTTCGTGTCTTTGTTGTTTGGTAACAAATGGAAGCTAAGAACGCGAACTTATATTATTTGCCATATTTATTTAAAACAACTGATTAGGCAAATATTTCTGTAAATTCGGTTACTTACCAGTGACGTTAGATGAACTAACTATTTCGACCACATGACTGAGCAATTTTTTAACTTTAGCTTATATTCAGAGGAACTAAAGTGACAAAGTGACTTTGTCTACTATAGGAAGAACTGAGCTGCGTCCAAAATACTCATTTTCGGCCACTCCCTAGTAACTTTTCCAACTAGTGCAGCTCTGGATTTTTGCATTCCTACTGAAATATATAATTAATTAAAGACTGTTATTTTATTTTTGTTGCGTAAACACGTCTTTGGTCAAAAATAATTAAGCAACCAGTTAACAACGAAAAAATTCTGCTTTCGACTAGTATACTCGTCATCATTGAAGTATTTTTAAGACGGAAAAAATTTTTGAAACAAAATTATGCAGTTAAAGGGTTAATAAATCTAACCAAGAATATTTAAGTTAGGTGCCCTGGTAGTCTAGTGGGTAGTTAGACTATTAGCGTGAGGGTCGTGGGTTCGATTCGCACCAGAGTCTCTGGTCTGTTATACTACACCGAGCATAGGGTCGAAGTTACTCAGCTCGTATATAATTAGAATACAATTACAAATTGTATTCTAATTAATAAATAAAAAATAATGAAGTTAAAGATTTTAGGGAGAATACTGACATATAATTTTATTTAAAAAAAGTTTAAAGAATGCACTTAGACGTTGTAATATATACACTTTAACAGTGTAGGGTATTACAGGCCATATTGATGTGTTTATTTTATTTTTAAATATTTATTGTAAAAAAAAGTTTAAAGTATTAATACTTGTGCTTATCTTTTTTATACGAATAAAATTTTATAACACTTTAATAAAATAAAGATAAAAGCCAATAAATTATTTTTTTATAATTTTTAAATATAATGTTACCGTTTTACAAATATAACACAAGGCTAGGAATTTTTTTGTTTTAACACAAAATTGTTTTACGTATTTTGTTATTTTTAGTTAAATCAAGATCATCAACGCCTCAATGTGAATTACTAAAGCCCGGGGTAACGGATGCTCTGCACTTATTACAAAAATGGAATTTATTGGAGTTACAAAATATATTCAGAGGTAAATAAATTTGATCTATTCAAATAAAATAATTGATTAAAAATATATTGTTACGAATTTCCATAAATTTAGAACACGATATCTCCTTACGTTCCCTTATTTATCTTACCGAAGAGGAAATCAGTGAACTTATACCAAAAATTGGTGTACGCACCATTTTTCGTGCAATGCTAAAGGATTGGAGACAAACTTACAATGCCATAACTTATGCTAGAACATCCTTATCATCACAATGTGAAATTGAAAGTGATTCGTATTTGGATCACATAGAATTGAAAACCGAATGTAATTCAGATGATTTCGATATGAAAAATTCAACCACTGGTAAAATCCTCAGATATTTAAATAATTATTATAACTTATTTATATATTCGCATGCAGATCAAAATAATTTTAATTCAGAGATTCAAAGAACATTTCACAACAACGTACAAAATCTTGATCACAACCTCATTAATACAGGAGAAAACCTTTCAATGGAGACAAAATCAAATACCAAGAAAATTCGAATTCAAAATTCATATAAAGGAGAAGCATTTGTAAGTCAATAAAATAATTTAAATAAATTATTTTTTATAAGTTATTTATTATAATAATTGTATCATAATGATGCTTCAACTTCAATGTAGGTTTACTACGGCACTATTACCTAGTCAAGCAAAAATTCTTACTTCATCGCTACTATTCTCCTTAACTTACTTCTTCTATTTTGATTTTTTATTTGAAGTTATGAATATATCCAATCCTTTAAAATTCTTTAGTTCCTTCTTAGTTTTGAACATACGAGGGTAGTTCAATAAGTCCTTGCCTTAACTGTGAACTGATATTTTTTACTTGATTCCTTTCAAAATTTGAATAAACTGCGTTTGCGTTTGACATCCATGGATAGACAGTCTACCTCGTTATTTGAAGAGAAAATAAATTTCGTTTACTTACTAAACTTTAAACTGCAATCTAAGCCAGGATAAGCTTTTAAATATTATGGGAAGTTGGCACCAATTGCACAAGCGCGGCCGGGCATTTGGGATCTCTACATCTCAAACAAATGTTTGCCCTGTTTGCTGGCAATCGACATTCTTTTAACAATTTCGCAGAATAAGTTCTTGTAACATTTCATTACCATGAATGAAACTTGGGTCCAAAGAAGGCAAAAAGTGGATTTGTCAGTTAATGTAGCCATAGGGATATAAGCTATATAATCCACATTGACTAGGGTAAAACAATCAAGGCTATAGTATTACGGCAACTTATTTGGTCGGTTTAATTAGGGTTTGAAAAAAATGGGAGAATCTGGCTAAGAAACCAGGACTATGCATAAAGGCACTCATGTGCATTCTTTCTTCGCAAAAATCCAGAATTAAACAGCCAGCGATTGCTCATCTATCATATTTTCGGGACATAGCCAAGTGACTATGATGTAGCCCTCCATCTCCATTCGTATCTAACGATTTGCATAGGTATTGGCCTTCTGTTTTCATAGATATACTATGTTTCTAATTTCAAATTAGTATATAAATTGAAGTCGCTGTAGTATGTTGGCTAATTAGACGTGAGGCTACGTTTCAATGTCATACATTTGAAATGAAATATGAAAAAATATTTCTTCCGCGACTTCCTCTCATCAGATTTCTGCCAAAAACTCTAAAACACATAAAATTGCCATTAAAAAGTTTCTGAAAAAATTTGTCATTCGGTGTCGACCTTAAACTGTAGGTTCCCTCACTCTTGTATGAAATTAACACACACTACATAAGTAGTGCGAGAAGCAAGTCGTAATCCTAACGAAAAGGTTGTAATGACCAATTGTGTAAAATTATGTATGTTACAGTGTATGCATATTCCAGGACAATATTATTGGTATTGAATAGATAAAGGTATTGCAGTTATTCGCATATCCTGATAAGTTTAATAGGATATCAACATATAAAATTCATTATCTTAAAAGTTTTAATGCAAACGGTGCATAGAATATAATTAAATTTTTTTTCATTTATTAATTTTATTTGTAGAATGTGCTTGACATACTTAACAGCTGTATAGATGGTCAAACGGTTATGGAATTCTATAAAGTACACAATTTTCTAGATGTTAAAAATCGTAAGCGCATCGTTAACGTTTTAATACGTGCCGTTGTTGAACGTAAAGTTGAGCGCTATACAGCAATATTTCATGATATGACACGACAGCTGTTGGAATTATTTCCAACAGAAAAATATGTAAGCTATCGATTCCATTCGATATTACAATTTAATATTATAATATCAGGTTTATTTCTAGGAAACCTATTTTGTACCACACAATGGACCGCACTCAGCTCGAGGGGCTTTATACTATAGATATTCAAATTATACAAGACAATTACGTAAAGAGGGTCTATTGGCTTATAAAAAGCATAAACCAAAAAATTATTTCAAATAAAGCGTTATTAAATTTAAACTTTTTGTTTTGGCTGAGACTAAGAATCAAAATTAAAAATTAATTTAAAACATAATTAAGCAGTTTGAGCACCTATTGAATCATCAAACTTATTTTGCTTCTTGATTATGTAGAAGCTCAGACCTTAAAACTTTAACCCTCTCAAAACAGAATTGAGTGTATCTCACAAGACGATACAATATATCTACATACCTTTAACTGGCTGGTCATTATAGAGATTCAACTACTCTTATCCAAGAGTGTAAAGTATCTGGGAGTTATTTCGGATCACAAAGGAAAGACAACATAGTTGAGAGGGTAAAGAAAACGACCAACGGCACTTTACACTTCTAAAAAGGCCATAGTGGAACCACACTTGCTTTGCTGTGCTCACGTTTAACGGACGGTCTAAAAACACTAGCGTAACTGCAAACTGATGGGGCGAGAGTACTGAAATGTCAGCTATTATCACCAGCATAATCTGTTCCACTTCAACCGTGATATTAATTGAAATTGAAGTGAAATGCAGAGGCAGTGGCAGTAAAAATACCTTGAGTATGGTCGTAATGCAACCTGGGAAGAACAGACCGATGTGTCTAGTCTATGGTTTCTTATAACTTTCGATTTTAAAATTACATCTAGGGCCTTCTGGTCTGAAGATCCAGATTTCTTGAGATTTATAGCGATGACTACACAATGCATGCATGTCAGAGTAGGATGTGGTATATTAAAGATTCTGGTTTTCAGCTTTTGTATAGACTGCTTGAACATTAAAGTGGTACAGGATGTCATGGTCATTTCTGATGATTAAATCGCTAATGTATTTCACCTCGACGACCAACTTTATTCTAAATGATGAAAATTTCTTAGAGAAATTTCGGGATATCGTCGAAAATTGCTGGGGTAATCAAGGCCGATCAAAGATCAGCAATGAATCGTTTTTTCGCTACTCATAAGTACTCATAAAATTTTGAGTATGAGTGAGTCACCAGTATTGAAATTCAACTACTCTGATTCAGATTCACAAATTTAAAAAATACTTATAATACTCATAAATTATTCGAGTGATTCGAATCACTCATCAAAATTTACAATCTTAGTTGTTGTTGCTTTTACAAAAAAAAGAAGAAGAAAAAGACAAAGACAGCAAGCAAAGCAAACACACAACCTTCTAGTGAGTATTGTAGTGTTCGTACGCGAATCATACTTATTTTGTGATTCTTGTAAATGTTGAGTCATGGAGAGTCGAAATCAACAAAACCATGCGTATTGTTAAGCATTAGTACGATGAGTACTTCAAACTTTGAATATGAGTAGTATGAGTATGATATTAAAATAAGTATGAATAAATATGATTCGAATCTACTCACCTTTTTGAATACTCATTGCTGATCTCTGAGTCCGATACGGAACTTACAATCTCTGGTAGGAATGTACATGAAATATTGCTAAACTCTGCTGGACTTGGCCAGCTATGGTACAAATTCTAAATTCACGGTAGACATGCCTATAGACTTGTCATTGTCTCAAATGATTTTTGTAGAATCTGTGGGGAAAAAAGATTATATTCTATCTTTCAACCCATTTTTCAGGGTTCCACTCTTGCCATGAAGGGGCAAAAGTTCTTAACCTCTTGTAATATGTGATCGTCGGGCCAGATATTAATCGTGTTATCACTATAAGCTTAAATGCTAGCTTAAGTGGAAAAAGGTCTGTTGAAAAATTTATATTTATAAGTTTACTTTACGGAATTAACCAATTATAAATCCTAGGCTTTGAAATGAGAATTTTTATAACAACTCCTCATTTGTTATTAATATGGACCAATCTTTAAGGACGTTGTACAATGGGTCAATTCGACCTCCGAGTACTGTACTTGTCTTAATTGACAAGTACACGTCCTCTGACCTAACCTAATATGGACCAATTGAATAAGACTCAGTGTATAATCTGTAACGTCACCAATGGATAAAATAAACATACACAACCCTGATGATGTGGGAAGCTAGGTTGTAATCCTGACTAAATATTAATTGCATATTATATAATATGTATGATTGTATGTAATAAACCTGATTAAAATAGTTTCAATTTTTAAATAACAAACATTTATTTGAATGATTTGTTTCCATCCCCCACTCACTTCATTATTACTTTTGCAAAACACAGCAACTATAAAAACAATAACATTTTATTATAATTCCACCTGTTACACCAGATACACTACTACATATAATATATAGCATTTAATATATGCACAACAACAACAATGTCAACAGAATGAACAATATTTTGTTTAAACTGTTGCTTAATTGTTGACAAACTATCACCATAACGATTATCACCGGTATACACCCGCTTTCATTTTTTTTTCATTTTTCGGTATCTTTGCAAACGACAACATTGTATTATTCGCATGCAGGGGTCAATGTAACAGGTAACAATACTCGTACATATAAAGTTCATTAACCCCTAAACAAAATTAGTTTAAAAAACTAAAGAATTGCAAATGCAACAGTTTGTTGTTTAAAAATTCCAGCGATTGCATGCAGAGCTACTGTAAGTAATTGAAAACATTTTGTTGCAATAGAAAATGTGGTGAGTATTCTCATTATTACGAATATACACATATTTATTCGTGCAAAAGTTCAAGGCCATTCAAAAAATGCCCATACACACATATGTTTTTCAAAACGGAACAACTCTAGACAATTAAAACGACAATGTTCACGACAAGTGTTCTCCTGCAAAGGTCTTTGTTTTTTACACGCTTTTGTGAGATATGTATTGATATTGTACATTTGAGGCTTGAGTTTGAAATTAAAATAAAGATAAAGATAAGGATGTAAAATTAAATTACAAAGGATCTCCCAATAAAGATGAAATTTATAAAAATTCAGTACTGTAAACAAGAGTATCTCCTACAAAAGACATTTTAGATCAGAGATTTTGTTTCAAAAAATTTATGCAGGAGACAAAACTGTAAATATCATAAGGAACTATAATATTATAAGGAAAGATAGAAGGAAGGACCATGGTATAGGTCACAGGTATTCATAATCGAAAGGAACGTCAAACACAAAATAGTGATCCCTCTGAACTCGCCGTATTCTAATAAGTAGTGTGTTGGCGAGAGATCTTAATTCACCACCCGTCGTAGACATTTGGAAAAAAAACCCGAAACATGGTAAAATAATATGTTTCGTCGTCCCACCACTCATGTTTAATATTAATAGCCACAACATGAGTGGTGTGAGAAGCTAAGTTGTAAGATCGCTATGATACCACACACTATTGAGCTGTACTTAGAAGTTACGAGTATTTCGGTACACACTCCGACATTAAATTCATAAGAGAGATAATAGTTGGTTCTTGCAATTACCCAAAGATCCTTGTGCGATTCAGTTTGTCGCTCAAATTGGCGTGACGGACTTCGCCGCAATAAAGTAAAACCAACCGACAACAATCGCTAATAAATGCGTCAGCTCATCATCATCCTGCTCCTTACTACCTGACAAACATATTGTGTCAACCCAGTGAATATATTGAACCCGATAGGAACACTTACATTAAATAGAGTAAAGCCAACTCTGAGGATATCTCGAACTACGTTCACTACTTCTTCCGTTGCGTATCATACTCCACATACATATGTCAGGAGACAAAAATATTAGGAAGACCAATCAAATACCGGCAAAAAGATTAATTTGAGCTCATATTTAGCAACCACTACTACTCGCTTGGTCTAGAAGAGACATCGTTTACAACTAGATAACCCAGCGGACGAAAGAATCGAACTACTGACGGCCAAGATAACTAATCTCGATTATGATTATGAAGTTATGGAGCACGGTCAAAGGTTTAACAGTTGATAAGGTGTCGGGAACTCGCGGATATTACTTTCAGTGACAGTCAGCCCACCAAGGTGGAGAAGCGTGTCACACCACTTCACAGAATAGAGCCAAGAGGGCTATAATACGTAAAACAAAGAATCTTAATAAGGACACCAAAGTGAATGATATGAAATATATCGTATCCCAATCAAAACCAAAAAACACTCGGTACGGAAGACATAAACATTCTGTTGCTGAAGAAATTTGAGACTCTACCTTTAGAACACTTAGTGTGTCTCCTAGATTATTTTCATTCGTTAATTTCCGCTAGCATTTCTTTTCGATTTACAGCCTGTTAAATCATTCTAATTCGGTTCCTAACCTTTAATCATTTAACAATTCGTATTCAAAATTCCTAACGGACTTCTGCTTTACAAAAGACAACGACTATTTCCACTTGTCTGGCAGTACATTTAACTGTGTGCTTTGAACAACTCTGTTTTTGCAACCAATGATAAAAATCATCGATTTTCTTATTGTCACTCAACTATCATCTCTAATAAGGTGAAAATTCGTGAAAATTTTGTATATTTCTTATTTTCTTCGACAAATAATTCAATATTACGCTTAATTCAATGCTCATTAATTCTTCAAAATGTCCGACGATGAAACAATGTCTCTAGGACAATATAAAATAAAAGCCTCCACCATGTGGACACAACGAAAACGTTCCCAGCAGGGTCGAGAACTTAACAACAGCAGCGAATACGATGAAATGTTTGGAGAACATATGGAAAACTATAGCGTGGAAACTTCAGCTCTGCATCGCAAGCTCCAAAGTAAAATGGAAGCTTTGCGGATACTACGTAAGGAATTGGAAAAATTCCGTACAGAACGTGATCAATTTAAATTAATGGCCGAAACTTTACAATTGCGTTATGCAGCCTTGAGACGAAATAGTCTATCAGATATGGGTGGCTTTAGTAGTGATACAAGTGGTGCGCCTGGCAGTAATAGCAAAACTAGTGTGGCTAAGATTTTACATGAAACTAGAGAGCGTAACATTAAACTAACCACAGAAGTTGAGGCTTTAAAGCAAAAGCTTTCAGAAGTCCAAGGTGATATTGAAGTATTGCGTGGTAGTCAGAAGCACTCTACAGAAGATTTAAAAAAGTCCCACAAACCAAAGGTTTCGATTAAAGACGAACCGTCCTTAGATGTAAGCACTAAGGAGATGCTTTTACAATGGAAACAGGAACGCTCAAATTTTATCTGTCATTTAGAGCAACTTAAGAAAAAGGTCTGTTTAGAGAAAATGTTTAATTTTTGTATGTACTTTAATAATTGATTTTAATATTGATTTTATTATCAGAATGCTCAATTGGCTTTTGACTTAAAAGCTGTCATCGATGAAAAAGAGGAATTGACTAACGAACGTGATGCCTACAAATGTAAATCACATCGTTTAAATCATGAATTACTGGTGGCTTTAAATGCTAAGGAGATGCATCCAAAGGTAAATACTTAGTAACTATGTGAAATAATTTGTTAAAAGTTATGCAAATATAGTATAATAGAGTTCACAAAAACTGAGAAATGGAGAGAAAATATGACTATTGCACAAGATAAAGTCTTTAGCCACAATATATGTCGATCATAATGACTTTGATTGTATTAAAGAACGTTTACCATTTGCTTTGCAAAATGTAATCTTTGCAGATTACTGACCGCTTTTATCCCGTAGGTAGTCCATCAGTGAGCTTCAATTTTGGCATGCTCTTGATAGTATTTCGGCAATTTACGTCTCTCAACAACGGCAGCTGTAATCATGTCTTTCAGGCTAAATTTGTGCATGACTTGTCCCTTTACAGGAAGATACGAGTCTCCATAAAAAATAGTGTAGTAGTTGCACCAAAACGTTAGAATAATTGCTCACCAAATGCGCACCCCAAAGTGTTCATGGATCGCATGGGTGAAAAAATGTCAGTAATCATCGCCCCATTGACTGTAACAGTTCGGTTTTCATCGGACTTAAATAAGTACTGTCCAATAATGCCACAACCTTGTACTGTACTTATACAGTACTGTCTTTGTCTACTCTTCTCACTAAATTCGGCAAGTTCTTCACCGGAAGTTTCAAAATATTTCGATGAAATATCTGTTTATGAAAAAAAAATATTTTACGTTACGAAACGTGTGATAAAATTTACGTACAATGAGTCTCATTAAGCAGCATGTGTTGCAGCACTAATTCAGTTTAAAAACGTTTTTGACAAAGCTCATCGAATTTTAAAATATCACACTAAAAATCGAATTAGATCGTATTTGATATTCTGCATAATTGTTATACTTTCAACATTGGAAAGCCTACATTAATAAAACTATCTAGAGAGACCTATTGGTATTCTCCTAAAATAGAACACAAGTTCCAAAAAAAATAATATCTTTATTTGTAAACAAAAATCGTATTTTTATTTTATTTTATTATTTTTATAAGCAAATTTAAATTTAACCTTTAATTCAACGTAATTATATCAGCTAAATTAAAATAGAAAATTTTGTTATAAAATAAATTTCCATGTATTATTACTGTAATCCTAATATTAATTGCTTATCTATTGAGTCAAATATGCTTTCAATTAATGTGTAAAATACATATATTATTTTTAATATTTATTACAGTTCCTTGATATTGATAGTATCATTTTGGAGAATAAGTACCTGAACGAACGTTTAAAGAACATTGAAAATGAAGTGCAATTAACTAAGCACTCTTTAAGCAAATATAAGGTAATATGTATATATGAACTCAGTAATCTTTGTTACGAACAAATATACTAACATGAAATCATAAATTTTATCACTTTTAAAACTACTAATAAAAGAACATGCTGGAATCAAAACGCAAAAAAGGTATTATCAAATTAGGTGGACAAACACCAATAAATTTTGATGAAAATATATTGTCTCATAAACAAGGTAAACGCTGTTGTAATTGATGTCGTAAACTTTTTCATTTTTAGTTTGTCTATTTTTTTAATCATTTTATTTTATATTAAAATAAGTGTTTAATGCGTTCCTGATAAATCAATTAGCAAAAAAAGCAATTAAGACAATTAAAACTAGACATACTTACATATCACAATTATTTATTTACAAATACAATTACAAATTGTATTTTAATTATATACGAGCTCAGTAACTTTGACCATATGCTCGGTGTAGTGTCACAGACCAGAGTCTCTGGTGGGAATCGAACCCACGACCCTCACGCTAATAGTCTAGCACACTACCCACTAGACTACCAGGGCACCCGGATCACAGTCATATTTTTTTCGGATTTCCTTCATTTATCAATGTAGTCCAGGTCACAAATGTCTTACGAGATATTAAAATCATAACTAAAAAACGTCCATAATTTTATATAATTTATTCGCTTTTGATTTTAAACTGAAAGACTATGTTTTCGTCAATTTATTCTTCCTATACAAGGAAATAGGGTATAAGTTTGGGGCTCGAAATTTTTCCAACTTCACGCTGCTATATCAATTCAACTGATATAGAAAGCAAACTCATTTTTAGGCAAGTTTACCTAAAGTCTGTTGTATTATTTACAAGCCTACGGAAAAATGTTGTTCTAGTTGAGAAACAAATATATCCAAAAGAATGTGGGCACAAAATGCGCACCATTTATGGCAGTATCAACACAGAGCAATAAACACAGTCTAAAAATGCAAAACGTCACCTAAAAAGAGTAAAATTCGTTAAAATACTTCTCATAGGCCGGTCACTGCACGTTTGCAATGCACATGAATTAAAGATAAATTGGCAACTCGACATTCATAATTGGTCATTACAACCATTCAGTCAGGATTACGACCTAGTTTTTCACACCACTTACATATGTTGTGTGTGTTAATTTCATACATGAGTGCTGGGACCTACAGTTTAAAGTCGACTCCGAACGACAAATTTTTGAGAAACTTTTCATGGCAATTTTATTTACTCTCAGAGTTTTTGCCAAAAATCTACTGAGAGAAAGTCGCCGAAGAAATACTTTTTGTATTTTGTTTTGATGTCTGGCCTGGGGCTCGAAGCCTGGCTTTACGTCTAATAAGCCAACACACTACCTACTAGACTACGGCAACTCTACGGTGAAAGTATTTTAAACGATGTTTCGGAAATTATGGCATGTAAACAATTACACTTTTCAACTATACATACTATACTTTTCAGCTTGATTGTCTCATCTTACTTATAAACTAAAGAGGAGTCTTCTGCAGATATGGTACATGCGTGGAGCCTATGTATCAACTACATTATGTGCTTTAGTAGTTGTTCTCCATCAAAAATGAGTTAAAATCTCACCATATTACATTAGTACAGTGGCTGAAATCGTTTAAATTCGTAGTGAATAATAAAAATTTTTCATAAAATTTAAAATTTTTGTATAATAAAAATGAAAGAATAACTACAAATACTTAAACGTGTTCACTTTAACACTTAATTCACTATGGGTGTCTTATTCTATAAAATCTCATAACATGATTAAATCGATATTACAGAACATAATAATTTAATATAAAAATAAAAAAATATTAAAAATATTAAAAAAAATCCCTTTACTAATAGAAAATCCACTGCTTAATGAATGTCTCCTTTCTCCTACGTACAATATATTTTTTAACAATTTTAATTATTTGAAGCTATTTTCAATTTTGTTAGTCTATTACAAATATAAACAAAGATTGTATTCGTTAAATATTTAACAAATTTCTCTTTCTCTCTTTTATTTAGTTAAAAACCTTTTGGAAAGTGGCATCGATTTACCAACAAAAACTGAAACTATACATGATTTGAAATCATTATGTTTAACGTTATTGGATAATCTAAATGACAAGAACCTGGCTCTAAACCATCAAAAGAAAACAAACAAGTAGGATAGGAATTTTTATACAATTAAGCAAAATCTGTTTTCAAATAGTGTTTAATTTTTACAGAATATTGGCCAGTAAAATAACTGAATTGGAGCAAAAGTTGAAATCTATAACTGGCATTGAAACGAGTAATGATGAAGGCTTTTCAGCATCAGAATATCTGCTTCGGGGGTACTGTCCATCTATGGTAGATACAAATTCAATTTCAGCGCAAGAGGAACAACCAGTGTTAAAGTCTTCGAAATCCAGAATTACGTCTGCTAATACTACCACAACATTAAAGAGCACGACATCATGCGGTGAAAGTCAAGTAACGGAAGATTCTGGTACAATGTCTTCTGAGAATGAGGAATCCCTAAAGCTACCAAATGCTGATGGCGATGATGGCATGTCCTCGTTGTCCACTGAGTCAGGTCGCAGCATTCTATCTTCAGAATACGATTTGACAAATAATGACTTGGCTCCTTTAAATTTAAATGAATTTACAGATGCAGCTCTGTTTGCATATAAAACTCCATCCACCACTTCGGGTTCTGCGGGTGGCAAAACACAACGTCAGGATTCTTCAAAGTCTCTAATACTACCCAGTTCAATAGTGCGCGAAAGAAATGATGATCTTAAAGATTTGCCACCTGAATTGGCTGCTTTGGTACAAAAAGCTTTACACGAACTCGATTTAAGAGATTTCGACGAAGTCGTTGGCGGCATTTACGAAGATGTAGCCGTTGAAGCTAAAGAAGATGCAATTTCAACAGAAATTGCTCAAGCTAACCATGATATTTTAGAAGAAGAATTAAACAGTGAAGATGGCGCTATTGGTGGTGCCTGCTCGAATTTAATTGAAGCTAATTAACTTAACAATTTTACAATACCTTTTTTCTCTCACAAACTTCTCCTTTGAATTTTATTTTTTTATTTCTTTCTCAATGCTGTAAGTCCATATCAATTATTGACAAACTTATTATTCATGAATAACTTTGGCGAAATGAAAAAATATTTCAACACTTAACAAAGTAACCACCACCACCCCTCCCTCTATTTAACAAACTAACTATATATTTTCTAGTCACTCTTTTTAAAATCAGAATTAATAATAATGTATAAATATTAACAACTATACAATATATAACTGCCGCCCTCATATTTATAAACTATACAAATTCATGAAAACGTACCTTTTATAACCAAAGAAATCTCAATCTAAAAATATTGAATGAATTTACTCAAAAATAACTGCAACATAAAAATTCTTTCAATATTCATTGTTATTACCATAACTGGTATCGATACAGAAAATACACTTAATTTGTTATCACATAATACATTGACATAAAAATGCTTAAAATATAAAAACATAGAACAGAAGAAATGGCTTAAAAATATTCGTATTTATATTGATATATATTGTTAAATTAAATAATAATTAAAAACAAAGACTTAAATAAAGCTATATAAACGTTATGTCTAAAATATGGTTGCGTTATTTCTTTAGTGATAGTATTTTTCTATATGTACAACATTTTTTTCGTCTAGACCATATATGTACCATATATATGGTGGGCCAACTATAAGTTTAAATTTGTACCATCGGTTATTTCGAATCTGGCAATACTTACGTTATTCTATTCTGTCACAAAATTCAGTATATTATCTTCACTGAATATAATGAATCAATTTACGCTTGACAACGTTAGGATTTATTGCACGATGATGTTGATTTTGCCAAATAAATTACGTTGATACGTTAATAAGCAAAATTACTTTTAGTATTTGTCGCTATTTTGAGGGCAATTTCTTTATGATTCCTCATTAGTAAATTAAAAAACTGAGGACAATCAATTTTTACAAGTTTCAGATTAGAGGTTCGGTAGTAGCTCGGAGTAGATAATTTTCCATAAAACCCAACAAGACCACAGTCGAACCTTTCTTACTTTTTCGCATAATGTTGCCGTAAGAGACCAACTTTTCATTAACGTCCCTCTGAATAAAGATTAATTTTGATGCCGTTCAGTAGCCATTCACTGCGTCTATTCAGCCCACCTTAATTCAAGTAAAGTTCCAAACTGTTTTTGTGCAATGTTTGCCATCTGAACAATCGAAATACTGCTTAAATAACTGTTTATCCACCAACATCAATGTCAATAAAAGTAACGAAAACAAAAATTGCTTGTGATTAAAACATATATGTTTTATCGATGTTAATATGCAGACCCACATCCACCTTTATTTGGTTCATTTCATTCAGTGTGAAAAAGAGAAAAGCATATAGACAAATACCACGAACACAGTGGAGATCTTCCAGTCTAATGGTAGGCTATCTCATATAGTGACATGCATGTGACTTTCTTCATATACCAGCTTACCAATTCGGCAGTTTAACAAACCTACATGGATCACTTAATTCAATTGAAACTTGATTAACTAATAAGTGGTCTAAACAAACGATTTTTTCACTTTAAAGATTTTTTTGGCTGCTGACCTGTATAGATAATTGTTGAACCGTCACTTTTCTCAATTTCATCATTATAAAATATTTTTTTAAGTCGACTCTATTAATATAACAAAAAAAAAATGAAAACGTGTTTTTTTAAATGTTTTGTATTTAATATAAAAGTTTTGACAGTTTATTAAACTACTCGAAAACGTTCAGATAACATATAAAGTACTTTTAATATCTAGCTTATGCAAAAAGTTATCGTTAAACTTTATAATAATGATTTTTAAAATGAATACGATAATACAGTTTTAACATCAAGATTCTTAAAAACAATTCACTTTTAAGAAAATTGATTTAAATATCATAAATTTAATAAATGAAAGTGCAGTAGGTTACCTAACATATAAACATAAAAATGTACATTAAAAAAAAACTTTGGTCATCCCAACATAAATATCGCACTTAATCTGTAATAAAACAAAGAAAAGTAAATAAAAAAAATAAATGTTTACATTTAAAAACAATTTTAATTAGTAATGAATGGCATGACGTGACATGACAGCAAAGTATTACAAAAGGATAGAAGAGTTAAAATGAAAAAAAGTAACGAAAGTGTTTAATCAACCATACATAAAACTTATTTTTTTTTCTATACTCTTTAAAAATTTACTGATCACAAAACTTTCTTAAAATTGATGACTATGTAGCATTATTTTTAATTTTATTTTACAATACATTTCAAGTTATGCCATTTGTTTCGACAAAACAGTTTTGAAGTATTTTATATGTTCTAAAGAACATAATTGCAATTGTTGAAACAACGAGGAGCTAAGTATTGCCGAAGACTTATTTCATATTGTCAATAGTTATAAGAGAAATTGATGACTGAACAATATTACAACGATGTCCATCAAATTTACATTAGTTCTTATGGTATATATACTTTAGTTAACAGCTTTTAAAATATCATATTTTTTCTTTTAAAGGATATTGTAAACGTTTAAATTTAACAAAGCTTTCCAAAACTAACAGCCTTTACATTGCATATATTTCAAAACAAATTTTGTTTATATTTTAAATAACCAAATTTAAATATTTTTAACAACTACATACTTAAAATAATACAGCTTATAACATAAATAGATTAATTCGTATAGGAGAGACAAAGCCTTATAAAAATGGCAGAGATCGAAGATATTATGAATAAAATGTTCACGAAAATTTATTTTGTTTCAGTTAAAGTATATATATATACTACAATTTAGATGACCATTTAAATGATTTCTTTCACAAGTCCTCAAATTTAAAATAGTTTAAATTCGAAAAAAATTGTTTGCTAATATCAAATACAATGTCGAATAAATATAAATTATATTGATTATATTTAAGTTTATCAGAATAATAATAATATTAATATTCACAACAAATTTCTGTAATAAAAAACAAAACTTTTCCAAGTATAACTTCCTATATACATATTTACTAATTTTGTTTTAAACAAATAACAGTTTTTAATGATTTTATAGTTTTACGAAATTGTTATTTCTTTTTTTTTATACAATATTGAACTTTTGAACATTGACGCCAATTAGCTTTGTTTTTATTATTATGTTTAATTTTAAAATAAAAAAAATATATAATTTGTTTTATAAATAAAATGTAGGTATTCAGCAAACCTTGCTGAACTTAAACTTTTACGTTTCTGCTGTGAAAATTAGCAAATATTCTTAATAACGACGCTATAAAACTATTTTCATTTAAATGTGATATCATACTACGCCACATTATTAAAGCCATAGAAAAAATAGATGATGATGTGGATGGTGAAATAGAAGAATTTAAAATTTTAATAGGAACCACAGTCGTTGATGTTAATAATGATGGTGCAGTGGGTGGTATAGTATGATGTGGTGGCAGATCTTTATTAGTTTTAAAGCGTCGTCTAAGTAAATATCAGTTGATGAATGATATGTAGTTAGTAAATAGTACGTAATTCTCTACTAACCGCGCACATAATTCTTGACGCACTGTGGCGGTAAATTTATTGGCCACCACTAAGGCTGTGGTAGAGCCGAATACCAAATTGTAAAGTAAAACAATTTGGAAATTACCCAACCATTCAATAGCGCCAAAGTCGCCCAGTAAATCGAAATTCGTAATGCCTGTAGTCAAACAAATTTACGGAGTGTATTATTAAAATAACACTGAAATATCTTACACAACACCAAACCTACCTATAATACGACTGAGTAGTGGCAGAGCTGAACTTAAAATCAATACTAATGCACAATTAAGTATTAATTGCGATAGTGATGTTTTACGTCGTTGAGGTCTTACATTACGCATAAATGGCATGGTGTAAAAGCCTACAGCCGAAGTGGCTCCTAAATAAAATATTAGGCACACTTCGAGACCAGCACCAAAAGGTCCCAACATCGATAAAGAAGTTATTCCCAAAGTAAATTGCTGCAATCAAAAATACGAATGGAATTAAATAAATTTCTTTATATTTTTAAATTTTTATCACTTACCCTAGTACTTAGAGGCAATGCCTTAATACCAATTAATAGTTCTAAAGTGTTTTGCACCACCAACAATATTGTAATGCCTGTAAAGAATAACAGTAACAGCATCGCCAAGGGATATACAAAATTTCTTTGCAATGCTGATGATTTTTTAAGTTTTTCTAATTCTTTGCGTTCAGTCTCTAACGCTCTCAGTCTTTCATTTAATTTGGCTTGATGTTCACTAATTTCACCATTCATAGGCTTTCTTTGAGTTAAATGCGATAGTGAGCTTCTGGATGATAAATTATTATAATAATAACTGAAATTATTTCTATTCTGATGATGATAATGACCATTTAGTACGTTGTATCCAATATAACTGGCATTTAGTGTATCATAAGATGTATTGCTAGATGACATTGTAGCATTTAGGGATTCATTAATGCTAACATTTTGTAATTCTAAATTAGCAAGTTTACGCTTAACACTTGCTTCCTCCATGTGAAATGCAATATACTCTTCGTTCACATCGCGTAGCAGATGAGGTTTAACTAAAACTTGACCCACTACTCCAAAGAGACGCACAAAGCCAAAGGGGGTGCAAACTGCAAAAGAATAGAAGAAAGTATGTAATCTTGTTAGTTTAATATTTTAAGCTACTTCGATTTAGGAATAGTAGTGGTGTCCATATTGCCGTATATAATAATATTGGTAGTCATAAACAGTTATGGCAACCTACGTAGTGATAAGACTAAGAAATGCCTGTTTGAGCTAGAGTCTAAATGACTAACTTATAGTAATCCTTAGTCAAAGATCTATTCAAGATATTTTTTAATAACAGCTTAAAAGTGATCGAAATGAAAACATAATTTTAATTTACATACATACATAATTGATCATTACAACCCATCAGTTAGGAATACGATTCTCACACCACTTATATTGTGTGCGATAATTTTATACATGAGTAGCGGGCCCTACAGTCCGAAGAAATATTTTTTTCATATTTTCGTTTTGATGTCTGACCTGGGATTTGAACCGTAGCGGGCCCTACAGTCCGAAGAAATATTTTTTTCATATTTTCGTTTTGATGTCTGACCTGGGATTTGAACCGTGGCCTTACGTCTAATAAGCCGACACACTACCTACTAGACTACGGCGACTACGACAAATTTTAATTTACTCTACTTATTTCAGAGTTCCAAAATATAAAATTCCAATACACTAAATAATATGTATACGGAAACCTGGTTACTATGGTAATAAAATCAATTTATGGAAATATTGTTAATTTTTTTTAACACTAATCAAACGAACGAAAATATCAATCAGAAAATATTTTTTATTTTTTCATCAGTAAAGAAAAAAAAAAACTCGAAATGAATGCTCCCGGATTTAGTGAAGATTTTTTGGAATTCGAGTCCAAAGTCAATCAAGTAATGAGGTTGTTGGAAGATATAAGTAATGCTAATAAAAAGGAAGGTGAAGAAGTTAAAAAGCCGTAAGTTTCAAAACACAATAATTTATTATGTTCCATTGAAACAATTCTGAATTAAAGGGCTAAAAATATAATGGACGAAGTTAATGAAAATGACTTCATTATTACTGTCAAAGACGATCGTACATCAATTAATAGAAAGCCAACGGCAAAAAGAAACGAAGGCGAAATGGATAAGTTTACGTTTATGCAGCAAATAGAACAAGATGCCGAAGAAAGGACTAAAAACAAAAGGGAACGAGAAAGAATTGCACAAAATTTCAGAACGTATGACAGTAATGTTAAATAGTGTGTTTATTCAATATTAAAGATTTTTGTTATTTTGTTAAAATAGTTACGGCAATGAAGCTTTTCGTAAACAAAATTATGAAAAGGCTATTTACATGTATACAAAGGCCATAAATCATGTTAAGGATAGTCCAATTTTATATAATAATAGAGCCTTGTGCTATATGAAGTAAGCATAAATCGAAATTTTTAAATTTATTGTTAAACTTATTAAAATTTAATCTTTTCTTCCACTAAGATTGAAAAACTTTAAACGTGCCATTATGGATTGTGATTATGTTTTGAACAAATTGGAGGAGAAAAACATTCGTAGTTGGTTATATAGGGCGGCTGCTTATAAACGCAATGGTGACGAAAAGAACTTTGAAAGCAGTATTAAACTGGCACGAAAAACGAATCCAAAGAAATCTGAATACATTGATGGCTTTTTAGATAAATTTGCAAAAGAGTCTATTTGAAATCATTGAAGTGAAAATTAACTTTTTAAACAATAAAATTTTAATAGCATACGTAGTATTCTTGTAATTAACTGGTTATTCTTTATTTTCACTTATTCTTATGTTAACGCAGGTGTACAAATATTTTCCGTTTTCATAAAAAAAATCATTGCACTACGTACATATGCATCAACATATACAGTCAACCCTCCTATAACGCGGTGAGTGTGTACCGCGCTGTATGGAAACCGCGCTATAAGAAACTCGGATTTAATCGTACAAACCAGTCTAATTCGTAGCGCGTTCTATGGAAACCGTCTACCGCGTTGTATGGAAACCGCACTATAAGAAACTCGGAATTAGTACAAATCACATCATTCGTACCGCGTTATATGGAGACCAATACAAGATATATTGTAAATTATTTTTATTGAATTAAAGAGTTCATATAAGGATTGATAAAAAAAAATGAAACAAAAACTAAACTAAATGTCTGTTTTCCACCAAAAATAAGAAAAATGTTGTAATTTTTCAACATTCATCCTCACTGTCAGATATGAGTTGCAGAAAAATTTTTAGAAAGACTGGTCACCAACAAAATGTATGTACTGTGAAAGAGCTCTGAGATGACTGAAACCGATGTTGTGGACGGCTATGAGATAAGTTGGCATGTTTATATAAACATGTTGTTTATATAATTCGGCTGTGATTTTGTGTCGAAAATAAAACTGATATTAAACACTCCTACAATGTCTAGTTACTAAGAGTCATTTACAGGCTGTGCGGAAGGAACTTATGGGATGTTGTTGAACGAAAACCGCGCAGTAAGAGTACTGCGTTATAGGAGGGCAGTCGAAGTTTCAGTTCCGCGTTATGTGTGACACCGCGTTATATGGAAACCGCGTTCTCAGAGTAGCACGTTATAGGAGGGTTGCCGCAATTTCAGCCTCTCGTTATATGGATGCCGCGTTCTGAGAGTACCGCGTTATAGGAGGGTTGACTGTATTATGAAAAATGTAAATGACACGCTAACTAACTTACCAAGTAATAGTAGCACACCCAAAAACGATACACATGAATACAAAAATGGCAAATGAACACTGCCTAAATCTATAAATAAAATAAAGAGAAAAAGAAAATTAATTAATATCAGATAAGGTGTTGGTAGCTGAATGAATAAATACACTACTGCACCCATGAAAACTTTTGAAAATTACAAGCGTAAAATAGACAATAAATTTCCGGCGCAATATTGTCTCTGCAATCAACTAGAGGAAATTATTACATACTAGAAATATACAATCAAAAAGCTTACTTAAAAGAGATAAAAAACCAATCTTGTCGGGATCCATTACAGCGGATAAAACATATGTTAGCCCCAATACAACGAAGGCCAGCAAGCTGAACACAGTGAATGTTTCATAAACCCTCGGTATAATGCCCTTTTTATGACCAGAGAATCCCGTCGATTCCGTGAATAGATATGCAAATGGTAAGAACACAAACAATGATAGATTGGAAAACAAAAATACATGATTCCAAAGACCTAAAAATAAATTGAAAAGGAATAGAAAATAATAACAAACTTGAAACAACTAATTGTACGTGTAAGTATTAACAATAAACTTACCTTGGATCAATGAACTATTTAGCCATTTAACGTAATAACTATTTGGATAGAGTAATAACACTTCATTGCTGGCTATAGAGACGGGTAATAAAAGTGCGGCTCCGACTGCAATTGCCATTGAAAATGTGCAAAGCCACGAGCTGCAAAGAGAAGATAAATATATGAAATATAAACAATAAAAACAATCAATTGTAGCACACGATACGCGACTGTTTTGTTGTTTTTTTCCTTAGTCGTTTACATTTATCGATTATGGTAGCTGTGGTTAATAATAGTTGCAATATTAAAAATCACTTGCTTTAAACTTACCTTATTCGATATACTAACAATTCATCTTCATCATTGGAAAATAAATCATCACGATCTTTGCGTCGAAAACGTAAAATTAACACATATGAAGCAAAATATAAAATTATTAAAAGAAGAAGAAATATCTGTAAAGACATAAAGAAAGAAAGGAAATTAATAAAATTAGTTACACTTATGAATTTAGGGCAGGTTAATTGCAATTAATCTGCCAATCTAAGCACAATTTTATAACGGCTAACAATACTAAGAAAAATTATGTAAGAATGAAATGTTTACTAATCTCATATGTCGTTAGCTGTTCAATGGTTTAGATAAGTGCATAATTTTTTATAAAACTCGTATATATAAATTTAACCAGATAAATATGTGTGAAAACAAATTCGAATTTGAAAACTCAAGACCAAACCATATTTTTTTTTGCACAGAGGCTTTTCACATTAACAGACCAAAATCTGACATTAACAAAACACTGTCATGTTAGGGTAGTTTAGGTTAGCTGGCGGACCCCTTTTGAAGGAAGAGCTCTCCCTTAGACCCATTGTGATACCACAATTTATTCTACTCGTGGTTCAACCAATTCCTAGGGAAAAACATCCCTTGCTATTTTTGCATTAGAAAACTCGGTTAAAGATGTTAGAAAATGAGAGATCAGAAACCTCCGTCTCTTTATGGCAAGAACAGGGCACTGACACATGAGGTAAAAGACAATCTCTTCCTCCTCCTCAGACCTACAATTTCTGCAGAACTCATTAAGCGGAAAGCTGAATCTTTTAACATGCATACCAAAGACAGTGGCCCTTAAGAATCACTATGGTGCGATGAATGGCCTTACGATTTAAAGACAGAAGTCTGTCAGTATTTTTTTTTTGTCCATACCTGAAGCACTTTTAACTGTTTAACATTATCCATCTGGAGTAGCCTATTTATTTAGTATCTAATTAAAGGATGTCCACTCAGTCGAGGAGTGGGTCCATATCACATTCAAATTAAGGTTCCAAGCCCTGTTAATATAACATTGTAAAATTGTGTTATTGAAAAAATTCAATTTGAAAAAAATGTGTGTACATTGGTTTAGAAAATTTTTTTTGTTTTATTTCTAGAGGGGACAAGGAATCATTTCTCAAAAATACGGAAGGACACACATATTCCACAATACATATATTCCAATGATAGTTCAAGGGGCTGTCAATCAATGTGAAATACAAACTCAAAGAGGTAGATTATCAATAGAAACTTTCTCTCTCACGTTACTAATTGATGTTTGATTTCCACGTTGCCGGAAAATTATTGTCTTTTTTAATTTTGAAAAACCTTTCTTGATCTCCAGCCATAATTATAAGGTACAACATCTACAACAGATTTTTTTTGTCAAAACTAAATACGGAACGTTCATTTAAGAAGACAAGAGGGAAATAGGGATATATTGCATTGCTTTTTCTAAGGGAATATATCCGCGTTATGAGAGATTCCCCTGTATATAATTTTTAATATTTAAAAAGATTTCTTGCTATACAAATTCTTATCGGCAAATCTAATCTTGTATATGTCCTTTTTAATTAAGACAACTTCTTATCGGAAGTATTTTCCCACAATTTCAAAGAAAATTGGTATCAAATTGATATTAACTACATTAAGCTGTTATCAATAATTTTTAATAAATTTTATTATGTTTAATAAAAATATTAAACAACATTAGCCGGTAAGATTGTCAACTATTATACTAAAACAGTTGGTCAAGTTTGATTATATATAAGATATCCAGCAATAAAATCAATTTTTTCTACAGCTGAATATGGATCGAAGTCCAATAAATTTCGTACAGTAATTAAAATGTTCGAAGAACTTATCTAAACAAATTGAATTGTATCTTACCAGAGGTTAACTGAATATCATGGAATGCATTTCATTGACTAACTGCCATGAATTCCAACAATATTGTTATCGCAATCGTAATTTTCAATTTCAAATTGAAACAACAACTGGTGAAATCTTAAAAATTTAAAACATAAAATTATTTAGACACTATCAACTCTATGAATAAATTTAATCCACCTATAATATAGGAATGTGGACGCGAACATGTAAAATATTATAATTAGAAGATTTTGATGCACTGCAAACTTGTTTTAGTTTCTTTCCAAATATATTCTAATATCGGTGCTGGTTATAGCACACTGAGTTTGAATTATACAGTAAGAGTTTACAGTTCAGTACTTTCTACCAATAAGCCAGTAAATTCATTGCGAATGTCACTACTTAGTTTTATTGTTTGGATCGGCAAGCATGTTTCCCTCCTTGAACTCGCCGTAGTCTAGTAGGTAGTTTGTTGACTTATTAGACGTAAGGCCACGGTTCAAACCCCAGGTCAGACATCAAAACGAAAATATGAAAAATACTTCTTGAGCGACTTCCTCTCAGTAGATTTCTGGCAAAAACTCTGACAGTAAATAAGATTGCCATGGAAAGTTTCTCAAAAATTTGTCGTTCGGAGTCGACTTTAAATTGTACTCATGTATAAAATTAACACACACAAATTGAGTGGTGTGAGAAGCTAGGCCGTAATTCTAAATGAAGGGTTGTAATGGCCAATTATGTATGTATGTGAATGTTAAATGAAAACATTTTTTTTTTTCAATTTACCTTTATCCATAGTATATATGTTTATTATATACCAATTTAACAGCTTTTCTTGCTTTAATATACAACTGTACAGATGGAACAGTGTTTAACGTGGCCTTTTATGTATCTGCAAAGCTAGAAATATAAATGTGCCTACTTATAGGCATGTCCGAGGTATAAAGTAAATCTATAACGGGTTGCAAAATACTACCCTGTGACACACTGGTTGCAACCTCTCAAGGTAATAACAAATCTTCAACCCGATTAGATAACTTTCCAATAATTCCACTACATTAATAGGTTAGTTTAGGTACAAAGTAAGTATTAGGCTTTCGTGTAATATGCTTGAAAAAAGTCCATAAGTGGGGAAGAACACTATTCCATTTCTTCGAATGCTTTTCTTACAGTCTGGACTAACTGGTAGTTTTATTTATTCAGTAAAGTTATGTTTCTTACTCAAGCCTAATTGATGGTCTGCGACGCTTTCCCTAAGAGTAAAGTAAAGTTCATGTCTTAAAATATTATAAAAAATTTAAAAAAATCATAATATTTATGTGAGATAGGTCTGTAAATATCTTATTACAGATTATATCAATACCAGAAGCTTTCTTTGTATTGAGCCATTGAACTGAGCGAAAAAAATTAAAAATGTGTTTACTTATGATAAAGTTTTTGAATATCAGTTTAGCTTTGAAAAGTTTGGATTGGTATGGCTGTATATAATCGAACACCACTGTAGGTAAATAAAAATGGTAAATTTCTATTCAAAATGTATGTTTGATTAGCATATAACAAAGGAAATCGCATTTTTAATAATACAATGTATGTATGTACATGAGAGAGTCACACATTTTACAATTATTAAACAAATTTTGGTTTATTTCCCTTTCAAATATGTGAACGATTGAAATGTATTGGTTACAAACATATTTCAAACGAATACAATATAAAACTTATTTATTTTAAACGTTCATTCATTCATTAATTTCTGAGAGTTGTTATCAATATTAATGCGTACGTATTTAACACACAAGAGGCCTCACTTTGTTATCACTCGAAAACTTATTAATAAAATGTATTTATAATAAAACAATTGAAACAAAGCAAATGAAATCAATATTAGTAATAAAATATACAAATAAATTGAGCATTTGAAAGCACCTCAGCCAAATGGACTTTGTGATGGGAAAAAATCTTACTTTTGACACAAAAGAAAAAACAATTTGCTAAATAAATACAATAAATAGTGGACAATAGTCAATTTGAAATAAATGTATATACGTACATATACATACGTATATGTACCTATATAATAAACACTTGTTGATAGTAATTGAAAAGAAAAGTCATTTTAAAAATGTGAAACCCAAAACAGCAAGAGATAATAAAATCAAATTGAATTAAAAGAAATATTTTCTTAGCGCCAATTTAAAGAAACTGGTTGCTGCTTTTAATTATTTTACTTTATTTTTTTTTAATCATTTTCTTTTTACAAAATAGGTGAGATTTAATTTACAAATTATTTCGCATTTACAGTATGAGAAGAAGTAGTGCAAACAAAAGGAAAGCTAACAAAACAATATTTAAATTTGCATTGCCTAATAGACATTGAGTAGAAGTACTCTTGATAATTTATTCAATGTGATTTAAACCATCTTCGAATTATTTACGGCGACAAAATCAGGTAAAAGCCATACGTGAACTTTATGAAATAGAATTGAAATACTGAGAATATACATTCTTATTAATAAAAAGAATATTGTTAGGTTTTTAGCTTTTAAAAACGTTTAAAATATGACCTCGTAGATTGCAAATAATATAAAAATAAATTGGTTTTTAGTTTTA
Source organism: Sarcophaga subvicina (assembly GCA_936449025.2). Taxonomy (NCBI): domain Eukaryota; kingdom Metazoa; phylum Arthropoda; class Insecta; order Diptera; family Sarcophagidae; genus Sarcophaga; species Sarcophaga subvicina. The sequence continues at coordinate 32,488,633 of OW388081.2, forward strand.
ATTAAAATTCTTTATTATTCGCACAATTATGTGTTCCACTGTTCACAACTTGATGTAACAGCACCAAGTGCTTTGTTTGTTATCCCTCTGTTTACACCCTTTGTATAAACAATGACAATTACTAGACAATTGTTCGAAAGACCTTTGTAACGGAGATCTTCATCCTTCACACAAGACTGACTGAATTTTTACTAACTCGCTGTGCAGCCCTTGCGCTGACCAACTTCTTCCTCTTCCCTGGTTTGGGTAGAACTTGGTCAGTACAGAGAGATTTTTGTTATCAGAGCTACCACTACGACATAAACCTAAACCTACTAACTACCTCGCTTGCTTTGCCTTGCCTTTTATATGGCAGAGTAACAGTCTGATGAATGTTCTTGAAGGCGGATGTTCGTGGCTTCGCCTTCTCGAGATCTCCATAAATATAAACATGATTGTTTGTGTATTTTGTTCACATTTATTCTTGTAATGTTTGTTGTTGTATTTTTGTTTACTTATTTACCATTTTTTTATGCTGGTGTTTGTTGTTATAATACGTAGCGCGATAATTTGTAAACAAGTTCATTGTTTTGCTTTTGTAGCTTTTGTTTATAATTTTAATGTTAAACGATGTAAAAGCAAAACCGAGTATCTAGTTTTTTTTTCATTTCCAGAACAATATTTATTGATACATATATATATTCGTTTACACTTAACAAAAATTTTCTTTCTATTAAGAATAAAAGTTGAAAATATGTATAAAACAGACAACAGATACATAGTTTCGATTATACAAAAATCAATTTTTAAATTTCAACAGCTTTAAACCAAATTTTCTTTAAACTAAAAATACTCATGAGCTTATGTTAAAATGTAGAATAAAGCAGTACTTTTGTGAATACTAATAACACTGTTTCGAAATAATCGAGAACCAGACAGTAACGCAAAAGTATATCATATTTGCATAATCCACTCATTATTGTGTTCTTGTTTTCGTATTTAGCTCGTATCTACTTGTGGATTTCATAATTATAGACTATCAAGCATATTTGTTTCTCTTACTTTTATGCAGACAGCACTTTCGAACTTTAGAACTTCATTTCTTTCATCGTTCTCAAATCCCAAAAAAACATCGCTTTATGTGATTTTTTGTGACGATTTGTTTGAGACCGTAATCTGTGAGTAGTAATCTCAGAAAATCTCAAGATTTAGTTCCCTAGACTGGTTCTTTTTTAGTTCAATTGCACGGCAATCCATATAACTTTTGGAATTACCAAAATATCACTTTGTGCTGTGACATAGCCTAAGTGAGCAGAAATACGCCAAAAGGTTTGTCAAAGACTATAATATGCAAATAGAAATCAAAGAACATGGCATGATTTGATGCACTAGTGTTCCGCTAAGTTCCAGCCAGAGTGTTCGGTAAACCATTTGCTTCCCTCCCATCTTAATGATGTCTTCGATAAGTCGTTATTAATGCATTATGTGGCCGTAAATCTCATTCAGATGGAGACAGATATCTTTACTGTATTTACAAATGGAAATTCTTCAGTTAACATTACTAATTAACTTTAATGGACTAAAAATGAAAGAAGATCACAGACAATGTTTTTCGTTAAACAATTAAAAAAAATTAAGTACTTTTGTTACACTACACAGTTGACTGTCCTGTAAGTGCATGATTTTTATGCAATTTATAGGTCGTTCAACTGACTAGGTATTACCGAATAAACGGAAGTCATGTCAGAATCCTTATGTATAGATGCCGGCCAATCTCTTAACGAGATAACGCGAAAATCTAATGTTAGTCTCATCTGAGTGAATAGGCACATGGGCAATGGAACAAACCTAATCGTTAGCTAAGAAAGGCACTGAAGATCAAATTAAAGACTGAAATGTATTATATGTTATGGACAGGCATTCTTAATCATGCCATAATGCGGCATATCTGGCCGTTCTATAATTATAATAGTTCTATTGCTTTGAACAGAATTCACAAATGCGGCTGCTGTGTGGTAGAGGGAGGGGGTGATTATTGGTCACTGCCTCATTCCATATCATGCCTTTTATAAAGCTTGCAATGGCGTAAAGGAGAATAATACTGTAATTAAATTTCTCTGTCATTTCCCAAACATAGCCTGTGAACAGAAAAATATTGCTGAGTATGTATTCTCTGCACAATTTGCCCTCATTGAATATTGCGAAGCTACGATCTCTAAATGGTACAAGTGAAGTTGCAAATTTATTGAAAAGTTGATTGTAATAAGAACTTTCAACTATAATTTTATGAAAATATCAAATTCTTCGAATAAAAATCTGTTTCCTCGATTAACCGAACTATTCTTATTTGAATAACATCAAAACTAAATCGGTTGTTAAAACAATATTTTAAATACATTTGTTATGACATCTGTCATTCAGCTACAACAACATATATACATTTAAATAAATAAAAATCTAAATAAAAACACATTCAAATTAATTATTTATTTATATGTATGTATATTAGGGTGGCCCTGTTTGTGTGGAGAAAAAATAAGGTATAGATGTTCCCAACTAAAATGAAAGTTTGATTCATTCTAAGACTACGTTTCTCAATTTTTTCGTTCTGGGGTCAATATTTGGTGAGCTGGATGAAAGGTAAAGACGTCCTTTTTTGAGGTTTTTTGGATTTTTTTCATATTTATTCCAAAGGAACTATATATCAATTTGGTGTCATATGAAAGGTCTTTAAGAGGCGCTTTCAATAGGTTGCGAAATATATATAAATATGTATAAATATGTATAAATATGTATATGTCTTAGAATGTATAAAACTTTCATTTTAGTCGGGAACATTCGCAACTTTTATTTTGGGCCACCCTAATGTATATACATACATAATATTAAACTATGTATAGGCTTTATAAAAATAAACTAAACTGTTTGTTGTTTGCGCCAATTGTTTGCATAAATTTAGCGATCTGCAATAATTTATATCGTATATTAAATGAAATAACAGTGTTTTCGAATTTTAGAATTTTGAAAAGTTTTCAATTTTTAAAATAACATCACAACTGGAAAAACTAAATGTACATACATATGTATGAATACATTGTACGCATTTAACAGAAATCTCCGACGTAAGCACTAATATTTTTTAATGTATAATTCTAATCATTTGTGATATTAATACATAATAAGAATATTTATTTTCACTTTTGTTTGTTTAAAAATCAAAACATTTTTGACCACTGTATATAATTTATGAATTCACGATCTGCCAAACTTAAATGGACATTTATTTACATGTATATTTTGCAATATTTTTTTTAACAAATATAAAATGTTATAAGGGTGAAAAGGAAATTAATAACTATAAATTATTCTCACTTTTAATAGAACATCAACAAAACCCTATACAAGGTTTTTAATAATTTCTTTCAAATACAATTTCTTTTTTAATATTTCAAAGGGTCTTTGAAATAGTTTTGTGCATTCTTGGTAATGAAATTGTGTATGTAAGTATATAAACGTGTAAATGTATAAACAAAATATTGAATAAATTTATAACATAAACAATTTTGAAACAAAAACAAAATTAATTAAAAAACAATGTAAACAATATACAGAAGTCAAAAAAATAATAGAAGCGTTTGAAAATATTTTTTTACTCTATTCTATTCTATTAATCTGAACTAATTGTATGTTACAGTACATCGTAATAATACCTTATGCTCACTTTTTTAACTATATTCAATGAAAAAAGATAATGCTATGTATCTGGTGAGATTTAAGGAATATTATTCATTTTAAGCTTCTAAAACCTGTTTAAATTATTGATTCTGATCTCTACTATCAACAATTAACGAGACTGAAGTAAGCATTTCAATTTAAAACGCCAGGCCACACTCATCTTTGATGAAATATAATAAATTTTGTTATTTTGGTAGAAAAGTTTTGATGCATCCATCATACAGCCCAGAATGTGAACCTTTAGCGTATTATTTGTTTCAACCTCTGCAAAAATCTCTCAATTTAAATTCCATAGAGGTCCGTAAAACGCAATTACATTACAGAAAGATACATATCTATTTGGTTTAATAAAGCTAGTTTCAAATATAAGAAAGTAATGTATCATTTTTGATCAAATTTTTTAACAATATTTTTTGTATAAAAACTATAATTTTCAAATATCGTAGTTTGAAAAAAATATATTTTTGTGTTTCTACTATTTTTTTTCCACCACTACCTGTAGACGGAAAATAATTGTACATCAGATAGGCAATTTTACATTTAATTAGTCATTTTGTCAACTGTGTAATGGGCATTTACTTTGACAGTTTTGAGTAAATTAATCATAAGCACGTAATATTATACAAACAATTAAGTTTTAAAAGAAATTAATACCAATTGGCTATCAGGGTTTTACGTGTTTAATAAATAATTCCCGTGATATTAAAATATGTTTTTAAAGAATAGCAGATAAAATAACTTTATACTAAGAATTCTAAAAATTTAATCAAAATAAGAAACGTATATGAATTTAAAACGGTAAATTCTGAGAAAGCTTACAACTTTTCAATTGATTTATCAATTTATAATTGTTATTTCAAACATTTATAAATATTTTTATTAGGGAAATATTCTTCTCAAATTTCAACTGCAATCCTTCACATCGTTTAGTTGCGTCAACTACCCATACATAAAGAGTTGAATATTATTTTAAACGGAATAGTACTAGAGACCCGGCTAAACATTTTTAATCCAAAATTACGAAAATCAAGCACTTTTTGTAGCGTTCTAGATCAATAGCATATTTAAATCTTTATAATAAAAAGAGCAAACGGTATACAATAATAAAATAATAATAATGCGAATAATCCCAAAAAAGAAAGGGTCGGCCAATCGTTTAGATAATACTTACCCTCTTGGGTAATAACGTGGTATGGTATAAGTGAAAATGTATACATAATATAATTGAAAGTAGTAAGGCTTAGATTTGGGGCAATATCTTGAAATTAATTAGAGAAAAATCTACTGAACTTACAGCTAAATTAGCACGTACTGATTAAGTGAAATATTTTTCTTCCTTTGTCACTCATTGCCAAAATTTAAAAATATCTTTAAAACCGTATTATTTTGAACTTACATGAACATCTGGAATACCTCGACTTTGACGAAAACCATAGCCCTTGATATTGAGTGGAAGACGGGGGAAAAAGAAAACTTAAACTTAAAAAGCTTGTGCTGCATTTTGGATGCTTAAGCGGAATATGGTTAAACAATAATGGATCATCACATCTTTCACAGGTCACGAAAATAAGAATATTTAGTAGTTGTGTTCAGCCCACACTTCCGATACCTCCAACATAGAAAATGGTCGTTAAACGAGTTGTTTGATCTGAATGGCGATATATTTACAATACTAAATTAAATATTCAATTTCATTAAGCAATAATGGATTTCTTCTGACTATACCCTATTAAATATAACCTTAATTTTTATACAGTAATTGTTTACAGTTTATTTTATTTTTAACAATAATTTTCGTTTCTATTTTTGTATTTATAACGGTATTATTGTTTCCGTTTTTTTTACGAAAACAAATACCGTATTTACACTAAAATTAATTAATGTCAATCTGCTTCTACGTGATACGTTTTTTTCTAGACTTTAAACAATAGCAGTTTTATTATTAAAAACCATATGTAAATATGGGCAAACACAAGCTACTGTTATACTAACCCACAATTCGTGACAGTTTTTTGTTTTATAAACTTAAACTACGTGTAAAGTATAAAACTATTGTATTCGTGTAAGCATTATAAACATAAGCAAACTATTTGGCATCCTTGTTAATTTTTTAAATTACAATTGAAGCCACACAAGAAATCATTTAAGTTTTCTACAACATATTGTAGGTCCTCCAAATACCTATCTAATTTGAAAACAATAAATTTCCAAATTTATTGAAGTTAGTCAAGGAGTAGCAAAAGTATGTGCTTTTTGGCAAGCTTTAAGCCAACCAAATGCACCCTGAACTTGATCCAGCAATTACTTAAACTGTGAGAAAATTACCAGTAATCATAATAACTTAAATTTTATTTATTTATTTTACTGAATCACCAATATACGAGGTTATAAAGGTATAGGTTGCTTAGGATATTGACGCGAAATTTACATATTTACAACTTATTGTTTATTATGTATTTCTTTTTATAGCTAATATGTTAAATTATTCACAAATAAAATATGAATCGCACACATAGCACATCAATGTGTTAAATTCGAAATTGAAAACTTCCACTGATCAAATCGTTTATATCGTTTCAGGAATTAAAAAAACACATGAAGACCATGGAGTATGATTGGAACAAATAATTTGACGAACTTAAAAAACCCTATTCTCTCATGCGTTTCAGTGAAGGATATCGTCTGTCATCGTCTGGAAAGAAATAGTGAGACTGTATTAAATGCTACATCTTCAAGGTTTATGTACTCATTTATACACAATTTACAATTAATTTTAATACTTTAAAAGTCTTTTATATCTAAACACAGCAGATTTTGGTAAACGTTCATACAAAAATATACATTTCCTATTAAATGTTGTTGACATATTAGAAACAGTCATAAAAATTTGACTACATGCATCAAAAATGACCGCGGCATGTATGTCTAAATAAAAACATTTTAACTCTTTAAAAATCTTACATAGAAATTTTACATAAATACATACATGTGCGTATGATATGTGTACAATGATTTGAATAAATTTTAAAGTCATTGACATTATATGAACTTTTAGGCTTAACCCTAATTAGGCATGTAATTAAAAAAAAGATAATTAATAAATAATTATAAATACTAAATAAAACTTTAAAGGCTCTACTAATAGGAAAAGATAAGCAAAATTAGTCATTGTTATCGCTAAAATTCTCTATAAATACCTACACTTTTTCAATAACAAGAGCTTGACAACCTGCACAAAGTAATGGCATTTCTTTAATAATATTATCAAAGATTTAATCTAATAATTTAATTATTATGAACCTTGGCATTATTTGCTTATATGTATATCTTTATAAGCAAAACCGATTCAAAAATAAATATCGGCGCGTTGTTGGGTTAATACCAAATCAGACGCATAAAAAGAAAAATAAAATATTTTAAAATAAATAATTTGTCTATTTTTTACTTGATTTTCTTTCTATTTTCTTGAGGTTGTTTTGTTTTTTGGAAATTTTATTTTTATACAACGCCTTGATGTATTTTTTAAATTTTTTTATTGCATTTTTCAATTTATGTGGGCTTATGTGGAATCTTTTACATGATATATATTCTGAAATGGGTATTGAAATGTACTATTAAATTTACATTGTAATGTTTTTATTTATGTATGCACATAAATTTCAATGGACTTTGCGTGCAGTATTGCAATTTTATTTGTTGGAGTACGCTGAGGTTATATCCTGCCCTCACTTCTCTTCCACATAGTCCTTGTCTTTATTATGGCACGAGCTTTACCTAAAGACAGACGACGATATTTCAGCCAAATTGCATCAGTAATTAAATCTAACAGAAGAGGTTAAGTTGGTGATAAACATTGACAAAATATTGCTATTGATAAGGCAAGAGAGGACTAATTCTCTTTCAACAGGTAAGATTTAGAAGATCTAAGCTGCTTTTGCTAATTAGGCAGCATTATTGCAAGCTATAGATTCTAAAGATAATATTGAAAAGCGAATTACAATAATGAGGCAAACTTTCCGTCATTTCAAATTTGTTTGGCACTTGAGAATACTTTTCAGCCAAGAGAAAGTTAGAATATCGGCGTAATATAAATTCTGCTCTACGACTGCAAAACATGGAGCATTGCAGAAAGCCTTGTAAGATCGATTTTCTACACACATCAAAATATTTTTCAAAGGAATTTTAATTGGTTTAAAAAAATAATAATAAATATATAGGTACATATACATATATGTACATACACATGTATATACAGATATATTACAAGTTAAATCAATAATATCTGGAAAACATTGATTTTTACATGTTTTCTTTTGTTATCTATAAAAAGAATTTTTAAATGCGTTTTTTTAACAATAGACGTGGTCCAATCAAAACTAAAAGTGAAAACAACAAAATTTATTGAACTTTATGTTATTGTACAGACAATTTCATTTTAAAACATATACAAAATATAAGTATGTACATACATACATATGTATTTCATGATTGTTTAACAAGAAAACAATAAATTTATAATTTTAAATTAAAACAAAAATGTATTTGAAAAAGATGAGAAAAGATATTAATTGAAAAAATAATCAATTTCGTTTAAGCAGGCATTCACACATGCAATTATATACATATGTATGTACTAACAACTCTAATATTTTATATTTAGCATGAAACAAGCTACATATAAAATCAAATTTAAAAATCTTAAAGTTTTACTTTTTTCCCCAAATGCTATCACTATTTCTTATTATATAACTCTTACATTTTCTAAGCGTATCCAATCAATTGTTTATGCTATTCCTGAAGAAGATTTATTACATCCTACCTCTAAATTTTTTTAATACTGTTAGGAATATCATACCTATATGATAAATTAAAAATGTACGTGAAAATAAAACCATTATATTGTTTATAAAATTGTTGTTGGAATTTTATAAATATTTTTAAAAAGACTGGAGACTTTTTACATACCTATTTACGTACACAATTTTCAAACTAAGTGAATTCTGTTATCGTTTACATGAAATATAGCTGCCCGATAAATATGAGATAAAACCATAGAGTAACTTTCAAGTGGCACAAGACAAGATATTGCCATGTGGGCTCTTATGTTTATTACTTCAATTTGTTTTCCTATTTTTAAAATATTTTTATTTAAAAATCTTCAAGTTGTTTGTCTGTTTAATAAGCACAAACTCTTCAAGCATCACAAATAATACTCGTATATTTAAAATTGTTGATTAATGACGACTGTTTATGAAAATATATTACGTCAGTTTGGACAAAACAATAAAGATGAATATAGACATAAATGAAAAAAAAATATAAAATTATGACCATTTAAATAATACAACTTTTTAGTAGAAACCTATTTGCAAATAGGCATTTTTATGGTTTTTTTTACTTTAAAGTAATTGTATTTTACTCAATTAATGCAAAAAGCTGAAAAAGTATAAGTATTTTCAATGAAAATTTTTATTTAAAATATGACACCAAAAAATTCCTTTTTCCATACCATACGATCTTTGAAATATTTCTATATACTCCTATTATGAAGAAAGTTAAATTAAAGGAAACTGGTCAACAATTTACTAATAAATTAAATTTCCCAGTTTCAATGACTTTAAATTAATTAAATGATGAGAATAAAAATTCCGTAGTTTTAACCTGCAATTGATTATAATGTATATATGTACATACATGCATACATGCATATATATGTATGTATGTACACAGTGCATATGTATATTTAAAATCTTATATAAAAAAGTTTTGAACTTTATATCGTCATTTTAAATCTAAAAATTCAAAATCGAATTTTTAACATTTCAATATTTTACTCTCCTAAAACTAAAAACACTAAAGTTTTTTTGCACAATAAAGTTTTTAAGAGATACCTTAGGACTTTTTGGATTGATTTTCATATGAAGATACACATACAGTGGACAGCAAAAGTCTTAGTACGGCAATATATTTTGACAAAAAAGTTTCCCACAGACTTATTACAAAGTCTCGATTTAACATCAAGAGAGTATTTAGGAGATCATTTGAAAGAACGGTTACGTAATCGCTAAACCTCGAACAAAAGTAACCGAAAAACTTGCTCATGGTGCCACCAGAAAACACTAAACAAAACTTGTATATTCAATTACAAATGGGTTAAATGGCGTGCTTGATCTTAAGGGATATTCTACTAAATACAAGGGATAACATTTTCATATATTAGGTCTTTGAATTTTAAATTTACTCAGGTACTTGGGGGTATCTATGGAGTCATCTGAAACTTTTCCTTATTTTTCTCTTGTTTTATGTAAAACACTATAAAAAATTGTTTTTTTTATAATAAAACAGAAATAAATTATTAAAATAAATATATAAACTAGTAATTTGTATACAAACTTTTCGCTAAATTTCATAAAATTGTTAAAATATATTTCCGTACTAAGACTTTTGCTGTCCACTGTATGTATTCTTTTCTACTTGTGTATCATAGCATAACTTCATTTATACTTTTTAAAGTTTACCTTTAAGAGCATTTGATATGTTGCTTTTAAGTCTCTCTAAAAATATATTCAAATGGAATTATCGAGATATGGTCTAACATAATACGATTTCTTGGAAGTGCATACTTTCAGAGGGAATCGCTAATGTATTGTAAAAAAAATTCAAACCATTGTCTGTTAGGAATTAACCAAACTTCCAAGCCAAAACGTCAAGAAATTAACGATCTTCAACCGTTGACCAACCAGCCCAACGTTACAATTTATTGTACAACTTAATCAAGTTGTACAATCGAAACGTGTAGGAGTCGCATAATAGTGGGCATATGTGTATATATAAGATTTATTTGTTACAATATACAATAGAAAGGATCAAAATAACCAAGGTAATCGTTTAAAAATAAAAGTAACTTATTTGTTTCCGTTTAAAATTTCTTAAAAATGTTTAATTTGTAAATTTACAGTGTTGGAAAAAATAGTAGAAACGATTACTAGTTTATCATTAAAATGTAGTATACTTTTTCGTTATAAACTTTTATAGTTGGAAATTACTGTCAAATTCTTGCTAATGTAACGGGATTTTATTATTTGCTTTTTTATTGCTTTCTTCTCTTTTAATTTATTAGTTTTCAGGAAAAAGTAAGGAAATACGTAATTTAGCTGGAAAAATTAATAGAAACGTTTTTCTAAAACCGTGTTTAAATTTAAAATAAATAAACATTTTACATGAAATATTTAGAAGTGGTAAAAATTTAGTTAAAATACCTTTTTTGACCATTTTTAAAATTTTCGCGTTGTGTGTTTTAAATCTTTCAAAAATGGGTCGAGGTGTTCATACCATTGATGCTAAAAGAAATCTTATCCTTAAGTTAAAATCTGATGGCTTATCACTTGGAAAAATAGCCCACATAATGAAGTGTTCTAAACATAAAGTATTTAAGTGATTCACTATACATAAAATATCGAAACTGGAGGAAGAAAGAGGAAAACGTCCACGCGTTTTGATCAAATTTTAGTACGTTATTCAAAAAAAAATTTTTGAGTCATCTAATGGGCTCAAAAATATACTAGATGCTCCAGTAACAAGCAGTACTATAAGAAATAGGCTCGAAATCCAAGGTCAGTACCTCTTTTAAGTAAAACAAAAATATACAAAAAATGTTACAATTTTCCAGATAACACCAAAGTCGGAAAAATTGGAACAATGTGCTCCATCAGACGGAAAATGTTTTGTACGCCGCCCTGCCAATAAAGAGTTTGATTCAAAATGCACAAAAAAGACAGGCAAACAGGATTGCGGGTCCCTAATGATATGGGGATGTTTTCAACGTTTTTTTATGCGTTTCTATTATTTTTTCCAACACTGAAAGCTAGCACTACTCACGTAATGTAAGCCTGACATCAAAATTGAATATTTGCTTTTAAAACAAATATTTCAAACAAATAATGAAAAATAAATAAAGAGCAGCTGTTTTTGATTGTTTTCCCTCATGCTAAACAGTAATAATAAGAGTAAACCACCACTAAAATCGTTCTGTAATTTTTCAAGGACGAAGAAGATCGAAAAAGAATCTCGTGCCAATAAAGCAGCTGCCGTTTTTCCACATAATGCATAAAGCCATTTAATAACATTGCATTTTCAAAACCTGGTGGCGTCTTTAAAACTAGAACGTATACAAAAACATTATAATTTGTTGGACTTGTTTTTTACACACCAACGAAAGCTAAGCTACTTCTACACTGTGTTAATGAATATTGATGGCGTTCTCGAAAGTACCAGCACTCTTTGTATAGAAATTAAAAACGTGACTAAATAAATGCAACACTGATTTAAAGAAATAATTTAAAATATTCGCACATTTTTCTGAAATGGAATTTTTCATGGTTTATTAATTTCACTTACAATGTGCTCCCGTACGGTATTATGAAATATTTGTAATTTGATGTCCGTAACTTCTTCCTCTTCATCCTCTGCCATATTATTGAAGTATTTTTGATACTTTTCTCCTAAATTTGCCAGTTTAATTAGCTATTTTTTTAATTAATTAATATGTGTAGATTAAAAACACACACGCACAAGTTATACACAAAAATCAAAAATAAACAATATAACTCAGCAGGAGTATTTTTTGCTGCTTTGCTTTATTTCCACACGTTTCTCTTTTTCGTCACGGATTTCTAAAGACACTAGTTGTTGTTGTTCTTTTGCGTTTAACGATTTTCCCTTTTTCTATTCCATTCTTTTTAATTTGACATAAAGGATATGCTTTTTTACATTATTTCCATTGGTTTCTACAACATTTTTATCTGCTCTTTAATCTTTTTTTAATTTTATTTCTGACTATTTAAATCATTCAATTGTGGTTTATTTTCTTTTATAAATAACAATTAATAAAATAGAAATATTTTCTCTTCTGACTTATTTTGCCAACTATCGTTTAAAATTTTACTGTAAATATCCAAAATTTTGTTTTTTATTTATAAGAGAACTTGTTTTCTCAACTTTCCGAAAGCATGTAACAACAACAATTTTCCCGAATTTTCACAGCTACGCGTACAGAATTGAACTAAAACTTCAGCTGAAAAGACATTAAGAAAAATATTGTCTGCTACAGCTGATTTCTGTAGAAAACCAATGTTGCCACATTGAGTTCCAATGGTAGAAATCCAAACAAGATGCGAATCTGAAAAAGTGGTTTCTTTTTCAATTAATTTTATATTTAAAACGAGAACTAAGTAAAATTTCAAATAGGAAACGTTCATAATGTGGACTGAGATTTAATAGTGGATTTACATTTTATATTGCTTAAATTCGATGAAAAATTTTTAAAAAAATAAAACAAATAAAGGAAAACTAAAAGAAAAATAAATAATTTTCAATAAAATGGAAAAGAATAAAAAATAAATAAAAAATATAAAAATGAACAAACTGTTCTGTATAAAAGGTATTAATTTGCTATCAGAGCAATGTAGCACTCCAACTTTTATCCCAAAACGGCCATTAAAATCATACAAACACATTTTAGAATATCTGGCAGTGCAATTATTCTCATAATACTATCAGCAATAACATCCCTGTTTTATAATGTTTAATTGATAGCAAGGCGAATTCATTACGAGGTGGGAATAGTATTACAATAAGTACAACAATACAAAAACAACAGGGATTTTGTTTTTGTAAAAATGTACACATCTTGTCAAAAAAATTAACCCTCAAACCTCCATAGGAAATTAGTTAAAGCAATTAAAAAAAACTAAATAAATTTTATACACCCAATTCTGTTTTTACACGGTCTTTTTTTACACGGTTTTGATATAACACGGTTTGAAAATAAAATATTTTTAATTTTTTTTTAACGATTCTTTTCCATTTAGCACGATTTAAAATTTTTTGTGCTTAATTTTTTTGTCAAATTTAATTTTTGCAAAGTATGTTCATATCACAAATTTAAGGGAATTCCCTTTTTGCGCGTACAAGCAAATTTACTGGTCAAAGCAAATGTAAATGGCATGAATTTAGGGGAATTCCCCTTTTGTGCATACAAGCACAAAGGTTAGAGCAATTGAAATGTGTTAATATTTTATATTTATTAAGTTATTTATGTTTTTAATTTTGTTAAATATTTTATGAATCCCTAAAAGAAAATGTCAAATACAAAACTTCTTAAAAAATCCTTGTTTTTCACTAATTTTAATAGGTTTTAGAGATTAGGAACCAATCACCTATTTTTGCATACGACTAGTGTCTTTTTTTACACGGTTTTTTTTTACACGGTTTTTTCTGGAACCAATCTACCGTGTAAAAACAGAATTAGGTGTATATTGAAAATTCTTATGAATTTTATTATTACATTACATAAGGTGCTGCAGTAACCTGTAAATTAAAAAAAATATCAGCTGCAAACGTTATTTCTTATAATAACAAATTTTCAACAGAAGATTGGTCCAATTTGTTTTAATCCCTATATCCCAATCTTCAGAAAGAGAATTTGTTTTAAAAATAACACACAAGTTATTTCAGTCATAATTTAGGCACCTAGTTGGAGACATAATTTTTTTTTTTTTTTTTTTGTAATTCATCACTCTTACCTAAATAACTATAAATATATGTATTTAGTGTTAAAGGCTTAAATATTGTTAATCATCTTGCAACAATTTTAATATATACATACTCTTCAGTCAGGATTATGATCTAGTTCCTCACACCACTTATGTTGTGCGTGTTAATTTTATATATGAGTGGCGGGACCTACAGTTTAAAGTCGACTCCGAGCGACAGATTTTTGAGAAACTTTTCATGGCAATTTTATTTACTCTCAGAGTTTTTGCCAGAAATCTGCGTATCGTTAAGGATACATGCGGTACATATGAGGGTTTATGACTAATATGAATACGAAATTGAATATCGAAACAAAATACACAAAAAACAAACATTTTTTTTGACATTGTTACTTACATCAGCTGGTAAACAAAACCCACCTCGTAATGAATTCGCCTTGATTGATAGTTTCTGTCACAGAGGTAGTCGGTGTTTCCTGCTTATTTATATTTAGTTCAGAATTTAAGGAAGTTTTTAAGCTAAAGGGACAATATACTAAAAACAATGTCCGTGGTTATCGAAACCACTATTGGTGATCTGATCGTCGATCTTTTCACTGAGGAGAGACCTGTTGCGTGTTTGAATTTTATGAAACTGTGTAAATTAAAGTATTACAATTACAATCTCTTTCATACAATTGAACAGGGTTTTATAGCCCAAACAGGGGATCCAACCGGAGCTGGTGATGGAGGTAGTTCGATATGGGGTGTCGTTGAAGACCACCATAAGAGATTCTTTGAAGCGGAATGTTTACCGAAAATACATCATACAACTGCTGGTCTTTTATCTTTAGTAGGAGCAGGAAAGCATTTAGTAGGAAGCCAGTTTTTCTTTACGCTTGGTGAGAATCTAACCTCTTTGGATGGACAGCATTGCGTTATTGGTGAAGTAGTGGAGGGCCATGAGGTGTTGAGACAACTTAATGAAGCAATCGTCGATGAAAATTTTCGACCTTATCAAGATATCAGAATAACACATACGGTCATATTAGAAGATCCGTTTCCTGATCCAAGGGGTTTTCGCGAACCTAGTCGTTCGCCGTCGCCGAATGCGAAGAGGTTAAAGAATGGCCGAATTGCTGCTGATGAAGACATTGACGATACTGAAGGCAAGAGTATGGAAGAAATTCAGGAAATGTTGGCCGAGCGAGAAGCTAAAGCCAGAGCGACAATATTAGAAATAGTTGGTGATTTGCCTGATGCTGAAATGGCGCCTCCAGAAAATGTTTTGTTTGTTTGCAAACTTAATCCTGTTACAACAGATGATGACTTGGAAATCATCTTCAGTCGATTTGGAAAGGTTAAAGGATGTGAGGTTATTCGGGATCGTAAAACTGGTGATTCTCTACAATATGCATTTGTGGAATTTGAGGATCAAAAAGCATGTGAAGCGGCCTATTTTAAAATGGACAATGTTTTAATTGACGATCGACGTATTCATGTTGACTTTTCTCAATCTGTATCAAAAGTAAAATGGCGTGGCAAAGGACGAGGCATAGAAGGAGACAGTAAAGGTCTAGACTTTAATAATTTAAGAGAAAAAAACACTGACACACAAAGGAATTACAAAAAGAATCGAAACTTCTCACCGACAAGAGATCATAAGAATCGTGAGGACCGTTATCGAAGAAGAACCCGCTCTATATCACGAGAAAAGAAGCTGCTATCATCGGTGGAGCGACGTGCAGCTCGAGAGGAACGCCACCGAGAGCAAGAAAAGCAAAGGCAAAGGTCTAGATCTAGTTCTCGCCAGCGAGAAAGGGAACGATATAGTAAAAGTGAAAGAGCATCGAGGGATGGCGATAAGAGTCATCCAGGACAAGAGAATGAACGTTACTTTCCAGTGACACAACGGAATGATAGGAGATATAATGACAGACGTGAATCAGAGAGAAGCCGTTACAGGCATTCACCTCGAAAATATAATGAAACATCTGCAGATAAAAAGGAAACAAGATCAAGTTTACCCACAGAGTACAACAAGGAAATTGCTTCCAAAGCTTCTAAGAAACATAAAAAACAAAAAATGAAATCTAAAAAAAGAAAGCACGACTCTAGCAGCAGTGAAGAGTCTTCTGATAGTGAATCTTCTTCAGAGAGTTCTTCAACATCTTCATCTAGTGAGACGGATAGTTCATCGGAGGTGAAAAGCAAGAAGAAATCTAAGAGATCTAAGCAAAAGAAATCTAAGGCAAAGTCTAAAAAAACGAGAAAACATAAAAAATAAAGAATGAATATTGCAATAAAAGTGTTTAACTAAAAATTTAATTACTGAAACAACTTTTGATTTAGTAAAAATAGTCATTATTTTTCAGCAGGGGCTAAAGTACCGCTGCAACCACTCCCACCGTCATTTGTGGCTGCTGTCTTGCCTTTGCGCCGTGGGGGCTTTATTATAGCGTCAGGATTGAATGGAAAGTTATCAAGACGTGTAATTTCAGGAGTGATACGTAATTCTAATGAAAAGCAATAATTATTTACGTTAACCACAATACTAAGTATATTATCAATAGCTTACCATATACACCTTCGTCCTTTTGTTTAGCTTGTATAACATTAGTGCGTAACTCCTTATCAACATCTAGAGCCAATTGTAGCATCTGAAATTGATTTTTGGTCAATGATTTAGAAAATAATCCCTTTTGTAAAATTAAAACTTCCCATACCTTTTTGATATTTTCCTCATTCGTTTCATTCTTATTTTGCTTGAATCGGTCATTTATTTCCCCTCGTCCAGCTTTTAAAGCCAGTTCATCCCCAGCGAAAATGAGCTGTCTTGTACGATGTAATTTCTTAAATGCCTTGATTACCTAATAGAAATTATTCATTAATAATTTCGTAAAATAAATAATTGTTTAGAATATTACCTCACGCCTAATTTGCGACATTTTTGATTCCAAAATAAATATTGTTGTTGTTTGAATAACAACAGCTGTTTTAGATTTACTATTAAAGTTTAGGAAGTACTGGTATTTTTTAGAGAATAACAGAGGTGTAAATCTTTGGAATTTTGAACCTTATTACAGCAATTTGTAAGTCTAAACGAATAAATATTAGTAAAAGTTAATAGTACAGATCGTATACAAATACTAGAAAGTTTAAGAACATTTAAGCATAGGCTTTTTCGAATACGGCTGATTTCACATTTGTAAAAAGTTAAGAGTTTTCCGCATTAACTTTTACTCATAGGAATCCAACAGCCATTGTGGGGTAATTACAGTTAATTGTCTAATAAGAGCTCTTGCCGCAATGTAATGAATTTTGCTGCAAGTGTTTTTTCTAGGTACAGCCTCTCCTTAAATAGATTGACATCGGACAACAATGTACCAATAGATACACAAAAATCAAACCAAAGCACCAATGGAAATCTCTAGGAAACGAAAGTTTGACATCTGGATTTAATAATTGTACCCGATTTGATTAAAATACATAGTTCCCGTTGTCGCCGTGGTCTAGTACGTAGTGTGTTGGCTTATTAGACGTGAGGCCTCGGTTCAAACCCCAGGTCAGGCATCTCCAACTAAACGAAATATGACAAAATGGCAAAAACTGTGAAAGCAAATAAAATTGCCGTGAAAAGTTTTTCGAAAATCTGTCGTTCGGAGTCGACTTTAAACTGTAGGTCCCAAACAGTCATGTATAAAAATTAACACACACAACGTAAGTGGTGTGAGAAAATAGGTCTTAATCCTGAGTAAAGGGTTGTAAAGACCAGTTATGTATGTATGTATAGTTCCCTTATAGAAATTTGGAAAATATATCACTTTCATCCTTCTGGTGAGTTGCAATGGGTATTGATTTTGGTAATAAGCCTATTGAGTCCATTATGGAAAGCAACCAAAATACACTTGGATATCCACATGCCAAAAATACCGTTAAGGCTAGTCTAATTTAATTTTTTTCATATAAGCTTCAGAGAAATCATGTAAACGCTTTGTGGTAACGTATATCACGTATTGCGTGTGGCCAACCACAATATCTTCATCTTTGCAATAAACACTGTTATATTTGTATACCTCTAAAAACTTTATGAAGTTTGTTCACATATCATCATTAAATGTCAAAAAAAAGGTAAAACATTCTCTATTATTTGCTTTTTAGTAACGATATGTTTAAAAGAAGGCTATGCTAAATCATTTTTATGATTGGTTAAATTTGTTTCATCAAGTAACATATTTCAAACACTGTTAGATATTCTATATTCTCTGAACAATTTATAACAAAAGCTCTACAATTGTTGATGTGTTATTATTCACTTAATTTAAATAGCATTAGCTCAAGAGCTGGCTGCAATTTTTAGCATACTATATTTTCACATCTATGGATCAAAAATTTAACATGAATTGTATTAATAATCGATCATTATTGTAAATTATGATTGATAGTACTGTCGAATTTTTAGTTCATTCAGTCGAAGGCACGTGATGATAATGTTAGAAATATTGATAGAAATTGACGATTTTAAATTGTTTAATTATTTGAAATCTTTATTTCTTATAGGTTTATTAATTCCCTCAATAGTTACATTATTTTCATTCTATTAAGCTTAATTCTCTAGTACAAAGAAATACTTCAATTTAGCTTTGCTAAAATTCAAATATAGTATTGTAAAAATAAATTTTACAGAGAAAATAAACTTTAATACTTATATTTTTTAACAAAACAAACCGCAATACTAATAATAAACATGTGCTTTCAGTATATATGCAATTTAAACGTAACTCAACTTAAGATTACAAATTTATTATAAAACTTTGCTTCAAATTAATTAAAGTAAAAACTAGACGCTTGTGCTATTACATCTAAAGTTTGTATAGTAGCCTAAATTTGTTGCTTTTCCTTTAAATGTTGATAATCACGTTTTATATTTTACTTAACATAAATCAGGAAATTGACAAAAATAGATCCTGTGGAATTCATTATGTTGATTAATTATAGCCGTTTATAACATTTTCTTAATACAAAGTCTAAGTTGAGCGTTATGTTGTAATATTTTTGTTAATAGAATTACATATTGTTGGGACTAGATTTATAGCAATATAGTTCTTGAGATTAAAAACAGAATCAAATAAATATGATTACAAAAAATTCTATCTGTTACACAGATTAAGATTTAGCAAAAACAATACCAAGTAAATCTAAACAAGTACTACTTAACGCTAGGAAAATTTTACGTTCAACAAAAGAGTATCTTACGCAAACTTCTAGCAAATAATGTTAAGGTTAAGGTAAAATATTAAAATTTAATTACGAGGTTTTAAGTTTACTATTCTGTATTTTATTTTCTAATATTTTTTCTTTTCTTTATTTTAATTTAAGTTCCACAAAACTGGAAAAATCCAAACACTAATTTTTAAATTTTGTTTTTGGTATTGGAATACAACTATAAAACTTAAATGTTAAAATTAAACGATAATTATGAAAATTATATTCCAATAAACTTTTGGGATATGTAAATGAAATTCAATGCAAAAAAATGGCGTAATCAATTATACAAATTATGATTTTCAAAGCAAAATTCTAATCCACTTATTAAAAATATTTAAAAAAAAGTTGCTAGAAGTTTGTGCAAAGGTCTGTTGTCTAGTCTTATTCACAAATTTATGTACTTAGTTTCTTATAAATCTTTGAAAACGGTTGTGACATGTCGCCAAATATGAAATGTACGGGATCTCGAGTGCATTTAAATAATTGAAAAAGTAATGAAAAGAATTGATAAACTATCATTATAAGGGCGTAGAGAGATAGCACATAAGATATGCCAATGGTGTATTCAACAAATACTTCGCTACAATCGTCTGGTATAGAAATTGGGATATTCCAAAGTCGACCAATAAGCAATGGGTGGCAAATAGCAGTGAGGGTTAAATAAACACCAAAGATTAAAGTTAGTACGCCCATAATCATACTGGCCGTAAAATATCGTATATTGTATTGGCCGATACAGCAGTCCAACCAATAAGAGTGGTGGCTATGCATCATTATACAGGCGTTACAAACATGGCAATGAATGGTACGAGCTGATACGTATTTACGACAGTTGTGACACATATTTGTCTGATGTTGATGAGAACTACGATTATGTAATGATTTTCGTGGTGAATCGTTATCTATCAATAAAGCTGTGTGAGCAGCCGCTTCTTCCTCTTCTTCGGCCGCCGTAGCTTCCGAAATATCAGCCAAATCATCTTCTGCAGACCTTGATGGTAAGTCTTGACATGATAGAGAATATCTGCGTGTTAACCACACAAGATATACGGTTATACAAGCCATCACTACCAAAACGAAATTTTCCTCAGGTAAAAGCTCCAATAGCGGCAAAGCAAATTCTAAACCCATTACCTGATACACCATAGACCATATTAGCCACATAAAAAAGAATTTAGTTTTTACATGATTACGTTTCACAAAGTGATGGGCATATATCAAAAATACTATAGTAGTGCCCAACATTATATACGACGTTATTTCATTTAGTGCAGACAGCCCTATAACTAAAGGAACAACTACGCCCGGTATGACAGCTTCCATAGAAATACGCTTGGCACCACCACGCCATGGTATGCGTAATCTATCTTGGAAGGTTAATAACATGTTTTGCTGATTTTGTGGATTCACTCGTTGACAAGTTATAAAACTGGTAAAGGCCAAGTCAAAATCCTGACAGTTGCAACAGCAGGACAATAAGTGATTTCTTTGCTGATGATTGTCAATGTACTCACAGCAGCAGAGCCGTGTGTTGTTTCTCAGGTTATTTTCCTCTTCTTCGGCTCTTTGAGCGACGGCTATATAATCGTAATTGGCCATAATTTCAATTATTTGTTTTCCATGAAGGAAAAAAACAAAAACAGTTTGATAAAAAGAAAATAACAAAAATCCAGGCAGCGTGAAAATATTAGAAAATATACACTGTAATTTATAGAGAAGATAATTTTTATAACCAACGACACAAAATTTGATTATTATTAAAACACTATGAATTGTTTATATTCTTACTTTTGTTTAAAAATTAAAGTCTGCACGAAAAAATGTCATTTACTAAAAAGACGAAAATATACAAATACCCATACACACATAATAAATAATTTGCGACTGTGTATACACAGAGAACATAACATCTGTTTTATAAAAATGTTCAATGGATTTAGAACTGTAATAAAAAAATAATTTTAGAGACTTGGCAGTACATTTAATTCTCAAGTTTTAACCGGTAAAATTTAGTTGCCATTTTTATAATGCATTTGCATTTTTCTGGCGAGTCCTGCAGTTTAACTTCGACTCTGAGGGACAGATTTGATAATCTCTTTCAAGGCAATTATTTAGCCTCGGAAGACTGCGGAGAGATTGTCGCCGCAAAAATACATATTAATTCTGTTCAAGATGTCAGAGCTGGAGTTTTAACTCACGAGCTTTCTTCTAGAAAGCCAGCACTATTAGACTTTGGCTACCAAAATTGGGAGAATAAGCAACAGTTAAAAAAGTGTGCAATTCTAAGATTTTCTTTAGTATTCTGATTTAAACATTTGCCTACAGAGGGCGTCGTTTATAGTCAACGACAAATTAACCCGCTATAATCCTGGGTCCTGCTATTGTACACCAATTACCTAATAAGCTGAAAAACTTAATTATTGAAACTTAAAAAAACTTATAGGACTTGTTTCAGCCCTATATTATATAAAGAAACGAAAAAGGTAAAAAAAATTCTTTTAATATGAAAAATTTATAATTTAAGATTTTGATATAATACAAAAGACTAAACTCGATTAGTAATATTTATCTACGTACTTTATAGCAATAAGTCTTCTAATATAGTGTTTTCTGATTAGTTGTAAATTTTTCGTGTCAAATCGTCTTAAATAATTAAAATCATTTTGTATTTGATTCTAGGCTCCAAAAGGACTCAACGCTGACGATTTTGAGTTAAGATTTATAGATCTAAAATTTGTTTAAATAAGTGTACGTACTTTGATTTCAAGGTAAGAGAGACAACTCTGGAAATCTTCCTTAATTTTTAAATAGTAATACATAGTAATATTTGACCATTACAATCTTTTAGATAGATAGGATTACGACCAATTCTAAAATTCTCAATTTTAAAGAATTAGAAATGTGTTTACCTTGACAGATGTTTTATAATTTAAATTGCATTGTTTGTTTAGAAACAATAGTTTTTTGAATTTTTCAACTTTCAACTAATACTTGGTGTAAGTTGAAACTATTTCATTGCCTTTAACTGTTAACGTGGTTTAATTTTTAGAAACTTAAGCTTTTTTAAAATACAAAATACGATTCAAAACTTGAACAGAATGTTTAATAAAAAAGTATGGGTTAAAGTAAACTTCCCAAATAATCCTAACATCATATGTTTACCGTTATTCTTCTCTACAGGTAGTAAAATTGCGAAAATAAGACGTAAACAAACTCCAAAAAACAAACATAAAATAGACAGAAATAAAAAAGAATTAAAATGGAATGAAGTAAAAGACAATAACATCTGTTCAAAACCTCCCTTCCAGCCAAACAAAAAGGATATTGATTTTTCAACGAGAACAACGACAAACAACGATTAGAGCAGAAAAAAATCAGAGTTGAATCATACTTTAGCTAAAAGAACGTGCCGAAAAAAGTTGAGAAAAATAAATATTTATTAAGTAAAATAAATTATAAAATAAAATACAGATAAATACTTTAGTAAACGAAGAATATTGTATTTAATAACTTAAACTTAATGTCTTCTTAAATATTCTATAAAATTGTTTGAACTTGTTTTTGAAAAAGAAAAGGAAATCATTTCTTAAACAGTTACAAATATAAAACTAATAAACAAGTTACATTTTTTCGCAAATTTTGTTTAAATCTGTTGTGACGTTGTCCTTTATAAAACTCGAACTAAAAGTACAAAATGGCACTGGATTTTGTAGCCACCTATAAGGTATTGGTTTTAGGTGACTCTAATGTCGGTAAAACTTGCATCGTTCACAGATATTGTGATGAAAAGTATTATGACACATACATCTCTACCATTGGTAAGTCCTTATTCTCTTGTTTATGATTTCTCCATACGTACAACTTTACATAAGTAAACTATTTTTTTGATATTTATTGCAATTAAGAGTTATTGACATTAATTATTTTATTATCTTTTTTCTGTGTTTTGTGTCTTTATGTAAGTATGTGATAACCATAAATTGAAACATAGAATTAATTATAATACATACAAATATATAGACATACAAACATATGTAGATAGTTCATTTTAACTGATGAAATGTATTGGTTTCCTATATTGTTCCTATATATTGTTCCTTATAAAATTGATTACCAAATATATTTTATTACATACTGTATAAGATAACCCAATCGAAACATAACCACAACTGTTCAAATAATTTACAGTAAACATTTGGACAAAATAAATATGTACATACATCAACAGATCGGTGTCAAACAAATTCCTCCAATTATAAATACTATCAAATTGAAATTTTTTCAGTGTATTGGTTCCAAATCGACTGTAGCAGAAGTTATAAAAATACAAATACGGTCCGCCGGTACCAAACTCATCTTGATTATGTAGAAGAACTACAACGTTATTGGTAGTTATTTCTATAAGGGCAAGATCTATATATAGCATATTGTTAATTAAATTTTACCGATGTCGAAAAATTTTTGCAATATACTTACTTTTGACCTCTTCTATATTACAATGTAATGAATATATGCCAACGACAAAGGCTTTGAATTAGACATTTTCTGCTATTCGATGTACGCGGGTTTCCTATTCCATGCAAAACAGGATTTCACTGACTTATGACCAAAGCATCCTCAAGAACAGTTCCTTCATTTGAAAATTATTTTAAAGTCGTATTAAAAAATACCTTTTCATATACGTTTTTTAATAACGTATGATTTTTTTTTAATTTCGACTAACCCTTTGAGGATGTCTACTATACATGAAATTGTGTTGGATCTAGTTATATAGGTTGTAAAAGGATAAAAAGAGGAAATTATTCATTATGGACGCTATATTTGAATATTAGGCAGTTAAATTTTGCGCAATCCACTGGCCAATCGACTCTGAAAGATGATACCATACACTAGATACACGAGTACTACGTAAAAGTATTCGCTTTTAGAAAATACTCCCATTATTTTAATAAACCATCTTCCATTGTTTTATCGATAAAACTGTGAGACACAAGCTCCATTGCCGTCATTCGCTAATGAAGCAATAAGGCTATACTGTCTTTAATGAGCACATTTGCATTCTCCTCTTCGCGACCAGAATATACCAGAACATCATCAGCTTCTAGCTTTTCAATATTTATAGCAACCACAGTTTCATATAATATGTATATGAGTCAACAAGCAATATGGAGTCTGACGGTAATTAAAATCGATGCTATTCGCTCAACTCCATTGACAGATTGCCTGTAGGTTAAAATTGAGATTTACTTTTAGGCCATTCGTCTTAGTCAATAGGCTATGATTGATCAATATTCTTATTCTTAGCCTTGAAAATATTTTTTTTTTCATAGACAGTCAACTTGTGTAGCGAAATATAAATTCATACTTTATTTTTTTATATTGAAATGCTAGCATTCTAATGTTTTATTTTCCTTTAATAGGTATTGATTTTAAGCAGAAATTGATCAACTTGGATGGTGTGCCTATAAAACTACAAATTTGGGATACTGCCGGACAAGAGAGATTTCGAACTTTAACAACAGCTTATTATAGAGGTGCATTGGGCATATTATTGATGTACGATGTTACCAATTTAGAAAGCTACAATAATTTATCGTATTGGTTAAGAAATATACAAGAAGTGAGATTTATTATTCAATTTTAAACAAAAACCAAATTTTTAAAACATTTTCTTATATTTTTAAATTTAGAATGCTTCTCCTGATGTAGTTAAAGTCTTGGCTGGTAATAAATGTGAATGCTCGGCTACACAAAGAATGGTGGATAAAGAAAAAGGCGAGAAGGTATACATAATTAAAATATTTTTTTAAAACTTGTAAATAAACAATATGTTTTATAGATTGCGGAAAATTTTGATATGCCTTTCTTTGAGGTTTCTTGTAAGAATAACATCAACATAGAAGATGCTTTTCTAGCGCTGGCTCGTAAAATACGAGAACAAAGAGAGAGAAGGGTACTTTAGTATATTTTGAATGCAAATGTTTGAAATAAAAATTTTTGTTTTATGCTTTGTTTTAGGGTGAAAATTTTGATAATGATGATAAACCCCAAGAGAAAAAATCACCTGGCTCCAATGGTTTGGGCACATTTAGTCTTGCCAGTTTATCGGAAGCAAATCGCTGTTCCTGTTAAATTTATTTTAAATTAAGAGATTAATATTTTCAAATAAGTTTAGCAATGTAGATGCAAAAAACACTGTCCAAAATATTATCTCAGCAGGTTTAATTATGTTACATGCGTTAAAACGGGTTTGAAAATTAGCAAAAAAGATAAAAAACAAATTATTTTGGTTTCTAAAATACAGATATTGCATTTTTGTCGTAATAATGAATTTTTTGTTTTTATTTTTATTAGATTTTTAATTTAAAATTTCAAGAAAACCATTCCAAAAGTTATAGCGAATTATATTGCGAATTGATTTAAATATGTTTGCCCTTTCATTATGTTTAGGGATTAAATTATTAGAAAATTAGTTTCGAATTTAAAAACGAATGTATATTACAAAAATTTATAGCGTAAAAATTTTAATAACGGAACTTCCTAATTTCGATTTTATAAAGCATTTGCACGATAATTTCACATAATGTAGAGCTCAACAGTATAGTTCTAAGTTATGAAAATTAAAATTAAAAAATATTTAAAATAAAAGCTTGCATTTTTTATTACCACACTCATTGAATTTAGAACAAAATTTATACATAAAAAACAGTTTGTCAGAAAGTATGAAACTTGTTTTAATACCGCTCAACAACGTCGTGTATTTTTGTTTGTTTTAGTTTAACATAAATTTCTTTTAAATGAAAGTTAAAGTATTGTTTTTAAATTTGTTTGTGTTTCTTTTAAATTCCATTCTATTTAATTTTTTTGTTTGCTTTAAAGCATTTGCAATCAATATTGAAAAATATTATAATTATTAATTTTATAGTATTAAAACAACTCAACATATATTAAATAATAAAACGCTCAGAAATTTTGCACAGCACTGCATACAAATTTTGTAGATATAAGATTAAGAATAAAAAAAAAGTACCAAAAAATATTTTCTTAAAGCTAAATTTACCATAGAGCTTCAAAACATAGAATAATAAATATATCCATAACAACTAATATTCTCAAAAAACAAAAAAAAAATAGTAACAGTAATTGAAATTTTAAGTATTTGAAAGCATATTTTTGCTAAAGGAACTCTTATACTATTATCCTTCAAAATTAATTGGAATTTTGAATTTAATAGATTTCCTAAGAAACTTTTAGTTAATTTGAAATAAAAAAAATGCTAACAAAAGAACCCATCGAATAATAGTAATCAATTTTATTTCATTAAGTGCTAAACTATAATCTAAAAAACATAACTACTTTTGTTACAGTTCCGGCTATGCATTTATTTATTTTGCCAATTTATTAAAAATCGTTCTAATTTATAAAATTCATACATACATGTACTATGTAAATATCAATATTTCTTGACATATTATTTTATTGTCAATTAACATTTTATCACAAACACAAAAATTTAATATATTAATACATGCAAAATATGAATGTAGTATTAAAATATTAAATCGATATAAAATAAAATCTATATAATCTTAAATATATACATATAAGTGAGATTTTTATTAACTCTATATATGACAAATGAGTCTCATAGATAATTTTCTAAAAAAAAATATATAAAAAAAAATTACGAAATAATTGTAAAACATTTCAATAAAATACAATATGTAATTACAAACAAACAAATATGCTTTGTTTCATTACACTTTTACAGCTATTAGAGACTCTTTGTATTGACGTCATTTGCTTTATAAGTTACCACAGTTTAATTTGAATAGGGGTTTAGATCACAGCAGGTTAGAGATAATCGGAAGCTCATTTCTAGTATGAAGTTTACGAATAGTAATCCGTTACGGCTTTACTTGATGGAATCAATACCACTAAAAACATTTCACTTCAGCCAGCCGGGAAGTTTAGTTTAATGTTTAATGTGGACAAGCAGAAGAGCCGACCAATCATGGATCGAACATATACCAAAATTGCTTCTGACTATTAATGTTCGTCAAATAACTTATTGTGACCGTATGATTCGAAGTCAAAAATTTAAATTTTTCCAAAATCGAACCTTGATCGCAAAACATACGAAATTGGACTAGAATTAGATCAACTGGTAATGAAACTGCATTAGGCAGAGAACAATTTGAAATTTAAATAGAAATTTTAACAGAATTTATTTATATCCTGAAATTTATATGCATCTGCAAAGGGACTTGCATTTTCTAAGCTGAAATTGTAAACCAGTTTTGCAAACTTCTTGTGTGCTAATTTTTTTTTATACATACAAAATTGGTCATTACAACCCTTTAGTCAGGATTACGACCTAGTTTCTCACACTACTTATGTTGTGTGTGTTAATTTTATACATGAGTGGCGGGACCTACAGTTTAAAGTCGACCCGAACGACAAATTTTGGACAAATTTTTGCCAGAAATCTGCTGAGAGGAAGTCGCCGAAGAAAATATTTTTTCATATTTCGTTCAGTTGGAGATGCCTGACCTGGGTTTTGAACCGAGGCCTCACGTCTCATAAGCCAACACACTACCTATTAAACCACGGCGACTTCATGAAATCTCCCGAGAAAATGTTCTGTCCGCAGACCTCGCTTGTGACGTCCCACTGGGTGCGTTGCTCTAATGTTGTTAACCAACTTTAAAATTTGTTTGTTTAAGTTCTTGTATTGTTTATATAATTAGTTATCTTCGTTGTAAACGAATTAAAAATTTACAAAGTGCTTAGATAATAATAGGTTAGGTTTACAACACATGTTGGGGTGGCATTTAGAGGCTTTAGCTTCTCGATAGCAACTTGTGTATAACATTTTTTATCCTTATTCTATTATTCTCACGCCAATGAGAATGTTGATTATTAGAATTATTATTTAAATTTTTGAAACATGAGTACGTACAATCATTTAATCTTACTCTTTTACTATCCAAAATTCGCTGTTATTTGTTACCCAAATTATTCTTCAATTGGTAAACAGAGCCGTCTTCATTGAGGCATTGTAAGCAGCGTGGATAACTGTCATGCTGCAAACGTTGTAGGTGTCTACTGTAATCAATATAACTCTTCTGGAATTCAGTTAGGTTGTAGTTGAGCTGTGTTTGACTCTGATAGTGATAAATAATAACTCTGACAACAAACGTCATACAAAAACTGTTACTACTATTAACAGCTTCTGTTTCGATTCATTCAAGGCTTCCAGGACATGCTTGTTATTTAATTACTGTGAAAACCAATACAAGAACCCATCCAATAGTTCCTGCGAACGAACACATTTTAGTTTTGCATTTCGCTGTCCATAATGGAATCCATAAAATCTGATCATGTATCTGCCGCTGTCTTTATGTGACATGTTTTCACCAAGAAAACAGTAGTCAGATTGTGTTGTTGCTTATCAAAGCAACAGTTCCTATAATATGACCATTAATCTCCTGTTAGCCTCTGTAAAAAATAACCGTATAACGACAGATTTTAAGACTTAATTTTTCAAAAGAATTTTTTTTCACGGAATAAAATTCTCAAAGTTTTGACCAGACCAGAGGCCAAGTCTTCTGCGTTTGTGTAGTCAAATTTCTTTAAGTGTATAAAAGGTTAATGAACTTCTACTGCAATTTTAAAACACACAAACTCGTGTTAACTCTTACAGAAATAAAGGTGGAATGCTTATAAAAAATTGTTTATAATCACTAGTTGCATTATTGCTAGGTAACGAAATTGAAATTAAAATGACCACAACTTCAAGGTGGTCGAAATTTTTCTATAGACAAATAAGAGCAGAGTACAAAGTTTTCAATCAAATTTAATTAATTTATAAAAAAAAATAAATTGTATAAATAAAATGCAAAAAATAAAAGCAAAAGCTTCATCTTTACCCATATTCAATGGGCGAGTATCGGATTCATCTACTTCCAGTACTTCTTCATCGATTATAATGGCAACAAAAAATAATAAAAAACGCGCCACATTTAATGGTTATCTTAAGCCCACCACAGTATTCTCCATATCCAATACAGCTAGTAATTTAACAGAAAATCATGACGAGACTATAGACTCTGCAGAGGCTGATGTGGTTATAGTAAGCAAAACTGATTCCGATAATAATGGCCTCACCACACGCAAATCAACGGAAGCAGCCGGCACAGAGTTAAATAACTATGATAAATTGAAAGTGGTCGGTCAGGGTTCATTCGGTATAGCGGTCTTGTATCGACGTAAAAGTGACAATCAATATGTTGTGTTCAAGCAAATCAATCTCAATGACCTAACGCCATCGGAAAGAGACTTGGCCATGAACGAAGTGGAAGTATTTTCAAAACTTCATCATCCAAACATTATCAGGTACAAAACAAAATACCAAAATGCCAAAATTTCACGTAAAGTAAAAAAAAATTATTTCAAAAACATTTTTTAGCTATTTGGGCAGTTTTATCAAAGATAATACTCTATTAATTGAAATGGAGTATGCTGATGGTGGCACCTTAGCTCAGATTATAGGAGAACGTCAAATGAGAGACCACTTTCCAGAACGTTATGTTATTGCAGTCTTTGAGCAGATATCAAGTGCTATTAATTATATGCATTCTGAAAATATCTTACATAGGTAAGTAATGATGTAAGTGTAGTTTTAGGCCTATACATACAAGATATGCAGAATTAAAATGTTTTATCCTATCAGTGGGTAAAAGTGTAAACAACAGACGTAAACAAGTAAAAAAAACATATATAAAAAAATTGCATAAATTGCATAAATTTCTTAATATTTTCGTAATTCCATACGAAAACGAGTTGGCGAATAAAACCAAACTAGCCCTGTTAACTGTTTTTTACAGGATAGGCAAAAAACTGAACTAGCTAGATAGATACTAGCAAGAATTTCTCTTTCTTTTCATAGGAATATTTTGTCAAACCTTGAACTCAAGACTGGTTTTGGTTTTTTTAAACATTGTAAATAAAAAACTTTTTGATTTTATACAAGTCAGAAGTCAGTTTTCATTATATTTTAAGGCAGGATCGAACAGGTTTTAAATGAGATATTACTTGAGAGTACAAAAATAAAAAAGGAAATAAATCATTTACTAAGGACATGTCTAGTTTTGTTCTCCAGCTCCTCACTTGTAATTTAATTGTTAAACTTCTAGAGTAATCAGAAAAGTAAATTATTAGCTCCAGTTCACAGTAGAGAGCATGTATACAGACTGGTCCACAAACTAGTGGCCCTGGTCGATTGAATATCATATACTACGGATTGGACTACACTTTAATAAGTACTGTTGTAGCTGTAATGCTGTGGAAAAGGAGGAAATAGTTTATAACTTGCTTTGCGGCTGTAAGATCTATAGGGAATGATTCCTACATGACATGTCCAGGGTATTATGTCTTAATCGAGGGGGCCTTTTTAGGTACCTTGATCTGTTTTTATTTTAAGACTAGAACTCAATGTATATATGTATGTATATGTAATACAGCTGATTCACACAAGGTGTAATTTACCAGGTGTCACAACTAAACCTCACAGGTTAAATATTTCCGAAGCTTAATGGAAAATTAAGTACTTCGTGGTTTCATAGTCCTCATGATATTTCCTTTAAATCTTATTCTAGATTAATTTGATTGCTAACGTAATGATTACTATTATTATACTAATCTGTTGCTTTCCATACTTAATATTAAAGTCTATATATACCAGGTCAAATAATTACATAATGGAAGGCCGAAGTAGATTTGAATTTTTGTACTCAGTTGGCGGTAAGTTAACAAAGAGGTATTATCTAAAGCGCGATAGTAATTTAATAACGGCAAAATGTAATGAAAATTAAACTTCAAAGATGACTTCAGAAATAAATAAGCTTTTTAGGCATCATACATTGATTGTATTCCGGTTAAGATCTCACTACACAAAACCCTTAATACGGTACAGGGACGATTTTTTTCTAAGAAAATCATTGAAATTTCTGAAGAAGAGCTTTTAGCATCTCTTAAGGACCAAAAAGTTGTAGATGTGCGTAAAATCATGCGACGTGATAACGATAAAATTTTTGCTACAGGAGCAGCAATCATTACATTCGACCTTATCTATCGACCGGAGACCCTGAAACTTGGCTGGGAGAGAGTTCAAGTAGAGGAATATATACCAAATCCCATGCGATGTGTTAATTGCCAACGTTTAGGTCACACCAAAAAGTGGTGCAAAAATGTCGAACAATGCAGAGAATGCGGCTACTCAGATAAACATGAAACCTGCTCTCGTAAGTATTGTGTTAACTGCCAATTAGAAACCCACACCTCCTATGACCGAGAATGCCCTACATACTGGAAACACAAATCCGTAAATTATATAAGAATTTCGCGTAGATGTACAAATAGAGAGGCATGGAAGATTTTTAACGAAAACCCATCTCATAATCTGCTCCAAATAAATCCCCTCAAAAATAAAACCACATACGCACAAATAACTGTTTCTACAGTAGCAGCAAATGATAAAAACACAGAATGTAAGACAAAAAATACCACACACACAAACCAAAACCTTTCATTAAACAATACCGCAATCCAGAAACAACCTTCTCTTCCAAAATCAAAAATTTCGACTCAAAACTCTCTTAAACAAGCGAAAATCTCTTCTTCTTCCTCTGATAACTTCCCACAACTTTCTCAAGACAACAACAACAAAACCAACGTTACAATAATAAGTAATCAAATATTAAATTCAAAAGATAAAACTGAAAACTCTCTTACAAATTACCATCTCTCTCATACTCAACCACAAAACTCTCCTTCACAAATAAACTCACTAAACAACGAATCTGAAATCCACTCTAATAAAACAGCTGACAAAGTTAACTCTAGTGAACCTATGGAAGACGAAACTATAATCGACAACTGCTCTGGATGCTGTCCAGAAGAAAGCATCCCAGTGGGAAAAGAAACGGAGGACGATATTAATGCCGACTTTGGTTTATGCACTCCTCCAAGAAAGGAAAACTTAAGTGATATTGATACACGTATAGCGAATCTATATAATAAATTTCCCCAACTAAACGTCTTAATTACACCCAATACTCTTAAAAGTACTCAGAGCTTGTCCCAAAGGGGTAAGTCTGATGAATAAATCTTGTCCATGTCTTTCCAACAAAATATTACTCTTCTCCAATGGAACATTCAGGGATTTATAAATAACAAGCACGCCCTGGAATTATTAATAACCAAACATAAACCCAATATTATAGCTATACAGGAGACACACATTGTGCAGAAAAATCTTCATATGTTACATTTGCCAGGGTATAAAATATATCATCATAATAAATGTTATGAATATGCTAAGTCTGGAATAGCCTTTATGGTCCAAAATAACATCAATGTAGTACAGCATATTAAATCCGTTGGTGAACTTTTATTCCAGTCCATAACTGTTAAAGGAAATACAAATTTAAACATTACAAATATTTATAAGGAAAGTAATGTGGCTTTGACGACTACAATGGTTAATTCTATAAACAACTTCAATAATGAACATCATTTGGTAGTTGGAGATCTCAATTCTCAAAATACTTTATGGGGTTCTCAAAATACATCGGCAAATGGCGTAATTTGGGAAGAATTTGCTAATGAGTTGGGCTTAATAGTACTAAATGACGGATCTCCCACATTGCTTAATACAAGAAATACATTAACATCTGTGGATGTTTCTATGGCAAGTGCAGACTTAGCTCCGTATCTAAACTGGATGACATTATGTTCGCCTGAAACTGCTGATCACTTTCCGATTATAATTAATAATGGTGTGACAATTCATAGAAAACGATTTCAACCAAAGTTCTTGGAGAACAGGGCTGATTGGTCTGCCTTTTCCACAAAGATTTCTTGTTTCATGGAAGAATTTAATCAGTCTGATAACATTAACAGAGAATCGGCGCAAATAAAAAGAGTAATCCGAAAAGCTGCTAATGAAACGATTCCTCAGAGTAAAAACAATAATGGAAAAAATTCACCAGCTTGGTTTAACTCATCTGTAGCCAAATTAATAAAAAATAAACGTATTGCATGGAATCTATTTATAAGACACCGCAGTCCAACAAATGCCATTAACTTCAGGAGGGCAACTGCACTTGTAAAAAGAGAATCTAAAAAGGCAAAACGACTTACATGGGAAAATTTTGTAAATTCATTAAATCCTATGTTAGATGTTCGAGCACTTTGGACAAAAGTTAAAAATATAACAACGGAAAAAAGAAGTCATTTCCCAACTATAATTTATGGTAATACAATATTGAACGACCCCATCGATATTGCAGATAAGTTTGCAGATTTTTGGAGCTCTATTGGGTCTGATGAAATGTTTGAAACAGGTATAATTTCTAGAAAACAGTCTTATATTTCTTTACTTGATAATTCGACCGAAAATGTAAATAATCTTATGTGCGAAGACTTTTCTATCAATGAGCTGAATTATATACTCAGTAATGTTAAAGGTACAACACCCTCGCGAGATCGAATAACTTACACAATGATTAAAAATACACCAATAGCTTTCAAAAATAGATTAATTAAGCTTTATAATAATGTATTAAATAGCGGTATTTATCCACATGACTGGAAACTCTCTCTCCTTGCGCCGATACCAAAGCCTGGAAAAAATCCGAATAAATTAGAAGGCTATCGACCTATATCATTGATACCTGTGTTATCTAAGGTTTTGGAAAAATTGATTGCATTTAGATTTTGGAAACATGAAATGAAAAATATTTCTCCTATACAACATGCATTTCTTCCTAAGCATGGTGTCCATTCACTTTGCCATCAACTTGAGAACACATTAAAACAGAATTTATCTAAAGGAAAGCACAGTGTTGTTCTTTCAGAAGACATAGAAAAAGCTTTCGATCGAGTGGTGTCAATTTTTATATTGGATGAATTACGTGAGTGGGGCATTCCCTTTAAAATAATAAGATTGCTGTACTCATTTCTTTCCAATCGAATGATTGTAGTAAGAATTGATGGCCATTTTTCTCAATTACACAATTTGGACAATGGAGTTCCACAGGGTTCCCCGCTGTCGGTAGTTTTGTTTACAGCATATGTCAACTCGCTGGCTAGAATGATCCAAAATCTTCCTGGCATGGATTTTATTGGGATATATGCGGATAATATATTTGCTTTAGCATCAGGAGATCATAATACTGTTTCTGATAATATTAAATCATTGAACGAGAATGTACAAAATTGGGCTTCTTTACGTGGAGCAGTCGTACCTGAACAGAAATCGGATTTGCTGCATATTTGTAGAAGAAGGAATTGTTCTCCACCAGCTATACAATTTGGGGACATTCAGTTACAGTGCAGAGATGAACTAAGAATCCTTGGTATTATGTTTACAAAAAATTTATTGTGGAACTGTCATATTAAATATTTAATTGCCAGACTGAGTAAGATTAATAACATCCTGAAGTTAATATGTTCTAAAAAGAAGGGCCCCCATATTGAAACAGCTATAGACATCTGCAGATCTTTGGCGCATGGCTTAGTCCAGCATGGTATAACGGTTTATGGATGGACTTCGAAAAGTAATATCGGAAAATTGAATGCTGCCTTGAATAATTGTTTTCGAACAGCTACCGGTCTTTTGAGAGTAACGCCTCTGCCATCTCTCCGAATTGAATCGAAATCACCAGATTTTTTCACATTGCTTCACAGAAGATCAGTGAATATGGCGGCTAGATCCATTACAGATCCAAATGATGGTCTGCATGATACCTTTTGGCAGAAAATTGATTCTAGTAACAAAAGAAATATTTGTGGGATAGATAGAATAATTTTTTTATTTAAAAGACTTGAAATACCTTTACCACCTAGACCAAAGGCGAATATTGCAGAAACCCGTCAGCTAAGAATAGATTTTAGTTTATCTTCTCACAACAAATCTAACACCAGTCCAGAAGTTTTTAGGAAACTGGCAATAGAAAAAATTTCTAATTTTTCGGCTAATGTTGAACTGTATACGGATGGATCCTTTCAGGATGGACGAACATCGTACTCAGTGGTTCAACGCCAACCCGATTCTAATTGGGTGGTGGTAAAACAGAGCCAATTACCTCCATATTCTGGTATTTTTTCGGCTGAACTTGCTGCAATCGTTGCAGCAATTGATCATGCTGTAGAATATAATCAGAAGGCTGTGATTTGTACTGACAGCTTAAGTGCAGTAAAGGCCTTGCATAATAACAAGAACGAGTCATATTGTAACATTCTGAACAATCCTAATATACATCAACCTTTGCTTATTCTGTGGGTGCCTTCACATTTGGGTATAATTGGAAATGAACATGCAGATCAAGCTGCAAAGGAAGCGATCAATATGCCACTGGTAACGGAAATGCCATGTTTCAAAGTTGCTATTACCAACATCTTTAAACATACCCAATTGGATATATTAGAACGGGAATGGATAAATTGCGGTTGTTTTCTGAGACGGCATAATCCGTGTCTTTCTAGGCCCATTTACCATCATGAGTACTCCAGGCTGGAGTGTATCCTGCTTGCCCGAATTCGAGTAGGAAAGTGTTTATTCAACTCCCAGCATTATTTTAAAAATTGTAATCCGTTAAGTTGCTGTCATTGTGGAGTGTTTATTAATGTCCCTCACATTCTTGTGGATTGTCCAGTATCCAGATTGTCCGAGCCACTTGATTTTATTTTGGATTGTTCGAAACCTCAGCGAATTAATAGAATTTTAAAATCTTTTGCTAAACATAATATAATGGATATATGAATTTTCTTTTATAATTTTAATTAAAATTGTAATAATATGTGTACAATCTAAATATATAAATTTTTAACTTAAGTATTTCAAATAACTCTTATAAATGTTTCCAACTGTTATCTGCTGAACGTTCTATTTATTTATATTATTTTAATGAATTGTTATCTTACTTTTAGTATTATTCTCTCCCATTATGTTTAAATGGACATATATTAATGGAACGCGCAATATGGTCTTGTTACCCTGCGCTTTTTTTTATATATTTAATATATTTATGTATTAAGTATATTTTTGATAAATAAATAAAATAAATAAATATGCTATTCAATAAATCAATAAATAAATCAAGCTAGGCAACATCGCCTGGAATTTATGATGTGCTTATCAACAAAATATAATTTTTTATTTCTCTTAAGGTCGAACCATTATTTTTATTAGTAGGCCATTATTTCAACCTATTATAACGCCAACACCTATGGTGGTGGTACAGTAGTTTATTTCTCGTTAATACCAAGTGTACCGGTATGAAATGAATTCGACAACCATAATGGAAACTATTATGAATTTATAAAAAATATTTTATTCCATAGGGATTTAAAAACAGCAAATGTATTTTTAAATAAAAGAGGCATTGTTAAAATTGGAGATTTTGGTATATCGAAGATAATGAATACAAAAATACATGCTCAGACGGTTTTGGGTACACCGTATTATTTCAGTCCCGAAATGGTAAGTAATACATTTTTTTATTGTAATAACTGAGTTATAAATGTTTAATTGCATTATCTTTTTAGTGTGAGGGAAAGGAATATGATCATAAGAGTGATATGTGGGCTTTAGGCTGTATATTAGGTGAAATGTGTTGTTTACGTAAAACTTTTGCAGCAACAAATCTTTCCGAACTCGTGGGTAAAATAATGAGCGTAAGTACATACTAAATGAATAAAAAAAAATATACATAACAAAAACATTGAAAACAATTGTCCGATCCTATTTCACCACAAAGCATTATTTGTCAGCTCTTAACAAATCTTATGGTCACTTTGGAACAACAAAAATAAACGCAATATCTGCATAGCATATACATATATAGCCAACAGGGACTTCCGAATTTCGACAGTTGATCAGTCAAATTATTAGACATTTATTCAGTCTGTTTCGCAAAATAACGATACGCGACCCTAGACAATGATGTGTGTTCACTGAATGAGCTCTGGAGCAATTGGCATCTGAACATAATTGCCATCGAAAAATCAGCTTCAGCAATAAGGCTTATTCCTTGATGAATAGGCACGTGCATAATTTAGGACGATACCATTCCACATGAGATCAAGAGTGCCTAATACATTCCAAAAAATCACTTTTTGATATGGTTTTTGGGCTGACGGTGTGCCATATTCCTTTGGTAATGATTTTGGGCAGACAATCACTGTCAACGGCGAGCACTATAGGCCGATGATTGCCAACTTCGGTTGGCCTGTATTGGAAGATCTGGACACCATGTTCAACAGAACATGAATATTTTTTATTCAGAACGATCAATGCTATGATTCTTTCAAGTGAGGTGATCTGAACTGGCCACCCAGATAGTGTGTTTTGACCGCGTAAGACTTTTTTGTAGATTTTTCTCTCAGGTGCATACGAATAAGTCGCAACCACAGTCGCAAAACAACATTCGATTTTAAATTGTTATTTTCAAATTAGAACATTGATGGCAAATTGTTTTAATCAATTACAGGGTTCTTATACGCCTTTACCGAAAGGATATTCATCAGGACTAAAAAGTTTACTTAGTAACTTGTTGCAGGTATATAAATTGGTATCTTTAAAATGTTAACACGTATTGAAAAATATTTACAATAACATAAAAACAGGTGGACCCATCACGCCGTCCTACAGCTTGTGAAATTTTAGAATATTGGATACCTTTAATATTTCGTAACCTTGGCAAAAATAAGGGGTATTTAATGTTTAAATTAAATGATGAAATGAAAAAACGATTTGAATAATAAAATGTTTCTTGCTAGATATTCTTATGAAGACGACATGAGTTCAACGACAAATTCAACAAACAGCTCAAAAATAATATCTCTACATGAAGAGCCCATTGCATCAAATAGTTCACGTCGTTCAACTGTAGTTGATTTGGCCACAGCTCACACCGAAACTAAAGAAATAATGAAGGCTGAAACAGCTCAGCCTGATGAAACAATAGAAAAAAGGTTTTTATAATTCTTATTCTGTTTTACTTTTTTCAATATTATTGTATCATTGTAGGTCTGTATTATATCAACTAAAATCTTTTGGCAATACCTTCAGTATGAATCCCATTCAACTGCCACCAAAAGCTTGTATTTTATGCGTTGCCACAAGTGAAACACATTTTGTGGTGGTAAATAGCGGTAAGAAATGAAATGTTTTTGTTACACAAGTTTATGTATTACAGACAATGTTTCATGCAAATTTACTACTTTAATGATGCTGTTCTCCTGCTCTGCACTTGTGTAATTAAACTGACACAAAGCAATGACAATATGGGGAAAAGAAAATAATAAAAATAAAGCCGAAACAGAAGACAGGTCCATATAAAACACCATTTCATTTAAGTTTTAATATCAATTCTATTGTATATTTTAAAAAAGAGGAAAAAATAATCCCAAAATTTACTCTTAATACAGACTACACATTCACCTGTATCGAGTCTTAATATTGGTCTCATCAATATCAGATATGACAGTAAAAGAAAACTATTTTTGACGTGAAAAACACTCATATAAAAACCCGTCACCTTCTCTTCAACATTGAACAACTCCTACAGCAATTAGTCGACTAAAAAATGTTATAAAACATAAATAGCAGTTGCCTGGCGTCAAATCACATTTGTCTAGGAACCTCGCATGTATGCCATGCTATCTTTAAAGATTTTCGAAAATAATATTCCGCAGGATAGGCCTACATTTCGTAAAGAGCTTCGATTTTGCTATAAATTCGAATTTCTCTTACAAATACGCTACTCATCTACTATTTATATATGTAAGTAGTGTAAACCTTAAAAAGAAGTTATTCGCAACTGATTCTAATGCTTCAGCTGTACCAGGATAGTACAATTACTATATGGTCTTAAAACTGACTAAAACACTTTTAAAGCATTGAGGATCACTATTTTATAATTAATTGAATCCGTTATTTGAGAATGTTTAAATTTTTTTATTAAACATGCTTCATTAGAAACACTAGAATAAAACGAAAATTGCATGGAATTAATAAAAACTGTCATTAACGGTTCATTCGATATCGCTGACATGAGAACTTCCGACTTATCATTACACAACTCAAATTGAAAATAAAAAATAAATTACTTTTAATTTTCATTTTTCAAAATTATTACGCAATATCTCCAAGAACAGCGCAGTAGGTACGGAAGTACTAACTTGTGATACAATAAATATTCTGCATTATGTTATAAATGTGTTCATTTCATTTA
Source organism: Sarcophaga subvicina (assembly GCA_936449025.2). NCBI lineage: Eukaryota > Metazoa > Arthropoda > Insecta > Diptera > Sarcophagidae > Sarcophaga > Sarcophaga subvicina. The sequence goes on from OW388081.2 coordinate 32,528,450, forward strand.
CCGTTTAAAATTTATTAGATGGCTCTGTTTACACATGGGGTGAAGGCACCCATGGCCAGTTAGGTTTAAGTTCTTTAGAAGCTTGGAAACATTACCCAAGTCGTATGGAAAGCATACGCAATTATCATATAATAAGGTATACAATTTTAAAACAGATCAAACTTTTGTCGAAAAAAAATCTAATACCTCTCCTGTTATCAGCGCATGCGCCGGTGAAGGCTTTACTATACTTTTAACGCAAATTGGTACTTTACTAAGTTGTGGAGACAATAGCAAATATGCTTTGGGTCACGACGATAATAGAACATATCATAGTCCAAAAGTCATAGAAAAATTAGAAAATATAAACATTCAAGAAATCAAGGCTGGATCAACACACGTTTTAGCTTTAAGCGTGGATGGTAACATTTATACTTGGGGCACAAACGTCCAAGGCGCTTTGGGTTTGGGAAGTTTGCAAACACAACAGTCAGTATTAATAAATATTTTATGTAAAATATATACATATGTGTAATCTTTTCTCGTAAATATTTTTTTAGGAAAACACCACAAAAAATTTTAATTTCACACATTAAATCCAAAGTCAAGAACATTTTTTCTGGCCCTGATACGTCAGCTGTACTATTTGAAAATGGTGAAATGCATGTTTGCGGTAGCAATGAATACAATAAGTTGGGTTTTGAAAAACCATCGAAAATAATGGCATTGGTACGTAATTATACAAAAAAAAATTTTTTTCTCTTACATGTTTGTCTACAATTCATAGAAAAAGTTATCATTACCATATCCGATTCTGGATGCCAGTTTTTCTTGTACACAATCAATATATTTGGTTGAAGGGGGTTATGTTTTCACAATGGGTTCTAATGCGGCTGGCCAGCGTGGTTTGGGACATTGTAATAATGTTGTGGAGCGAATATCATTAATCGAGTCCATGAAAGACAGATATATTGTGGTAAGTAGTTAATCTAAATGCTTGCTTTTCAAAGTTGTGGCAATAAAAACTCCCAATTTGCGTTATAGAAATGTAGATGCAATGATCAGTGTTGTATTGTAAGTTCTGATAATAATGTGATAACATTCTGGGGTACACGCAATGGCATACCGGAAATGAGTGAAGGCAGTTCAACAGATATACAAGAAAACGAAGTATTTTTGTAAATTTTTTTGTTTGCTCTCTGATATAACACAAATATTTGTTAATATATTTAGGTACAAAATCATCAAATGGATTTAGAATTAGGCAATAATACGGCTGCATTTACAAATTTTTTAGCTTCTGTATATAAATCAGAGTTAGTGCTGGAGCCACAAGACATACTAGGGTAAGAATTAGAACATACCTGTAACAAATTTGCAACTTGTAATTTCAATTTGCAGTCTTTATTCCTCTCCCGAACAATTGGATAAGGGTTTCTACGTAGTTGTAAATGATATATTTCCCTTACCACATAGCGTTTTGGTATTGGTGGACACTACAACACCACTGATTGCATCTATAGAAGATTTGTAAATTTTTATTTATTAATTATTGCACAAGAATTCACACTTACTAGTTCAATTTTATATATACTTCTTGTAAGGTCTCCAAGAGATTTCAAATATGTATAAATAATAAAACCAATTTGCCTCTTATGCTACAGTTTTTTAAACTCTTTAAACAATCAAGCCCCATAGATATAAAAAAGAAAAGAGTTTGTGAATATTTCTAAAGTTAATTGTATTTATTTAATTTCTCATACGCAATGTTTCAGATCATCTAAAATATACTCATAATATAAATGTAAAGTGCATTATAATTGGATGACGTAGTGGTTTTAAAAATTATTACTGATACGAAATCTTTATAATAAAAGACGATAACATATATCTTATTATTTTCTGTAATTCCAAATTATTATGCAACTAAGAAATTCACTAAAAACTGAATCAATCGGGATTGCAAGAATACATAAAAATAATTATTCCGAATTAAATGGAATTCGAATTAAAAACACAATAAAAATTTTAAATTAAGAGGTACTAAAATTAAAACCACGTTTTCAACGTTTTATGAAATGGTTCTTAGACTTCGTTGTTAATATTTTCATTAATTTAATAGCGTGATGACATATTTCCACCATAACGATCTGGTCCTGGGCGACTACCACTATTGTACATACCACCGCCACTGCTGGCACTAGCATAACCACCACTCGAACGTTCATTGTAGGTGCGATCATAGCGATCTTGTGTTGAACCCATGCTGCGCCAAGCATTATCGTCGGTAGTATTCGATTTAGGCCAGCCAGAACTAGAATTGTGAATAGTCGATGACATGCCATTACTGGAATACTTCATAGAAGATCCACTGCTACCCATATGAGACGATGGAGCCCAAACCGTATTTCCACTCGAACTTCCCCCGTAACCTGATGAACTGTCATAACGCTTACCGGTGCTACAAATTAAAAGTAAACGAAAATATTAAAATAAATAAATGTATTGAAAAATTAAGTAACTAACCTCATATCGTCCATACGCCTGAAGTTGTGAGTTGTATTACGGTCATCATAACGTCCACTGCCGCCACTGCTCTTATGCAGTGATGAACTAGAATGATATGAACTGCCTCCGGTAACACCGCTAACAACTGATGCCATATGACGCATGTCGACTTCTCTTTTGTAGTCATCGCGTGTTATTTTACCTCCCGAAGTATAGTCATCTAAACTGCGTTTGGAGGATGCTGATGTTAAATAATCTGTAGAACGTTTAGAATAATCATCTGTGCTACGTTTTGTAGGTACTGTGGTATAATCGTCAATAGCTGAACGTTTAGTACCAGTACCACTACCACCATAATCTATTCTCTTCGAGGAGGACGATGAATAATCGTCTATACGTTTGTTGGACGAAGAACTAACGTAATCATCACGTTTATGAACGCTACATATAACATAATTAAAATGATTATTTTTTAATAAAAATTACATAACTTATGTAAATACCTTCTGGCTGAAGTTAATGCAGTGTCAAATCTTGGTGGGGGAGGAGCATCATAACGGTCTGTTCCTGCCGAACGCTTACGATCATCTGCATAGCGATCATCTCCACCGCGTTTAGCCAAACGTTTGATAGGATCTTCACGAGTCTCCATAATTCTTTAAGTTGCACAATTGGGCACAGAAAAACACACAGCATACGCAAATAGAAAATGTAGAAGAAAAAAAAAAAAGAAACCTATGTTAGAATATGACTTTTAAAGATTTGACATACATCTTGAACCCCAAAACTAAATTTTGGAACCAATTCTCATAATTTTTCCAAACGGGGCAATACGAAAAAACACACGTATTTAAAGCATACTTATTAAACTCGCATTTGGAGTAAACGAGCACAATTATGGGAAATTTTGGAATGAAATATTCAAAATCGATTGAGATGTATCTCTTAACAAAAAAGCAGTTACTGCAGCGGAGATTTGTAAATAACACAAGGTTATTGAAATTAGGTTTTCGTAATGATTGATTTTCAAAAAATATATGAATTTCTTAAATTTAGGATACTACTTCTTGGAAAAAATGTCGTGTTGTGCACTTTACGCGTGTAATTGTATTTTGGTTAAGATTTGTTTAAACAACATAGCATACTTCATTTGTTGACGTTTTATTTCTAATCGCTCCAATTCGAGCTTCTCGCGCTCCAACTTCTGGCGTTCGCGTTCCAAACGCAGCAATTCAGCTTTTTCACGTTCTAATCGCTCTCGTTCTAAAGCTAATTTTCTACGCTCCTCGGCCAAACGAGCTTCTTCCTGGCGCTGACGTTCTCTTATTTCTCTACGCCGCCTTTCTTCTTCGCGTAATTCGCGTTCACGTTCGCGCATACGCTGACGTTCTCGTTCCTCACGTATTTTCTTGTACGATAGTATTTCTCGTTGACGCATACGTTCTCGTTCACGTTGTCGCTGGTCACGCCGACCATGATGATTGCCATTGTTATGGTTACGTCTTATTGATGAAGTTTCTGAACGGGCTTTATCGCTGCGATTGACATCTTTGGTATCATCTTTTTTATCTTTATCATCTTTGGCAAGTGAATGTTTATCCCTGTCTTCTTTTTTAACACCACTTTCATCATTCTTACCCGACTCACTTTTACGTTTACCATCATCTTGAGATAATTTACCACCATCCTTGTTTAATGACTTTTTATCATCATCTTTCTTTTTGGATTCTGAACGTGATGAACCAAACGTTTTGCCACCATCTTTAGAATTTGCTGAACTGCTGCCAATTTCATTTTTAGTACGTTCCACAGATATAATACGTCCATGTAATTCTGTCCGATGCAAATGATCGATACAACGACTGGCATCACTTGAAGACGACATCGTCACATAGCCATAACAGCGTGTACCGGGTGTACGTGTATTTGTCACCACCTTAGCACCAATAACTTTACCATATTTTGAGAATATGGTTTTTAAATCACTAGCTCTTGTCAAAGAAGACAAACCAGAAACCCATAGGTTGCGAGATGTATTCGATGATGATGACGATGACGATTTACCACTGGTTGTTTTTGAATTGGTGGCAGAGTTGTCGTTTGATGATGATTTTTCTGGAAATTCCATATAAATAATAACAGAGTAGAGAGAGAGAGAAGGTTGAGTTATATACATATGTGATTGGTAACAGATTTTTTTTCTATTTTTTTATTTTATTTTATTATTTTTTTAAATAAATTAAATTATCACTTTAACTGGCACTTTTTTGAAACACTTTTTTTTTGTGAGAAACTGTTTAATTCTAAAACTATACACATTTAATTTGTTTGTTCTTTTACTGTTCAATATCAACAAAATAATAGTCTATGCAAGAAAGTGTGAATTTAATGATGAGATATTCAGCTTAAACACCTTTCCTGTATGTGTAGTATATTAAAGATTTTTCAATTATATTACTGCTTCTGTAAGTTGGTTTTTGTTGTTGCAACAGCTCTGCTATATTTAAAAGAATTTCCCAGGGGAAAAACTTCCAAATGGTACATATATCGCCTAAGTTGCCAATTCTTGGCTAACTGGAAGTTGGGTTTGTTCCGGAGCGAAGATCCGATTATCGTTGGAACGTGGACATATCACGTATAATTTCCAAATAATTTATACTTTTTATGACAAATGTTAAATTTTATATTATAATTAAGGATCAGATTCCCAGAACATAATAATTTATTTTAATTAACCAGTTATAACAGCCATTTGAAAGAGAATTCAGCAAATTGGTTTTTGTAGATAATGCATAACATAACGTAATTCGTCATTACAACCCTTTAGTCAGGATTACGACCTTGTTTCTTTTGTAGATAATATAAATTCAAAATCAAGATTTAATCTGCAGATGTGCGCAAATATATAATCGCCAACTCTGTTCCGTTTCTAGAGTTATGAACAATTACAATAGTAAATAAAACTGCTCCAATTTTCTTGATCATATTAGACAGGAATTCAAAACAATTTTCAGCTAGAACAAATATTTTTCATAAGGTGAACTTTCTCATTTACCGTTTAAAATAACAGGTTGTCTGCTAAATGCCCAATAGCACAACAATTAAACCATAATTTGTTGTATTTCATTTTTACGAAGATTTGATGACTAATAAAATTGATAGTTCCCGGTATTTTTACAGAATGTATGACTTTAATCATACTCAGTTTCAATTTCAGCAACAGATTTTGTAATTTGTAACATATTACGAGTGTCGCATTTAGACTCACTTTTCTGAAGGCGAGTTTACAAAAAACTTCTCAGCTTCGTATAATATAGTAACTGCATCCTGCTATAACTTCTTTATCGCCTTCAATAACAGTAACCTTTTGGTATCCTGTTTTTTTACGGCGTATTAACTATAGTTGGAATAAAGTAATAACAAAAGCCCATTTGCTTAAAACAATCCTGGGGAAGAAAATCCTAAAAAATCATTTTAAACTCCAATACTCTCCACCGACAGCATTGTAATCTTTTGGATTTACTATGGCTGGATCAAACTGAATAAAAAAATTATTATTAAATAATCGCAATATTCGTTTTGCTTATTTCACACAATCAAGTAAATTCGATATCCTACAAGATTTGTTACGCTTGTTCCAAATGCATTATTCTCCAGACTTTAAAATACATATGCTTTGTTGCACAATTATTTCAGCAATTTATATATAATTTCACAGCCTTAAATGATGATTTGTATATCACATAAATTCACACTTTCTTGCAAATATAATGTATTCGGTTTTATGCTCAACCTGATTATAAGCACTGCCATTTCTTGGTCTTATGTAGTTTTGAAATAAACTAACAGCGAATATTATTGTTTTTATTAACTTTAAGATATTTTTAGGTTTAAAGAAAAAGTTACCTTTATCCTCCTTCGATTTTGTCTTTTCACTAAAAAAGGCGAAAATTAATATTAAAAAATAAATTATCAAATAAACTAATAAACAAAGACTTACTCTTCTTTTTTATCGGACGATTTATCTTCTTTCTTTTTATTCTTTTCATCTTTGTGGCTAGATTTCTTATCATCTTTGTTTGAAGATTTTCCATCCTTTGATTTGTCTTTTTGGTGTGAAGCTGTATATTAGATAGTATTAAAATTATGTTTATAATACTTTATAATTCTATTGTCAGAAAATTAGAAATGCAAAATTGTTGTCCTATCTCTTTGTTAATAAAAGTAACCGCCCGTCTTATACCGATTATATATAACTCTTGGCTGGCATTCATTAGGTGGAATCTATAGGGACATTAATTCAGAATAGACTGGTCATTGTATTGGTCAATTTTCTTCCACTTTCAACCATCCGGATACTATCCTGTTTAAACTGCTCCTCTTGTTTAGTTCTTCGCTCAATCTTCCCTTTTGAAAATTAAAGAATCCCTCAATGCACAATTTCAGGTCTTTGGACGAAGGTGTGCCTTCTTCACACCCTGCCTTTCCAAGCTAACCTAATCTATCTTCTTATGAGAAATAAAAATAGTAATCATTTTTTATTGTACGTAAAAATTAAAATACCCAATGTATTTATATATGTACACACACACCAACATTTCCTGCGAAAAAATAAAATACTATATGTGCACATTTGATTTAATACTAATGCACTTTGTACACATTGTCTGAATTCCAAAAGAGCATTCAATTAAAATGCCATTGAAGCCTTCCAAATAGTCTAATGGGCAGTGGGCTACCCTATTAATGTGGAGCGTAATTGGCTTTTTTGCCACCAGTGTCTGGCTTTTTACACTACTAATTTATAATTGTATTTCAATAAATATGTTATAATAACAGTAAAACACCTAGTGTTGGAAGACTGCTACAGAGTAAGTTTACACACTACAAAATACGTTACTTTGAAGATATTATTAACTAAGAAATTTCATTATTCTTTTAAAGTTACGATAAAAACCATGCTATTATACTTATTCGTGTGGATTTTGTGGACATTTTGAGCTTACAAATGTTATTTTATTAAACTTACCAGATTTTTCCTTATCATCAGGAGCCTCGTCATGTAGCAATTGTTGTTCATCTTCTCCAATTGTTAGATTAATGCCTTCTTCATTATCATTATTACCCGCATCCCCATTTGTTTCATCCTCATGATTCATTACTTCATCATTTTCTTCTCTATCCTCATTCTCCTCTTCATCTCCTTCGTGTTCTTCTTCCTCTTGTTCATACTCATCATCTTCGTCATCTTCTATTATTTGACATTCATCATCGACATCGCCCACTTGATCAACTTCATCATCATTGTCGTATTGCTCATCTTCATTTTGGTTTTCCTCTTCTATATCTATGGGTTCTTCTTTTATTTGAATTTCCTCTATAGGTTCTTCCTTAGGTTGTGATTTATTTTTAGTACTTTTGTCCTCCACAGGTTTAGAAATGGGCGCCTTTTTCATAGGCGTTCCTTTGCCAAGGGTAAAAACATGCTTAGAAGGGTCTAGGCCATCACTCCGCAAGGCCTTTAAAAAAAGTTAACATGTTATCTTTATACGATCATTTAATGTTTATTTTTAATTCTACCTTTTCAAGTCTTTCTAGTAAAACAGATTTTGGACCAATAGTCTCTAATTTCCTTTTTTCCAATTCATCTTTCAGGTCACATACGCGTAACTCATTCAACTTCTTACCCGTCTCAGACATTTTGTAAAATTATTTCAAAATATTACCAAACACTTTTTATTTCTAATCTAATAATTTCAAGCGACAGCTTTTTCTCCACTTAAATTATTTAAAACTTTTAGTATATACTTTTTCCCGTCTTAAATGCTTTATGGAAAATTTTTCAACAAGAATAAAATGGCGTAAATGGTAAAAGTGCTGCCAAATTTGAAATGGCATCAAATGACTACATATTAAAGAATAAAACAAAACGGAAAGAAACAAGAATAAATGGTTTAATATAGTTACGAAATAAATTTATAAATATTTTTTTAAAACTAGAAATATTTCAAGTTGTTTAGGAAATGGATTAATTTGAAAACAATGTAAAAACAAAAGTATTAAAACTATCATGCGGTTATAACAAAAATTGTTGGTTGATCCATTAAATTGTCAATAGTTTAATTTGTGTGAATTCTTGCAGGCAAAATTCTTGTAAAAGCAGCAAGCTTAAATTAAAAAATGTGATTTTATTATTAAAACATTTTTTGTCTATATTTTTTTGTGCCTATTGTTCTTGAAAAGTCTTTTTGCCTCCAGTTCTATATAATGATTTCAGTTCCAGATTTTATTCAAAATCGGTTGTCATTTTAATGATTAAGTATTTTAATTAATAATTATATCAATTAACTCAGTGATAACCAATTAATAATTTAATGCATTCAATTCAATAAAATAGTATAATAATATATTCTTTAGTATTCGACAATACTGTGATGTGTAAACGCAATATTGGCATTACTTTTTGCTTTAATGCAACTTTGAGAAGAAATAGAGATGAAAGAAATTGATTGTGTACATTTTGGCATTATCGTAATCGATAATCGTTGTAGAGGACTTGGCAACACTTTTTACGATGACTGTTGGCAGCCATATTGCTCTTTCTTTCTTTTTCTGACCACGTTCTCTGCGAGTCGTATGAAATAAACATGAGCCTCACAATTTCCAAAAAACGCAAGGTAATTTAACGAAAATTTGTTATAAAATTAACAAAATTTGTGCGGTTTTCAAAATGCTATCAAACAGTGTGAAAATCTATTGCATAAAGTGTTAAAATTGTTTAGAAAATGGTGTTAAAAATTAGTTAACCTCAAAAGTTGCTAGTGTCAAAATAAAGTTTTGGTGCTGCTTGTATGGGTAGCCAAAGTGATAAACTAACAATACACATATACATATGCAAAGGAATTTATAATTTTTAATTTAATTACTAGTGCCGTGATAATTTAAAACAATGTGTTTATTTTTTGTTACAGTTTGTTGCCGATGGCATGTTCAAGGCTGAATTGAACGAGTTCTTGACTCGTGAACTCGCCGAGGATGGTTACTCCGGTGTTGAAGTACGTGTAACCCCTGCCCGTACTGAAATCATCATCATGGCCACTAAGACCCAACAGGTTTTGGGTGAAAAAGGTCGCCGTATTCGTGAATTGACCGCTATGGTCCAAAAGCGTTTCAACTTCGAACCTGGCCGTATTGAATTGTACGCTGAAAAGGTTGCCACCCGTGGTTTGTGCGCCATTGCTCAGGCTGAATCCCTCCGTTACAAGTTGACCGGTGGTTTGGCTGTTCGTCGTGCCTGCTATGGTGTTTTGCGTTTCATTATGGAATCTGGTGCCAAGGGTTGCGAAGTCGTTGTATCCGGTAAATTGCGCGGCCAACGTGCCAAATCCATGAAGTTCGTTGATGGTCTCATGATTCACTCTGGTGACCCATGCAACGATTACGTTGAAACTGCTACCCGTCACGTCTTGTTGCGTCAAGGTGTCTTGGGTATTAAGGTCAAGATTATGTTGCCTTATGATCCTAAGAACAAGATTGGTCCTAAGAAGCCTTTGCCCGACAATGTTTCTGTTGTTGAGCCCAAAGAAGAGAAAATCTATGAAACCCCCGAAACTGAATACAAAATGCCCGCCCGTGTGGCCATCGTTGATGATGTTGCTGATAAGTAAAATGGCAGTGTTTTCATAATTTTTTAATAAATACAACAATTCTTTATAAGAATAACAAATCCAAAACAAAGTGAGGGTCATGTATTGTTTTTTATAAGACAAGAGCTGTTTTGAATAAAATTTCAAAATAAATTACCAATTAATTTAATACATTCTCAAAACCTATAATTACGAAGCTTTTTTTCTGAGGTAGCGATAGTGTGAGTTGATAATTAAAGTTATCAAACTTCCAAATTTTGCGTAGGTTTTAATAAAAGGGACTAAATCACGCTTCGATGATACGGTGGTTTGTGCATGGATGCACAATAGTATAAAATTTGAAGGGGTAAATATCCGTTATAAGACTCAGTAGTATACCAAAATTAATAGCTTATGTTAAGGCATGACTGATCTTGTAATCCTTTGTCTTGCAAAACAAGAAAATGAATTTTAAATGAAAAAGAAAATGAGTTTGAACGGTTTCACTTTTTGTTTCATAAACATTTTATTTTTTACAACAACATTATTATTTGTCCTTGGGGGCTCAATAAATTTCCTAATTTTTAGTGTTCCTGGAATACTGGGGAATTTGTCTTTAACATATAATCTGATATTGAAAGCCATCGTAATTCAGACAAGTTTTAGTAACTGTCGTAGATAATGTTCCTCTATTCTCAAATCACTATAACATTGAGTACAAAGGGATAGGGTGTAATGTTCAGTTCTGGAAAGAGAGAAAAGTAGGAGTACACGAGGAAAAGGGGATCTATAGACGACAGCTACCATCGCTAGTATATTCTGTTGAAGTTTTTGACAGGTTGTCGTTAGAAATTTCATTGAAAAACTTGCTAGTGTGAGGCAATGGATTAGATGAAGATACACATTAGAATTATAGATAATACGTATAGGGGAATAAAGATGGGTGAGTTATTGGTATTTTTTAAAGCAAGTTCAGTATATATGTGCTATATAATAATATATATATAATATAATAAAATAAATTTTTGAAATAATTTTTGTTGTCCAAAGTTAATAAAAAGAAAATATGAATAAGAAAATATTGTATACGAACTAAAATATAATGATCTATATATCCTTATAGTGTTGGGGCCTTAAATAAATAAATAAATAAGAAAATATGGCGCCACAAAATATTTTGTCACCATAAATTAAACTGTGAGCCTTAATAAGTGCATTTATATTTTAGATTGTAACGGACAAAAAAAGGCTTGCTTTCGGTTTTTAGTGCAGTAATTTTTCTCAGGATTCATAATAAATATCTTATACAGAGCGTACTTTTGGGCTTAAACCAAAAACTTCAAAATTTACATGCAGCAAAATTTTGTGCAATGGCGCAGTAAAAATGTTGCATTCATTTTTCATGCAGCATTTTGCACGAAAATATTTCAAGTATTAATTACCATATTCCTGTATTGGGAACAACACAGGGTGATATATTCATGTTAAAGATTTATACTATGTCTGAAAGTATTTGACAATCCAGGCTAATAAACGAAATGGAAAAAATGCTGCATGAATGCAGCATGCGACATTTTTACTGCATGTAAATTTTGCTTTTTTTTGGCTTAAGCCTAAAAGTACGCTCTGTATGAGAATCCAGAGAAAATTTTTTTTATTATTTTATTTATTTCAGAAATAATATCATGTTTTTTTTTTAAATTTAAAACTTCGATTTTGTTTTCTTTTAATGCGAGTGAATACAACATAATCCCTTTTATTAAGGAACTTGTTAAACATTCACTGATTATCATCATCTACATAAAACATGACAAACGAACGAGGAAACAAACGAAACGCATTCGAAGCGTATCATCCGGAGCCAAAAATAAAAAAAAAAAACTAAAAGACGGTTGAAAATAAACTTTCTGTATTAGCATGCATGGATTGTATACACTGAAGGTATTTCGATGTTAAATTACAATTACGTTGTGTACAATGCTACACAATAAATATATTACATACTTGATTTGGATATCATCTTAGGTTACCCATGATGATGCCTTTTTCGATTGTCAATGTGGACATTTAGTATGTGTTGGACCGATATATAAAGGATAAATAAAGAAAAAAAATTAAAAGATTATTTTTCGCATATAAATATGTATGTAGGTAAGGAAAATTGTTGCTGTATCTTATTTTTCGTTTAATAATATATGTATGCATGTATGTACTTTGACATCTTTCTTCTTTTGAGTTTTGTTTTGTTGCATTCGAAATGACCCACATATTTGATGATGAATATTTAAAAGATCACAGTGGAAATGTAAATACAATTAATGAATGAAAGGTACTATGGAGAATCATATTTATTTACAGTCATTTAATTTCGTTGCCATTCCTCGCCACACAGATTTATTTGCCTTTTGTATCCCTCTATGGTAAATTGGCAAATGTATGAATAATTTACAATTTTGTCTTTATTTGAGAAAAAAAAAATTAACAAAATTTTCTTACACAATTATTTTGTCAATCTTAATTAAACAACGTTTTTTTTGTTTTTTTTCTTTTTTTTAATATGATAAGCTATATACTGAATTTGAGTGTCCTAAATAATCATGCCTTTAGTTAAAACTACACAAGGATTTGTGTGTGTATGATTATTTGTACTCTAGCCACCAAATACTGGGATGCATCTTTTACAATAAGTATTTCAAATCTTTATTATTTTAATAATTAAATAATAATTAAAATAAAATAAATTGTTCACTTAGGAATATAAAATGTCATTTAGTTAACGCGAGGAATTCTAATCTGTAGGTAGTAATTGGACAAATTTCTTGGATAGATTTCAATTCCGTTATCTTTTTTGTAAGGTTTGATGTCACATTGAGCTCGAGTGATTTGTTTTACTCTGTTCTAGAGGATTCTATTTTAAAGAAGTTATCGTAATATCTTCTAGTGGTCTGCTCAATATGTGTTCAATCCATGCCGATTTCCTAAGCAGCATTCGTTTCTTAATGGGAGCAGCTCTGGCCAGCATTATAAGCTGCTTATTTGAGACATAGAGGTTATTCGAAAATATGAACATTTGCCGTTTTTAAGGTTGTGTCTTCCTGGTTTCCCAAGTAGTGTATCTATAGAATAAAACTGACATGTCGACTTTGAATATACGCAGAATAGTTTTATGAGAAACGCTGCCGGATAATCACAGTTTATGAAGTGAATTATCGTGTAAAATGTTTTCCTATAAGTGATTTACAAATTAAAATTATTAACAAATAATTGGTCATGCTTGACAGTGGTATACCTCTACGGTTTGTACATTCAGTAAGATATTCCTTTTGTTAAGACTCCTATACTAAGTTCGGGCTAAAGAGATTGCTATTTTTGCTGTTTGTGGGCCTGCAGCATAATTGTCGGATAAAAGGATGACACTTTGATGTGTGTTCCTGCAATATAATGAGTAATGACCCTAAATATACTGCAAATTGCAATAAGAAATGTTTCGAAGATAACGTATATCAATGTATTATACTGGCCCGTATTGTCTTTAATTCCAAATCCGATCTATAACTAGTTGAATATAATAAAAACAATTAGAGAATAGTGCATCACAAATTGTGGCAATCTTTGGGAGTTAATTCAGACTGTGTTATATGATATAGCGGCTTCGTTATGTTAACATATTGTTGATTATAGAGATGGTAGAGCTTAGATATTGATCTACCCGTTTTAGACGACAACGGAGTCATTACAATATATTAATCGTTCTAGAACAACAAAATGGGTTGTCCTTATTTTTTTTTGCACAGGATGAATTTATTTATTTATTTATTAATTAAGCTCCAACACTTAAAGGTTATATAGGCTCCGATGTAGAAGGAACACTAGCATTTAATAAATCACAACGAACTTGTCCGGAGACTAAGCTGAATAAAACTCAAGCCATATTACAGGATGAATTTCTGTTTAAATGTAATAAAAAATTTTAAACTAAAAAGAACTCGAATAAAATCGCAATGCAATTTACTTTTGTGATATATATGCTAAGAATAAGTGCAGTTAGTTACTTCCGACCTAGCTTCTTACACCACCCAAGTTTTTGTGTTAACTTTGTGCATGAGTTCCAAGACCTGCAGTTTAAAGTCCACTCCCAAAGATAGATTTTTAACGAACTTTTTATGACAATTTCATTTATTCTCAAAGTTTTTGTCAGAAGACTGTTGGGAGGAAGTCACCTAAAAAATATTTTTTTTTCATATTTGCTTTGGTTGGAGATGTCAACACACTACCTATTAGACTGCGGTGAATTCGGAATTAGTGCAGTTATTTATTAGTATCATCAAATCCCTAAGAGTTACATGGGTGTCCTTATTATTTATTACAACACAGAATTTGATGGAAAAAGTAATTTTTCACATAAGCATTTTGATAATTACGTTCCACAACCTGTATATGTTTTGCCGTTTTTGTTGGTCTATTCATTGAATAGCGAACCATTCCGAGAATTTTTAACATTGCCACCACGTGTTACGAATCCTTTTTACATTGAAAAACCAAAGAGCAAAAGAAAATCAATTGTTTTAAATTACGAGTGCCTGAAATCTAGTATTTTATGATTAGATTGTAGATACCGAAAAAAATACGTTTCCACCATTCCGCATGTCTAAAACAGAAGATGCATAGCTTGTCCTAATTTATCTGTAATAATTGTGTGAATCTTTAGTTCTCATTTCAATTTTTTTGTTATAATTTTTACTTCTATTCAAAACGATTACATTTATTTTCATTAAAAAAAGTGAAAAAAAAAATATTCACAAAAATGCAATCTTCGAAACTTTGTATGAAATTGTGTTAAAAATTTTTTTTTTCTCTCATGTTAAGCAATTATGCTTTACTTTTGTTGTTTATTTTATTTATTGCCACAATTGTTGCCGATGGTAAATACATGCTGCAACATCACGCATCAAATATCGATGGAAGAGAGTCATAAATCTTAATTGGATGCCACAAGAAGATTCATTACTTTTGATGAACATTTGCTTTGTAAGGCAATTTCAACTTGAAAACGTATTTACAAGGAGAGTGTTATTTTCGTTAATTAAACTAAAGGACATATGTACGTAATAATTATAAATAAAAATATTGATTTAATTTAAAACTAGAATTCTGTGCTAAACTAACAATACTTGAGCAAAAGTTCGTGTTATTTAAAAATATTTTCGAAGATCCTGTAGGTTACTTTGAATTCGTTGTAAATATTTTTGTTTTCAGAGAAATTCCTTATTGTTCGTGTTGCTACGACAACCATTAAACGGCACCTGTTTATTGTTGCAATATTTTTTTATATTTCAAAGCAATCTTTGATGTTCAACATAAAAATTAAAAAAACCACCGAAATTGTTGCAAAAATCTAATAAAAACGTGAGCATTCCTCCAAACAGGCAACAGACAGAATCTTGAAAAGAAGTATACAGTTCAGGGGCGTTCTGTAATCGGTCGGAAGTAACTAACTGCACATATTCTCAGCGTATATATCACAAAAGCAAATTGCAAATTTTTGTATTAAATTAAAACATAAATTCATCCTGTGCAAAAAAAAAATAAAGACAACCCATTTTGTTGTTCTAGAACGATTGCACATACATAATTGGTCATTACAACCCTTCAGTCAGGATTACGTGTGTGTTAATTTTATACATGAATGGCGTGACCTACAGTTTAAAGTCGACTCCGAACGACAGATTTTTTTGAGAAACTTTTCATGACAATTTTATTTACTCTCAGAGTTTTTACCAGACATCTGCTGAGAGGAAGTCGCCGTAGAAATACTTTTTGTATTTGATTTTTGATGTCTGGCCTGTTGCTCGAACTCTGGCTTTACGTCTAACACACTACTTACTAGACTACGGCGACTACTGTCAAATCACCATGAGTGTAACAAAGTGTGGCCTCTGTTGGAGTTGACTATTTAATAGTCCTGTGCTTTATTTTATTGCAGCTTCTAATCCTTGCTGATTATGATTCCATCCTCACATGACTATCTATCACAGACTCCTTTGTTCGTTCCAATCCAGTGCCTACCTGGTGGCTATATCGTCTTTTATCATTCTAAGGGAATGTCTTTATTTCAAACTAACTTTAATTATTTACAGACAAATATTTTTAATTATGCCCTTGATAGCATACGAACGATTAATATTTTGTAATGACTCCGTTTTTGGCTAAAACGGGTAGATCATCGTCTAAGGTCTAACATCTCTATAATCAACAATATGTTAACATAACGAAACCGCTATATCATATAACACAGGCTGAATTAACTCCTAAAGATTGCCACAATTTGTGATGCACTATTCTCTAATTGTTTTTATTATATTCAACTAGTTATGGATCGGATTTGGAATTAAAGACAATACGGGCCAGTATAATACATTGATATACGTTATGTTCAAACCATTTCTTAGTGCACATTGCAGTATATTTAGGGTCATTACTCATTATATTGCAGGAACACACATCAAAGTGTCATACATTTATCCGACAATTATGCTGCAGGCCCACAAACAGCAAAAATGCTTATGTCTTTAGCCCAAACTTAGTATAGAAGTCCTAACAAAAGGCATATCTTACATAAAATAGCAACCGTGGAGGTATACCACTGTCAACCATGATCAATTAGTTGCAAAAAATTTTCATCCATAAACCATTTATAGAAAAACATTTTACAAGTTAAAATAGTTTCAGCGACACCGCATTTATTTCACTTCATAAAGTGACATTAACCGCCAGCGTTTCTCATAAAACTATTCTGCGTCGACTATTCAAAGTCGTCATGTCAGTTTTATGGTATGGATACACTATTTGGGAGACCAGGAAGACATAACCTTGAAAACGGCAAATATTCATCACTTGTTGTTTAAGAAAAAAAAAATTGCATATTTTTGAACAATCTCTAGATCACAAATAAGCAGCTTATAATGCTCGCCAGAGCTGCTCCCATTCAGAAATGAATGCTGCTTAGGAAATCGGCGTGGGTTGGACACATATTGAGAAGGCCACTAGAATGTATCGCGAAAACTGCTTTGAGAATCCTCAAGAACAGCGCAATCCAGATCGCTCGAGGTCAATGTGGCATCAAACGTTACAAAAAAAATTACGGAATTGAAATCTACATTTAAAGGCATGATTATTTAGGACACTCAAATTCACTCAAATCGCTTTTCATATTAAAAAAAAGGCAAAAACAAAAAAAAAAAAAAACGTTGCGTAGTCCAGATACACGTCCAGATTACACGACAAAGTTGGATGTGAAATCTTTCCAGAAGAACTGAATATTAGATTGTACCATACACTTTCCATTACTCTATTCAGACCCGAATAATGACTATAACAATTATCGCTGTGGGAATCCGACATCAGAGTATAAGGCATGGTTATATACGCATATGAACCGACAGGAAAGCGTATCAAATCTTTAGAGAATGGATTGTTCTAGTCGAGTATTGTCTAAGAATACCGGGTGTCTCTACAGGAGATAAAGAGATCTTCGACGGCTGCCCTCATATTGAATCCTGGATACGGAAACATTGAAATTAACAGCAAAGCGGATAAGCTTAGGAAAACTGTTACAAAGAAAAATTAAATTTTTAAATCATACCTAAGATTGGCAATCCTCTACCAAGCAGCAGACAAATGGCTTCACGCAAATTTCAGAATTAAAATGGAATAATGAATTCATTTGCTGAGAGACCAGACAAATCAAGCCTAATATGAATATATGCAGTGCACACGCTCGGAGACTAGGGATAACTCATAATAATTGCTGCAGAAGCTTTTATAATGAGGAAGAGTACCAGATCCCAGATTGATTTTTTTGCCATTGTCCGGCTCTTGTAAGGAGAAGAATTGTTCGCCACCCATTAGTTATTCAGAGAACATGTCTACCAAGTGCCGACTTGAATAAAATTCACTCGTTTATAAAACTTTCAGGATGATTGAGAGATGTCAACCAGGAGTTGCAAATTATATGAGGGAATAAGTTATATTGGTGTCACAATGGAACCATATATGACCTAAGAAAACTATAACCATTGAGTCGGCTGTCAAGTCACCCCTAACCTAAAATTTTTCATATTTGGTTTTGTTCGTGATGTCTGACCTGGGGCTTGAACCGTGGCCTCACGTCTAATAAGCACACATTATCTACTAGACTACGGCGACTACAACCTTACCTTATAAAGATTCTTTATTTCTGTAAAAATTAATGTAATTTCGTAAGATGCAATGTTACGCATCGGGCAAGCTTGAAAACTCTCAATAATACACCTTCAATTATATTGTCATGGTGTCGAAATATGTAGTCATGTTGCACATTAACGGAGGTGGTAAAGTAGTTAAAGTGCTAGATTATAAACGTACAAGTCCGGGAGAACCCAAAAAGATTTTCATTATGGCTTTGGAATTTTTTTAAATTTAGTGTCCAATACATATGTACATATATCTTAATAATCCATTTAGAAAGCATTCAGACTGTTAATCCTCATCATAATTTGTTGAGAAAGAGTAGGATGAAAGTTCTCAGTAGATAGCAACCCTGACATCTTAGGCTGAGCAACTACAGCCCAAAATCACCTGATAAGCTTGAGTTTTTTGTTCCTTAAAGGAAGAATAAGGAATAAAAAAAATTTACCCTCAGCGACTAGCAGTAAGTTAAATGATACGAGCTGCTGATAATAAAAATTTTCTAGGTAAGACCATAAGACTTCATTACTGGAAAGGATCAGATTTCGATCATCCATGGATAGCTACACTACGAGCAGTTATTCAACATACATATGTATATTGGGTGTAGTAATACGAAACTCCTTTTTGATTGAATCGTACTTTTTCTCAATCGATGCTGTTCTTTGGCCTTTCTGTGATCACCGTTATTAATGTTATCTGATCTGGGGCCGCTTTTGAGATTGTAAAAGACATCAGATTTTTAGTTCTATTGAAACAGTTGGAAGAGTGTTTTTTACACAGGCTAGACTCACTAATATACATACGTAACTTAGGATTGTGCTATTGTAGATGGCGATCTGAGCCCAGCTCAGATATTTTAAAAGAAAATAAGATTGAAAAAAAATATATTTCTTTCAGCGACTCCTCTCAGCAGTCTTCTGACAAAAAAAAAATCGGACAGTAAATTATATTGCCATTGCCGAAGTTGAGCTGAAGGTGCAGCTACTCATGGATAAAACTATAACACACTTAATATGGGTGGCGTGAGAAGTTAGTTTGTAATGCTGACCAAAAGATTGTAATGACCAATTAAGTTGGTTAGAGTTGGGGTAACTAGACGGACCAACAGCCAATATTAGATGTGTGTATTTTGTATAAATGTGCCATTTCCTACAATTCGCTTACATGTTCCTTAACCTTCATCTCCCAATACTTATGCCTGTAATTCTTTGTTTTAAAACCCAATATATTTTTCGGTAACAACGCCACTGTCTTTCACACGGATTCAAAATGAGTTCACAAAGCGTAATACCGAGTGCATGTATGTGTTTAAAATTCAATGAATTTGGAGCATTTTTGCAGCCACGATATACACATTTTAACCAAATACAACTACAGCAACAACAATTACACATTATCTGTAATAAAATACTATAACAACAACAACAAAAGAACGTTAGTTTGTTTACTTAGTGAGTGCATCTTTAATACAATAAAAAGACGAAAAGCATCAGCAGAAATTTTCCTTTAAGCGAAAATATTTCAGTGGATTGAATGAATGGATTTTCCTTTTTGTTTCTTTTTTAATTTTCACTATTAACCGACAAAACTGAAATATAAAAATATAATAAAAATGAACAAAAATGAACAAAAATGAAAAAAAAAAATAAATAAAAATTGTTACCTGTCAGTTTCATTTGAAAATCATGCAAAATACATTAAATTCATGAAAAATCATCAAAAAAAAAATACACTGTATTCTGCCGAGATGTCTTATGATATCCTATATATATATGTACATATGTTTGTTTTGTTGCCTACGAAAATCACAAATTAGTTTGCGATTGCATGTAGGCATACATTTGTTAAACACTGTATTCATGTGAAAGAAAATTACCCGTGCAACATATTTTTTTTATGTATCTTCACATTAAAAAAAGTTAAACTTAAATATAGTGTTGGTGTTGGTATTCGCAGTACAAGTAATAGTTTTAAATTCATACAATTAAAAGAAATTTATTGCCTTGAAACTAACATTCAGGAAAATACGATTTTTTATTCGTATTTTTTTTTTGGTTAAAAAATCTTAATTATTTGAATTATTTTATTGTATACACAATGGAGAAAGTATTGTATTTAATGAGAGATACTTTGCGTATTAAAACCAAAAAAAGAAGAAAAAAATTTAACGAAACTATTTAAATTAAAATACTGCAGTTCACTTCAGTATTTTTTTGTTCAATACCTCCTCTTGGAGATACGTTATCGTCAGTCTTCTCTGACAGTCAGGCCGTCATAAGATCTCTGTCAAGTGTTGTGAATAACTCCAGGATCGCTAGGGAATGTCGCTGTTGCCTCGACCTTCTTTCTGAGCGATATAGTGTTTCATTGGTCTGGGTCCCCGGGCACAATAACATTCCGGGAAACTGCAGCGCCGACAAGCTCGCCAGAGCTGGTGCACTCCTTCCGGAATCCTCTTCAATCGACTTGGTTATGCCACTTGCCTCGATCTAGTTGGCCATTGCGCGAAAATTCTTTCTAGACGCCAACCTATCCTGGGTCAATGAGGAGTCCTGCTCCATCGCTAGACTTAAATGGCCCTTGATGGATAGCAGGCGTACCAACCAGTTATTTGGATTTTGTCGTCGCATCATCTTAATCACAGTCGCCATGCTTGCAGGTCATTGTGTTATGGATAGACACGTGGAAAGGATGCGGCTCCCATTTAACGACTTCTGCCGTGCAGATCCGTTGAGGAATAGGAGACTGTTATCCACCTTCTTTTTCAATGCCCATCTCTTGCGAGGTGCAGATATACGTTATTTGGCTCTCCATTTTTTGTCAGCTTGATGGAGCTATCATCTATTAATGTCAAGGATATATGTAGCTTCGTTTATCAAACTTTCTGGCTGGTTTTCAAGCGTAGGATAGTTATGTTTTTAATGTGCAGCCGCTTGCGTTGACCAACTTCTTCCTCCTTCCTGATTTTTTTGGTGGAACTTGGTCAGTACAGAGGCTGCGTTCACCTGTGGCATCACAACCTATGCGTGCTCAAGTGAGCTTTTTGATATCAGAGCTACTACTCCGTCCTAACCTCCTCTTGGAAGCCTATATGCAAGAACAAAATTTGTCCACGAGGAGTTTTCTGTATAAATTAACAGTTAAGAAGCGTCGGTAAATGCGGTCATAAGATATATTTGATTTTATTTCGGCTGCAATTGAATTTCTTTCAGGTAAATACTTACAATCTTCATTCTCACTTACTCACTTAATTGGTTGTTACAATCCTTTAGTCAGCATCACAACCAATCTTCTTACACCACTCATGTTGTGTGTCTTAATTATATCCATAAGCGGTGAGATGTACAGTTTAACGTCGATTTGAGTGTCTTTGACAAAAACTATCTACATTTTTGCATACAAAATTTAGATCGCTATGCTTATATCAACAAACCAATGGCAATTCGTTCAATGGGTAATGTGAAGTCAATACCAATTTTTCGAAAAACTTCATGTTCTCCAATTGTGCTCATTTCCATCTGAATGGCTTAATGAAAACACCAATTGGTCGAATTTGGGAATCAGAAAATACTTGTGTTATCCATGAAAAGTATTCATAGTAGTCGCTGTAGTCTAGTAGATAGTGTGTTGGCTTATTAGACGTGAGGCCACGTTTTAAAACCCAGATCAGAGATCTCCAACAAAACGAAATATGAAAAAATATTTCTTTCTTCTAAGAGTACATGAAAAAGTTTCCCAAAAATCTGTCGTTCCGGCGACACTACTCATGTACAACAATTAACACATACAACATAAGTGGTGTGAGAAAGTAGGTCGTAATCCTAACTGAAGGGTTGTAGGTACATATCTAGGTATGTATCCATGAGAAACCTTGTGCTACCACAATGCCTTGTCTGATGCGTATATTGTAGATACTGTGTATGGCATTCGTTACAGGAACTCCATAACGTCATTCTTGTGGAAACAACTGGACGGCATGAATTTAAACGATATGTGGTTTCAACAAGACTGCTCCACTTGTCACACTGAAATTGTCTCAAGAAATTCTGATGTCAACTGGCCACCAAGATTATGCGATTTAAAGACGTGCGCTAGTTTTCTTTGGGGTTTTTGAATATTCGGGTTGTTTTTTATAAACCAGATACAATTCCTGGACTCAAATCCGACAACCGTGAGATACAGTTACATCTCTGTGAAAATCTTATGGAAAATTTCATGAAAAGAGTGATGTCCTGTCGACAGAGCCGTGGTAGGCATACAACGGATATTATTTTGTATACTTAAGCGGAACACTGGAACAACTGGACGGCATGAATTTAAACGATATGTGGTTTCAACAAGACTGCTCCACTTGTCACACTGAAATTGTCTCAAGAAATTCTGATGTCAACTGGCCACCAAGATTATGCGATTTAAAGACGTGCGCTAGTTTTCTTTGGGGTTTTTGAATATTCGGGTTGTTTTTTATAAACCAGATACAATTCCTGGACTCAAATCCGACAACCGTGATATACAGTTACATCTCTGTGAAAATCTTATGGAAAATTTCATGAAAAGAGTGATGTCCTGTCGACAGAGCCGTGGTAGGCATACAACGGATATTATTTTGTATACTTAAGCGGAACATTTGTTCTTTACAATCCAATAAAATTGTCACTACTATCTTAAAAAATATGTGTTCTTATTTTAAAATAAAAGTGCATTCTTATTGTGATACCCTTTAAATTTGCCTTGGATGGAATTATATGTTCACTCATACATGTAATAAACCTTCCACTTCATGTAAAAACTGATATCTCCATGATACCCTGTATTTTAAACCCGAATTATAGGCTCAAGTACCTTGAAACGAAATATAATCGATAATCTTTCTTTAAAACATTCTGTAAACAGACCTTAAATTGATTGAAAACAGGATATAAAGAATATTTCGTAGCATTTGTATAGATTCTATATACATAGGGTCTTGAATTAAGTGCTTCCTATCTTTGTTTATTTTTAATAACACAGTGTGCGTGTTAGATATCATCGATACATTTTATTCGTGAGATGACCATGTCCTCAATTCCCTTGTCCGGAATATCCAATGTGGCATGAAGAATGTAGCATGGGGAGCCATCCTGTTGAAACCTCATGTTGATCATTTAATTTAGGCCAAACAAATTTTGTAATCATCGACCGTGTCCTCAAATCGAATGTACAGTCTATTTAATGTGGCATGAATTACGTGAAACGTAACGCCATCGTAGTGAAACCACACATCCAGATCACCTTATTCAGGCCAAACAGTAATGACCTGGTCAATGTTGTTCTCAAAGAAAATTGGACGGATGAAGCCGTCAGCCCAAAATCAACACCAATCTGTCAGTTTTTCGAGATGCTTTGGATGCTCTTGGATCTCTTGTTTATTGAAATCGTCTCAAATTCGTCAATTTTATTTGTTTACGTACCAATTCATCCATGAATATTAAGATTAGTAGCTAACTGCTTCAGAGGCCACACTTTGTTGCCTATGGCTGTCACTCATGGTGATTTGACAGTAGCCGCCGTAGTCTAGTAGGTAGTGTGTTGGCTTATTAGACGTATGGCCACGGTTCAAACCTCAGGTCAGACATCAAAAGGAAAATATGAAAAAAAATATTTCTTCGGTGACTACCTTCCTTTGCAGATTTCTCGCAAAAACTCTGAGAGCAAATAAAATTGCTGTGAAAAGTTTCTCAAAAATCGGTAGTTCGGAGTCGACCGTAAAGTGTAGGTCCCGACACTCATGTATAAAATTAACACACACAACATAAGTGGTGTGAGATCCTGTAATCCCATAATCCTGACTGAAGGGTTGTAATGACCAATTGTGTATGTATGACTGAATAAATGGTAACTAATTTGACAGATGTAGCTTCAACATCGACTGTGCAAATTCGGTAGTCCCTATGGGAAGACCCAATCAAAGTATTACAGTGGTGTTTCTTTGGCTTTCCAGCTCTTTATTATTGTCAAACATGTTTGTGAGATAAAATTTTGTGAAAAAGTATTTTAAATCGGATTATTATTATGATTGTTTTTGTTTGTTCTTATTGTTATTTGCCAGTCTACCACCAGACATATTGACGACATGCTTTATGGCATCGTGTGCTGTGGGTACAAAAATAAAAACTAAAAAAACAAAAAAATAAAAAAGCTCCGATCTTAAATATAATATGGCTTAAATATAACATAATGGTAACACATGTTAACAAGCATTGTTAACAATGTTGCTGATCTTATTAGACCTAAACATACAATATGTATGTGTGATGTAATGATATATGATGCCATTATGAAAGCACGAACCAATTTATTAACAAATTATTATGAAATATACATAAATGCATATGCATTATTCTAAATATTCTTCATACATATATGGTTATAACTACTACATGTTGTAAATGATGTATTAGTACAACTCATGACATTACCTACAAACTGAAAGCTATTGTTGGTAATATACGACTAATAAAGCTGTATAATATTACATATGAACGTAAAGTAAGGTGTATTTAATTCGTTTTAACTGAATTAATATGTTTAATGTGTTTAAAACAACTCTTAGATACATTAATAATATCGAACAAATTAATGATGCCACTAAATCGTACGACTAACTACTTAGTCAAATTGTTTTAAAGTAATATTCGTCGTTTTGTATACTTTACACATTAAAATTATTGCTTATGACATTAATTAGAAAAGTTTAACCAACTGACTTACCAAAGTAACTTACAAACTAAATCGTTATACCAACAATCTTGCCAGTTACATATATTTGTTATTAGTCGTCGTCTGTTAACCTATACTTAATGATTAAATAAAATTAATGTAAAACCATAAAAATTCAAACATTTAGATTCAATTATCAATGAATGAGACTTAAAACAAAAATCATTTACATCATCGTCTCCGTAGTTATTATATTATGAATGTAATTTGTACACTAAAAAAAAAGAAATATTGAAAGTGTTGTAGAAAAGTCGCCGTGGTCTAGTAGGTAGTGTGTTGGCTTATTAGACGTGAGGCCTCGGATCAAACTCCAGGTCATGGATCTCCAAGTGAAAGAAATATGAACAAATATTTCTTCGGCGACTTCATTTCAGCAGATTTCTGGCAAAAACTCTGGGAGTAAATAAAATTGCCATGAAAAGTTTCTCAAAAATCTGTCGTTCGGAGCCGACTTTAAACTGTAGGTCCCGCCACTCATGTATAAATTGCGTGAGAAACTAGGTCGTAATCCCGACTAAAGGGTTGTAATGACCAATTATGTATGTATGTAGAAAACCATAAAATCTTTAAAATATTAAAATTTATTAGAACTATAAGGAATATGAAAAAATATTGGGTTGTTCTGAAAGTAATTTCGTTTTTTCCCAACAGAGGATTTAATTGTATTTTTGGCATCCAACTTCACACCCCGTATAATTTTTATATACTTTGAGAGCTCATACAGCAAGGCTTGTGTGTGAAAAATTCCAATTAATTCTACGCAGTAGTTTTTGGTTGGTGCCCTTTTAAATATGGAGAGCGCGATAAGCAGCATTTTCAACATATCTTACTGTTTCACTACAGAAAGGGTAAAAATGCTGTTCAAGTCAGAAAAAAATTTGCCGATGTGTATGGAGATGGAGTGTTGATAGTACGCTAGTGCCTGAACTGGTTCGCTAAATTTCGATCCGGCAATTTTGATGTCGAAGATGCAACACGTTCGGGAAGCTCGGCTAAAGCTGATAAAGATACAGAAAAGGTATTGGTTGATGCGAACCGGCGAATAACAACATATGAGATCGGATTCAGGTTTACAACCACTTGATTGATATTATACGAAAACTGTCTTTCATTTCCACAAAAAAAAAACGAAATTACTTTCCGAACTACCAAATATTTCTTCGGCGACTTCTGCTCTCAGCAGAATTCTGGCAAAAACTCTGAGAGCAAATGAAATTGCCATATAAAGTTTCAAAAAAATCTGTCGTTCAGAATCGACTTTAAACTGTAGGTCCCGCCACTCATGTATAAAATAAACACACACACAACTTCAGTGGTGTGAGAAGCTAGGTCTTAATCCTGACTAAAGGGTTGTAATGACAAATTATGTATGTACATATGTATAGAGTGGGTGATTTAAAAGTTTAAATTTAAAAATGCAATAAAAAAACGGTTTGAAATTTAGCCAAATTTTGTTTTTTTGTTGTGAAGTACAAGTGTTCCGGTTAGAAATGGAATATTATTTCATTCATATGACTCCCGCGGCTGACCTCACAGTACCTCATTCGATCGTAACAATTTTCGTAAACTTTTTCAAGTGTATGGGTTTAAATCTTGGCAATGGCATCACGAATGTTAGCCTTCTAATGCTCAATTGTTTCTGATTTGTTGGCATAGCACTTTTCTTTAACGGGGCCACACAGAAACGCAGCTGCTTGGCAACCAAATGACGTCACTATTTCGGCCAATTAAACGGCCGTCAAGCAATAAATCGATTGTGGCATGAGATGGGTGGCAAGTTGCACCATCCTGTTGAAACCAAATAACGTTCACATCAATACCATGCAGAGTGGGTACAAAAAAATCGGTTATCGTGGCGCGATATGGAGATACCTGCATTGACCGTAATAGTTGCGCCATCCTTATTTTCATAGAAATATGGGCCAATGATGCCTCCGTTCCACAAGCCGCATCAAACAGTCGCTCGTAATAGGTGCATTGGTCAAATCTGTTGGAGACGATTCTCTGGTAACTAGGACAGTACAATTTTATATGGAAAGACGCGAAAATAGAAGCAGCGTATCGTACAATATAGAGATGCTTTGTAGGAAACAATATGCCCTCAAGAGGGATAATGGAAAATAAAATTCCATCCAGCGGCTGCGCTGGCTCGGCCATGTCGTTTGAATGGAGGAGGATGCTCCGGCGAGACGGGTATTTGATGCGGGGATCTGCGGAAGTCGGCGAAGAGGACGACCATGTTTGTGTTGGAAGGACCAAATCTAGGAATTCCTGTCATCGATTGATACGACCAACTGGCAGCCCGAAATCCGTTAATCGGGTTGTTAATGGTTAAGTAAGTAAGTACTCCTGCGAGACGCATTGGTCTTAGTTATATGGTCAATGACTTTTGCAGCAGTTACAGAGGAGTATAAGGAAGAAATTGTTTTTCAGCTGTTATGTTACAAGCCCAGCGTATGTCGCAGGAAAATAAGAGTTCTGGGCTTCTATTATAAAGATGACCTTACTGGTCTGTCGAGGATGGATATTACAGTGTGCCAGGTTTCGGATGGTTACAGGACTAGGGGAAATTAATGTATGTGGTCTTATAATGGGGTATACTTGTCGTAAGCCTTTCTAACCTCACGGATTGATGGTGAGTACTACTTCACTTATGGTGGACTTAATTTAAACTATTTAGGAAATTATACCAGAACAATAGGTATTTAATGCACTTGATTTTCAAATTTTTTTCAATTTCTTAAAGTGTAATGCCATCATCAACAAATCTGTGGTTACACACTTCCATGAAATTGTCGCATTACAAAATATCGCACTTATTTTCAAAAAGCTCGTAAAGATCAAAGATAGTGTAGAACTTGCTTTACGCATGAATTGCAAACATAAAATCAACACCATTGCCATCACCATGGCTTCAGACCAATAAGTTCTGATTGAATAGATTGAATACAACTTTGTATGGTTTTCGATGATGTTCACACATGTTTTGTTAAGAAATTCTTATATTTTTTTGATTTCTGTACGCTTGAGTACGTTAAATGCCAATTGAATGGAATACATATTCATATGGATGCAGCGGTTTCAAAGTGAATAAAAAAATTCATTTTTAATTCAATTTAATTCACATGTATTGACGTAAAATTCACTTTTAATAGAAGATTTTTGTTTTTTGGTTACATTTCTTCAGTTGCAAGTAACCAATAATGAGGATGATGATGAGAACGAAAACAATGAATTAAACCTCAAACTAACAACTAGAAGGCAATTTTTATTTTAAAATTGTTGTATTTTGAGTTTAAAGTTTTAAAGTATTTTTTTGTTTGTTTGTTTTTGGACTCTATCGACCACACTAAGGTTAAATATTTTTTACCATAAACAAATATCCATTAATTTCAAAATAACAGACTATCAAAAAAAAAAATAATTTCTTGGTTTTTTGTATTGAAATCCAATTATTATTTTATTACCATGTAAACAGTTCTTGTTCATAAAAACAAAAACACAATAAAAATAAAAACAAAAAAATACAATTTAAGAAAATAAGAAACCATTAAAAAACTTTGTGAAGAACAAACAAACAAATGTAGTACTCGAGTGGTATGTGGATGCTACAAAAACTGTAATGCTATTGTTTTGGTGTAGTTGTACGTTTTGAAATTGTTTATTATGGAAATCTAGCGCAAGGTTGACAATATCAAGCAACATATGCAACACAAACAACACACATTTACCGAAAATATAATACAACACTACTTACACAAAAACAAATGTATTCGAAACACACAAAATTAAGAAAACTCTTGCAACATTTCTTTTGAACTGCAGTCACGCTGGACCTAAGCTTTTTTAAGAATTTATTTCCTAATTCAATATGATTATTGAAAACATATGTGTTTTAATGAAAATGTTTGATTGTTCTCCAATTAAAGCAGAAAAATAATTTCAATTGTAATGGAAAATCTGCAATGCCCTTAAATGGCGAGTTTTTAAACATCAATAGGATATTACTTCTACACTTTTAAATTATGTCACTCCTTGGATTTATGAACACAGTATGAAGCAGTGTTGCAAAACTGAAATTTTGAAATGATACTGAATTATAACTGAAAAAGTACTTTTCTGCATCAAGTAGTACTTTTGTAAAAGATACATACATACAACATACATAATTTGGTCAATCAGGATTACGACCTAACTTCTCACACCACTTATTTTGTGCGTGTTAATTTTATACATGAGTGGTCCTACTGTTTAAAGTCGAATCCGAACGACACTTGACAAACTTTATCGTGGCAATTTTATTTCACATTTCGTTTTGATGGAAATGTCTGCCATTGTGTTTGAATTATGGGCTTACTAGTAAGCCAGTAAATACCTATTAGACTATTTATTTATATTTAACCTGTATGTACAGAACAAAAATAGCTGATTCGTAACGTAACAATATCTAAAAGCCCAGTTTAGAGTCACCTCGATGGAACGTAATGTAACTACGTTTGTTTGAATAACAATGCTTAATGCTTAACAAAATGACATTGTGGTTCGGCAAGTGTTTTCATTGCTTTTCGTATTTTAAAAACGAACGCAAGTTCCGTGGTAGTTTGGCTAACCGGAGCTATAAAGCCTAATCTACTTTAGCATTGCGTTGAACGTGTTGCTAATGCATAAATAATTGAAAAGCGCAAAACATAAAATATGTAATAATAAAAAAGTACTGAAAGCATGGCGGGAGTAATGCGGTATTTTTGAAATGATAAAGTACTGAAAAAAGTACAAAAGTACTGAATTTTTCAACACTGGTGTGAAGCAAAAGTGTACACTTAATTTCAATTCAAGAGATTTTTTTTGAAAATATCCTGTCCATTAATCAAACGATTTCTAGCTTTAAATTTAAATGAAAAAAAGTGTGTGGAATATAATAATTCAATCTTCGTCACGGGTTTTATAGGTGACAGGTAAATTCCTGTAACTATGACACATAAATCCGGCTAAATTTTACAGAGGACATGGTGGTTTCTGGCTTAATCGCATACACCTTGGATAAAAATCCAATAAGAAAAAGTCTAACAGGGTCAAATCGCACTATGTCGGTAGTCAGTTCATATCACTCCCATCTGAGATGACTACGCCGTTAAATCGCTCGTCCACAATATTAAATTCCGCATGAGCTGTATAACACGTAGCGCCATACTGTTGAAACTACATGTCCTTGATGTTCATAATTAACATACATACATAATTGGTCATTACACCCCTTCAGTCAAGATTATGGATCTAGTTTCTCACACCATTTATATTGTGTGTGTTAATTTTATATATAAGTGGCGGGACCTACAGTTTACGGTCGACTCCGAACTATCGATTTTTGAGAAACTTTTCACGGCAATTTTATTTGCTCTCAGAGTTTTTGTCAGAAATCTACTGAGAGGAAGTCGTCGAAGAAATATTTCTTCATATTTCGTTTGTTCGAGATGTTTGAACCGTGGCCTTATGTCTAATTAGCCGACACACAACCTACTAGATGATGACGAGCTTATTAATCCGATGTTAAAAATTACATAGTTTCTCTTCTTAAAATCGAGTTCAGTACATTGCTAGTCAAGTAATGGTACATGGCAGGAACCTCGCTTACACTAACAAAGTCGATCAACATGGCTCAAAGAAGTCTATTTGACATAGTAGATTGCCTCGCTAACTTAAAGTGACACAGAACTCAAACAGTCGTTGAAAACATAGTTACATACAGATATGAAGATGGGCAGAAGATTTCAAAGATATTAGTAACGCCATTGTACTAAAGATAAATAAGTGAACAACAACAGAACCGTGGAATAAAATTTAAAGATGTTACGCAACAATCCCAGTCTCAAAGATACAAAAGAAGCCATCGTTAAATAGGAATGTAATAAGGCCGCAGCAGCAAAGAAAGAATTCTAGCTGAAATTCCACGAGTAGATGTCAAAACAGCTGAACAAATTTATTCTCATATGACTTCAATTTAGAAGGAATAAAAGTTGCCACCAAATTAGAAAGAACGCACCATTATAGATTAACGAAACTTGAAACATTCAACATCTGGAAAAACATTCATTAAGTAGTCCTTAACACCAGTCATAATACAAGTAGGACTTTAGAGAACAATCTGAGAGGTTGTGATGATTAATTATGTATGTATGCATGTTTGTATGTAGGTATGTACATATGTATGTATGTTTAAATCAGATTGTAATTTTGCAAAAACTAAATCCATAAGTCTTATCACATGCTTCATAAAAAAATACTTTTAAATACCAAGAATACATACGTACATACATATAGTTGAATTAATTTGTAAACATCTTTTCTTTACAACGATTTTGTTGTCCTCTTTTATCATTTCGGTTTTTTCTTTCCAGTCAACTAAACATTTATGACATTTTATTATTTGTTAACGAATATGATCGTTGAAGATTATGAAATCAGAGTTTAAAGCATGTGAGTTTCTTGATCTTTTGTTGGCAATTGTTGGTCAAAAAACAAACAAAACAAAAAAGAAAAAAAAATAAGAAAAAACCAATAACACTCATATGAAAACCTTCATATTCATTCATTGGTGTCTTGTAACAGCATTCTTAACAAATGTAAACATGATTTCTGATTTCTGATTTCTGATTTTAGATTTCTCGTACAAGTACAAGTACATATTAGTTCACAATGTGAAAACATCTCCTTTAGTTATGGCATTTGTGAGACGATTTCTTTTTTTTTTGCCTCTTTTCCTGGCAATATAAATATGAAATTGCACAAGTATTTCTATGTAATCTTGTAGGGTTCTTCGTTTTTTATTTGTATTTGTATTTGTGTTAAACCGATGGAATCGTGTTCAATTAAATTTTGTAAAACAAATATTCAAAGGCATCTTAATGGATCACGATTTAGACGTTGTTGTCGTTAAACCATATCGTATGTAAATTATTTACATATAAAAATACGTACATACATACATATGGTATTATTAATATGTATGGTCCATAAATATTTTCTTGTCTATTATATGTATAACAAATTCATAAATGAAATTTATTTCCATATGTTGCAAATACTCAAAGAAATATACTATATGAGCAGAATACGAAGGTACTTAATTATTTTATAGTTCAAATATGAAATATGTGAGCTTCTCTCACCCTTTATACGACTATCGTTTTAAAAAAAATCAAAAGGGCTTCTAAATGTTACAACCTTTTTAAATATTTAAAGATTATGTGAAAATATAAAATTTATAGATTAACTTAATAATAATTGATAAAATATCTTTTGCTACATACCATTACAATTTAAATTATAATTTTATAGAAGAAAACTTATCATTATTTTCATATGCTATGGAGGAAAAAATAAAAAATATTTGCCTTGTAAATAATCAAATTTAACTGGGCCTGTTGTGTTCTAGAGCGTAACAAACATTAGTAGGTTAAGCAATATGTGAGCCACGTAGGCGTTGGATTGGAATCCGCTGTGGAGTCTGTTGTAGGTAGGCCAGGGAATACATATAAAAGCACTGTGGAATCATAATCTGCAAGGATTTAGTTAGACTGGACTATTAAATTTGGGTTGACTTTGTTCTTGTCCTATGTGTCCCCATCTATGTTTTTTTCTGGTATAAAAATAAATAAATATAATAATTGGTCATTACAACTCTAGTCAGAATTAGGAACAAGCTTCTACCACCACTTATGTTGTGAGTGTTAAATTTATCCATAACAGCCGGGACCTACAATTCAAAGTTGACTTCGTACGACTGATTTTGAAAGTCGACTTCAAATAATAGATTTTTGAGTTTTTGCCAGACATCTGATGAGGGGATTTCGTTTTGTTGGACATGTCTGAAATGGGGTTTGAATCATGGCCTCACGTCTAATAAGCCAATATACTACCCACTAGACTACAGAGATTTCATAGTGTGAACATCAGTACCACTTATGTTGTGTGTGTTAATTTTGTACATTAGTGACGATACCTACAGTTTAAAAACGACTACATTTTTGAGAAACTTTTCATTGCAATTTTATTAGCTCTTAGAGTTTTTTTGCCAGAAATCTGCTGAGAGGAAGTATCCGAAGAAATATTCTTTCATATTTCGTTTTGTTGGAGATGTCTGACCTGGTGATTAAACCGTGGCCTCACATCTAATAAGCCAGCATACTATCTACTAGATTAAGGCGATATATATATTGAAAAATAATATTCAACAACATATATATATAATACAACATATATTTATAATAAAGGCATTAAGACTAGCCGTGTTCGACAAGATCTTTTACTCTTAGAAAAGTTATACAAATAAAATTTTATGTAAAATGTTGAACTAAGTATTACAAATTACTTAAAATGTTAGCAATAGGCAGTAAAAGAAACAAAATTTTACCAAATCATCTTTTGTTAGGGTTTATTTTTGTTTTTGTGTTCTCGTCGGCAACGTCGTACTTTGCCCATTTTATGATCGTCATAATTGGTGTACTAAAAGGAGTACACGCAATATGGTGGATAAATTCGAGTCCGAGGCAGTCGATTTCGTGTCGCACACAAACCTCGACCACAATTTAGCGAATTGTGTATCGTGACTTGGACCTGCATCTTTACAAAATTCAACTGACCCAGGATAAACGACTATAAACAACGACATGTGTTCCTGAATGGGTTCAGGAGCAGTTGTCAAGTAACCCTAGCTTTAATCGAAAAATCATCTTTAGCTATGGGTACGTGAATAAACAAACTTGTTAAATTTGGGATGATACCAATCCATATGAGATCAAAGAGAATCCAATGCAACCTGAAAAAAACACAGATTGGTGAGCATTTTGGCCTGGTGTCGTCATCGCGTTACTGAGAAATTACTAGGCCATTACTATTAACGGATAGCACTATAGGTTTATATAATGGAGGCTAACATTTTTTGAAATTTTTTAACTTTTTCTTAAGAAAACTCCACAAGAAAAAGTCTAATGGGGCAAATCGTACCCCCACGTGAATTGCCTATGAGCTGTGTGGCACATAGTGCTGTACTGTTAAAATCCCATGTCGTTGGTGTCCAGTTCATCCCATTTAGGTCAAAGGAAGTTGGTAATCATCTAACTATGGTGCTTGTCGTTGACAGTGATGTCATGGCCAAGATTCAAGTATCCATCCATCCAGAAGTGGTACTCATAGTTTAAGATAATTTTTTGATAAAAATATCAGTTGCCAACTGCTCCGTAGCACATTCAGAGAAGTTGCTTATTGTTATCGATTGAAATTTGACAAATCAGACTGAATTAATGACAACTAATTTGACAGATGTAGCTTCAACAAGATGATCGTTATCAATTTTCAAATTTTGCAAGTCCTTCTTAAAGGACCCTATGAAATCAAGCAATAGAAATTAGATTTGAGACTATTATTTTTCAAACTTTAATGATGTGCTGCAATTTTTATTAACTTCCCTGTACTCTTTTCCTTTAAAGTATCCAATTATTTGTGATAATTTTAAAACAAGAATAGTCGTTTGAAAATTCTCTTTACATAACATATTACTTTAACGACCGCACAAAATAACGCATATGAATATAATATTTTTCATATAAATGTTCATACATACATATATACATATGTAACCGACCAACGAACCGACCTAGCCATCATTAAAATTGTCTATTTCTAAAAATTATTACGGCAATTTTCCAAGTGAATAACGCCCTGATCATGGAAAATAAACAAAACGAAACGAATTAATAAATATTTCTGCAGTAAAGCCCACACAGGATGCATTATATTAAATTTACACTCGTTTCATTTTCACAAGCCATAAATTGCCATTTAATTCATACATTTATTACACACACGTACACGTACACCTCTCTCTTTCTTTCTTTCTCTCTTTTTTAATAGCTGCATCGTCTATCCTTAAAGGAGTAGTGTTGAGTTGGAGGTACACAGTAATTGAAGACAATGGTGAAACAGGAAAAATTAAATCACAGACTTTGTGGGGAAATTTAATATGAACAACATTGGTGGCGGTAATTGATTGTTACAGTTGATATAATTAAAGAATTTAAAACAAATCACTTTAGCTTGCTTAAATTGGAGAAATTTTTCTTATTTTTTTGATGGTCAATAATGGTCGAACGTAACAGTGGTCTACAAAATAATGTGTTTATGATTGTCGATGATTGTCGCTGATTGCAAGATACCTTGGTGAATTTGATTTTGTGATGAAAATTATTACGCAATAAAAAATTCTCTTTTTGACTTTCAGTGTTTAAGGCATGCGCATTGGAAACGTACTTATCCAAACGATTGAAACATGGGTTGATCACCTATCACCACCAGTATCACCAGAGTAGACACTAAACGACTTCAACTTACTGTTGAAATACTCGGCAGGATGCCTAACATATCAATATCAATAGCAGCTAATTGAATCACTCCGTAAACAGATCGACTTTTTTGCTCAATGGAACCTAAAGTTCCCGTGAGGATTTGTTGCTGGTCTGTTGTAATGTCATAAATTTGGCATATAGGAAATGGCGTGCACGGATACGAGATCAAAAAGAATTAAGAATTACTACAGGTATGACGGAATACGCATTGTGTGGATACCTAGTCATTAAGAAGTAATTGGAAATGTGATAACGAAAAATCGAGCTTAGCACCATTAGCTATGACATACATACATACATAATTGGTCATTACATTACATTACTATTGTTGTGTGTATTAATTTCAAACTGTAGGTCCAGTTTAAAGTCGACACCGAACAACAGATTTTGGAGAAACGTTTTCATGGTAATTTTTTTAAAGGTGCTAGGAAATGACATTGGTCATTATAACCCTCTTTTTCTCACGCCACTGTTGTTGTGTGTATTAATTTCAAAGTGTAGGTCCAGTTTAAAAGCAACTCCGATCGACAGTTTTTTGAGAGACTATTCATGGCAATTGTTTTTAATCTCAGAGTTATTGCCAGAAATTTGCTGATAGGAATTCGCCGAATAAATATTTATTTTATATTTCGTTTTGTTCTAAAAATCTGACCTGGGATTTGAACCACGGCCTCACGTCTAGCAAGACAACACACTACCTACTAGACTACCGTGACTTCTAGGAAATTATGAAACGTAAACCATGCTATGAAAATTGATGGAAAAGTCACAACCACTATTGTGGACCAAGAAAAATGATAAAATTATTCTGAGGAGATTCTGATATGAGGAAAAGACGATTTAAGTATATTTATGAGAGTCCTTAAAGTATACTCCGCCTTATACGTACACAGGAACTATATAGGCGTGGTAAATAATAATGAATGCAGAACAGCGAAACAGGGGAAAACCTTTTATGTCATTGCCCATCTTTCTTAAGCTCAATATTCCTATATTTTAGAGAAGATACTATAACTCATCTCAGAGGAGTGGAAAGAAACTGAAATAAACTAAGGACGTTTAGTTCAGGTACCCCTTAATGGTGAGTTACGACATTCAAAATAATTTTAAAAGGTACGCGTCTAGTTGTTCCTTATGCACTACATAAAGTCGTTAGATATTAAGCCAAGTTGCCTTAGGAAATACTCAGTTTTATCAAAAGCAAAACATGCGAAATATACATCTAGTACTTATCATGGCCATTTATGGCTTTTGGATTCCTTATTTTTAGCTGGTTTAGATTTGTTTTTTTTTTATCAACATTTTTTCTTCCCTCGCGAAAGAGTTTCAAGTAAGATGTGATGCAAAAAATTATTCCAAAAAATCTTAAATGTTAAATGAGTTTAAATAAAGAAAATTATAAGGGGACCTTAAAATGCAAGTAACAAAACTTCCTCTGGTCGTTCGAGTACTTGAACAGATGATGAACATGTTGAAGATATGATGAACATTTTGTTGTGGAATTGTTGAAGTATCACTAAAGAAATTCCTGACTATATTATGATGATAACGCAAATGTCAGGGAAATTAGTTGGTTGCTCACTGGTTTTTCATAGTCTCTCGGAGTAGAGCTAAAGTTCTGCCTGCAATTAATTATTATGAGAACCTTGAAGTTTTGGACATTTTGCAAACAACAATGGGAAAAAATTACTATAAATAATTTCATGCTTTTGCATCAGGTTAATATTTCTGCTAACTAGATTTTTAATTATTATACCCTAGCCGTCATGTTTACTGCATTTAGGGCCATTATTACAACTTGCCGTTAACTAAAGGGAGGATTTTAACTGGTAGATAAATTGTTTTTCATTATTATAAGTAGACGATGAGGTAGAAGTGAGCGTTAAGCTAAAGGGAAGATCGTCCTACTGGTAACTTTTAAAGTTAAGTTTATGTTTGAACTTGCCATATTATATATTATTTTTAATATATTTCAATAAAGGTACTTTTAACTAAACCCAACTTTAATGGCAAGTGGTAATAATGGCCCTTAGTCTTTTAAAATTCGTTAGGTTTCTTCAAAATTGGAAAGCTAATGAAATGCATAACTTTTCCACATTTAAGGATATAAACACTGCTTTTATCAAGCCAGTCAATCACGTTCACAAACCCTATTAGATCCTTTAACTCGCTGTCTTTTTGGATTTATCAGTTTCACAGAAAACTGGATACCTAATCAATACTGATCATTGACATAAAATACGTCCTGTCTCCTTCCATAACCTATATTTATTTATTAATTACAATACAATTACAAATTATATTCTAATTATAAACGAGGGGAGTTACTTGACCATATGCTCGGTGTAGTGTCACAGACCAGAGTCTCTGGTAATCGAACCCGCGACCCTCACGCTAATAGTCTAGCACTCTACCCACAAGACTACCAGGGCACCCTCCATAACCTATAGAAATTATAGGTAACATTGGTCCATTTATTTACCCTGTGCCTAATAAGCCTGTAGAATTTTTTTCTCAATAAATTCATAGATGAAGACGCTTCGTAGTTTCATCGACCTCTGTTCTATTGTTACTTTCAAAGCAAGATCGTGTCAAAGCAGTGCTTTGGTAACAAAAAGAATGACTCAAAAATCTATTTTTTTTATTCTAGAACTAGGGTCAAAGTCGCC
Source organism: Sarcophaga subvicina (assembly GCA_936449025.2). Lineage (NCBI taxonomy): Eukaryota > Metazoa > Arthropoda > Insecta > Diptera > Sarcophagidae > Sarcophaga > Sarcophaga subvicina. The sequence goes on from OW388081.2 coordinate 32,566,619, forward strand.
GTAGTCTAGTAGGTAGTGTGTTAGCTTATTAGACGTAAAGCCAGGGTTCGAGCCCCAGGCGAGACATTAAAACAGAATACAAAAACCATTTCTTCGGCGACTTCCTCTCAGTAGATTTCTGGCAAAAACTCTGAGAGTAAATAAAAATTGCCATGAAAAGTTTCTCAAAAATATGTTGTTCGGAATCGACTTTAAACTGTAGGTCCCTCCACTCATGTATAAAATTAACACACACAATATAAGTGGTGTGAGAAACTCGGTCGTAATCCTGACTGAAGGGTTGTAATGACCAATTATGTTATGTACTAATATTCTTATTATTTTTTTTACCTTTTAATTAATAAAAATTTTTCCATATCATTCGTACTATTCCTTCAAGGAAAAGCATACGAAATTATATTCATACAGAATGTAAAGTTTATTTTGCCACAAACCGTTTAACTGTTTCATATCGTTACACACAACATTGTTTATTTTGAATACTTACAAGTGATTATATCACCAATTCAATTTGTAATATTTTTCTATTAACCAAGTCCTTTATGGTAGGGTGCCAATAAAACTTGAACAATTTCCGGCTTAAAAGCAAACGACAACAGCCAACTTTAAAAGGCAACACGTTTTTGTATCCCGTGAAGCATGAGTGAGAAATTTGTGTTTGTAGTGATGCCATGTGATATTTAGTTGTAAGTCGTAAGTTGCTTGTTGAATTGCTTTTTTTTCTTCTATTTTTATGTTTTCTATATGTAAGTACGTCTGTATGTGCAACATGTGCAACTGTAAACGTGTACAAAGAGGCCGCCTTAGTTAAGCTTAAATACAAACCTTCAAACGTTATGTGTAAGTGCAGTTTTATAACTGATAAGCTTTAAGAAAAACGTCTGAAATATTTGAATTTATAGAAGAAGAAATAAGAAAAAAAAAACTATGAAAAGGCAAAAAAATTGTTGTAAATTGTAAATATTATAAAAAAAATCTTTTGAAATTATACATGCAAGTGCATGCACACGACATCAATTGGGGTTCAAAAGGAAAAAACAAAAAAAAAACCAAAACACAGAAAAATAGAAACGAAAAAGTCCAACCGATTTTTCACCATGTGATGAGATGTAGAAGAACAGGCGCCGTTTTATGCCTGATTCAAATAGGTACACGTAAACGGTTTTTTTTTTACTTGGAAAACGTTTATGGGTGTTTCCATAAAGGGTTTTATAAATGAAAACAATTAAAGAATCTGTTTTTAAAGTTGTAACAGTGACGTCTCTGGCTATTTTTCTTAAAGTTTCTATATGTAGAAACATAACTTAATTATTGAATAAAAGAAAGAAATAACTGAACTGCGCTTAATGGGAATTGGTGATTACAACGCTTTAGTCAGATTACAACCTAGCTTCTTACACCACTTACATATGTTGTGTGTGTTAATTTTATTAATGAGTAGCAGGACATACAGTTTAAAGTCGTCTTCGAAAGACAAATTTTTGGGAAACTTTTTCAAAGCAGAGTTTTTGCTGAGGGGCAGACGCCGAAGAAATATTTTTTTATATTTCGTTTTGTTGGAGATGTCTAACCTGGCCATCTAATAAGTCAACACGTTGTCTACTAGACTACGGTGACTTGTTGGGCATACATTAGGATCAACTCTTATAGCCTGATCATATTGGTTATGAGTACAGTTTTAGACATTTTTTTTTATTTATTCAGATGACATGGTGTAGAAGCTAATTTTCTTGTTTGTAAATCCCAGCCATACAGATGCGAATCCAAGAGAAAATGGGAAAATTTTTATCAGAAATTTTGAGTCTAAAAAATTAAGATTTTTAAATCCCTTTCAAAATAATACATCCTGTAGGCTCTATGAGTTTAGACTTCCAGCTAGAATAACCTTTCGAAAGAGGGTAGAACTCGTTAAATACCATTCTAATCCACTACTTTCAATATATTTTCATAGGTGGAGCTGTTTCTAAGTAATGGCAACGGAGTAGCAGCATGTCTGAAAATACTTAAAATGAGGAAAATGTTGTGAGTCACTTTGTTTTTATGGGACTACGATCGGCTCTATGTAACTTCATCTGTAATAGTATGTTGTGTTTTATATCCTAGAGCCACTATTCAAAATTAAACCTTTAAATAAATACTGCGAGAGGTTATTAGAGGACATCAGAAGTACTAAACTCTCTTGAAATTTATATAATGGAGTTCCGCAGCATAAGGTCTTCTTCTTAGCGTGTAATTTAAGGCGTCTGCAATATTTATGCTCGAACATTGACCATTTTCAGAAGCCTACTGTTACATATCACTTACCTACTAGTCTGTAAAAATGTTTGTTCTATGTGGTTTGGTTTGTTTTCGTCCTTAAGAGATAACGCTGGCTGATATTAGTCAATTCTAATTTTATTTTAGCTCTTGGATGAGTTATTTTGGAGTGGATTGAAAATTTTTAATTTGAAAGTTTGAAAAACGTAAAGATATTGTTTTTGTCTTCACTTGAATTCGAATCTGGACTGCTCAAGTTTTGGTCAAATACCAAAAAGTACCAAGCAATACGAGATTCATGACAAACTAAATAAAATCTAGTCATTTAATTGGGACTTAAAAGATGACACAAGTCATACAACAGGTAATGTTTTTCTTTAGAAGCTAGCAGATAGTATCGTGACAGTCCTATGGCTTTTCTCGTTTTTCGAAATTTTTCAAAAAATCATTATATTTCATTAGATCAGGTATGATTGCATTTTACTTTGGTCTGGTATGTGACTAATTGTGTAGACGCAAAAAAAACTGTCGTAAGATTGTGCTCTCATTTTTAAAGTACGAATTGAATTTTATCACTGACTATACGTACGTACATTTATAGTGTAAATTGGCTTTTAGTTGCATTTTAGTGAGTATAATTTTACTAATAGAAGTCACCGTAGTCTAGTATGCAGTGTGTTGGCTTACGTCTATTTAGATATTTCGAACAAAACGATATATGAAGAAATATATCTTCGGCTGCTTATCCGTCGTTCGGAGTTGATTTTAGACTGTAGGTGCCGTCATGTATAAAATTAACACATACAACATAAGTGGTGTGAGAAGATAGTTCCAAATAAAAGGTTTGCAGTGACCAATATATGTATATGGGCAATTTCGTGTCAAGTGACCCAATTTTTAAAATCGATGTCTTCCGATTTGGATGAAATTTGCACCAAAAAAATTATTTTTTTGATAGATATCCCACTCGCATCCCATTAAGCGATTATAAAGGCCTTAAAGGAAATTTTATAAGCTTTCTTTTGAGCAAAAAAAGGCCAATTTTGAAAAAAAATTAAAAAAAATACAACATTTTTTTTTTTTAAATTAATAAAATTATTTTTGGAAAGATTGAAGAAATAGCTATCTAATATCCTTTGGAAAATTTTTGCTAGGACCAATAGGTGAAAAGTTACACACATTTTAAAAAAACCCTGTATGACCAAAATGTCCAACTTTGACCCCCTCTAACTCCGGCAGTTCTTGACTGATAGTGACTGAAAATTTGTGTCTGGCCTACTATCCAATAGTACTAACCTTGGTGCAAATTTCATCGAAATCGGAAAACATCGCTTTTAAAAATTGGGTCACTTGACACGAAATTGCCCATATATGTATATATGTCATTCCTGCTGTCAAAATTACTTGATCTAGTTAGTTCAGTTCCTCCCTATCGATAGAACTCACTGGACATAACACAGTCTATATATCAGATATAATCTCATCCTTTAATCCTCCTAACCCCACCACCTGGATTATGTGGTCGCCAAATCAACATCGACTTAGATACGATGGTTTTTGAGTTAAACTTCAAAGTTAAAAACGTTTTCAGACTATAACCAGCAGTTAGTTGTTTAAGTGATAAACAAATTTCCACAAAAAAGCGAATTTCTTTAATGTAATTAACCAAGAGAATATCTGTTCTCTCATAGTGTAGACTACCATACGCGTCTCATAATTATCGTCATCCTCATCTTCGGCAGCAATATTACCTGTGAAAATATTGTTTTTACTTAATGTGTGCTGTGTGATTTTTGTACCAGAGTCTAACATTAAATTTACACTGTTAAATTTGTGTAAAATATACGTGTGGAGAATCTTCGTTTTATTTTTTTTCGATTTTCTCGTTTTTTTTTTTGCTTTCCATCTTTCATTGAATCATACTTTAAGTACCACTGTTGAATGAATGTTTAAACATCGACATGTAGTGTTTGAATATATCTAGAGATGGACGGACGGAGAAAAACAGACGAATAGACACACTTGGTGTCTATTAAATCAAAAATTACACATAAACGTAAATTATTTGCACGGATCGTGTACATGGATGGACGTATAGATGTTTGAGTTGTATGCTTGTAAGATTGTCCGTATGTGTGTATATTTCATCGTATTTACAACATGAACTAAAAAGAGAGAAAAAGAGCAAAAAGAAAAACAACAACAAAAAAATTACATAAATACTACAAAATACTGCTATAAGACACATATTTGCAGTGCTAAATTCTCAAACACTCAATGATTAGTGTTACGAGTAAAATATATGTATGGTGGCGACATAGAAGGCATAAATTCATAGTTGAACTAAACAATAAAGTGCAGAGGTGGTCAGATCTATTCAAAATACTTGTTATTTATCAATACATTTTATAAAACATATGCCTAGACCAAAATGTCTTGGAAGTATTCTTCACAAGCTGTGGTCATTTTAGTTATTTTAAAAAGTCTACACTTCTTATAATTATGGAGTGTTCTTGGCCTAACTCTAGCAAACACTAGAAGCTAAAACATTGTGAAAGTTAAAGAATTAAAATTGCGAGACATTGGGCCACAATATTAATGGGTAGTGTAGCGCTCATAGGATTGCAGCTTGAAAGATCCACGTGGAAGCATATTTAGGAAAACATATGACGGTGGTAAAAATAAATTTTTAATGAAAATATTGTGTTTTTTGCAGCTATGTTAAGCTATCATGTTCTTCTAAATTTCATAACAACTATCATGATTATAATTGTAAGAATCTCACAACCTCCCCTGCTTAAAAATGGGAATGACAGCTTCACAAATCAATTTGGTTTGAGGCAATCAAAACTTTTGTTGGAAAATTACAATAGAATGATATCTGAATAATGCATTAGGCTATCAAGAAAGAATCCGGAGGTTCATAAAACAAACTCTAGACAGGCAATTGTACATTCAGAGTGCACTTATTCACAAAGGAGGTTGTTTCTAGCAAAAAAATGGGGATTCTGTGACAATGAGAATGAATCATTGAACCACATTCTTGGAAGCTTGAGACATTGATGCATTCCTGAAAGAAATACCTCGAGCAGTATCCTGAGTTTTATCAGAGTAATAGGCTTGTAAGAGTCAATACAGGGATATTCTCTTAAATATAAGGAGTGTACAAAAGTTCGTATGGTATTTAAGCATCTCTTCACGATAATGACTTAAGACCATAAAACATACTAAATATTCTTCTTTTCCTTTTCGTTCCGATAAACATTATAGAACTCAAGTCTTGAGGATACAATATATTCAAACATTTGCTGGAGTGCATATAACTATCTTAAAACTCCACAAGATATGATAGATGGCGATGTTATTACTGCCTTAGAGTCGATTTAAGGCATTGCCCGGCATATCCTGATAAAAAAAAGTTCACTCTTTGAAGTTCTCTCAAACTGGTTTGATTTAGATTTCATCAGTTCTTGATGATACTGTTAAAAATAAGAGGTTTTCTTCAGCGGAAAGCTGACAGGCATTAATAAATCGTCCATTGATGTCTTTATTGGATCGACCATCTGAGTTATAGTGCCAATTTCTGAATACGGAGTAAACATTTACGTGTTTGGTTGGTTTTTTTGTTCAAACTTAAAAAATTATTAAATTGGTTGACATGTGGGTACCAGATGGTGCTATATACTACGCGACACGTGAAACCATGAATTTATTGAGAGATGAGTTTGGTAAGCAATTACTTTCATATTTGGCCGAAAATTTCATTCCGTTTTGATTCCTTTATACCATTTGTGGTGAGAATACCTAAAGTGCCTTGTATACAGAGACTAGTCAGCCTCAATTTCAAAACTGAAAGACAACATTTTAACCGATATTAGTAAGCTACCAACAATATATAAGCAACCAAGCAACATTTACTTAAAATATGCTTTAAAATGTAAATGGCAGGTATTCTTTTATTGTCTCTAAGCAAACCTTCGCAAGTCATTTATTCTTGCATACTCTCTCTACTTTTTTTATTTTTCAAAATCTAAACGTTAAAAATCACCCGTTCACATCCGGAAAAGTAAGAAATTTGAGAAATAAGGACAACATTTTTACACAAAATTTAATAACGACTTTTCCACATCTTTTGATTACCAAAGGCAGAGGGGTTAGCAAAGGAGTTTGGCCACTCATAATGTACAGCTAGTAAAGAGTACTTAAGTAGCACTAGGCTCAAACTAGTATGCATAATGACTAATTGTAAGGACTTAATCAATAAACTAACTGGAACCATTTTTTGCTATGTCATCCGTTAAACCATATTAATATTTGTGAGTGTATTTTCGCTTCTCAAAACATTTCATACACAGTCAAAGAAAAAAGTCTACATACACTGTGATGTTTATCAAATTGAAAAGGGTGTCATAGCGTTGTTTAAGGCAGTTATAATTAAGAATGTTTGAAAACAAAATCGAATATAAAGAACTATAAACTATAAAACAATGGAAAAAAACCAACAAATTAGCACTTGTACACCGTTGTATGTAGACTTTTTTCTGTGACTGTATATAACTAGGAAACTGTCATGAATTCTCTAACTAAAAATAATTAATATTTGTAAAATTAAAAAGAAATTCTTTTTAAGTTGGCCACTCTAAACGAAAGTGGTTTTCGAACATCAAACCATACGGTGGTGATCTTCCTCTCCAAAGGCTGCATGCTGTACCACAGTGTTTAAAAAGGAAAAAAGCAAACGAAAAACTAAAACTATTACTCTTTCTTTTCTATGCGATTATTCGTAAATATTTTAAACGTATTTCTTTTCCTTTATCTCATGCGTTATTATTATTTCCTTGCACGTTTGAATGCCGGTTTGTGTGACGTTGTCGATGTTGCAAATTGCTTATTGGTAAATTGATTTAAATATGTTGTTGTTGCGTGGTTAATAACTCATTTGATGTATAAGCTGTTGTTGTTTTCAAACAACAGAAACAACAACAAGAACAATAATAACAACTGCACAATAACAGCCTGTTCACATCTCCTTCAATCATGTCGTACGTCTATAATTTACCTACGCATTGAGGCCATAGTGTTGCTTCAATGCTTCGTTTTTTTTTTTTTTTTTTAATTTTTTGTTATTTTTTCATAAGAAACTGCCACAACTACTTAGACAGCGACTGCAACTTCAGCAGAAAATTGTTAAATTTCTAATTGTAGCATTTGTTAACCGTCTAAGTTGGTTAAGAAACCCATCAATGGCGTTATTATGGTTATTGGCAATTAATGTTAGTCATTTGTCACTTACGAACGTTTTAACGTTTTTTTTTCTTCCTCATTTCGCTTTCCATCTTCTTCTCTAGGAAGAGCATCTTGTAACAGTATTTCGAGTTTCGGTTCTTTTATTATTTTTTTTTTTTGGTTGTAAAAGCTTGTCTTTTGCCAGACTTCATAATGAATGGGTGGCAGTTGAAATTTTACTAAAGGATTATATTAATAGCTCAAGTGAAATTCAGATTTAAATCTTGTGCTTTTGTTTAGACTCTGGCAAAATTTTTTTATTTAATATCAAATTCCATTAACATATCCTTGTCTGACAGTGAAATCTGGAATGTATTTGCAAAGACATAAAGACATATAATAATTGGAATTGAAGCAGCTAATGACAATATGACTGGTTTTGTTTGTGAAAAGTAAATGCAGAATTCGGAATTTGAAAGCAATTTAAAGTAAAAAGGAAAGCATTTAAAATTTCCTCACATTTTAAACAAATAAATGTCTCAGAATATTTTTTTATGGTTTTTCTATTAATTAGTCTAGAATTTAGTGGGAGCTATGAAAAAGATAGTCACGATAAACATATGCTTTTGATTTATTTGTATTCATTATTAAGTGCAATTATTGAACAAATAAGTCTCACGAGAACCTGCTACATTTTAATTATTTTACGTTATGTATTGTACGAAAACAGAATGCATAGTGAATATAAGCTGGAGACAGTTAAGTAAGAGATAACAGAGTAAGGAAAATAAACATAGAAAACAACGAGAATACGCTTAAACAAAAATCAAATTACAACAATAAAAATGCATAGAAAAACTACGAAAGTTAAAAAAAAATTACAATAACAAATCATCAGGAAATTCTAGAAGTTGCCAAACCAAAAATAAAAATCAAGTATACATATTTGCAGTAGAAGGTACCGTTGCTAATGAGTTGAAATAAAAAAACGAGGCATATAGGCATTGTCGCCGTACTCTAGTTTAGTTGGCTTATTAGGCGTAAAGCCAGGGTTCGAGCCCCAAACGAATTACAAAAAGTATTTCTTCGGCGACTTTCTCTCAGCAGATTTCTGGCAAAAAAACTCTAAGAGCAAACTCCATAATCCTGACTAAAGGGTTGTAATGGCCAATTGTGTATGTATGTATGTCCACTAAGTTTTTCTATGGTAGGCCATTCGATACTGTCAAAGCAACTAAACTGGGTAGGTCAAGTCATTTTGACAGCCAAAATATACATACATACATATGTATGTACATACATAATTGGTAAGAATTCTCACACTACTTATATTGTGTGTGTTAATTTTATCCACGAATACCGGGACATACCAAACTGGATCCATACATAATTAGTCATAATTACAACCTAACTTCTCGCACTTCTCGCACCACCCAGTTTAGTTGCTTTGACAATATCGAATGGCCTACCATAGAAAAACTTAGTGGACATACATACATACACAATTGGCCATTACAACCCTTTAGTCAGGATTATGGCCTAGCTTCTCACACCACTTATGTTGTGTGTGATAATTTTATACATAAGTGGCAGGACCTACAGTTTGCTCTTAGAGTTTTTTTGCCCGAAATCTGCTGAGAGGAAGTCGACGAAGAAATATTTTTTCATATTTCGTTTTGATGTCTGACCTGGAGTTTGAACCGTGGTCTTGCGTCAAATATGTAAGTCAACACACTACCTACAAGACTACGGCGACTCCAAGATAATACCCAGAGCTGCCTGAAATGAACTCCTATTAACACTTATGACGCCAACAGAGGCACGTCTCTATTTCAATGCATTCCAACATACCGTGCAGCCATTGGTAAGCAACGGTCTGTCAAGTACAGTATAAGACCTGTGTTTTTACTTATTAAATACTTTCACATGTGTATACTCCTAATGGATCTATGCGATTAAAATTTTCCTTCTATATATCTTCATTTCGTTATAAACCATTAGGAGGATTTGTGTTGAGATTGGTCAATTTTTAAAACCATTGAGCAAAAATAGTTTAATGTGCCTCTTCCATTAATGTTGGGTGGATGGGGAAACATAGCCTAAGCATATTAAAGAGTTGAAGGTCAAAGTAATTAGTTCGCGTGGAATATTCTTTCCGGTATGAAGTATAAATAAATACCGTTAACATGATAATAATTTTTATACATTGTTGCAGTATAATAGTGTTGGAACTGAGTCCCAGTGGTGTAATCAAACATTTAATGTTTGCGTTATTTAAATTTAAATTTAAAAAAAAATTATAAAAACAACAAAATAATTGATTCATTATGCATTATAAAATAGGCAAATTGTAAGCATGTTCGTATAAAATATAAAATCGAAACTGAATTTGGCTTTAGTTGACTAACTGTTTTGGTTAAATTAAGAAATTATTTGCAACAATAAAATAAGGCAATAAGAACCTAAAACGAAAGTCTATTTAAGATTTTAACAAGAAAAGTTTTACAGTTTTGCTGTTTTGCGGTTTTTCTGTTATACTTTTTTGATTTCGTTTTATTTAAAGCAAAAGTAGCAGCACGCAAGATATTTTGTGGCATGTTTCCAAAAGGCAATTGCATAAAAACGTTGCTACTACTGCTAACGGGCAACATGTTAAATTTTCAACTATTTATAATAATTGGAGCAAATGTTGCTGCCATAACAAGAACAACAACAACAACATCAATTGCTGCAACAGCGAATATAAATTTGAAATTATTACCAACTACAGCTATAACAACTAAGTGCAATGACAGCAACAACGATGCCTGCAACACCAACCATAATATAGATGATGAAGCATTTGTACAATTTTTGAAATATGTAAGCCAAGAGCAAAGTTTTACAACAATTGTTATATTGACAAATTGGCAATATACAACAACAAAAGAAAAAAATCTAAAATCTAGATGGCAACATACCGACTATTGCGTAAATCTGCAATATTATATGGAACAACATTTTAAAATGCCCGTACTATTGTTGCAAACCCAACAAGCAGACTACACGCTCCACAAGAAATTCAACAGTGAATTTATTACAATTTTATGTTTGCCACCACCACCGCCATTACTACCACCATCACTACCACTACCATCAACAACGCCGCCACAGCAACAGTTCATTACAAAGGTTATCCAGAATCATTTATTACAGGCTCTTAGCAAAAATCTCTTGTATTTACGTAGAAATCGTGTCATATTCCGCCTGGCCTTTAACAATCATGGTGGCGTTGCAGATTTGCAAAATATTGAAGACATTTTTAAATATTGTCACATGGAACAAATCATAAATGCCATAATTGTTACTTATCGATTTCCCCACAATGATACGTTTTACTATTCTTATGAAAAATTTCCTGAATTTAAAGTAACAAAACACAGTTGGCTGTTTAAAGGTGACAACGACGAAAATGTTGTTGAAGAGGAAAAATTATTTCCAAATAAGTTACGTGATGTGAAAGGACACAAAATTGTTACCTTGCCCGATCAAGTAGATCCACGTTCAATGGTTTATTATGATGACCAGGGTAAACAACAAATTTGTGGTTATTTGGGTCACTTTTTACATTTCTTTTCCCAGGGTATTAATGCTACTTTGGTTCAGGCCTATGAGGTAAAACCGGGTAATTCTATATTCTATACAGAGGTACTCAACTTGACACGTAACAACACAATAGATATACCAGCTGCACTAATCGGCCCCATTAAGGGCATAGACTTTTCGGAATTTTCTTATCCCATTGAAATTGGCAAATGGTGTGTTTTGTTACCTATAGAGTTGGAACTATCAATGGGCGAAATATTTTTAGCGGTTTTAAATCAATATTTCTTGGTTAATGTTTTGTTTTTGATTCTATGTTTTACCTTCCTATTGCTAATAGCTGTTAAAAGAAGTTCTGGACGTTTATACCGCATCAATTTTGTAGACATTTTGTTAAATGACAAGGCCTTCAGGGCAATTTTGGGCCAAAGTTTTCCTATGCCTACAAACAAGTTGGATTATTTCGTGGTTTATGTTATTGTGCTACTGTCCATAACTGGTATGGTATGTGTTACTCTTTACGGTGTATTTTTGAGTAGTTTTATGACTAGTCCCCCAAAAATGCCACCAATACGTAGTTTTGCCCAGCTTGAGCAATCGGGCATTCAATTATTTATTTTCGAACAGGAGTATAATGGAATATATAAAGAATATGCTCAGTATTCCAAAATCTTTAAGGTTGAACCTTCCTTAAGTGAATTTATACGAGTGCGCAGCACCTTGAATACTTCGTATGCGTATGCGACGAGCTCATCCCGTTGGACTGTTATTGCTGCCCAACAAAGCTATTTCTCACGTAAGCTATTCCGTTACAGTAGTGATCTATGTTTCAATGGTTATTTACATTTTTATTTGATACTACCCATGCATTCGATTTATCGAGAACCTGTACACCAGTTTATTCTGAAATCCTATTCGTCTGGATTATTTCAATATTGGTTTAAGTCCAGCTTCTATGAGTTAGTTTCTTTGGGCCACATGTCTATTACTGATATAACAGAGCCCCGCACAGTAAAGCCTCTGTCTTTACAGGACTTAAGTGTTATTTTTTGTTGCCTTTGTATGGCTTTGGGGGCCAGTGTAATAGTTTTTTTAGTAGAAATTTCTTTGACCAAGGTTTTCACATTCAAAAGTTGCATTATTTTCAAAAAGTATTAAAGAAGAATATATTGTATTGTAATAATGTTTTAATGTCATTATAAATTAAACTTAATATTTAATTAAATTATTTAAAATTACAGCTACAACACTAATATATATATTAGCAGTGCACAAAATACAAGTAAATAGTATTCGTGAAATATTTTGAATTGAAATTCGCTTAATAAATAAAAATCAGCTTGTGTTTGTTAAAATCATTTTATCTGAATGGAATTGACTTCGTCAATGGTAAAATGGCCCATAAGAAAGTTTAATATCAGAACCCTTAATAAATATACCACAGCACACTCTGTCACTCATCCTCGAGCCTCAAGCGTGCCAATAACTTTGCTAAAAGAGGTAAGAAATTACAGAACATAAACCAATTCCAATAAATTTTAATGCATTGAAAACAAGGCTCTGTAAGTGGTCTGCAACTTTACATAGACTATTGTAGAATAGTAACTCATATTCTAGGACAATCCTGATGAGAGAAAAAGATGGCTTAAGAACACTGATTAGCTTCCAAACAAAATTCTCAGCCTAACATGCAATCTGAAACGCCTAGGTGTGCTAGATAATAACGAATGCAGGAGAGGACCTCGAGATAATGAAATACTTCTTATTACATTGACAAGTCTTCATAAGCTCGAGTTCCATATATTTTTGGGATGATACTGTACCAGACGGGAAACTGTAGGGCCGACGTGCTCTACAGAGCTGGTGCGCTCCTTCCGGAATCCTCTTCTGTTGAATTGGGTATGCCACTTGCCTCGGTCATTTGACCATTGCGCGGAGGTTCTTTCGGGACGCCAACCTATCCTGGGTCAATGAGGAGTCCTGCTCCACCGCTAGACTCACCTGGCCCAAGATGGATAGAAGGCGTACCAACTTGGTCTTGGTCGTGATGTCATCTCGACTACAGTGGCCGTGCTTACAGGTCATTGCGTCATGCGCTGACCAACTTCTTCCTTTTCCCTGATTTTGGTGGAACTTGGTTAGTACAGGGACTGCGTTCACCCGTGGCATCACAACGGGCCGCTATGCGTGCTCAAGTGAGCTTTGTGATATCAGGGCTACCACTCCGTCCTAACCTTTACCAGACATAATTTTTTTAGTGGCGTGAATTGGAAGAAGCTAATGAAATTTGTACAAAATATGTTATTGAAAATACCAACCACATTTTCCTTTAAAAGTGAGCGCAAAACAAGCGATTTTAAATATCCAGTGGCACCGTTTACTGAAGACTGTCGAACAGTAATTTGCAAGATATTCCAAAAGATGTTGAGAAGTCGCTGTAGTCTAATAGGAAGGGTGTTGACTTATTAGATCTAAGGCCTAGGTTCAAATCCCAGGTCAGACATCAAAACGAAATATAAAAAGAAATATTTCTTCGGCGAATTCCTCTTAGCAGATTTCTGGGAAAAATTTTGACAAATTTTGACCGCCACTCATGTAGACAATTAACACATACAACATAAGTGGTGTGGGAAGCTGGATTGTTATGTATTTATGTATTTAGCATTAAGTGCGTGAGAGGTCTACACGGGTTTTGTAAAAGGGAAATAGACCAGATTAGACAATACATCGTGTTGCCAAAAGTATGGTTATGAAAAGCCTGAAATCGAAATAAGATGGTAAAATATTCTACAACTGAGCCCTGCAGACATCGAGGTCGTTCTGGTTGATGGAGAGCAATGTAAAGTAGGTATAAAATTGCTTGTTTCAGGCATTTGATTTTAAAAAATTTATGCATTAACCAGTTATCGTTTAAATGATACTCATACAGGAAGAATAAGTCTACCATGTAATAATTTCTGTTTAATCTGTATTATCTACTATTATTCTGTACTGTCTTACATAAGGATTTCCTGGATTGATAGAACTCCAGGGAATTTTTGTTTTTTGATGATGAGTTTCGTTTCGTGTTGCCATCAATCCTTTAAAATAGAATAGATAGCAGAGCACATATCCTTTTCTAATTTGAAGGTGAAGAAAGTAATGACCGGACAATTGAGATTTTTATTTGATTTTGTGCCAACATATTTTCATGACTTATCTACTAAAGTACATAATAGAAAACCGGTATAGAGTAGGGTCTAAGGCTGCTATCCTTCGCATCGGGGCTGCAGTAGTTTATGTCATATTAAGACTGACGTTGTATAAGATAAGTTTCCGTAGATTTTAAAGGACTTTGTTTCTTCACTTTTATTACTTTAAGGAACATAGAACTAAAATGCAAATAATCTCATTCGACCATTTCCTTGTTATTACATTTCTTTTGTCTGATCGGGTGGGCCATCTATCGGTTTAAATTTGAACCATCGGTTATTTCGAATCTGGCAATATTTATGTATGTACTATGTCAATTCATTGTGTTATGGGTAGACACGCGGAAAGGATGCGGCTCCCATTTAACGACTTCTGCCGTGGGTGCGGATCCGCTGAGGAAGAGGAGTCTGTTATCCACTTTCTTTGTCAGTGCCCATCTCTTGCGAGATGCAGGTATAGGTAGTCGTGCTTTTGATGTGCAGCCCTTGCGCTGACAAACTTCTTCCTCTTCCTCGTTTTGATAGAACTTGGTAAGTGCAGAGACTGCGTTCACCTGTGGCATCACAACGGGCCGCTATGCGTGATCAAGTGAGTTTTTTGATATCAGAGCTACCACTCCATTCCGACCTATGTATGTCATTCTATTCTGTCACAAAGTTCAGTATATTGACTCCACTGAATGTAATGAATCGATTTAGGCTTGGGCAACGTTGGGATTTATTGGGTTAATGAGAAACTGGACGATGATATCGATTTTGCCAAAAAAAAATTCGAATGAAGCTCATTTTAATCTTGGTGGGTACGTTAATAAGCAAAATTGCCATATTTGGTGCTCAGAAAAGCAACTGTTTGGTGCGGCTTGAGGAGAGGAGACATCATTGGTCCATATTTCTTTGAAAATGAGGACGATGCAACCATTACGGTCAATGGAGACACCTATCGCACCATTATAACTGATTTTTTTGTATCCGCTCTTCATGGTATTTAGCTTCAACAGGATGGTGCAACTTGCTATACGTCTCATGCCACAATCGATTTATTGCGTCAAACGTTTGATGGCCGCCTCCAAAGAAATGTTTTTTTCATATTTCCGAAATGCGTTAGCCGAAATGCAGATGTCAATTGGTCGCCAAGAAGCTGCGATTTGGCACCGTTGGTGTATTTTTTGTATGGCGCCGTTAAAGAAAAATGGAAAAATGCCGATAAACCAGAAACAATTGATCATTTGAAGGCCAACATTCGTGATTCTATTGCCGAGATTCGACAACATACACTTGAAAGAGAGTACGAAAATTGGTTCGATCGAATGAGGTACTGTGAGGTCAGCTGCGGCAGCCATATGAATGAAATAATATTCCATTTCTAATCGGAACAATTGTACTTCACAACAAAGAAATAAATTTGTTAAGATTTCAAACCGTTTTTGTTTTATTGCAGTTTTAAATTTAAACATTTAAATAGCCCACCCTATAGTTTCTGTTAAGCAGGTGATACTGTAGCAGATCTTAGGGCCACTTGGAATTTTCATTTCTGGAAGTTGATTAGAGTTTACGAATCTTCCTGGACGGATGCTTTGCAAGAGAATTTTCAAAATTCGAAATCCATGTTGAACAATTCAATTCGAAGTTGGATTGCATGACATCCAATTTTTTTAAGCAAATGCGGCGCTAAATTAATCGCTGTAATATGTTTATTTTATTTTATGACTTCCCGGCTAGGCTTTCACTTCTAGACTTTCACTTTTAACGCCCTTCTCTCTTGGCATAAACGGTCTTAGTTTTGGTTAATCCATTTGAAAAGTAAAATTATAAAAATTAGCTGCTATAACTAGAACAAATGCACGAGAGGTACTATTGTACGTCTAATAACTTAACGAATATGACATATGAATGCCAAACTACTAACTAACCCCTTGTTCTTAAGGCTTGGCTATAAATCCAAGTCATCCACCCCTTATTACATTGAATAATTTAGCAACTATGTACATAAGTATGCACTTGTTCTGTAAACCATTTTTTTTATTTTTGAAAACCTTCAGTCAATTCTTTTCAAAGAAAAACATGTCGATCGATCTATTTAGATCTGTAATTTCAAGATAATATCAACACCAATAAATACCGGCACGCTTAACACTAATCCAGTCCAAACAAATATTCTATCACTCACACATACACATATACATACATACTTATGTACATACTCGCATATGCAAAAGAATGTGTGCAGACCTTATACGCAATCGATGTGATTGAACAGGCCGCCTATTGCAATTACAAAATTTCTGCACGTTTCTTATTGAATCAGAAAATTTTGTTTTGATAAAACTGTCTAATGCTAGTTAGACTTACGTTTAGACTTGTTAATTCCGAATATCTATCTATCCAATCGAACTTTAATCGAAATCATAAAAATAAACTATTTTTTGTGTTTGTATTGCTTTTGTGTTTTATTTTATTTTAAATGCATATACATACGTCCGTATGTATGTATGTATATAAACTCGTTCATTTATACTGTATGTATGGTATATAGATTTTAAAATCGATAACCATATAGTGAGGCATATTAACTTAAGATAGGCTTCAACATATTTTTTACTTAAAACTTTTATATTTCTGTTCTTTGTGTGCGTTTTTATGCATTTAATTGTATTTCCATTAACAAATTATTTGGAATTATTTTCTTGTACCCTACACTTTAGTGCATAAATTAAGTAAATTCTTTTAAGAATACATACAGACATACTTAATTGGTCATTACAACCTAGCTTCTTGCACCACTTATGTTGTGTGTGTTAATTTGTATACATGAGTGGCGGGACGTACGTACGTACGTAATTGGTCATTACAACCCTTCAGTCAGGATTACGACCTAGTTTCTCAGACCACTTATGTTGTGTGTGTTAATTTTATACATGAGTGGCGGGACCTACAGTTTAAAGTCGACTCCGAACGACAGATTTTTGAGAAACTTTTCATGGCAATTTTATTTACTCTCAGAGTTTTTGCCAGAAATCTGCTGAGAGGAAGTCGCCGAAGAAATACTTTTTGTATTTTATTTTGATGTCTGGCCTGGGTCTCGAACCCTGGCTTTTCGTCTAATAAGCCAACACACTACCTACTAGACCACGGCGACTTCAAATTATATTCATATATGTATACATATATTCGATGAGACCCATTTCTGGATGAATGAGTACGGAAACAAATAATATTGTCAAATTTGAAACGATACTAATCCTCATGGGATCCAAGAACGTCCAATGTATTCCGAAAAAATTACTGTTTGGTGTGGATTTTTGGCTGGAAACATTCTCGGACCATATTTCTTGTCAACAACGTTGCTCAGGACTTCTCTGTCGACAGGGAGCATTACAGGTCGATATTAATTGTATGGTCTGGACACCAACGACATTGAATATTCTACATAAGCGATTAGGAGGTATCTCCCATTAAGGTAATGTGAACTGGCCACTCAGATCGTGAGATTTGACCCCAGTAGACTTTTTCTTGTGGCGTTTTCTTAAAACGCATGTCTATACGTATAAGCCACAAGTCAAAGCGATCCTCAAGGCCAGCATGACCCATACCATCGGTCAAATTCAGTCAAATTTATGAGCCAGAGGCAAAGAAAGTTTAACATTTCAGATGCGCTACAGACAGAGAAGCCGTGGGAGATGATTCTTTCAAAAGAATAAAATATTTCGATACTATCTCACACATACATAATTGGCGACTTCAACAATTCAGCCAGGATTACGACCTAGTTTCTCACACCATTCATGTTGTGTGTGTTAATTCTATCCATGACCGGAGGGACCTACAGTTTAAAGTCGACTCTGAACGATTGATTTTTAAGAAAATTTTCATGGCAATATTATTTTCTCTCAGAGTTTTTGCCAGAAATCTGATGAGAGGAAATCGCCGAAGAAATAATTCTACATATTTCATCTTGTTTGAGATGTCTGTCCTGGGGTTTGAACAGTGACCTCACGTCTAATAAGCCAACACACTACTAGAATACGGCGACTTCAGCTATAGCACATTCACTTTTATTCGATTGCAACAAAGCATTTCCCCCATTCTTATTATTTTTTCTTTTCGTTGTTCCACTTTTATTATTCAAGTTTTTTTTTCAAGTAGTCAACTGCTAATCAGGTCGTCAGCTAGCGTAGTCTAGAAACAATGTCCTCTGAGAAAATGTATTGGGTTATCGTACTATATTGCAGACCAGTTGATGTCAACATTTTTGGAGATAATTTGTTCTAGTAATCGTTGCTGTAATAAATCGAATGTTACACGCTCGATATGTCAGCTGGCGCCGTTTTATCAAAAGCACATCCATGCCGTTCAGTTGATGTAACAAGATTACCGTTATCAGTTTCTTGTTCTCAGTTTCTGCAATATCAGCATCGCACGACACTTTTGTTTACAGCAATTAGCGCGTTGCCGCAAAGGAGTTTTACTGTCCATAACCAACCCAGTTCCTTAAAAGTTTTTGATTGAAAGGTTGACATATTAGGCGCACTTACTCGACTCAAAATTCTTTAAAGTTTTTGAGTGGTTTCAACATAACTTTCTCAAGAAAGTTTTCACAATTATAACAAATTGGTCTTTCTTAAAGCGGTTCATTTTTATGAATCAGAATAAACATATATGACAGCTGCCAAGTTTCAGGGTTGCCTATAGATTACATCTATACAAAGTCTCTTAGGGAGATTGATTGATAAAGAACTTGAATCAATCTGTTGTAGAAAGAATTGGAACAAATCGTGAAGAAGGTACTCTGAACATTACGTTGAACTAGACATGTGTGAGGGGAACTTTGTGAACGCAAATAAACCCACTGTAGATACCGATAAACTATGGGGGAATGGATTGGGCTAATAAAACATATTAACAATATATGTGTGAGCTTCTAAATGGGCTTATGATATCGGACAGAATACCGGGAGATTCAGGAGAGTAGATTAATCTATTTTTTTAACACCACTGTATATGTTTGAGGTCCTAAATGCGCATACTTATTATGATGAAATATCGGGCAGAAAACCATTTCAGCGCTCTAACTTCGGATGGACAAGTCTAGTCAAACGGAACCCTACTCCTGATGCCCGAGGGAACTAGTTGTTGCCCATGTATGTACTTGCGATTCGGGTGTTTCTGAAATGGGAATCGTTAAAACATTTAGAGAATCAAACGAGGCCAAACTTTCTGAGAGGGATCAAATACCGTATTAAGGCTGTGAATTAAAAACGCACACATAGGTTAAATCACTAGGATATTCTAGGGCGGCTCAATGTGGGGACTACCGTAACCTATTTATGGGGCACCCGACTATACTGAGCGATTTTAAACCGTGTAGCTGCGGTAAATTCCAGGCAACTTAGATCATGTATGTATTACCCAGCTTTTGTGTACATGAGATATTTCATCTTAGAGGAAATACGCACAGGATTTAAAATTCCTATGAATTATACGCGATTGTGTAGTGGCTAATAAACGTGGGGTAAACGGTTTAAACCCTAAGACAGTTATCTCCAACGAAACGAAATATGAACAAATATCTCTTTGGTGACTTCACCTCAGCAGATTTCTGGCAAAAACTCTGAGAGTGAATAAAATTGCCATGAAAAGTGTCTCAAAAACCTGTTCGTTCGGAGTCGACTTGAAATTGTAGGTCCCGCCACTCATGTATAAAATTAACACTTGCAACATAAGTGGGGCGAGAAGCTAGATCCTGACTGAAGAGCTGTAATGACTAATTGTGTATGTTATGTGTATACGCGGTTGGCATTTCTCATTGGTGAGCAAACAATAGGCCAACACTCTAAAATCCTTGCAAAGTTTGACTGATAAAAGTACTTGGTCAATCAATAAGATACAAGTATTTGTGTAGGATATTAAAAAGTCAAACCAAATCAGTTTAATTTTCTTTACAAGTTTCAAATTAAAATTGTTTGACTATAATAGCAATAAATATAATAAATGTATGTATGTGTTTGTATCAATATCTTTTAGCTGATTATCATTCAAAAAATGTCAAGTTTTCATATTTATTTAAAATAATTGGCCAACAGTTTACCACTAGATTTCTTAGTTTTTCTATTACTAAAGCCTGTCAAATTGGTTTGCAAATTAAAAATTAATTGCAAATTTATTGCTTTTAATTTATTTGTCAATGATTTATGCTGTAGACAATATTAGTTGTTAAATATTTTTTATTTTTTTTCTTACAACATGATTATTATATACACCTTGTCCTCCTCAGTCCTTTCCTTTTTAATAGACAAAAATAAATAAATTTTTTCATAAGAGGGAGTAGTTTTCGGCATTATTGAACTTTTTGTGTCTCCTATTAAATGCCTTGTGGAATTCATTTTTTGCCAATTTGTTGCTGATTATAATTGTTTTTTCGTTTTTTATTTGCCTTCTTCTATGCATATTTGTTGCAATTTATAGGCGATAAAATATACATATGTTTTAACTGTGGGCGTTTATTAATAGGGAAATAACTGGTTCACTAGTTAAAAATATTAAAATTTTTCCACAAAATGTTTTTCGTTTTTATAAAAATTATAAATTTTTTTGTATGAAAACGTTTGGTAAATGCTTATAATATGCCAAATATGAATACATATGTACGTTGTTTTTGCTTACAAACATATATTTTACTCATAACTCAAATGATTTATCAAATTGTCAACACTTTTTAGTCTTAATTGACTGCACAAAAAATATATACATACATACCAAACAGTATAACAGGAATATTACTAAAAGCATGCACTAAAGCTAAAAACTATATGTTTTGTTGGACATATGAAGGGTAAAAGTTTTTCAAAACACTTACGCAAAAACAACGTGGACATATAGCATACGTTCGCTGAATGGCCTCTGGAGTAGTTGGCAAGTGATCGTCACTCTCATAGAAAACACCGTGAGATTGTTCAGGAAAACCCGAAGTAAGGACGCGATCTTTCGCTGAACATACATACATACATACATAATTGGTCATTACAACCCTTCAGTCAGAATTACGACCTAGTTTCTCACACCACTTACGTTGTGTGTGCTAATTTTATACATGAGTGGCGGGACCTACAGTTGAAAGTCGATTACGAACGACAGATTTTTTTAAGAAACTTTTTCATGGCAATTTTATTCACTCTCAGAGTTTTTGCCAGAAATCTGCTGAGAGAAAGTCGCCGAAGAAATACTTTTTGTATTTTGTTTTGATGTCTGGCCTGGGGCTCGAACCCTGGCTTTACGTCTAATAAGCCAACACACTACCTACTAGACTACGGCGACTTCGCTGAACATAACTTGGCGAATTTTGCGTCGTGACTGGTGTCTGCACCCGTCAAAATTTTAACTAACTTAGCAACTGAACGTAAGCGACCATAGACAACAATATGCATTCGTTGAACGAGCTTTGGAACAGTTGGCAGCTGACATAGACATTTTATCTTCAGCGATGAGACCTATTTCTGGATGAAGAGGTACCTTAAAAACAAAATTGTCGCATTGGGTACGATAGCAATACACATAAGATCCAAGAGCGTCCAATACATCTAGAAAAAGTCAGTTTGGTATAGATTTTAGCCTGACATCGTCCGTCAGTCCATATTTCTTTGACAACGACTTTGGCCACTCCATCACTGTCAACGGCCAACACTATTGGTCGATGATTATTAATTTCTTTTGACCTGAATTGTATGATCTGGACACCAACCACATGTAGTTTCAACAGACGTGAAGATAATGTAAGGTCATGTGATTTTTGTACGGCCTGCTTAAGTTCCAGGTGTATGCAAATATGCCACAAACCACGGCTTTGGCGGACTTTTAAACGATGTTATATTCCATACATATTGGCATTAATATCTCTTCCAAACGAATAACAATTTTTGATGATATCTCATACACAATTTGTTTTATTTAATTTAAAAATGGGAAAATCCGATAGAAGCAAGCAAGCATTGAGGACTTTTATCAAAAATTTTTAATGTCCTCGATTTACCTGATTCCTGAATTTTCGATAACAGAGGCAAATTTTCCAACTTTTAGATCTTTAAAGCCATGATTATTGGCTATTGGCGACTACTCGAATACTGAGACCGAGATCAAGTGCTGTTTGAGGCAATAGCTTAAATTAGTATAGCTGAGTAGACATCAAATTCGTTGGCCTTCTAATAGACAGAAAATTCCAGGTGTTATTGGCTTTGGAGTGATCAAAAATATTCCAGGTCTTTATTGGCTATGTTTTCGGATTACCCTCTTATGTTTTTCAACGTAAATTATATTATAGTACCGTCCTCTAACAAGAAAATAAGTAAAGGGATAAATAAAAGTCTACAAATCACCTGAGAATCAAATACTGGGAAACATTTCAGACATGACTCTAAGCATTAACATGCACTCCGAGAATCTACACGATACCTCTCGATACATACAGGAACACATTTTCAAATTAGAGAACTGATTAAATGTGTGCGAATTTGGAGTACATGAGTAAAAGTAAAGTAAAATGTATTCAAGTAAATTCGAAAAAATTCCATATTTTTACAGACAAGTTTGTCTGTAAAATGGAGAATATTTGTTCGCAGCAGGTTAGCCAATGGATTGCAGAGTGCATTGCAGAGAGAACACGTTTGCTCTCTTAGCCTCACTCTTTGTATATGAAATGCTCTACCTGCAGAAATTACTTACAATATAAAAGGATGCAAGTCTGATATCCATAAGCACTACTTTCCTATTGCAATCTCTATGAAAATTAAGTAATTACATTGGGTTTATAATAAGTGTGCTGGATAAAGCAAGCTTCTTTATAATCCAGGCTTTTTCATTTGTTTCCGAGTGGTTTATGTGTAAAGTTTGAATCATGGATTTCGAACACTGCTCTCCTACCACCTTCAAAATGGAAATTAGGTTCGTTTGGTTTGGTTTTAGTATACAACCGTCTTCAAGTTTGTCCGAGCGCTTTATATACAGTGTTTGGATCCAGGATCTTGGATTAGAGTTTTAATGAGTGTGATTCATAAAGCATAGAAGTCGCCATAGTCTAGTAGGTAGTGTGTTGGCTTAATAGACGTAAGGTCACGGTTCAAACCCCAAACCAAACCAAACGAAATATGAGAAATTATTTCTTTGGTGACTTCCTCCCAGCAGATTTCTGGCAAAAACTCTGAGAGTGAATAGGATTGCCATGAAAAGTTTCTCATAAATGTGTCGTTCGGAGTTGACTTTAAACTTTAGGTCCCGCCGCTCATGTATAAAATTAACGCGCACAACATAAGTGGTTGTGAGAAGCTAGGTTGTGATCCTGACTGAAGGGTTGTAATCAGCAATTATGTATGTATATATGTATGTATTTGTGATTCATAAAATAAAGTTCTTTAGTATCGAGCCTTCTTCAAGTAATTCCGACAGGCTTGTGTGCAATGTTTGGATCTTGGATTGCTAACACTTCGAAGATGGTCCCAACTTTATCAGACATTGTATTGGAAAATAATGGAACGCATAATGACGGAAAGAGGGTATAGTGTGCATAGACAACGTGATAAATTGTTTAATTGGTTGTATCTTAGAAACTAAAGTTTCTAATGTGAAACATAACC
This sequence comes from Sarcophaga subvicina, assembly GCA_936449025.2. NCBI lineage: Eukaryota > Metazoa > Arthropoda > Insecta > Diptera > Sarcophagidae > Sarcophaga > Sarcophaga subvicina. The sequence continues at coordinate 32,590,494 of OW388081.2, forward strand.
ACAACCCCCTATCCACTAAACACGAGGATCACCCAAATGATTCAATTCGATAATTTTCATTATTTTGTCCACATTTCAATAATGGGACATTTGGGTCAAAATTCATTTTTTAAAATTTGCCAGAATAGTGCCGATGAAATCGAAGAAATGCGCGACTGATTGTAGGTGAACTTAATTGCATAAGTTAATCGCACATAAAAAATGGTGTTAAATATCCAATAGACACCCTATATTACTGTCGTTACAATGATTTATAATTATATTGTTTTCGATCATTGAATCTTTAAATTACAATTCCAAAATATGTTTTTAAACATTTCCATTCTTTATTATTTTTATTACTCATAATTAGGTCATTAAGACAATTTTATGTTTCAATTTAAAACCATTTTCATAAGTCATCGCTTCAAATGTTTACAATGTAAACTTTTTTAACAATATAATACTTTAGTGAAACATGCTTTTACAAATAAGTCCAATAAATTTTTTCATTTTTTTTTTCATTTGCAAATTAAGAAATACAACTCCACTAACATACTTAAGAAATTTCACTTTTCACGTGCTGCCAATTTTGAGAAGCTGAACTAAGGAAGCCATAATCTGACCACAAAATTACAAGAGAATACAATAACAAAACAAATAAATCCTTTAACGTGATGAGATGGCCATAAATTCACTTTAATGCGTTTTTAACATTAAGATTAAAAACATTTTTTCTTCTTCTTTATATACATATAAGAGTCCTACAAAATTATTAGCATTGCAGATCTTTTTGTGCACGCTACGCATAAATATGGTATTGGAAGTGTAACAGGAACAAAGTGCCACTAGATCTCCATTGAAGTATTCCATTGAACATAGTAAAATTTCAAACTTTTTTTAAAAATGAAGGATCGAATTAAGACGGAATTCAGTTCACATACAGTTATTGTGATTTCATTACAACTCTTCAGTCAGGTTTACGACCTAGCTGCTCACACTACTTCTGTTGTATGCGTTAATTTTATACTTTAGTGGCGGGAAATGCAGTTTAAAGTCGACTCCGAACGACAAATTTTTGAGAAACTCTTCATGGCAATTTTATTTACTCTCAGACTTTTTGCCAGAAATCTACTGAGAGGAAGTCGCCCAAAAAATAATTTTTCATATTTAGTTTTGATGCCTGACCTGGGGTTTGATCTGTGGCCTTACGTCTAATAAGCCTACCTACTAGACTATGGCGACAAAAATCGTACAGTGAAACGAATTTCCAACAGGCGTTAGAACCTTTTTAAGCGTGTGAAGTGAGGCAAAGATTACCACAAAACGATAAGAAATCGCAATACTCTCTGAAAGTAAGGCTACAATTCGAGCACCCACCTCTTGTGACGTTAATTTGAAAAGAGTATTGAATTGGCCGGAGAATCTGAATAAGAATAAGTTACGTATCATTCTTTCATTTTAAGGACGTTCCGTAGAATGGGTCAATTCGATCTCCGGGTACTATACTTGTTTCAATTGACAAGTACACGTCATCTAACCTAACCTAACCTACGTATGGGAAACGATGTTACCTTTTGCTTGGTCTGGGCTATAGAACTGCGTGAGGGACCAGCTGACGAAAGGAGAAGTTTCCATGTAGCTCAGATACATAAGGTTAGAACCTTTTTTTGGTCTGTAAAGAGATGTTTTTGGTCTGTAAAGAGATGTTTTAAAGGGTATACTCAGCAAAAGTCAAGTTAAAAAGGGGCAATTAAGGCAATTTAGACTTTTGTTCGAAAATAAATAAAAAAACTTAGGCTAATAATCGGCCTTTCGATAGAGTACTGCAGATCAAAAGAATGGGAACCCATTCGATAAAACCAGTGATGATAAGAATGAATTATCAGAACATATATTTGAATCCAGTGCAACATTAATGCATCCTGGGAGGGAACACCCGGGCGTCATATGGCATTCTGGGTACGGAATTGTATTTGTTGACACAGGAAACACCATGAAATTTATCTTAGCAATTGGTTTAGAGGTCGGCATAGTCTAGTATGTATTGTGTATTGTATTAGACGTAAGGCCACGGTTCAAACCCCAGGTCAGACATCAAAAAGAAATATGACAAAATATTTCTTCGGCGACTTCCCCTCAGCAGCTATCTGGCAAAAATTCTGATAGTTAATAAAATTGCAATGAAAAGTTTCTCAAAAATCTGTCGTTCCGGGTCGACTTTAAACTGTAGGTCCCGCCACTCATTTATAAAATTAACACACACGACATGAGTGGTGTGAGAAGCTAGGCCGTAATCCTGACTGAAGGATTGTAATGGTCAATTATATACATATGTTATGTAATTGGTTTAGAGGAGACATATTAGGTATGCCTCATATAGATAGAACGTATGGATGCGGTGCTATGGCACCTCTACACTACGACAATAATAATAAGCAGTCTCTATAGGAAAATTCAAAGATTTTTTGTCAATTTGTGTATAATTTTTAAATCGTAAATCAATCTGTTTCAGGTCAAAATCTTTGTGCTGTAGTTTTTATGAATCTAATGAGATAATGCAGAGCATTTCACGATAACTTTACATGACAGTGTATCAATTTAGTACTGATATCATATAGGATCGTACCAAAAATACTTTCTGCAATCAAGTTTATTTCTAAAAAAATATATCCTGCTTTAGGGTGTTATATTGAGTCGAACTTGATCTACAATAATTTTTTAACTTATTTTAGTTTTGTTTTTTGTGAGGAAAAGAACTTCAAAATTAATCTTGTTGATCCGAAAAGATGCAAATTGGCTTTATAATTCAAAATGTAAATATGGAATAATAAAAAATAAAGGAAAAAATAAATAAATTTTGCCTGATCATTGTCGTAAAAATTACTGGCAAATAAACACTTAAAGATTTGTGATTACAATGAAAACCGCAATATACATACATATAATACAGAGTGACGTTGCAGAAAAAGAAATACAAAATAAAAACGCAACGCAATGGTTTGAAAGGAGAAGGAAAAGATGAACTTTAATTTGGTTTATCCAACAATATTTTAGTAATTATTAGCCAAAAATGCATATGATATTCTTCTCAATTGAAAGATATGCTAAACAAGCATGGTACACAATACCAGTATTTTATTTGTTGTTGCAGTACTCATTCTCTTTAGCTAGTGTAGTACTACAATTAAACTTTCATTATATGTTTTCAAGCACTGGGTATAGAGGTGACTGTCTATCTAGGAAAGTTGAATTGGACACTACATACGTCCCACTGTGTTACAAACACTAATAACTCATAACTAACATGGGTGTCCTAAAAACTAAAATGATTAATTTCTCATTTTCCCTTAACACTTTCACCTTTTCGGCTAAACACTCTGAAGGTTTGGTGTTTTTTATGCATTCCTGAGAAAGTCTGCACAAGAGTTGGATTCTCTGCTTTTGAGGGCAACGAAAGCGAACCGAATGAAGTCGCCGTGGTCTAGTAGGTAGTTTGTTGGCTTATTAGACGTAAAGCTAGGGTTCGAGCCCCAGGCCAGACATCAATACAAAAAGTATTTCTTCGGCGACTTCCTCTCAGCAGATTTCTGGCAAAAACTCTGAGAGTAAATAAAAATTGCCATGAAAAGTTTCTCTGAAGGTTTTAACGCCACTAAAGAAGCACGCCTGTGACTCTGTTTGCAATTGTTTTGATTAAATTCGTGGAGTAAAAAAAAAAAATGATTGCAGCCAATAGAATGCAATAATGGAATTGCAAAATTGTAATTTAAAATTTACTTGTTATTTAATTAACGAAATAAATAAAAATAAACTCATTAGTTGTAGCAAACTTCTTCGTCTTCGATTGGTCAATTGCACAGCATCAATTGTGTTTTCAAAGTTTTTTTCTTATGTTTTGTTTTCTGATTTGTTTCTGGTCCATAAAAATGGTAACTAAACAAAACGGCAACAACAATACAATTTTTTTTCGATTCGATATCACGTGCCAAACCAAAAGCTTATTGAACATTTCTAACAAAAAAAAAATATATATCTCCACAAACATAAATACATATGTATACGTATATACATATACATAAACAAATACCTGTAGTTAAATTTAAAATAAAATATATTTTTTGCAGTCCTTTGAAAGAATGTTTAACATTGAATGGAAATGCATGAAATTAATTAAAAGTTAGGCTTAGGAATTGAATTGAAATGTTCTCCTATTTTGCGTCTACTCGAAGTATATTCTATCGGGTAGCCTATCTAAATTTATATTGAATCTGGCAATACTTATATCATTATATTCTGTCACAAAATTCAATATATTATCTCTACTGAACGTTATGAATCGATGTACGCTTAAGCAACGTTGGTATTTATTAGGCCAACGAGAAACTGCACGATGATGTTGATTATGCCAGAAAAAATTATCTTTTCGGAGGAAGCTCATTTCATCTTGGTGGGTACGTTAATAACTAAAATTGCAATATTTGCGACTCAGAAAAACCACACGTGTGACTGTTTGCAGCGGCTTGCGGAGCAGAGGCATCATAGGCCCATATTCCTTTGAAAATGAGGACGGCTTAGCTATTACGGTCAATGTAGACACCTATCGCAGCATGATAATCGATTTTTTTGGTACACGCTCTTTATGGTATTGAATGCAACGATGTTTGGTTTCAACAGGATAGTACAACTTGCCACACATCTCATGCCACAATCGATTTATTGCGTCAAAAGCTTGATGGCCGCTTAATAAGCCGGTCAATGGAGACACATATCGTACCACCATAACCGATTTTTTTGTACCCGTTTTTCATGGTATTGATGTGAACGATGTTTGGTTTCAATTTGCCATACATCTCATGCCACAACGGATTTATTGCGTCAAACGTTTGATGATTTGACTTAATTAGCCGAAATGATGATGTCGATTGGCCGCCAAGAAGCTGCGATTTGACACCGTTGGTCCATTTTCTGTGTGGAGCCGTTAAAGAAAAGTGTTATTCTGATAAACAAGATACAATTGAGGATTTGAAGGCCAACTTTCGTGATGCCATTGCCGAGATACGACACCATACACTCGGAAAAGTTTATGAAAATTGTTACGATCGAAGGAGGTACTGTGAGGTCAGCTGCGGCAGCCATATGCTTGAAATAATATTCCATTTCTAACCGGAACAATTGTACTCCACAACAAAATTTTCCGCCTTATTATGTTCAGAATAGTCAACTATGTATATCAATTTATAATAAAAAAGTACTTTCCAATAATATTTCTGTATTGTATTGTCATTTTAAGTTCTCAGGCTTTTGAAAAAGATTCTATCCAAAGATTCTATTTAATGTAAAAAAAAGATTACATTATAGGAATGAACTGATACTTTTAATACTCATATGCCAACCATTTTAAAGTATCGTATTCGAACACATACTGTGTTGTCATGCCTTAATTTGTGTATTTACGGTACCGTCTTTGGTAAACTTTATAAGGATTTTTGTTACATTTTCCATACATGATTGCCATGAACAATAAATCATCCGGTATTGTATGTATCACTCAAATGACGTTTTTATTTTTGTTTTAGCGTCTTTATTTTTATTTTGTGTTTTGTTTTTTTTATTTTGTTACTCCTTGTCTACCACTCTACCTCCTGAACAAACTATTGCTTCAATAACTCTTTCTTTCTAATTCATTTACTCTCTTTTGGTAATATTTTATGTAAAATTTTCTACGTTTTTTTCCAGCTATTTTCGTTGGTGTTTGGATGCATTTGGCGTTTTTTTTTTTTTGTTTTCTACATACACTGTCACTTAAAGTACGTTAACTTTGAACATGTGAAATAAGCAGAAGGAAATGTACAGAAATAAAAAGTTGTTTTTGTTTTTGATTTTTTTTTTAATAAAATTTATTTGATTTTGTATTGTTTTTTATGTTTATTCTTATTGTTGTTATATTGGCACATAGTTTACAAATAAATATATTTTTGTTTTTGGCAAATTTGTTATGAAATCAAAAGAAAAAGAAGAAATAAAAAATAAAATTGAAAACGAAACCAATAACATGTATTGTAGATTTCGTAAGACATTTTGAATAATTACGACACAGGTTGTTAAATAAACAACCACAATAAAATTTGAAATTCTTATGCTTTTTCTGGTCTTTGTTACACAACAACAATTTTTAAATAATTAGATTTTATGATAAAAATTCTCTAGAGTGGTCTTGTTGGAATACCAGTAGGGAACAGAGCATAAAATCATTGGTATTTGGAAGAATTTAATTTTGTATTAAAGTAGGTTTGGCTTTTGAAAATTGAAAAACCGAAGTAGTTCATCCTTTCATGACTTTCAATTTTGGCACACTGTTATCAGCATATTTGTCATCTCACCAAAACTAGATGTAAAGGTATCTTTTAGTACTGGAATTATGGCCGGCTTGCCTCTATATATGCAAGACTTTCATATCTGCTCAAAAAATAATCTGATTTACTCAATTCACATGACATTGGCAGTCAATGTACTGATTCCATGTCTAGGATTAATTGCTAAACTAACCCGCCTCCAAAAAAGTTGTTAGTATAGCATGCCATGTGGCATATGCCATAGTCTTGTTGAAATCACACATCAAACAAAAAAAATCAGTAATCATCGCACGGTAGCTAGTTTTTTAATAGTTCTGGAGTTCTACAGTTCAATAAAGCACGCAGCCCAAAAATCGCATCAAACATTACGTCTTTTAGAGTGTATTGACAGCTACTTAATCATTTATGGTTGATCGTCATACCAAATTTAGCAAATATCGTTTGATGGCGTACTCATTGATCCAAAAATTGGGTTTGTCGTTGAACGTAACACATTTCTCATTAAAGTTTATAACAAAATTGATTAATTTGCTAACGTTATTTGTTTCTTAGTCTATTCAAAGTGAAATAGCAAACCTTACATAGCATTTTTACATAATCACATGTTACGAAACTTTTTTGATACTAAAAAAATAATACTAAAAACGGAATAGACTTAAAACCAAAAGGCTTAAAAACAAATGCCGTAATTAACAATAAGGTTTTGTAATAAATTTACCAATCGGAGCAAAGCTGGGTCATTAAAAATAAGGTTATCTAAGAAATTATTATTATTGCCTTGAAGAGGTGTTTTATTACTACGACCATATAATCTATAATACTCCTCTGAAGGAATACTCTATTCCTACAATATCTCCTCTAAGCCTATTACTTTGTCAAACTTTTGGCTGCTTTTCGGTGTCAACAATCGATATTTTCTACCTTGCACCTTATATGCATCCAAGTGTTTCCTTCTAGATGCAGATTCAATGAACATCTACCGATGTTTCATTCTCATCTTCATAGAACCTACATGTTGGACTGAGTCCACACACCCTGTTAAAAACCGCTTACCAACTTCAGTTAATTCCTGGATAGTCTAATGCATGATTCAGATCTTCTTTTATTGTAATTGCCTAACAAAAGTTTTGATTACCTACACCGACATGGTTTGAGAAAGGTCCTTGTTTCTCTTAATTTTCCATACGTTTCCAAACATCCCATTTAAGGACAGAAGTCTGTCGGTTCTCTTACTTTCCATACGTATTCAGCAGAGTATATCAATAAAACAAGTGTATAATATTCAAAATAAACGAGGCAATAGGAATAACCCCAGGATCAGACATCAAAAGGAAAATAAAAAAAAAACATTTCTTCGGTGACTTCCTGCTGAGAGATTTCTGGCAAAAACTCTGAGAGTAAATAAAATTGCCATGAATTGCCGCCACTCATGTATAAAATTAACACACACCACATAAGTGGAGTTCCTGACTGAAGAGTTATAATGGCCAGTTATATATGTATGTACGTACGTATGTACACAGCATAAGTGATGTGGGAAACTAGGTCCACAATCGCTGACTGAAGGCTTGTAATGACCAATTATGTATGCATTTATGTAATAGAAATAACCATGACAAGAGTTATCTTTGAATGATTAGAAATTCCTTTGAGAAATCCACGACATTTATGGACAATAATGAACTTATTTGGACCTTTAATAAATATACCACAGCCCAACCTGACACTCATTTCTGATCCATCAGTGTAAACTTTAAAGGTTCTATTAGGATCTTAAGACAAGAAGTTTCTGAATGCTCCCTTCAGAAAGTTGTAAGGAAACATATAATCAACCCAAATGTTATCCATGTCTTCTCAGAATAGCAGCATGTCCGTAGTCCAGATTGGGTCAGAATTTGACTGCGTTGAGTTTTACTGCCACCAACTCAGCCCACTGCCTAAATCTGGAGCTCAATTGAGTATAGCAAATAACGCCTTGGTTGGAGTGGAACAGAGTACACTGTTCTGAGATCACAACATCGGATTGCCTGAGTTCTCTATCTGTAAGTCGGTAGCGTACAAAAATAAGTACGACAATTACGACTCAAGTAAAAAAGTCACGATCATATTTGATGTATAGCAAGGTTTTGGGCGGACGCCGTAGTCTAGTAGGTTGTGTGTTGATTTATTAGATATGAGGCCACGGTTCTAACCCCAGGTCAGACATCTCCAACAAAACGAAATATAAAGAAATATTTCTTCGACGAATACCTCTCAGTAGATTAACTGACAAAAACTCTGAGTGTAAATAAAATTGTCAAAATTTTGTCGTTTGGAGTCGACTTTAAACGACACAACATAAGTGGTTTGAGAAACTAGGTCGTAATCCCGACTGAAGGATTGTAATGACCAATAAGGTATGTATCAGAGACCAGCAATGAGTATTCGAAAAGATGAGTAGATTCGAATCATACTCATAATTTCTGATACTTATACGCATTCATACTTATTTTAATATCATACTCATACTACTCATATTCAAAGTTTGGAGTATTCATCATACACATACTTAATAATACGCATGATGTTGTTGATTCCGACTCTGCTTTACTCAGCATTTACACGAATCACAAAACAAGTATTATTCGCAAACGAACACTACAATACTCACTAGAAGGTTGTGTGTTTGCTTTGCTTGCTGTTTTTGTCTTTTTTTTTCTTTCTTTGTAAATGCAACAACAACTAAGACTGTAAATTTTGGTGAATGATTCGAATCATTTATGAGTATTATAGTACATACATACATACATAATTGGTCATTACAACCTTTCAGTCAGGATTTCGATCTAGTTTCTCACACCACTTATGTTGTGTGTATTAATTTTATATAAGAGTGGTGGGACCTACAGTTTAAAGTCGATTCCGAACGACAGATTTTTGAGAAACTTTTCATGGCAATTTTATTTACCCTCAGACTATTTGCCAGAAATCTGCTGAGAGGAAGTCGCCGAAGAAATACTTTTTGTATTTTGTTTTGATGTCTGGCCTGGGGCTCGAACCCTGGCTTTACGTCTAATAAGCCAACACACTACCTACTAGACTACGGCGACTTCAAGTATGAATACTTATGAGTATTATAAGTATTTTTCTAAATTTATGAATTTGAATGAGTAGGCGTATGAATCAAACATATTTCGAATGCTGTGAGTTTGATGTCAACGTTGTACTCATACTCATTGCAACCTATACTTATAAATCAATGTTGTACGAATGAATCAGAGTAGTTGAATTTCAATACTGTTGACACTCATAATCGAAATCTCATGAGTACTTATGAGTAGCGAAAAAACGATTCATTGCTAACCTCTGGTATGTATGCATGTATGTAACGTTTTCGCATAGGCTAAGCTTCTACGTGGCTTTATTTCGAATTGATTCGGTGAGGACCTTTCCAAAAAAAAAACCAAATTAAGATAATGTTGACAAAAAAATAGTAGTAAACATGCTAAATAAAACATTAACATATGGACATAATAAAATCGTCTTTTGTTTTAAAATCATCAACATTAACATTTTTTTATGTAATTCTCGTATCAGATGTATTTTTATAAGTTTATTTCGGCTATAAAAAATTAAATTCCTCTACTGATTAGCAATTAGCTATGCTACCATAAAAAATCCAATAAACTATGGTAAGGGTATTAAATTACATTCAATAATTTATACAAGAAAAACCACACAAGCTACGGACAAATACAAAAAGACATGAAGTATTTGTGAAAACACGCGCCCTTACAATGATTTTCGCATAGAAATTGTGGAATTAAGGAAAAAGTATTTCGTAGCTCTTTAACGAAATACTGTAAAAAGAGGTCCATAAAAATTCATTAAAATTATTTTTGTTTTATTTTTATTTTGGCTTATGGCGGGCAGGTTTGTATTAAAACAAAAGACTTAAGACACAAACATCATAAAATGTTGTGTACTGTTGTTGTGTCGGCTTTGACATGGATTGTAAATAATTTTTAATTATTCTTTCATCATTTCCATAAAATCTAGACTAAATGCATAGAAAACGAATGAATATAAATTGAATATTTTCAAAATTTATAGCGTAATTAACTTTGAATGTGCGAACTCCCTGCTGTGTAGCTATATACGTACTCGTATTCTCTGTTGTGTTGTAACGAATTTAATTTATTTAAAAATTTTCATGCCTCATTTCCAATCAATAATGTTAATGAATGTTTGCTTCCTATTGTATATTCTCAAAAAAAAAAATAGGTTTTTTGTTTTGTTTTCTCTGTTTACCATATGATAATAATTTATTTAATGAAATTATAACTTTAAAAAGCTATAAAATTTTTTTTTTCTATGGCCTTATCAAAGTGAAGAAAAATTTGTTTGGACAACCTTAATGTGGTTTATGCTTCTTTAAATTAATATACATACCTGCTTAATCGTTTACTAAGTATAACATATTTTAATTACTTAATTTAAAATAATCATAAACTATGAATTTTATTTTTTAAATTTCATTTGCGGTAGCTTTCTTATGCGGTAAGCTATTGAAAACTGTTTTAATTTTAAAAGTTTAACGCTGACTAATAAGCATTTGCATTACAATGTATGCTCGTAAACAGAAATGAGGCATATAGTCAGTCATACACTGCTGCTACTAATGGCAAAACTTATTGGCAACAGCATTTCATATAAATGCCTTTCATTTTATTATGGTTATTGTGGCTGAAAATAAAACACATTGATCGCGAATATTTCAGCTGTCGCGCATCATGTACGTTGCTTCTAAAAAATAACAACAAAAGTATGGCAGACAGCTACGTAGTGGTGAAATCTAAGAATTTTTATGGACGCACTTAGGCTATTTATGGCCCATTGTTATCCATTTCACTCCATCTTTGAAGACAAATTTCTGATGAAGCGATTTAGAATCTTAAATCGTCTACATTGTAGCACCAAATTGCTTGCTACTTCTATGTCGCAGTCCATGGCGTTTATCCAATAGATAAAGAACAGTCTTCTCCTATTCCTTATCGCCATAGTTCTTGCAGAAATCGTCTGAGATTAGCTCATATCGCTTGCACATATAATTAGTCATTACAACGCTTCAGTCAGGATTACGACCTAGCTTCTCACACCACCCATGTTTTTGTGTTAATTTTATACATGAGTGGCGGCACCAACAGTTTAAAGTCGACTCCAAACGACAAATTTTTTCTGAGATACTTTTCATGACAATTTTTTATTTACTCTCAGAGTTTTTTTGCCACAAATCTGCTGAGACGAAGTCATCGAAGACATATTTTGTCATATTTCATTTTGTTCGAGATATCTGAGCTGGAATCACATATCGTATGCAATGTCCATTAGTAATCAAACTGAAGTCGCCGTAATCTAGTAGGTAGTGTAGTGGTTTATTAGACATGACGTCGTGGTTCAAACCCCATCCTAGACCACTCCAACAAAAACGGAAATTGAAAAAATATTTCTTCAGAGACTTCCTATCACCAATCTTTTGTCAAAAACTCTGACAGCAAATAAAATTGTCGTGAAAAAGCGTCCCAAAAATCTATAGGTCCAGCCACTACTGTATGTATAAAATTAATACACACAACATGGGTTGGTGTGAGAAACTAAGTCATAATCCTGACTAAAGGATTGTAATGACGAATTAAGTAAGTAAGTAACCAAACTGAGCGTGATCATGTGGAGTTTGCATTCACTATTCCGATTTGGCCAGATATGCTGCGCTATTTTGACCTTAGAGCAGGTCCAATATTTGTATTGGCAGATCTAAATTTACATTAATTCTCACCAAATTACATTTAAAGACATCATAGTAATTATAAAGAGGTACAGGTCTCTGGACAAGAATTTCTTGATTACTGATTTGAATAAAATTCACAAAAATCACAGCTGGAATTATAATTGTATGACAGAATATGAAACTTCCGTGCAAGCATGCTATAATAATTGAAGTATCTTCCATTTCAATCTAACCTAAACTATCCACACAAGATTTCAAGGATAATTTTTTCCTCAGCAAAAAAAAGGTGGATTAAACGACATGCTAAGTTTTTTTTTGCTTAAAGCATTCCAGTCTGAGAAACTTTCACGACAATTTTATTTAACTCTCAAAGCTTTTGTCAAAAGCTGCGAAAGAAATATTTTTTCCATATTTCGTTTTGTTCCAGATGTTTGAGTCAGGGATTGAACCTCAGTTTCTCGTCTACCTGCTAGACTATGGCATCTACCATAATCTACGCTGCCTCACAGTTCACGGTATTCTTTGTTACCGTATTAGAATACATTAAAATAAAGAACTTAAAATTTAAGAATAAAATTATTACTACAACAACAGCAATGTTAGCTACCATAATTTAACAGTAAAAACAGTTGTAAAATACACATGTGTGTGTGTGTGCATTTATTACAAATTATATATTTTTACAACAACATTTAACATTCAGACATTTTATAACTGTTTGTTCACACACATGCATTATTCATATGTTTATGTATACACGTGTATTTATGTATGTATTTAGGCAATCACTCGTGTGATAATACACTTCCCTGTCTTGAAAAAACACAACCGATCAACCGATCATCATTACCTCTTTTTTTTGTTCGAACTTTCCTTTGTTGTTTACATGCTTAAACGTTTCTAACACGTTTCTATTTTATTAATAGTAAATAAAAGGATGGTAGAATAACAACCAACGGCATAAACATTAACAAAAACCACAACCACAATATTGGCAACAAAAAGCCAATAACAATAACAATAACAATGGATACAACAAAAGCTTAAACGCATGCGTAATATATTTGCGAACGTATGTATGTATGTTGTTGTCGGCTGTCTCATCTTTCTACTCAATTTTCTTAATCATTTTTACACGCATGTAAAAACATTTAATAAAAACACGCAGCTGTATAACTAAAGAAACTTTGAAAATAAAATGGAAAAAGAAAAAAAAAGAATAAAATTTAAAAGAAGTTAAACATACATCATGCTCATGCTTACTAATAAATAGCAACAGCTTAAGCAAAAAGTCTCAAATAGCTGGTAAAGAAAAAAAATCTTAAGAAGTCAGACATTGGCATCCACTTGAACGAACAGAGTGCGAATGAGCGAAAAGCCAAATACATCAAAATTGCACTCATCAGCACCATCATCATCATCGACAACATCAGAGTCTGAAAAGAAAAACGGTATGAAAAATCTATGCACAAGCGTTTAACCATCATGTGTATTTTACTTACAGCCGTATAGTTAAACTGCGTGTTGTTTATGTGCGCATACGCACTAAATACTCACACATATGGGTCATTTTAAATTAAATGGAAAATTATAAAGAATGGAAGCGAATAATGTTGAATTAATTTCTTGTTTTCTTTTAACTACAATAGAGGCTATAGAGCATTTGAAACTAACTCGACTAAGTAAATTTGAATTAGAAGATAAGTAAACTGTAACTAGAAATCTATAATTTACTTATATAATCGAATTTTTAGGCGTTTGGAGTAAGGCAAATATCAAGGGTATTATTGTGATCTCCTTAAACACTTGAAATTAGATCTCAACATATTTTTATTCTGCACTGCGAAGCTAAAAGCGGTTGTGAACATTGAAATTACCAGCAACAACAACAACTCTCATGAAAAAAAATCAAAGCCAGAAGTAGTAACTTTTCTTTCCGCCTTTGGACTTTTATAAAGAAATAAAAAAACGAGTCCTGATATTTAACTTAACGTTATATGCCTTCTGACATTTTTACATAACTTCATTGCATATGTACACGGTCTACAGTGTACACAGTGAATATAAATTACGTGGATCTTTTAAGCTTACGCTGTCACGCTGGTTTAACTTACTTACTTACTTAAATGGTCATTAAGTAAGTTAGGTTTACAACCTAGCTTCTCATACCACCCACGTTGTATATGCTAATTTTGTCCATGAGTGACGGGACCGAAAGACAAATTGTTATGTGAATCTATTTTGGCAATTTTATTTACTCTCAGAGATTTTGCCAGAAGACTTTCTTTCTTTCGTTTTGTACGAGAACTGGAGTGTGAACACCTTACGTCTAATAAGCCAACGCACTACTTACTGGGCGACTTCTCTTGAACACTGATTGTACGATAGTTTTATGGCGTTCTGTCGATTAAGTCTGGGTGCTCAAGAATACTTATTTTTAGATTTCCAAGTGCAGGACGCAGTTAGCACCCAGAAGCCGGTGACACGTTATAACTGCTATGGAGTTTATAAGATGGAGCTAGTCAGGTTTAACCCAAATTTTATTCTGCAAGTAGGTTCATTATTCCATCGTTCTTTTGCAAATAAGTGAAGTTTGTATGAAGTTTGTACAGGAATTTGTGTGAATTTCCATTTTACCAGCCTTTGCGAGATCATCGGATGTGTTGTTACCCTCAAAATGGTCGCATATCAGGATAACATCGAATATTTCTCTTTTAGAGACACCAGGCATTCTAGAACAATCGTATAGGCATCTAATGACCGATTTTCTTTCAGTGGTTATGCGAAAACCACCATTCGATATAATCTGATACCGTATTCGCACAGCAGCGATGTTTATAGCCTGAATAATACTACAGCAATCGGGTATTGTAAGGACAATCTAAGATTCAACTGTTTTGAAAGTCTTAATGGGGAATAATAAATGTGAATATTATTACAACTTGCCGTTAATTAATTGTTTTTCATTATAATAAGTGAACGATAAGGTAGAAGAAGATCATCCTACTAGTAACTTTTAAAGTTAAGTTTACGTTTAAACTTGCCATATCATATATTATTTTCCTATGGCAACTTCAAATATAAACAAAGTGAGCAAATACAACAAAAAAAATAAGCCCGTCGTTGCCACTGCGTTTAAATAAAAATTGTTTTATTTGAGTCGTGTTATCGACCATGTCATGCCATATTTTTGAAACAGTTAACTTCATTTTATCTGTAAGTTGTAATAACGAAAATAAGTTAAAGGTAACTTTGCAGTTCCCTTTAGCTAAAGGTACCTTTAACTAAACCCAAGTTTAACGGCAAGTTGTAATAATGGGCCTTAGAGTTTCATATTTGATAGCGTTTATTAGGAAAACAGTAGACCTGCTAAACTAGAATGGAGCACACAATGTATGTTATCTTATCTAAAATAGAGCATGGTCAAATATAAATGCATACGAATAGCTAAATATCTAAATTTTCCTAAATTCTCTAAGCAAGTTTAGTTTTGCATACGTTCAATGATAATCTTTAAAATGTGAAATGTCTCATATATTTAAGCACATTTCGTTCTAATGCCAATTAAAATTCGCATGATCAAATGCTTTACGCTTATTTAAGACTTGTAAATAATCAACTAAACACAACAGTAAACAAAGTAGAAAAAAGAAAACAAAGCATGTGTACAACAGTATAATGAACAGGCCATACGATACCCTACTGCCAAAATAATTTTTCTGCTTTTTTTTTTGGGAAAACACAATAATTTTTAGAATAATTTTGAATATAGTATTTAGGAAGTAAAGAAAAAAATTGCTTTAAATATGTTTAA
Organism: Sarcophaga subvicina; assembly: GCA_936449025.2. Lineage (NCBI taxonomy): Eukaryota > Metazoa > Arthropoda > Insecta > Diptera > Sarcophagidae > Sarcophaga > Sarcophaga subvicina. Next base: position 32,606,410 of record OW388081.2, read on the forward strand.
TAGCAATTACCTAACTGTAGGGTGTACGCTAAGCTAAAATACATGTATTTTTGTGATAATTGGTCATATAATTCGTTTATTAACGGCTGTAATATACACTGTAATAGTTTGAAATCCTAGCATAAGTGCGTTTGTAAATTTACCATCTATTCTAGGCAGTTTTCATCATTTCTATGTGTGTGTGTGTGTGTATCGTTAAATAGTGTTCGTTTAGTATTACATTTCGTTGTGATCTTTCTTTCTTGCTATTTTTGTTTTTGTTCTAGAGGTTGTGGGAATAATATTTCAATGCCTGAAGAAGCATATTTATTTGATTGTGTGTAAAAGTATCATTGATTGCTGGTGTCAATTGGAAATCTTAACGTGATTTTTTACTGTAAACTTTGACCAACACGGAGTAATGATCCATGCTAAACGAAAAAGTGACATGCAGCAATACAGAAAGATTATGTGCTGATTATATAGCTGACCTCTCTGATTTGTAAAGAAAAACGGCATTATATAGTTGCTATAATGCTCTGAAGTATTTTTAAATTTCTGTATTTAGGTTATTTGAGAAAAAGCTGATGCGGCTTTATTTTATAGCTGAACTTGGACGTAAATGATGCATATTTGTTAGAAGAAAAATTTTTTGTTTTTCTATGATGTATTCAGCTTAAAGTTTGTATTACATTGAGAAAACGTTATAAACACTAACTGTAGATTCTCGAAAAATGCAAACAACAAAGAATTCAGAGAATGGTTACAAACATTGATAAACTGCAGTAACAAATCGACATAAAACAGCGATAAAGCCTACTGATGGTTAATATTCGTGCACAACTTCATTGCAAATATTCGGGTTTGTTAAAATAAATAACTGACATTCGTCGATACCTAGTTATATAGAAATCCTGTGGATCAGCATTCCTAGCAGAAATCAGCAATGATTCGTTTTTTCACTACTCATAAGCACTCATGAAATTTTGAATATAAGTGAGTCAACAATATTAAAATTTAACTCTCTGATTCATTCGTACTCACTACAACGTTGATTTATCAGTATGAGTACAATGAGTATGAGAACAACGTTGACATTAAACTCATACCATTCGAAATATGTTTGATTCATAAGCTTACTCATTTAGATTATCATACATTTAGAAAAATACTTATAATACTTATAAATGATTCGAGTGATTCGAATCATTCATAAAAAATTTACAGTCTTAGTTGTTGTTGCATTTACAAAAAAAGAAGAAAGAATAAGACAAAGACAGCAAGCAAAGCAAACACTCAACCTTCTAGTGAGTATTGTAGTGTTCGTACGGGACTCAAACTTATTTTGTGATTCTTGTAAATGTTGAGTAATGGAGACTCGAAATCAACAACACCGTGCGTGTTGTTAAGTATGAGTATGATGAGTACTTCAAACTTTGAATATGAGTAGAGCTTCCATGTTTAATATCATGGAAGTGTGAATTCATATAAGTAACAGAAATTATGAGTATGATTCGAATCTACTCATCTTTTCGAATACTCATTGCTGATCTCTGATTCGTAGACAAATGTGAACATAAACGTAGAAAATCAAATCCAAAATATCCTATCATTTGCGCCATAAAAAGAATTCCAAAAACCAATTGTTGGTCTGTTTTGGTTGATGATGTGATTAATATCATCAAATTAATGAAATGGCTAATGAAGCCGAATTCTTTTTATTTTTTTTTTTCGAACGTCTCCGGCCTCACACTAACCCACCCTTAACCGACCGCGGAGGGTTTGTCCCCATTACGTAGGGACACGTACACACTACAGTCCGGACTGTAGCGGGTAAGGGAAAAGTAATGGCATCGAGAACATAAATCAGATACAGAACTTAATCACAAGCTAAATAAAGTAACAATAAACAGGAACTACCTATGACAAGAACGATAATACATTTTTATATAATAATTTACAAATTAATGCCAGCATATAAGCTACGTTTTATATTACAAACACTACAATTAAAATCAATAAAATCATAATATAAGTTAAAATCATTACATAATCTACGAAAAGGAAAATTACATCCATAGTTCATTCTATAAAAATCTAAAGAAAGAGGACGATAGTGCCGTGAAAATCTTGCTGGAATACTGAAATTCAGGTTACAAAGCAAAAACTCAGAATCGATATCACCTTTAACCATATTAAACACAAAACAAACCCCTAAAACAGCCCTTCTACGTTCTAAAGTTGGAAGTTTTATCAAACCTAATTTAGCCTCATATGACGGAAACCCATTGGCACAATTCCATCCTAAGCCACGTAAACAGAATAACAAAAACTGCTTCTGCACAGACTCTATTGAATCACGAATGGATTCCAAATAATAGACGCGTACTCCAAAACAGGTCTAACAAGTGAAATGTATAGCAGTCTCGTTATATAAGGATCAATGAATTCCCTAGCCCATCTTTTTACAAAACCAAGAACAGCCCGAGCTTTGCCAATCATCATACTAATATGATCAATAAAAGACAGTTTCGTATCCAATAATTTTAATTTGTTTAAATTTCTGCCACTTTTACACGCGTAATTAACGCATGAATCGGTATTTTATTCAAATACAACTTCAAGTTCCTGCCTTAAGTCTTTTGATTTTCATGGTCTGTTTTTTTTTTCCCAAAACAAATGTAAATATTTACGCAAAGTATGGGGATTATAAATCCAAAACTAAACAAAGTTATTAAAACTGAAAAAATCTTTTAAACTGAACAAATTACAAACTTTTATCGTTTTAATAAATTTACTTGCGAATGATGACACGTGTGGGAAAATGCTGTGCATGAAATACAATGCGAAACACCTCTTATTCGGTAAGTCAATAAATGGAATTGATGAATTTGTTTTAAACTGCAGTCAGAGACAGTTCTAGAGTTGTTAATTTATTCTGATTGGAGCACGGCTTAGTGAGGTCTGCGGCTTGGCAACATTAGTAGTTCACATATTTACATGGCATAATCACTAATGTTTTTTCTCACGTAGTTAACACGTGGTTTCAACAAGACGTTGCCATACACGATACTGTGAATCTATCGAGAACTAGTTTGCTAAGCAATTAATTATACATTTTCAATCAATTTCATTCCATAAGGCGCGCAATACTATGAATCTATTGGGTATTGAATTTGGCGATTAATTAATTTCGAGTTGCTGGGCGACCAAGATTACGATTTGATATTTTTGAGGTCGATATGTGAATTTTATGAAAGAACACATTACACCTGCCATTTGTAAGGTACTGCCGGAAGATAATGCGCGGAAAAAGTTAACTAAAATTCACAGTCGTTGTAATAGGAGGCAGAGGCTTAAATCCGAGTTCAGGCATCCCGGACAAAACGAAATATGAAAAATTATTTCTCACGGCTTGTTCCTCCCTGCAGTCATCTGGCAAAAGTGAAGTCGCCATGGTCTAGTAGCTAGTGTGTTGGCTTATTAGACGTGAGGCCTCGGTTCAAACCCCAGGTCAGGCATCTCCAACTGAACGAAATATGAAAAAATATTTCTTCGGCGACTTTCTCTCAGCAGATTTCTGGCAAAAACTCTGAGCGTAAATATAATTGCCATGAAAAGTTTCTTAAAAATCTGTAGGTCCCGCCACTCATGTATAAAAATTAACGCACACATCATAAGTGGTGTGAGAAGCTAGGTCGCAATCCCTACTAAAGGGTTGTAATGACCAATTATTATTTATGTATGGATGTAGTCTTCTGGCAAAAACTCTGAGAGTAATAAGTAAATTTTTTAAATCTGTCGTTTGAAAACGATGTTAAGCTGTAGTTCCCGAAACTCATGGCCAAAATTAATGCATACAACATGGGTAGTGTGAGAAGCTAGGTTGTAATCTTGACCAAAGGGTTTGAATGACCAATCAAATAAGAAATTAAATGAAAGGCGTTCATTTATTACCCCAAATGTCTAAATATTCCATTAAAATTTGCAAATTTTGTTCGTTTTTATAATTTTAAATCTCCAAACCGTAAAAGATCACCCGATATGAAATTCTTTCTTAGAGCTTCATTAGCTTCAATTTCGCGCCACATTTCTTAAGCTTACGCAACTACAATGTGATGACAGCATTTATGCCTTAACAAAATTACTATAAATCATGAACAATTAAAAATATTTATTGCACACAATATAAACTACTTGTTGCAAAATAATGTTGTTTATAGAAATAATTCATCTTCTATACATACCTACATACATATTTATGTGTTTTAACTGCAACTTTAACAACATTTCATCCGAAATATCCCCAAAGGAATACCACCAAACAACTAATTAGTAACATCTTTCTTATGGTCAAGTCGTTGCATTTTTTTTTTCACCATTCGCTTGTCGTTCAATTTTCCCACCAAAATGCCGTTTTTGTAAAAATTAATTACCCGTTTGCCATTTGAAGATGTAAAATATTTTGAATATTCACACTTTATAAACTGATGCAACACGAATATAAAAATTTATGTATGGAAAGAAAAGCAACAAAAAAAAAAAACAAAGAAATCCATTTTGTTGTCCATGTCGAACGACAAAATCGACAAGAACAACGTTAAGAGCAGCAACTACAATGTTATTGAAGTGCGTTTTCTTAGCAATTTTAACACGATTAATAAAAAAAAGAAGAGGAGGCCCAAATAAAAAACGTGAACACAACCACACAAGCACCAAAGTCTGGCTCACACTACTCTTGTGTGATCAACAACAATGTCTGCGTTTTAAGACCAGAAATAGATGCGCATGCGTAATACACATTCACATGGACATACATATGCTTTAATAGATAATCAAATAGAGACAGACAGATGGATGACCAAATGGATGCTTGAACAGGCAGACGGACGTACATATATATAAGATGTGCATTGCAACAAGCTCCCTTTTTGAGATTTAACAATAAAAAACAAACAACAACAGGTACAACAACAAGAACAACAACAACTCATAAGAAATAATGGAAAAAAACTAGAAAAGGAGAGAGAGAGAGAAAAAAAAAATTAAATGAATTAAAAAAAGAGACATTTCTAAACACCAAAGACAAGCAAAGTTACAGCTTTAGCAAAATATTTCAAATATTTACAAAACAACAACAGCAGCAACAACAGCAACAAGAACAATATACACCCAAACCTTTTTTTACACGGTAGATACGTTCCAGTGGTTACCGTGTAAAAAAAAAACGCGTAAAAAAGTCAAATATTATGTATGTATGTAAGTGTATAAACAAACTGAAAAAATATACATAGGATTGATGCAGCAGCCTACATATGCCTATAAAATTGAATAACTTTATAAAAACGCACAGATTTAGTTGAATAGTATACACAGAGTTTTTATTTTATTAAACGATTTTATCCGTATAAAAAGGAGCGAACAAAAAAAATGGTAAATTTGTTAAAAAAAAAACCGTGTTATTTCAAATTCGCGTAAAAAAAAACCGTGTAAAAACAGGTTTGGGTGTATAACACTACCAATAATATAACAACAAGAACAACAACAACAATAACTTAAAAAAAGAGGAAGAAAAACAAAAACTCAAGCGTAGTAGCATTAGCGCCTTTTAAGTTATACATGCTCATTGACTGCTTGACTTACTAACTGACTGACTGACTGCCTGCCGGCCAGCCTAGCGGTTGTACTAACATCAATCTTGATTTGTTTTGGTTTGGTCTGGGTTTGTCTGTTTCGTATCGTTTCAAATTTATAAGAATCAACTTGACAATTGGGTTGACTTTTCATGAAATATTTGGCGTTGTATGTATATGCTGTTGCTGTTGTTGCCATTGCCGTGTATGCTGTTGCTTTGATTGATCAACCAACATCGAACGATTGATCATGTAACGTCAACTTAATGAAGATGATTAAAAAACAAACGCACATACATACATACAAACAATGTAGGTATGTGCACATGAAATATTTTTGGAATTTTTATTTTAACGAGTTAAAAATGTTACAAAATGCAAAAACAAAAACAGAAAGAGAAGAAATCTTTTTCAAAATTTTGGTGTGGTTGCATGTTTCTTTTTTTATTTTTTATTGTTGCAACACATTTGTAAGACCAAAAATTTTTTTAGAGGAAGATAACAACTGCTTACACCACTATTCGCATTATTATTAAATATTATGATTTCATAACGTTAATAATTATTGCAACAACAAAATAAAAAAAATTTCAATTGATTGTCTTCCGTAAGTAGAAAATCCAAATTAGATCTTAAATTAAGGTTTAATTCAAGCTGAACCCTATCTGTTTTGATTCTAACAGAACAACCTTGGTAACTAGTCATTTTTGTTTCAAATATTGGTAGAATGGCAAAAATTGCAGCAGAAAATCAATAATTTACTGATTGAAATTTGAGGAACATCGATTACTTAAACGCAGTATCACAGTCACATGGACCAAATGTGACGCTAAATATATCACAAAAGTCACTAGCCCCGAAATGCTAATTAGTATGCAAACATCACTACAGTGGTTTAATTCTTTCAAGAATGTCTACAAACATCGACGATACTTACTATCACGTTGTGTTGTGTTTTCTTGCTGCAAGAAAAGGATTATGAAATCATCCAATGTCATAATGAGCGTTGATTGATGATTATTTCTACTTAAGTGTTTATATTATAGTATTGTATTGTTGTTTAAAAATACTAAAGTACCAAAGATATCATCCATCAACGCCGTTAACCTATATTATGTTACAGGTCCCGCAGGTTTCAACTAAGTCTTCTTGTGATTTGTTTTCCTCATACCAGCCATTTCCAGAAAGTTTGTATTCTCTGGTTGTTACTCATGTAAGACGAAAATCTTTCCACACTATAATCTCTCAGCATAAGATTATTCAGATTGTGCACAATCCATTTGGCTCTCTCTCTCTTTCTTCTCCTCTTTTCCCGCTCCACGGAAATGTAATGACACAACTACGGCTGTGAAAATCTCCTTCTTGGCAAGCTTATCTGCTTATCCTACATGACCTGGAATATAGCAAAACGTGGTCCTATTTTGCCCTGTCAAGCTGATCCGTTTTATTCACATCAATCTTAATTCAAACTCTAACTTTAGTGCGCACATTACGTTTTGAGAGTCATATTGTTTCACTATGTCCCGCCCTCTTTAATTTCTGTCCAAGTTGAATTGGACACATCTGTCATGTAAATTATTGCTTGTACGAGTTTCATATGTGTTCCGAATATTATACTCTGTGACAGTGTAGTCGCCGTAGTGTGTTGGCTTATTAGACGTAAGGCCTCGATTCAAATCTCAGGTTAGACATCAAAACGAAAATATTAAAAATTATTTCTTCGGCGACTTCCTCTCAACAGATTTCTTGTAAAAACTCTGAGCGTAAATAAAATTGCCAGGGAAATTTTCGCAAAAAATCTGTCTTTTGGAATCGACTTTAAACTGTAGGTCCCGCCAACCATATATAAAAATTAACACACACAATATCAGTGGTGTTAGAAGCTAGATCGTAATCCTGACTAAAGAGTTGTAAAGGCCTATTATGTATGTATGTGGCAGTGTAGTCCATTTCTAAAAAGGGAATGGTATTGTAGGGCTATATGGTATTATAGGGTTTACTGATTCTGTCTAGGAGACGATGATAAACCACCTTACCACAAATTATGGTAATAATCTTCAATCCAATTCAGCTGTAGAACAGGTTTCTATTGCTCCAGTTATGCTAGTGCATGCTAGTCTCTATACCGTATTGAACTCAGCTTGAGCTGTTTTCAAAATCATCCTGTGTTCTCAGACAATGGCCCCATAGGTCATAATTGGTCTAGTCATCTGGGAATAATGTATTGAGTGCAACCCCAATATTTTCCTATAAACTATCTGTTTTCTATATATCCGCCATCCAGGTCTATTTCCCATCTAGTACCGTTATCTCATTCAGGGTTCGAATATTCTTTTATTTAAGAAGTTCTTTTCCCTCTTGTAAATGGTAATATTGCTTGCATTTATTCTTAAGTCCTTCGACATGCCCCACCTGATTACAATCTCAAGATCTCTTCGAATAATGAGCATATTGCTTCGGAAGTCGATACCAACATACAGTAATTTCACCAAGAGTTCATCTATAACCAGAATGGACTTCTTGTGGGCAACCTCTAGTTGTTATTTTTTGCTCTATGTTTGTAACCACAGATAGTACATTCATATACATAATAAACCTCTATTATCCATCCAGATGGTATCGCTACTAGTCAACTATTTGTGATCTCACGAGGAGTATTGTCAAATGCTCTCTCTCTCTTCTATATTATATGATACTTAGTAATGTGATGACTTTAGTTATATATACATACATACATAATTGGTCATTACCACCCTTCAGTCAGGATTACGACCTAGCTTCTCACACCACTTTTGTTGTGTGTGTTAATTTTCTACATGAGTGGCGGGACCTACAGTTTAAAGTCGAATTAAAATGATTGATTTTTGAAAAATTTTTCATGGCCATTTTATTTACTCTCAGACTTTTTTGCCAGACATCTGCTCAGAGGCAGTCGCTGAAGTAAATGATGAGATGTTTGACCTGGGGTCAGTTACATATATATACTATTCTAAAAGTTCCATTTAATCGCACTGGATGGCTTCAAAAAATTAATTTAATTAATAAATTAATTCGATGACCCTCTCTAAGCACTCTCTCTCAGCAGTTTTTATAATTCAATGTAAATTTCAAATTCTTCTCATATTTATAGACTTTCATGTGTTTGAATAATATTTTTGAAGAAAATTTTTGAATAACAAATGTTTTACAATTAAAAATCTAATTTACATACATAACACTTATTGATATGACTGCCATTTCAACTATTTTCTAATGAACACGAATGAAAACTAAAAGCAGGCCTCTAAAGTAAGACATTTATGGGAAGTTTTTAAATTTTTGTTAAATAAATTGGGTTTGCTTTTTATATTTTCTGTAATGTTGCAATTGTCTTGCAGACCTGCTTGAAGAAGTACATCATAGAGACACTGCCGGTACACAAGCCGCACTAACAGTTATTTTTCCAGCAGGCATTTGCAGGTCTTAAAAATGTTATAATTTGCAAGCGTTGCTTATTTGTTAGTCTCTTCAAATGAAATGGCAAACAATACTGAACATTTTTATTATTGTCACATGCCACGAATATTTCTAACACTGAAAATCTAAATAGGAAATCATAAATTGTATATTATAAATACTTCTGAATGACTGAAGTCACCGTACAGTAGTAGGTAGTGTGTTAAGGCCTGGATTAAACCCAAGGTCAGACATCAAAACGAAAATATAAAAAAAATATTTCTTCGGCGACTTCTTTTCAGCAGATTTCTGGCAAAAACTCTGAAAGTTAATAAAATTGCCATGAAAAGTTTCTCAAAAATCTGTCGTTATTAGTCAACTTCAAACAGTATGTCCCGCCACACATGTTTAAAATTGACGCACACACAACTTCAATGGTATGAGAAGCTAGGTCGTAGTCCTGACTGAATTTTTGTAATGACCAATTATGTATGTATATGGATGTATAACGACTTCTTGATCAATTTATTTATGTTGGACAGAGTAGAATGACAAGAAGTTGGATCGGGAACATCTGGGAAGACTGAGCTTAATTCGGTGTCAGTTACAAAAGCATAGTAGGTTGCGATCTTAACATATCGTAATCATATTAATGGGACCATTTTCCTATTGTAGCACCATTTCCTCTTTTAGTAACTTTAGTGGTTGTGTGATTATGCTAACATTCCTTGTAATTGGTTAAGCAAGGCAATATTATTTGGTATTCCTGTGTATATAGTCCTCAGCCTTAAAATCCATATTTAATAGGGGGGCCTATGTTAGTATACTACACTTCTAAAACAGACTTTGAGACCCGAGTAAGGTTTATGATACTTTTTACAATCCTGCGTTATATTTCGAATATTGCATTCTTTTAAGACTCTGCTTATTGATCTGCTTATAAATGAATAATGTCAACGCATTGAAATATTATCAATTAAAACACGCAAAACATTTTATGCAACAAACATTTTGCGTACTGGCAGGCCTGATTGTCAGTCCGCAAGACACATATTCAAAGTCTTGAATACAATTACGACTACAAAAATACACATACTTGCATAGCCATCAATTCGTAGTGCTTCGGGGGGGATGGGAAGTCGGACCAATTCTAGATCAAGGTCAAAAATATCATAAAAAATAATAACAACAAATTTTAAATCTGTGTCTATGTAGGTATGAGTGTGCGTGCATTTGAAACAAGATTAATAAAATAGATGCCGGCCTAAATGACACATACTCGTACATATTCAGATAGCCGATCGCAGAGTGAGGTAATGCTTTCAGGTATTTTATTTAGTGGCAACGGTAGCACCAAAGACAGCCTAATCAAACAAGTATTACTTGAGCCATAAATATGAAATAATGTACGCATAAGTGTACCTGTGCAGTATTTATGCAAATATTCAAATGATACAATATGAGTATATGTAACACAGGGTAAACTAATAAAAGATGTTAGGGATTCCTATATCGTCAATTATTATGGAAAATTTTGCATTTTAAAAAGAAGAAAATATGAATTTGAAATTTCTCTTAGTGGTACATGCCCAGATTGTCAAAAGTTCTGTCACTCAAAAACTGGGTGATGTGAAGGGCACTCACATAGAAGCTGTTGTACCGATTCCGTTTCTGCCACATTCTGGCTGCTTCTGCGGTAATCCTGGTGGGGCAGACTAAGCTTGTCAGCAAAACGGTCAATAGCGCAGTGTCCCCTTAGCATTGCTGTTAGAGTGCGAACCGTTCTCATGTTGAACTCAAGTAGTTCCCTGGTTTTCTTGCTGTCCACTGCTGGACACAGCAGTTTTGAAATGCGGTATGTTTAGTTGCCAATGGTTTGTTGAAGTCCTTGCTGCTTTTTCCAATTTGTGGGGGCGAATATAGAGGGGATATATAGTCTCTTCCACACACATCTCATATCTCTTCCGTTTCTTTTCGTTTTCCTCTATGCCACAGTGGCCCGGAAGCCAGTAGAGACGAGTGTTTTGTCGACGAAAGTGTAGAGAGTCCATGCAACTCCAGATACACTTTGATGTGACGAAGTGGGATCCCAGCACTTTGTTTGATGTTGGACTGTCCACACACACGATCAAGCTCGAAGGAAGTGTTAGAGCCCTGCATGCAGCTTGTTCAAGGACAAAAATATCGCCCTGGTTAGGCGATATTATTGGTTAGTCTAGTAGGAGGTGTGTTAGCTTATTAGACATAAGACCACGCTTCAAACCCCAGGTCAGACATCTCCAACATAAAGAAATATAAAAAAATATTTCTTCGGCTACTTCCTCTCAGTATACTTCTGACAAAAACTCTGAGTGTAATTAAAATTGCCATGAAAAGTTTTTCAAAAAAATCTGTCGTTCGCATTCGACTTTAAACTGTAGATTCCGCCACTCCTGTATAAAATTAACACACAAAACGTAAGTGGGGTTCCTGACTGAAGGTTTATAATGGCCAGTTATATATGTCTGTAGGTATTCTATGAAGATGCCACTTTTAGTTCGAAACAAATGGCAAAAGATGTTAAATATTGCACAACAAACAACAAACAATTTCTGACCGTATAAAAGCTATGCAAACGATCCAAAAGTTTGGAAAACGGGTCTCATATGGATTGAATAACAGACAGATGAAAAACTGGAAAACTACTTGTGAAGTTTTACTTTAAAGACACGATAGAAAATAAGTGTTGCATTGAATAGTTGTTGGCAATAAAAAATGAATTTTTTTCGAAATCCTAAACAGAACAATCTCCAATTACGGCGGCAAAACCAGTTCGATTTGGCAGGAAGACAATGCTATATATTTGGTGGCGGGTGTACCACGAGCTCCTAAAACCTGGTGATACCACTAATACAGATCGCTACCTAAACTAATGATCAATTTCGAATTAAAAACGATCGAAAAACGATCGGCATGGGTCATAAGGCACGTCAATTTAATTTTGCAACATGACAATACACCGGAACAAAAAGCTAAACCGGCTGAGATAGGCTGGGAGCTGTTATACCATTCGTCGTGTTCCTTCCGACTACTGTTTGCTTCGACGGAACACGCATTGGCTAAGCACCACTAACGATTGTTAGGAGGAAATCGAAAATTGGGCGACTAATTGATTTGCTTCAACAGACGAACAGTTTTATTGGCGTAGAATCCTCAAATTGCCTGAAAGAAGGAAAAAAATGTGTGGTCAATATTTTGTAAAAAAAAATTTTTTTATTTTCCAATTAAAAATTCGCTCATTTCATAACGGTACACCTACTGGATAATTATTTATTTATTTTTTTATTAATTACAATACAATTACAAATTATATTTTAATTGTATACGAGCTGAGTAACTTTGACCATATGCTCGGTGTAGTCTCACAAACCAGAGTCTCTGGTGGGAATCGAACCCACCACCTTCACGCTAATAGTAGTGTGCTACCCACTAGACTACCAGGGCACCTTAGTGGACAATTAATTACTTGTAGAAAGTGTACTTATATTGAATAGGTTACTTTCAGAAACCATCGAGTTGAAACGGAGAACATTCATTAACATTTCATAGGGGTAACAAAGACGCCCTAGTCTAGATGTGAGGCCACGGTTCAAACCCTAGGTCAGATATCTTCAAACAAACGAAATTTAAATATTTCTTCGGCGACTTCCTCTCAGCAGATTTCTGGCAAAAGCTCTGAGAGTAAATGAATTTGCTATGAAAAGTTTCTCAAGAGCCTGTCGTTTGGAGACGAGTCCCACCACTTATGTATAAAATTAACATACACAACATAAGTGGTGTGAGAAGCTAGGTCGTAATCCAGACTGCGGTGTTGTAATGACCATTTATGTATGTTATCTAACATATTCGCTTTTTTTTGTATTTTAGCTAAAATTATGAGTATTAAATTATTTTTCTTTAATCGCTTTGAAACACCGTTTCTAGTCGAGCAACAGCCATATGAATAGGTATTTAAATCGTATATGAAAATATGCTGTAATACCTGAGCGTAAAATAGTTAAGATTTTAAATGAAAAACTAGTTTAATGCGTATTTTGTTTTTCATCAAAAACTATATGTTTGTTTGCTTGTTTGATATTCATAAATATGCATTAACGCTTGATTTTTACTATTTTACTCCAAGTAAAGCAAAACGTAAATCGTAATTTAAATGTGTACGGACGAGTTTGTGTTCATGGAAAAAGCGTGAGTTATTTCATTCGTATTTATGAGGGTGATATTTATAATGAATGACAAATTTTATGTAATAATGAAACATTAAACAATTGTTGAGGACAATTAGTTAATAGATTAAATGTTAGTGTTATTGTTTTATGTTTATAATCCTAAATAAAATGGTTTTGTTGACAATTAATTGTAATTTGCTGTTGTAATCGTTACAAGAATGAAATTTAGAGAATGGACTATGTGATGTCATAAGCTAGGCATTTCCCGCTTATAAACGTGAAAAATGGTACTTCAAACTTTAAATTTACTTTCGTTTATATGCATCCGTTTTTCTGAATACTTTTTTTTCCAAAATTTGTCTTGTACACTAGCTCCCCTGCTCGGGCAATTAAAAGTGTCTGGATATCTTTTTAAGTCGCCGTAGTCTAGTAGGTAGTATGTTGGCCACGATTCAAACCCTAGGTCAGATATCAAAACGAAAATATGAAAAAAATTTCTTCGGCGACTTCCTCTCAGCAGACTTCTGGCAAAAACTCTGAGAGTAAATAAAATTCCTATGAAGAGTTTTTAAAAAATCTGTCGTTCGGAGTCGACTTTAAACTGTATGTCCCGCCACTAATGTAAAAAATCCTGATTGAAGGGTTGTGATGACCAATTATGTATGTATATATATAGCATCGTTCAAATGTCTTCAAATGTTTCTCTGGCGCATAAGTCAGACCAATTATGTATCTCTGTACGTATGCATGTATGGATTTCTTTTTATCGGGATGTGTTAAATCATAGGGTTATGCTGAGAAAATAGCAATTATTGAGCCATTGAAATCCAATATACAAAAATTAGTAAAAAAAAATGGACAGCGGATAGAGCCTGTTCAATCCAAAAGTCCAAGTGATGCAATGTAGCCTCAGATAATTAATTACATTACATAATTAAAGCGCTTCAGTTAGGATTACGACCTAATTTCTCACATCTCTTATGTAGTCTACATTAATTTTATACATGGGTGGTGGGACTTACAGTTTAAAGGCGACTCCGAACGACAGATTTTTTGAGAAACTTTTCTTGGCAATTTTGTTTATTCTCAGAGTTTTTGCCAGAAAACTGTTGAGAGGAAGTCGCCGTAAAAACATTTTTTTTATATTTCGTTTTGTTTTGTTAAACCGTGGCCTCACGTCTAATAAGCTAACACACTACCTACTAGACTAGACTAGGCGGCGACTTGATGATTGATTCCTGATAGAAAACCTTAAATCCACCAATGTTCGCCTTTCGTATTTTTGCTACTAATCTGGCCTGGTGCAGGTCTTGGGCGAGTCAACGACCTGACTCTCTACGTAGTTAATGTTACAATAGGAGTCTTGACTATGCCTATAAAGTTTGCTAGAGATACATCTCCTTGAGCAATTTCTACGCAGTAAACCCACAGTGACACTGGCAACCAACAAATTATAACTTTATTCACCACCCAGAATTCTTAGAAGATGATCAAAGCCGGCATTCCATCAAATTCGAAGCCAGTGCTTGTCAATGAGACGAATAGAATTCTATCAGTTTGAATGCCATATGGCTATTGGCCCTCAGACGCGATATTCCGATACAAGAATTCCTCTCTTATAAGCACTGCTCTGTAAGCATTTTTGAAAGTTCTGTATACCCAAACTTAACTAAGTTTGAGAGAAGAGTAGGCAGCTCGGTACATTTGACAAAGGAACCCCTGACCTTTATCAATACTCAAAAGAGAATGAAATTGCATTGCATTCTACTTTCGATTTCCCGTGATTTGTAGAATACTGCATGTAAATAGAAGGATTTGGTAATTTTAGAAAATCAAACAAACTTTTGAGAAAGTTTTCCTGGCAATTTTGTTTAATCTCAGAGCTTTTGTCAGAAATTTGCTGAAGAAATATTTTTTAATATTTCGTTGTGTTGGAGATTTGATTTGAACCGTTGTCTTACATGTAATAAGCCAACCTTCGACCTAAAAAATATTGAAAATATTTTACAGTCATGGATATGTTGCGTTGAGTTAGCTGAGTACTGTCTAAAACAAGCATCAATCAGCTATGCCACCAGATTATCCTCGGTATCTGTGGCAGAGTAGAAGTTGGTCAGCGCCAGGGCTGCACATCAAAAGCACGACTACCCCACACTAGAAAACCAGTCAGAAAGTTTGATAAACGATGCTATATCCTTGACGTCAATAGATGATAGCTCCGTGAAGCTGACAAGAAATGGGGAACCAAATAACCTAGTATATCTGCACCTCGCAAGAGATGGGCACTGACAAAGAAAGTCTCCTCTTACTCAGCGGATCTGCATCCACGGCAGAAGTCGTTAAATGGGAGCAGCATCCTTTCCGCGTACCTATCCATAACACAATGATTTGTAAGCACGGCCACTGTGATTGAGATGATGCCACGATCAAGTCCAAGTAACTGTTTGGAACGCCTTTTATCCATCAGGGGCCAAGCGAGCCTAGCAGTGGAACAGAACTCCTCATTGACCCAGGATAGGTTGGCGTCTAGACAGAACTTACGCGTAATGGCCAGCTTGACCGAGGTGAGTGGCATGCCCAAGTCTACTGAAGAGGATTCCGGAAGGAGTGCACCAGTCTGCAGTTCCCCGGAATGTCACCTGGACCCAGACCAGTGTGACACTAAAGCGCTTAGAAAGAAGGTCGAGATAGCGACGACATTCCCTAACGATCCTAGAGTTATTCAATAGGAGTATAACGAATAGGAGTATAACTGTTTCTTTGTAAAAAAGAGGTAATAACTGCGTGGTATAAAGATGTGTCTCTCTGGATTTACAGGTAGTATTTTGTCTCATTGCTGAAATCATAGCCACTCATTTCTTTCTTGATTTTTTTTATTATATTCCTCTTATCATCCTTATATTCGTGTGTTTAGTTTTCTGTCATTAATGTGATTTGAAATTGATTTAAGTTAAGAGTAAAATACCATTTAATTACAAATGTTTGAAATGAAATTTATTCGACAGACTATTTTAATATTCCAACCTCACTTTTCAATTAACGTCTTTTGACATCAACGTACGCACAAATCAATTTTGCAAAATTCCATTAATTAATTTCCAAATATATAAACATTTCTGAAAAGTACAACAACTAAAGTAAATAAACAAAAAAATACAAAGACAACAACAAATACATGAAAAACATAGGATGCATACATACATACATACAGATATCTATGGATTTAGTCGATGCTAAGAGTCTATTTCCATAAACGTCGAAAGACATGCATCAGCCGGCCAATAACAACAACAAAATTAACGACATCAAAATGTTGTAACAAAAACAAAAAAAAATTAAATTCGACAACTTATATGCAACAACAACAAGAACATTAGCTATTAAATATACTTAGAAAATGTTGCATCTTGTCGTTATAGATTCGAAAATATATTTCAAATTCAAAAACTATTTAAAAAAAATTGTTTTTGTTGTTCGTGTTTTATTTTAATTTAATTTTTGCATAAATTTTGCGTGTATTACACGTTAACCTCGTGTTTGTAAAGCAACGTTGTTTTTTTTTTTTTTTTTTTTGTAACCACTGCCACTCTGCTACTGTCATTGCATACAGTCTTATTCAACAATTGTTGTTGTTGTTGTTGTCGTTTTCATATAATTTATGGCTGTCTTGGCCTACGTATTTGCACGACATACATCATTTAATAGCTAATGTATACAACACATCATCTTTTGAAGTTCTTTATTTAATAAAATAAATATTAAAACGAGAAATTGAATTTTTTTTATCAAAAAAAAAAAAAACATCATTTGGCCGGCTGTAATAAATTAATAAGCACTTGTATGTGCCACATAATAGTACAGGTGTTTTACGCATGTAATTAAAGCGAAAACGCAATGAAATTTGCCTCGATACAAATTAGAAAAACGAAATTTAGAGATCTTAGTTGATTGGTTCGAAGTCGTCGCGGTCTAGTAGTCAGTGTGTTAGCTTATTAGACGTGCGGCCTCAGTTCAAACCCCAGACCAGGCATCTCCAACTAAACGAAATATGAAGAAAAAATATTTTTTCGGCAGCTTCCTCTCAGCAGATTTCTGGCAAAAATTCTGAGAGTAAATAAAATTGCCATGAAAAGTTTCTCACAAAATCTATTGTTCGGAATCGACTTTATATTGTAGGTCCCACCACTCACGTATAAAAAAATTAGCGCACACAACATAAGTGGTATGAGAAGCTAGTTCGTAATCCTGACTAAAGGGTTGTAATGACCAATTATGTATTATGTATGTATGTATTGTCATAAATCGGTTAAAATAGTTCGGAACTTAATATATTTACAAAAAAAAAATCCGATGAAAATTCACAGCCAACTCGAGGAAACATAATGCTGTAAGGCTTGACCAAATGATTGCAGGGAATGCGTTATCGAATATCTCCAGAACTATTCTGAAAACTACATGCCATATTTCTATGTCAATTGCAAAAATTAAAAGGTAAATCAGATTTCTGACAAAAACTCTAAGAGTAAATACAATTGCCATGAAAAAGTTTCTCAAAAATCAGTCTCTCAGAATCGACTTTAAACTGTAGGTATCGTCACTCATGTATAAAATTAACACATACAACTTAAGTGGTGTGAGAAGCTTGGTTGTAATCCTGACTAAAGGGTTGTAATGACCAATTATGTATGTATGTAAAGTTAAACCCATTCCCCACTTTATACTGTTAACATTTAAACGAGTATGGAATAATTCAAGATGCTGTAATGAACGGAATATGAAATGTAAACAGCACCCTGAGGTAAAGTTTTAAACCTATCAAAAGACGTTATTATTAATTTTTCTACTCCATACTTCGTGGTGGGTACTAGTGAAGAAGGTAAACAATTATCTTGTTTTACATCAAAAAAAACCTCAACTTGATACGGCTCATACAAAGCTTTGCCTGCATCATTATTAACCATTATTAGCACTCTTACCAGTTTTGGTCCGATTTTCTGCTGTTGTTACTAAAAAATCTCTTGGCTGTTATAATGAAACCATCATTATCCATTGATATTTACAGTTGATGGATTATTTTTTTCCTTAAAGATCTATTAAGGATGGCAATCAAAATCCAGTTAAACTGGCACTTCCAATAGGAGTTTTTTTTTTCGGCAACTGCAAGTTTATGGTAGCCAGCTAGTTTTTAATCTACCTACTAATGTTAAAATGCGTCTCCATAGATTTGATAGCCTCAAACACGTATTAATTTCATCAGCTGATATTGATTTAGTGGTAGTGTTTGTCTAAAGAAGTCGCTGTAGTTTAGTAGGTAGGGTGTCAGCTTATTAGACGTAAGGCCACGATTCAAACCCCAGGTCAGACATCAAAACGAAAATATGAAAAAATATTTCTTCGGCGACTTCCTCTTCATTCGGAGGAGACTTTAAACTGTATGTCCCGCCACTCTTGTATAAAATTAACGCACACAACATAAGTGATGTGAGAAGCTAGGTCGTAATACTGGCTGAATGTGTGTATGTTTGTCTAATTTAAATCTACAATTCTCTTGTGTCATTGTGTGTTCAACAAGGTTGATCCAACTCCGACAATTTTTTCTCACAAGAATGGTTTAAAGGTATTCACATGTTTCATATGGAAAAATCACGCCTTCACAAAAGTCTACGTATAACGCATATCCCTAGATATGTTGCGATATTTCAATAGAAAAAAGCGCATAATTTGTAAATTCTATACTGTATGTACATATATACATACGTGTATACATACATATACATACATATATAGTATATACTGTTACGAAAATGGAAATGGTGTTTTGCTTTTACATCGTTTAATATTAAAATTATAAACAAAAGCTATAAAAACAAAAACAATGAACTTGTTTACATGATAAACAAGTAAACAAAAATATACCAACAAAAACACCAGTAGAGAAAAAGGGATAAACAAGTAAACAAAAATGCAACAACAAACATTACAAGAATAAATGTAAACAAAATACACAAACAACAATGAAGCAACGATGTTTACATTTATAGAGATCTTGAGAAGGCGAAACCACGAACATTCGACTTCAAGAACATTCATCAGAGTGTTTACTTTGCCATTTAAAAGGCAAGGCAATGCAGGCAATGAGTCATTAAAAATTCAGCCAGTTTTGTGTGAAGACGCGGTGTTTGAAAGGAATAATCGTGGTTTGAAGATCTCCGTTACAAAGATCTGTCGAACAATTGTTATTGTTTACGCAAAAGAGTGTAAACAATTGTTGTTGCTTACATCAAGTTGTGAACAGTGACACACAGAATTGTGCGAACAATAAAGAATTTAAATAAAACTAAACACAAATTTATCATATTTTAAACATTTTTAAAAGGTAAAAACGTAACAATATTGTTATATATAAATGTATATATACATATTTATGCAACATTGTTTGAAAAATATTGATTTGTACAATATTTCAGTTTATTTTCTGTCTTTTAATGTATCGATTACAGATATAAATCAAGGTCGCAAATACAGTTTTTTTGTTATAAACAATTTGCAAACTTTATTTAATTCTACCATGTAATTTAACACAAGTTTTTACGCTTAAAGTCATATTCGTTAAAATTACATACAACAACAAAATTTGTTTGAAATTATTGTTGTTAAATAAATCATATTCTTTGTTTTATGTTTCATTTCGAATTGGAAAAAAAGAGGGGGGGGGGGAAAATAGAGAAATCAAAATGTATTTCTAAATTACAATTGGCAGGTCAAGTGGTATTTTTATGAAACCTCATAATTTAATACGAGTTGGCAGTTTGGATTGAAATACAAGAGCTTCAATTAAATATTTAAAAACTTGCCGCATGGAAAATTATGAAAAAATAAAATAAAATAAAATAATATACAGTAATAATTGTGATATAAATATTGTATTCAAAAACTTATTTTTAAAATTAAGTGAAAATAAAAACTTTTGTGTAGATTATCAAAGATCGCAGAATTTTTTTTAATTGTAAAAAAAGAATATGAGAATTACTTACATGCTTTGTGGTGAAATAATTTTCTTTTATTTTTAATTAATTTAAATTTAGAACGTCAACACATGGAGGATAGCCGTAATATTGGCAATAGCACACATATGATATCCATTAATATCAAAAATATTGGAGTTCTTACTTGAAATTCGTAAGGCTAACTAACTTTAATAGAAGTCACCACAACACACCACATAAAAACCCATCATACTGAAGGTTGTTATCTGTTGATTGGTGAACTTCAAAAGACTAGTGCTATATGGCTTGATTGACAAATGTCGAATATCCATAATCGCTGGAAATTTTCTGTATTCCAGCTATACAGTAGTAGGTTTGAATTAAAATTTTTTATCATCTAATTGTGAACAATTTTAAATAAGTAGGTCTCCTTTTTAATGACTTCTATAGAGGCAATAATGCTGTATGTAGGCAAGGCGATTCCTTATCATGTGAACTCTTCATCTTCGTCATGCAGATTTTTCTGCGGAAGGCGGGAGTGTTTCGCAATGGCACTATTTTTCAAAAAAGCGTCCAGTTGCTTGCGTACGCTGACGACATTGACATCATAGGGCGTACCAAGCGAGAGGTTACTGCTGCCTTCAGTGCTATTGAACGTTAGTCTGGAAGTAAATGAGGTCTGGAAGTAAATGAGGGCAAAACGAAGTATATGTTATCGACAAGTAGAAACGTACGGCATATTGAATCTCAGATTACGGCTGATAACTATACTTTCGATATAGTCAAGGAATTTATTTGTCTTGGCTCCGCCTTTACCACCAAAAATTATGTCAGTCAGGAGATCAAGCGCGGGATCCCTCTTACCAACAGGTTACACAATTAACACTCTACAAGACAGAATAAGCCTCATGCTTCTTAATGGCGCAGAGGCATGAACCCTATTAAGCACTGATGCTTCAGCCTTGAGAGTATTCGAGAGAAAAATCATACGTAAGTTCTTCTGTCCAGTGCGAGTTGGCGATGATTACCGCATCCATTCCAGCAGTGAGCTGTACGGGCTCCTCAACGACAAAGACGTTGTGCAGCGTATTAACATCCAGCGGCTGCGCTGGCTCGGCCATGTCGTTCGAATAGAGGAGGATGCTCCGGCGAGACGGGTATTAGATGCGGAGATCTGCAGAAGTCAGCGAAGAGAAGGACCTTGTTTGCGTTTAAAGGACCAAATCGAGAAAGCCCTGTCATCGGTTTGTGTGGCCCACCGGCGTAGGCGTGCATGCAGCACAGGCGTCTGGAAGGATGTGTTAAGGCAGGCCGAAATCCGTTAATCGGGTTGTTAAAACCAAATAAAAATAAATAAAAAAATGAAGGCAGAAGTGGTCATAAAACCGAAAAAATTTGTAAGCTTAGCTCAAGTACGGCTCATTGTCATACTACAGTTGTTCATTCTCCCTAGTTGTGAAACTATCCGGAGCTACTGATGAAACTATTTAGACTACCAATGTGAAAATCGTTGCACCACCTTGCTCATATTCGAAGCTGTTCCCGATGTATTAACGAAAATCTTGCAGGCAGTCCGTAAGGTAGTAAATTCACCAGAAAAATTGATGCTTGTACCACATTTAACTTATATCTCCACAGGTAAATTGTTGTTCATAATAGTCATAACTTCCGCCTGGGAGACTCCGCAATATTTTTTTTATATTTCGTTTTGTTTTCGAGATGTCAGACCTGGAGTTTGAAACGGGACCTTATGGTATAATAAGCCAACACACTACCTTCTAGACTACGCCGGTCTATGTGATCCTAATTAAGAAGTAAGTAAGAAGTCGCCGTAGTCTAATAGTAGTAGCGTGTTAGCTTATTAGACGTAAAGCCCGGGTTCGTAGCCCAGGTCAGACATCAAAAAGAAATATGAAAAAAAAAATATTTCCTCGGCGAATTCCCTCAGCAGATTTCTGGCAAAAATTCTGAGGGTAAATAAACCTGCCATGAAAAAGTTTCTCAAAAATCTGTCGTTCGGAGTCGACGTTAAACTGTAGGTCCCGCCACTCACGTATAAAATAAATGCACACAACATGAGTGGTGTGAGAAACTAGGCCGTAATCCTGACTGAAGGGTTGTAATATCCAATTATGTATGTATGTATGTACATTTTCATAATTTGGAGGTATTGTTTTGGCGTTAAGTGATACATGATGGACGATAAAAATTTACTTACTTCCTTTATTGGACGCATTACCAACCCTTTAGTCAGGATTTCTACGTAGCTTCACCCACCACTCAATTTAACTTTCTTAGAATGTAAAATTAATTGGAAAAACCTTCGATATTGCTCTTAATGTTAGAAATACTATACATCTAGTAGTGCTTTAATATCGGTCGCTTTAGATTTTAAATAAACGAACAAACAAACTTGCAAACAAACTAATAAGCTGCCATATACATATATTCACGTTCAAATGAAAATTTTACACCTGCAGTAATTCTTGTTCATTGTATTGTAATTATGATTTCAAGAACTTTTAAACTCCCCCCACTAAAACTCAACTACGAAAGTCCTCAAGCATAAATAGTTGTTTGGCTAATAATTGTCATTAAAAATGTTCATATTCATTAAATTAATCTGTTTCAATCAAACATTTTATTAAAAACCTAATCTTAAATGACCCACATTCTACGGTATTTTATTTTGTTTTTGTTTTGCATTTAAAAAAATGATCTGTACGAGTATATCTTTGTCTTGTAATGACAAATTTAAAGCGTTTGGCATAAGCGAAAGAACAACAACAACCAAAAAAACCTACAAAACAAGTGCCAGATTTTAAGATTTTAATCGCTGTGCAAATTATTTTAAATTGTTCAAAGAACATTTATGCTATTAAAAGTAAATAAAAAAATAAAAGAAATCAACAAAAAAAAAATCAAATGTTTATGGTTTAAATTGAATTTGTTACACTTAAACGATTTTATAGATTATCTTGACTAATTTTGTCATATTTTGATTGAAACTCTAATAATGTAAAGTTTTTTTTGATACAATTTGGTTACAGAAAATTGCTGGCTAGAGAATAATTAATTTAACCGTCACATTAAGGTGCCACGTTTTGGGTTTAATTTTTGTATAAGTACTCTATAGCGTTACAAGTGGTAGATGTATATCCAAGGTGACCATATATCATAACTTAATATGTTATGGTGATATGAAGCGAAGAAAATATCTTTTGTTATTCAAATAGTTATTCACATAAGATATGTAGGTAGTTAGGTTGATGGAGAGGAAACCAACCAAATGTTCCATGCCAACTGACATACACCTAAGCCATCATGTAGGCTTGTTCTGTTCCTTACTCTTCATAAGAAATTTGTATCTTGTACAAAATTCCTTAGCTTCTTCCAGTCCATTGCTCTGAGATGAGTTATGTCTGGTGTAGAGTCATTACCAAAAACAAGTATTTCGATCTTATGAAGGCTGGGCAGCTGCACACAAAAAATGCTCCATCGTTTCAATGTCACACATGCCCCTTCATTCAGCATTTTCCAGTACGCCAATACGGTTTGTCCCGTAAGCACACTCATTAGCATGCTCACGTTACCCTTGTTTAGTTTTAAAATATCCATCGCTCTCTTCTTATTAAGATTTCCCCAAAGTATTTTGCAATTCTTCCTACTGTGTCATGGTTCCATAATAGCCTATATGACGTTACCGCCCACCTTCTCAGTTTGATCTTTAGTGCATTGAAAGCCATTCATATATTACATACCTAGATTATGGTATGTTATACCCTGGCTCTATTAGCCAGAATATTCGCATCCTCATTTCCAATCACTCCATGGTGGCTTGGAATATTAAGAAATTAAAAATTCGGACTCAAAAACTTCCTTTTAGTTTCACATGGACTAATGTATAGTATAAATCAGGCCAAGCTGCCTTTTTATGAATCTTGTGTTCTATACGTAGGACTTAAATTTAACAGCGTATAGTGCATGTCAACCTCTGTGCCTTAAGTGACTCAGTTTGAGTTGTTGGATTCGTTACTTTCGAATGCAAGAGATTCATAAATGGCTTCTATTAAATCTACAATAGATCTCTGCGGTAATTTGCGCGTCCTTTACCACATGCATGTTGCCTAGTATACGGTGTCACGCGTTTTGATGCTACCGTTTTCTCAATGCTGCTTTTTCAACATGGAGTAAGCCAACTAACACTCTGGACGTGGCAACTGTTCGCGCAGCGCATTGTATAGAAATACAAAAGATATAGTTTATAGCAGAAATGAAAGATAGAGTAATGTGCGTCATTTTTGTTTTGGGAATTGCTTTTTAGTAATAATTCTCACTTTTTTATAATGTAAGTAATCATATATAATGTCAGACAAACGATCAAACACTTAGAGTCTTTGCTAAGAAACGAACCTACAGCCTCGGCACTTGAAATTTATCAACTAGGCCATCGGGACACCCGATTGAATTAAATTGAATTCGTGTGATTGCAAAAGGGTCCGCCAAATAACTTTTTTTTTTAAAAGGCTTAAAAAAACTGTTGAATATTTTGTCAAGTTTCTTTTTTTATTTGAAAGTACAATCCTTCCGGTTAATAATGGAAAATAATTTCATTCAAATGGCTGCCTCGGCTGATCATGCAGTAGCCTACATGATCCGTCCAATTTTTAAGCACATTATCGATTGTGTGCAGCTGTATTTCACCAATGGCTTCACGAATATTGTCCTTTAAAGCGTCAATTGTCTCTGGCTTGTGGGCGTAACACTTATCTTTGACGGCACCCCACAAATAGCAGTCAAACGGTGTCAAATCGCAGCTCCGAGGTGGCCGAACGACATCAGCTCTGCGGCGGATAATGTGCTCTTCAAAAACAGGGCGCAAAACATCGAGTGTAGCTTCGGCTGTGTGGCACGTAGCGCCGTCCTGTTGAAACCAAAAATTCGTTCAAAATGGCCCGATAACGATCGCCACTGACGGTAACGGCCATTCCTTGCTCATTTTCGAAGAAAAATGTCCCAATTATGCCCCTGAACCAAAATCCGCACCAAACAGTGACTCGTTTTGGGTGCGTCGGCTTTTCAAAGTATGCGTGCGGGTTTTCTGTGCCCGAAATGCGACAATTTTGCTTGTTTACATACCCGCCAAGATCAAAATGAGCTTCATCTGAAAAGATTGTTTTGTTTGCCAAAATCGGCATCTTCTGTAAGTCGATCGCAGGCCCACATAGCGAAGCGAAAACGCATTGGATGGTCAATTGACTTCAACCCCTGAATCAATTGGAGTTTGTATGGCGTCATACCAAGGTCTTTATGCAAAATTCGTCTCAATGATGTTCAGTAGTTGAGAACGACGGTGAATTGATATTGATGGCGCTTCACGCACACTTTCTGCCACAGCAGCAATATTCTCGGGTGTACGCACTGTTTTTGGCTTTTCATGCTTTGGTTTATCGATGAGGATGCCAGTTTCTTTCCCTTTTTTCACAAGATAACGAACATACGGAGCTGACGGTGCTTCTCTTCTTCCAAAATCCGTACGCAATTTTCGCACACATTCTGCAACATTACCATGATTTTCAAAGTAATGTCGCAATATTTCCCAGCGTTTTCAAGCGTGTACACAACCATATTCGTTCAGCGGAAGGATAAAACTAATTATCTGTCAAATCAGACATGAGCTAAGTGTTACCATTCACGAAATTAGCACTAGTTGAAAAAAAAACGTTAGATAACCGACCCGATAGTTTCATCTTTAACATTTTTACCCGTAAAAACTACAATACTTCATGATTTTGAAAAGAGTTTTGTAACGAAATTGGATGATAAAACTAAAAGAAGCAAAGTAAGCTGATTTAACGATAAAAAGTTGCAGTCTGATTGAATGAATCTCCAATACTTGGAAACTTACACAAGTAGTGTTAATGAAGGCAGGGGGTTATTGTTACCTACCATTACAGTTCTTTGTTATTCTGACAAAAAACAACAAAAATATCTCGCCATCTACAGATAGTTACAACTATAAGTGGTGTTTCAAATGTAATAAGAATTTAAAAGTTCTTGATGTTTGGGGCGGTAGATTTAATGCGACATTAGCTGGGACCAACTTTATTACACGTAAGTCTGTGGTTCTGTGTATTTTACGACTTCCTCTCAGCAGGTTTGTTTTAAAAACTCTGAGAGTAAATAAATTTGCCATGAAAAGAATCTCTTCAAAAATCTGTCGTTCGGAGTCGACTTTAAACTGTAGGTCCTTCCACTCATAGACAAAATTAACACACATAACATGGGTGCTATTAGAAGGTAAGTTATAATAGTGATTAAAGAGTTGTCATAGCCAGTTAAGTAAGTAAATATAAAAAAGAAAGCTGCACAAAAAAATTACGCTTGAAAAGTGCGCTTTAACTGTGACACAAGATTTATAAACAGATGTCGATAAGAACAACTCCCACTGTGATTCCTTTCACTGTAGGGGTAGAATCATAAATTTAAAAAAAATAGACGTGAAACCTGGTTGATCTATAGGCGAAAAAATTCATACAAATTTAATATTTCGAATTTTATTAAAGATACAACAGCTGTTTAATTAGAGTTTGTTTTAAAATATTTCTTAAACAAATAATTATGAGATGTTAATATTTTTAAAATTATTTTTTTACCAATTAAATACAAACCAATTAAGGCTTTCAAAGCCGAATGTCGCGCATGTTTGTTATGCACTGTATTGGCTGTTGGTGCAAACAAAATAGTCGTCACTTGAAGTAAAATTTTTTAACAGCAGCAACTAATTTGCGACCACCTTTTAATAACACCATCGCAAAAACAGATAAAATATCAATATTTTAAATTGTATGTAACAACATACATACTTACTTACATACATACATATGTATGTAAGTGTATTTGTGTAGGTGTGTAAGTGTTTATGTTTTAAACTATTTCCATCCACTGTACTCATATTGCCTATATTTACTCTCCTATGTTTGCAAGTGTTGTGTTGTGTTGTGTTTTTGTCCATATTATTTATACAATTAATTTAAATTTGTCAGATTTTTATCGAAAATTTCAATCAAATCAGTTGTTGTTTTTATTTTGTTTTGTATCTGGTATTGTAAATTTTTTCTCCATAGACCCAATAAATTCAATTGAATTCATAAAATATTGTTGAGTGTTTATTTTTATTTTATTTTTATTATTTTTTAGATAAAGATTTTAAATATTTGTTTAGATTTTTGGTTAAATTGGTTTTATTTGCATATGCGTTATGTGTTAAAAATATTCTATTTTAAATTTAAAATAGTTGTACTTTTCTTTAACCCCATGTTGTTATAGAAATTTTAGGTTGGCCTCGTACTACAATAAGAATTTTATATTTTTACGTCAATAAATAAACACTATCTAGTAGGTAGTGTGTTCACTTATTAGACGAGAGGCCGCGGTTCAAACTCCAGGTCAGATATCTGCAACAAAACGAAAAATGAAAAAAGAAAAGAAGTTGGTAACCATCTATCTACAGTGCTCGTCGTTGATAGATCAAAGAAATATTGGCTGATGACACCACTAGAATAAAATCCAGTGAAATTTTTAGGATGCATAGGCTAAACTGTATTAACTGAACACCACTCAAAGGGTGGACCTTGGTAGGTACCAGAGATCAGCAATAAATCTTTTTTTCGCTGCTCATAAGTAGTCATGAAATTCCGAGTCAACAGTATTGAAAATCAATTTGTACTCACTACAACGTTGATTTATAAGTA
This sequence comes from Sarcophaga subvicina, assembly GCA_936449025.2. NCBI lineage: Eukaryota > Metazoa > Arthropoda > Insecta > Diptera > Sarcophagidae > Sarcophaga > Sarcophaga subvicina. The sequence continues at coordinate 32,634,402 of OW388081.2, forward strand.
CAGGTTGCAATGAGTATGAGTCCAACGTTGACATCAAACTCATAACATTCGAAATATGTTTGATGCATAAATTTAAAAAAATACTTATAATACTCATAAATGATTCGAGTGATTCGAACCATTCATCAAAATTTACAGTCTGAGTTGTTGTTGCATTTACAAAAAAAAGAAGAAAGAAAAAGACAGACAGCAAGCAAAGCAAACACTCAACCTTCTAGTGAGTATTGTATTGTTCGTACGCGAATCATACTTATTTTGTGATTCTTGTAAGTAAGTGTTGAGTAATGGAGAGTCGAAATCAACAACATTATACGTGTTGTTAAGTATGAGTATGATGAGTACTTGAAACATTGAATATAAGTAGTAAATTGAATATAAGTAGTAGTATAAAATAAGTATGAATGCGTATAAGTATTAGAAATTATGAGTATGATACTCATTGCCGATTTCTGGTAGGTACTAAACATATTGTTACTGGATAGTGGTGTTCATTTAAAATGTTCCTGTATAAAGGCTCATTGTAGCTCATTGCTTAGCTAATGAACGCCTTGAATATATTAAACGAATTTTCAATATTTTGATGCCTTTGCAGGTTATTTGTTTTAATATTTCAAAATTTTCCCATAAGTTTTTATATTGTTAAGGTCAATTTTGAAACAATTAATTAAAATTAAACATTTGTTTTCATAGTGGGCTGTTACTGGTGTGGGAGTTTATAATCTTGTAGTACTTTTATGGGTTAAAAGTACGTGTTATAATTTCATTCATAGAATTTATGGTGTTTGCGTCACTGTATTTATTCATTTGTTTAATGCATTTATTGCAATTTATTCATTCACTTAAGTTTTGTTTATTTTCTCATTTAAAATTTTTGCATTGAAACGCATACGTTTATGCAGTGAATTGTCTCTTTTTGTACACGCATTGGTTACATACATACATACAATCTTGTTCGCCATTTATTTGTTTTAACATTAAACTCTACAAGTTAAAATACTGACTTAATGTTTTGTTTAGCACGTAACGTACGGCATTAACCACTTTATTATGTTTAGCACGTAAACTGGAGCAAATGATTTAAATTTTAATGTCGTTCATGTTCATTTTATTTGCGCAGTTGATTTTTGTTTAATCTACACAGTTTTTCTTTGTTTTGCTACTATTTTTAAATTTAATTTTTCATATACGATATTATATTATTTGTCGCGTATGTTTTTTGCATTAATATGGCTCCGAATTGTCTGTCTAAGATGATAAAGTATTAACCTTCAAACAGGTAGTGTTTCAACAACATTTTATTTTTTGTCGACATCTGATTAATGGAGTTTTAATGCGACTGCAAATTTTGTTTTGCGTATGTGAAGGCATTTCAATAGGAGGTTATGAATAATAGAGCTTATAAAGTACTTTAATTGCAAGCTATAATCACACAGAATAACTACTGTGTGGCATTAGTAGCTACCAATACTATATTGAAAGGTAGAGAGAAAGAGCGTAGTAAGGAAATTTAATGCGTAATTCTTTTAGTATTTCGTTTTTCAGTGTAAATCATTTCAGTATAAAAAGAAGATTCGTAATATGTGGCTAATTCCCAGTAGGGTTTGCCATTTCACCATGAGGAAGGAGACTAATAAACGATGACGTGGAATTTTTATTGTCAAAATTTGTAAAGAGTGGAAGAAATGTGCTTTGAAAATTACGTCAATTTGTTTTAATTCTTCTTTTAAGTGCGACCAACACTTAGGAATAACCTCTTAATAACTTACACAGAGCACTGTATTGGATTACGGAAAAATTAATCACTGGTTAGGCAGGTATTTAATTTTATTACTATTCAATAATTATTATAGTATTCTATAATTATTGTAGTGTATACAGTGTTATACCCTGGTAATCATTTTAAAATAATACTCAACAGTTTCAAGAAAGTGTAAAACATCAGATTCTGTGATGGAAATTAGGCCACTAAACCCCACACTCACATATTAGCACACTACACATTAAACCGCCCAGGAACACTAAATGAAGCACATTTTTGACTCAGTGTGTACGTTAAGAAATAAAATTTATTGCACCAGTGTACTGTAAACGATTCACTGTTTAGAGGGGTTAAAGAGCAGCCAGTTTTGTAAGCCCAGAAATCATAACGGACTGCATTATCATCCTCGTTATTATTTGCGCAGACGTGTCTTCCTTTCCTTAGTAGTCGCCGTAGTCTAGTTGGCTTATTAGACGTGAGGCCACTGTTCAAACACCAGTTCAGACATCTCCAACAATGAAAATGAAATACGGAAAAATATTTCTTGGGCCACTTCCTCTCAGCAGATTTCTGGCAGAAACACTTGCAATTGGAAGGAAATAAAATTGAAAAAGTTTTTCAATAATATGTCGTTCGGAGCCGATTTTAACCCGATTTTTTAAGTCGATTTTTTAAACAACATAAGCGGGTGAGAAGCTAGGTCGTAATCCTAACTAAAGGGTTATAATGACGAATTATGAATATATGTATGTACATATGTCTCTTCCTTTCATATATACTACATCGTACATTTCAATTATTTCCTTTGAAGGCATTCCTATGAAAGAGCTTTTCAGCAAATTATGCCCATTTCTGTGTGAACAAACAAAACTGCCAAATTTGGGACGACACCAATCCACATGAAATGCAAGAACGTCTAAGGTATCCTGAAAAAGTTACTGTTGGTTGTGGATTTTGTGCTTGAGGAGTCAGCGGTTCATATTTCTTAGAGAAGTCGATCCAACAACTGTATATTCAACATCTTTTGGTCTGAATTGGATGATCTAAACACCAACGACATGTCACTTCAACAGGTTGGCACTACATGATACAAAGATCATGCTTCATTGGGTATTCTGCACGTACAATTTGAACTTATAGACATATCGCGTGAAGGTGATCGTATATGCGATAAATACGCAAACCACAATCGTCTTCTAAGCCAACATAACCCATGCTATTGATCAAATTTATTCTGGTTTATGAGCCGGATTAATGGAAAATTTTACATTTTGCTGGTTTTAATTGTGGTTTTTTGCAATATTGCTAGACCCTGCTGGACACGTATAGATAAGAAGAGGACTGACTCACTAGTGTCCTTAATTGTATGGTTACCCATAATAGCGATTCTTACAGGCCACTGTCCTTTTGGTAGGTACGAGAAAGAATCAACTTTCCGGCAAAGGAGCTGTGAGTCTGGCGCGGAGAAGAAACTGTCTTTGCTCTTGTTGAAAAGAGACGGAAGTTTTCACTTTCTGACATCTTTGACTGAGCTCTATAATATAACGATTGCCGCAATAGCAAGATTTATTTTAGACTTTATTTTGGTGTTCTCTAGGGAATGCTGGATTCCCGTGTAGAATTGAGTGTGTTAACCCAATGGCCCTAAATGGTGGCCTAAGTGAGACCTCTTCATTTTATTTATGGTAGTAATGGCACAATATTTCCGGCCTTAATATTTGTGATGGACTTAATTACTTCAACTGTTTACCTTGCTTTCTGAAAGCTATAGGGTAATTATATTTTTTAATCACAGTAGAATATATGCACTGAGAACTATCTCAAATTTTTTCGTGCACACTCCTAATATATATAATTTATGTTTGTGTTAAATATACCTGCCACCAGGCGTACTTAATATTTTCCGTAGGTGATACAATCCCATTAGAACTCCACTTAATAGTAAAGGGTGTTTTTTATAGAGGTATAGAACTTTATGTTGCAATAAAACAACGATGGATTATTCGATTGACATGAATTTTATTTATCCCAAAGATAATCTTGTGGCATTACATTTTAAATAATATTTCTGGCATATGACCGCCACGGCTGGCGCGGATGTAGTCCAATCTGGACGTCCAATTTTCGATGACTTTTTCCAACATTTGTGGCCGTATATCGGCAATAATACGGCGAATGTTGTCTTCCAAATGGTCAAGCGTTTGTTGCTTTACCGCATAGACCAATGACTTTAGATAGCCCCACAGAAAGTAGTCTAGCGGTGTTAAATCACAAGATCTTGGAGGCCAATTCACAGGTCCAAAACGTGAAATTGGGCGGTTACCAAACGTGTCTTTCAATAAATCTATTGTGGCACGAGCTGTGTGACATGTTGCGCCGTCTTGTTGAAACCACATCTCCTGCACATCATGGTTATTCAATTCAGGAATGAAAAAGTTAGTAATCATGGCTCTATACCGATCACCATTGACTGTAACGTTCTGGCCACCATCGTTTTTGAAAAAGTACGGACCAATGATTCCACCAGCCCATAAAGCGCACCAAACAGTCAGTTTTTCTGGATGTAACGGTGTTTCCACATACACTTGAGGATTACCTTCACTCCAAATGCGGCAGTTTTGTTTGTTGACGTAGCCATTCAACCAGAAGTGCGCTTCAACGCTGAACAAAATTCGCTTATAAAAATCGGGAACAACGGTAATCTCGTTTTGGGCCCATTCGACGAATCTACGCCTTACTTGATGATCGTTTGGCTTCAAATCTTGCACGAGTTGGATTTTGTAAGCACGCAAACGAAGATCCTTCCGCAAAATCTTCCATAAAGTGGATGGACACAGATCCAATTCCTGTGCTCGATGGCGAATGGACTCATTCGGGTCTTCCTCAATGCTACGCTCTACAGCAGCAATAGCTTCTTCTGTACGCACCGTACAGCGTCTCTGGGGATGCGAGTTATCAATAAGAGTAAACGTGGTGCGAAAACGTTCCATGGTTAATCGAATAAACTGCTCTGATGGACGATTTTGTCGACGATAAAATGGACGTAGTGCGTGATACGTTTTCCGCACAGAACCATTATTTTGGAAATAAAATTGCACTATTTGCAAGCGTTGTTCAGGCGTGAGTCTATTCATGATGAATTGCCAAACCAAACTGAGAATAAATCACTTGACAGCTGTTAAATCGGTCTCCATATTGAAAAGTAATGCCAACTTAAAGTTCTATACCTCTATAAAAACCACCCTTTATATATAATTGAAAATTTATACATACATAATTTGTCCTTACAACCTTTTACTCGGGATTACGATGACTTATGTTGTGTGTGTTAATTTTAAACATGAGTGGCGGGACCTACAGTTTAAAGTCGACTCCGAACGACTGAATTTTTGAGAAACTTTTCATGGCAATTTTATTTACCATCAGAGATTTTGCCAGAAATCTGCTGAGAGAAAGTCGCCGAAGAAATACTTTTTTGTATTTCGTTTTCATGTCTGACCTGAGGTTTGAATCCTGGCTTTACGTCTAATAAACCAACACACTACCTACTAGACTGCTGCGATTTAATTGATAGTGACTATATTACTGTTCAATGACTCAGATTTACCAGGGTTGTTCTTGAAGTCGCCGTAGTCTAGTAGGTAGTGTTTTGGCTTATTAGACGAAAAGCCAGGGTTCATATCCCAGGCCAGACATCAAAACATAATACAAAAAGTATTCTTCGGCGACTTCCTCTCAGCAGATTTCTGGTAAAAACTCTGAGAGTAAATAAAATTGCCATGAACGGTTTCTCAAAAACCTGTCGTTCAGAGTCGACTTTAAACTGTAGGTCCCCCCACTCATGTACTAAAATTAACGCACACAACATAAGTGGTGTGAGAAACTAGGTCGTAATCCTAACTAAAAGGTTGTAATGACGAATTATGTATGTTCTTTAAGGGCTTCTCAAAATAATGCGTTATAAAGCAGAGATAAATTTCCACAAAACTACACCGTTTTTCTCAATTAATAATTGCAGCATAATCTTGAAAAATAATTTTACATCCTCCCTTAAAAGCTTTTTGCTATATGTATTGATATAGTATGGTGACCATGATACTTTAACCACAACAATTTCCTTAAGTCGACATACGTTATTATTCCTTATTATCACAATTGTGGTCTTAGAGCTGCTTTTCAACATTTTAATAATGCCATCATTGTTAGGAAACGATTATTTTATTATTTCGTTTTATCAGCTCCATTTGATCATATTTGAACCACGCAAATATCCCACATTAATTGTTATGGGAATACTTTAAATGAAAACTGTTAAATTCTATAACAACATTTGAATAAATAAAAACGCTAAAAACAACAACAACAATAAGAAAATAGAAAAAACGTTAGAAAAATATTAAAAAGACTTCGTTGTATGCAATGTGCTGAATTCGAATCGAAGAAGTTCCGCAATGAATGTACATACGTACCAGCAGTATCTTGAATACACCAGACACCAGTTACATGGTTCTCTTACTGTTCGCACTATGGCCTGTAGCTGTTTTCTTGTATTGAAATTCATAAAAAAAACTTCTCTCCACTGGAAGTGGCAGGCAGACGACTATGGAGTGTATGCGAATTTGCAAATGATTCGGCTAATGATATTGCAATTTATTTTATTTGTTACAAATAAAATAGCAACAACAACAATAACGACAACAACAATATGCACATCATTTAACATAAAAATTGCATGTGAACTTCAATAAACGAAAAAAAAAAAAATAAAACGAAACGAAACCATTGAATAGAAGAAAGAATATTGCATTGAACTGGATTGAAATGACCAGCTAACGAAAGACGAACAAGCAGTCCACGGAGACAAAATAGCCATTGATTGCTTTTATTCTCTATTCAGTTCAGTTCAATTCTTTTCTTTCATTTTATTTCTGGAAAAACAATGTATACTGGAACATATCAGAACATATTTTAAATTTTTTTAGTTTTTCTCTTGAGAGCCACAAAGGAACCCACTTTTTTTGTTTTTTGGTTTATGGTGTGTAGTCTGCATTTTAGCCTATAAAATCAACCAAATTGTTATCATTGAAAAAGAGAAATACACTCGAAGAGAAAGTCTAGCAATTATTAGACGAATGCAAGTGAGTCCAGGCTAAAGCTCTGAGAGTTATTCAAATAACCTTGAAAAGCTTTGCCTAAATTTGTCGTTCGAAATCGTCGTTAAACTGGGAGTGTCATCACTCATGGGTAAAGTTAACACAAACAAAATGAGTAATATGAGAAGCTAGGCTGTAAGCATGACTAAACGGTTCTAATGGTGAATAACTAATTTGGGTTCAATTTCCTCTTGAGTTTCTGATGTCTTATATTATAACCAGCATTGACACTTAAGACAATTTAGGTGGAGATGGAAAAGGTACAGAGATTAGCATGTGCTAGTAAAGGGTCCGCCAAATAACTTTTTTTTTTAAATGCTTAAAAAAAAACTACTGAATATTTTCTCAAATTTATTTTTTTATTTGAAAGTACAATCCTCCCGGTTAATAATGGAAATTAATTTCATTCAAATGGCTGCCTCGGCTAGCCATGCAGTAGCCTACACGATCGGTTCAATTTTTAAGCACATTATCGATTGTGTGAAGCTGTATTTCACCAATGGCTTCACGAATATTGTCCTTTAAAGCGTCAATTGTCTCTGGCTTGTCGGCGTAAAACTTATCTTTGACGGCACCCCACAAATAATAGTCCAACGGTGTCAAGTCGAGCTCCGAGGTGGCCAAACGACATCAGCTCTGCGGCTGATAATGCGATCTTCAAAAACATTGCACAAAACATCGAGTGTAGCTTCGGCTGTGTGGCACGTATCGCCGTCCTGTTGAAACCAAATGTTGTCGTTCAACATGGCCCGATAACGATCGCCATTGACTCTAACGGCCACTCCTTGCTCATTTTCGAAGAAAAATGGCCCAATTATGCCTCTGGATCAAAATCCGCACCAAACAGTGGCTCCTTTTGGGTGCGTCGGCTTTTCAATGTATACGTGCGGGTTTTCTGTGCCACAAATGCGACAATTTTGCTTGTTTACATACCCGCTAAGATCAAAATGAGCTTCATCTGAAAAGATGACTTTTTCTTGCCAAAATCGGCATCTTCTGGTGTAGGCTACTTACTGCATGTCCAGCCGAGGCAGCCATTTGAATGAAATTATTTTCCATTATTAACTGGAAGGATTGTACTTTCAAATAAAAAAAGAAATTTGAGAAAACATTCAGTAGTTTTGAAAATGCTTTAAAAAAAAGTTATTTGGCGGACCCTTTATAAACGGGACAATTAGAAGGCGCTAGAGACTCTGTTGGATTAAAATTTGTTGCACACGGCACAGCTTTCGAAACTGTGCTTACAAAAGGCAACTTGATGAAAACACATGGCTGACAACTCCCTTTCAAATTGTCTCCTGCGTAAAACCAAAACATTCGGTGGCATTGGGGGAACGGATCGGGTTGTTTTGGCATGTTGCGATGAGGAGGATTGGAGACTATCGAACACCTCCTCTGTAACTGCCCAGCCTTTGGTTAGTTGAGGCTGAGGACCCTTGGCAGGGCCTTCTTTGAGGGTTTGAATTCTGTGTCGAGAGCCGACATCAAGGTTCTCCACAGATTCATTAGTGGCTTGGGCTGGTTGAGAGGTACTAGGGCTTCATCATTGTAGTCGCGCTCTCCCCCATTTTTTGTTGTGCCTGGTCTGTGCAATTCCTCCGCTTCCCATTCTGCCCTTTCCTACATTCTCTCCTTTTTATCCTATTCCCTCTATTATCCTTTCCTCTTTAAGGACATTGTACTGTACTTGTCTTAATTGACAAGTACACGGTCTCTAACCTAACCTAACCTAAAACCAAAACATTCAATGTTTTTGGGAATTATAGTACGACTATATACGTTGCCGTAGTCTAGTAGGTAGTTTGTTGGCTTATTAGACGTAAGGCCACGGTTCAAACCACACTTCAGATATCAAAACGAATATATGAAAAAATATTTCTTCGGCGACTTGCTCTCAGCAGATTTCTGGAAAAAACTCTGAGATCAAAAAAAATTGCCATGAAAAGTTTCTCAAAAAGCTGTCGTTTGGAATCGACTTTAAACTGTGGGTCCCGACACTCATGTATGAAATTAACACACACAACATGAGTGGTGTGAGAAGCTAGGCCGTAATCCTGACTGAAGGGTTGTAATGGCCAATTATGTATGTATGTAGTACAAAGGAACAGGACTAAGCAATATTATTTGATTGTTAGGCCGCCATCTGAGCAGCCTGCTATGAACATAATTTGTCATTACAATCCTTTAGTCGGCCTTACGACCTAGCTTCACACACCACTTATGTTGTGTGTGTAAACTTACACACGAGCGGTGGGACCTACAGCTTAAAGTCGATTCTGAACAACAGGTTTTCGGAAGTTAATCCGAAAATAGTACAGAACAGGCCAATTGGCTTTCGAGAGAGTTTCTATGCTACTGATGGGGTCAGAATCTTTCTGTGGGGTGGGATGAGATGTTTAGAATGTAATATTCAGCGGAAGGGATTGTAAAGAGAGGCAAAGACTTTTCTCGAACCAAATAGGTTTGAAGAAATCTAAATTTCTTTTGGGAAATTACAAATCTAAGGAGATTTGCATCAGACTATCTAGGAGGAACGTTTCTGTGGAATGGGATGAGCTGTTTGGAAGGTAAGACTCAGCGGAAGGGAAGATAAAGAGAGGCAAAGCCTTTTCTCAAACCAAATAGGTTTAAAGCAATTCAAACTGTAGTTGGGAAATTACAAATCTGAGGAGATTTGAATCAGACTATCCAAGTATAACTTGAGTTCGACAAGGCACTCAAGGAACAAAATCAGTTCAGAATCAGTTTCGTCGGGAACACAATACTTCTGTGATAATGTGAAAGAATCATTAACCCACACAAGCGTGGAACCTGTGATGTATTAATTCATCGCAAAAGGAAATACCAGGATGGTGGATAGGAAATTGAAAGCTTTGTCAAGGCAATAGCATACCCATAATGGTTTGTGGTCCTATGATCGCATCCTTATCATTTGTATGAAGTTGTTCTTATGAGTGTAAAATTTCAGTCGCATTTTATTGCCCCTCACGCTTATATATATATATGTGTGTGTGTGTGTCTGTAAGTTGAAGTCTGATTGCCTCCGGCTTCTAAACAGTATTTCGATCATGCATGTATGGAATGGTAACACATTTCATTTATTTGTTTTGCAGCCTATTGCTATAGATTTTCTGTTGTTGTTGTTGTTGGTTTGTGTTGGCTGCTTTTGATGCTGGCTGGTGCTAGAGCTGATGTTGGGGCTATTTTCCTTTTGTTTAGACGACCAATTGAAAGAGAAAGAAAATAGAAATGATAGAAAATTTATGCGCTGAACCAAATACCGCCAACGTAAGCAATAAATCTCATTTTATGCACCACCATCCGCCATTCAAGCATTTAAGCAGACATCCTCCATGGTAATACAAAACTAACAACAACAATATATGTATGAATGTATGTATGTATAGGCAAAATGCATCTGGTAACATTGACCATTTTTAGTACACCGAAAAACCCTTTTATAGTTAACGCTAATGTGGCCAAAATGAACTTGACACTTGAATGGCCAATTAACAGTTGCAACAGTTTTTGCCGGTCAAAACGAAAACGAATTTTTAGTTGAAGTTCCCAAAAATAGAAAACTCTCTCAGAGTAACAGTCGTAAAAGACTAAAAACAAAAGAATTTTTGTTTTGGTATTTTTTTGCCTTCAATTTGTTTAAAATACCCACAAAGTAAAGTAAATTATTGTAAATAAGTAGGAATGAAAAGAATATACTTTTTTTTCTTTATTTCGTTTGGTTAATATTGGCTTTTTGGGGGGTAAACAAATAATGTAAAATAAAACAATTAAATGAAATATTAAAATTATTTTGTTTATCTTTAAAAAAAAGTTCGGAACACATGTTCACACAATGTATGGCCGGGTATAGGAGCAGAGCAGGAAAATATTATTTATAAACTTTCTAAAACAAAAAGTTTAAAAGCTTTTGTGAAGAAGAATAAAAAAGTGCAGAACAAAAAATAAAATGAAAGGTGAACCTTTAAATTTTACAGGAAAAATAGGACATTTGCAATGAAAAGGAAACAATGTAACAGAATACTTGCAAAAACACCCAATCAAATACGAAGCAATACAAAAAAAATATGAAGCTGACTTTAACCTAAATTTTAACCTTAAAAATTGTCCCTGTTACCCTTTATGCAATGGATGTTCGCTTAATTTGGGTTACAAATTTGATCAAAAATAAAATAACTTTTCCTTAGAAAGTGTGCCTCAGTAAGAATGTACTTTATCATTAAAAAAATTCGTATTTAAGAAAGTTTTGCTCTCGAATTTGAGCTCAGATCTCGTCTGTAGTAAGCCCAAAGAAAACACTTTATGATCAGAATTTTTGGGGTATTTTGTTCTGTAAACCGCTTCTGCAATAAATCAATTGTTGCATGCACGGTGTGGCAGGTAGCGCTGTCTTGCTAAAAACACAAGTCGTTGAGGTTCATGATATGCAGTTAAGGTCACAAGAATTCCGTTATTATATTACTGTAACAAATGTTATTCCCATTCACTCTGAGAGTAAATAAAATTGTCATGAAAAGTTTCTCAGAAATCTGTTGTTCGGAATCGACTTTAACTGTAGACCCCGCCATTCATGAAAAAAACTTACACACACACAACATGAATGGTGAGAGAAGGGTTGTAATGATCAATTAGTAAGTAAATCACATAGCCTTACTAAAATCCGCACCATAAAGTTGCTTGTTGTGCATCTAAATCAATAATGAACTGTATGAGCTCTTCAACGTCATAGATGTTGGGCTGTGCATTAATATTCAGCGGATGAAATAGGATGTTCCGGCGTGAGGGGTATTTGATACGGGGATTAGCGTAAATCGGGGTAGTGAATGACAGTGCCTCCGTTGGAAGAACTAAATCAAGGAAATCCGGTTCAAGCAGACTGAAATCCGACATCCGGGTTGCTTATGGCCATTTAAGTAAGTAAGAAAGTAAGGCTTCGAATCTCATTCTACTGACATTTAATAGCGTACAATATTAAAAAGAGTCTTATACCCAAAACCGCTCAGATTTACTTATATACCGCTCCTTCGTTATCCTAAAATCAAATAATTTCGTCAAGGATGTCGAATCTGGGATAGTGTGTGCTCTTTTTCAGAGGTGCAATTTCTGTAGATATTATACGCTAGGCTGTAATCATGACTAAACGGTTCTAATGGGCAATAACAAATTTGGGTTCCTTTTAAACTTGAGATTCTGATGTCTTACATTATAACAAGCATTGACACTTAAGACCGTTTAGGTGGATATGGAAAAGGTACAGCGATTAGCATGTGCTAGTATAAACGGGACAATAAGAAGGCACTAGAGGCTCTGTTGGATTAAAGTTTGTTCTATATGGCAGAGCTTTCAAAACTGTGTTTATAAAAGACAATCTTAAACGCCATTCATCAGGGGACTTGATGAAAACACCTGCCTGATAGCTCTCTTCTCTGACTCTGAACGACAGGTTTTTGAGAAACTTCTCATGGCAAATTTTATTTACTCTCAGAGTTTTTGCCAGAAATCTGCTGAGAGGAATTCGCCGAAGAAATATTTATATTTCATTTGGTTGATGGTGCCGGACCTGGGGTTTGAACAGTGGCCTCACGTGAAATAAGTCAACACTCTACTTACTAGATTGCGACGACTACATAAGAGGTTAGTTTACCGAAAATCTATACTTCGTACGTATACTTCGAAAGATAACGTTGCAAGTAAGTTGTTGAGAGACGTATGTATGTATATCCGTTTGACTGCTACGCGGCGCAAAAACGCTGCGTTCATTTGTTATGAGACATGCTGATCATAAGAGAAGATCAAAAAACTAAAAGTTATCTTTTTATAAATTTTAATTTTCAAAGAAAAAACAATTTAATGTTCATTTTTTCTTATTCACATTCACAATTAATATTATTGCTTTATAATATGAAAACAATTATTAAAATTTATTGAAATTTGTCTAAATGAGAGTGTTGTATTTAACAACATCAAGTCAAAATATGTCCCGCAGTTTTCGAACGTTCTCACCAGAATCGCTTAGCAGTCAAACGGATTTGCATTGTGGAGTTACATCGTTAGATCGTATACTGCTCCTGTATTCACATGAATATTTTTTCCTTTTCAAATAAAACTCGACATTCAATTTTAGATATTTTTTATTATTCTTATTCTTTCACATATTAATTCAATGCAATTCAGTTGGTTTTTTTAATTTATCTTATTTATTATTATTATTTGTTTTTCAAATTCTACAATTAATAAAAAATGTTTTTTATTAATTTTTTGTTTTTTTTTTTTTTGTTTTTAGTACAAGAGTTTGCTTTTCTCTTTGGTTGTAAATATTTTCACAATATTAATGGAGAGTTTGTATTCATGTTTAATTTATTTATTAATTATCTTAAAAGCAATCACAAAGAAAATATTTGCAAACTGTTATAATAAGAAGACGTCTAAATATGTTATACCGCTGGTATATTCTCAATATTAAAGAATTTATAAATGTAAGAAAAAAGGCTCGTAAAAGCGAACATACCTTACGTTACGTTGACGTTTGAGTAATCAGCCCTAAAGCCTCGTTTGCTAATATCTTCCATGTGATGTCGTTTAGGAATTATAATGTATTTTAAATAGTTTCAGTTATAGTTATATTTAATATTTTTTAATTTTCTTTTTTTTTTAATTTTCCATTTATAAATATTTAACAAAAATGAAATAATTTTTTTTATTGTTTTTTGTTTTTGTTATTATTTTCTTTTAAAGTACTTAATGACAAAAGGTACGATTCTTAATAATTAATTTAATTTGTTTTTTTGTTTTTATTTTTTTTTTGTAATTTCTTTTAAAATTCTGTTGCACCATATTAAGCAGACTAATGAAAATGATAATAATTTACAAAGGATATGAAAGTACATAAATGTGTGTTTGTAAAGGATAATGATACTAAATCTAGTAGTAATATTAAATGTACAATGATAGTATATGTAAATTCACAATCACTATAGTTAACTAAATGTAATTTCTTTGATTAAATCATTTAAATAAGCTTTAAATATTAAAAAAGATTAGAATAAAATCGAAATTGGGACAAAGGCCTTATGGTGGAATTAGCTAACCATCGCGGAAAGTAACGTTCGTTTCTAGCATCTGAGAGAATGATTATCCAAACGTAATATAATTTTAGTAAGCATTTACATTATTTTCGTATGCTATAAACGAACGTACGTCCCGTTAGGTTCCTTGAACTTTCGGCTAATTCTATCAGCATGTATTACTAAGTGTAATACACACTCACGATCACAATTTGGTTTCAACGATAATAACAATTCATTTCTACCTAAAGGGCAGCTTTCATCCGCAAATGCTTTTCATAGGTAAAGGCTGACTTCCAAAATGTTAGTTGCTTTGTGTTTGATCAAAGTATAGTGTTTCATAAAGCCGCTGTACAAAATGTTTACAATGTATACTATTTCAAAATGTTGTCAATGTGTATTGTTAACGCAGTCAAAAAGCAATCAGGCATCAGATTTACAGTTGATGTATTGTTTGGTTACTTTACATATGTACAAAATTTATATACCGTAGTAAAACTGTATACAAACTTTGTATTGATACATTTTGGAAGTCAGCCGAAACAGTTATTTTTAGTTTTAAAATTTATTTTTAATTTCAATCAATACTTGTATACCTTCATAGACAGAAAAAGTCAGAAAGAAAAGTAGAATTAAATGTTTATTCATATTTTCTTACAGAAAAAAATATACGTTTCTATGCGTTTGTATTTGCACAACTGTTTTGCAACAGAAAATGAAATGTTCTGAAAGGCAAATTAAAAAAAGTTTTTTTTATTTATTGTTATTGTTTATTAAACTATGGAGTAATGAAACAACAAAACAATAATTAAAAAAAACTGATTATTGCCTGAATATGTATATAAAAACCCTTGATTCAAGCAATTAATCTTAAAGTCCTAAAATGCTTGTTTTAAAAATGACTTTTAAGGAATTTTATTTATGGCCTCTAGCATTTATATTATGCACTGCGTTAGATGACAGGTAAGAGTTTGAAAATATTACAAAATTGCCCTGCACCTAACATTTGAAGCATGATATTTAGTACCAAGCAACCTAAACTTTTTTTAGAAAAATTAAAAGAAATTTTAAGATATACATACATATATATGTATATATGTGGTACAATTAGGGTTAAATACATTACTTTATACTTCTGTATACACAGGCATAAGTAAATAATACATATTAAAAAGCTTAATGCACAATAAAAGTTTATTTAGTCCGTGTGCTATTTAAAAGTGGCACATGACACGAATTATAATTGAAAACTTTAACACGTTCGTCGCCACGATAATATCAGAAAAATTTTCACATGGGCCACGGTAACTTTATTAGATAATTTAGTTAAAAATGTATCAAGGAAACTTAATGTATCACAGAAAAATTTTTTTTGCCAAAATTCCCGGAAAAACACTGACAGGGCCCTATATTTAAATTTTTTTTAGACAAGCCGTGTCAGTCTTAAATGTCTGATGCATCCAAACAAGATACAACAAGTATTAACCTGTTGTTTTGAACACAGCGTCGTTCGCGTCGGACATTCGTGATTTACCAAATCGCGTTCGTCAGACACATATGACTGACATGGCCATGAACGTGTTAAAGAAATCAAGTTCTGTGCCATTTTATCCAATCATAGCCGTCAGATATCAAATATTTTTTTGAGCTATACATACGCGCAGTCTTTTCAGAAATAGTGTCAATTTTATGTATGCCTAGAAGCATAGAATCTTTCGGATATTATGCTCAAGGCCTACGCTAAACTAACTAAAGATCAATGGCAGCAGGCATATTACTTCTGAAATTAAAATTTTTTTACAAGCAAAAGATATTACGAACAGTTCGTATCCCACTGTTTAAGATTGTTGCACTATAATTCAACGTCAATATTCGTTTCATCCTTAGTGTGTCTTATTGTTGTCACTGTCTAGAAGAAACTAATTATAAGCCCTAGTAAAGGTTAATATAAAAGGGAACCTAAAGTTCTTTTAGGAATTAAATCAAATAAATGGGCCTACTCTGCAGATTTCTGGCAAAAACTCTGAGTGTTAATAAAATTGCCATGCAAAAGTTTCTCAGACAAAATCTTTCGTTCGAAATCATGTGTAAAATTAATACACACAACATAGGTGGCGTGAGAAGCTAGGTCGTAATCTTAACCAATTATGTGTGTATGTACCTACATAGGTAAATGGGCCTACTGCGACCGGTATGAACACTCCATTAGAGAAATTCTAACCTAAAACAATGAAAATTTACAGCCTATTTTCCCAACATCAAAGATTCCATACAAGAATCGAAAATACCTTTTAATAACTCAACTTCCGACAAAAGGCGTGTAGTATTTAATTTTTTTGCCCAGTAATCTCTCAGAAATATTGAGGTATTTTGACAAAATCTGGAAATCTTCCATTTTCACGTTTTCTTATAATACTTAAGCTTTTTATGTAATTTTTTTTATAACTAGTGAAGCAGATTTTCGGCTTAACACCTCTGGATTACGATATACTTGTTAGACGATGAAGATGATTTCAATGACACTTAAAAAAAATACAACCAAAATTATACCTTATACGTGTTTCTGTTTTTTAGGTATAAGCCGAGTCATGCAAATTTATTTGTGCACCTTCCTCAGTACAAACATTTATCAAGACTTCTGAAAATTCAATATTGAATTTTGCAAAATTGTATCTCCTCTCATATTGGACTTTGATTTGGCTGGAGCAAACATCCCAATTTTAAAATTATTTTAAAGAATTCTAGACACTTCATTTAATTTATGATGTTGTGATTATTCGATTCAAAGAATTGTTGAAATTAAATACATACATATACATACATAATTGGTCATTACAACACTTCAGTCAGGATTACGATCTAGTTTCCCACACCACTTATGTTGTGTGTGTTAATTTCATACATGAGTGCTGGGACCTACAGTTTAAAGTCGACTCCGAACGACAGATTTTTGAGAAACTTTTCACGGCAATTTTATTTACTCTCAGAGTTTTTGCCAGAAATCTGCTGAGAAGTCGCCGAAGAAATACTTTTTGTATTTTGTTTTGATGTCTGGCCTGGGGCTGTAACCCTGGCTTTACGTCTAATAAGCCAACACACTACCTACTAGACTACGGCGACTTTAAATAAATTAAATAATGACTTTGAATTCGTTAACCAACTGAATGATTACTTGAGCTTTAAAATTTAGCGAGGCTATGAAAAATAGTGCAAAAGAACCTCTAAAGTGGGTCACTAGAATATAGAACATAATAAAAAAAATTGAAAGGGGACATGGTCCTAATTTTAAGACAAACAGTTTTGATATCTGACCATATCCGTAAAGACTACAAGAACAAAACTGTATGGTAATAAAACTTTAAATGGACTCAAAAGAAAAACCTTTGCAAACAAGGCAGTAAAGGTGGGAAAAATCTTCAAATGCCCGTTGGATCTCAAATCTAACTTAAAGTGACTCTAAACGACATAGAAAAACCCATGGTTATAGAGCTTGCTCACATCGTATTGAAAATGATAGCTCCGTAAGGAACCCACGATATTTCAATGAAAATAAAACTACAAAAAATTTCTTAGGGCCTTTATTACAACTTGCCGTTAAACTTGAGTTTAGTTAAATGTAACTTTAGCTAAAGTCAACTTTAAAGTCACCTTTAACTTATATTCGTTATTACAACTTACAGATAAAATAAAGTTAACTGTCTTCAAAAATATGGCAATGACGGAGCAATGGCGATAACACTGCACAAATTAAACAAGTTTTATTTAAACGCAGTGGCAATGACGGGCTTCTTTTTTTTTGTTGTATTTGCTCACTTTGTTTATATTTGAAGTTGCCATATTGAAAATAATATATAATGTGGCAAGTTTAAACATAAACTTAAATTTAAAAGTTACCAGTAGGATGATCTTCCATTTAGTTTAATGCTCACTTCTACCTTATCGTCCACTTATAATAATGAAAAACAATTTATCTGCTCGTTAAAATCCTCGCCTTAGTTAACGGCAAGTGGTAATAATGGCCCTTACTCTAGTAACAATATTTCGCCATCTCTGGGCAAATTATTGTTATTTATTGTTATCAGTTTTTTTACCCTTTAAAATATCTATAGTAGGCCTCTATACTTCCTAAGTCAATCCTGAGATTTATTTGCACAACTGTTTTCCAACTGTTAATGAAATATGAAACTATGAACTAATTTATAACAAAGGAGTTATTTTTATTTTTTTATTTTTATTTTATTATTTATTGTTATTGCTTTAAATGCAAGATGAAACAAAGCAAAAAAAAACAATTCAATAAACTAAAAAAAAATTCTTAATAAGTATATAAACCCTTTGCTAGATTCATAAATCATGAAAGTTTGTAAAACTTGTTAAAAATCCTCTAAAGTGTTACAGTAAAAATGATTTTTAAAACAACGAATTTCTGGTCTCTGGCATTAATATTGTGCACTGTGTTAGTGACAGGTAAGTGCTATCATCAATCAATCAATCACCTCCTACTCTAGCAATGTATAGTGTAGAAAGAAATTTATTAAAGCTTCAATGAATTTAATCATTAATAAATATGAATTTCATTTATTTTTTACAGCGCAAGTTCAACGGCGCTGTAGTTTAGTAAGGGTGCTTTTGGGACCTGGGCAAATGAGGTGTGAGAATATATGCCCGCCAGCTGCTAATAGAACACAATGTAGGTCAGGTGGTGTAGGTTTGATTATCTCTGTATGTCCACAAGAATGTTGCATTTCAGGGCCAAGGTGTCTTACCGTAAGAGCTTAAATATGCGATAAAAATGACGAAAATTTTGAACTAAAGAATGAATAAAAAAGAAATTAAAAATTACTGTTTTCTGTTCTGTTTGGAGAATGAAAACTTGAAAATAAGTTAAATAAACCGGAAACATACAAGAGGGTGTATGGTCACATAGCTTTCTATAACATTTTTTGTATCCTACTAACCTATTTGTACTGGACTAGATTTCATTTATTTATGGAGTGAATTTATCAAATACAACAATTTGTTTCACTAGATTGCAATTAACACGTTGACTGCCGCGGCAAATTTCAGAAAACTGGCCACGCAAGCCAACATTGACTTTTTGTTTTTTTTCCAGAAGCCATTTATCGATACTAGCACTGATATAATACGATTTTATTAGTAGCTACACAAAAACGGCAGGTTTAGTGAGTACGAGATAACTCGTAGTTGGCTCCCTAGAAGGGAACGTAATCTACGAGTTATCTCGCAGTCGACAGTCAACGTGTTAAATTTGCCAAGCTATTGTAATATTGTAAAGTTACTTTAAAGAAAGTGGAAGATATTCTTACTTAATTCATATGTACCAGAGATCGTATGCTATAAACGAACGTACGTCCCCCGTTAGGTTCCGCTAACATTCGACTAAATAAACCTTGAATACTGTATACTGGTTACACGATTTAGAAATCAAATCAACTCAGTTCTACTCTGCCGCGGTTAGGAAATTATCAAATCCGCTAGGTTGGTGACTATAACAAAAGGTGTTCTGATTACTATTTTCTATCCGCCTAACAAGTTGGCGAAATAAGTTGCTACAAGCACGACAATGAAATTGAGCATCTCAACAGCAATGAGTTATGTACAGTTGATCCGATTTCCATTTGCTATTCCCTGCTCTAGTCCAACAAAATCGTAGCTTCATTAAAGCGAAACAATATTCAGAGATAAAAGATCATAAACGAAGGAAGATGAAAATACACAGATAGTGACTGACAATGACTGGAATTGATATCATACCATTTTTTAATTGTACGTTATCATCTGATCTATACAGTTAGCATTTAACGAAATTGAAACCAAAAATTAATTTAAAACGGCCAGAATTGATTGTCTGTAAAGGTGTTTCGTACCATCAATACAATGCCAAACCATACAGATTGTTTGCTCCGGGCGAAACCAGAGTGCAGGACGAAGACGTTTAGTAATTTACATCTACATTTATGATAGTAATTTACATTTTCACTTACAGTTTTCATAGGACGTCATTCAAGTATTTACTGACGGAACCAGATCTTATCAGAACATACATATTTTGGACTGTCCCTTACACTAACCGATTACTGTAGTATGTTCCAGACTGAAATTATGGCTATAACGGTTTCACTTGTACGAAGTCAAAGTCTGTGTGTGTATTGTATGCTGATATTTGTCTATTTACCGAATGTAAATCCTTAGAGGGGTCCAAGAATATCGGTTTTCTCTCACGAAGATAACCAAATGTTCGATGGTTATTCTCTTGTGGAATCCTGATGGTAACATTAAAGCCGATGTACTTGCAAAGGCTGAAATTTAATTGAATTCACACATGAGATTCACACTTCTCTACAAACTTCATTCATTTGCAAAGATCAAAACCATTGTAGAGAGAAATTTAGCTGTGTGTCTGGTGAGATTAGAAAAGTTTTTCACGAGGTGCTGAAACTGTTAATACAAATCGCTAGCAACAACAAATGATATATTAGAACCATGTCTTGATCGAAAAATGATCAGAATGGGCCACAAGACAGGTTAATTTAATTTTGTAACATGCTAATGCACCTGCAAACACACACAGTAAAAACGGTTCAGGATACGATCAAACCTGGAAGCTGCATTGCCTGATTAGCACTTCGAATCCTACAAAGAAGTCGAAAATTGGGTGACTAATTGGTTAGCCTCAAAAGACAAACAATTTCATTGGCGTGAAATTTACAAATTGCCACATGAATTCAATGACAGATAGATTGAAAACCGAAAAACAACTTGTGAAGTTTTAGTGTTGTATAGAATTGCAACTGGCGATGAAAAATGAATTTTTTTCGGCTTTCTCCGGGGTACACAATGCTGTGTGTCTGGTGAGATCTGAAAGGTGTTGCATGAGCTTATAAAAAGGTTAACACCGATCGCTACCGACAACAAGGCACAGCAAATTAATTTTGCAATACGACAACGAACTTGTACACAAAGCAAACTCAGTTTAAAGCTGTAAACTGCTTCTTGCCCTCTTCCGGCTATTATTTGTGCATTTGCATTGCCCGATGAGCATTTCGATTCCTATGAATTGGCTTGCTTCAAAAGACAAACAGTTTTATTGCCGTGGAATCCACAAACTGTCCGAAAAATGTAAGAATGCGTAGCCAATAATGGTCAATATTTAAAAAAAAAAAATACTTTTTACTTTACTATCAAAAATTCATTCCGGTGCAGTTGGCGCATATACATGCATATGTATATAAGTTTCTCACACCACTTATGTTGTGTGTATTAATTTTTATACGTGAGTAGCGGGAGCTACAGTTTAAAGTCGACTCCTAACGACAGATTTTTGAGAAACTTTTAATGGCAATTATATTTACTCTCAGAGTTTTTACTAGAAATCTGCTGAAGAGAAGTCACGGAAGCCATATTTCATTCCTTTGGAGATGTCCATCGCGTTTAATAAGCCAACACACTACCTACTAGACTACGGCTACGGATATATCAACAAAAGAAAATAATCAGCGAAAGTAAACCCTTCCAATCCATATATTGTTTAGTAGATCAGTGATTAAACTTTATTAACAACATTTTTTATTAAAAGTAAATAAAAAAAAACAAAATAATTATGAATTTTAAAATAAGACTAGTCTGTGAAACCCATTCTATATATTGCATCTATATTGCCTATAAATAATTAAAACAAAAGGAAATATTGTAAAATGAATTTAACAAAATTAAACAATTTTTTTTGTTATAAGATTGTTTAAATATTTTTTTTTTGTTAATTTAATAAAGATTTTTAAGCATTTTTTTATAGCTTATAACTGGGCTCTATATATAAATACTTTTATTTTATTTTATTTTTGTTTGTTTGTTAATCTTTAAATACCAATTTTAACATGTTTATTGTTTAATTTTTTAAAATTTTTTTACTATTTTGTGTTTGTTGTTATTAAAATGTTTTTGTAATTATACATTTTTTATATATGTATGTATGTATGTGTGTATATAATTTATTTTTTTCATAATGGAGATATGATAACTAATTGCTAACGTCGATTAAATTTAAATTTTTTTATTTTTTTTATTTTTAATTTTCTTGATTAAATTTTTTTAAAGAATTTTGAATTTATCTACGATTAAGAGATTTGTTTGTTTAATAATAGTTTAATATTTAAATTTTTAACAACAATACATTAAACATTTTTGTAATTTTTGTTATAAATATTTTTTTTTATTTTATAAATTTTTATTTCTTATTTTAAGTTGTTTACATACATGTTTGTTTAATTTTTTTTAATTTTAATGAATTATTTAAGGAATGTTGTTTAGTTATTTATTTTTTTATATTGTTTTTATTGTTTTAATTATTTTTGTTGTTGTTTATATTTTAAATTGTATATAGAATATCGTATATTGATTAATTTATATTCATTGGATTTTATTTTATTTTAAATGCTTATGTTTCAATTCGATAATGATTTCTATTTTTATTAAAAAATTTTCCAAAAATTTTAGAGAAATGCATAATAATACTCGTTGACCCTTTTTGTTTAAATATTCTATTGGCTTTTTCTTCAAATTGGTGGGGTTGTTATTAAATCGTCTCAATTTTTCTTTTCATTTCAATTCATTTATTTTTATTTAATTTTTGTTATGTATGTATGTACGTTAGAAGAAATCGGTTTTTTTGTTAAACAAGCTAAGTTTTATTCACTACATTATAAAATTGTTTTGAATGTGAAATTAAATATTGTCTGTCAGTGTAATAAATAAATATTTGCAAGTAAACTTTAATTTTAAAAGAATTACTGAAATTGAAATTTTAAAAAAATATAATAAAGCCATAAGAACACATTTTGTTAACGGGTGACTTCTTTATTGTTTGGGTGTTGAAAATTAAAAAAAAAAGAAAACTGAATACATTCTTTCTTTACTTTACCCACACTTTTCTCAGTAAAAAAAAATATTATTTCACTCAGACACTATTTTCCACGCCGTATGACATGTAGGTTTCCCTTAACTGGATAACAGCACGGTAATACTATTTTTTCGTTTACATTTTCTACATATGTACATAAGTGCTCAGTATTGCCGTAGTCGCCGTATACTAATAGGTAGTGTGTTGGCTTCTTAGACGTAAAGCCCGGGTTCGTATCACAGGTCAGGTATCAAAACGAAAAAAAAAATATTTCTTCGGCGATTTCCTCTCAGCAGATTTCTGGCAAAAAATCTGAGAGTAAATAAACCTGCCATGAAAAAGTTTCTCATTAAACAGTAGGTTCCGCCACTCATGTATAAAATTAACACACACAACATGAGTGGTGTGAGAAGCTAGGCCGTAATCCTGACTGAAGGGTTGTAATGGCCCATTATGTATGTGTATGTATGTATCTCAGTATTGCAGTATTGGTCGTTTTTAACAAAAAAAAAATTGGTTATTTTTTTATTAAAGTTTGTTTATAATTCAGTAAAGTTGTATGGTCACACATCAAATTAACGGATCAAGCCTACCTTTTTGTTATGATGTTGGTAAAAAATACTTCCACACATACATAGGCCATGGTGAGTTTGAAGAACATCAAAATACTTTTCACTTTTATTATCCGCTCTGCAGAAGTTATTTGTTCTCTGCTTATTCAAAAGTTATAATTTTGATGTGATGCTATGTTAAGCAAAATAAATGTTAACAACACATACATATGTAAGTAAATTTGATTAGTATAATTTGATGTGTCACCATGCAGCCTTAGTATGTAGTAAATATTGTTCAAACATTTTAAGACTCTTATTATATCTATACACTTGAATTACGGACACCAGTCACAAGTGCACGAATTCGCCAGTCCCTTAGGTATCCGTTTAAGAGAGAATTCACTGTATTTTGAACGACAATGATAGATATATAATTTGTGGCAATAACGATTAAAGATTACTCCTTGGTATTACTCATTTACATAACATAATTGGTCATTACAACGTTTTAGTCAGGGTTACGACCTAGCTTCTTATACCACTTATGCTGTGTTTGGTAATTTTATACATTAGTTACGAAACCTACAGTTTAACTCACTCTACTGTCGACTCCGAACGATGGATTTTTGACAAACTTTTCATAGCAATTTTATTTTAATCCCAGAGTTTTTGCCAGCAGACTATTAAGAGGAAGGCGCCGATGGAAATATTTTCATATTTCATTTCGTTAGAAATGTCTGAGCCAGGGGTTGTACCACGGGTTGTTGTCTAATAAGCCAATAGACTACTAGACTATGGCGTCTTCAATTTATTCTCACAGAAACTAGTTTAGTGGCATCAAATCATATGGTTTTGGAAAGTGTTACGTTGGTTTTGAGAACGGCTGTGGTTTGTGGCTGCAAATTAAGACAACCCCACTAGTAATAGTCCAACGGGGTTAAATCGCAGGATTTCGGTGTCAGAGACCATACCCTCAAAACGCTAGTACAGAATATTCAATGAGGCATGAGCATGAGGTTCCGCATGCTAATTCAGTCATGATCAGCCAATTCAGACCAAAAGAAGTTGGTAAAATCTTCATCAAAAAATAACTTTATGGGATTGATTTTGACGCTTTTAAATCTCATGTGGATTGGTATCCTTTGAAATTTGTCTATTTTGTTTGTGCACGCCATCCAGTGTGATGCCTGAACAGAGTTTATTTGCACTTGTTGTTGAGTGGTGATTTGGCAAAACAGACTGAATAAACGTAGACTGACAGATGTAGCTTCAACAAGATGGCTGTTATCAAATAACAAAGTTCGAAAGCCTCTGTTGAAGAGCTCTAACTATGGTTGAAGAGCTCTAACTATAGTGTCTATAAAAGGGCCCTTGACTTTGAGGAAAAATATTTTGTCAGAAGAGTACACGAATCCATGAAAGTTATAGTAGGTCCATATTGAATTCGAAGCAAAGAGGTGAGCTAATCTGGATTCAAACATGTACTTCAGAAATAAATTTTACAGAATGGATAAATGTAGTTCATCACACTTTATTTATGAGAGAGAGCGGAATTCATTGATACTGTGTCCAATGGTAAAAGGAGCGAGAGGCCATAGAACAAAGAATTGGACCTGTTAAGCTGGATTTCACCCATGTTTATCGGGAAAATATATACATAACATGGGTACTTCAGAAAATATTTTACACCACACTTTATTTATGAGGGAGAGATATTCATTGAATAGTAGATCATACCTTTTTTTAGTAGGAGTGAGAGGCCATGGGACAATGAATTATACCTCAAAAGCTGGGTTCATCCATGTTGTTCGAACAAAATATTTGTCCAGAAACCATTTTTTTATATGTAGTTTGTGAAAACTCTGTTCTTGAAAGTGAGAGAACAACTCTTAGCCCGATTTGGTTTAATTTTATATTTTGCCCAGACAAACTTGATTAGAGTTGCCAATGGTTATATTTTTTTTTTATAAAAAATTGAATTGATTTGCTCATATAAGTGTCGCATAGACAAAATTTTTCGAAATGAATTAATCGTATTGGAGGAAAGTCTCATCAAAAAATAATTTTGTGAGGACAAGCTCAGGTTAATGCGAATGTCATCCCGGGAAGCCGGGAGTCCGAAAAACAGTGGACTGACTGAAGTGTTGTTCGATCTTTGAATGTTAAAGATACGTTATTAATTTCGAAAGACGGGAGATGAATGGAGAATATACATACATACATAATTGTCCATTACAACTCTTCAGTCAAAATTACAAGATCTAGCTTCTCACACTATTTTAAACATGAGTGGAGAGACCTACAGTTAAAACAGTGATCGCACCAATAACCCCCGGAGGCCGAACATCTTCGGTTTTTTTACACACATAGGACACGAACATCAACAATGTTCGAGAAGAAAGTAAAAATGCATTCAGTTGCTTGTCCGCTTCAAAGGAAGAAGTAGGATTATTAGTAAGAAATTATACCGAATTTTGGAAAAATATTTGCAAAGTTAAATATGCTGTCTTCATGGATTTATCGCTGTATATTTTTTCTATATTTTCCACTAGACATACATATCATTTGGTTAATAAGTACATTTAAAAATATTACTAACAATTTTCCTTTGGGTTATATACATGGTTCTCACAACTATAGTCACATTTTAATCATTTTCTTCTTGTTTCGACACCGAACGACAGATATTTGAGAAATTTCTCATTGGAAATTTTATTCACTTTCAGAGTTTTTGCCAGAAATCTACATAGAGGCGACCAAGAAAATTTTTTTTTCAAATTTCGTTCTGTAGGAGATGTATAACCTGGGAGGCCTTATGTCGAATAAGCCAATGCACTATCGATTAGCTTACAGCGATTTCATGAATGGAGAACGGTTAATGTTAATGACATTGAATAACTCAAAAAGGTTTAATTAGTCAAGTCTTTAACACGTTGACTGCCGACTACGAGATAACTCGTAGATTACGTTCCCTTCTAGGGAGCCAACTACGAGTTATCTCGTACTCACTAAACCTGCCATTTTTGTGTAGCTTCGAATTAAATCGTATTATATCAGTGCTAGTATCGATAAATGGCTTCTGGGAAAAGTACAACAAATCAATGTTAGCTTGCGTGGCCAGTTTCTGAAAATTGCCGCGGCAGTCAACATGTTAATGTAATATAGGCATTGGTTTCGAATTTCTAATCGTTATACATTGAAAAATAAAGAAAAAATTATTTAAGTATGTTACACTTTTGTTAAGTAGTGTTGTTTTTAATGTAAAACACAAATTTTCCTTAATGAAGACCAAATGTCTATGAATGTGAAATGAAAGTGATCGTAAGTACTAAAAATAGACAGAAAATAGGAAAAAAAAGGAAGACGATGAATGAAAACAGTACGAAAATTAAGAATTTCGAATAAGAATTTCGAATTATTTGTAAGTGTTTAAGATTGAAATTATAAAATGTATTTAAAAAAAATACTTGAAATCATGCATTTCTCCAAAAGAAATATGGTAGATGAGTGTGTTGGAATAAGAAACGATTTTTTTTTTTAATTTAAAAAAATATTCATTAAAAATGTTTCTAAAAGGGTTTGATTGTTTTAAGCTCAATTATAATGATAAATAAAACTTGTTTATTTTTTAAATTGTATTTTTTAATATTTTTTTTTTTTGGTTTTTGGTTTGGTTTTTTGTTTTTTCTTTTTGGTTTGTGCAAGTAAAAACATGTTTGTGCTAAAAAATTTTCATATAAAAAATTTAATAAAATTTGTAAAAATTTGTTTGTTTCCGTTTTGTTTGTTTGTTTGTTTGTTGGTTTGTTTGTTTGTGCAAAAAAGTTTTAATTTGTAATAAATAACTCTAGGCCTTTTTACTTTTCATCTCCTTTCTTTTACATTGGTTTAACAATTTAAAATTTAAGTTTTTAACTTTTGAATATTTTTGTTCCGTTATATTTATAAATAATTTTTACTTTAAGTTAAAGACTAGAAACGTTTTGTGGTTTAAATATTTTAAAAATCTATTTGTTTAGTTTCATACTAAACACTAGCTTACTGTACTAACTTATTTATTAAGAAAAATAAAAAAAAAATTAAAAAAAAATTTAAGAAAAAAACTTAAAAAATATTTAAAAATTTTTAAATAAAAAAAATTTAATTAATGTTATAAGAAACTCTATTATTATTGTTGTTGTTGTTTTGTTTGTTTAGTTTGTATATGTATGTATATAAATTTGATTAATTAAGGAGTTTTTGGTCTTCTTACGCTTCTTGAGTTTTATTATTTAAAGATGAGTTCGGCTGATTAGTGAATTCAAGACCTTGTAAAATACTATGATTTAGTGTGGCCAATGGAGTGGCTGTTATGCCATCACGCAATGCCAATTGATAGGCCACCTCAAATGCTTGACCCAAAGTCAATATTATATCCGAAGCCAAATCCTTTTATACACAAAAAAAAAGAACAACACACACACACAAACATTACATTACAGTTATAATTTATGCCCAAATTTGTTTGTATACTCACCGTACTCTCAACATGAAAAACATGACAATAGTGGACATCATTCTCTTTGGTTATGTAGGCAAAGTGACTTAGATCTTCTGCATCTTGACATGCACAATTTATATTTTGAATTTCATGTTCACAAATGGTGTTCTACAAATCATAAAAAAACAGAAACAAAAACAAAAACAACACATCATTTAATTGGATGAAAATTATTCATCGTATCGTTTACCATACAATACCTTGCTGTTTACATCTATGAATTCAACACCCCTATGTGAGATGGCCAATGAGACGAGTATACGTTTTTGTTTGTTAAATGATTGATTACGGGCAGCATTGGTTTCTGACTGGGAAGACATTAACATATTGGTAGCACTCGTATACTTTTGATCTTGTTTTAGTTTCTGTATGGATTTGCGTGTCGATTCAGTGCCACGTAATTCCTTCACAACCGTTGAGCCTAAATACTGTAAAAGAATTAATTGGAATTTGTTTTGTTTTTTTCTTTTATTTCCTTTTATTCATATTCAAAGAAAATTTTGAAAAATCTTTTTAATTTGAAAAAAAAAAATTTATTTTTATTTTTATCACACACAAATGGCCCATCAAAGAAATTTTTCTACGGGGAGCAAACATACTTCAGATATTTTAGGCAACATAATAAAACACATTTATTATGTGTTTCTGTATTCGTTTCCACCACATTTACAAGTGTATCAATAGACTACATATGCTTGAAAGATTAATTTATTGGAGACATACGAATACCAGCTGCTGTCACAACATTTAATTTGACAGAAAAACTGAAAAATTTGTTTAATTAAGTCGCCATTTAAGTGCAATATATCTCAGGAATTCCTTTGTATATAAAAAGAACTCTAACACCTCTTATCTAAGCAAACTAAAATGTCAACATGGCAGCAACAATTTCATTACTACTACTACTACTACTACCTCTGTCTAACACACTACCCATTAGACTACCGGCTTACTCTGTGATACATTTCTATCTGATTTTTACATCCATCCATTCCACCACTATTAATTGTAAAACATATGTAATGGTATTGTGGCTTAAATGCCTGATTACACATCAAATTAATCCAGGTACAAATTCCCAGAGAAAGGAAACATAGTTTCATCATAAAAGTGCTCAAATAAAACTGCAAGCAATCACTGTTTCAAATACAGGAGATTGCGAATAAATCCATGTGAGTATCCCACTGAACTCAATACTTCAGAAGAGCTAATGGACGACGAACATCATAGGATTACAAGGCAGTTCCACATTTTAAATAAAAGTACGATTAACTCCACGAATTTTCCCCGAATGTTCCGACGAATGAACACTAATAAAAACTAATAAACTGCTTCGTAAAATCTCCATAGACGAATATAGCTTTCAACATTGTGCGAATATTAAAATTTTGGGTCATCTATTTTACGATCGTCATCGATCATCCTACAGATAGCTATTCGCAATGTAGCGGGTAAATTCGAGGCCACAAGTTTAGTAGACAAACAATACCCGTTCCTTAATGAAACGCAAAATCTGCCGAAAATATCGTCAGTCTCAGTGTCCGTTGGAGAGGACGGCCGGAAAAACTGAGGCTGTCGATTCCGCGACGCGTACAAGAACCCGTTGTTTACGGATCATAAATTGACAAAATTGTTGGATTTCGGAAATTACCATTTCATTGCATTCCAAAAATTTCACTGTTTGGCATGGAACCAAGAACGACGTTAGGAAGGCCATCATTGTTTGTGACAAATGCCATAGGTTGATGATAACCAGCTACCTTTGGCCTGAATTGAACCAAAATGAACCAAAAATATATGGTAATGTGCTGCATTGCGTAGCGCGTCGGCATATCGTACAGTGTCCGCTCCAGCCGTACTGGTGATAGCAGGTATAATCCCTGTGGATCTGCTGGCAGCGGAGCGGATGGAGATTTATAGGGCGAAATCGGCTGGAAATCACATAACCGGTTACTTCAGGTAAAACACCATTTCAAAATGGCAACAACGATGGAACAATGAAGATAGAGGAAGATGTACGGCGAGGCTTATTCCAGACATAAGACCATGGATTGGTCGAAAATTTGGATAGGTAAATTACTACGTTACACAGATGCTATCGGGTCACGGATATTTTAGAAAATATCTGTACAGAATGGGCAAGACGGCCTCCCCTTTCTGTCTTTACGAGGAAGGGGAGGTAATTGACGACGCAGAGCACACTGTTTTCGAGTGTGCACGCTGGCAGAGCTATCGCTCTGTACTGACGTGGGGTCATGATTGCGAGTAGTGGAAATTGGACCTGGGTGGTGAATTGCGTAGAGCGCATTCTGAGACGGAAAAAAGAGATCTTGAGCCTGCAGAACAAGTAAGCATGTCGGCATAAGTGATATTGTCACACGTGCCAAGCGAAACCGAAATGATGATTTAGACGAAAGGAATAGTGGAAACGCTTAGATGTCTCCTCAACTTTCGATACGCAATTCGGACGCGGATATAAACACGGAGAGGTCAAAGAGCTAAAAGTACTCCACTCCGAAGTAATACCACCGTAGTTCCGGAGTGGGCACAAACAAGTCCACAGGAGATGAGGGGGCATTTAGTGGAGGGCCCCACACACGGAGGATGTGACGACTTCCTCTATGGTGCGTTTAGGTATATTTACCCCTCCTCGGCGTAAAAAAAAAGAAATGTGCCATAAAGTTGTTTCCACATCTCGTACAGAGAGCATGATCATTTCACGAGGAAGTAATTTGAACTGGCCAACGAAATCGTGTGATTTAACTCTGTTAGAGTTTTTGACGAGATTTTTCTTAAGTCGTAGGTGTAGGCGAATAAGCTAAAAACCAAAGCGCTCATAAAAGCCGATATAACCCATCGGTATATATCATCGGTAAAATTTGGTCTGATTTATGCGACAGAGAAACCTTTGAAGACATTTAAACGTTGCTATATACATGCGTACATAATTGGTAATTACAACCCTTCAGCTAAGATTACGACATAGTTACCCATACCACTTATGATGTGTCTGTTAATTTTATATATGGGTGGCGGGACTTATCGCCGAAGAAATATTTATTTTGTATTCATGTCTGAACTGGGATTTGAACCGTGGCCTCACGCCTAATAAGGCAACACACTACTTACTAGACAACGGCGATAGAGCGTTTAACTAAAGGCTCGATATTATAGCCACATTTATTCCAAAACGGCATCGAAAATTTTTGAGGAGACACACCTTTGCCTGGGGTTCGAACCCTGGCTTTACGTCTAATAAGCCAACACACTACCTATTAGACTACGGCGACTTTGCCAGACATTGTTTAGAATTCGTAAAATGTGTGGTCTGTTAGTATGTGTACTAAAAAGCGTCATAAATTTCCGTTAAAGATTTGAAAATGACATTAAAACTTGCGTGACTCTACGGTAGGGTATTACAATTTTGTAGCTCAGTTTACAAGCATAATTTTTGAATAATTTTTTTTGCTTTCACTTCACTCGTTACTTACGTAAACTTCATATTTTATTTGATCATTGAGCAATTCATTTGTAGTATGTCGCCATTTTGTGCTTGAGTTATCAGGTAAATTTAAAAGTAATTCCGAAGGACCACGTATATCCAGAGACGTTTGTGAAGTTGGAGTTTGTTGTGTTGCTTTCTGTGTAGGTGGTTGGGGAGCAGGCCTGTTAATTCCAAAAAGAAAGTCACGTTATAAAAAAGAATTTGTTGTAAATATTTTCACAAGGACAACAAACCTATTTTTACGGTAACCGGTAACAGACTGCCGTGGAGGACCATCTTTATGTGTGGAGTTTGATGAAATTTTATTTGTCTCGTTGTTCTCCGTTAAAGGTGTCTTTGCTGATTTTGGTTCACGTAGATTTTTGATGAACGCAATCGATTGTAAAATACGACGTCGATGGCCCAGTTTATTTATCTCTAAGACAGTTTGCAGTTCGACATCCCAAACACCGCAAACACTATCGAGCGTGTTGTAAAGATGTTTGCTGGAATTCCAAGAAGAAAAAAAATTAAGTGTGAAACAAATCCTTTAACCTCAAAATTTGTTGATAATTTACTTAAAGGATTCAGTATATTGAGGCAGTTGTATGCTGTTCAGCCATTGCTGTAGTGAGGACACACCTTTTAACTCTGTTTGGGATTTATTTTCCTGTTGATTTTTAAGTGTAACTTGCGGTAGGAATTCTGCTTTGGGTAGAGTATTAATAAACCTGAGTAATTTAACGCCATCTTGTTGGTTTATATTTATTACGTCAATATCGCCGGATTCGAAAACCCCATTCTATACAAAGAAAATGAAAGTGAATTGAAGTCTATTTCTGGTTTTCAATGTCTTACCATGAATTTATAATTATCGTAGCCGTGTTCGAATAGTTTTTTCTCCAAATGGCCTAAACTTGCCTTACGTAAACGGTTCATCAGCTCGTGTCTTTCTGTAGGTACGTCCATGTCATCGAAATCCAAATCATTGGTAGGGGAAATATCTGAATTGAGAATACTGCTGCCAAATGATTCTAAAATTTCGGAAATTTTCTTTCTGGCCTCTTCGGCATTAAAGGGACTTAGTATGCTGCTTTCATGCGATGTAGTCGACGTATTGGCTATGGAACTATCTTCATTGGAGCTTTCATTTGTAGGCTGTGATGACGTTTGCTGGGATTGTTCCTCATTGGAGGAACTATTAACGGATGATTGGTGACTAAGTATATCACTCGCTGGTTTTTCTTGTGACTCCTGCTTTACTTCGCTTACATGTTTACTGTTATTATTTTCCACAATTGTTTTCGGTTCGGGTATATCCTCATACAGATCATCGGAATCATTTTTCATTTCATGATCTTGTTGCTCCTGTTCATTATTCAAGTCTATCGTTGTCGTGTTGACTGCTTCATATTGTGTTGCTGTGGTTGGCAGTTTTGGTGTTTGAGCTTTAAATAGCCTTCTCTCCGGCACTACCGGTTTGGCTGGTATTGGCGGTCTAGGTTTTTGGTTATTTTGTTGTTCTTGAGCTTGCGCGGTTGTGGTTATGCCACGCTTTTTATGTATGGTGGCATAAACAGGCACCTGAGCTTGTGGAGGCAGTTGTTGTTGTGGTCTAGGTGGTGGTAGTTGGACTTGAGGTGGGTAGATTTTGGCTGCCTTATTAACCGTTGCATATGCCGGTTCAACTTTTGGTTTACTCGTGCTATTGACAGCCGATCCTTTTAGCAGTCCAGCAAATGGTTGATCTCCTATAAATTCTTCTACATTTTCGGTGGAACCACTATGATCTGATAGCGAAACACTGGAACTTAAAGACCGTAAGGAACCTCTTATGCCACCGGCACCAATAGTCGAATAGATATTGGAATTCACATTATTGGTGGCCAGTTTTGTAGGTGACGCCTGTATATAGGCGTAGTCATAATGTGATGTCAAATGGGTATTGTTGTTGTTGCTCTGGCTATTGTTATTTATCTGACGTAAAGGCGAAGTGCCTATATCAACTAATAGTTGTTGTTGTTTTTGCAATTGCAACAATGCCGATCGGCGCTTGTACTCTTGACTTAAAGGTCGTATGCGTTCATGTATCATTTTTTCAGCCTGACTTGAGGACGGCGGTGGATGATCCGGTGTGGGTGGTTGCTTATAGTTCGTAGGACTTTGGGGTATTTGTGGCCTATTTTCATCACTCTTTTCCTCTTTATCACCTAAACTGACAGAACTAAAGGAAAGACAAGAAATAAAGAAAGAAAAATAGAGAGTATGAATCTTGACTCGATTTAAGCAATTTTTCAAAATACTTACTAACTATTACGGTTTCTTTTCAATTTCCTATTGGGATTGTATGACTTGAGAGTGGCATTATCATTTGCTGTTGTTGTATCCGCATTAGAATTATTTAAATTACGTGGTGCTGGTTTTGGTCTCTTCATTGAATTTGTAATTTCCTGATTTGAGTTTGGCACTAAATTTTCAACATCCTCACTATGATGGCGTTTTTCCAACATGTCAGCTAAATGGTACGTGAATAATTATCGTATATTTGTAAGCACAAATCAATAACTTACTACTTGAGCTTAAGGATACATTTCCGGGAGTTCGCGTAGATTCTCTGGCACTGGCAAATAAGCGATTACCTCTCTGTCGTTCTGTTAATTGTGACTCATCGAAACTTATTCCACTAACACTGCCATGACTTTGATGCGAATATGGACTATCGTTCGAGGGACTACGTGTGTGTCTGCGTCCAAAATTGTTTTGTTGCTGATGGTTTGGTGACGTATAACTAAACGGTTGACCACTGTTTGTGGGTGATACCGATAGATTACGACGCGGTGGTTTTTTGGGTGGACCGCCTGGACCAAAACTACTCAGTGTCGGTGTATTACCAATAAAGCTTGAAACACCACCTGAAATTAGGAAGAACGTTATTTTTGTTTACAAAATTGTTTCTTTCTTAATTTCAAAATATTCGATAAACAAATTTTACATAAAATAATTGGTCATTGCCTTTGTTCAGTCAGGATTACGACCCAGCTTCTCAAACCACTCACGTTGTGTGTGTTAATTTTATACACGAGTGGCAGGACCTACAGCAATTTTATTTGCTCTCAGAGTTTTAACCAGAAATCTGCTAAGCGGAAGTCTGACTTGGTGTTTGAACCATGGCCTTACATCTAATAAGCCAATACACTACCAACTAGACTACGGTGACTTCAGCCTTTTAGGGTGTCTTAATTTTAAAATGTAAACCAATTGGGTTTTCTTATGATATAAATATGAAGACACATACGTTACGTGTGGGGTAGTTAAGCCTTCGCGATGTACTAAACGTATGGATTGATCTAGTCTGAATTATACGAATAACTTTTATCCTGATTCAGTTTGATCCCTATGATATCTATGAGTATAGAGTTAATTAGTACCTATAAATGCTGAAGACAACAGACATTACTGAGATTTAAACTAATGAACGTCAATATGAGATTTCAGCGTATTTTGCTATGCCCTCTACAGAGATCAAAAGTTATCGAAAGTTAGACTCTTTTATAAATTAGTGTTGAACCTCGTGTACATACATAATTGATTTTTACAACCTTTTAGTCAGGATTACGACCTGGTTTCTCACGCCGCTTATGTTGTGTGTGCTAATTTTTATACACGAGTGGCTGGACATACATTTTAAAGTCGACTCCGAACGACAGATTTTTTTGAGAAACTCTTCATGGTAATTTTGTTTTACTCTCAGAGTTTTAGTCAGAAATCCGCGGAGTGGAAGTCGCCGAAGAAATATTTTTTTCTATTTCGTTTAGTTGGAGATGTCTGACCTGGGGTTTGAAATCAGGCCTCACGTCTAATAAGCCAACACACTACCTACTAGACCACGACGACTACTGCCTCGTATAGTCAAATGAATTTGAATCGAAATCTTTCCTCATACCATAGAAGGGTCGTAATTCTTATTGAGTTCTATATATGACCTATGATTTTGACTGCTAGTGGACTGTCGCAAAACCTGATATTAAATGCATATCTCTCAACAGGTTTATGGTATCGTGTGTCGTGTGTCATGGAACACCGTCTTTCATTTAGGATCAAACTGTCTCTGGCACACGCATCAAACTCAGCAATTCGGTTGATGACGTACCCATACATACATAATTGGTCAGGATTACGTTTAAAGTCGACTCCGAACAATAGATGTTTGAGAAACTTTTCATAGCAATTTTTTTTACTCTCAGAGTTTTTGCCAGAAATCTGCTGAGAGTAAGTCGCCGAAGAAATACTTTTTGTATTTTATTTTGATGTCTGGCCAGGGGCTCAAACCCTGGCTATTCGTATAATAAGCCACATACTAGACTATGGCGACTTCATGACGTACCTATTGAGCCAAAAAAAAATGAACTTCGCCGCTGGCAATATTGGCCCACCTTTCCTAAGGTCTATTCACACACAACACCTACGTTGTGGCATGTCACAAAATGAACTCCAACAGCATGAATTTTAAAAAATTAAATTCAATGAATTGAAGGCGTTTTGTACGTTTCCAAGTCTGAGCAGTTTTGGCATTGCCTCATGCCACGAAACATTTTTTATACTGAATATTAATACTAATATTGAAAACTCAATTCTTTTATAGAATTTTGCTTGTTTAATGAACTCTTCGCACTGAAAGTATTTCGTTCTCCATTATCTGATAATTTATTTACGTTGTTTCAGCTTCATTACTAAGTTTTTTAAGCTAAGCAGCTGATTGGATCTGCTGCAGTAAAGGCTATCTCAGCAACAGTGCACTTTTTACACTACCTCTGAAAAATCTGATGGCTGTTACAGACATATGTTTATTCCAATTTGGAAGGAAGGGAGGAAGGAAGGAACAACACGTTATAATTATGAAAACTTATCAGAAAAATATGAATAGTTGTGCTGAGGCCGCTTGCAAAAAATCGAACAATTTTCAGTCGAGAAAGTGAACCTAATGTGTCAAAAAGGCTCTTATGAGTCAATGTATCGATCGGCCTCTTGAAAACATTGCTGCAGTAAACGAGAGTATCATCGATATACTGAAAACATCAATTCAACATCGTTTTCACAAACATACATACATACGTAGTTGGTCATTACAATTGTCAGTCAGGATTACGACCTGGGTTTTTACAACACTTGTGTTGTGGGTACTAATTTTATACATGAGTGATCACGACAGATTTTTGAGCAACTTTTCATGGCAATTTTTTTTGCCAGAAATTCGCTGAGAGGCGACTTCGCCTAATAAATATTATTTGATTCCGTTTGCTCGAAATGTCAGAACTGGGGTTTGAAACGTGGCCTCATATTTAATAAATCAACAGACTACCTGCTAGACTAAGGCGAAATTGTTTTCAACATCTTCAAATTTCACAAAGTACAACGCAGAGAATTTTGACTAATGATTGCCACCATCATGCTTGCAAAAGCCAATTTAGTCAGAAAATTATGCAATTCGTTCAATGGGCAATAGGGCAGAGTGAAGCCGTAGGCAATTTTTGGAAAAAAGGGCATCTACTCCGATGAAGCGCATGTCTGCCTGCATGGCTTAGTGAATACATAATCGAATTTGGTACTCAGAAAATCCTCATGCCATCCATTAGAAGCAAATGCCCCTACAACAAGCTACTGTCTGCTAAGGCTACTGCCTTGTGGCCTTAACTGACCAGCTCTAATGAGAGCACAAACGACAAAAAGAACACTGTTCAAGACTATCAATCAATCAACTGACCTAATTTTCCATAGGCAACCATTTGACTTACCAGTTGAGCATCTCGATCTCGGTGATACTGAAGCCGGTTCAAAGCTGCTCATCGATGAAGAAGGACTCACACCCATATCGCTATCATTGCAAATGAACCGAACATTATTATTTAATTAAAATTTTTGTTTTGATTTAAACTTCAACTTTATAACTCACTTTTGTGATGTATTCGATTGACTTCGAACAGGTGAATTTAAATTGTCCTGATAGTAACGATTAGCTGCACCCGTACTGGGTGAGTTTTCATCAAGTTGCAAGCCACTGTCCAATGATTTGCCGCCACCATTAAATGTGGCACCAGAACTAAATCGTTGTTTATTGTAGGAAGATTGTTGCATTGATAGTGAATGATTTAGTAAATGATTGTTGGAATTGAAATGATAATGATTATTATGCTGCTGTTTCTGATAATGACCGCCGCCAGAGTTATGGTTACGCTGCTGGCCAGGTTGCTGATGGCGAAAGATTACCTCTTCGCCTTCATCGGTATCCATTTGATTGCGGAAATCTTAAATAAAAAGGAGGTATTATTTCAATTATTTTTGTTTCTTACAAACATATTCTCAACTCACTATTTATCACATCTATAATGTGTTTGGTTACATGTGGTGGAAATTCCTTGAGTATATCCAATACGGTACGGTCTTCTGCATCGGTGGCATTAAGATCAATACCAGCTTTTAGTAATATACGCACGACAGATTCTTTGCCACATAATGCTGCCTCATGGAGTGCCGAACCGGAAGGTGTTAATAAGTTGACATTTACACCGGCCCCTAATAGAACTTCTACCACTTGTTTGTGCCCGTTGCGACTGGCCAAATGCAGACAGGTGTGCGGAAATACACAACGGGTAGGTGTTGCTGGCGAAGAGAGTATTGATGGTGAGGATGGTGATGGTGTTGATATTGAACCAGAGTGTGGTAGTGGTGATGAATGTCTGGATGATCTATTGTTAACTAAATTTTCAGTGGCTTGTTTCGTGTAGGTTGCAATCAATTCAGGATGGGCCCGTATAAGCATTTGTACAGCCTGTAAACGGCCATATTGACAGGCCAAGTCTAATGGTGTTTCCCCGCGTGCATTTCTCATATTTGGATCAGCTTCGTGTCCCAGCAATATAGACAACACTTCGATGTGACCATGTTGCGACGCACAATGTAATGGAGTCTCTTTCTCTATAGTCGGTAGATTTGGATTTGCCGGCCGATACGGATGTGTCAATAACATTTTAACAATTTCTTCTTCGCCAGCCCATGAGGCTAAATGTAATGCCGATGAACCTCTCGTATCAGGTAAATTTGGTGACGCCTCATGGGCCAGCAATAATTTCACAATGTCTACATGTCCATTTATACAAGCATGATGGAGAGCTGAGTAACCACCATTATCTTGTACATTAACGCCGGTACCTCGTCGTAAACTTGCCAATGGTCCCGCTCTTTTCGCCTTCTGATTAAGTACCTTTTCGATGTATGAAATATTGCCATTGCGTGCTGCTTCAAGAAATTCTTGATCTTTACCCATTTCGGTAATTGTTTTAAGCTGCTTATGATGATTTTTCGATTAATGAAATATACACCCTTGATGCTATTGTAATTAGAATTGTGAACGAATCTAAAAATTATAGAAAATTTTGTTTTAAATTTAAATAAATTTCAGCAAAGTGATCAAATTATGTATTAATGTTGAATAATTAAAATTTATTAGAAGGGCTTATAGTGAAGTACACTGAAATCATGTATAAAATGTTGGCAAAGTTTAAAATACTGTCATATTAATCTGTCGTCATCTATTAATTTTAGTTCCAAGATTATTTGATCTCTGTTGAGCTAGTTGCAGTCTGCACTCTCCAGCTTTACATATGGTGGCAAAACCTTGACCAACACCAAGAAAAGTGTGTGTCTGGTGAGATTGTAAAAGAAGTGTTCATTACGAGTTTCTATAATCCCTTCAAACGATTGCTTCTGATTTCTATTACAAGCAATAAACAAGTTTAAAGCAAGAAATTTAATTAATGTGATGGTGAGGCAAAACTACTATTTTTTTAAATGCTTTTTAAATAAAGGGTGTTTTTTATAGAGGTACAGAACTTTAAGTTGCAATAAAACAACGATGGATTATTCGATTGACATGAATTTTATTTATCCGAAAGATAATCTTGTGGCATTACATTTTAAATATGATTTCTGGCATATGACCGCCACGGCTGGCGCGGATGTAGTCCAATCTGGACGTCCAATTTTCGATGACTTTTTCCAACATTTGTGGCCGTATATCGGCAATAATACGGCGAATGTTGTCTTCCAAATGGTCAAGCGTTTGTGGCTTTACCGCATAGACCAATGACTTTACATAGCCCCACAGAAAGTAGTCTAGCGGTGTTAAATCGCAAGATCTTGGAGGCCAATTCACAGGTCCAAAACATGAAATTAGGCGGTCACCAAACGTGTCTTTCAACAAATCTATTGTGTCACGAGCTGTGTGACATGTTGCGCCGTTTTGTTGAAACCACATCTCCTGGACATCATGGTTATTCAATTCAGGAATGAAAAAGTTTGTAATCATGGCTCTATACCGATCACCATTGACTGTAACGTTCTGGCCACCATCGTTTTTGAAAAAGTACGGAGCAATGAATCCACCAGCCCATAAAGCGCACCAAACAGTCAGTTTTTCTGGATGTAACGGTGTTTCCACATACACTTGAGGATTACCTTCACTCCAAATGCAGCAGTTTTGTTTGTTGACGTAGCCATTCAACCAGAAGTGCGCTTCATCGCTAAACAAAATTCGCTTATGAAAATCGGGAACAACGGTATTCTCGTTTTGGGCCCATTCGACGAAACTCCGCCTTACTTGATGATCGTTTGACTTCAAATCTTGCACGAGTTGGATTTTGTAAGCACGCAAACCAAGATCCTTCCGCAAAATCTTCCATAAAGTGGATGGACACAGATCCAATTCCTGTGCTCGTTGGCGGATGGACTCATTCGGGTCTTCCTCAATGCTACGCTCTACAGCAGCAATAGCTTCTTCTGTAAGCACCGTACAGCGTCCCTGGGGATGCGAGTTATCAATAAAAGTAAACGTGGTGCGAAAACGTTCCATGGTTAATCGAATTAACTGCTCTGATGGACGATTTTGTCGACGATAAAATGGACGTAGTGCGCGATACGTTTTCCGCACAGAACCATTATTTTCGAAATAAAATTGCACTATTTGCAAGCGTTGTTCAGGCATGAGTCTATTCATGATGAATTGCCAAACCAAACTGAGAATAAATCACTTGACAGCTGTTAA
This sequence comes from Sarcophaga subvicina, assembly GCA_936449025.2. Classification (NCBI taxonomy): domain Eukaryota; kingdom Metazoa; phylum Arthropoda; class Insecta; order Diptera; family Sarcophagidae; genus Sarcophaga; species Sarcophaga subvicina. Next base: position 32,674,988 of record OW388081.2, read on the forward strand.
ATCGGTCGCCATCTTGAAAAGTAATGCCAACTTAAAGTTCTATACCTCTATAAAAAACACTCTTTAGTTTTTAACTGGTCCTTATCATAATAATTACACAGTTACGTCTAAGCCATTACTGCAGTATAGCAACATGCTCAACAACTTGATCCTTTGGACATATTGGGCACGATGGATAAGTTAAGTCATGTATGGGACCTTCCAACTTTAAATTAGGCTTCGATATCGGTGGAACTCTCTTAATGGTTTAAATTTATATTTTGTAGAGCATATGAAATGGCCGTAGTGCGTTGGCTTATTAGGCGCGAACCAGTGGCCGCCTTCAAATTATGATTCCATTTCAGTGGAACTTTCTTAATGGTTTAAATACATATTTTGTAGAGTGTAGGAAGTCGCTCTTGTATGTTGGCTTATTAGACGCGAGTCGCGTTTCAAACCCTTCAAACGAAATATGAAAATAAAATATTCCTTCGCCGACTTCCTCTTTGCAGTCTTCTGGTAATTACTCTACAAATTGTCGTTAAATTTGGGATTAGTTAAAGGTAACTTTAGCTAAAGGGAAAGTTAACTTTAACTTATTTTCGTTAGTACAACTTACAGATAAAATTTTTCAAAAATATGGCAGTGCCGAAGCAATGTCGATAAAACTGCTCAATTTACAAGTTTTTTTAACGCAGTGGCAACCGCGGGCTTCGTTTTTTGGTTGTATATGCTCATGTTGTTTAAATTTGAAGTTGCCATATTGAAAATAATGTATAATATGGCAAGTTCAAACATAAAGTCACCTTTAAATGTTAAAGGTATGATGATCCTTCCTTTAGCTTAACGATCACTTCTATCTTTTTGGGTACTCATAACAATGAAAAACAATTTGTCTGCCCGTTAAAATCCTCCCTTTAGTTAACGGCAAGTTGCAATAATAGCCCTAAAAATAAATAAATTTGCCATGTAAAGTTTCTTAGAAATCTGTCATGCGGAGTCGACTTTAAACAATACGTTCCGCAACCCATGGATACAATTAACACACATAACTGGGTGGCGCGAAAAGCTAGGTTGTAATGCTGACTAAAGACTTTTAATGAGCAATTAAGTAAAAAACGACAAAGTGCAATCGGATTAGTTTTTAGCTCATAATGCGGTAGAATGTTATGGATCTGGACGACATACAGTGGACAGCAAAAGTCTTAGTATGGCAATATATTTTGACAAAAAAAAAATCCCCACAGGCTTAATACTCATGACATCAAGAAAGTATTTAGGGGATAATTTGAAAGAACGGTTACGTAATTGCTAAACCTCAAACAAAAGTCAAAAAAGTGCCACCAGAAAACACCAAAAAAACTTGTATATTCAATTACAATTAGGTTAAATGGAGTGGTTGACCTTAAGGAATAACATTTTCATATATTAGGACATTGAATTTTAAATTTACTCAGGGTTCTCCTTGGGGCTACCTATGTAGTCATCTGAAACTTTTCCTTTAATTTCACTTGTTTTATGAGAAACCTTAAACAATTGTTTGTTTTATAATAAAACAGAAATAAATTAATAAAATAAATATATACTATAAACCTTAATTTCTTATACAAACTTTTGCTAGAATATATTGCCGTACTAACACTTTTGCTGTCCACTGTATATTTGGTGTAATACGATTCCTTAGGTTTTCTGAAAAGTTCGTTGGCTAACATACTCTCCAGAAATCCAGTAAACCTATGTAACAGTCGGTGTTGATGGCTTTCCCATTCCAAAATATATGGTGTGTACATCTCAAATTACTGTTGCCATAACCCTGCCTCAAAAACTCTGTCGTTCGGAGTCGACTTTAAACTGTAGGTCCGTCCACTCGTGTATAAAATTAACACACCCAACATAAGTGGTGTTCGAAGCAAGGTTGTAATCCTAACTTAAGAGTTGTAATGACCAATATGTATGTATAACCCTGTCTGTAGACTGTTGCGTCTTTGCACGCTTTGCACATGCAGGCCACTCAGATGACAATCATTTCCATTTTTAATATATTTTCCTTAAACTGACATTAGTTGCTTCACTCAAAATACTCAATCCTGTACTAGTAATTCTAGCGTCATCTGCTTGTTATCCAAGCTGTTCCCATTTACTGAGTAAAGCAATCACATTCTAGCATTATTATATTTTCTAGCTTCAATGCTCGCTAATAATTTCTATTCAAAATCATGCGGCAACAAACAATTTTAATATTTTATCGAAGGTAATTACATTTTTTTAACTGAATTTGTTTAAGAATTTTAAACGATCTCATAAAACAGTATTTAACTTCTTTAAGATTAAAAAAGAAAACTTAAAAAAAAGATCTTTTATTAACATTTGCGACAATTGTTTTTCTAATTGCAATAAGATGAAAAAGGAAAACTGAAGAATAAAAAGAAGAATTAAAAGACCTGTAACTGGTAGTTATTTAAACAACAAACAATTGTAATTAAATCATTTTCTTTGGCATGGGTTAAAAACAAAAAAGCAAAACATAAAGGTCTAATTTAAGGTTATTTCTCACGATCTTGTCTTATTATCTTTAACTACCATAAACAATGCAACATTTTAACAATAAAACCGTCTTCTTAAGTTTAATTGCCGGCAATAATTACAGCCGCAAACATAACACGACAATTCACAAGTCCATTATCAAAGGCATTTATTTAGCATTGTTTTCTTTTCTTTTTTCCTTGTTTTTGTATTTCAAAAGAAACAAACACATTCACACACTCAGCCACTCACACTAGACAAACTAATTATTGTGGTGAAAGTTCAAAGTAAACTACATTTCTTGTTTGAATTGTTATAATAACTATATGGGAAAGGGTTTAAGGGGCCAATAAGCTTCTATAATCCTATCAAAATAAATTTGTAAAAGGTCGTTTAGGTTTCTACCATAAATAGATCGAATATTTGAAAGGACATTTAGCTAATGGAAGAATAAATTGTTAACTCGGTATGGTGGAAATTCATTTTCCCAATGAACCGTGGCCGCATGTCTAACAAGCCAACATACCAATATTGTATTCTAGGCACTCATGCGAGCTGCATTGGGTCTGGGCCTTTGCTTGGTCTTATGGAAAGTTACAACGACCCACCAGTATAATCATCAGCTGTGTATTACGTACTCATTTTGCATCTTTATCCGCTGAGGTTTTACTATAGGTGCTCAGCATCTAATATCAATCAGCGCCTTTTGCATGATACCGCATTATAATTTCTGAAGGAAGTCAATTACAGACGGAGGATAATGAAAAAATAGAGAGCTGTATGGATGGGTGCATCTTTTCGAAGTCGACACTACTACTTACTACAAACATAAGGCTTTACAAAGACATATACATCATCAGACGGAGCAAGTGGAAGTGTTGAATATTGGCTACTGTTAAGGTTATTGAAGCCGCTGTAGTCTAGTAGGTAGTGTGTTGGCTTATTAGACGAAAAGCCCGGGTTCAAACCCCAGGCCAGACATCAAAACAAAATCCAAAAAGTATTTCTTCGGCGACTTCCCCTCAGCAGATTTCTGGCAAAAACTCTGAGAGGAAATAAATTTGCCATGAAAAGTTTCTCAAAAAAATCTGCCGTTAGGAGTCGACTTAAACTGTAGGTCCCGCCAGTCATGTATAAAATTAACAACCCCAACATGAGTGGTGTGAGAAGCTAGGTCGAAATCCTGACTGAAGGGTTGTAATGACCACTTATGTATGTATGTACGTTAAGGCTATTAACAACATTTCTGGGTGGGAAATAAATAATCGTTTTGTTAACCATGTGGTCATATGGGAATTTCTCCTTAACGACCTCTAGAACTGTTTTCGGCTGCCGTGATTCCCTCATAAACGTTAACATTGTATGGAACCCGTAACACAGTGACATTCCCTGGAACTGTGGAACAGTGGCTCAACCATCGAACTTTTTAGCGAATTCTCGAGGCTGGAAATCGCATTGATAACCTTCAGGATTTATCATACAGCAACAGATTATGCCACTGACTTACGTACATACATACATAATTTGTCATTCCAACCCTTCAGTTGGGATTACGACCAAGTTTATCACACCATGTATGTGATGAAGGTGGCTTCAGTCGCCGTAGTCTAGTAGGTAGTGTGTTGGATTATTAGATGTAAGACCATGGTTCAAAACCCAGGTCAGACATCAAAACGAAATATGAAGAAATATTGCTTCGGCGACTTCTTCACAGCAGATTTCTGACAAAAACTCAGAGTAAAGCGCCATGAAAAAAAAGTCTCTCAAAAATCTGCCATTCGGAATTGACTTTAAACAGTAGGTCCCGCCACTCATGTATAAAATTAACACACATAACACGAGTGGTGTGAGAATCTGGGACGTAATCCTGACTGAAGGGTTGTAATGGCCAATTATGTATGTATGTATGTTACGGTTTAAAGTCAATTTCGAACGACAGATTTTTGAGAAGCTTTTCAAGGCAACTTTATTTACTCTCAGAGTTCTTGTCAGAAGTCTGCTGAGAGTTAGTCATCGAAGAAATATATTTTCATATTTCGTTTTGTTGGAGATGTCTGATATGGGATTTGAACCGTGGCCCTATGTCTAACAAGCCAACACACTAATATTGTATTCTAGGCACTCATACGAGTTTTATTGGGTGTGGGCTTTTGCTTGGTCTTATGGAAAGTGACTTCTGCAGGAGTTACAGAGGTGTGGAGTACATGCCTAACATTGTGGCATAAAAGCGCGTTTAGGCTTTTTATCATGTCAATGATCTCATCAGAAGGTTAAATGGTTTCATCAGAAGCATCGAATGTTTCCAGGTCCAGGGCAATAATTACGATATCGCAATATGCTACACTTGAATTAAGTGTCTCTAGTAACATTTATAAGCTTTATGTTAGAAGGTAACAAGAGATTGTTATTAAAGTGTTTGACTGCAAATCCGTATACGGGCTCAAAGTCGTGTGAAGGCCAATGTCATAAAGAAATTTGGGAGCATCACTTCTAGGGAACAAGGTTTCATATTACTATACCCAATTCAAAAATAAATTTTTGGCCGATGTGGATGTGCGGGATTATCCTGAATATTCTGGCAGACTTATTTCTTAAAAGTATTTATTGATTAATGAAAGAAGAATACTTGGCCATTATAAACCTGTAGTCAAAATTACGATCGAGCTGCTCACACCACCCATGCAGTGTGTATTGGTTTTATCCACGAATGGTGGGATCTACTGTGTATGTGTCGATCTGAAGAACAGATTTGAGAAGCCGAATTCGCCAAAAGAAATATTTTTCATATCTGTTCGAGATGCCAAAGCCGAAGTTTGAAGACAAGAATTGTCGACTAGTAAGCCAACACACTGCCTACTATGGACGCAAATGAATGTACCCATATAAGTGTATTGAGACAACATTACAAAACATTGATATGTTATGACACTGATATTAGCAATTAAATTCGATGTAGTTTTTAATGCCTTGCCTCATGTTGACACTTTTTCTCGGCATCATGATAACATATCCATGATTTGCCATGATTTAATAATATTCTCATAACTATGACTCTATTGAAAATATTAATATTGATTATTGATTATTTCTATTGACGTCATATAACAGTTTATAAGGCATGGTTATGTGAAAGCTACTCTTATGAATATTAAGCAGATACGTAAGGAACTTTACTGACAGATTTCAATTGCACAATGCTTACATAAAATTAGTATAGATTGAGTCGACCAAAATGACGACGTCATATTCAGTTTCTTAAGTGGCTAATAAGTTTTTTTTCTAATTTTTCATATTAATTACTCACTAACATTTTTAAAACAGTTATGATGCCTTTAGAAGTAGAAGAAGAATGTGTATCACAGTGTCAAATTTCGCTAAGGCCATTACTATTGAGCTTAAGGTTGTTTTTTATTTCTTGCAATTGATTACTTAATGAAAGCGTATGTTTGTTTAAGGCCATTCAGCTTTTAAATCCGTTATAAATTTATCTTGTTCTGCTGTGGTAACAAATGAAAATGGGGGCTTGTTATACTGAGTATAGTAAGGAGTTTACTTTTCTTTTTTGGAACATCAACAACAACATCATTTTGTGTGTCGAATACAATATATCTCTCTGTCTATTATGCCATTCATGTAAACCATAATTAATTACATACATACACACATAATTGATCATTACAAGCCTTTAGTCAGGTTTACGACCACTTATATTGTGTGTGCTACATGAGTGTCGAGGCCTACAGTTTAAAGTCGACTCCGAACGACAAATTTGTGAGAAACTTTTCATGACTTTTATTTTACTCTCAGAATTTTTGCCAGAAATCTGCTGAGAGGTAGTCGCCGAAGAAATATTTTTTGATATTTCGTTTAGTGGGAAATGTTTGACCTGGAGTTTGAACCGAGGCCTTATGTCTAATAACCTACTAGACTACTAAACTACGGCGACTAAGTTTTATCAGGGCGCCATTTCATAATCCATTAAAATTAGTTAATGACTTTGAGTACTTTTAATACAGAAGAATATGATCAAAAAATAAAGAAATGTCTACGATTTCTTAAATATTTGTTAAATTCTACTCGTTGGTGGAAGTAAAACTGCCTCCCCACTTGGAAAAAGAGCCAAATATTAAAGTTGCTGTAAAACAACGGCTTGCACTATTGCGTCACATACATACAACCCTTCAGTCAGGATTATGGACCTAGTTTCTCAAACCACTTATGTAGTGTATGTTAAATTTATACATGAGTGGCGGGACCTACAGTTATAAGTCGACTCCGAACTACAGAATTTTGAGAAACTTTTCATGGCAATTATATTTACTCTCAGAGTTTTTGCCAGAAATCTGCTGAGAGGAAGTCACCGAATAAATATTTTTTCATATTTTCGTTCTGATATCTGATGACGATGTCGATTGCGTAACATGGAGAAGAATTATTCGGCTGTATACAAATTACTGGTTGCTGACTGTCATAATACATGCATGAATTGAAAATAAAATTGAGAACAATACGTACTATATGTAAGATAAACAGACAGGTTCATATATAAGCTGCAAAGATCTGGCCACTACCTTGCTTAATTGATCATAAATGCTTTAGTCAGGACTATAATCTAGCTTCAGCGACTTCCTCCCAGCAGATTTCTGGCAAAAACTTTTAGAGTAAATAAAATTGCCATGAAAAGTTTCTCAAAAAATCTGTCGTTCAGAGTCGACTTTAAACTGTAGGTCCCGCCACTCATGGATAAAATTAACACACACGAAATAAGTGGATGCATGTATAAAGAAACTTATAAATATCTCAAGACTAATACTATGTTCAGATATGCACTTTTATTGAGTCAATATTCGGTTTATTGAGTTCAGCTGCTTATTCAATATTCATTGACAACATTGTTTTTATTTTGTTTTTTTGTTTTGTTTTTTCTTTTGTTTGTCGTTGTTGACATTTGAGTTGTCAAATATCAACAGAAAGTGTTCGGTAAATTCTAATATGCTCACTAAACACACTTATGACAGTGCCGTATTTTAAGTTTTACTCCATATTATAACAATCTGCATATTTATTGCGCAATAATTAATTGAAACTTTATATGAAATATTGAGCTCAATAATGGCGTTTATTGCGATTTACGCAATAAAGGCGCATATCTGAACACTGTATAAGAGAGTTTAGAATATTTAAAGGAATATGTGAGGGTTACTGTTCTATATGGAAGTGAAGCCAATTGGAAGCCTTTTCATCCCAAGAAAAATTTTGTTAACAAAAAATCCTTTAAATACCATATCCTATGCACAACTAAAACGGCATTTCTAAAACTAATAACAAACTAACCATATATCATTATGAGGGTAGTGAACCATTGTTTTAAATGTGCATACAGCACAAATATATTGTTTTCAAGAGAAGAATGAATATTTTATTCTAAATAGAGGACAATGAACAAAAACCAACGCTGCTTTTTTTCAGACTCATAACAAAAACGTAAACTTTTATTCTATTTCAGCCAACAACCGCAACAGTTAGACAGCGAGACAATAAAGGTGCGCGCATATACCATACACAAACGCAATTACACACACATAAGTACATTGTATGTACGTACGCAAACAAAGTCCTGGAATATGGATACTTTACTTATAGCAAAGGTAGGTTATGTATGCCCTACGGTATGACGGGAGAGCGCAGCAACGTATGCGAGAGAATATTTTTTTAAAGTGCGATGAGAAGAATGGTAACAAATACTCTGAATTCTAATTTACGCGCACCACGTTTTATTCGGGTGTTTTGTTTATAGAACAACAACAACAACAACTAGAAAAAGCATTATCAACGTATTTACTACAACACAAATTTTTTGTTTTTTTTTTGGTTTTTTGGTTTTGAAGACTACAGAGGAATACTCTTTGGCGACATGCCACTGAGCCTTAATGCCTAAGACGTATGAATAATATGAAGAGAGCCGAGACATATGGAGAACAAAAACTGTGTATGTATCTGTATTAGTGTTATAGGGTATGGAGACAACTCCCAAATAAATATGTGAATGTATGTGTATTTATTTATATGAGTGTATGGTAGTAATACAGGAATTTTGTTCATAGGCTTTTAAAATATAAATACGGTTGCATGTAGTATGTACATGTATATGTATAACACAATATCCGTTTTACACATTGGGACTAAGTTGCTTTGTGTTTTTTGCTCCCATGTTACTGATACTGCTACGGCTGTCAAAGTGTTTTGTATACTTCGGCATCATGTGTATTGCCTAGTTTTTCAGCCGACTGGCGTCACACAATCTATAGGGACAATTTTGTATTGAGTAAGACGGTCTACTAATGTACACGAGTATTATATGTATGTATACATACTATATATACAACATAATATGTGATGGTTGCTGATGTTGGCACCAACTGATAATTATGTTCGCAGACTTTTTGGGTTGGGTTTCAACGAGTCGTCTATAAAACATCAGAAACAAACGGAATAAATGCCATTTTGGCAAATAATCATAACAAACATGACCATATTTTCTGTTTTCTCTAACATATGAAGTATTTACAAACCGTTGTATATTACTGAGTATATAATATACCATACATATATACATACATATATAGTATATCCATTTGTGTATATATTAAACGTACGGTATACATGTAAATACAAAAAGTTCAAGAGTCTAGCATAAACATCAGCAACTGCACAATGAAGTGAATGAAATAATTTTTGAAAAAAAAAAGAAAACTACCAGCAAATTAAGCTTAAAATGTTTTATTTAAAAGTCATTTATATATCCTAACACAACGACCGACCGTCACTTTGTCATAATTTTCTTTTATATCACAATATATGTGAGTGTAAACACTCGCGTACACATACCATAGATTTAGAGTTGATGTACACACACAAACACATAAATTTGGGTCAAAGGATATTGACCGAGGAAATGTTTATAATTTTTATTTATTTTTTTTTATGTCTCTTTTATTTCCATTGTAGCTTTTGATTTGCGTTTGCTGGAAGAATTTTTCTACAGAAAATTAATCATGATTTGTCTAAACCGAGAAATATGTTAACAAAACAGAAAAAATCTTAAAATTTCCCTTAAATAAATAATTGGGTTTAAGAAATGCTTGCTCAAAACGTTCAAAATTTGTCAGGCAACCTCGTATATAAAGATAAGAATTTGATCAAAAGAATTTAACCGGAAATTATTTAACCCCTCAAACTCATGTAGGCGGATTTCGATGGATATGCTTTGTAATTTGGAATTAAACTAAAAAAATTTCAATTTCAATGCAAATATTTGTCCGAACTGTGGCGGCAAATATTAGGCGCTCTCATTGTACAACAATGGGATGAATTGAAAACTGAATGAAATTTCCTTAAAGATGGCTACACACAAGCACCTCTAAAAAACTATGTTTACAGTTGTTTTCTAAATGTAAGTGGTTTGCCTGTGGTTTTAAAAAAGCAAACAAATTTCTTAATGTTTGTTATTGTGCCCATGAAGGAAACGTTAAAATATTTCATGTATTGTGTGTCCCAGATCGTGCAATTTACAGCACTTGAACTAACATACTTAAAGAAAATTTGAAGTTTAAGGTTTAAGTCTTCAATTCATAAAGAAGCAGAAGAAGACATGAAATATTTCAACAATAATGCCCTAATACGCTGGTTTTATGAAATCTATAATCTAAGGAATTAAAATGCCTTATGAATCTGCAGCACATTATTGCAATACCCATACCAGTTTTGCTTGTATAGAATTTTTGAACTGAAATTTTATAAAAATTTTATAAAAAAAATTGACTCATAAGCATGGCTTACATATAACACCACCTATGACTACGGCGACTTTAAAAATTTTAAAGAGAGAGCATCTCTTGGCGTCCATTGGGGAAATAGTGGAACCAACATATTAATTAGATACTAAACAAACCTTAAAATGCCTTGGATTCTTAAAATTGTACGAGAAATAGTATCCTTGTTAGTCCATAATACAAGACATGTAGAGGAATGCGAAAAAAACTATTTATTTAGGCCACTTTCTCTTAGCAGTGTTTAGACAAAAGTCTTACATATGTACATACATACATACATAATTGGTCATTACAACCCTGCAATCAGAACTATGTACTTAGTTTCTCACACCACTTATGTTGTGTGCGTTAATTTCATACATAAGTGGCGGGACCTACAGTTTAAAGTTGTTTCCGAACGATAGATTTCTTAGAGAAACTTTTCATGGCAATTTTATTTACTCTCAGACTTTTTGCCAGAAATCTGCTGAGAGGAACTCACCGACGAAATATTTTTTTTATATTTTCGTTTTGATGTCTGACCTGGAGTTTGAACCATGGCCAACACACTACCTACTAGAATACGGCAACTTCGAGACAAAAGCCTTAAGTATGCATAATTGAGTATATAATAAAAATTCGTGACTTGTGACCATGCTAAGAGGTCCACCATACAACAGACAGACAACAAACGAAAAACGTTCAATAAATGCTAATGCACCTAGAAAGATCAACTCTTTGTTAAGGTTTGTTTTGAGGCTGCATGGTTGCGTAATTCTTCAGGGACAATGAAAATCACCGTTTTGCAATTAAACGCGTAATATGGTGGCTCATTTTTTTTAAATTCAAGAATTAAATTCTTTTGCCACGAGGTTAGGTTTAGGTTAGTTCTGAGTGGTAGCTCTGATTTCACAAAGCTCACTTGAGCACGCATAGCGACCCGTTGTGATGCCACGGGTGAACGCAGTCCCTGTACTGACCAAGTTCTACCAAAATCAGGGAAGAGGAAGAAGTTGGTCAGCGCAAGGGCTGCATATCAAAAGCACTACTACCCCATACTGGAAAACCAGCCAGAAAGTTTGATGAACGAAGCTACATCCTTGATATCAATAGATGATAGCTCCGTCAAGATGACAAGAAATGGAGAGCCAAATAACCTATATCTACACCTAGCGAGAGACGGGCACTGACAAAGAAAGTGGATAACAGTCTCTTCTTCCTCAGCGGATCTGCATCCACGGCAGAAATCGTTAAATGGGTGCCGCAGCCTTTCCGCTTGTCTGCCCATAACGCAATGACCTGTAAGCACGGCCACTGTGGTTGAGATGACGTCACGACCAAGACCAAGTAATGAGGTTTCAACAACACAGTACATTCCACTCGCCATGCGATGCTCATCAAACTCACCACTTGATAGAGTTTGGTTAGCAATTAATCTTACATTTTCGCTCATGTGAATTGACTTTTCCACATTATTTTCACATCACAGTTTCCACTGGAGTGATAGTGAGCGAAATATTGGAAAATGTATGTCAGAAATAAAGATCACGAATTACTCATTTACCGTATACCGGCTTAGTAATATTTGAATGAAATAAAGAAAATGCCAGGCATTCATCTATCACCACAAATAAATATTTAAAAACATTTTTTTTGCAATTATCAAACCACATTAGTTAGAAGTAGTTGTGTAGTGGTGTTGTGGTCAAAGAGCTTGACTACATACGCGAGCAATTACAGTGCAAATACAGGTGAAAGCGATAAGAGTTTAAAGAAAGAGTATTTGAGAGATTCCATAGGAAATAGTTTGATTTGTTCCACAATAACGTACAGTAAGGTCAACCAGCAATAGCTGCAGAAGAAGGCTAGGACTTATTAAGTACAGTTTCTCACCACTATATCCAATGCAAGAACTCATTAGATTTTTATTTTAAAAGTTGTTGGGAAACTATAAATACTATCGTATTATTACCTATTATAGTGGACTAGTAATTAAGTAGAAAAAATTGAGGAACAAATTCAAAATTCTGTTGAGAAAGGCTAGGACTCATTGAGTACAGTTTCTCACCACTATATCCAATGTAACAACCCAATAGATTTTCATGTTCAAAGTTGTTGGGAAATGTTAAATGCTATCGTATTATTACCTATTACTGTGGACTAGTCAGCTGATTAAGAAGAAAAAAATTGAGGAATAAGACAAAATTCTCTGGTATTAAACGTTGTAGATCTAAACCTGGGTTTTTAATATGTATTGATAACCAAATCCTTTAGCAATTTTTGCTTAATCGTGTTTTTTATGTGATTTTGTAATATGTAGACATCAGTAGGAATCAAGAGCTAAGCTATTGCTTGTGTACATAACTATCGGTATGTTTCATAACAGATTAACTTTTTTTATTTAATGAAATTGAGAAATTTTGAAAAATTAATTTTTTTTCAATTGGGAGCTTATTTTCTTTTTAGTATTTGAAATAATTTTTAATTTTTACACTCTATTTGAGACACACACACACACTCCCATACATTATTTATATAAATAATTTAAAATTAAAAATTTCTTAACTGATAATAATTTTTATGTAAATAACTGAACTATACATAAAGCTTATATCCGCAATGACACCTTAGTTTTGTTTGTGTCATGTTGAGGTATTTTTTTTATCAAAAAAATTCCCTATATATGTTGACATGTACTTGTATACGCCCAAATGTATCCAAAGGTACTGGCTTAAATAATTTTTTTACAACAGCTCGAAATTCCCTATTCGGTTATCAAGGATGCTTTTTTACCAATTCGAAGATGTAAGAATTTTATATTTTTTTAATTTTTCTTTAATAAAAATTTCATTCGATTATTTTTTTTTTAAATAATTTTATAAATTTTTTTTGCCACTTTGTTTTATTTTTTTTTTTAATATTATTAGCCGTTATTTCCAATGATTCATACATTTTAACTTGCTTTTACAATTTATTCATTTATTCATATTTTGTTATTATTAAGTATAATTTTTATTTCTTTCGTTGACATGTTCAACACATATTTCTTTCTATTTTATATCGTATTTTTTTTTCAATATTTTTTCGTTTCTATTTTTTTTGTTTTTTTTTTTTTTTTACTTTTTTTGCCATAACTTCCATATACGAATTATTCTAACGTTTTAATAATTTTTTTTCTTTCAACATTTGTGTATGCACTTAAAAGGCGTGTACCCGTTTAACGTTTCACTTTTTTTCTCGTACATATTTATACGAGTAGATATAAGAATTTTTCACTACCAGCCAAGATTTTCTTAAAGAATTTTCTTTTTCATTTTTCTCTATGTTATGAATTTTTTCAATACCTTCGTTTCCCTTTTTCCCACAACAAAGGTTTTGATTTTACTTAGTGCTGGCGTTAATTTTCTTGATGCATTTTATTTTATACAAACAATTTCAATTAAAAATATTCAAATTAACTTAAAACACTTGAGTGTGTATTTTTAATTTTAAATTTTTTTCCAAACAAAAGAAAAAATGAAAATTAATATTTTCTAAACGTTTTCGGGGGTTCTTATTAGCTGCTGAGTCGTTGCAATTCTATTTGAAATTTCTATTCATCAACACTCAGCCAGCCACAGTCAGCAGTAGTCAGTCAGTCAAACACCCAGCCAGTGTTAACGCACAGTGACAGTGGCTCCAACTATGGATTCGTCGTATTTGTAAACTTCAAAACGTTTGTTGTCTAATATGAAAATTATTATACGAAACGCTGTCGCTCAGCAAAGCAGAAGACGTTGAAAACGAAGGGAAATAAGGCCTGGTTCACCCACAGGTTTCTGAAACATTTTTGGTTCGGACAAAATTTTTTTATATGGAGTTTGACGTTTCTCTCAGAGAGCGAGCGAAATTATTTTGTGCGAACAACTCTCAGTGTGAATTAAATTAATTTTATATTTGGTCCGAACCATTTCAGAAAAGGATGCCACACCATATGCAATTTATACAATACACAAATATTTGCAGAAGTTCATCGAAAGACCCAGGGTCCATGCGATGAAAATTTATAAATGAATCTACGTAATTTAAACGCATTTCGGAAACTAGTGAGTGAAAATACCTTTTGGCTTCTCTTTGTTTCAAAAGTGGTCTTACACCCGTCCTCTTGTTTATCTTTGATTTTCTTTTTTCATAAATATATTTTGCAAGTAATTTTACTTTGGTCACTTCAATGGTGAACAAGAGTAGCAAATGATTTATATCCATTTTATCCATCGCAGAACAAGATGTTTTTATTCTTACCAAATAATTCACCACAAATACTGTTTATTTTTTGTTATAAATATTAATTTTTTTATTTCTTTATTTTGACACATATATAATTAACTTTCTTAAGTTTATGCAAATATGTATTTACGTCATTTTTAATTAAATATGGCAGCACTGTTTTTACGAACAAAGTTTCTGAAATGGGTGAATCATGTTGCGGAAAACTCTCAGTAAGCAAGAAATTTCTCCTAACCAAAAATGTTTCAGAAACTTGTGGGTGAACCCGCCTTAATTGTACAACTGCTACTCATTTTATTACATGCGAAACTAATTTATCCCCATAGCTTTCACTCACTGTGAGAATAAGTTTCTGGGATATTCAATTGTCACAATGCACACACACACACACAGAGAGAGAGAGAGAGAGAGAGAAAGTTGAAATTTGTTTTGAATTTTCAAATTATTTGTTGTGATGGAGTGATGCCGTCGAGAGGGGGGAGGTGAAATAATATTGTAATTGCAAGAAAAACTAAATAACAAACGCTTAGAAAGTAAGAGAGAACAGAGAGAGAATGAGTCGGCGCAAGTGTTTGTATTGAAATAGGAAGTGGTGGTTATGCGTGGGTAAATTTGTAATTAATTTAAATCACTTAAGAATTTAACTCAAATAGGGTGGCTTTAAAATACAATCGCAATAAAACAAAATCTATTATTTGTTGAAATAGATTGCTTTATTGAAGTTCACCTTTCGTCGTTATAAAGATAAGATTTTGTCACTGCAGGACACAGTATAAACTTTGCCGCTAGGTCTATGTTTTGACTACCTTTCTTCCAATAATATATCGTCATTTTAAGTTATCAAGCTCTTAAAGAATTACCCAATAAAAGAGTTATTTTTCACGCAGCTCCCATAGTATCGTCCAGACAGTTTCTGTCTAGGAGGATTAAATAAATTGTAGAACGTTATTCAAAGTTATCTTAATCGATGTAGGGGTCTCATGGCTTGTTAATAGCACAACAATATTCGTTATTTTTTTTTTATTAGACTACGTTCAGAAATCTGTAAAGTCCAGCCACTTATATGGTTCAAACCGAATCAAAATTGTAGCTTTGTTGTCCTTTTGTAGTTTAGCCTCAGTAAAATTCGTAATTTTAGCTTTCAACATTGGTAGCTGAGAATAAATGTAAATACTTCAGTTACCGTCTTTCCGAATTCGAGTAAAATTGATCTACATTTACAATGACTTCTCGAAAAATTGAAGCTATACACTCGACGTTCTGAAAAGTTTAACCGTTATGTCGCTAATTTGCGGTCCGAAATTCTATTAAGATTAAAGCTGCATTGGCTCAAATGATGCTCTTGTAGAAGTAATAAAATTGGTAAAGAAATAATTTCCTTTTGAACAGAGTTTACATACGTACATATATACATATATACATAATTGGCCATTACAATGCTTCAGTCAGGGTTACGGCCTAGCTTCTCACACCACTCATGTTGTGTGTGTTAATTTTATGCATGAGTGGCGGGACCTACAGTTTAACGTCGACTCCGAACGACAGATTTTTTTGAGAAACTCTTGCATGACAGGTTTATTTAATCTCAGCGTTTTTGCCAGAAATCTGCTGAGAGGAAATCGCCGAAGAAATATTTTTTTTTCTTATTTCGTTTTGATGCCTGACCTGGGATACGAACCCGGGCTTTACGTCTAATAAGCCAACACACTACCTAATAGACTACGCCGACTTCAAGAACAGAGTTTCCAAAGTTTTATTAGGTTTAGGTTAGAGGACGTTTACTTGTCAAATGAGACAAGTACAGTATCCGGAAATCAAGTTGACTCATTGCACAAATAAAACTCGTTACAAGGCAAACCGAAAATATATATAAAGAGTGTGCTAGTAATGGTTCACTCTGAAATTTTTGAGCTGTTTATTCTGTTTACGAAACACGCTTTAAAGTTGTAAAAACTTATTTAAATGCTCGCAAAATCAAAAAATATTCAGTGGAAAAAATAGAATGTGTTCGAAGAGTGGTCAAATTTTTTTGATCGCGTTAGCGTATCTGTTGCATCTTGTAAATGAGGGTGTAAATAAGAGTGTCACCGAAAATCTAAAAACATCAGTGCGACATCGTTCTCAATAACTTCAAATTTTACGAAGTACAACGCCGCGAATTTTGATAAAAGAGGGCCACTTTCAGGCACAAAAAATTCTGCTTTTTTGGCAACTCAAACTAGCAGATCATAGAAGGCCCTGGCTATTCGCTCAATGAGTAATGGAGCAAAGAGAAGTCAATGTCAATTTTTTAAAGAAGGTCATCTTCTACGATGTCTCAGTGAATTTCTTAATCGATACACAAAATTTGTCGAATTTAGGGTTCACAAAGTCTTTATGCAATCAATCAGAAATTAAAATGTATCCACAATCAGCAACTGTCTGGTGTAGATTTTGCTGATGTGGTGTGATTAGACTTTACTTTTTTGGAAACAAGGCCGAAATTTAGTAGGTAGTGTAGTGGCTTGTTAGACGTGAGATCATGGTCCAGGTCAGGCATCTCCAACGAAACGGAATATGAAAAAATATTTCTTCGGTGACTGCCTCTCAGCAGATCTCTGGCAATAACTCTGAGAGTGAAAAAATTTCTCAAGAATTTGTCGTTTCGGAGTCGACTTTAAACATGCACACAACATAAGTGGTGTGAGAAACTAGGTAGTAATCCAGACTGAAGGGTTGTAATAACCAATTATGTATGTACATATGTATGTTAACGGCATTCATTCCAGCAACATGACAACGGAGTTCTTATGGCCTCAATTGGATGGCATACATCTGGACGACATGGGTTTTAAGCACGACAGCATTGTTTGTTACATTACGTGTTCGACTATAGATTTCCAGAATAAATTATTTAAAGAAATTCGGATGCCAATTGACTACTAAGATCATGAGATCTTTTCTTTAGAGTCTTGTAAAACCAACCTGTCATCACTGAGATGTATTTTAAAGAAATGTTCATACTGACCACCACACTGAATCGAAATGAGGGAACCGCTTGACATTTCAAAGTTAAAGAAAATCATACAATTGGGAAAACTACGATATTAAAATTTAATTTTCCAATTAAATAATTAAAACATAATTAAACAAATTTAAGTATTAAAACAAGAAAAAAAATGCCACTGCATACAAAACTTTCTTAAGTATTCTTAAATTTCTTTTGGTTTGGTTCAGGCAATGTAAACAAATAGAGAAAATTGTAAATAATAATAATGACACTTACACCCGCTCATTTGCGTTGTCCTCTCTATTTCACTCGTATCAGTTTTATTCTCTGTAGATTACATACTCTCCAGCACATGTAATATTTATACTTTGGCTCTCAAAGTAATTCTGGCGCAGGCCTATTAAGAATTGTTTATTGTTTGAAAAGTTTATTAAACTCTCTATTGTAAACAGTAGCAATTGTCAAAACAATAGCTAGCAACTAAACAACACCAACAACCACCACCAACAACAATACACCACAAAACGACAAACCATTATTAAATAAAAAAAAAAAAATACGAAGAAAAAAACAAAGCAAGAAAATACAAAAGGAACACTTCAAATTTTTTTATTGTAATAGAACAACAACAAATCATATGATATACTTGATGTTGTTGTCATTTTAGTTGTGTTTTTTTTATACACCCACACGCAATCCATATACGTATGATTTGTAAAATGTGTTCATCAAACATTAAACAGATGTAACGTTTGTTTGTGCAAAGAAAATGGGGGTCACTTGGCTGTGTTCCATAGGCATTATTTTCTATTTTTATATCTCTCTATGGCGCTTATTTTGTATGACTCTTGCATTCTAAAGAAATTCGTCAAATAATTCTTTTTTTTTTTGTTTCATTCTTTTTTTAAGTAGCAACGGAAGTGAATGAAAGCTTTTAAATGGTAAATCCCAGCAAGAGCTTTTATGTTCTAAGTTTTATGTTTTAACGGTATAAACAATTTGAAAATTTTATAAATAACATACAGTGTTGGAAGAAAAAATAGGTACAGTTTCGTTTTTATAAAATGTTCTGTTCTGTGCATTTGTGTGATGCTAAGCCCTGTAGTCTTCCTCTTTCTTAGATCAATCTGTCTAAGGTAACTTAAAAACATACGAGTATTTCGATAAAACACGAACTTTTTAAATATTTGTAGGAATAACACTAGATGCTCTCCTGGTCACTCCTCCATTTTGGAGGTTGATTCTGTGGCCCCATCGAAAATCGATTATCTCTCTGCGGAATACTGTCTTGACAGAGGTTTCCAATTTCTGATTCCGAGTAGGGATGACTGGTGCTTCAACACCGTCCCCCGCCCTCCTGGATATATACACGGACGGCTCTAAACTCGACACTGGGGTCGGAAGCAGAGTCTATTCTGGGAAACTGGACCTAAGCATCTCTCTCCGACTATCGGATTACTGTAGCGTGTTTCAGGCGGAGGATCCTCATCAACTGTGCTCCTTTTACCCGCGTCTCCGTCTTCTCTGACACTCGGGCCGCCATAAGATCTCTGTCAGGTGATGTGAATAACTCAAAGATCGTCAGGGAATGTTGTCACTGTCTCGAACTTCAAGGCCGATGAGCTCGCCAGAGCTGGGGCACTCCTTCCGGAATCCTCTTCAGTAGACTTGGGTATGCCAATGGTATGATCTCCATTTCCTGTCAACTTGACGGAGCTATCATCTATTGATGTCAAGGATATAGCTTCGTTCATCAAACTTTCTGGCTGGTTCTCCAGTTTGGGGTAGTCGCGCTGTGAAGTGCAGCTCCTGCGCCGACCAACTTCCTTCTCTTCCCTGAATTTGGTTGAACTTGGTCAGTACAGAGACTCCGTTCACTCGTGGTATAACGACGGGCCGCTATGCGTGCTCATGTGAGCTTTTTGATATCAGAGCTACCACTTCGACCTAATCTCACCGAACTAGATTACGGCATGGAACATGGTCGTCGTAGTCTAGTAGGTAGTGTATTGGCATATTACATGTGAGGCCACGGTTCAACTCCCAGGTCAGATATAAAAACGAAATTTGAAAAAATATTTCTTCGGTAACTTCCTCTCAGCAGAGGCAAAAATTCTGAGAGAAAATAAAACTGCTTTGTTTTCAAAAATCTGTCGTTTGGAGTCGACTTTAAACTGTAATTCCCACCACTCATGTATAAATTTAACACTCACAACATAAGTGGTGTGAGAAACTAGGTCGTAATCCTGACTCAAGGGTTGTAATGACCAATTATGTAATACTAGACAACGACAACCATGCAGTCTAGTAGGTAATGCGTTGACTAGATGGAAGCAAGTGAGTGCAAACCTTAGCTCTAAAAATACAAAACAAAAATTCTTTATACAACTTTCTCTCAGCAGTCTTCAGACAATTACTCTAAGAGCAAATAAAAATGTCATCAGAAGTCTGTTGTTCTGAGTCGATGTTGAATTGTAGCTGAAGTGAGAAGCTTAAGGGTTGTAATAAAGAAAGTCTTTTCCAATTACTGAGCATCACCACAAAGGTCGCTGCAATATTAAACGTAAGCAACAACGCTTCCCATCTTCAAATTTAAGTAAAATAAAGTGTGTGTGAGATATCATTGAAATTTCTTCTTCGTTAGAAAGACCTATTGATGCCGTTTTGTATGGATTTTGCGCATACACAATTGATCATTACAACTTTTCAGCCAAGATTACAACCTAGCTTCTCATACCACCAATAATGTGTGTGTTAATTTTATACAAGAGTCGCAGGACCTACAATTTGAAGTCGGCTATGAACGACAGATTTTTAAGAAACTTTTCATGCTAATTTTATTAACCCTCACGGTTTTTGCCAGAAATCTACTGAGAAGAAGTCACCGAATTTATTTTTATTTCGTTTTGTTGGAGATGTCTGACATGGGTTTTGAACCGTGGCCTCACGTCTAATGAGCCAATACACTACCTACCAGGCAATGGTGTATGGAATATAACATTGTTTAATTGTCCTCTAGCTTTAACCACTTACACAAAGGAGTTTAGATAGTCTCCGACCCCTAACCAAGAGGGAAGTCATGTCCAAATGCATAGCTTCGAATTGGTACTCACGTATGCTGATGCAATCAGTGGTATGCTTTTGCATATCATGTGGTTGCATCAT
Source organism: Sarcophaga subvicina (assembly GCA_936449025.2). Taxonomy (NCBI): domain Eukaryota; kingdom Metazoa; phylum Arthropoda; class Insecta; order Diptera; family Sarcophagidae; genus Sarcophaga; species Sarcophaga subvicina. The sequence goes on from OW388081.2 coordinate 32,695,721, forward strand.
TGTGCGTGGGGGCTCTGGTAGAGGCATTGTTTCCACCCGTGCTTAGAGCACCGTGGAGTGTGCCATCACGGCGATATTCACGTAAAACCCTGGACTAATCTCTTCCAGCTTCTTTGACTGGAGTGCATTCTTAATGTTAAATTTTCCAAGATACTTTCACATAAATCAGGCTGAATTTAGCCGATGGTATTGGTTTTGTTAGCTTAGAGGACTGCTGAGGTTTGTGGCTTGTTCGTATACATCTACGTCTCAAGAAAACCTCACAAGCAAAAATCTAACGTCATCTAATTACATTACCACCGCGTGAGATGATCAAGCTGAAGATGGTGATATATGCAGAAAATCCAATGTGGTATGAGTTGTGAGGTATGTAGCGACGTCTTGTTGAAGCAATATTTCGTTGGTGTACAGATCGTATTTAAGCCAAAAAAAGTTACTAATGCTAGCCATTGAAAGTGATGGCTTGACAAACGCCACCCCCAAATGAATATGGACCGATGGTGTTACCTGCCTAAAATCCACAGCCAACAATAATGTTTTCGAATGCCTTCAGCTCTTAAATAACTTTCATATGAAATTTTTCTCAACGACTTTACCAGGCATTAGCTGCCTGGTAAAATCTCTGGGAGTAAATTAAAATTGCCATAAACAGTTGGTCTAAAATCTGTGTTTCTCGCCACCTGTAGATAAAATAAGACACACATAACATGGATGGTATGAGAACTTAAGTTGTAATCCTGACAAAACGCTTGTAATGACCAAGATAAGTTAGTAAAAATGTCGTACTTGTGAACACATTAAGATGTTTGCTTTCATGTTTAACATTTAAATGAAATAAAAACTTTTATTTTACAAATCAATTAAGGTTATATAACTGAAATAGGTTTTCCTCTATGAGATCTTTAGTTTCTGAAAAATTGCATTTTAATTTATACAATTTCTTACTGTTTCAGTTGATATATTGGTGACTATCCATTTGCGGTTGTTGAAGTAATTAAAATAAATTATACACAGGCAATTATAACTGCAACTTTGTCACGGCAAATAAATGACAAAAATTTAGTCATACCTTTGAGACAAAAATTAAAAACTAATTTTAAGTTTTTTTTTTCCATAAAACATACATACATATTTTCTGTTTGTCCGAAACATAGAAAATATTTCCTCGAATTTATCAAATCCAATTAACGGACAGAAATCTTAAAAATTTGTAATTCCCACACTTTAATTGCGATTGAATAATTGTTTGCCATTACATTTAAAAACTACTTACAAAACAGCCTTTATTTATTTGTTTTTTTATTTGCAGGCCAAGTAAGAGTCTTAAAGTTAAAAAAAAAGTCAAAAAAGCTCATACAAATTGGCAATAGTGTGGTGGCATTCAAATGAATTTGACAAATTAACAGAGATACAGAAACAAAAACAAAAATTTTTAAATTCGATGAAAAAAAACAAAAGGAAATAAAAAAAAATAAATCCCGACATGCAATTTATTGTAAATTGTTCACAATCTTAATATGACTGATTGCCACAAATAATAATAAACAAAAAAAAAAAACCAAGAAATCAACAAGAACAACAATTACACCAAAAAATATATGAACACTTCAAAAATTATTTCAAAACATTACTTTAAGAACTTAAACAGTAAAGGAATTAATGTGTCTGTTGAAGCATGGCCATAGGCTTGGTGGCTCATATGGGCCATTGTGTTACCCAGTGTGAGGGAACCCCCCTTGTAATGATTCGCTAGTGGTGAGTTTGAACCACCTAGAGCTCCGGATTAAACCGGACAGTTCTCTTAGTGACACGTACTCCATCATACAGAGATCTTTAAAAGTTCTCTCAACCAAAAACCGATGCATTTCTGTTCTGAAGCGCAGGGCACTCACATAAAAGGTGTTGTACCGATTTAGTTTCCTCCACATCATGGCCGCTTTTGCAGAGGTCCTAGTGGGTTAAGTTTAAAGATGTGAACTTTTCATTAAGACAAGTACAATACCTAGTGATCAAAATGACCCTCGGTAACTACGTCATATAAAGAGAGAGGGAAAAAGAGAGGAGAAAGAAGAAAAAGTTAGTCATAGAAGGATAGGAAGGATAGGAAGTGATGGAAAAATTATGAATCGCAAACACACGGAGTGCTCTAGCACTTTTCAACCAGCTCAAGCTACTTATGAATCCCTGGAGAGCCCTAATGTTGGCTCTCGACAGAGAGTTTAAACCATCAAAGAATCCTCTGCCCGGGGGCCTTAACTTCAATCTACTATGTAAAGGCTGGACAATTGCAACATACCCTGCAATAGTCTGTCTAGGATCTGTTCTAGATTCTTGTCAGTCATTTAATTTCGCAGTGCCCTGTAATAAGTTGAATAAATTACCTCAGGCGGGCCTTATTCAAGCTTTGAGGAAACTGTTTTATAGCAGGCCATAGACTCATAGACGCATAACAACTCGACCCGGCTCCCAACGCTTCTGCTCTTCCTCGCTGACACGTCTAGTGTCGGGAACGTAGGATCAGGAACAACTATCAAATCGCGCTCAGAAAGTGAAAGTCGGAAAGTTAGCTGCTATCAATGATTAATGAGTCTTGACGGTACATTTCAAGACATTACTTTGTCCGTTATTATTGGAGTATGGACTGGGTTTGGGAGAGTAAATGACATTGGTGTATAGTACAGGAAGTCGTAAAAGGAATGTTTTCCGTTCCATTAAACCAAATACCAAAATCCATACCAAACAGAGACTTTATTGGGATACATTGAACGTTGTTGAACCACATATAAATTAGTATCATCGCAAATACGACAACAAATTTTTTTGTTGACGTATTCACTCATTCAGAAATCGGCCTCATGCTGAAAATTTTCAATGAAAATTAGGGTCAATTGCCAACTAAAGTAGAGCGCATTTAGTAAATAGCCGTCGTTGTCTATGGTCGTTCCTGGTGATATAGCAAAACAGACTGAATAAGTAATAACTGAGATAACAGATGTAGCTTCAACAGCTGTTATTAACTGTCCAAGTTCGGATAGTGTGCTTACGAGATCAGCGCACTACTGGCGGCTTGTTTATAACGTAACTTCGGCTTCGCAGCTGCTTGACATCTTTAAAGTAATAGAAAAGAATGGATATGGAATCGGAAAACTTGGTTACTCGACAGATCTTGCTTTCGTACTTTTCAGAAATAATATTAAAGGCTTCCTCTTTGCAAATACCAGACATTTCCGGTGTGAATTGCACTTTTCGTATAACCATGGTGAGAATCATTCCTATTGTAGATGCGCACTATTGTAAACCTAGGGGACGGTAACCTAGGGAGTGAATGCTATATAAACCTCAGCATACTCGTATGTTATAGTCGCCGTAGTCTAGTGGGTAGTATGTTGGCTTATTAGCCGTGAGGCCACGGTTCAATCTCCAAGTCAGACATCTTCAACAAAACGAAATATGAACAAAAAATCTTTCTTCGGTGACTTCTTCTCAGCAGTTTTGTGGCAAAAACTCTGAGAGAAAAGAAAATTGCCATGAAAAAGTTTCTCAAAAATCTGTCGTTCGGAGTCGATGTTAAACAGTAGGTCCCGTCACTCATGTGTAAAACTAGCACACACAACATAAGTGGTGTGAGAAGCTAGGTCCTAATCCTGACTGAAGGGTTGTATAGGTCAATTTTGTGTATACGTATTAACGATTAACGTGTTAACGATTTAGTCGATATTTATCTCATCGGATTTCGACTAAAGCGTACAGAAGAACCTACCTGGTAGGGTCTTATGCCGGTAACAGTCGGTAAGTACTTCACACTAACTGGTTGGTTGTTCTTCAGTGCCAGTTAGTTAGATTTCATCCCAATTTTTAACTGTGGCAGTACTTCTGATGTTATTTTTACCAAATGCATGTTGCCGACGCATTTTGAAGCATGTTGATGCAGGCTGACGCATGTTGACGCATATTGACGCATGTTGGCGCATATTGACGCATATTGTTTTTCTTTATCCGGGCTTGGGGACAGCTGAATATACAGATCATAAAGTAACGGAGTTAGTGTGGCTCTACAAAATTTGTGGTACGTGTGCCCTTTAGAATGGATATTCTTCTAAATCTTATTATTTGCAATAACTTCCAAATTTTTCTCAGTGTGGCTGACATATGTAGAATAAAATCTTAAAATACATTATTTTTCATATTGGGAGACACAAAAAAATCTTTTAGAAAAGTTACAAAACTTTACCATTTTTTATGTAAAACACTTGAAATTTTAAAGTGTTTTGTTTGCAAAGTCCGTCCATTCAAATGTCTATCTTAAGAAACAGTTTGAAAAAAAAAGAAAATATCAAAACAAAATTCAAAACTTTTCACAACAAATGACAAGAGTATTCAAATTTTTAAAGCCACGATTGCAGTCACTCATATATTTGCAATGTACGTGTACACGTTACGTACACATGACAAACAGCATTAAATGTAGTACGTATGGGTTATATGAACATTTTTGAATATAAACGGTTTTGGCTGCTGTGACTCACAAGCTGGTGAGAAAAATGCCAAAAAATCAGAAAAAGAAAGAGAAAAAATAATTTTTTTTATTTAAATCGAAAATTTAAACGTTTTAGAAACGCTCCTATTTTCTTCATTTTTTTGTTTTTTTGGTTTTGGTTTTGCTTTGTTTGCGGTTATTTAACTTGTGTTTAACACGCCATTAGGGAGGTGCCGCTAATGCACTCGACACACACCAACAAACAAACGAAAATCAATATTCGTTAAAAGTATTTTAGAGAAACTGAAAAGAAAATCAAGACAGAATAAAAAAAAATAACAATTCGTTGATATAATTTATATAACTGACCACCTTAATTTGGTCAAATATGTATGTAAGCCTGAGGGCAAGTTAACCATTTGAGGGTGTTAATAGTTAACATCTGGTTCATTGAGGCACCTTTTTATTGAAGAAATACAGAAAAAGAGCCGGGTCTTAGTAGACTAAGGACAATTATTACAACTTTCCTTTAAACTTAAGTTTAGTTAAAGGTAACTTTAGCTAAAGTGAACTTTAAAATCACATTACGGATAAAATAAAGTTAACTTTTTCAAAAATATGGCAGTGCCGGAGCAATGTCGATAAAACTGTTCAATTAAACAAGTTTTTTTTTAAAGCAGTGGCAACGACGGGCTTCGTTTTTTGTTGTAATTGCTCACTTTGTTTATATTCGAAGTTAACTTAAAAAGTTACCAGTATGATGATCTTCCCTTTAGCTTAACGCTCACTTATACCTTATCGCCCACTTATAATAATGAAAAACAATTTAACTGCCCGTTAAAATCCTCCCTTTAGTTAACGGCAAGTTGTAATAATGGCCCTAAGAATTTAAAATGAGTTGAAGTAGGTTAAATTAAATTGCTCGCTTCGAGCCTTTAAGGTAATAATGATTGTAATTATTTAATCATACGGTCTTCCTTTAAAAGTTTCCTGTCTTTGACTTTAAATAAAACAAAATTTATGTGAGACATCATCACCATTTTTATTCGTTTGAAAGCACTGTGTGGAATACAAAATCTTTCAAATCTCCCCCATGGTTTCTCTGGATGATCTCTGAGGACCGCTGTAGCTTGTGACTTATTCCTGTCTTAAGAAATCACCAGAAACAGTCTAACGGAATCATGTCGTATGACCTCGGTTGCATTTAAACAGCATTTAAACCCTTTAGTCAGAATTATGACCCAGCTTGTGTATGATCGGCAGGGACCTTTAGTTTAAAGCCTACTTCGAACAACTGATTTTTAAAAAATTTTAATGTCAATTCGAACTTCGGTCGTGGTAGTTCAAACCCGTCACTAACGGATCTTGACAAGGCGGCTTACCTCACACCGGGTAACACAGTGAGCCATATGATAACAAGATTGCAGACATGCAGTCCCTGAAGAGACTATTTTTTCATATTCCGTTTAGTTTGATATGTCTGATCTGAGATTTGAACCACGGCCTCACATCTAATACTTCAACGCACTATCTATTAGACTACGGCGACTGGTTAACCAAGTTTTTTTAAATAAATTCGTGGTGCCGAAAAATCCATCGTCTCTTTAAGGTAAACTGTAAACGTAAATGTTCTTTAAGGGTAATTGGAGACTAGAGCTACAAACTTTACAGAGTAATGAATATGAGTTCAGAGATTAATTTGCAGTATTTAAGGGGTTAATTCTTTAAATATCCATTAAGAAATATTTATTTTTCATTTTGCATACTTTGAACTTCATTCTTGTGGTTAGTTTGATTTCATTATTTGTATTCGTTTGTTTTTTTTTTCTGTGCATGTGTAATTTACTTGAAATTTACAATGAAAACCATCTATCACACACTATGACATGTATGATCGAGATTTTTAACGAAAAATGGCAACAATTCGTTGCAAATAATACCAAAAAAAGATATCTCGATTCCGTTATAAAGCATGCTACATAATAATAATAATAATAAAATCATGGTAATAACAAGTGTTGTTTGGTTATGTTAAATGATCAGAAGCCCTACAAAAATAAAAGTCTTATAAAATCTTAGAAATGCATTAGATGCGGTGCAAGAAAATTTACTTTAATAATGAATCTTGAAGAATAGTAGGTAGTATGTTGGCTCATTAGACGTGAGGCCATGGTTCAAACGCCAGGTCATACATCTCGAGCGAACGGAAATATGAAGACAATATTTCTTCGGCGTCTTCACCTCAACAGATTTCTGGCAAAAGCTCTGAGAATAAATAAAATTGCCATTAGTAGTTTCTCACAGCTCTAACGTTCGGAGTTGACTTTAAATTGTAGGTCCCGCTAGTCATGTATAAAATTAACTCACGCAACTTAAGTAATGTGAGAAGCTATTACGACCTAGCAACATGTCCTAAAATTACAGGTTACTTCAGATGAGCTAAGACAGATTTCTCAGGCCATATACAAATAAGGAACATATTTTCGTATAAACGATCGTAACTGTCGATATAATGAGTCATTGTCATTAAACTTAAAAGAGTCATAGCGTTCGTGATTGCGTCGTATATAGTTAATTTAGGTATCGCACTGTACAAGTTGATATATTGTGGATGAAATTTTATCAGAAGATTAGAGCCTAAATTAAGAAGAACCTTAAAATTCGCTCTCCAATTAGATTTTCTTCATAATCTACTCTCTTTAACTTCCAATACTGTCTAATCTTTTGCAATTGGCGGTAAGAATTTGGTATTCAAATCGAGGCACGAAAGAACGAATAGGAATGATTCGTTTGCACTCGATCCAGAGATAATCTTCGACTTTAATACTTGCAGATGCAGTAGTAAATCATGTTCTCCTCACCAACGTCAACGCATATATAACGTGTGATGTCATCAGGTCCCTCCACTCATGAATAAATTAACACACACAACATGGTGAAACGACAACAACTTGTAATTCAGTAAGCGGAAGCGTTAAGTGAATTATACGGTACAATCAACAACTGAAACATCAGAATCAATATGCAAATATGGATAGAAATTTTCGGACCAAACGTCGGCTATGAGAGGGTTGTTTCCAATTAATGTCCAGTTTTTGGTAAAAGGTCTCATTCACAGGAAAATTTTTCGATCAAGCGAAGTCTACCTAAAGATTCCGGTCTATAAAAGTAATTGCTGACTCCCCTAAATTAAAAATCCACACACCTGATGGTTCAGATATCTTTGCAGAATGATGAGTGCTGCTTGAACGCTCATATATGTAAAAATCATTAGATTTGATAGGAGCAAGAATAGGGTTTGGGAGAATATAAAACCTGGCTTTATATTAGAGGAAATCATAAAAGGAGAGCTTTTTTAAGTTCCATTAAAGCAGCCCAAAATTCACACCAAACACACCAAGACTATTACGTTCTTCAATTCTGATTTTAAAAATTCTATGCCGTATACAATGACAACATTTGTGATACATTTTTCAAGTGTTGAAAGAAACCTTCAATTGCTTCGGTTTCTTAAGATAATACCAGAAATAGCATGTACCGTCGATTTTCTTACCACTTACTTTGCTTATATCTGAGCAAAAATAAAAAACCAATTGTCATGGACTAGCTCCTTGATCGCAAACAACAGTAGGCAAATAAAGTGAAAAATAAAGTGACATTATTTATGGGAAAATCCCATATTTCTTCGTATTCTACCTCGGACATGGATTGGAGTAGATTGCACAATAAATTATAGAGAAAATTCGCTTTTAAATTTCGTAACTGGCATGTAGAACTTGGTTCTCTATTGCTGCAAAAGTGTTTTATGCGGCTTACAATATAAACAGATTCAACTGGAATGTACTGAATCTGTAGGCACCATCCCCTTAGTGTTGCTCATGTTAAAGAAAGGAAAAATGCTTAATTATGTTCGTATCATTTGACTTATCTATGGGTGTGGGAGATTGCTTCTTTGTGAATGCTGTTTATTACACGGAGAGTGTCCCAATTGATGAGTTCTGCACGTACTGGACTGCTTGGGTTTTAGAAACGTATGCTTAATTACTTGATGATAAAGTGTGTCAATTATTTTTGTTAAATCTATTGTGGTCGCCGTAGTCTAGTAGGTAGTATGTTGGCTTATTAGAAGTAAGGCCACGGTTCAAACCCTAGGTCAGACATCAAACCGAAATTTGACAAATAGTTTTAGTTTTTCTAGTGTGGTTTTTTTATCCGTGCAAAAATTGTATATTTCTCGATGATATTTTGTATATGACTTCGCTAATCGCTTTAACTAATAGTTAGGTTAACGTCACTAGCGCCAATATGTTCTCCAATTTCAGTGTAGTGATGGTTTTAAAAAATCTAACTGGACCAAGGAAGTAATAGACAGGCAGTTAACCTTACTGCTAACGAACAGCATTCTGAAGTTTGTCAAGACAAAAGGATTAGGAGAGCCATTATAAAGATACCCCATATATGATAAGACTAGTACAGTAAATGGTCTGGTAGCCGTATTCTGTGTGATTTAATTTCGGTATGCTGATGGATTTAAGAAATCTTGCTGGACCACCTATATAACAGCTGATTACTTAAGAATTCTTTGTCTATTGCCTGCTAAGACCAGATTTTTTAAAAACTTTAGTAAAGTCGATCTATTGGGATCATGTTTTGTGCAGAAGTTTTAAAGTTAACTCTATAGGTAATATCACATGTAATGTACAAGTTCCATCTATAGGTACATGCTAGGCAAAGAAATTTGTAGTGTAACTAGTTGTTGACCCATGACAACTATTAATACCGCTTAGCATTAATTTACCTTTAAGATGAAAACCAACAAATATGAGTACAATTTAGTGAATATAAAAAGCAATTCAAAACTTCATATGACTTGTCATTTCGGTAGGTCGGATGTCTGGTTTAGTTGGTTGGTTGCTTGATTGGCTGTTTGGTTAGTTCGGTTAGTTTGGCAGATACTGTTCGAATGAACTGCTCTGCCTCATGTCCGTTTGGTATGTGTGCTGGGTGATTGATGAATGTTAAAAATTTTGTCACTGCTGGGTGCCATTAGTTCTTTTACTTTATTTGGCCACGGTCTCACACAGTGTGAGTTTGCAAATGTTTTTTCTTTTTTCTATTTTTTCTTTTTCAGTTTTTTTTTTTAATTTTATTTTGAGCTTTTTGTTAGCTCTGCTTGGGTCTGAGTATGATCGTTGGGTGTTTTGTCAGAGCTTATGATTTCGTAGTTTATTTTTCTTTAATTTTTTTTAAATTTTTTTCTTTTCAAGTTCCAGTGTTGATTTGTAATTTGCATAAATTTTTGGTAAAATTTTTTTGTTTGTTTAATTTTAACTTTTTTTTTCTTAGCTGTTGGTTGTTGTTTTAGTTTTTATAAGTAATAAATAAACTGTTATTGAACTATTTTGCATTTTAAGTTCTTTGATAAAAATGAAATTTAAATAGAAAAAAAAATGAAATAAATAAAATAATTTAAATGGTGTCAACTTTAAAGGCTTTTCTAATGGTTGTAAAACTTTTTTGAAATAAATTATTCTGATTAGATCATGCAATAAATTTTACTACTTTAGATGCTTTGTTAAATAGAAAACTTAATGTTAAGAATTCTTCGATCCCCTTAAGATGATAACATAAATAAAAAACATCAACAGAATCGACATCTCTTGAAACCACATCTCTTGAAAATAATCGTACTCAATTAGCAAAGTTTCTCACCATTACACCCAATACTATAGTCGCCGTGGTCTAGTATGTAGTGTGTCGGCTTATTAGATGTGAGGCCTTGTCAGGCATCTCCAACTAAACGAAAAATAAAAAATATTTCTTCGGCGACTTCCTCTCAGTAGATTTCTGGCAAAAAATCTGAGAGTAAAATAAAATTGCTATGAAAAGAGTCTCAAAAAATCTGTCGTTCGGAGACGACTTTAAAAAACTGTAGGTCCCACCACTCATGTACAAAAATTAACGCACACAACATAAGTAATATGAGAAACTAGGTCGTAATCTCGATTAAAGAGTTGTAATGACCAATTATGTATGTACGATGCTGAGTAAACATAGTGGACTGTTACACACAGGAAGCGATGGGCAAGTACTGACTGACTATTCGGTTTAGACAGTCTATATCAGAGTTCTTCACTAAAGCACGACTAATGCAGAATCAAGCCGAAAACTATGCACAAAGCTTAACAAACTTAGTGATCGATCCAATACCAAGCAAGATTTTCTGCGGTAGACTTTTGAGAAGTCGCCGTAGTCTAATAGGTAGTGTGTTGGCTTTTTTCGGTTCAAATTCGAAAATCGAAATATAAAAAAAAATCGACTTCCTCTCAACAGATTTCTGGCAAAATCTCTGATGGTATATAAAATTACCAAGAGAAAGTTTATCAGAAAATCTGTCGTTCAGAGTTGACTTTAAACTGTAGGTCCCGCCAATCATAAATGAAATTAACACAGTCAATATAAGTGGTGTGAGAAGCTAGGTTGTAATCCTGACTAAAGGGTTGTAATCATCAATTATGTACGTATGTATGTATGTATGAATGTATTTATGTATGTAGACTTTTGAGAAAGGTTGTGCGAAAAGAAGAGAAGGGTCAGTAGTGTCAGATTGTAAGAGTGGCAAATATGAATACACTCCTCTCTTCAAAATTAGTTATGTAAAGCATGGCCTCACGCTTGTCTATTGTCGTATTTAAGTAGTTGATTGGTACGCTTCTTTTCTTTCAATTTTGGATTTAAACATGCTGCCATGGAGACTATGGTTACAATAATAAGAGACAAGTGTAAAGCGAGATTCATAATTGGCGGAGTGACGTAGTAAATCGAATTGCTCTGCAATGCATAAGAAATAATGAGGAATAAGAGAATGAGGAATACTATTTTAAGACAGGGATCATTCTATGGTGTACAGAGGGGTCAAGAGTATTTAGTGAGACAGAAGCGGGAAGGATCGGTTGTAGAAAGAATTAGCCAGAGTCCATAGAAAAATACACGTGTTTTTTTTAATGAAAATTGTGTGCAATTCAACTTAGACGGGAAATACAAAGAACGAAACAATACTATCAGGTTGTCACCATTCGATCACACAGTTTTTATGAGATTTAGATTAGAATAGAAAGTTGAATTAGCTAGGGAAGGGAAATATGGTAATTTTCTTCTGGATGCTAAGCCATGTGGTGGTATTCGTGGCAAAGAGCAGGCAGTTCAGTTTGCGAGGAGGGTAAATTCTTTTTCTGGAGCAAAAAGGTAGGTTTGAAAGAGTACATGCCGCCAAACAAAGACAGACGGTCACTTTTCTCAAGTGATAAAGTGTATGACACAATACATACTTTTGTTTGGTAATCGCAATGATAAAGATTTGAAGTAGTGTCTAACAGGTTATTGTAGACTTAAGGAACACTTACATACATACATACGGAATTAATTATTACAACCCTTCAGCCAGGATTACTATTTAGCTTCTCACACCATTTATGTTGTGTGTGTTATTTTCGTACATGAGTGGCGGGAGCTAGAGTTTAAAGTTTACTCCGAACGACAGTTTTTTTTTGAGAAACTTTTTCATGGCAATTTTATCTACTCTTAGAGTTTTTGCCAGAAATCTGCTGAGAAGAAGCCGCCGAAGAAATATTTTTTCTTGGAGGTGTCTGACCTGGGGTTTAAACCCAGACCTCAACCCAGACTATTAAGCCAACTCAGTACCTACTAGATTGCGGCGATTTCAAAGGAAAAATAATACATATTTTAGAGTAGAGATCGCCTCAAACCCAATGTGAAGAATTCGTGATGAACAGAACGAATCAGCAGAACGTACACATGGAATCTGTGCGCACTTGGAACAGCTGGGTGTGGCAATTAAAAGATAGTTAGTTAAACATACTACTGCCGAACAATATCTTGAAATTTGTCATGGCAAAAGGATTAGGAGTGACATTATAGGGATACCCTGTTTATGTTAAGGGTAGCCGTATTCTACTACCTCTACGCAACAACTGTTTTTGTTACTTCCATTCTGTTACAAAAATCAATCGATGCATACAAATTGACGTATTTTGTGATGAATCGGAATAACATCAATGCTTTTTGGCGATGCATCGATGTTTTTCTTAAGGCCCATTACTGATGGGAAACCCTTCTAGTTGCTGTTTTGTGGAAACTTAAAAGAAATAAATCGTAATTGATTTAAACGGTGTTTCTCATAAATGAATATACAATTTTACTGTTACGTTCTTAATACTTATACCTTATCTATCATAGACTAACATGTTATAAGAGAATTAAGAATCTTAGAAAATTAACGTCTCGTCACACATGGTATGTACATATGTGGCCCACCAACTGCCAGCTGCTAGACAGAAGACGATGAATATTTTGCTTGTAAAAGTAATACAGGTAGTGCAAGTAATTATGCGCATATCTTTCTTATACAAATGGAAATGTACCGTAATGAACGTAATCAAGTTCAAGTTGAAGTATACAGAACATACAGTGGAGGATAATCCTGACATTTAAGAATTTAACATTCCAATATGATGTAATCGTATGTAAACCAGTTTCAAAATGTTCACTTTCTTTACGATTTTCAATTTCAATATTTTCAGAACTCAATTTTCCCCTTTAAAATCTATTTTTGTTGTAAATGAGTTTTTCTTTTTCCTTTTTTTCTGTGTCATAAATCATCATTAAATTGTTTGTCTTAATTAATTAAACGAATTTCGTCTGGCCTTCATTTGGCCCATAATGGCCTTGTAACATGAAAAATTATGCAAAAAATTTCGTTCCCTTTCTTACCTTATTTTCTTTACAGTTTTAATACAGTTTTAAGCCAATAGACGATGTCTTTTTCCTATAACTAGTAAAATATTTATCGTGAGATTTTGCCAGGAATTATTTGCTAAACGAATATGCAGACGTACTATACATAATGAGAACTCCCAGGTTTTGTTTTAATTTTATGAGATTTTTTTGTTCTGTTCTTTTTTGTTCACATAAATACATACAAATATATATTCTGCCACTTGTACATAAATCAGAGCGATAAAGGTATGCAATCGTACAACAAATTTAGAACTTAAATTGCAGCTATAAAGTCCAGTCGAATGTCCAAAGTAACTCTTGCAAGTCTTAGTACAACTGTTTTGTCGGTTTAAAAAAAGACAGAAAAAAGCTGTTGTAAATAAAAACATATCTGAATCAAAACCAGTATCAAATGTTGACAATGATAATAGGAAGGAAAAGAAAATTAAAGAAAAATGATTATCGAAAAAGGAAAGAAAAAGAAATCCTTGTTGTAGATATCTCCATAGCCAGGCAATCCCATTAAGAAACCCAGATCCTCAAGCTCATGTCCATTGAATGTAGCAATTCAGTGTCCTATAGACAAGAAGAGTGTCATTAAATATGATCCTAGAAAAATAAGAAAAGTTTCTGTTCTATCTGTTAGTTCTGTGTTTATGTGTGGCCATGTCTCCTATAATAGTTCTATAAAAGCACCATCCTTACTTGCTTGGTCATTGCAACTCCTCAGTCAGGATTACAATTTAGTTTCTCACACCACTTATTTTGTGTGTGTTAGTTTTATACATGAGTGGCTAGAGCTACAATTTAAAGTCGATGTCAAACGACCAATTTTTGAGAAACGTTTTCATGACAATTTTATTTACTCCCAGAGTTTTTGTCAGAAATCTGTTGAGAGGAAGTCGCCGTTGAAATATTTTTTTATATTTCGTTTTGTTGGAGATGTCTGACCTGGGGTTCGAACCGTGGCCTCACCTCTAATAAGCCAACACAATACTATCCTGTAAACAAGAACATTAAATATGATTCTACTGATATAAGAATCGTTTCTGTTCCATCTGTTGATCCTGTCTCTAAAGTGGCCATAGCTTGTATAATAGTCCTATAATAGCTTCCGCATTACATTTACGATTACAACGCTTTAGTTAAGATAACATTCTAGCTTCCCACACCAACCATGTTGTGTGATGGAACCTACAGTTTAACGTTGACTCCGTAGAACAGACTTAAGAAACCTTTCATGGCATTTTTATGTACTCCCGGAAGGAAATCACCGAAAGAAATATTTTTCCATACTCCGATTTGTGCGAGACGTCTGAGCTGGGATTTGAACCAAGGGCTCTCGTCTAATCAGTTAACACACTAACTAATAGATTGCGGCGATTTCCTAGCTTTAAATTTAAGTTAAATAAAGTGTGTCTGAGATATTATCGAATTGTTTTTATTTATTTGAATATAACATGGTTCATATATCTGCCATTACTTCTCTGCATAAAGCTTATTTGAAATGTTCAATTTCCCATCACTCTGGCTCATCAGCCAGGTAGGATTTAACTTTGAGTACCATTGTGCACGATCTCGGTGGCCAGTTCACATCACTTATATGTGGGATGACTTCAAATCGCTTTTTCCGAATATGCAATATAGCAAGAGGTGTGTGGCACGTAAAGTCGTCCTGTTGAAACGACATGTCGTTGGTGTCCAAATCATTAATTTCACGACAAAAGTAGTTGGTAACTATTAATCTCTAATGCTCTCCGTTGACAGATGTACTGGCCAACGTCCAAAATCTACACCAAATAGTCACTTCTTTGGTATGCATCTTACACTCTTGAATTTTATGTGAAATGATATCGTCTCAAAGTCGATAATTTTGTTTGGACACATACCCTTTCATTCTGAAGTGAGCCTCATAGCTGACGATATTCGATGAAAATTATAATCAGTTGTCAACTGCTCCAGAGACTTTTCAGCGAACATATGTCGTTGTCTACTATATAGTCATCCAATGTGATTTGAGATAATAGACCGAATAAATGTCCGATGTAGCTTCAGCAAGATGGCCGTAAACAAATATCTTTTGGTAGGTAAGCCAATTGTTAAAAATTCAAATCTATTGTAGGTCTCTAGGAAAATTAAACTTACTCTCTGACACTATATTTAAATCGTAGTGCAGAAATCAGTTGATTGTACAGTTTGGTAAAATTATGTATTGTTTCGATATGTTTTGATTCTTTAAAATCCTTTTGTCGATTGGTCCTACCGAATATGTGTACCTCTAAACAATATCAGAACTGAAATACAGTGCATGTGTAGAAAAATCAGTATACGACTTGATAAGTTGCTAAACAGACAATTAGTCGCATATCCGTAAAATGCATTCGGAAATATTTTTTGGCGTTTGAACGATAATGGTTTGTAATTAAATTTTTCATGCAAAGTTTTTGCACAAAAACTGGCTTAGGATAACGTTGACACAACTTGCAACCCAGGGAGCACTGACGGGGATGATGCCAAATATTGGAGAACGAAATCCATTTAAGAGGAGAATAATATCGAGGGTTGTAACATCGATAATGTTATATGCTTGCCCAATATGGTTGGCGGCACTCTACGAGTGGATGACAAGGAGGAAACTGTTCTCGGTGTATCGTCTAAGTGCGATTAGACAGATGAGTGGCTTCAGGACAGTGTTTGATGAAGAGGTACTGGTATTGGTGAAAACAACACCGTTAACATATAGGCGGACGATAGAGGATATACTTTCGCCGTCTCGGGTTTTCAGGACAAACAGCAGCTATAAAAACGAAGGAACGAAGGATTTTCATGCAAAAATGGCAGTCACGATGGGAGAATAGTTTAAAGGGAAGATGGACATTTCGCCTTGTTCCTGATATAATCCCTTAGATGGAGAGCAGACATTGCGAGCTGAACTACTACGTGACCCAGTTCCCAACTGGTCATTCGTGCTTCAGTAAGTACCTGCACAGGTTTGGACATGATACTTCCCCTATATGCCCATGAGATACTTCCCCTATATGTAGATAAGGAGGAAGATGCCGAGCATATTTTAACAAGCTGCCCCAGATTTAGATGGCCCGGGGAAACGAGTTTAGGACCAAATGGGAGGTGTTGAATTCTAGGATTCTATGCAGTCAATACAGCCAAAGAATGGCGGAAGTTATGCTGGAACTCCGAAGGTTGGAGCAACGAGGGCGAAATTTGATTTAGATTTGATTGATAGAGCTTTAAAGCTAACCAGCTCTCCGCGAAGTAATACCTTATGGCAGCCCGCGGGGAGAGAGTGGTTGAAGAATATAGGAGCCAGAGATTTTGTTGGAACAAAAGTGTCTTTCGAAGATTCCCACCTCCGGTCAAGACAAAAAAAAACATAACTTGCAAGCATTGTGTTAAATGTACTAATGTAAGACCTATTGTTTCTATAGGGATTTTGTTTAGCCTATGCTAGTTGAAGTCGCCGTGGTCTAGTAGATAGTGTATTGGCTTATTAGACGTGAGGTCTCGGTTCAAATCCCAGGTCAGGCATCTCCAACTGAACGAAATATGAAAAAATATTTCTTCGGTGACTTCCTCTCAGCAGATTTCTGGCAAAAAGTCTGAGAGTAAAATAAAATTGCCATGAAAAGTTTCTCAAAAAAATCTGTCGTTCGGAGTCGACCCGCCACTCATGTATAAAAATTAACGCACACAACATAAGTGGTGTGAGAAACTAGGTCGTGATCCTGACTAAAGAGTTGTAATGACCAATTATGTATGTATGTATGTATGTAGTACGTACCATGTGTGTATGTTTCATACTAAAGATCTCTTATACATACATAAATTTCTTTGTATAGTATCATACAAGTCGACCTGGACCGTTAACATTTATATTGTCTGACGTAAAACGTAATTCATTCAGAGGCTGTAATTATAATTTTCATAAATCTTCATCACATTTAATTGTGTTTGATAAGCGTGGAATATTCTTTCAAGTTGAGTTGCAATTCTTCTTCATACAGTAGAATCAAAGTTTTTCATCTTTATTTATCTTTTGTATGCTTGGGATTTGTTCTTGTTCTTGTTCTTCTTCTTCATCTTGTTCACGTAATATTCTTTTAAAAGCTCATTTGCCGCCGTTTAGATCTTCTTTTCCGTTTACAAGTCTCTCTTATGAGTTGTAAAGGGTTTCATTTCTTTTGATTCAGTTTTTTTTATCCTGGTTTTCGTGGTCACGAGAATAGCTGATTGATGCAATTTAATAGTTTGTGCATTTGATTGTTGCAGATAATAAAAAAAAAAAGAAAAATAAATTAAAAAAATGTTGGTAATACGGCTATTTAGTTATCCAAGTACATCAGGGCTGTTGATTCATTTTAGCATTTTATGCCCAGTGAAGGAGCAAATGTTTTACGAAAAAATACTTCCTGGTAATTATTGGCATATTAAACGACGATCGATTGTTATCATTCTGTTCAAGTCATTTTATTTGATTATAATCTTTAAATTTACAAACACGTACTATTTTAGGTTTTTTTTTTGTCTCGCATATTACTTATGGGTGGCATGACATAATGACTGGCGAGCGATATATGTTCACACACTAATTTTCTATTTTTTTTTAAATTTTCCATAAAGTTCTCATTAATTTGCATATTGATGAGATGAGATAATATGCTGGCAAATTATTTATTTAATTACGTACCTATGTATATATTGATCATAAATTTGTTTACTTTGCTTATATTTTACATAAATAAAGCGGCTTTAAAACTTTGGAAACTTTCGTATTTCGGTACCTTCCATCTTTAGTAGGGAGCATCTTATGTTTATCGTGTATGTTAATTTTATCCAAGAGAGGCGAAAACATAACAAATTTGGGACTCATTTTCATGACATATGTTATATCTCTATCAAGACATCATATGCCCAACGATTGGAATCTCAGTGTTCTTTGTCAGGAGATCCCACGATATGCACCAACTACAGGGGTATGGACATCCTTCCTTCCTATCGCATAGAAGGTTCTTACGAGCGTATTATATGAACAACTGAAGCTTCTTGCCAAAACATTGAATAAACCTTATAAGTGCTGCTTCAGACCTGCCAAGTCCACCATCGACCAGATCTTCATATGACTTTAAATTATGCAGAAGACACATGAAAATTAAGTCAATACCCACCAACTTTTTATAGCCTTCAATAGCCTCATAAGTTATCGTGTATTTACCGGAAAGTCTGAGCACGGTATTCTTGCAAAAGTAATGCAGAATATCGTCAAGTAAGGTAGGAAAGGATCTCTCTGAACCTTTTGATACCATACAAGGTTTCAGACAAATCCTGGAGAAGACCGATGTAAAAAAAATCGACACACACCATATTTTTGTCGATTATAAGGTAGCCTTCGATAGCCCCTTAAGGAATAGTATTTTTGCCGCAATGTCTGAGCTCGGTGTTCCTCCGGATCTGATAAGACTATGCAGAATGACGTTGAGCAACTCCTGCAGCTTCATCAAAGTAGAAAAGGACCTCTCTAAACCTTTTAATACTTTGCGAGGTTTCTGACAAGACGATCCCTTATCATGCGATCTCTTGAACTTCGTCATGGTGAGCGTTTTGCGCAAAGCGGGAGTGCATCGTAATGACAGTATTTTTCACAAAATTTTCCAGTTGTTTGTGTACGCTGATGACATTGTTATTTTAAGGCGTACCATGTGGGATGTATCTGCTGCGTTTAGCGCAATTGAAAGGGTATCAATCAAAATGAGTCTTGCAGTAAATGAGGCCAAAATGAAATATTTGTTGATAACTATACTATCGATATTGTCAGTGAATTTTTTACCTTGGCTCTGTCGTGTTCACTCTTGTCAACAGCTGCTACTATAGTCTCAATATGCAATTGAGTAGCAGAGGCCTCTGTCCTGCTACGAAACTTATACTCTACAAGTTGCTCATCGTTTCCGTGCTTCTTAATGGCGCAGAAGATGAACGATTCAGTGAGAGTTGAGAATGATCTCAGTATTCGATCTAATAATGAGCTGTATGAGCTCCTCAACGACATTGTGCACCGTATTAACAACCAGCGGCTATGCTGGCACGGTTATGCCGTTTGGATGAAAGACTGGCAAGATTTTTTAGCGGAAGTCAGCGTAGAGGAAGACCTTGTCTATATTGAAATAATCAAATCGCGGAAGATCTATCATCGATTGGTAATACACACTGGTGAAGGCGTGCAAGAAGCAGAGGCGCCTGGAATGATGTGTTAACGCAGGCCGAAATCTGATAAACGTGTTGTAAATGGCGGAATCTACAGTTTGTAGTCGACTCCGAATGAAAGATTTCTGAGAAATTTTTCGTATCAATTTTTTTTACTCCCTGAGTTTTTGCCAGAACTCTGCTGAGGGGAAGTCGCCTAAGTAATAGAATATGACGACTTCAACATTAATTAAACTAAAATTTCATTCCTACTTACTAACCAGACTTTCATGTTAAACTATAACAAAACGTTTAAAAACAGAGCCGATTAGTATTGTTTCTATTTGAATGCCCTTCCCATTATTGTACGATTGTAGAAATCTGTGGTTTAGTTCCTTAGAATTTCTTTGTTTTTTCCCAATCAAAATTGGTTGAATGTAATGTTCCTGAAAGCGTTTCGTGTATCATTTATGGTGTATTTATTTATGGCCGACAACAGTCACAATGCAATACAACACTCCTGCCACAATACATTTCGTTTTAAGTTTTATTAATCAAGCATAATGTCTCCTCTGTCAAATGTCATGATGTTGCCTGGTGTCAACAAGGACAATTTCCTATCCGTCACCTAGTGTGCTGCCAATAATTTCATGCAGGAATACATAAATAGTTACTTCACAGGTTCAAATACGTGTTCGGACAATTTTTGAAATTTTGTTTGAGACCGAGTCCACAATTCCCTGTTAAAAGGCGGTGACTACCCTCATGTAATTCATGAAGTCGACTTTGAAGGACACATTTTTGAGGAACTTTTCATGGCAATTTTATTAAATCTCGGAGCTTCTGCCAGAAATCTGCTGAGTGGAAGTCGCTGAAGAAATCGAAAAAATTGAACTGGGGTTTGAATTGTGGCCTTGCGTCGAATAAGCCAATGCACTACCTACTCGACTATGGCCACTACCCGAATGGATAATGTCAATTCTCTTCGTATGGCAATTAAACTAGAAAAGTTTACATTGTCAGAAATATGTTCAGATTCCCACTATCTTTCCTTTTGGAGAGTATAACCATACACTCTCTTATCACTTCATAGAAAGGTTTTGGTTCTATAGCGAGTTTCTCTTGAGTTCATTTGCCTGCTTATTGTCGCAAGTTCCCACATGATTTGGAACTCAGCATGTACTATCTGTTCACAGATTACTCTTGGAAGATTACCTTGTTTCGTCTAGGGCTTGGAATATTTCACTTTATGAGCAAAAACTCCTGCTCTTGGCATAATAACGTGGATGTTAGTTAATTGGGTTGCAATCTTTATTTCCATGGTATGCCGATGTGCCCATTATTTCTGGATGACTCTGTTGTTTGTGAGGATTAGGGAGTAAGGAGAAACCATGATTATTATTTAATAAAAAAAATTTTTCATTTTAATGGAATTATTTTAATTTTTGAATTACAAAGAAACTTTTGCTTAGTGATGGTACATTGTCATTAAAATATCTCTTGCGATGGCCCCATAAATTTGATGACAACAATATGGCAAGTGTAGCCAATTATGATATTAAAATTTATTATTGAAGTCAGAATAACAGGCACAATAATTAGCAAAAATATTACATTTTCCTGTAGAAGAAAATAAAAACTTAGATGAAGAAGAAGTACAATCCGGTACTATTTTATTATGTTAAATATTTTTTTTATTTGTTTAATTATTTTCTTTAATGGTGTTGTTTCTGACGCTGCTGCTGCTGCTGTTGTTAAAATCACATGTAATCCTTAAGGCAAATCTTTGTCTATGTAGATTGTTCCAATGCCAAAAGGAACCAAAACGAAACAAAACGTGGTCATGTGTCATTACAAGTTCATGTGTAATTGTCAGGAAATGTTCATGATTCTCATATCAAATACATGTTTAGCACTTTATTTGTTTGTGGCATTTGTGGAAAATCCAAAAACAAAAAAAAAAAAACAAAAAAAAGTTAAATCCCCAATAAAAATGTTTAAAACAGTAGTTAAAAATCTTGCTACAATAGAGCAGTAAATGGAATAGAAAAAGAAATAGAAAAGAATAGAACAGAACAGAACAGATAAATAAACCAACTAACCAAACTAAATAAAACAGTAGACAATAAAATAGTCGAATAGCATTTGTAAACGTCTTTCATTATAGCAAACAGACATACAAACATATCAACTGGATTTGTTTGTTTTTCATTTTGTTTAAGTTACACCCCATGTTTAACTGAGGATTTGGGATGGGCTTATAAAATAATGCTCTTTCTTTTCTTAGCTAAACAAATAGACGAATGAATGGACAGACAAAATGCAACTGATATATGAACAGACGTATGAGATACCTAAACAGATACACAAAGAAACAAACAAACACACAAACATTTCTGACCAAACCTATCTACCTGTTTCAAATTGACATTTCAATGCATTTATGATTTTTATCTTAAACTTGTAATGGAGAAAAAAATAAGAAAAAAAAGATTGAAAATTAAAATTTTAACTGAGTTTACAAGTATATTAGAATACTCAAAACTATTAATTCTATTGGGCAATTCGAATAATAATCGAATAATTTGTTCTTAAACGTTCTTCGTCTGCTTCTGTACGAATTAACAGCGTATTCTAACGAAATTCGTATGTTCCTTTGAGTATAATTGTAATGGTGTTCTCATTACTTACTTATTGTTTATTGAAATTCAGCCTACATTAACACATACTTCCGGGCTAGTCCGCATCTTGTGACACTTTGCCAGTTGGTCACACCAATCGCTGACAGGGCTACCTCGATTTGATCCTTCCAACGTAGTTAAAGACATCCTTTGCGCCGACCTCCGCTAATTCACACATCAAATACGCGTTCTTGCCGGAATGTACTCTTCAATTCGAACGACATGGACGTGCTAGTGTAGCCGGTGGACCTTATTGCTCTGTACATCGTCAATGTAGTTGAGGGGCTCATACAGTTCATTATTGGATCGAAAACCGATACCATTTTTAGTTCGCTCTGGACCGAATCTTGATTAATAACGTCCATGTTACTGCGCCATAAAGAAGCACAGGAAGGATGAGCAAATTGTAGAGTATAAATATCGTTGCAGTTGCCGTAGTAGGTAGTGTGTTGCCTTAATAGATGTGAGACCATGGTTAAACCACATGTCGGACATCTTCAAAAAAAAAAAAAAAAATATAAAAAAATTTCTTCGACGACTTCTTCTCAGCAGATTTCTGGTAACAACTCTGGTAGTAATAAATTCGCCATGAAAAGTTTCTCAAAAAGTTGTCGTTCGGAGTCGACTTTAAACTATAGGTCCCACTACTCATGTATAAAATTAACACATACAATGTAAGTGGTGTGAGAAGCTAGCTACTGCTGACTGAAGGGTTGTAATGGCCAATTATGTATGTATGCATGTATGTATGCATGTATGAATGCATGTATGTATGCATGTTTTTTTTTTTTTTTTTTTTTGTCTTGAGCCGGAGGTGGGAATCTTCGAAAGACACTTTTGTTCCAACAAAAGAGTGCACGATTCACCATCGCTGGTGCCTACGTACTAAACCCACCCCCTACACACTTCAACCACTCTCCCCCCGCGGGACTGCCGTAAGGTATTACTTCGCGGAGAGCTGGTTAGCTGAAAGCTTTATCACGTTAATTCAAATTTCGCCTCCGTTCCTCCAGTCTTCGGAGTACTATCAAAACTTCAGCCATTCTCTGGCTATATTGACTCCATAAAATCCTACAGTTCAACAGCTCTTCCATTAGCCGGTTTGGTTCCAAATTCGTTTCTCCCGGCCATCTAAATTTGGGACAGCATGTAAGAATATGCTCCGCATCTTCCACCTCATCTACACAGTTTGGGCATATAGGAGAAGTGTCATGACCAAATCTGTGCAAGGTACTTCCTGAAGCACCCATGACCAGTTATGAACTGGGTCACGTAGTAGTTCAACTCGCAATGTTCGTTCTTCATCCAAGGGGTTACATCAGGGACAAGACGAAATGTCCATCTTCCCTTTAGACTGCTCTCCCATCGTGACTGCCATTTGTGCATGGAAGTCCTTCGTTCCTCCGCTTTTATAGCCGCTATTTGTCCCGGGTGCTCGAGACGGCGAAGGTATATCCTTCTCATTTCATCCGTCAGTATATCTATTGGTATTGTCTTTGCCAATACCAAAACTGCTTCATCAGACACTGTCCTGAAGCCACTTATACGTCTAATCGCGCTTAGACGATACACCGAGGACAGTATACTCCTCGTCGTCCCCACTGAGAGTGCCTCCGACCATATTGGGCAAGCATACAGCATTATCGACGTTACTACCGCCGAAATTATTCTCCTTTTAAATGGACCTGGTCCTCAAATATTTGGCATCATCCTCGCCAGTGCTCCCTGTGTTACAGATGCTTTTTCACCGATGTATTTCACGTGCTCCTTGAAGTGCAATCTGTCGTCGATAATCACTCCCAGGTATTTTATCGTCCTCTTCGATTCGATCCTTGTGCCTCCAACGGTCAATTCCATCTTCTCCACTATCTTCCGGCCGCTTATCAAGACGGCCTCCGTTTTATGCGCAGCAAGTTTCAAACCTGCTTCATCCAGCCATGCTCCAACCTTTCGAATCGCTGTGTTCGTTTTCTCCTCTATTTCTCCTACCGTTTTAGCTACCGAGACTATGGCAATGTCATCTGCAAAGCCCACAATTGTAGTCCCGCTTGGCAATCGCAGTCGAAGTACTCCATCGTACATAATGTTCCATAGTAGTGGTCCAAGTACGGAGCCCTGTGGGACTCCCGACGTCACTACGTATTCCTGCTCTCCTTCATCCGTTAGGTATATTAGCTTCCTGTCCTGAAAGTAACTATTCAGAATCTCCATTAAGTATGGCGGCGTAGCCATGTTAAAGAGGGCTCTCATAATACGCCCCCAATTCGCCGAGTTGAACGCGTTTTTAACGTCAAGTGTGACAACCGCGCAGTACTCCTTGGTGCCAAATCTCCATCTTTCGCCCTCTATTGCATCTCTTGCAATGTCGACCACCCTCCTTATCTCGTCAACAGTGGACCGTCCTTTCTTAAATCCGTATTGCAGGTCCGAGAGAGCTCCTCCTGCCTCGGCACATGTTAGTAGTCGATTGTATATTATCCTCTCCAGTATTTTTCCCATCGTGTCAAGTAGGCAGATGGGCCGATACGACGATGGTTCCCCTGGCGGTTTACCAGGTTTTGGAATGAGAACCAATTTCTGCTTCTTCCACCTACGTGGAAAAACACCCTCGACGAAGCACTTGTGGAACACCTTGGCGAACGTATCCGGTCTGAGCCGGATAGCCGCCTTAAGTGCCCTATTCGGGATTCCATCCGGCCCCGATGTTTTCCTATCTCCTATTCTAGTGCATGCTGCGAGTACCTCCTCTCCTGTTACCTCGGGTATGGTATGAATGGCCTCCGGCTCCCTACTTGTAAAAGTTTAGGGCTGGCCACGTGGGAATAATGTACCAATGATCTCCCGTAGCAAAACTGGACAACCTAGTTTAGGCTGTTCTCGAGCACCGATTCTCTTGCAGACGACTCTGTACGCCGTCCCAAAAGGATTGATGTCAGCTTCCTGGCATATCCGCTGAAAGGATAGTTTTTTGCTCCTTTTATGTATGCATGTATGTATGCATGTATGTATGCATGTATGTATGCATGTATGTATGCATGTATGTATGCATGTATGTATGCATGTATGTATGCATGTATGTATTTATGTGTGTACTCTTTTTGGAAAGGTTGTGCGAAAAGAAGAGAAGGGTAAGTAGTGTCGGATTGTAAGAGTGGCAAATAAGAGTACACTTCTCTCTTCAAAACTAGTTATGTAAAGTATGGCCTCACGCTTGTCTATTGTCGTATTTAAGTAGTTGATTGGTACGCTTCTTTGTCCTCTAACGGCACTCTAGGCAATTATAGATTTAAACTTGCTGCCATGGAGACTATGGCTACAATAATAAGAGACAAGTGTAAAGCGAGACTCATATGGGCAG
This sequence comes from Sarcophaga subvicina, assembly GCA_936449025.2. Classification (NCBI taxonomy): domain Eukaryota; kingdom Metazoa; phylum Arthropoda; class Insecta; order Diptera; family Sarcophagidae; genus Sarcophaga; species Sarcophaga subvicina. The sequence goes on from OW388081.2 coordinate 32,721,228, forward strand.
AGATGCTTAATGAGAAGACAAAATTCCTAATCAAAATACTCATTACAACAAATGGCAACCCTATCATCCTGGAATTTGATGCTATAGACATATCCCCTGCTTAGTAGGAAAAATCGAAAAGTCGAATTGAAAATAGCACAGAAATAATAACAACTACAGCTATATGCAGTGTAAGCGTAATGACAAGACTCTCTATTATGGTTCTCATTGCCTTTTAGCAACCCCAAAATGTATATGGTGTTGATGAATGTTGTCAATTATTCGATTTTGATTTTTTTTCTGTAAGTTTGGAAATGAAAATTAAATCAAAATTTTCCGATTTCCCCTTAAATTCCAGTTTGGTGTCATCAATCCCTGGTGGCCTATATAATTTTTGTTCCTTCAAGCATAGAGATAATAATTAAATTATTAAAACACAGGTTTTTTTCGCGATTAACCGAATAATCTTTATTCGTACGACAACCATAGTTAGTATACATAACATATGAATGTATGCGCCTCTACATGTATTTACAGTGGCTCCATCGCATAATCGGACAAGCATTAGTTAGATATGTATGTGCTTAAAACTTAAAAAGAAAATATTAAATATATGTTTTTTTTGCTTTTATTTACACTCTACATTATAGCCTTTCAGATTAATAAAAGAAATAACAACATTTTTTATGATAACGGTAATTTTATAAAGGAAAAGAAAATTAACTCAATTTTTTGCGCTCAACGCATAATCGGACAAAGAAGATCACCATTGCTAAAAATGACGAAAGAAAACAATTAATAGTTTGTGTCATATCCTTTGTTCTCAAGAATGGCCTATAAACGTTTTGGAATTGATTTTACCAAATTGTAGCATGCCTCAGGTTCTATGGAGTTCCACGCTTATAGTAAAGCCACCTAAAGCTGATTCAAAGTTTTAAATTGTTGTTGGTATACTTTTCTAGCTAATTCTTATCAAAGATGTTCAATTACGTTGAGATCTGGGCTCTGTGCAGGGGTTTCTATAAGTTTGGGACAATTATGGATCAACCAAAGCTTTGTCACACCCAAAGTTTGCTTGTCCTGGTAAAAAGCAAAATCATTCGCAATGCCTAAGGACTAAAAATATCTTTAAAAACCAGCAGTGGAAAATATGTTTGCTTAAATACTATTCGTAATACATTGCACAAATATAACTACCATGTTATAGTTGCCAAAAAAAGCCATTTTTTAGGCCTAAGAATAAAAACAAGAGAATAAAATTTGCTAAAGAGTATTTGCTTAAAACAGAAGATTTTTGGAATAAGGTAATTTGGTGTAAAGATATCTTAAAATACATTTTTGCTGATAGTTTTTGTTCGTTTCAAGGTTCTGTTCACTGACGAGAGCCAATTGAATTTGCATGGTTTAGATGGCAAGATATTTGTGTGGCGTAAACCAAATGCAGAAATTTAATCTTCAAAATACGAAAGGTACTGTTAAGCATGGAGGAGGCTCTGTTATGGTTTGGGCCTGCATGTCGAGTGCTGGGGTGGGCAATTTGCATTTTATTGATGGTAAAATGGACAAATTTGTCTACCTCAACATTTTGAAGGAAAATGTAAAGCAAAGTGCCGAGAAATTAGGCATTACGAATAATTTTGATTTTTACGAAGACAATGATCCCAAGCACACTTCGGGTGTGGAAAAGCTTTGGTTGGTTCATAATTGCCCCAAACTTATAGAAAACCCTCCACAGAGCCCAGATCTCAACGTAATTGAACATCTTTGGGAAGAATTAGCTAGAAGAGTATACCAACAACAATTTAAAACTTTGAATCAGCTTAAGGCGGCTTTACTGGAAGCGTGGAACTCCATAGAACCTGAGGTATGCTACAATTTGGTAAAATCAATTCCAAAACGTTTATAGGCCGTTCTTGAGAACAAAGGATATGCCACAAACTATTAATTGTTTTCTTTCGTAATTTTTAGCAATGGTGATCTTCTTTGTCCGATTATGCGTTGTGCGCAAAAAATTGAGTTAATTTTCTTTTCCTTTATAAAATTACCGTTATCATGAAAAATGTTGTTATTTCTTTTATTAATCTGAAAGGCTATAATGTAGAGTGTAAATAAAAGCAAAAAAAAACATATATTTAATATTTTCTTTTTAAGTTTTAAGCACATACATATCAGACTAATGCTTGTCCGATTATGCGATGGAGCCACTGTATGTATGTATGTGCCATAAGTATGTATTTTTTGTATTGAAGTTGCTATTGTCAAGTGCTGCAGCCTTAAATTGAACTGATTTAGATAAATAGTGCACGATTTCACGTGCAACTCTTCTGCTTATATTTATTGAAGTTTTCTCTGGAAATAAAACAAAACATAGAATCTATACTGCTAAGAAAACGAATTAGAAAAATATTGAAAAGCTTTATGGTTGATTATAAAAATACCCCTACAAATGGCAAATAATACTTTTAAGTTCTTGGCATTAAGATTGCGTTAATAAAATAATTAAAGACAAAGTGTTGGCGAAAGAATTTTCATTAATAATAAGACATGCATTATAATCTGCTCTTGGCAGTGGTACGGGTATAATACATATTAAATTATTGCTAAGCTATGATGGTTGTTTTTATGGTACTATGGAAATGGTATCGTCAAGCACGACATGTGCTTTTAGAACTAGTTCATCTGCCACTGTGAAACTAAAAGCAAGGAAAGCATAGAAACATAGAAGCTGTGGTTATGTCAAAATCTTATGTACTGTTACTGTAATGTTAGATCTTACTAATGACTACTCATACTTACACATACATACAGCCAGGCTTACGACCTAGCTTCTCTTTACTTAATTGTGGTTTTATAAAACAAAAAAAAAAAAACAGAAAGATCCTATTACCACAATATACTACATCTCCCATATTCACTATGATCCAAGAATACACTGGCTGATCAAGATGTTAAATCCTGTGAGCTACTTAATTAAACAAATATTAATCAGTCAGAAGAAATAGCTATAAAGATAACCGCAGAACATTGGGAGTACCTAAGCGACAGCAATACCGCCAGTATATCCCAAGAGAGTGTGCACCACTTATCGAAAATTGTCCAAGAAAGGCGGATGTCTCTGAAGGATATAACGACCCTGGACGCCGAGACATTTAAGGTTACAATATAGCTTAGGCAATTCAGACTTGAAATTTGGCCAACAAACTCATTTGTGTAAAGGACTTCTGCCGAAAATTTTATAAAAAGGTGATGAGATCACTAAACACCTTCGATGGTTTCTTTGTCATTTGTGGACCTGAAATGAAATATTTTTTTTTTGACAAAACTTGTCCGACTACCACAAAATCATTATGTTCACGAGACTGTTTAGACTACTAACGTAAGAAGTATCAATCACGTGTTATTTCTAAAACAGGTAAAATATCCACACGCAGCTCTTTTTAAGTGCCAGATAGTGGCAGCTAATTCGAATTTTTCGATCCTTAGACGTTATGTGGTTTTATTAAGACGGTGCCACGATCAATAACAACACGATTAATTGCGATTTTATTGCAGAAAAAACAATTTCACAATTGGCCACCAAGCTCATGCGGTTTGATGCTGTAAGACTCTTTTTTTATGCAGAAATTCAAAATCGAAGAGTTATTGTCAAAAATGTGCGAAAAAGAAATCAAAAGCTGTTGTAGCGGATTGGGATTGATTTCTGCAATCGGTCCATGTTTTACACATAATGACAAGATCCAAGTATTGTATTGTAGCTTTAACTGTGTTTTATTTAAGTTTGCTTCTGAAACTGAAAAGAATGTGCAACCTTTTATTACAGGAAACATTACTTAAGCCTAAATTTGTTTATCGAAATATAAAATTGTATGGTTTTAAAGTCGCCGTAGTCTAGTAAATTGTTTGTTGGCTTATTAGACGTGGTTCAAGCCCCAGACATGTCCAAGGAAAAGAAATATGAAAAAATATTTCTTCGGCGACTTCTTCTCAGCAGATTTCTCTCAATAGCTCTGAGAGTAAATAAATTGCCATAATTCGCAAATCTGTCGTTCGGAGTCGACTTTAAACTGTAGGTACCGCCACTAATGTATAACATTAACATACACAACATACGTGGTGTTAGAAGCTAGGTCGTAATCCTGACTGAAGCGTTGTAACGACCAATTATGTATGTGTCAGAGATCAGCAATGAATCGTTTTTTCGCTACTCATAAGTAGTGATGAAATTTCGAGTATGAGTGAGTCAACAGTATTGAAATTCAACTACTCTGATTCATTCGTACTCACTACAACGTTGATTTATAAGTACAAGTTGCAATGATTATGAGTACAACGTTGACATCAAACTCATAACATTCGAAATACGTTTGATTCATACGCCTACTCATTCAGATTCATAAATTTAAGAAAATACTTATAATACTCATACATGATTCGAGTGATTCGAAATTCATAAAAATATACAGTCTTAGTTGTTGTTGCATTTACAAAAAAAGAAGAAAGAAAAAGGCAAAGACAGCAAGCAAAGCAATCACACAACCTTCACGATTAGTTGCAGCAGCATTGTAGGGTATTGAAATTAATCATGAAACCGCATGAACTAAATCAACAATATTCTTTAATTTTAAATAGTAAATCTCTGTAACTGTAACTTTTTCTTTTCTTGCTGATTCAAAATATGTCTTTCGATGATACGTTATAGTATGTCCAACGGTCTAGCTGTCTGTCTGTCTGTCTGTCTGTCCGTCTCTTCGTTTGTAGTAAGATCGCTCATCTGTTGGCTCTCATCTATTTTATTTAATATGCCACATGTGACTTTAGTTTCGTTTCAATACTTTTGGTCTTTTAGTTTTAGTTTTACTGCTGCTGCTACTGTTGTGGTTGTGTGCTGTTTAGCTTTTGGTTTTCTTGATCGATGGTTGTTTGTCGAAATCATTAATATTTGATAAATTTATCATTTTGTATTTGGCATATTAGTGATTTGATTATGTCATTATTAATGCTTATAATTGACATTACACGCTAAATCAGAAAAGTCACATCTGCCTGCAACAACGGTCAATTGTTGCTCTTTTGTTCTTCGTAGAAATCATTTAAATTGATTTATTTCAAATCGAAACGTTTTTCATGTTCAATAACTTAATTAAATATGATTTATGGGAAAATGTTAAATATTCATCTTAAATGCCGTTGATGGATGGATTGATCCATGATGGTGATGGTGAATACAAATCAAATCAAATCAAATCGTTTCAATATACGAGTATTTTCGATGATAAAGTGAAAAGGGCTCTTAAATGCCATTCGTGATTTGCAGCTGTCGACTGTAGGACACATGATTGAAGTGTGCCGTTTAGGAACATGTTAGATTCCATGGAATAAAGTTTAATAGCCGTTATTGGCATATACATCTCTGGAATAAATATTAAACAATTATCACAACATAGTTTCCGTGTAACTAACTGTTACGCTTTTGAAAAACTTATACAAAAAATATGACACACCCTGATAACAGTCACTAACAGATTTGCATACTGCAGCTGTATTTTTAAACACTGAAAACGGAACTTCAAAATTACACGTTAAATTAATTTTCATAAAACTATTCAATAAATTATTTTTGATGGACAAGACTTATTTGAAATAATGTTAGATTAGATACAACGGAAGTCGCAGTGGTCTAGTAGGTAGTGTGTTGGTTTATTAGACGTGAGGCCTAGGTTCAAACCCCAGGTCAGGCAACTCCAACTAAACGAAATATGTTAAAATATTTCTTCGTCGACTTTCTCTCAGCAGATTTCTGGCAAAAACTCTGAAAGTAAATAAAATTGTCATTAAAAGTTTTTTAAAAATCTGTCGTTCGGAGTCGACTTTAGACCGTAGGTCACGCCATTCATGTATAAAAATTAACGCACATAACATAAGTGGTGTGAGAAGCTAGATTGCAATCCTGACTAAAGGGTTGTATTACCGATTATGTATGTAGGTATGTGTAGGGTTAATGAATACAAAAGCAAATCTTTGTTAGGGATTTGGATAATCTAAGGTGGTTTGGCGTTACTATGATGGGTTTCGTTAGCTTTTATGTTGATCAGATATGGTAATTTTAATTGTATTTCTTGCTTTAATCTCATTGTATGCAGGGTTCCCTTAAAAGGGATTGATCGACCGCAGCGTGTTGTACCTTATAATCAAAATTAAATGAAATACGGTTTTCGACGTCATCGGTCCACATTACTTTCAGAATAATGGTAGCAAGGCATCGCTGTCAACGGCGAGCACTATACGTCGTCGACTATCAGTTTCTTTTGGTTTGAAATGGATGATTTCAGCAATAACGACATATAGTTTCAACAGAAACTGGCAAACGTTTAATTCTACATTGGAAATTCTGCCACACAGATTTTCTAAAAAAAAAACAAAAAATTGTCCCACACTACCCCGTCTTTCATTTAACCCATGAACTATCTTTCCTGTACTCCAACATAATGCACTGTATGAATAGGGGTCAACAACACTCAGGATATGGTTAAAAAAAACCAATAATGCCCTTGTCATCGGGCATTTCGAATGAGCTCAACCCAGAGAACCTGTGGCTAACATTTTGACGATGTGATATTCCAATCGTAGTAGCATCAATAGATCTTTCATAAGAATGGAACATTTTGAGGACATTTCACACACTTTATGTTCTATTTAATTTTAATTATACAAAAAGCGATAAGAGTCTAATATTTTAAAATAATTAAAAAAAATTTTAAATATCTGAGTGGTAGTGAGATGACAAAATATTTGCACTTTAATTCAGATATTTGTTCGAATTATGATTCTGATTACCTTATTTATACGTTAATGTTGAGTAATAAAATTAATTTAATTGAAGGCAAAACAGTACCGATTTGAAATGGTGAGAAAATCACAAAATTCATTCAAACAATTGCTTTCTATTCCCATCGTCATTATTACCGTATGCCATTATAACATATTAGCCAAACCCCCATTATTCTATTACCATATATTGTATTTTAACCCATGTGAAGCCTAAAGAAAACGGCAAGGACAACTTTGAAGAAATCAGGAAAACAAAAATAAAAGTTTTATTTTTTTTTCGCACGTAAAAGGAGTACACATTTTTGTAATGCTAAGGCTTCTGCTATAGCACGTTTCATAACGTATATGATGTGGAAGCTATTCAGAAAAATGATCGCTGATGTCGAACTCTAAGCCTACAATATTTAATGATGAAAGACGAGCGGCAGTGTCTTTTTTATAATTACTTCAGATAAAGTCTAGTCATTGTTCCCCGAAATAATAACTGCCTCATGCTCTTACCTTTGCTGGATAAATGAAAGCGATAAGTATTTCATATATCCATATCATCTATCGTGTAGGTCTCGTGGAGTGGGAACATATTTTTGAAAACATATACTCGACGAAAGGAAACATTCAAGGATGTAAATGAGTTTGTGACAATCAAAATTTTTGTTGGGAAGTTACAGTCAGAGGAAATTTAAGTCATGCATCAACTATTTAGGGCTAAATTGAGATTAATAACCGGACTCAAAGAACGTTTTTTGAAAATTAGAATCCTCTTCAATAAACTTCACCATAATTACCTGTTATGAATGTTAATTCTAAACAATGACATGAATTGATTCTATAAACGCTGAACTGCTTAGCAGTTTATCGCCTGCCAATCGCTGGATATTGTTCAAATGGCGTTATCTTTACAACGTATTTATTACATCGTGCTACATTCTACACATAAATGGTCATTACAATCCTTTAGTCAGGATTACAATCTAGCTTCTCACACCACTTATGTTGTGTGTGTTAATTTTATACATCAGTCTCATCAGACGTTGGGAGTCTGATGATGATGATGAGACATATTTGTGAGAAACTTTTCCATGGCAATTTTATTTACTGTCAGAGTTTTTGCCAGAAATCTGCTGAGAGGAAGTCGCCAAAGAAATATTTTTTCAAATTCCGTTTTGTTGGAGATGTCTAACCTGAGATTTTGAACCGTGGCCCCTCGTCTTATAAGCCAACACACTACCTACTAGACTACGGCGACTACCATGTTCTTGACAAGGTCAGGGAATATTTCTGAGTACAATTGCCTTTGTAGCACGGTTACCTAATAAATCAACAATTGACTTTATGATTGCATTTTTTACCACTCTAGTGTCCAACAGCTAAAAAACAGAGTTAGTTCATCTGCCGCCGCAAATATTAGAAGAGTAACAATACCTAGAGCATCTTGTTGCAAATTAATTTCAATTCTTTACAACCAACTGGCATGCCTCTAATAAACATCGACTGACCTGTGTTTGCGCACATTTTTGTATTATACTTGTTGCCATTATACCCAAATTGGCACTGCACTGTTTATTGCGTTATAAAATCTGATATAAAACCAAATATCATTTGTTCGAATTTGATCAAATAAGGTTAGAGGACATATGCTTGTCAATTTAGGCAAGTACAGTACCTGGAGGTCGATTTGACCCATTGTACATTGATCAAATAAACGAATTTATGATTTTCACTTTTACAATTTGACTAGTTTAATTTAAAGGCATTAAAATCAAATAAAATTAATTCGTTCTCTACTTTTTCCTAGTAGTTGTTAGTGAATTAATTTTTTAATACATATGTATCAATACTTTTATTTACACCTTACATAAAGAAGTGTGTCCAAATTGGCATGGCGGCATAAATGGGTTAAAATAATTGAAGTACTGAACTAAAAATTAATAAATGAAAAATGCTTCACTCTAAGTTCATATAATCTAAACTACGTGTTGCACTGTACAATTTAAAAACACACTTCTGTGGTGTTTCAAAGCCCTAAAAAGCTAACTTCGTTTATTATAAAATAACGGTGTGATAAAACATTGAGTTTTTTAAAAATCCATTAATGTTCTTTCAAGAATAAAATGTTACAACTACGCACATTACTAATTTTTATGCTGACTATTAAATTTGCAGAAAGTGAAATTACAAGACAATTTCCAGTTGAAAGTGAAAATGACAAAATATTTCATAAGAATCTACTGAAGAAGTTCTACCAGCAAAAGGCCTTTCATGGAATTCTAATGCTCAATGAAGGAAACAAATACTCGTACTGTCATAAATTACTAGAGTGGATTAAAATCAGTGAAACACCACTAACAGTGATAACAGAAAATATAACGACAGAGTATCACAAATACTTTAATAATGAAATTTTAACAATTGCTTGCTCATCAGCATACAGGCAGAATATATTGCAACAATTGGCTGAAATACTAAATGATATATGTTATACAAGAATAATTATAATAATGAACCATTGCAGTTTTGCTAAGGATTTACAGCAATTAAAAGTTTTTTCAAACATTGCCACAAGCTGAAAATGTTAAATGTTGTTGTCATCTTAAAGAATTTCTATAACAAGCATATATACAGCCAATACACGATATTTCCAGAGTTTCAAATAGAATTTGGTGTATATCGACCCAAGACAAAAGATTTCCTGTTGCTACCAGATAGATTAAAAGATTTAAAAGGTTATAAACTACGGACGATAGCCGACCATAAAGAGCCACGTTCAATGGAATACTATGATGAGAATAATAAAACGGTTTTAGTGGGCTACATTGGCCGCTTTGTGGAAGCTGTAAGTAAGGTGTTAAATGCTACGCTATACTTCCCAGTTAAAGTACCCTTTGATAAAATATTGTCTATTGGCGAAATTATAAAATATGTGGACAATTCGTCCATAGATATACCAATTAGCGTTTATAATATAAAACAAAAACGGGAAGAATATTCTTATCCCATTGAAATCGGCAAATGGTGTATTCTCCTACCCACGATAAAACGTATTGAAACCAGGGAACTGTTTTTAACAATTTTGCACTCCAACGTAATGTGTATGATCTTCATGTTAATCTCTATATTTACCTTCGTCTACTTCGTGGCATTTCTCACCAATAAATACTATGACGGAAGACATTATGGCTGGCCAGAAATCTTAGTAAACGATATGGCAATAAGAGGAGTATTGGGACAATGTTTTGTTTCTTCTGTTTATAAAAAATTATCACTCAAGCAGGTTTATGTAGTATTATTGCTAACGGGACTAACGATTACCACAATGTTTAGTGCTCGTTTGCAGTCACTTGTAACTCTTTCGCCTTATGAACCAGAAATCCAAACCTATCAAGAACTTTTTGAATCAAACATTGAAGTGGCAATGTTGAAAGCAGATTTTCGAAATTTTCACATCATAACTAATGGCACCCTTTCATTTTTGTATAAAAAATTTAAGAATTTTTCTAAAGTCGAAGACTATTCACGTTTACGCGATACACTTGATCCACGTTATGCATATCATGTCACTTCTTCCAAAATGTTTTACTTTAATAGCCTGGAACTTTATTATCGGACTAAGCTTTTTCGTTATTCCTCTACCATGTGTCCTTACCCTCTGATACAATTTGCTATTCCTCTGGAAAATAACTCATATTTCCTCCAGCGCCTACATGAACTCACATTAAGAATTTGCGCGTCAGGCCTTATGGATTTTTGGATGAAGAGAAAGGCATTCGATGATGTAACTGCCACGGGCAGAGTAATCAATTTGAATATTTCATACCCGGACGACAGGAAGCCCTTAGCCGTACAGGATTTCTATTGGATTTGGTTATACTACGTGATATTCATTTCAGTTGCCATCACTGTTTTTATATTCGAATTATTCATTCATAAAATGATGAAAAAATAAACAATGAAATCAAAATGTAACAAAAACAAATCATAACTAAATTGAAATCATTTTCAATCCGAGTAAGGCAGGATTTCTAAAGGGATAAAGAAATTTTATAATAAAAATTTTAGATGGATATGAAACAATGTTAAGGTAACTCCTTTTGTCATACTAATAGCCTGAACTAAAGTAATTTGCTTCCTACTAAATGATTAGACAGGAAAAAGGTTAGCTGTCACTTGTTGTATCATAGAATTGCAAAAATGGTGGACTATGTACGCAATTGGTATACGTTACATTTTCGAATACATTTTCCTACAGAGACATCTGAATTTTGACAGTAGATAACGGCCATATTGTTGAAGCTATCTGTCAAATAAGTTGTAATTTATTCAGACAGTGTTGCCAAATCACCATAGACGACTATAAACAATGAAATCTGTGCACTTAATGAGCTTCAGAACAGTTGGCAAATGATCCCAACTCAGGAACGAGGCTCATTTCTGAATGAATGGATAAGTGAACAAACAAAGTTTGTTTGTCGAATTTGAGACGATATCAATCTGCATGAGAACCAAGATCGTATAAAGCATTCCGAAAGTCATTGTTTAGTTTGGTAAATATGGCTTTGAAAACGATGTTGGCCAAGCCATCACTGTCAACGGCGAGCATTGTAGGTCAATGATTATTAATCCCATTTGGCCCGATTTTGATGATCGCAACACTAATGACATTTGACTTCAACAGGATGGAGCTACGTACCACACAACTCACGAATGGTTTGTTTTAGAACATGGTCATCTCATACGTAAGTGTTTAAAACCCAATGGTTTTCGGTGCTTTTAAGACTAAGCTGAAAAAGTGGGTTGGAAGAATCGCAGAGAAGCAGAAGTAATTACAAATTTGCTCTAGGATGACCCGGATGAGTGGAGGACTTTAAGTGAATAAATTAACCATTGTAGCATGGCGGACTATGATGAATGCTACGTACAGTGGTGGCCTTATAATTAGACGCGATGTTTCTGGAACAGAGTTCTCTGGATTGATGAATCTATGTTTAATTTGTCCCAATCTGATGGAAGAACGTATGTAAGACGTCCTCCAAACAAAGCCTTTGATCCCAGGTACACAGTGAAAACTGTAAAACAAATTAACAAACATATGTACATATTGCTAAGTCGTTTCTAATTATAAGGCCACCTCTGTATATATCGTGAAGACATCGCAACTATAATACAATTTATGAGCTAACCTTCGAGAGTTCGAGATACCAATATTTCAGGAAAGAGATTTTACCAAACATAATTCGTCTCAGAGGAATAAAAGGGAAGAAGAAAAAGGTATGTGAGTACGTTGGAGTGGTAGCTTTGATTACCAAAGCTTACTTGAGCACACTTAGCGGCCCGTTGTGACGCCACCGGTAAGCGCAGTCCCTGTACTGATCAAATTCCGGCAAACTCATCGAAGAAGTTATCAGCGAATGGGGTTGCACACTAAAGCACAACTCGCATTTGCTGGAAACCAGACTGAAAGTTTAATAACGCATTCACTGCTAACTACGAGTTATCTCGTAGTAGCAAACATTACTCAACAGGCCCACTACGCGATAATTCGTAGCAAGAACATTGCGATTATAATGAACAAAATTTCGTTATGGCTTATTGAATTAATTTTATTTTGCAAAGGGAAAAAGGTATGAGTTATTTCGTAGTTGGCATTATCCAAATGAAATTTTATATAAGTAGGACAAACTACGAGATATCTCGTATTACCTAAAAATGTCAAAATTTCTGTTTGCATCTGATGTTAGCTTTATGAAAACGGCCTTGGCGTTGAATGCGATAAATGAAGCTACCTCCTTGATATCAATAGATGATACCTCCGTTAAGCTGACAAGTAATTGCGAGCCAATGACTTCAGCAAAACCACACCCTCAGCAAAAGTCGTTTGGTGGGAGCTGCAGTCTTGTAAGCATGGCCACTGTAATCGAGATGGCATTGCGATCGTGTTTGCGTAGTTGGCCTCCATCCATCGTGAGCCGAGTGAGTTTGGAAGTGGTGCAAGGTTCCTCTTTGACCCAGTATAGGTTGTCGCCCCGGTTGTCAAATTTCTCAATTTAACCGGGGTAAGTCGCATACCCAATACGATTGGCGAGCATTTCGGAAGGAGTTTACCTGCTCTATTGAGCTCTCTGTACGCAAAAACCTTTGCAAGTGAGATACTGAAGCGCCCAGAAAGAACGTTGAGGCAATGGCGACACTCTTTTCAACGGGTCTGGAGTTGATCGTAACGCTCGAGAGGTATCTAATAGCAGGTTTGAGATACGGCTAAAATGAGCACCATTGATGATAGCTAAGCCGTATGCCGACAAGCATGAGACTTGAACCTTGTGCTTAGACTCCTCCTCTTCAATGTACTTACCTACCTACCTACAGATAAAATAAAAAACACCTACAATTGTTAAAAATATATTTTTTAAGGTCTTTATTACTAAAGACCAAATTGTTTTTTATTATTTTCATTTTGAAACTAAATTTGTATGTACAATACGGTTGTAGGTAGGTTGGTTTAATATTGCAATGCTATATAAATTATGACATTAAGGGCCATTATTACAACTTGTCATTAACTAAAGGCAGGATTTTAACGGGCAGATAAATTGTTTTTTTCATCATTATGAGTACCCAATAAAATAGAAGTGAGCGTTAAGCTAAAGGGAGGATCATAATGCCGGTCACTTTTAAAGTTAAGTTTATGTTTGAACTTGCCATATTATATATTATTTTCAATACGGCAAGTTCAAATATAAACAAAGTGAGCAAATACAACAAAAAAAAAAAAGAAGCCCGTCGTTGCCACTGCGTTTTAATTTGAGCAGTGTTATCGACATTGCTCCGCCGCTGCCATATTTTAGAAAAAGTTAACTTTATTTTATCTGTAAGTTGTAATGATGAAAAGAAGTTAAAGGTGACTTTAAAGTTCACTTTAGCAAAAGTTATCTTTAACTAAACTTAATTTTAATGCAAGTTGTAATAATGGCCCTAAGTATCACACTGTATATTAGAACATTTGAATATTTTTGAGGAGTGTCATGCGATGTCTTTTATTTTCTTTTGCGGTTTAGTTTCTTTTAAGTTTTCCTTGTTTTTTTTTGCTGGCTTTTTTATATTTTATTTTCGGTAACAACCATAAAATATATTTGAAATTAATACCATGTATTAAACAAAAAATAAATTAAAAAAAAGGTGAATAAAATAAGATTATTTTTGTTTGTTTGTTTGTTTGTCATTATCTGTCGTTTGTTCATTGAAAAATGAAATGAAAAAAAAAATATATGAAAAATGACAATTATTTATGGTAATAAAGTTCCGCTGTTTAAAATGTTGGAAAGGACTCCAATAGAATTATGGCTAAGAAATATTGCCATTTATTGTTACGCGAATTATATTCACTAGAATATCTTTAAACAACATGTGTAATAATGTATGCCTTGGCTTGTTTATTGTTTTATTATTTTATTTTTTTGGTTTGTATGTGTGTTTTAAAAATTTGCATATAAAATGATTTATGTGCCACACTTGAATGATTTCTTAATCAAATTACATACAATTATATATGTACGTACATATCAATGTAATATTGCATGCATGCATGCATGTATTGTTGTTATTGCATCTAATTTTTATTATTGTCGCGGCCGTTGCCATAATCCGTTTTGTCGTTACTGACTTTATTGTCATTGGCCACATTAGATTTCCTGGTTAACAGTATTATCCATTATCCACTATCCATTTACATTTTTCTGTGATTATTTCTTTAATATGACCATAATACTACAATATGGACAAACATACGAGTACATACATACTTGCTTCGCTTTATATTGGTCTCGGTTATACGGAATACATGTGAATTGCAAATGAGCCTCCCAAGAAAGGAGAAACAAAAATAAAAATGAAATAAAATTATAAATAAATAAATAAATCTCTTGAAAAATCACCATATAAAACATTATTAAATGACCAACAACAATCACAAACGTATTCAAAACGCAATACAGTGAAAGCTATCGCGTTCTGTCATTTACTGTATTCGAGATATTCTGCTTCCTATTACACATTCATTCATACATACATACATAATTGGTCATTACGACCCAACTTCTTCCACTAAGTTAAGTGGCCGAACCTACAGTTTAAAGTCGACCCTGAACGTCGCACTTTTTTGAGGAACTTTTAATGCAATTTTTTTATTTCATCTCAGAGTTAACAAACAAACAAAATGTTAAATTTTTTCAGACACTGACGCATAAATCAGACCGATGGCATAGGTTATGCAGCTTATTTTTGCATATGCCTGCGACTTAAGAAAACCCCACAAGAATAGGTTTAACGGGTTTAAATCGCATAATGGCGGTGAATACTTCATATCACATACCTCAGGTGAAATGATCTTTCCTTAAATCACCCGTGGAGAATATAATGTGGTATGAGCTACGTGGTACGTAGCGTCCAGATTATTCCATTTAGGCCAAAAGGAGTTGATAATCATTTACCAATTGTGCTCGCAATAATGGCGTGGCCAACGTCATGCTCGAAAGAAATATGAACCGAATCCGCCGCCTAGTCAAAATTCGCAACAAATAGTGACTTTTTCGGTAAGCATAGGATGCTCTTGGATAGCATAAGGATTGGCATCGTCCCAAATTCTACAAATTTTATTTTTCATGTTCCCATTCATCATCGCTGAAGATGATTTTTCGATGAAGATTTGGGCTGCTCAAGAGCCCAAACAGCGCATACACGTCGTTGTCTATGATTGTTTTCCTTAAATTCCTAAATCATATGAATTTTGTGCTGCTGCAGGCCCAAGTGAAGACTTAAAATTCTCCAAGTTGTTGTTTGCGAAAGGCCGATTTCTTCTGAGCAATGTGAAATCGTTCTCACGGATTGCAGAGATGTTTTCGGCAGATCTTGCGTTTTGTTGACGTACAGATGTTGGTCGATTTTTTTACCGAACCATTGGGCCATAATTTATTCACCACATTGTTAGTAGCCTTCTCGGTAGGAGAATAGCGGAACACTAGGTACATTGCCCTAAGAACGTTTTTTTGTTTTATTGCCACGTGTTGTTGAATTTTATGTGCGTCCATAGTAATAATAATTAATTTGGCGTCTTGGACATTTTCTATGTGTGACGCTAAGGCAGTTGGCCATAACTCTGAATTTTGATATATCAAGCAACCAAGTGTAATGACGAACTAATGGTGGGTAGAGTAGTACGGCCCCTTAATGATATCATCGCACAAACCATACCAAACAGTGTATCACTCACGTTGCATTGCCAGCCTGTCCTTTACACCAAGTTTGCCAATTCTGTTGGTCGTTTATTCATGGCGAAATTGTGAACTTAACTGAGCATTTTTGCTGTTAGCAAACGTTGAAAATCTTTTTATAATGGAGACTCGATAACATCGAGTTGATGTGTTTCCTTTGTATTGTAATGTCTTGCTTACTATATTGGGTCCTTGGGATATGTTACTTTATGTGGAGTTCTCTGAGTGTGGCTTTAAGGGCTGCCGATTGAGTTTTTAAGAACAATTCTTTCATCTGTTACAAGCAATCGTGTGGTTGTATTTCTTTTGGGGTACCATTGGCAATTTTATTGTCAACAGAAGATTTAGATAAGCATCAGGTTTACACAGAATTTCTAACGAAACTAAGAAAATGTAGACACTGAACAAATTTTAATTATTACGGCAAACCAAGTGATCGTGTTAAGCAAGTGTGTGTGTTAATTTTATACATGAGTGGCGGGACCTACAGTTTAAAGTCGACTCCGAACGACAGATTTTTGAGAAGCTTTTCATGGCAATTTTATTTACTCTCAGAGTTTTTGCCAGAAATCTGCTGAGAGGAATTCGACGAAGAAATATTCTTTAATATTTTCGTTTTGATTGGCCTCACGTCTAATAAGCCAACACACTACCTATTAGACTATGGCGACTCCTAATTTTACAGCTGAGCTTAATACTGTCCTCTATCTAATCGAAGATCTAAATCTAAGACAAATAACATCTTGTGATTCAAATCAGTCACAATGAATTTGCATTCGTGTCAATAACTGAATTCTTTCGCTCTGAAAATGCCTTAAAAGGATGAGTAGATTTAAGGGGCAATCAAACAAAATGTCCATTCTTTTAGTGGCCACTGTTCATTCCCACATTATGGTTTAAAAAATAATAGCCATAGCCTTTGGTAAAATATTCTGAAAAATAGAAACTAAAAACAAAAAATAATAATTCACTTGTTTGTAAATGATAGCAATTCAAGCATTTAATAACAAATTCACATTTTGCAAATCGTTAACGAGATTTATGATTTATTTTTTGGCCAAGAAAAAAACAAAAAGACAACAAAATTGTTAAAAAGCTCTCTTATATGTTTATCTATTTATTTATGTTTAAATATTGTTGTAGTTACTGCTTTAACTACATACATA
Source organism: Sarcophaga subvicina (assembly GCA_936449025.2). NCBI lineage: Eukaryota > Metazoa > Arthropoda > Insecta > Diptera > Sarcophagidae > Sarcophaga > Sarcophaga subvicina. Next base: position 32,738,461 of record OW388081.2, read on the forward strand.
CATGCATACATGCATGTATTTATGCAATTTGGAGGACCCTTTAATATTAAATGATTTATCGGCCAAATTTGGCATAAAAAAACAGCAAACGAACTGGAATTTCGGTTTTTTTGTTTTTGTTTTAATCAATTCAATGCAAATCTTTATTGTTGATTTAGTACGCAAAATTAGAATTGTACGCAAATGTAGGAAGAATTCATTTGTGAATTCGTATAATAGTTTATGGAATAAATTTCGTGAATACAACTATTAAACTAAACAGTGCTTCATTACATCGAAACTTAAGAATTAAATACAATGTATGGTAATGTAGTCGCCGTAGTCTAGTAGGTAGTGTGTTGGCTTATTAGACGTAAAGCCAGGGTTCGAGCCCCAGGCCAGTCCTCAAAACAAAATATAACAAGTATTTCTTCAGCGACTTCCTTCTCAGTAGATTTCTGGCAAAAACTCTGAGAATAAATAAAAATTGCCATGAAAAGTTTCTCAAAAATCTGTTGTTCGAAGTGCACTTTAAACTGTAGGTCCCGCCACTCATTTATAAAAATTAACACACACAACATAAGTGGTGTGAGAAACTAGTTCGTAATCCTGACTGAAGGGTTGTAATGACCAATTATGTATGTATTATGTATGTATGTATAGCGAATGGAGTATATGGTAAAGGTTGTAAGGAGAACATTATATCGGTTCTTTCATTAAGCGCATATTAACTTTAAATTTATCGATATTTAATTATCGATATTTGCTATTCGTTTGGAAAGCCTATTAAAGTCATTATGTGTGGAATCGTTCAAATTGCTGCCAAATGTCAGCTTTGGGGGACCACTTTCTAGACCCAAAGGGAGGTCTAACAGGGGCATATTGTATTATTTTTCTTGATCAGTTCACAACACCTTCACCATCACTTGACCATCTATTCACATTGATTGTGCAGTATATTCAATGTGATGTAAGCTGTGTGGTACGTGCCTCGTCATATTGAAACTACCTGTGGTTGGTGTCCAGATCATTCAATTCAGGTCAAAATGGGTAATTATCGACCCATATGACTCGCCGCTCACAGTGATGTCGCGGCCAACATTGCTTGCCCAAAATCCACACCAAACAAAAACATTTTTATGAAACTTTGGATTTTCTTGGTTGTTCACTCATACATACGTAATTGGTCATTACAACCCTTTAGTCAATATTACGACCTAGTTTCTCATGAGTTAATTTTTATATATGAGTGGCGGGACCTACAGTTTAAAGTCGACTTCGGACGACAGATTTTTTGAGAAACTTTTCATGGCAAAGTATATAAATACTCTCAGAGTTTTTGCCAGAAATCTGCTGAGACGACGTCACCGTAGAAATGATTTTTCATATTTCGTTCAGTTGGAGATGCCTGACCTGGCGTTTGAACCGAGGCCTCACGTCTAATAAGCCAACACACTATCTACCGACCACGGCGACTTCCTTGGTTGTTATCTTCACAAATTCGACAGTTTTGTTTGTTCTATTTAGTTACATACCTACAAAATGGGTCATTTTAACGCTGCCGTCAGGATTGCGACCAACACACAGTTGCTAAAATATACATACGGTTAAAAAATTTCAGAAATTTTTTAACTAATCCGTTTTCATTGAAAACCTTTATAGTTTCCTTGATTTTAAGACGGTCTTTTGCATTGGTTAAACAATTTCTGAAATTGAACTGAATTGTGGCCCTGCACAGGCCCACAAAGGTATACATCCGATTTACAAATTTCACAAATTTCTGAACCAAAGCAAAAGACCGTCTTAAAATCGAAGAAAGATGTCAGACAATTATAAAACGAAAACGGATTGGTTAAAATTTTTTTGAAATTTGTTAACTTTTGCGGGTCTGTGCAGACCCACAAAAGTGTACATCAGGACCACAAAAGTTAACAAATTTCAGAAATTTTTTAACCAAGACCGTCTTAAAATCGAGAAAAGTTGTCAGACAATTACAAAGATTTTCAACGAAAACGGATTGGTTACAAAATTTCTGAAATTTGTTATACGTATGTATACTTTTGTGGCTGAGTATAGTTTCTAACACCACTTAAATTGTGTGTGCTAATTTTATACATGAATGGCGAGACCTACAGTTTAAAGTCCGAACAGCAGATTTTTGAGGAACTATTTGACAATTTTGATTTATTCTCTCGAGTTTTTGCCGGAAATCTGCTGAAAGGATGTTACAGTAGAAATATTTTTTCATTTTTCGTTTTGTTGGAGATGACCTCACGTCTAATAACCCATCTTCCTATTGACTTCTTAAAGAGCTTCACTGCCAGCTTTAAAATTAATTTAATTCATTTAATCTCTAGTTTGTAATATTTTTTAATAAAAATACTATCCGTTGATTGATATTATTAAATATAAATATGAAATATTATTATTAAAACAAACATATTTTAAACACTTAAGAATTATCTTAAATAAATTCCCTTTAGACAACAAATAATTTAAAAAATTCATTGAAAAAGTTTATGACATTTCGTTTCAGCCATTTAACAAATGAAAACAAATTAATTTGTACAGGTATTTAGAGGCCATAAAAATGATTATTATTTGGCTTCTTTGTAATTAAACATTATTCGGCGTAACAACTGCCTGTCTTAATAGAATTCTATAAAATTTGAATTCTTGAAGTGCAACTTAATTTTTGAACAATAAAACTCAATTGTAGTATGTACATATATGTGCAAGAAAGAAAATCGCTATAAAAAAATTCCAAAAGCTGCAGTAGAAATTTTCATTCAATTAAGGCTATAACGTGGAAATAAAAATTTCATTGGAATTGTGAGTACAAAAAAAAAAACAAGCAGATACATGCTACTGTAATTACAACCAGCAACAGTGGTTGCTGTTAATGCTACACTTTCAAAATTATAATAGGGAACCGCTCTTCTTTCTAACTTCTTTGCTATTTTGATCAACTATCGGGTACTTTTGTCTTTTGGCTACTTTTATCCTTGTTGATAACTTTGGTTTGACAGCAAAGAATATCAAACTGTGTTGATATTTCTGTTCAGAAAACTCTGGCTAGTCAATACAAATTATTTTACGCCAGAACAATGGCTCCGCATTAATTAAGTCTGATTAGAAAAAAGAAAAAATACCTTAGCGAAGTTCATAGAGCACCTCGCAATGTGTGCTGATTAATCGTTCTCACACCAGCTTTACTACTTTTCGATTCAAAACCATCAACAAAGACTATTTCTGCTGTGACGCTATGTCTTGCAGATTAAAGATCTTGACTTTTATGCTTACAAAATACAGCTCGTACAAGTATTAAAACCACTTCATGCTTATTAATGATGAGCAGTTGAAGATGCCAATATTTATCGAGCCTTGCTGACTACAATTTTTGTTTCCAAAAAGTTTGCAAAACTTACCATACAGAACGTTTAAAAATCGATTTGTTGCAAAATAAATGTGGTGGCAACTTTCGTTTTAATTTCCCGTTTTCGTTCCCAGGCCGTACGCGTGGTTTAACGCCTCTTGTTTAGTTTTTGTGGAGGCCAAAAAATTAGCAACTTCTAAAGCATTGGCAGCCGATATATCTGCGGAGAGAAAGTCGCCGAAGAAATATTTTTTCATATTTTGTTTTTATGTCTGGCCTGGGGTTTAAACTGTGGCCTTACATCTCATAAGCCAACACACCACCTACTAGACTACGGCGACTGTAATATACCCTTAATAAGCGTAAGAAATTATAACACAACTCTCATGGAAAAACTAGTGCCTCGAAGTCTAATTCGTGTTTCCTTAAAAGCTTTCAGTTGCCAACTGGTTTAGAGCTGATTAATCGAATACACGTCTTTTTTATGGTCGTGTACTTTCAGTTACTGGGTCAGTTGAATTTTGTCTGGGTACAGACAACAGTTACGATATAAAATTCACGAAGTAAAGGTCTGCGAAAGTCAAAGTTCTTTCGAATGTGTATGTATATGTATATGTACACACAGTTACTAAATTATACGTACAGTTAAACAATTGCCGACATTTTTTAACTAATCAGTTTTCGTTGAGAATCTTTATAGTTTCCTTGGTGTTAAGACGGTCTTTTGCAGTGGTTAAAAAATTTCTGAAATTGAACTGAATTGTGGCCCTGCACAGGCCCACAAAGGTATACATCCGATTTACAAATTTCCCAAATTTCTGAACCAAAGCAAAAGACCGTCTTAAAATCGAAGAAAGATGTCAGACAATTATAAAGATTTTCAACGAAAACGGATTGGTTAAAAAATTTCTGAAATTTGTTATCCGTTATACTTCTGTGGCTATGTGTATATGTTCGACTAGCGTTTCGTTAACATATGGGTGTTGATCGATCATTTACTCAGCTGGTGGACTTGAATTTATTCATCACATTGATAATGTTAAATATAGCGGCCTATAGCCAACGTATTATTTAAATTTTTTTTAAATTATTTTAAATTATTTAAACCATTACGGTTAATGGAGACACCCATCGCACCATGATAACTGATTTTTTTGTATCCGCTCTTCATGGTATTTAGTTTCAACAGGATGGTGCAACTTGCCATACGTCTCATGCCACAATCGATTTATTGCGTCAAACGTTTGATGGCCGCCTACAAAGAAATGTTTTCTTCATAATTCCGAAATGCGTTAGCCGAAATGCAGATGTCAATTGGCCGCCAAGAAGCTGCGATTTGGCAACGTTGGTGTATTTTCTGTATGGCGCCGTTAAAGAAAAATGGAAAAATGCCGACAAACCAGAAACAATTGACCATTTGAAGATCAACATTCTTGATGCCATTGCCGAGATTTAACCCCATACACTCGAAAAAGTTCACGAAAATTGGTACGATCGAATGAGCTACTATGAGGCCAGCCGCGGCAGCCATATGAATGAAATGATTTTCCATTGCTAACCGGAACAATTGTGCTTCACAAGAAAGAAATAAATTTGTTAAAATATCAAAACGTTTTTGATTTCTTGCAATTTTAAATTTAAACTTTAAAACCACCATCCCTATATAAGCTGAGAATTAGTGCAGCTACTGATTGCAATAATTACCTTATTTTACTTACGGTCTCATCAAATCCCCGAGTGTTATAATGGTGTCCTTATTATTTTCCATATCACTGTACAAGTGTGTGTTAAATGTGATAGTTTTGTCAAATTTAAATTCTTTAATAATACTTTCGCAATACATTTCGTGTAGCAGTGTAGGGTCACAATAAAATCATAGGCTACACACGGTATTTACCATTTCGAAAAAAGTAGCCACGAATTAAAAAATAAAACCAAAAAAAAAAAATTTAAACAACAGACTGTTAAAAATCACATTTCCTGCACTTGCAAAGGTAATTATCGCATTAGTCAAAGTTTTCTGGATGCATGTTTCAGGCAAATACAGCGAATTGCTGCATTAAAATGAAAGCCGAATGAAGCTTTTGTTTTTTGTTTTTTTGTTTTACAAGAATTACAACAAAAAGCAATACATTTAAACAGTAGCTGTAAAAATACTTTCTGCAGTACATATTGTAGAATTTGGTTAAGACCGAAAAGTTTCAACGTAAGTATGACAATTGAGAAGTTGAATAAATGATTATTATGGTTATTGATCGTTACTTTCTTAATTTTATCTTATACTGATAGTTGGTATAAATTCGGGTATAATTCGGGATTCGCAACATCACTGACAAAATAGCTGCGTTCGGTTTAAGAAACCATAATATCGTGCCGAAGACATAGGAAAACATAAATTTTTATAAAAAAAAAAAAAAAAAAAAAAAAAACATGAAGAGATTAAATTCAGAAACAAAAAAGAACTGTATGTTATAGAAAGCTATGGTTTACAGTCCATTGTAGCAAAAAGCTCGAAGTATGTTGGACACTGATGTATGATGTTTTCGTAGTCTAGTAGGCAGTGTATTGTCTTATTAGATGTAAGGCCACGATTCAAATCACAGGTCAGACATTTTCAATAAAACGAAGCTAGGTCGTAAACCTGACTGAAGGGTTCTAATGACCAATTATACATACAATATTATACATTATACTTCTGATCGGGATTTCCGAACTATGACTATGACTATAATAGCCATCTTGTTAAAGAAACATCTGCCAAATTAGTTGTCCTTTATTTATTGCACTCATAATAAAATTGTTTTATCTAAAACACAGCTGGCAATTGACCATAATTTTTATCTAAAAATTATCTTCAAATAATGATTAAAGGGTACATGAACAAACAAAATTGTCGCAATTGTCCAAGAATGTCCAATGTATTCCGAAAAAGTCTATTTTTGGCGTGTATGATGGAATGGCGGCGTATTGTTCCATATTTCTTTGAGTACGACGTTGGCCAGACCATCACAAACGACGCTGAAGCGAATTTTCTATCATCTATCATCTATCTATTCTGAGAGTAAATAAAAAAAATTTGCCATGAAAAGTTTCTCAAAAATCTGTCGTTTGGAGTCGTCTCTAAACTGTAGGTCCCGCCACTCATGTATAAAAATTAACGCACACAACATAAGTGGTGTTGAGAAGCTAGGCCGTAATAATGACTGAAGGGTTGTAATGGCCAATTATGTTATGTATGTATGGATAGTTAAGCGTGCCCTATAGCAAGATGCTCTGTGTTGTTAAAATCAAATGTCATTGATATTTGGATGATTAATTTTTGGAGCAAGATCTGCCTCTCATCATTTAGAGAGCAATAAGGACCGACCTGGCCTCCAACAAGTAAACTGTGCTAGACAATTAATTTCAATGGATTTCATGGTGATTCGTTAACGTGCTACTCCTTTGTTCAAAATATTGTCGTCATAAGCAATGAAAGGAATCAAGCCACTGAACAAAATTACTATGCAAATAATATTCTTCTAATTGGCTTCAATGCTTGATTTCGATAGCGTGTAAGCCATGATCCTTAAGTAAAATTTTCCACGAAATCAAATTAAAAACACCAACAACTTGAGAGCGACAATGCATTGATTTTTATGTGTTTGATTCAAGTTTTTGTGCTACAGCCGCAATATTGTCTGCGCTGCGCTTGTTAGTGACTTTGAATCGAGAAGAGTAAAATTAGTGTGTAACACTCAATAACTACATATATTGCTTGCTCACTAGTGGGATTGTGATGATCGACAACAGGACAAAGTACTTTGGAGATTTCCACAGCAGATATTTCTCTTAGAAACATTGTTAAGGCGTTAATGACTTGTTAAACCTTCAAGGATAGAAGGTTTGATATCCTCAGCAGTCAAACCAAAGTTATCGATAGTTATGATAGAAAAGTCTCCGCAGTCTAGTAGGTAGCGTGTTGGCTTATTAGACGTGAGGCCTCGGTTCAAACCCCAGATCAGACATGAAAACGAAAATATGAAAAATATTTCTTCGGAGACTTTCTCTCAGCAGATTTCTGGCAAAAAATTCTGAGAGTAAATAAAATTGCCATGAAAAGTTTCTCAAAAATCGGAGAAACTTTAAACTGAGTCGACTTTAGGTAGGTTCCGCCACTGATATATAAAATTAACACACACAACATGAGTGGTGTGAGAAACTGGTCTGGTCTGTGGTCTGTGACGCTACGCCGAGCTTATGGCCAAGTATTGTATTGTAATTAATAAAGAAATAAAATAAATAATTCAGAGTCTTTCCAATTCCAATCTGAATTTTTTTTTCAATTTTCTTGTTAAAGTTAATTATGAATATAGCCACATAGTTTATAATAAAATTTGCATCAACACATTGACTGCTTAAATACAGATACACACTTAACCATTTAGCCAAGTTATAGTGGTAATGACGTCCTAAAAATGCAAAATACCTTTAAGATAACAACATGAATAAATTACATGAAAAACAATTAAAAATCTTTAACAATTTCACCAAATGAACCAAACCAACAACAAGAACTGACTATAAACACTTGCAACAACAGAAAAAAAAATGGGAAACCGTCAATAGTAAAAAAAAAAAAAAAAAATACTGGAGAATATACGAACATAAAGAAAAGAAAAGCAAGATTTAAACAACCAGAAACAGACCGACCATCAGCAGCAGCACCATCATACTTAAAACATCAGGTGCATGTTGCTTGTTGTAAAACAGGCAATAAGATGCAGCAACAACTAATACGAGTGAGAATACGAGGAGATAAAATTTTAAGTATATGGGCATGCATTGTAGTGTAATAGTTACAGTCATAGTAACAGTAACAGTAACAGCAGCAACATCAATAACAATATTTTGAGTACTTAAGGTACTTAAAATAAAAATAAACCATAAAAAACAATACACACAACCACAACAACAACAACAACATGGGGAAAATACTAGCAAACAACATTTTTGACAGCACATAAATCAAAATGATGGGCAACTACTGTCTTCAACCCGAAAAATAAAAAAAAAAACACGAAAATCATTAAAAAATTTAAAAAATAAAATGCTATAGGAGAAGAAGAAACCTATTTCTTAAATAGTAAATTTATCTTCAGATGCCAAGTTTTGGAAAGGTTAAGCTTTTAACTATAACGTACTGTAGGATGGGAAATAGTACCAAATCTAAAAGGCCTTTAAACGAGATTTCTGAATTACTATACTAAACCGTAATCAGTTTGCAGAATTAAGGGATAATTAAGGTTTTTTATTCGTTTGATGGACATATTGTTTGTCACGTTGAAAGTAACATCTTTCAAATATACGCCATAGCTTCTCTGAGCGGAGCGCATCCGAAATTTTCAAGTTTTCTATGAGGCTGGCATATAAATCAGGCTGAATTTGACCCATGATGTTATATTGGCTTTGAGTTCAAATTACCTCGACGTGAGATGGTCATGAAGTCGCCGTATTCTAGTAGGTAGTGTGTTGGCTTATTAGACGTAAAATCAAGGTTCAAACCCCAGATCAGACATCAAAACGAAATACAAGAAATGTATTTCTTCGGCGATTGCCTCTCAGCAGATTTCTGGCAAAAACTCTGAGAGTAAATAAAAAAAAATTACCATGAAAAGTTTCACAAAAATCTGTTGTTCGGGGTCGACTTTAAACTGTAGGTCCCGCCACTCACGTATAAAATTAACGCACACAACATAAGTGGTTTGAGAAACTAGGTCGTAATCTTGGCTGAAGGGTTGTAATGACCAATTATGTATGAGATGGCCATGCCCACAGACCTCACGTGCAGAATATCTAATGTGGCATGAGCTTTGTGATACGTACTACCGTCCTTGTAAAACCACATGATGTTGGTGTTCAGATCGTCCCATCCAGACCAAAGAAATTGGTACTCATCGACCTATAGAGCTCGCTGTTAATAATGATGATTATCAAGGTCATTATCAAGGAATTATAAACCGGTGATGCTGCCAGTCCATAGTCCCCACTGAATAGTAACTTTTTTGGGATGCATAGAATGCCGTTGTATTAGATGTGGATTGATATCGCAGCAAAATTCGCAAATTTTGTTTGTTTTCGTACCTCTTTTCATCCAGAAATGAGCATCAACGCTGAAAATGAAATTTCAATGAAATTAGGATTCGTAGCCAACTGCTCCAGAGTCCATTCAGCGAACAAATGTTATTGTGTGTGGTCACCCATTGTGATCTGACAAAGCAAAATGAATAAGTGACAACTAATTTAACAGATGATTCAATAAGTCTGGCGTTATTAACTATCAGAGTTCAGAAACCCCGGTTGGAAGAATCTATATTAAGCCGTATAAAAAGTATTCATGGCTCTTTCCAGGAAACACATTTAACAGGTACATACGTTAAAAGACAACCGCAGTCTAGTAGGTAGTGCGTTGGCTTATTTGACGTGAGGCCATGGTTTAAATCCCTGGATAGGCATCTCCAGCAAAACGAAATATAAAAAAATATTTTTTCGACGACACTCTCTCAGCAGTTTTCTAGCAAGAGCTCTGGGAGTAAATAAAATTGTAATAAAAAGTTTTGTCAAAATCTGTCGTTTGGACTCGACTTTAAACTGTAGGAGGTCTCGCCACTGATGTATAAAATTAACACACATAACATATGTGGTGTGAGAAGCTAGGTCGTAATCCGGACTAAAGGACGCTTGCCGTGGTTAAATTGATGATGTCTGACCTGGGTTTTGAAGCGAGTCATCGTGTCTAACAAGCCAACACACTACCAACTGAACTACGGCGACTTTATACTACGTACACACAACGGAATTTACTGAAATTGCAGGCAAGCACGATAGTGTTTTTAGTGACATTTGCTATTGGGTAATTGGGGTAATTGGGGTAATTGGGTAATCTAAAAGCTTTCTTAAATGAAAGATCATGCTACGGCATACGGATGGGTCAAGAACAGATATGGAAGCTGGATAATTCGGTTTCAGAGAGAGAGAGAGATATTCCTGGCACTCGCGTGTATCTTCCAAATGAAGGTCTATACCATTCAAAAGATGTGCTCAATTGATCTTGGACGGTCAGACAGCCATCTAAGCCCTAGGCCCTTACGAGTTTGTATGAAAATTCACGACAATGAGCAGGCAGATAAGCTTGTGAGTAGGAGTACCCAATGATCATGATCTAATTTTAGCAACCGACTTTTTTAAAAGAGCTAAGAATTGGTGTGTATCAGGTGCGTGGCAAAAGGATGGCAGGATAATAAATATGATGGAGATATTACAGAAATACTCCATATATATTGAGCGCAGCACAAAAAATCGTAGAGTCGCAATACTATGACAACTTTAGACGACAATAATTATCAAAATAAAATTTTATACGAGTCCCCTTAGATGATAAAGAAGCTGTAATTATTTTTTTTTTGAAAGATATAAGACCTGAAGTAAGCGCAAATTTTTTCGTGAGCACTCCTAAGATAAACTCTCTCTTAAAAGGCCCTTTAGATATTCTGCAGATATTATGTCTCAATTGTCATTGTTCCCGTCAACACCTGCTAATAAAGTAAATGTAATCCTTTCCTAGTTAATTTTTGCACACGTGTAGTGTATCGTATAGTCGGGTTTAATCGATAGTTTTAATAGTTCTTGTTCATATATGCCTTTTTATAGTAGCATTGCAAATCATTTAACTTATTCTGTCTTTTGGCTGTTTTTTAACACAAATTACATTATATTTCCTTAAAAGAATCATGTTTAATTAGCGTCACTGGCAACTTAATATGGGTTTTTTTCTTTACAACCACAAAAAAAAAATAGTGTAGAAGACCACTTTAACGCGAAAAAACCGTCAACAAGCTTGTCAGATTCTTTTTTTGGACGTGCATTAAGTTTTCTTGGTGTTAAGGAAGGAATACGAGAGCGTTTTGTCTCCTTTTTTTTTGTTATTTTGTTTACGAAATGAAAATCCTCCGCAAATGGATTAAGAAAAAAACTTGTGAACCTGAGATATGAGTTGAAATTTTTGTCACATTTTGTTAGTTTGCTACTGTGATATACTAAGGAGAGCCAACGGTGTTCTAAAAAACTTATTGCTTATGGCAGTAACTGGGGTCGGATAAGGTCCTACATTTATTGAAAATATTATTACAGACTAAATTTTCGTTTCCATAAATTAGTCAGCCAAACATCAACGGCATTTGGTTCCAAAAACTTTATTTGTATACTCAGCGGATGACCCCTTTTCATGCAGTGCATTGTATTGAAACAAAGAAAATATGTTACGGAAAGGCGTAAAAAAGATGTAGTATTTGTGGCCATAAGATTTGAAACCATTTATTCTACAAGTGATAGGAAAGACTACGGCATGAAGAGATTTCCACATGCGGATAGTTCAACTAAAGAACGAATTCTGTCTACAATACAATTTGCGGTCCACTCGCCAATCGCCCACATAGATGTACTCTGCGAGTAGTTCAAGTGTTACATAAAAATGTACGATCTTTCGGAAAAAGTCCCTTTCTTTAGCTACAGAAAAATACGTTGCAGTAGCCATAGCACATCACATTGAATTTTCATACCCAGAACATCAAGCGCTTTAGACTGCCTAATAGTTACACCCGCCATACCTACAGATGACACACAGTTATAGTCGCGCTTTTGTGTCAGTAAACAGAATTGGGTCTTTCCCACATTTATATCGCCTCTATTTACTCGATCACATTTGGAGATTGACTGTGGGCCAGAAGTGAGTGACTCATTCAAATTATGTCTTTTCGCCTTAATCTCCATAGGTCACAGTCTGTAAAGAACGAATTCACCGTCACCGTCTGTGATCGAATGAATACATACATAATCGGTCATTACAACCTTCAGGATAACGACCTAGTTTCTCACAGCACTTTTGTATGTATGTGTGTGTTAATTACATACATGAGTCAAGGGAACTGCAGCTTAAGGTCGACTCTGAACGACAGATTCTTAAAAAAACTTTTTTATGACAGATTTATTTAGTCTCAGAGTTTCTGCCAGAAATCTGCTGACAGGAAGTCACCGAGGAAATATTTTTTTATATTTCAGTTTGTTGAATATGTCTGACATGTGGTTTGGCCTCACACTACCTACTAGACTACGCTGACTCTATATTACTGTTTTTAGAAAAATAGTAGAAAAGAAGTTAGAGAGAATAAATCTTTAATAAAAATGAGAAGAAAAGTTGGAGATAGTCAAATGGGATACTGTGCTAGTTCGTAATAATTATAATTTAATTTGCAATTATATTTTATTTAATAATAAAAAATTATAATGGAACAGGGCTTTAAGGTACTTTCGAATTTAACTTGAACTCGTCTGACGAGATCCCATATTTAGTGAATCCTGATCTCTGAGAAATCTTGACATAAATTATAAGAAGTAATTAACAACACCAAAAGCAATAAGTTTCTCTAGAAATGCTGCATGGTATACCTTATAAAATACTTTGGAAATATTTAAAGCTACAACCTTATTCTCAACAAGTTATAGAACAGGCTGTTTCCACCTTTTTGACAGTAACACCAACAGGTCTCTAGTAGAACGATCCTTATTTCCCTTTGGAAAAGAAAGAGTTTTAGTACGAAAGTACTGTCGTAACCAAACTGACATCATCGTGCAGTTTCGTTCGCCAAATAAATCTCAAAAATTGTCAAGCGTAAATCGATTCATTGAAATCGCCGTAGTCTAATAGGTAGTGTGTTGGCTTATTAGACGAAAAGCCAGGGTTAATATCCCAGGCCAAACATCAAAACAAAAATACAAAAAGTATTTTTCGGCGACTTCCTCTAAATAGATTTCTGGCAAAAGCTCTGGGGGTAAATAAAATTGCCATGAAAAAGTTTCTCAAAAGTCTGTCATTCGGAGTGGTCCCGCCACTCATGTATAAAATTAACACACACAGCACATGAGTGCTGTGAGAAACTAGGTCGTAAGCCTGACTGAAGGTTTATATACATATGTATATTGTGTTGCCGAATGTCTCCTCCCTGGAACCGGTTGCAAATTTGCACGTCTGTTTATACCAAGATTTGTATCTTGATTTAATTGAAATGTTTTTTAAGTGAACGTCGCCATAGTCTAATAGGTAGTGTATTGGTTTATTAGACGTAAAGCCAGCGTTCGAGCCCCAGGCCAGACATCAAAACAAAATACAAAAAGTATTTCTTCGGCGACTTCCTCTCAGCAGATTTCTGGCAAAAACTCTGAGAGTAAATAAAATTGTATGAAAAAGTTTCTCAAAAATCTGTCGTTCGGAGTCGACGTTAAACTGTAGGTCCCACCACTCACGTATAAAATGAACGCACACAACAGGAGTGGTGTGAGAAGCTAGGCCGTAATCCTGACTGAAGGGTTGTAATGGTCGTGCAAATCAACTTGCCATACAATGCTCTTAAAACTCTACTCGTTGCAAAATCAATTTTGATACAGAATCTCAGAAGTGGTGCTATTTCTTTGGCCCCCTTTTTCATCCGATTTAACGTATCTGACTGTGTTGAGTCAATGATTTATATCGACATTATTAACTCGTATGTTTAATTAACCCTAAGACGTTATAAATTTCGGAATAAATAATTCGTTCATAACAGTTGCACTTGATCCTTGTTAAAGACTAAATGAATAAACATTATGTAGGGAACTATGTTGTGGTTTTTAGGTCTTACTAAACCACATCACAATACAAATGTATGTACGTACATACGTGAATACCCTTTAAATATTTTTAATGTTTATGTCTTTAAGTTTTTGCTGTCATATGACTGTTGTGACTCTGTTTTGTTTCGAGTTTAATGACTGTCGTTGCAGGTTGTTTTTCATATGTATGTATGTCTGGGCCTTTTGTGTATTTTTTTGGTCTGCACCGTGTAATTGTATTGTACTCGTATATGTACCGGCGACCCCCAGGAGAAAAAAGGTTGCAACATGGCTACACTTTATTTAATTTTTTTGTGTAGCGGTGTGTGGCACGGCACCACTTTTTTCTACAGTTTTTATTTATTTTAAAGGTTTTTCTGCACTGTTGCTGTTGTTGCTCTTTTTTTGTTTTTGTAAAACACTGTTATTATTTGATTTAAAATTGAAATGTACGAAACTTATTTATTGTAAATAAGTTTGTTTTTGTTGTAATAAAAGGGGAAAACAAGTGAATGCAAACAGGACTAATGTTAACACGAGACGAAATTGAGATCAAAGTAACGCAATTAAAGATTGATTAAATCTTTAGCGAAGGTAAGAAAGACGACACTCAGTGTAGTGTGGTATTGTGTTCGGCAATTAAATAATTTTTTTTTTAACAAAAAACATGAAGGAAACTGTAGTCAGTTAAATTAAAATCTTCGTATGATTCAAGTTGAGACTGATCTTAACTGAACTAGACATGAATATTTATTGGTATAATAAGTCATTAATGTAAGCGGACCACACTGTTTCGCTTACTCCGTTTTCGAATTAAATTAAAAGCTATTGACACAAAATGCAGCCTGTAGTTTGATGATATTCTAAAGGTCTCCATAGAGTAGGTGAGAAAGACTTGCATGGAGTGCAATAAAATTGGTCTGCGTCTATCCTATTATTTTTTATTTTCAACTCCGAACGACTTATTTTTTGAGAAACTTTTCACGGCAATTTTATTTACTCCCTGAGTGTTTGCCAGAAATCTGCTGAGAGGCAGTAGCCGTAGAAATATTTTTTCATATTCTTTAGTCAACACACTACCTACTAGAGATGAGCGATATTTTAAAAACTGTGATTTAATCACGGTGATTGATAATTCACTGGTAACTACAGTGATTGAAATTGCCAAATGACAGTTATTAATAATGTCGTTCTTTCAAAATTGTTACATACTCAAATTTATTTAATTTTATTTTGAGCTAGGCAGAATTACTATTAGATGATGCTGATTATTTACTTTTGTCTTTTATACATGAACTTTCTGTGAAACTTAATTGTCAAACTTCATATAAAAAAAATTACATTAAATATAATAACATTGATGACACCACTTTGATTTTGTTTAGTAGTCTTTTCGTAGTATGTATCTAGTTGCCTCTTTCTTACGACTTAATAAAATACGTTATTGTCATTATTGTTTTCTTTTGGAATACTGTGATCACAATCACTGTTTTAAAGAACAGTGATTAACAAATAACGTTCACTGAGAACAACGTTCTTCAAAAATCACTGGATCGCTCATCTCTACTACCTACTATACACCTTAAGAGCGCCTACACGAATCTAGATTTGACAAAGACAAAAACAAAACCAATATTCAATATGAATGCATATTGAGCTCATTGTTACAGGCTTATTTGTATAAACTCGAGACTTCACAAGGCACCAAAAAAAGACGATCAGCGTTAAATTGCATAATGTTCGTAGCTAGTTGACACCGAAATTTTCTGGAATAATTTGTTCTAAATATCGTTGCTATTATATATTGAATGCTATACTCGCAGTGTGGCAGGTCTTGATGAAATCCCGATCCATGCCATTCTGTTGAGGCCAGAAGAACTTTATTATCGTGTTCCCGTAACGAATGTCGTTCATATTTACTGCAATTTAGGGCTCGTTTTCCAACATGTAGGGTCCAAACACACCGCACCATATAAGTCTAGTAGGTAGTATTTGGGTTTATTATATGGAAGGCCGCTATTCATACCCCGGGTCTGACAACTCTAACAAAACGAAATTTAAAAAAATATTTCTCAGGCTACTTCCTCTCAGCAGATTTATAGCAAAAACTCTCATGGTGATGTTTTTTTTTGTCGTAATTTGCTGCGTATTGCTTCGTGAAATTTTTCAGAACGATACTTATTTTATGTTTTCGGGTTGTTGTTGACACTCTCGCTTACAACAGCAATGCTTCCAAAAGACTGATATGTGCGTTTACGTACGGATGTTTTAGTGTACTTAACTAGCACTGTTATCGGTGTACTTCCTCGAATGAGAATTCTACGAACTTTTCGAGTGAATTCTCACAATTGTAATGAGTTGTTTAGTCGTAAACAATATGTGGCAGGAGCCAAATCTCAGAGTTGTTACTCACACAATAAAACAGTGCATAACATACATAATTCAGCCGGAATTACAACCTAGTTTCTCACACCACCTACGTTGTGTGTGTTGATTTGATACATGAGTGGGGCGGGACCTACAGTTTAAAGTCGACTGCGAATGACAAATTTTTTTGAGAAACTTTTCATTGCAATTTTTAATTACTCTCCGAGTTTTTGCTAGAAATCTGCTGAAAGGACGTCCCCAAAAAAATATCCTTCGTATTTCATTTTGTTAGAGATGTCTGATCTGATGTCTGATCTGGGGGTTTGAAACGTTACCTCACGTCTATTAAGCCAACACACTTTCTACTAGACTACGGCGACTTAATAAAAAAATTTAACTCTTACTGAGACACGCTTTATAAACTTGAACGCACCTTTATCTACATACTGTATTAAACATACCACCTTTTGTTAGAGGACATAGCATTTGAATTCCTCTACATAAATATGGCAACACATTGTAGAATGAAATAATTGTTATTGTCTATCCAGTGGGCTTTTTTATATTTTGGAACCCCTGAGTGAAACACGACATATGACAGTATATTAAATATTTAAATTGTACAAATGGTGTGAATATGCAACAATGTTGCAACAACAGTTTTAGCTTTAATTTGAAAACAAACAAAAAAAACAAAAAAGGTTTGAAGCTATGCAGACAAAAATAAAAAAGAAATGATTCAAGTGGCATAGAACAGAAATCAAAACAGTAGTTGGGGGTACGAGCAGTAGTAACATCAACAACAGCAGCAACTAAAGTATTAAAACTACAAATAATGGGCAACATGTGGAGTAAACGATCAAAAAGATAAAAATCTTGAAAATAAAATCTCAAACCTTAAAAACAGAAGGCCAAGGCTGCCTTCGTTCTACAGCAGCAACAAGTGCTGCTGATGAATACACAAGTTTAGCAGGGGCATTCAACTAGATGATGTTAAAGTTGCTGTTGTTCTTGCAGCACACAAAAAGAGGAAAACATTTGAAACGCGAAGGTTGAACCTTAAGGTGGGTCGTTAGTAATTTCAAGTTGATATTGTTTTTATTATTTTCCTCTTTCTTTTGTTGGTTTTTGGTTGTCTTTATTTCATTGTGCTCTCTTCGTATTTTAATGACGGCGCTTGGTTTGCCTACAACAAAACCATAAAATGCACTTGAATGTTGTTGCAGCAACAGCAGTAGAAATAGTAGCAACTAACAAAAGCAAATAAAAAGTAAAGAGAAAAAAATTGTAACAATAGTTGGCATCGTGCAAATTCCTTTAGATTGAACGACATTGAGATGCGGAAACAGAAACATTTTTTTTTTGCCCGTCATTCCTATAGCCGGTGTATGCTTGCCACTGCCATGACTTGCCACACTAAACATATACGTTTAAAGTTCTGCTATCATTTGTATTAAATAGTGATATTAGCTAAAATTGAATAACAGCACCACTGTTTAGGAAAAAAGCAACAAAATGCCACATAAAGAAAAAAAAGTGTGCAGCTGTTTGGTTTTTAACAGTCTTTATTGGTTGCGACAGCAAGCATTGGTTGTGGTGGCGGTGGCAACAGATTTTCGTTTTATTTTTCTTGAGTTTCATTGCCATGGCTGTTAAACAATTCCCGGTTGTTAGCAAATGTGACATGCCAGGAATGAAATAAAAAACCCTGTCCTTGTCGCTTGTCATAAAAATCTTAACAGCATATTAATTATTTTCTTCCTTTGGCGTACAACACACACACACCCAGCACATGTTTCATTCAAATGGTTCAAATGGCACCAGTAGCCTTTACAACACAATTCTATGCAGTATGTGCAGCAAGTGTTCTTTTTTTGATCTTTTTATTCTGTTTTGTGTTTTTAAATCGAACGTAACGTTAACAAAATTATTGCACAGTTGCAGTTAAACTACAGTGGTTTTATTGAATTTTGTTTCGCAATGTTTTTTTGGATATAAAGGCCAGCAATAGCAACATTCTCTCTAAAGGACGTGTTTCTCTGTGGGTATCACAACTGCCAGTAGAAGCACACCCCAGGCAGCTCTAGCTGCCATTCTTCAATTGCTTTTTAGACTCAAACTAGAACCATCTCTAGTGAATTCCCGAAAGATGCGCCAAGATGGAATGGGATTTCAACTATCGGATTGAGGCACTAAATGACTACATAAAATCATTTCTGCGATACACCGAAGGTGATAATACCAGATAGGGAAGTCTCTTCAATGGCTGGGCAGTTTTCACTGATCTGCCAAGATGGAGAAGGGTACGGATGCAGGAGTCTTCATTTTTGGAACAAATGATAGGGATTCATACAGGCATACATAATACATAAATAATTGGTCATTACAGCCCTTTAGTCAGGATTACGACCTAGTTTCTCACACCACTTATGTTGTCTGCGTTAATTTTTTTATACATGAGTAGTGGGACCTACAGTTTGAAGTCGACTCCGAACGACAGATGTTTATTAAGTCTCAGAGTTTTTGCCAGAAATCTGTTGAGAGAAAGTCGCTAAAGAAATATTTTTTCATATTTCGTTTAGTTGGAGATGCCTGAACTGGAATTTGAACTGAGGCCTCACGTCTAATAAGCCAACACACTACCTACGAGACCACGGCGTCTTCGATTCATACAGGCGCCCAGCGGAATTTAGTGTTTTTCAGACGGAGGTTTTGGGAATCGTGATCGCCAGGTCAGGTAACACTTACCAAAGAGCCTAAGAATTACAATTTATGTGGGTAATCAGGCAACACTAAAGGATTTGCCTGCTTTGGGGACATGTTTTTAGGTCACATTTGGTCTGGGAGTATAAAAAATGGCTAAGCAGTCTTATGTCTAATTATCAGATTGAATTATGCTTGGTACCTTGTCATTGCGGTGATTTTAACAACGATGTTGCAGATGAACTGCCAACATTAGGCTCTGATTTGGAGGCAAAAGCAGAGGAGAACTCGGTGATAATGGCCTTTCTTAATTCCGTAAAAGTTTGATTCACGCGGGCTTTATCGTCAAGGCTCAATCCTATATAAAGAAACTCGTAACTGTCGTTAATGGGAAGTTTTCTATCCTGACGTAGCCTTAGAGCCGGAGAAGAACGTCAACTGCCTTCATTACTACGAAGAAGATGAAGGAATTCAATTAAATAATTGATTCGATCGTACTTCACCTCTACCTCTTTTCAAATTTTGACGTATCATTGTGGCTAGAAACTACAGGGTAGTTTAACGGTTGTATTGGCAGAATGTGGCAATAAGGCGGGGACAGGCATATTTTGCATTTCCTGTTAGCCTATCGGTCAACGAAGGACTATGCAACAATAAAGATAACCTGCCAAGATTGTCTTCGGATATAAGTTTAGGTCGTTTGTTGATTTAGAATTTGGTGTGAAACATATGCCAATAACAGATGACGAGAGTAACCACGCGAATAATTAGGAAGACCTAAACGATCTACACAACTTCAGACGTTCTCGAATCTAGATAGTCAGTGGCAAGAATGTTTAATGAAGTGCTTTTCGGGGTACAAGCTCATTACAAACAAAGATCCAAAATGAGGTTGCATAAATGGAAAATTTTTCAAATTACAGTGAAGCCATCAGGTTTAAGTGAGTAACAGTGTAATGCAAATAAATATTAAAACCTAATCAGGCAATCTAAACAAACAAAAAAGAAAACACACATCATGCGGTACATATAATTACACAAGCAATAAAATGAGAATGTACGAGAAGGAGAATATAACAAACATTAGAAATCCAACAATCACTGTGTAGAAAAAAGTTGCCAGACATGAAAAAAGGCAGTATAAATAGAGCGAAGAAGGGTGCTGCCAGTGAGTCATGAATTGTGTGTTGTTCAGCAATTGCAGGAGGTGTTTTTTGAACAGATTAACATAAAAGTGTGTTTCTATGGATTTAAGAAGTATTGGTAGGAGTGCGGGTTTTTAAGTGTAACTGATGGGAAATTTAAAAGTTTAAATTTAAAAATAAATCAATAACGATTTGAAGTTATGCCAAATTTAAGTTTTTGTTGTGATGTACAATTATTCCGATTAGAAATGGAATATTATTTCATTCATATGTCTGCCGCAGTTGGCCTCACAGTACCTCATAAGATCAGATCAATTATTGTGCACATTATCGAGTGTATGAGGTCGTATCTCGGCAATGGCATCACGAATGTTGACCTTCAAGTGCTCAATTGTCTCTGGTTTGTCGGCATAACACTTTTCTTTAACGGCGGCCCACGGAAAAGAGTTCAACGGTGTAAAATCGCAACTTCTTGGCGGCCGATTGACATCACCACGTTTGTCGTTATAAATCGATTGTGGTATGAGAAGTGAGTTGAAACCAAGCATTGTGCACATCAATACCATGAAGAGCGGGTACAAAAAAATCAGTTCTCATGGTGCGATAGGTGTCTCCATTGATCGTAATAGTTGCGCTGTCCACATTTTCAAAGAAATATGTGCCAATGATGCCTCCGCTCCACAAAC
The DNA here is from genome assembly GCA_936449025.2 of Sarcophaga subvicina. Classification (NCBI taxonomy): domain Eukaryota; kingdom Metazoa; phylum Arthropoda; class Insecta; order Diptera; family Sarcophagidae; genus Sarcophaga; species Sarcophaga subvicina. The sequence goes on from OW388081.2 coordinate 32,759,400, forward strand.
CATACCAAACAGTCACTCGTATGGGTACATTGGCTTCTGTGAGACCACATCGGGTTTTTCTGAGCGGTAAATACGACAATTTTGCTTATTAACGTACCCACTAAGATGAAAATAAGCTTCATCCCGAAAGATGATTTTTTTTTGGGCAAAATCGACATCATCGTGCAGTTTCCTGTTGGCCCATATATTCCAATAAATCCCAACGTTTAAGTGTAAATCGATTCATTACGTTCAGTGGAGATAATATACTGAATTTTGTGATAGAATAGCATGACATAAGTATTGCCAGATTCGAAATAACCGATGGTTCAAATTTAAACCAATAGATGACCCATCCGATACGCGGATATTACATTAGAAAATCCATATCTTAGATCCAATATAAAGTGAAACTGTTATACGTATGTATGTAATAGTGTTAAACCACTGTGCTAACATATGGTAACGTAGCGTATTATGCTGGTGGTTTCATATTTTTCTATTTTATGTTGTGTTGTGTTTCAAATATCTGGTGAGTTCTGTTATTACTGTTGTTGCTCTTGTTACTATAAATGTTGTTCATGTTGTTATTATTGTTGTTGCAAATGTTGTTAGTTTTTTTTGTTTTTTTTTGTTTTTGTTTGCTTGAAAGATGTTATATTTATAACTGTTTTTTGGTACAAAACTGCAAGCAGTAATGTTTTATGTTTGACCGTAGGCCACTTCAGATGTTTTTTTTATTTTACTTTGGTGTTCTACTGTAAGGAAATTCAAATGAATGAAAAAAAAGGCATGGATTTCCTTTTTTTCGGCCAATAACTGGAGAAGAAACAAAAAAACTTTTCATGTACTTTTCGTTTTGCCACCCATGGCGGAGTTCATTGGGTTTATTGTTACAATTTAACAGCCAAACAATTTGAGTATTTTCCTTAACAAAAAAAAGAAAAGAAAAGAAAAGAAGCAAACAAAAACCGAAAACTTTTCTATGCACTATCAGCGCATGGACAGTTTTTCATTTTGGATTTTCCTGAATTGAAACACGATAATTGTAAAAACTGTATGTTGAATGGAAACAATTTTTTTTTGTATTCTTTTTCAAAGGAAAAAAATTTTCGAAAAAATTATACGACATTTGCGAAAATCCCTCTTTTGCCGATAGACGATTAACAACAAATCATCACAGTTATATCGCATAAGTAAGTAAGATATCGTAAAATAAAGTAAAACTGTTAATTCGTTGTTAAAACAATACTTTGATATTTGTTGGCCATTGTTAAGGTGACTGTTAGTGTAGCCGCTTCTGTTGATGTTGATGTTGCTAAGCTACTGTGCTTTTGTTACTCTTAAATAGTGCATAAAATCAATTGACATTTCTTTTGTTATTTTGTTTCTTTTTTCTTTTCCATTTGCAGTTTTATTTTTTTTTCATCTTTTTAGTTTGTTTTGTTTCGTTTCGTTTCTTTTCATTTCAATTTACCATGTTGTCGGTTTGTTTTCATTTCTTATTAGAATTTAATTTTTGGAGCAATGTCTAGCTGGTTTACCTGGCATTATAAACAATTGATTTGTTAGTTTAGCGTCACGGTTTCGATGTTTAATTTAAGACACAATTGTTGATTGTTTTGTTTCTTTGTCTTCATTTGTTTTTTATTTTTCGTTTTTCGTTTTTCGTTTTTACCGGATTTTTCTTTTTTCAATTGTCATCATTATTGCCATTGATGTTGTTATTTGTGCTGGAATTCTGGCTACTGTTAGATGAAATTATTTTAACTGTTTTGTATCCCGTACGTCTTACTAACTCTAATTATTAACTCTGCTCCATTAAACAACAGCAACACATACAACAATATGTGTTCGAAACAAAGGACTTAAGACACAAACTTTTTATTTTTCATTATGCTCTGCCAGTAATAAGTACTCGTTCCTTAGTTGAGTGATACTAGTTTAGAGTAGAGTAGAGTGTATATCACCACAAATACAAGTATATTGAAGAATTTAATTGCAGAGTTAGTGTAGCTATTTACACGCTTGATAATCTATTTAAACTTTAGTTGGAGGCGCTTTTAGTTCATAAGTTTTATATCAGATTTGTAATTAAAGGCTTCCTCCCTTTAAATTGAAAATAAAAGAAAGTATGTGTGACATACCACACACATACATAATTGGTGATTACAACCCTTTAATCAGTATTACGACCTAGTTTCTCACACCACTTATGTTGTGTGCGTTAATTTTTTATACATGAGTGGTGTGACCTACAGTTTAAAGTCGACTCCGAACGACAGATTTTTAAGAAACTTTTCATGGCAATTTTATTTACTCTAAGAGTTTTTGCCAGAAATCTGCTGTGAAGTGTGACATACCATCGATCCATTTTATTTGTTGGAAACACCTGTTGACGCCATTGTGTACTTTGTGCGGAATATGATACCATTGGAATGTCTGTCACAGATTCTTGGGTGGAGCCGATGCAAAATGTCCAATTTTCCATGACTCATAAATCACACCGAATTCGATTGATGGCATAGCTTATGTTAACTTTAAGAACCGCTGTGATTTGTAGCTTTTTCGTATACACCTGCCAATTAAGAGGAACCCACTAGAAAAAGTCTAATGGGGCCAAAATCGTGCGATATCGGTGGCCAGTTCACATCACTTTGACCTGAAATGGATTCTCTTGCACGCTGTAACAGGTGTTGTTTTGTTTTCGGCAGATTTTGCATGTTGTCGAGCGTTTACTGAACCAGTAGTTTTAAATTTATTCACAACATTGCGAATACGTCGTTGGTTTTACGGCTACGGCAATTGTAAAATGGGCATGGGCCCATTTTGATAAAAATAATTTTATTATTTGCATTTAACATGCTTTAGCAATCCTTGCCTGTAAGCAGGATTAGCAAAGATGTAGCTTCAACAAGATGACCGTGGTCAACTGTCAAATTTCGAAAGTCGCTTTTGGAAGACCGGATATAAAGTGATTGACCCCACCTAACTGATTATGAATAAACATAATCTAAAACACAAATCTTTCTGCTCAATGGTTTTCAGTGTAGAACAGAACTACAATTCGATCCTGTTTGTTCCAATTTTTATCTATTTACACTTCTACGACTGTCTTCAACTACTTGCGTAGTGTGGTGGGCTGCGTAGCAAGTATGTAATTCAACATCATTTCCAATTTAGTATTTTAGTTCCAATTGACCGCTTGTTTGTTTGTATTTGCAGTTGAGGCCATAAGATTTCCAAGAGTCTTTTTAGACATTGACTGATAAACCCTTTAGGGAAGGTTAACTAGTTTTCTGTTGTCATGTGGCTAAAGGAGCATAAATTTGATACAAGCAATAATAATTCTAATCTTAGTATTTCTTATTATTGCAGAAGATTTCCATACTGAACGAAGTGCATCGAAAGCTTTTTTGGTTTTTGAATTTTTGTTCTAGAGCGCCTAGACAATATACAGGGCTCCATGCCGTTAATGAGATCATACAGCTGAGGGGCAGGCTTGTATGAGAAAGTCATCTCCAACTTACACAGGCCCGAAGATCTTGTGTAGGATTTATCTCTCGAATGCTTCAAAAAAACCTGGTTCGGTGCTGTCGCATTGCTACTTTAAAATGGTCTGCGCTATTTAATTGCGCGTTGACTTCCGTTGACAATGATTTTACAGATGATTTCCAGACTGTTGACATTCGGTGCCAAGATAAAATAAATAAATTCTTCCTTCCGATAAAAAGGTCGTCTATACTTGAAAGCAATATATACAGTTCGTTTTGATCTTGTTTACTGAAAGATTTATTTGACGGTTTCCTGTTCTATGGCATATCGCTTGGTACGACAGCAACTGGTTAAGCAACTTTTATAAAAAATAGTACATAACGATAAATGCCCACCATTGCCCATTAACACATTCCATGATGAAGTTATAGATGTTGCTTTTGAAGTCGCCGTAGTCTAGTATGTGTTGGCTTATTAGACGTAAAGCCAGGGTTCGAGCCCCAGGCCAGACATCAAGACAAAATACAAAAAGTATTTTTTGTTCTTTATTGACAAGTACACGTCCGCTAACCTAACCTAACCTATAGATGTTGCAAGATAAGTGATAGCATTGCAGGGGCTAAGCCGCTTTAGTCTTTTAAACAATACTCTTGTAAGAAACATATTTACTTATTGTTCACTGCAGATATTCCTACAAGTTTAGGAATATCTGCTGTTGCGGATGATATGACGTTTTTAAGTATTCATAGAGATTCTACAGTTACGTCACAAAGACTTCAATCTCATGTTAGTGATTTGGAAAATTGGATGCTGAAATGGAAGATAAATGTCAATGTTTCTAAGTGCATGCACATTACCTTTACATTGAGAAGGGGAAATTGTCCGCCCATCAGGAATAATGGTGTGTCAGTACCAGATATCTGGGATATCTGGGATAGATATCTGGGCATCCATCTCGACCGTCGCCTTACCTGGGCTCACCATATAGCTGCCAAAATTATCCAGATCAAACTCAGAACAGCACAGCTTTACTGGCTTATTGGACCTAGGTCACCCCTTGATTTAGAACTAAAACTGCTTTTGTATAGTATTTTGTAGGGAAGCTTCAAAGGCGGCAATCTAGACTTCTTAGAATAATAACAGTTGCTCCTTTGTATTAGAGAAACTGTTACATCCACAAAGATCTGAAGGTGCCCTTAGTTCAAGAGGAAATAAAAATAGCAAGTGTCAATTACATCTCTAGGATTACATAACATCCCAACCGTCTTGCAAGAGACTTACTTGTATTCGAGGGTCACAGACGTCTCAAAAGGTTTCAAACAAATGATCTGATCAGATAAATTTGCTTTTGATGAGTACTTTTAGTTATACGTTGCAGTGGCAATAACAACTTTTATTTTTGTATTATTGTAGGTTAAGATTTGAATACTTATTGTAAATTCCGAAAGGAAAGATTCAATAAATAATATATGAAAAAAAGAAAAAAAAACATACATACGTAGTAACAACTTCCTCAAAAGATGTGGCGACCCCTTGCTTGAGTTTTCTAGGATTAGATTCCAGAAGAGTTAATCAACTTAATGAGGAGAGAAAAGGCATCATGTCTATTATGGTTAGCTACGACTTACCGATATTTTACTGGAAACCTTAGATAGGGTTCGGACTTATTTCAGCCCTTTAGCTCAGTGGTCTAGTTGTAATAAATTTCAATAATCTCTTCGTCTTTAAAGCGGATGACAAAGGGATTATTTCTTGGAACTAAGAGGAAACATTTTTTAATATAATCTTCATTTCTCTCTCATCTAACTAAAAATATTCTCGTTTTACAACATTTCTTCCTAAAATCTTAAAATCATGCCATGAAACCATTTGAAATTTTTCTTGTTTTTCGATTGATTTTTCTTGTTCAATTGCTGAAAAAATGGCTTTTAAAACAAAAACTATGAATATTTAATTACAACCAATCAGTGGAAACTTGTTGAAATAAATCAATTTAAATAAATTCGTTGATAATAATTATCAAAAAAGATAAATTTACAGGTTAATCGTATTTCAAGTAATTGATTTTTAATCATAGGCCATCTGATCCATCTATCAATCAACAGGTTGTAAAAACCATGATAGATTACAATAATGACTTAATTTCATAAAATTCATGATTTTGTTCGTTTTATAACACCCTACCATACTTGATATTTATAAACAGACTTTTATTATTTATAGACATGCACTTCTATATTGTGGAACTGGAGTTTTGACTAACACAGACTCATTCACTTTCTGGTTTGCAGCTCCAACTTATGGGATTGAAGAGTTAAATTTAGAATACTAGGTTCCCTTTATGATGTGTATGCAACGGTTATCAAAATAAGAGTATGATTGAATCTTACGATGAGGCCTAAATTGTAGTAATTGTGAACTGAATTTGTTACAGGAACATGATATCGAAATTCTGGTGGACGCAACTGGACGGCAATGATATGGACGACATGTGGTTTCAGCAAGATGACGCCATATATCACACGGCACTTGCAGAGGCAATTGATTTATTACGGCAACGATTTGAAGAACAAATTATATCAAAAACTTCTGAAGCCAAGTAGCCGTCAATAACATTGCGATTCGGATTCGTGACAATTTTGATATTTCGGGTTTGAGCTTTAAACTCAGCTTAATTCTGAAATCCAAAGCGTCATCGTTGAAATATAGCCACTTCCTTGTGGAAATGGAATTGATTGAGGTGACAGAGAGAAGATGTTCAATGGTCTGTTCTTCTCTTTTCTCGTCATTGCTGCCTTTGCAGAAGCTATTTTGATTTTTTCCATACTCTGGGCATTTGTGCCTATGGCCAAAGTCATGTCTAACTGCTGTAAGTATTTAAATATGGATCCTAGTTAGGTTTATTGCAAATATTATTCGGCATATATCGTTTGCGGGCCAGATTTGTCTGTTATCTAGACAAGTGGGTACATTTTTCTTACTTGATTGGTCATTACAACCATTCAAACACGATTAAGACCTGGTTTTTCATACCACCCATGTTGTGTGTGTAAATTTTTCCCTGAGTAGTGGCACCTAAAGTTTAAAGTCGCCATCGAACGATAGATTTTTAAGAAACTTTTCGAGACAACTTTATTTATTCTTAGAGTTTTTGCCCGAAGATATATAGGCTTGGGTTTGAAGCGAGGAATAATTTCACACTAAGTGATTAGCCGTCCAGTGTCCCAATTATGCTCTGGTGATACTATCTGAGGCTCTGGTTGTGTTATATCGAGTCTTATCGTATGTTTAAATCGTAGAATAATTGTTTCGGAGTCGATTTCGAAGTGATATTACTTACTGAATAGGTTATTACAATCCTTTAGTCAAGTTAACAACCTAGCTTCTCACATCAACCATGTTATGTTTGTTGATTTTATCCATGAGTGTGGAACCAATAGTTTAACGCTGACTCCGAACGAGAGATTAGAATTTTTTTACTGTGAGAAAGAAATATTTTTCATATTTCATTTTGTTCGAGATGCCAAAACTGAGGTTTAATCAGCCAACACACTAGTTACTAGTCTACGGCGACTTCAACATGTTAATATTCTGTTACCAAATTGGATATTTTACATTTTTTACATTATTTCGTTGCACGTTCTGACATTAAAATAGCTTACAAGAAGTTTACTCTTAGAAGACATTGGAGAAGTTATTAAAGACACAAACCGTATGTGAAATATATGCTATCTTTGTCAGTACATACATATACACATACATAATTGGCCATTACAACACTTTAGTCAGGATTACGACCTAGTCACTCACACCACTTGTGTTGTTTGTGTTAATTATATACATGAATGGCGCGATCTACAGTTTCAAATCGATTCGAAACGATAGATATTTGACAAACTTTTCATGGCAATTTTCTCCAGAGTTTTTGCCAGAAATCTGCTGAGAGGCAGTTGCCGAAGAAATATTTTTTCATATTTCGTTTAGTTGGAGATGTCGGACCTAGCGTTTGGACCGATACCTCAAGTCTAATAAGCCAACTAGACTACGGTGACTTCAATGCTGATGCAAATTTTGACATTTTCGAACTGTTTACATTATTTCGTTCCACGTTCCTACTTGGGAATAGCTAACCAGATGTTAAGCCTTGAACGTAACAGAGAAGTTATTAAAGACACAAAGCATGCCATCTTTTAACTACTCATTCAATAATTTTTTTCATGTATAGGTAGTTAAATAAGGATCTTAATATTCGAGTAAAATTAAAAACATAACTAATAAAGTAGCGCAGCGTATGGCTTGTAAAAACATAATTTAATATACTAAGTGTAGATTTTAAAGCGAAAAACATTCAGAAGCTCCGGTAGTTTGAATTCAGCAAATTGCAGTCGCAATATACTTATTTTACCCCAAGTTAAAAATGAACATTCAATACTACATTTGAATATGACCAAAAACTTAAGTGTCTTAATTTTCAGAGTAGACTTAAATTGATTTTTAATTATTATTCGCATAAATTACGGATACAGGTGCATGTATTTTGCGCCAGTATTCAAATGAAACTATTTTGCAACGATCATAATTTAATTGCAAGTGCAACCAACACAGCATACAGCATAAAATAATCGTGGCAATGCAAAGGAATTAAAAACTAAAACTAATCAAATAATTAAAGCAAGTAAAACGTATCAAAATAATTTATGTTTTGAATAATTGAAATTGTTTAGCAACTTGTCATCATTGATTTGTTTGGTTTCTCCATATTGGCTTTAAATTTATTTTTCAATTTCATTTAAAAAAGCAAAAAAAAAACATTTCATTGAGTCAAGTAAAATTAATATTTTCATGCGTTTCATGCTTTCTAGATGTTGACAGTCGTTTAGTTTTTCAACATTGTTTTGATTTTTTTCTGCTTCTTTGTGTTTGTGTTTTTGTTTTTGTTTTTGTACAGATAAATAATTGACATTTTCCTTCTATTTAAACAATCTTATGGTTTCAATAACCTAAAAAATGATTTTTTGAATTTCTAAGTATGAATTTATTTTTCTGTTATTATTAATGTTGTTGTTGTTGCAATTCGTTTTATGCTGTGCTGTGACTGCTATTAAAAATGTTTGTCAACGTTGACATTTCCTTGTTCAAGTTGACAAAATAAAAAATTAAAAAAGAAATTGAAAAATAAATACTACAACGACCACACGTCATTTTGTGTGTTTAAATCATGAATGACGTTGATATTACAGTTTGTGGTTAAAACTACTTTGAAATTGTATGTAAACTTTATGCAATGATGTGTTTGTAACAAATAATACATAGGTTAGGTTAGGTCGGAATGTTAGCTCTGATATCAAAAGGCTCACTTGAGCACGCATAGCGGCCCGTTGTGATGCCACGAGGTGAACACAGTCCCTGTACTGACCAAGTTCCACCAAAAAAAATCGGGGAGGAGGAAGAAGTTGGTCAGCGCAAGGGCTACACACAAATAATACGTACGTAACAGCCATTATAATCCATTAATCAGGTCTTTCTTCTAACAAATAATACATAAATTACCAGATTACACGAGAGCCTCTGGTGAGAATCGAACCCACAACCCTCACGCTAATAGTCTAACACACTAACCCACTAGACTACCGCGGCACCCAAATAATACATAAATATTCTCCTGCTTATTTTGTATACAATTTAGAACATGAATTTGCATTGTAAGACATGCCCTATTAGTTGGAAAGTTCAGTCGAGAATGATAGAAAATTAAGATTAAGAATTAAGACAAGATTATGAAGGATGCTTACTTCACAGACCCACATTTTATACTGAAATCATTTAATGCCGTGTCAAACTTATTGCCAATAAGTGTTAGTGTTAGAATTTCAATGGTACGATAGATGGCCATATGCTTTAGGGTCCTTTAGTCCTTTACTTATCTCTAGCAGAGAATTATTTTACTGCGCGTACTCTGTTTGCTGGTAACGAATTTGAAACTTTCTTTCAATCAAACGAAGAATAACTGGCTTAACTTAGGCAATCGCCTGCGGTATCCGGACACGGTAAGTTCATTAACAATGCAATAATAATATGCTGATGATGTGCAGATTCATACCAGTAATCGTAAGGAGAATATTGATTCTTGTTTACATTCTGTTGACCGTGATTTGGATAGGATTGACAATTGGGCTGCGACGAATGCACTACGCATTAATCCCTCAAAGTCCAAATGTTTAATGCTACTAATCTGGGTATTGTATTTAATGACAGATTATCGTGGTCTGGCCATATAAGTGTCGTTGTTGGCAGAATATATAGCATGTTTCGAAATTTATGGGCGGTCATTGATTCAACTCCTTTTGCAATTCGTATCCAACTTGCTAAAGCTTATTTAATTCCTGTGCTATTGTATGGGTGCGAAATTTTTGCAAACTGCGAGAGTAATGACAATCGGAAACTAAACTTGTCATACAACAATATAGCAAGATACGTCTTTCTTAAGGGTCGCCGGGATCATATTTCTCATTTAGCGTACTAGATATTTAGTGTGAAATTTGATAATCTTCTGAAAATTAAATACCTCATTATTTTACATAAAATTATTATATTATAAATAATTATTATTAGGCCGAATTAAGTTTGCCAGGTCATGCCGGGGCATGAAGATTATTCAACAAAGTTACAGGACTCTTCTGTCACAGCGTCAGTTCTTTATATACACCACTAGTCTCTAGAATTCCCTACCAAGTTACATCCAAAAGATAGGCAATGCAAATGCGTTCAAAAAGGAATTATTTAAATTGTTCTCTTAATGAAAAGTTGTTACGTTCATAGAAAGTTTATTATAATCGGTTAAATATTTATCCTTACTTTCTTATACAGATTTTTGCAAATATTTCTTTTTTATATTATTAGAATTCTTTATTTTTTTTAACTTTTTTATTTTCTTTTTATATTCTGTAGTATATTTCTACTTAAATTTAATATTTTAACTAATTTGTTTTTTATATTAATTTGTTATTTTTACTTAATCTTGTTGTTATATGTTAATTATAATAAATAAATAATATAATCGTGGTGACGTTTTTTAGAGAGTTGATCTCAGCCAAAGTCACGGTATTCGAGTAGGTAGTGTGTTGACTTAATAGACCCGTGGTTCAAATACCGCTTCAGACATCTCGAGCAAAACGAAAAACTAAAAAGTCTTTTGGCGACTTCCTCTCCCAGCGGGTTGACTAAAACATATGGTAATTACAGCGGGAATTACTATCTCCCCTAGCTTACTTCGAGCACTATTTTTAGAAGAATACTGGAGGAGATTGAAGTCGCCGTGGTCTAGTAGGTAGTGTGTTGGCTTATTAGACGTGACGCCTCGGTTCAAACCCCAGGTCAAGCATCTCCAACTAAACGAAATATGAAAAATTATTTCTTCAGCGACTTCCTCTCAGCATATTTCTGGCAAAAATTCTGAGAGCAAAAAAAATTGCGATGAAAAGTTTCTCAAAAATCTGTCGTTCGGAGTCGACTTTAAACTGTAGGTGCCGCCACTCATGTATAAAGAAATTAACGCACACAACATAAGTGGTGTGAAAAACTAGGTTGTAATCCGGACTCAGGGGTTGCAATGACCAATTATGTATGTACTGGAGGAGATTGCACAAAAATAGGTTGTTTTTCAGTGAGTGCTGTAATATTTTCTAAAGTCATGGTAGTCTTGTTGGTCTTGGTCTTGGCAAATGAGACAAGAGCTTGTATTTTACACCCCGGCGAAAAATGAAAAAATATTTCTTTTGGCGTCTTCATCTCAGCAGTCTTCTGGCAAGAACTATAAAAGTAAATAAAATTACATGTTTTTGCGGAATCGACATGAAACTCCACACATTGAAAAAATTAATACACACAGCGTAAGAAGTGTAAAAGGCTAGGTTGTAATCCAGACTAAAGTGTTGCAAGTAAGTAGGACGCGAATAAGTTAAGAGATTTTCAGGGGAAATCCCAATTAAATGACATACCTACACAGTTAATCTCGATACAGGAGCAAACGAAATTTTCTAATTTGAGACGACACCGATTTACATCTGATCCAAAAACGCCCAATGCATTCCGAAAAGATTATTGTTTAGTATGGAAATTATCATTGTGAGCACTACAGATTGATGGTTACCAAACTTGACACACAGCCTATGCCTAAAAACATTTACTACAACAAAATATGATTAATAGCAGGTTACGGGATCTTTCCAGATTTTACTTCACTTGCTTATCAGAGCACAAACACTTGATAGATCGCGAGTCTTATTTTACTATCAAAGATAACGAATGGAGTAGACGGGAACAAAAAGGCAGACGAATTGGCACGGAAGGGATCGGAGAGGTCGGTGAAAAAGGCAGTAGAGGGGATATATTCGCCCCTACAAGAATAATTTTTCAAAATAGAAAAAGCAGGATAGAATTCAACAACTAATAGGTGGTCCAACATACCTGATTGCCGAATTTTAAACCTGCTGTGTCTAGCAGTGGCATGTAAGAAAACCAGGGAACTTCTTCAGTTCGACAAGAGAACGGTTTGCACTCTAACAGGAATGCTAATGGGACACTGCACTATTTTCAGTTTCGCTGACAAGCTCAGTCTGCTGCAACAGAATTGCTGCCAGGATGTGAGAGAAACGGAATCGTTACTACACTTTTTATATTAGTGCTCTACACTTCAACCGGGTTTTGGGGTGATAGAACTTTTGACGATTTGGTCATGTGCCAATAAGGGAAATTTCCGGCATCGCCCGAAGTTCAGAGTGGTTCAAACCCAGCTTTAACAGATCATGACAAGGGGCTTACCTCACGCTGGGTAACACAATGGGCCCCCGTATGGCCACCGAATGAACTTGCCTGAGTACAGCAAGCTGCCCGCTAACCTGACCTAACCTAGGGTCTTTGGTTAGGCGCTTCCTATTTTGAAATTTAAATAAGACAAAGTGTTTGTGTGAAATTTTTTATTCCCTTGAAAAGTCTGATGATACCGCTCTCCATGACCGATGGCATGGGTTATGTTGAGTTTCAGATCCGCTGTGATTTGTGGCTCATTCCTATACCTACAACTTACAAAAACTCGAAAATTTCTAACCGAGTCAAACTGCATGATATCAGTTTCCAGTTGACATCACGTTCATGTGAAATTAGCACGTTTTGAAGCAAGTAGCGCCGTTCTGTTGAAGCCATATGTCGTTGGTATCGCACCAAATTCGAAAATTTTATTTGTTTTCGTACTCTTTCATCCAGAAATGGGCCTTATCAATTTTAAGTTCTTTGCTGTTAAAAGAAAGAAGAGAAAAAAGCCACAAGAAAGTAAAAATATTAAATCCGCTCACTCAATGATTCCACACATAAATTTCCAATTCAATGAATTTCTTTTCCATTTACTTTCACTTGCTACTTTAAGAAAATTTTTATTTTTATTGTATTCACTCCAATTTAGTAAATAAACAAAGTATTTTAAGAAAATAAACAAATTGATTGACAATTCATTTACGTTTATAAACACCGGCTGTAGGTTTTTCTTCCAATACAAGGCTGATATTTGTTGTGAAACTATTTTTTTTTATTGAGCATGATTATGCATTTTGCTTATAATTTGTGGCAATTAATGTTGAACTTTATTTCTCTTATCCATTTTTTTTCTGTCTATAGATGTCTGTAATATAAGATCTTTATCGTGGAGTTAGCAAAATAGGAAAAATGTTTTTCTTTTATATGAAAAAGAAGGTATGTGCCTTAAGTCTTTTGTTTTGGTGATTAATAGACATTCATTGATTGAAATATTTATACAGGCATTGAAGAATATGTCACGTAATTGAATATACAGTGGACAGCAAAAGTCTCAGTACGGCAATATATTTTTAGCAATTTCATGAATTTTATAGTTTATATATTTATTCTTATTAATTTATTTCTGTTTTATTATAAAACAAACAATTTTTTTAATGTTTTTCATAAAACAAGAGAAAAATAAGGAAAAGTTTCAAATGACCCCCAAGGAGGACCCTGAGTAAATTTAAAATTCAAAGGCCTAATATATGCAAATGTTATCCTTTGTATTTAGTAGAATATCCCATAAGGTTAAGCACTCTATTTACATACATACAGATACAATTGGTCATTACAACCCTTCGGTCAGGATTGCGATCTAGTTTCTTACACCACTTATGTTGTGTGTGTTAATTTTATACATGAGTGGCGGGACCTACAGTTTTTTAAGTCGACTCCGAACGGCAGATTTTTTTAGAAACTTTTCATAGCAATTTGATTTCATTCACAGAGTTTTTGCTAGAAATCTGCTGAGAGAAAGTCGCCGAAGAAAAATTTTTTTAAATTTCATTTTATTGGAGGTTTTTGAACTGGAGGTTTGAACCGCGTTACGTCTTTGTACAAGTATTTTAAGATAATATGCCTTTGTTTCTTTAATGCAAGTGATTTTGTTGTTAACCTTGCATTCCAGGGATTTCATACCTACAGGGAATTTTGAGTTGAATTGTGCTGAAATGTATTCATAAAGATGATGTTGCAGAATGAGTTCAGCTTTCCCACAAAGTGTTGTTTGCGCATCAAACTTTATGAAGACCGGGTAAAGCCATTATGACCATGTTAACATGAGTTTTTAATAACCAGTACAGGTTGTTTTAGAAACGCTTCATATTTTTAAATTTCAATAAAACGAGGTGTATGTGAGATATCAAGAAATGAATGTTTTGTTTGTTTGAAGGTGATCTTTTTATGCTAATACATATGAAACACAATATCGTTCAATTGTCCGCCAGACTTCTTTGGTGAAGCTTATTGGAAATGTTAAATTTTCCATCAAAATGGCGCATAAATTAGTCAGAATTTGATCGGAGTCAAGGATTATGTTTGGTTTGTGGCTTATAACTGCGACTAAAAGACAAACACCACAAGTAATACAATAATGGGGTCAAATCAAAAGACCTCATTGTAAGATGATCATCTCTTCGAATCGCATGTGCTGTGTTGTGCATAGCGCCCTCTTGTGAAAACCATATCTGGATGGTGTCGTTCTTCTAAGTTCCAAGACATGTCATTAGAAAAATTTGAATTAGTATGCTCCGTTACCACATCCAGCAATTTATGAATAGAATAGGGATCTTAACCCTACACATACATACATACAGAATTAGTCATTACAACCCTTCGGTCAGGATTACGACCTAGTTTCTCACACCACTTATGTTGTGTGCGTTAATTTTATACATACGTACATGAGTGGCGGGACCTTTAAGCTGTAGGTCCACTCTGAACGACACGTGTTTGAGAAACTTTTCATGTCAATTTTATTTCATTCACAGAGTTTTTCCCAGAAATCTGCTGAGAGGAAGTCGCCGAAAAAATTTTTTTCGTATTTTATTTCGATGTCTGGCCTGGGTTTTGAACCCTGGCTTTTCGTTTAATTAGCTAACACACTACCTACTAGACTACGGCGACTAATTGTAATTTATTATATTAATTTGTAATTGAATGTACAAGATTTGTTTAATGTTTTCTGGTGGCATCAGGAGCAAGTTTTTCGGTTGACTTTTGTTTGAGGTTTAGCGACTACGTTCTTTCAAATGATCTTCTAAATACTCTCTTGAACTCATATCGGGACTTTGTGCAAGAGTATTGAGCCCGTGGGGACTTTTTTGTCAAAATATATTGCCGTACTAAGACTTTTGCTCTCCACTGTATGTGTGCATTCTATAAAAATTTATTTATTTTTAAATGCATTGTATATGCAGTTTTATTAAATTATTATGGGTGTTAAATGTGTAATTATAAGAATGAACAAAGAAGAAGAAGAAACAAAACAAAATTTATTTATTTATTGACAACATATTAATAATTTATTGGAAGAGCTTCATGCCATGTGATATAAAAACGAAAATTAAAATTAAACATAAAAATAAAAAGTAATAAAAAGTTTAAAATATGTACGAACAGGCATTTACTAAAGGCGATAAATTTTCAGAAATTTTCTCAATGGCATGTAGTTTTTTTTTTGTTTTTTGTTTAAGTGTTTATGAATAATAAAAATTAAAAACTAAAATTCAGACATACAACGTATTTCTGGCTTTCCAGGTTTCTGCTTTGTTTGTTTGTATTCGCAGGAATTTTTAAATTTACGATCAGTTTAACAAGTGACGACAAGTGGCGCTGCATACTACAGCTGGCCAGTAGAAATATGGATAACAAGCTGTACATCAAACATGAGGTGGACATATTGAAAAGTGGCAAGAAGCAAACGATCAACTGTTAACATTTTTACATACTTTAATGATGATAAGAAATTGTCAATTATAGCCAAAGTAATTGAAAAATTGATTTGCTTAAAATGCCTCAAAGGTAAATTGTGCAAAACAAAAAATGGAAATTTATGCAAGATATTGCAATATACGAGTATGCGTATGCAAAAACATAGACATTTAAAACCAAATATTGATTTATTTATTTATCAGCAACTTGGTTACGTTCAAATACATAACTTGATTTAATATGTGCTCTTTCGTAACGTTCTCCTTTAATTTCTTTATTACTGTAAACGTAATACGTAACACTATGTTGGCTTAATCTACAATGTTATGCTTAGAATTCTTGCAATTTATCATAAAACAATGATAAATGTTACATTTTACCTTTAACTCTATTAAATATCATCAATTATGTTTCTTCCTCCCTGTTTATCATCATTATTTAAATTGTTCAAATATTTACAATTTTTCATCCGATGCTGCCAAGTATGTTAGAAAGCATGGAGACTTTTGTAATAATTTTTACTTTATTTAGACTCGAATGCTAGTTTACATTTATAATTGCTTTGTTGGCTTTAAAGATGTATCATTCATAGCGAGATATAACAACGTTATAATGTTGCTGATATACGTTGTCAACAATATGACACGATACGTACACACGCATAGTTGGCACGCCAGCATTTTCTCTTGGCTGTTGGTTTTTGATTGATTGATGAGAATGTATGGCAAGGAAGTGAAAAATAAAACTGCAGCAAGACAACAAACAATCATAGTATTGCTGAGGATTTATAAAAGATTTTCCATTTTGTTGATCATTTTGAAATATTTTTTCTTTCTCTCTTTTTCATTTTCTTTCTGTCTCTTTTTCTTTAAATATTATTTAATAATGGAAAATTATGATGAGTATGTACACGAGCAAATCGTTTATAACATTTTATTTTATTTTATTTCATTTTTTTCTTTCATCTTCATTTCCAATTTTGGCTTGCAAGACTAAAGACAAGCATATAATTCTTTAGAATTTCGTTGAAAGCATCTTTAGAATAATAAATTAACTTAAAAGCCTATAAGTCTCTAGTAGAGCTGTTCTCAGAAATAATTGATGAGTGCCCGTAATTAAATCGAAAGCTTGTTAAAACCAAAACTAAGCAACTAAGTAGTGGGCATTAATGTTTATAAATCATTTCAAAAATGTTATATGAATGACGATGAGTTATTAAAGCCCTTATTATAGTTTAATTATCGCCATAAATTAAATATGAAATGAAGGAAAATTTGGTCAGTCATAGATGACTACTATAAACCGTACCACTGCTTTGTGTTTACGATCGTCTATGTGATCACAACTTACAGTTACACAAGTTCAAATCATGTCGGTTTATTATGCGGAAAACGGTGGTTCAAACTCCAGCTTAGACATCTCGAACAGAATGAAAAAAAAAATATTTTTTCTAACAAATATTCGAAGAGTAAAAAAAATTGTCATGAAGGGTTACTCAAAAATCCATCGTTCGGAATCCACGTCAAATAGTAGGTCCCATCACTCATGTAGAAAATTAACACACGCAAAAAAGGGCTAAGAATAGTCTAATGTGATGAAGTCACACTATTCTGTTGGCTATTTAGTTAATTAATTAATTAATTAAACCATTCCGAGAAATACGTCAAAAGTTTCTTTATTTAAATTAATTAATAGCCAGCGAAGTCATCGTAGTCTAGTAAGTAGTGTGTTGCATTATTAGACGTGAGGCCAAGGTTCAAACCAAAGGTCAGACATACCCTACCACACCACAAATAAATCCGCCGTAGTCTAAAAGGTAGTGTGTTGGTTTATTAGACGTGAAACCTCAGTTCAAACCCCAGCCCTAATATCTTAAACAAAAATGTTGAAAATAATTTCTCCAACGACTTTCTCTCAGTAGTGTTCTGGGAAAAACTGTGAAAGTAAAATAAAATAGCAATGAAAAGTTTCTCAAAAAAATCTGTTGTTCGGAGTCGAATTTAAGCTGCAAGTCCCGCCGCACACTATAATTAACACACACAACGTAAGTGGTGTAAGAAGCTAGGTAGTAATCCTGACGGAAATGTTGTGTGGGTCGCTAATTAGGTGAATGGGCCAAGGTACAAATTTATATTGAACGGCATGGGGATATGATTAGAAATATTTTCATACTGCAATAAGCTGTTATTAGTCTTGATGACATCAAACACCATTTAGCTACATGCCATACATCGCTCGCTGCATACATACATGCATAATTGGTCCTTACAATCCCTCAGTCAGGATCACGAACTAGCTTCTCACATTATGTTGTGTGTGTTAATTTTATAGATGAATGGCGGGACCTACAGATTTTTTAGAAACTTTTCATGACAAATTTTATTTACTCTCAGAGTTTTTTTTGCCAGAAATCTTTTTCATATTTCGTTTTGATGTGTGACCAGGAATTTGAATTGTGGCCGCACGTCTCGTAAGCCACACACTAGACTGCGGCGACTTCAACTGCCTAGTAGTTGTTTGTTTTTATATGTTAGAATCTGTAGACCTAGTTCGGCATCATTTTTTTACAGTACTTTACAGTACTTTACAATAGAGGCTGTAGATTTTTCTTTGAGTATTCCATAATATTTACCAGGAAAACCAGAATATTTACTTACTTAATTGGCCATTAACAACCCGATTAATGGATTTCGGCAGGCCGCAACACACCCTTCCAGGCGTCACTGCTTCTTGCACGCCTATGCCAGCTGGTCACATCAATCGATTACGGGAATTCCTCGATTTGGTCCGGTGCGGAAATCATCGCCAACTCGGACTGGACCGAAGAACTTACGTAGGTCTTTTCTTTCGAATACTCTCAAGGCTGCTGCATTAGTGCTTAATAGGGTCCATACCTCTACGCTATAAAGAAGCACGGGGAGGATGAGCGTCTTGTAGAGTATTAGTTTTATTGTACGAGAGAGGTCTCAGCTACACAATTGCCTATTGAGACCATAGTAGCACCTGTTGGCAAGAGTGATCCTGCTCTCGATCTCCAAACTGACATAATTTTTGGTGGTAACGCCAGAGCCAAGATAAATAAATTCCTTGACTGTATCAAAAGTATAGTTATCGGCCGTAATCTGAGAATCAATACGCCGCACGTCTCTACTTGTCGATAACATATATATTGTTTTGCCCTCATTTACTGCGAGACCAAACGTAATAGACTACCATTCAATAGCACTAAAGGCAGCAGTAACATATCGCTTGATACGCTCTATGATGTCAATGTCGTCAGCGTATGCAAGCAACTGGATACTTTTTTGAAAAATAGTGCTCACGCAGGCAATTGGACACTGGAAAAACAGAATATCTTTTGCTAATTAAAATTTTCATTTTAGAACCTTTACTTTAAAATCATTAACGTTCTTAAGAATTTAGCGATATTGTCCACTTAGTATAATAAATAGACATTGTATTGGACAAGTATCAAGCTTGGTGTTTACTTGTTAGCACACAAATATGCAGAAGTCAACGCAATTCATTACTTTTATGGCATTGAAGTGTGATTATGAGGCAGGCATGCTTTTAATTTACGATCAGGTATGCTTGAGAAACATTCCCGCTGATAAATCAATGTTTTGGTGTCAATTTAATTAAAGCGTTTAATGGTTTTACAAAACTGTTATACTCACTATTTTGTCATTATCGAATAACATGAGTTCCCTACTATAGGAAAATTAAAAAAAAAAAAAAAATAAAGAAAATAAAACAGCGTATCACCCACATGCAAAGCTGTAACCTGTAAGTGTTAAATGCCCTCTCATCATTCAAGGTTTTGTTTTTTTATGACTGTAAATTGCCATAAAAAACAAAATTTTTAATTTTTTTTCAATATTTCGTTCGTTTGTTGCCTCTTTTATTTTTATGCCAGACATAAATCAAGTTAGCTGGTGGACATTAATGTTTTCGGATATATTAAATGCTAAAGGAAAACCTCTTAATCAGGTCAGTTTATATTGTCTTTATAGTTTTCTCTGTTTGTTTTCTCATTCGTTGTGTTGTTTAATTATAGATCGTTAAAGTTTTATAACAACATTTACATTTTTTGTGCTCTATACATGCCATTAATTTGTCCCAATCCAAGTGTATAAAACAAACCATAACGTTAAGTTAAATTTGCATAAAATGTTGCTTCTAATAGAGCATCGCATATTTGTTTGTTCTCGTTGTAATCTCTTATAACGATATTCAGGCATTTGATTAAACCAGTTTCTGTTAGTTATTGCAGCAGGCATGTATGATTTGCGTTTTTTTTTTCATTTTTTCTTACTTATGATGCCTTACTTTAGGCATCTTCAGTTGAACGAACACCTACACAATTAACAGCATATTCGCCCACAGCTTAACACTGGTAGACTGGTGTTACATCTTAGCCTTTATCTATAACTAGCTCATTGCTTGCTTATTCTAGACTTTGCTGTATAGTGTTGTTGTTGTTTTGTTGTTATTGTTGTTGCTGCCTTAGCTACTTGTAGTATGCTGCTGTTTTAGAGGTTGCAGCCATCGCATCTGTTATTGATTTAGCCGATACATAAAGTCATTGCAGGCTGGTGAACAGACATGTGTATGTGGTGCTTATAAACGAATATGATGAACGTTACTTTAATTAAAAATTTTCCAGACTCTTTACGTCATCTACAGAGTGCAACAAAGTAAATAATACAACAAAAACTTTAATTGGTCAATTTATTTACGACAATCAATGGTATTTAATATGTATATTGCAGTTACAACACTGAAGACGCCGTAGTCTAAATGTTACTTCGGCGACTTCCGCTCATAAGATTTCTGGCAAAAAACTCTGTGAATGAAATTAAATTGCTATGAAAAGTTTCTCAAAAAATCTGTCGTTCCGAATCGACTTTAAACTCTATGTCCCGCCGCTCATGTAAAAAATTAACATACACGACATGAGTGGTGTGAGAAACTAGGACGTAATCCTGACTGAAGTGTTTTAATGATCAATTATATATGTATTGCAGTTAAAAGACTGAAAAGGCCGTAGTCTAGTAGGTAGTGTGTTGGCTTATTAGACGTAAATGTCAAGGTTCAAACCAAAGGTCAGACAT
The DNA here is from genome assembly GCA_936449025.2 of Sarcophaga subvicina. Lineage (NCBI taxonomy): Eukaryota > Metazoa > Arthropoda > Insecta > Diptera > Sarcophagidae > Sarcophaga > Sarcophaga subvicina. Next base: position 32,780,270 of record OW388081.2, read on the forward strand.
CAAAACGAAAATATTACAAAATATTTCTTCGGTGACTCCCTCTCAGCAGATTTCTGGCAAAAACTCTGAGAGCAAATAAAATTCTCAAAAAATCAGACGTTTGGGGTTGATTTTAAACTGTAGAACTCGCCACTCATGTATAAAATTAACACACACAACATAAGTAGTGTGAGAAACTAGGCCATAATCCTGAGTGAAGGATTGTATTGGCCAATTATGTACAGTGGACAGCAGAAGTCTTAGTACTCCAATATATTTTTTTAGCTATTTCATGAATTTTATAGTTTTTATATTTATTCTTATTAATATATTTCTGTTTTATTATAAAACAAACAATATTTTAATGTTTTTCATAAAACAAGAGAAAAATAAGGAAAAGTTTCGGATGACGTCATAGGTAACCCCAAGCAGAAACCTGAATAAATTTAAAATTCAAAGGCCTAATATATGAAAATTTTATCCCTTCTGTTTAGTAGAATATCCTTAAGGTCAAGCACTCCATTTAACGCATTTGGAATTGAATGTAAAAGTTTTGTTTAATGTTTTCTGGTGGCATCAAGAGCAAGTTTTTCGGTTGACTTTTGTTTGAGGTTTAGCGATTACGTAACCGTTCTTTCAAATGATCTCCTAAATACTCTCTTGAAGTCATATTGGGAGTTTGTGCAAGAGTATTAAGCCTGTGGGGATTTTTTTTGTCAAAATATATTGCCGTACTAAGACTTTTACTGTCCACTGTATGCATGTATTGCAGCTACAATTGCTTGTTACACTGTTTTAAAAATATTTACATGGGTTCGTTACTTATTTTCGAGCATCCCAGCTCTTAGCTGCTGCCTTCATAGCTACTAAAAAAATATTTCTTGGCGACGTGTTTATTGATGCCGCATGCCACAAACAAAAGCAGGAGAAGACTTGGCACAATGTAGACTTTTATTAATAAATTGCAAAAGATTGCAAAAAAAAAACAAGAAAAAATAGTAGCACTTGGAGGCGTTTTCGTTGTTGCAACGCACATTTTATGCTCGTTATGCACATACAGCTCATACAACTCATAGAGAGTTTATTTTAGCTGAACATTAATCGGAATATTTCAAAATTTATGCGAATATTCTGATTACGAGCCGAGCAGAGTAAAGTTTTAAGTGTTGTTGTATGTTGTATGTTCCTGTTACAGTTTTTATATACCGATTTACCCCGCATTTGGTCATTCGTTTGTTCGTTCGTTCGTTGTTGCTGTTGTTCTCATTTATTGGCTATTAAATGCATCAATTTTTATTTGACAAGACGGTGTTAATACGAGTGGCATGTTTTTAATGGAAAACTATAAAAATCTTGTTTTGTGTTATTATGTTCATGTTCATTTTCTGTTTTTGTTTCTGTTCTTCTTGTTGTTGTTGGTGCTGTTGTTGTCGCTTATATTTTCTCCTGTATATAAGTATGCACTGCTGTGAAGGAAGAGTGTATCAACAACGAAGATTTTTCAATTAATTTTTAAATATGTTCAGGTAATAACAATGTTGTTGTTTTATTGCAATATTAAAAAAATTAGAAAAATCAAAAGACTTAAGACACAAGCGCGTTTAATTCAAGTGGGTGAAAATGTGGCATTCTGTAAATGCGAAAAGACAAAAATTTCCATTTTAAATGCTGCGAAAAGAAAACGAAAGCTTCAGAATGTTTTTCATTTTTTAATGAAAGTTAGAGAAAAAAAAGATAGGAAGCGGAGAGAATTCACCTAAAATGTCACTAAATGTCAAATTGATTTGATGCTGAGTAAAAAATGGTTTTAGAAAAACCTTAAAAATATTTACATACACATGCATACATAATTGGTCATTCCAAACCTTCAGTTAGGATTACAACCTAGCTTCTTGCACCTTTGTGCGTTTAACTTTTAGTTATTAGTGACGATACCTATAGTTTAACGTCGAGTTATGAACGACAGATCTTATAATTCAGATGTGTAATTCTGGCTAAAGCGTTGTAATGGCCAATATAGTAAAGTAAGTCAGTCTATGTATACTTTCAATATTCAGCGAATATGTCATTCAAGCCAAAATTTAAGGTCAGTTTTGTTTTTTAGTAAGCTAGAAATATGTCTTGTGAATTGTTTGACAAGCACCTTTAATATCGGGTGGTTTTCTATCTCCATGAGAGCTATCGAAACGATAATTATGGTTTGAAAGCTGAGTCTATCAGTTTGCTTTTCAAAGTTTGGTCAGTCATCTTGAATTATTTCTCACCAGCGTAAGGTTAGGAAAAGGGTGACCCCACGGTATACGCCAATTACAAAGATATAAGCCTTCTCCCTATCGCATATAAAGTTCTTACTGGCGTGTTGTGTGAACGATTGAAGCCACTCGTCAAAACACTGATTGGACCTTATCAGTGCGGCTTCAGACCTGGAAAGTCCCCCATCGACCAGATCTACACACCACGTCAAATCCTGGAAAAAACCTACTAAAAACCAGTCGTCACACGCCATATATTTGTCGATTATAAGGCAGTTATATGTCTCAGTTACCAGCAAAAATTATGTCAGTCTGGAAATCAAACACAGGATCACTCTTGCCAACAGGTGCTACTATAGTCTCAATAGGCAATTGAGTAGCAGAGACCTCCTTCGTACGACAAAATTAACACTCTGCAAGACGCTCAACCTCCTCGTGCTTCAGAGGCATGAACACTATTAAGCACTGATGCAGCAGCCTTGAGAATATTCGAGAGAAAAGTCCTACGTAAGATCTTCAGTCCAGTGCGAGTTGGCGATGATTTTCGTATCCGATCCAACAGTGACCTCAACGACATAGACGTTGTGCAGCGTATTATCAGCGGCTGCGTTGGCTCGACCAAGTAATTCGAATGGAGGAGGATGCTCCGGCGAGACAGGACGACCTTGTTTGCGTTGGAAGGACCAGATAGAGGAAGCACTCTCATTGAGTTCCTGCTCATTAGACCGTATGTTCGTGCGATTAAATTACTATGGATTACTTTTTTTTTGAGATAATTTAAGTCAACGGTTTGTGGTGACAAATCAGTAACTCTAGGAGTATTGGCAGCTTATTTTCAAACCACTATTGATAACATGCTGGCAGTTGCCAAAACTTGGACTGATTGAATGGAGCATGCAACTCATATGTGACGAGGAACATTTGAAAAATAGATGCCAATTACTTCCACGTGGGATTTTTCTATTTTTACCACTGAATTATCTTCAATTCTATCCACTTATTTAAGCCTAGAGTATCCTTAAAAATAACGAATTCTTGTATATTTATGTGCAGAGCACTTTGGAGATGATTACGAGACCAATTCCTCAAACAGCTGCATAAGAATTTTTTAGCATTTCGACTGAATTAAAAAATAATACCACGGCTGATGAGCAAATCATATATTGATTACTGCTGTTCAAGTCCAGACTTTCTCGAGAATGCAACTACACGGACGGCTCTAAACTCAACAATGGATTTGGGAGCGGAGTCTATTCTGGGAAACTCTGGGAAATCTCTCTCCGACTGCCGGATTACTGTAGCGTGTTTCAGGCGGAGGTGATGGCCATCTACCGGGCCGCTCAATGGATCCTCGTCAGGCCGCCATAAGATCTCTATCGGATGTGGTGAAAAACTCCAGGATCGTTAGAGAATGGCATCGCTGTCTCGACCTTCTTTCTGAGCGCTTTAGTGTCTTACTGGTCTGGGTACCCGGGCACAGTGACATTCCGGGGAACTGTAGGGCCGATGAGCTCGCCAGGGCTGGTGCACTCCTTCCGGAATCCTCTTCAGCCGACTTGGGCATGCCACTCGTCTCGGTCAAGGCCATACGCGGAAAAACTGTTTAGACGCCAACCTATCCTGGGTCAATGAGGAGTCCTGCTCCACTGCTAGAGTCACTTGGCCCCTGATGGATAAAAGGCGCACCAACCAGTTACTTGGACTTGGTCGTAACATCATCTCGATCACAGTGGCCATGCCTACAGGTCATTGTATTATGGGTAGACACGCGGAAAGGATGCGGCTCCCATTTAACGACTTATGCCGTGAATGCAGATCCGCTGAGGAAGAGGAGACTGTTATTGACTTTCTTTGTCAGTGCCCATCTCTTGCGAGGTGCAGATATAGGTTATTTGGCTCTTCATTTCTTGTCAGCTTAACGGAGCTATCATCTATTGATGTCAAGGATATAGCTTCGTTTATCAAACTTTCTCGCTGGTTTTCCAGTGTAGGGTTGTCGTGGTTTTGATGTGCAGCCCTTGCGCTGACCAACTTCTTCCTCTTCCCTGATTTTTGGTGGAACTTGGTAAGTACAGGGACTGCGTTCACCTCGTGGCATCACAACGGGACACTATGCGTGTGTAAGTGAGCTTTTTGATATCACAGCTACCACTCCGACCTAACCTAACTGCCGTTCAAACCACGACTCTAGAGTTGATGTGACTACAATACAGCCAGTACAGTCCAGACAGTATACTCAGTAATACTCTAGTTTAGGCCTACTATTTCCCTGCAGCAATCAAGAGCATTATTCGTACTCCATTTCAATTATCTGTCCATTCTAACTGCGATATTTAATGTGTTATTGAATAGAGGATAGAGCTAGTCTATTGGAACTACATATAGCGAAATAAGGAATTTTGTATTGCCTTCTGAATTGTACTAATTTTGGCTGACAAACTATTGAGAGTAGTGAAGTTTATTGTCCTTCGTGTAGGTAAGTTGTGGCCTTGAAAGGATATCTGATTTAAGAAACGATCTCATAATGCATTTAATGGCAATTTCAATTGAATTTAGTAGAAATGAGGGTAGGCTAGTGGCCCATAATTTTTTAGTTTTGATGTGGGACGCTTTACCTTCTTTAAGAATAAAGACACTCTTGTAACGAGTTTAATTCAAAGGGAAGAGAGACAAATGTAAGCATATTCTGAATATATTCAAAATCCACGAAGTTAGGGTGTCCATATTCATCTAGAATCCACGGTAATGATTTTATCAGGTCTAAGCTTTTCAATGTTTATCTACGCGATTTTATGAGGTCGGTTTGATCGATATATCAATAACATGTGTGTTTAAGTCACCGAGTGCCTGTGAATTCAGCTCTTGACAGCCAGAAAGTGCGTGTAGAATAGTAAATCCGTTGCTATTGGTAAATAATATTTTAGTCGAGAAAACCTTTCGAAGCCGTCTTATCATCAAAGATAACTTCGCCATTGTAACCTTCCGCATTAAATTTTTTTCGTTTTTGTGATTAAATTATTGAATCCATTATATGAATTGGCAATTACTTTTTGCTTTGTCTCCTGTAAACCAGCAATTTTATTAATTTATTGTATATTTAAGCACCTGGAGTTATAAATATTGGTTCAGATGACAAGCGTGCCTAGTACCACGAATGACATAATTCAGATGCCGCATTGCCAATACTTGTCGAACTGATATGTACGCAGCATAGCTGTCGTAGTCGCTGTAGTCTAGCAGGTAGTGTGTTGGCTTATAGGCGTAAGGCCACAGTTCAAACCCCAGGCCATACATTTCCAGCAAAATGAAATATAAAAAAATATTTCTTCGGCGACTTCCTTTCAGTAGATTTTTGGTAAAAAGTCTGAGAGCGAATGAAGATTGCCATGAAAAAGTTTCTCAAAAAAATGTTTCATTCGGAGTCGACTTCAAACCGTGGGTCCCGCCACTCATGTATAAAATTAACACACACAACATAGGTGGTGTGAGAAGATAGGTCGTAATCCAGACTGAGGGGTTGTAATGACTAGATATGTATGTATTTAGTTGCTACATACACGATTTTAAGCTTTGAGATAGAACTGATCTAGGTTTGAATGTAATAGAACTCCAAACCAATCTATGCTGCCACACGTGAGAAATTTTAAATGGGTAAAGTCGACCTCCGTGTACTGTACTTGTCTAAATTGACAAGCGCACGTCCTCTAACCTTACCTATATGCAAACAGTGGATGTGTGAGCTGGGCATGCGTAAATTTGGTTTCAATAAATATTCATATGTTTGCTAACAACCAGATATAGGGAAGCCCATGAGATTTTTAAGATAAGTTTTTAAGTTTTAAGGAATCAAAGCAAGTTGATAGGTGTCCTTATGGGTATACAGGCAAATTTAATGCATAGAAGTGATGAATAACAGAAATTATGGAGTGTGTAGAGGATATATCAAAATAATGAAACTTTGCCAGCTTTTAACTTATGAGTTCAATATTATTTTAATATTTTATATATGAAATTTTACCAAACATAACTCAGCAAAGAGGAGTGTATTACAATATAATTATGACACACCGATTTCCTATAAATTTACGTAGCTTTTTTTGATAGATTGCCAAGATGATGTCTTAGGTGTTAATTGCCTATCATCAAAAATCAAAACTACAACAGCAATCCACTTATATAATACATGGCTATTTTTATATTTATTGTACATGTTTAAATTCAAAGAAATCTTAACTTTTTCAACTCCATGTAATCATATTTTCCATGTAAGCATTCCATCCAAAGCCAATTAGCATGCTGTCACAGAGTATATTGCATTTGCCACTTGCACAGAATTTCATTTAAGCATGTCCCAAATACTGCTAATGACTTAAAATCCCACCATTTCGTCTTCATTTAAAATCAAGTAAAGAACAGAGATAGAGAGAGCTACAAAAATCCTTAATAAGACTTGGAAAAATCTTTTCTCAATTGATTTTTTAACATTTTGACCTCACAACTCTTTAACGTAAACAAGAAAATTTGTCAAAGTTCAGTAATTGTTTTGTCACCCATGTTACGTAGTCGTAGTTGTATCAACAACAAGTCAAAAGATAACACTTTAAGACACGATTATCTTTTTCTATTTTTTTTTTTGAAAATCCCATAAAGACAACTAAACAAACATTCAAACATCCGAAGGAAACATACAAATACATATCTAAGACATATTTTCGACTCTAAACAACCCACCATATATGACTCGTTTTCCCCCCAATTCGTATACGAATACGTTGAGGTTCAGTTTTTATTTTTTTGATTTTTTTTTTGTTTATTTAGACACGTACTCATACACCTCCATGGTTGGCATTACAATTAAATTGTATGATGACTTGAACATAGCGTGTGAATCTCTATATAAATAAATAAAAAAAAAAATAAACAAATTGTACGTAAACCATATGCAACATGCCGTCTTGTCTGTCCGTTCATTCGTCGTTCATATTTATTGTGTATGCACCAGCTAAGTTATGTGGATACTGCATGTTTGCTTTTGTATCTGCTGACTCTTCTTCCATGATTAACATGAGACATTTGCTTATTTTATTTCATTCTTTTTTTGTTTTTGTTTTTATTTCCCTCGATAACCTAACAAATTTGCAAGATTTTCATAATTTTTCTTTTATTACTGCAACTATTTTCTTTCTTTTTTTTTTGGTTCCTACAACTTTTTAGTGACCAACGAACGTATTATATATGTACTCGGGATATTTATGTTCATTTATACAAATATGGCATTGTAGTATTTGATAAACTTAAACATCAACAACAACAACAATAACAGCAATAGCACAAATGATTTTTTCAAAAACCAACTTCAGATCCATAAATATGGCTAAAAAAGTCATATTTTCTACAACGAAATGTTTGTAGTAAAATTTGCTTTTCTAAAACAATTTTTATAATCATAATGATAATGATGATTACGATGATAATGTTGATGATGACCATTTGTTTATTTTGGGATACAGAAATCAACGTCATCCTCATCATTATTATCACGGGTTTATGGTAGTTTTCGAACGAACAGGCGACACTTTTGAATCATGAAAATCATAAAATTTTCTTAAAATCAAGCCATTATTGGAAATGCATTTGGAATTGATATTTAACAATAAAACTTTCTGAAAAGGTTTACTTAATTTTCGGTTAGAAATGGAATATTATTTCAATCATATGGCTGACCTCGCAATACCTTATTCGATCAGACCAATCAACAAACTACTTTCGATTTTGGTTTTGCGACTCAGATAGATCCTTGTTTGATAATGAATGGTTTACACCTCTCCGAAAACGTCATTCTGTTTTTCACTGATGCAGCCAGATCGGGTAACAAATCAAGGCCATTAATTCATTAGATTCTTAGAGAGTGTGTACACCTTGTCTAAAATTGTCCGAGAATGCCGTGTGCCTATGGAGGAGATAATTGACGGTTAACTTAATTTGGATTCCTGGAAACGGGGGCATCAAAGGTAACAAAAAAGCTGACGAACTTGCTAAAGCTGATACCAAATGCAAATGATATCCTAATTGAGGTAGGCACTTCTTTGCGCCGAGACAAACGAAGTGTCTCACAAAAACTTCATTCTTTAGCAAAAATAAGATGGGATAATGAACGCATTTGTAGAGACACAAGACAGATATCTGGCCCGATATAAGCTTATGTAGAACATAATTTGCATTGAACCTATCAGGATTCCACCTAAGGCACCTCATAGCATTGCCCTAACGGGACAATGGCCTCTGGGCGTTTACGCTAGGAAACTGGCGTCGACATCTGCAGAAGCTACTACTACTCGTGCATTTTTTCGAGTGTATGGGGTCGTATCTTGGCAATGGTTTTCAAATGCTCAATTGTCTCTGGTTTGTCGGCATAACACTTTTCTTTAACGACGCACTACAGAAGATAGTACAACAGTGTCAAAATGCAGTTTCTTGGCGGCCAATTAACATCACCATTTCGGCTAATTAAACGGTCATCAAACGTCTGAAACAATTAATCAATTGTGGCATGAGATGTGTGGCACGTTGCACCATCCTTTTGAAATCAAACATCATTCATACCAATACCAATAAGAGCTTGTACCCGCTCGGTTATTATGGTGCGATAGATGTCTCCATTGACCGTAATGGTTGTGCCGTCCTTATTTTCAAAGAAGTAAGAGCCAATGATGCCTCCGCTTCACATGCTGTACCAAACAGTCACTCGTAATGGATGCATTGGCCTCTGTAAAAGCACGTGAGTGTTTTCAGAAGCCCAAATATTTCACCAAGGTGAAAATAAGCTTCATATGGAAAGATGATTTTTTTTTGGACAAAATCCACATCATCGTGGAGTTTCTCGTTGGCGCAATAAATCCCAATGTTGCTCAAGCTTAAATCGATTCATTACGTTCAGTGGAGATAAAAAAATTGCTAGTAAATTAAAATTGCCAGGAAAAGTTTCACAGAAATCTATTGTTCGGAGTTGACTTCAAATTGCAAGTTCGGACATTAATGTATAAAATTAACACACACTACATAAGTGGTGTGAAAAGCTAGGTCTTAATAATGACTGAAAGATTACAGTGACCAATTATAAATGTTGGTCTAGCAAGTAGTGTGCTGACTTATCAGACGAACTAACACCAACACAGACTTTTCGAATAAAACTCTGAGAGTTCATAAAATTGCTATTGAAAGTATATCAAATCTGTCGTTCAGAATCGAAGTTAAACTGCAGGCCACGCCACTTATGGATGAAATTAAGACACACAACATTGGTGATGAAAGAAGCTAGGTTGTAAAATTGACTATTAAGTAATTAAGTAAAAATGTCTACAGTATACGGATAAGCCATATTCCGCCTTACGTGTATATCTGAATATGCTTGGTGGATATTATGGTATTAAGACAGGGTAGAATGCATGGACTTGGAAATGATGTCGAATTGACGATGAAATTTATTTTCGAGATCGAATTATTTTATGACATAACTCATCTCAATGATAACTTAGTTAAATGCCGATAGGCATGAAACCTTAGGTCTCTGTCCGAAACTTTTACAACCATAGTTACGTCATTTTTTATATCGTAATTTATTACGATATTTACGATATATCATAAATATTTTTGGAATTTTTTATATGATTTGATAAACATACATACTTACATACATAACTGGTATTTACAAACCTTCAGTGAGGATTACGACCTAGTTTCTCACAACACTTATGTTGTGTGTGTTAATTTTATACGTGGGTGGCGGGACCTACAGTTTAAAGTCGACGCCGAACGACAGATTTTTGGGAAATTTTTCATGGCAATATCATTTACTCTCAGAATTTTTTTCCAGAAATCCGCTGAGAGGAATTCGCCGAAGAAATATTTTTTCATATTTCGTTTTGAACCACTCATGTTGTTCGTGTAAATTTTAAGCATGAGTGGCGAACTCTATAGTTTGAAATCGATACCGAAAAATAGATTTATGAGAAACACACATACGTACATACATAGTTGGTCATAACAACCCTGCACCCAGGATAACGACCTAGCTTCTCACATCACTTGTGTTGTGTGTGTATAAATTTTATACATGAGTGGCGGGATCGATTCCGAACGACAGATTTTTGGGAACTTTTCATGGCAATTTTATTTCATCGCAGAGTTTTTCCCAGAATTCTGCTGAGAGGAAGTCGCCGAAGAAATATTTTTTTCATACATATTTGTTTTGTTGGAGATGTCTGACCTAGGGTTTGAATCGATACTACTAGACAACGGCGACTTCGATAAAATTTCTGATAATTTTATGAATTTGCAAGTGTTGGACATGTTACTAAAGCACTACCTGTGCGACTTTACTTTAATACTCAAAACGAAATTTCTGTTCATTTAGCAAATGCATTCACACATACTCGTGACTATTTTAAAAACATTATGAGCACATTTGTTCTTTTCAGTGTTTGTTTTTTTTTCTTCGTTTAACATTAGAAAACTAATGTTTGGCTTTATTTAAATGCTTTTCTGGTCTCAGTTGTCTGCAACATCCTACAACAGGTGAATTATGGTAAGAGTTCAAAGGCTTGAAATGTAACATTAATATAAAATAATAAATGGATTGTATTTTATAACGTTAGCATGTCTGCAAACATACAAAAAAAAAAGAAACATATGAACAGATAGATAGATAGATAGGCAATAAAATATAATAATAATTGGAGCTAATTTCCTTAAGGCAAGGAATACATTTTTTACAATTCATTTTAAAGTTTTGTTTTGTTAGAGTGATAATAAAATTGTGTGTGCTTAAGGCATTTAGAAACATTTTTTAAAAGATTAGAAATTTTATAAATTATTGTTTAATTGCAAGGCATTTTAATATAAGTTCGGATTTCATTTCAATTTGAATTAAATGTATGGCCTTTTGTCATACTGTCATTGGGTTTGTGAGCTTTTATTGCGGTATACTTTCTAAAGCTGTTGTTGTATGCAAATTTTCCAATCACCCCCATGTGTTTCTGTTAATTTTTTTTTTCTTTTCTTGCATTTATTTCCAATGCATGAGATTCACAGATTGACCTAAACTGACCAAACTCATTCCATTTACATAAGCAAACATTATTATTCGTAATTTAAAAGGAAAAATTGCATAAAATATTCAATTTTTTTTTTGTTTAAAGTCAACAAATACGTTATAATCATAAATTAAAATCAAGAATATACGATACATTTGCTTGCTAAACGATATTCCCACTGTGATAAACTCAACCTAACTCCCGTAGAGTATAAACCGCAACAAACTATTGCCAAAAAATAAAAAAAAATAAAATTAAAAAAAAATCAAGTCATGGCTAACTATCAGCACCTACTTAAAGCAAAATAAAAAATATATGTTATATATGCATATGTGTGTATGTATGTATACAGAAAAAGAATTATATTTATATCCTAAGAAAAAGTATAATAAATTACAAATGGCAACCTCTTGAGTGGTGCGACACACGTGATGTTCGCAACCTTAAAGTGCAAGGTGCAATAAAAATATTGCAACAGTTTACAGGGTCACTTTATGCAATTGCAAGATTTAATTTCAATTTTTTTTTGTTAATTTTTTACAATTTAAAATCTTGGTACAACACTGTGGTTTGAAATAATTTTTTGTAATTGTCACAGAAAAAAGAAAATTTAAGGAGAAATCTAATGTTGTTTTGTAGCGTCTTCCAACAGGTACTTACGGACTTTATCATTTGAGTACGTCCATCTTGTTGAAGCTCGGTAAGCTAAGTTAGTGGATTCCCTGAAAGGAAGCTTCGCCTGTTAGGCCAGCATTTAAATCCGTTGTGATACCATATGGCTCACATGTAGTCGCCGTAGTCTAATAGGTCCTATGGTTTCCTATGATCGCAAGGAGACCTATGGTAGGTAGGTAGAACTGGCTGTCCCCTCGATGCAGTCATGAGCCACACTTAGTTTTACATTCTCCCCTATTCCAAGATCCACTCGGAGCTTCCGATGAAACGACTCAGACTGTCAATATCCTTGCATGACCGTACATCCAGGTCCTCCATGTAGTAGGCACTCAGGTGCCTCTTTCTCCTCCTGATGTCCACAGCTTCTGCAGAAATCAAACGCAAGGTGTCCAAGACCAATACGCCTCCCATGCGTTCCTATAATAATAACCCCGCTGACAGTGCTGAAGGCTACTTCTTTGGAGTTTAAGCAGAGTCGCCGTGCGCCTCCTATACAGATTTGGCCAGATTTTTTGCATCGTTCTGTCCTAGTCCGAAGCTACCCCCTTACTGTTGACAAGATCAACGATTGCATTATCAATTATAAGCTTGCAGGTACCCAAAGGGATCCCAATGTAGAGAATTCATCAGAGAGTTCGATGGTCGTGCCCCTTCTGGCCAGTTCATCCGCTCTGCAGTTGCGCGGGAATATCCATGTGATGCAAACATCATATCGGTTCGCCACCTCATTGAGATATCTGCGACAGTCGTACAGAGTTCGATATTCCGATTCATTCCGAATAAATATCAATTCCAACGACACCTTCCAGTTTTTTGCCATCGGTGTACACCTATGGTAGTACAGAAAATTATGAAGAAGCTTGAGACATCGAACAGAATGCACTGAACCAGTTGTAGCCGTTGTAAAGAGGGAAACATTGAAGAAGATTCAATTCAATTAATTCGGCGCTATTCAAGAACCTTACAAGTTTCAACTTTTGCGGGAATTAAAGCCAAGCGATCAATGTGTGGTGAAGTCGCCGCATTATGTTAGTTGGTAGCGCGTTGAGTTATTAAGCGTGAGCTACGGTTCAAACCCCAGGTCAGAAATGTCCAACAAAACGAAATATGAAAAAATATTTCTTCGGCGACTTCCACTCAGTCAAAAATTTGTCGTTTGAAATCGACTTTAAACTATAGGTCCTGCCGTTCATGTGTAAAAATTAACGCACACAACATAAGTGGTGTGAGAAACTAGGTTGTAATCCTGACTGAAGGGTTGTAATGGCCAACTGAATATGCATGCATGTGATAACACAATCAATTCTATCCAGAAGTCGAACACTCCATGGAGTGAACTATGCCAAGACCAAAATAAATTTGCAGTAATCTTTTGATTGATATCTTCTATGATGAGTTGTCAAATATCAACAAAAAGTGTTCGGTTAGTTATAATATGCTCACTAAACACACTTATGACAGTGCTGCATTTTAAGTTTTACTCAATATTAAAACAATTCGCGTATTTATTGCGCAATAATAAATTGAAAACTTATATGAAATATTGAATTCAATAATTATTTTATTATTATTATTATTAATTATTGCGATTAACGCAATAAAGGCGCATATCTGAACACCGTACTACAGTGCTTTGTGATGTCAGATCTTTAACGATGATCTGAGAGGATAGATAGCTCGTGCATTTCTTTAGGAGTTGATATGGATATGATAACTATAGAGAGACTGACAGGCCCTTGCTTGAATGCCGTGTAAAAGACGGGGTTTAATCTCTCTGCCGTTTTATTACGAAGGTTTATTAAGGGATTTTGCTAGCAGTGTGGTGTGTTACATGATCTCCATTGTTGTTTCAATTTCTTCACTTTTACTCTCTCTATTTTCGTTCTTTTACTTCCTTTCCCTTTTCTAGTATGGAATTATGATTTTGTATTTGCTGTTATGGCTTTACATGCCCTTAAAGCTACAAAAAAAAAGAAACAAAGTTATGTTGAGTATTCAGTAATTCCAAGTCTATTGTCAGTAATTTAAGGAATATTGTGGGTCACTTTTTTTTATTAAATACTCTTTGTTTCTATTGCATATTTCCTTACCATTGCATGATTATATTCCTAAAGATTTCTTAAGATTTTTAAATTGTTTTCTCAACCTGTCTATTAGAGTTTTTTCTCAATTGACGTTTTTTTGACAATCTTTTCTTTACATTTCGTGTGGCTTAATATGTTTGTACACCTGTTATTTTGGCAATTTTTGCCTCTAATTTCATAAATGATAAGTTTTTGACCATGAATATGTGTTCATTAAATGGCAGCGAGTTGTGTTTCGTTTGAAAATCTTTCATTTATTTAAAATGTGCATGTTTGTTGCCACCTCCTGGTCCTCCCCAGTTAGCCGTGAATATAAGAAAAAAATAATATTTTCCCTGTTGCATGGCATATTTGGTTTTTATAGCTTTATCTTCCTGATTGCATACAATAAAAGTAACATATCTGTGACAGTGCTTTTTCGCTTTTTTCTATTTTGCATGCATGGTTGCAGGCAGGTTGCATACTCATGTTATTTTAATCTCAATAAATATTTTCGTAAAACTGCTAAATGTATGGATGTCATAAACAATGTTTTCAAATGATTCGTTTTTATAACTTTTTTTTACGATCGTTCTCAGACATTTTTGATTAAAAAAATATACATGCAAAGCTCAACAACTCTGATATATTTATGCTATAAACTTAGCAACAATGTTGAATTTAATTTTCTCAATCAATTATGGCGTTGGCGCATTTTTATTAATATTTTCCAATAAATCGATTAAGAACGCAAATAAAATTGTGTAATAAGATTTAATACTAATGTGTACACATTCAATCACACATATTGTGTATGCTAGAATGTAAGTTCATATACGAAAGATTAAAAGATAAATGAAATAAAAATTACAAAAGAGTCGCCGTAGTCTAGTATATAGGTAGTGTATTGGCTTTTTAGACGTAAGTCCACGGTACAAACCCTATGTGAGACATCTCCAACTAAACGAAGTATGAGAAAATATTTCTTCAGCGACGACACTCTGATAACGTATCGTTCGGAATGGACCTAGTTTCTTACACCACTTATGTTGTGTGCGTTAATTTTTTATACATGAGTGGTGGGAGCTACAGTTTAAAGTCGACTCCGAACGACAGATTTTTGAGAAACTTTTCACAGCAATTTTATTTACTCTCAGTGTTTTTGTCAGAAATCTGCTGGGAGGGAGGGAGCCGCCGAAGAAATATTTTTTCATATTTCGTTCAGTTGGAGATGCCTAACCTGGGGTTGGAACCTAGGCTTTGCGTCTAATAAGCGAACACACTACCTACTAGACCAAGTCCACTTTAAGACCATCAGGATATCCTAATTCTGCGTGGATCCAATTAGGGGATATTTTTGGACCAGATGGTACCTGTATGTACTACAAGGATAATACTCGGAAAATTTTTTTTTTTTTTTGATATTAACACCGTTCGACAACTGAATTTTCGTGCTGTGGTCATGACATTTGTTTGATAACAAATTTCAACAGACAAATCCTTAACCGTAGTAGTTAAAGTGAAGAAAAATTTGTCTTTAATAACTTCATTCCTAAGAATTTAACGTATGGAACGTAATTTCAAACCAAAGTCAATTGCAATTCAGAAGAAAAATATTTTAATTTCCAAAATCACTTGAGCTTGCATCACAATTAAACTAATGGGCACATATTTTTTTAAATTTCTTTATTTAAATACTTTATGTTGTGCTACATCTCATCCAATCAATGTAAAACTTATTTGTATTCGCTTATATTGTTTTTCATGTTCGGAATACAAGTCATACTTTATGTTGTTGAGGTAATAACAACTCCCCACATGTGGGTGTCCCATAGACAAATCTACAATTGGTAAATATTTTTGACTGTAGGGTATAAAGAGCAGCGGTGGTTAGACAACTAAGCCTATGCATATAAAATCTGGCATGTGGCTACAAACAACACCCATATACCCAAGACTCAAGTGCCTGCAGCACCTGTATGGTATTAAGAATACAAGAAGAATGAAAATAACAGTGTAAAGTCCTTAGAACTACATGATGATGTCAGATGTCATCTTAGGAAAATAAATTTGAATATGTTGAACATAAAAGTAAATGTTGTGTTGGCTAACAAGTTTATGGTTGCGGCAAAAACACCAAAAAAGGGCAATTTGACCAATTCATTCGTGATTCGAAAATGTTCATCGTTGTCATTATCATTGTTGTCGTCATCATCATTGGCATTGTCATTGTATTCCTAGTTACTGTTTTTATTTGATTCCTTTTTGTAAATTGAAAACCGGAAAGTAGACAACTTGCATACACCCTCTATTATGTAATACGCTTCAGATGCAATTCAACTTAACTATAGAAAATGAATTAAGGAAACTTTTATGTACTCAGTTTAACATCTTTTTTTAAAAATATGAAATCAATGTAAAATCTTGTGTGTGGTCCACACACCGAACTTTGGCAGCAAGTAACAGCCATCTGTATTGCCAAATTCCCATAGACAACCAGAGACAACGATATGTGTTTCTGTAATGACCAGTAGGCAACTGTCCAGCAGTTGGCCACTGTCTCTAATTTTTATTAAAAAAAATCAGCTTCAATGATGTGGCATATTTCTGAATAAATGAGCACTTATACATGAATTTCTAGAACGTTCAATACATCCCGAAAAATATCACTTTCCATTTGAGGACGACATTGGATATCACTATCAAAGGCAAACACCAAAGGTCGTTGATTACCAACTGCTTTTAGCCTGAATTAGTCGATTTAGACACCAACGGTACGTGGTTTCATCTGGACGGCACCACGAGCCACACAGCTGATGCCACTTTGCACATTCTGCATGAGCGATTTAAAGGTATTGTCATCTCATGTGGCTATAATGTCAACCAGCCACCGAGATCGTGCGATTTGACCCTGTCAGACTTTTTCTTGTAAAGTTTTCTTAAGTCGGAGGTGTATGCAAATTAGCAATAAACCATAGTGGTCCCCCAAACTAACGTAACTCTTGCAAGCGTTCAAATTCAGACTGATTTTGCCAGAGTAATGGAAAATTAACCATAATGCATGAGCTTCAGCCAGAAGATCCGTGGCGGATTTATATTCCACAAATGAAGTCACCGTAGATCAAAATGGTAATGTGTGGACTTAGTAGACGTGAGATCATAGTTCAAACCCTACCCTAGACATCGAAACGAAATATAAAAATTATTTCTTTTGCGATATCCTCTGAGCAGTCTTCTGCAAACAACTCTGAAACTAAATAAAATTGGCATGAAAAGTTTTTAATGAATCTGTCGTTCGAAGCAGACTTTAAACTGTAGCTTCCGCCACTCATGTATAAAATTAATACACACAACATTAGTGGTGTGAGAAACTAGGTCCATAATTCTGACTGAAGGGTTGTAGTAGCCATTTATGTATGTATGTATGTATGTTGTGTGTGTAAGTTAGTAAGTAATTATATTCCGCATATGTTGGCATCAACACGTTTTTCAAACAAATAAAAAATTTCGATGATATCTCACACACATTTTGTTTTATTTAAATTAAAGCGTTTGTACCACTTTGTATGGTACAGATAACACTTTGGGAGGGCAAATCCCTCCTCTGATTGAAGGTCACAACAGGCCGCTATGCGTGCTCAAGTGAGCTTTTGTCATCAAGGCTACCACTCCAACCAACCTCTGATTGAAGTTGTATTGTCTATGTTTCTTCCAGTAATCGATTGAAATGAGAGTAGTACACTTCGCTTCAAGCAGAATCAAATGATTCGTTAAGTTTTGTCGTTTGTCAATCAGTATGCTTGGGTGCATGATATAATTTAAGGCGGCTTATAATTTTCTATTGGGTCTTATGCGCTTAGCTTCTTTATTTTATTCTTCCAAATCTAAATTCATAGATATTTAATTACGTTTAATTCTTCAGTTATTAACTGGTCTTCTAAATATTTCCTTGAAACCACCGCCTTCTGGTGCTGCATCGTAGAATCAGTGTAATGGACAACGCTAGGAGCCTACAATAAATTGTCTGTGCGTTCTGCTGCTAGACCTTTTGTAATGTTCCAAATACCCGTCATGTCTATTTTTTCAGAATTTTTTTCTCAGTTTCCATGTGTTCTTTACTGACTTGAAGAAGGTTTTAAACTGTTGCTGTTGTCGCATAACACTATGAGTGTTGCAACCTCTTAAACGAACTCAGTTTACATTCCATGCTGCCATAGGAGATGAACTGTGTTATGGGACAAGATTTAAATTTGATGCTTTTGGCTGTTGTATGTTTTTTGCTTTTAGCTGTTCTATCTCGTTAAGCGACAAAATAGTGTTAATGTTTAGTTCAACACCATTTGTGTTGTTATTGCTGTGACATTGTTACCAAAAGAACACCATCTTTAGGTCTAAACATTACAATGGCAAACAGATTTGTCTGAGTTGTTGTTGTTGTTAGCATTCAGCTAAGGAGTTAATTATTATTGGTTGTGTATGGTATACCCTACGTTCTACGTTTAATTGCAATTTGATTGAGATTTGATACAATGGAGCTTTTAACATTAACATGCTGGTGTAATTAAATCTTGGGCAATACTCTGTTTATGATGTTGATGTACAAATCTTTACAAGGTGATACCTGGGCGGAGTTCTTGACACGCCTTAAACAACAAAGAATTGTTTGAGGCGATTACAGTATATGTTCAATTAGTTAGTGGAGCTTTAAAGCGACGTTAGTGCTGAAATTGATTAAGAATTTGTCAGAATAGGATGACTTCACTTCATTAGAACCATTCTTATTATCTGAGAACTAACTGCTTAACAACACAATGTGTATGAGATATCATAGAAATTTTTTTATTCGTTTGAAAAACCTATTGATGCCTTTATGTGTGGAATACAACATAGTCCACCACAACTTCTCTAGCATAAGCCAAAAACACATTGGTTTGGTGTCCAGATTGTCCAAGTCCGGGCAAAGAATTTACAGTGATGGCCTATCCATGGTCATTCTAAAAGAAATATGGACCGCAGTCGCCTCCATTCACACCCAGCAGTAACTTTTTGGGTATATATTGGACGCTCTTAGATCTCATTTGAATTGGTATTGCCCCGAATGCGAAAATTTTGTTTCTTTACATACCTATTCATGAGGGTTCGTACCTCATCGCTAAAAATAATTTTTCAAAGCGTTTGGTACTTTATCGGAACAGAATGTTCCAGATCTTGTAGTTAAGGATTAATGCAGTGAAAACGAATCTCGTTTTGTAATCGCTATAACACAAATAGAGGACATACATACATATCTAAATACAAAAGCTGCAATGCTGCAAAAGCTGCAATGATACCAAGCGCCATAAGAATATGAAAGTACTGAAGTTGTGGTCTTGCAAAGTTATGGGATTGGTTGATCTAAATATAGTTGTCGACTACATGGCACCTTAAATTGCTTTCGATATTGGTTTTAAACACAGGAACCGGACATGGTTCACATGCCCCAGAAAACATCATTCAGGTTTTTATTGATGTATACATATCGGGCAGCGAAGTCGTATGTGGAATCTTATCAGAACAGGTCGAAATAATGGCCATTTAATGAATTCGGTATCAGAGTATATCGGACGGTGATATGCGCATATTTATCGACAGTATAGCGGTCATTAGGTCCATAGAGAGTGCGTACACCCGCGAATACCGAGTGTCTCTGGAGGAGATAGCGAGATATTCGCTGATTACTTTTATTTGCCTTCCTGTACACGAAGCCATTGAAGGTAATAACAAGGCTAAGAAACTTGCTAAATATGAACTTCTATGTGACGTAGACGCTCCTCCGCAGAACGACAAATAAAGTGCCGCACAAAAACTCCATTCATTTTCGAAGGTAAGATGGAATAATGAACACATTTGTAGAGACACCAGGCAGAACTGGCCCGATATGTAGTTAGGTTAAGACAGGTCGAAGTGGTAGCTTTGATAACCAAAGCTACCTTGAGCACGCACAACGGCCGGTTGTGACACCACAGTGCAGTCGCCCGATATGTAGTTATGTTGAATAGAATTCGCATTGAAGCTATCAGGATTCCAAGTGTGTGATAATAGGATACTGGCCTCTGGGGGTTTACATCAGGAAACTGAGAATATCATCGCTAACGACTTTTGTAGATGCTGCAACAACGAGAAAGAAAAAGAGATAAGAGAATATCTAAATAGAAGTCACAAAACATGTGTAGCTTAAGGCAATTTGAGAAAAGTTCACATCTTCATAAGACTCTTGGCATGAGATACCAAACACGAGGTATAATTATATGAGGGAATCTATAACGTTGGTGTTATAAGGGGAGCTTTGACTAAAGAACATACTGTTTAGATAAACAAATGAAATCCGAATTTGCACTCCTATTTCAAATACATGCAAATATCGAACCGATTTCATGGGCCTAATATTTCTAATTGTTTGGAGCCGTATGAAATTTAGCTCGTATAACAGTTTTTATCCAATCTAGTTACATAAGCTCTATTCAAAAGTGAATTATCACCTGAAAGCTTCTATGTTACGTAGGAAACGTGTGACTGCTTCATTTTTGGAATGTTCGAATGCGTTAAAGGAACATATAGTAGCTACGGATGTTTGAAAAGTAACCTTCTAGCAGACGGTCGAATTAGTCATATAAACAAGAGTTCCAGAGTTGCTAGACTTTAGGGACTTTTTGCAGAAAGTGCCATAAAGAAAGTGTCATAACGAATCCTTAAAGGCAGAAAATTTTATGTCAACTTAATTGGAATTAAAAGCAATTTTAATTTTTAAATTATTTTTTCTTACTGGGCTTTAACAAATTTAAAAAGTTAAAGCTTTTTCATTAAATGAAAATTATAAGGAAGCATTTGACTGAAAAAGCGTTAGTTGATGCTTAACTAACGTCTTACAGAAGACCATAGAAAATTGATACAACAGCCGATATCGAATAACAAACGCTACCTGTGTAATAAATTATTCATTCATTCATTCAATGTAAACAAAAAATTTATAAATTTGTTTAAAGAAAAAAAGAAAATCTTAAATTTATGCGTTTAATAGGTGAATACAAAATTGTATTTGCTAAAGACATAAAAACAAACATCTCCTTTACGATGGCCTGTAAAAAGAAACAAACTTAATGGGAAATGATTTCAGCATGTTTAAAGAGAAATGGTTGAACTTATTACACCCTATGGTCACATAAATTGGCAAATTTAATTATTTTGTAAAATTTATTTGTTTTGAAATTTGCTTTAATAAATAAAAATTAAATTTTTTTTCTTACAATTATTAATATCGGGTGGGCCATCAATCGGTTTAAATATGATCCATCGGTTATTTCTGATCCGGCAATACTTATGTCATTCTATTGAACTGAACGTAATGAATCGATTTAAGCTCGAGCAACGTTGTGATTTATTGGGCCAAAGAGAAACTTCACGATGATGTCAATTTTGCAAAAAAAAAATCTCATCTTTGCGAATGAAGCTTATTTTCACTCTGACACGACTAGGTAAAATTGCCGTACTTGTGGCTTCAAAAACCAACACATGGTCTTTGCGAAGCTAATGCACCCATTACGAGTGATTGTTTGATAAAATTTTTATACCAGATGCATTATTGGCCCATATTTCTTTGAAAATGAGGACAGTCAATGGAGTCACCTATCGTACCACGATAACCGATTTTTTTGTACCTGCTCTTTATGGTATGAATGTGAACGATGTTTGGTTTCAACAGGATAGTGTAACTTGACACACATCTCATGCCACAATTGATTTATTGCGTCAAACATTTGATGGCCGTTTGATTAGCCGAAATGGTGATATCAATTGGCCGCCAGGAAGCTCTGATTTGACACCGTTGGACTATTTTCTTTGGGTCCCCGTTATAGAAAAGTGTTATGCCGATAAACCAGAGGCAATTGAACTTTTGAAGGCCAACATTCGTGATGCCACTGCCGAGAAACGACCCCATACACTCAGAAAAAAATCACGAAAATTTGTACGATCGAATGGGGTACTAAGAGGCCAGCCGTGGCAGCCATATAAATGGAATAATATTCCATTTCTAACCGCAACAATTGTTCTTCACAACAAAAATATAAATTTGGCAAAATTTCAAACAGATTTTATTTGATAGAATTTTTAAATTTAAACTATTAAATCCCCCACCCTATAGCAATTCATCTGATTTTTATTTTCATAACGTTTTGTAGGGTACACCATACACATCAAAGCATAAGTAAAAATCAACGGGAAAAAAGAAGGTATTTTGCATTGGGTTGATGATATGCAATCAGAAAAGAAACAAAACTTTGTTGCTGCTATTACGGGACAAGAAACATTGCAGAAAAATGGGCTTCGAATAAATTATCTGGCCAGGGTATGGTGTAGAGGCAGAGAAGAAATGTTTTTATTATTGTTTATGCATTATAAGATATTAAGGATTCAAATAAATAGAAATGATTGCTAGAATAGATGTCTTATTGTTGATTTGAAACCAAATATTCCTTTTTTTTGATATTTCTTCTCCAGATTTTTAACCTTTCAGAGGAAATTCATATGAAAACATGGTTTGGAAAAATTAATCAAAATTGTTAACTTTTTTTTTTGCATATAGGTGATTATATGAAATTTATTGGGAATGAGGCAATCATTGTTGAATACTTTTTGATTGACATACATACATACGTGGACATTACAACCCTTTAATCAGGATTACAACCTAGCTTCTCATACCACTTATGTTGTGTGTGTTAATTTTATATATGAGTGGCGGGACCTACAGTTTAAAGCCGATTCCGAGCGGCAATTTCATTTACTCTCAGAGTTTTTGCCAGAAATCTACTGAGAGGAAGGCACTGAGGAAATATTTCTTCATATTTTGTTTTTCTTGGAAATGTCTGACCTGGTGTTTGAACCGAGACCTGATGCCTAATAAGTAAACATCCTACCTACCAGACAACGGTGACTTTATTTATTTGGCTTAATTTGAACAGAGTCATCTGTCGTTATAAAAAATAAACGACCACTATGGATATGTATAATCTGATAATCATGTTGTCATTTTGCTATCTTTTGGATCAGAATTAGAGGCCATATAAGACTTATATTTTTGCCTTCATCTGAATTTGAACTTGGGCTTACAATCGAGTACCCATAATCACCACAACCCGCCACCTCCAGCTAATATTGTATTTGAATGTTAAACTCTCCATCACTTTATCTAAAAACATTATTGAAATAGTTTCTTAAATCTGTCATCACTTAGAACTGACTTGCCATCAACAATTTGTATCATTCAGCCGTACTGCTAGCCGTTCTCAAATCCCTGAAAAATTCACCACATTCGTGGACAAATACGAATATTTAGATGAATTCCATTAAGGGAAAGCAGTCTAGCTGCCCCATTAAATCATGAGATTCTAAGGACAAATGGTATTCCCAACAAGCATTGCGTATCTATCAATATGACAATGACTTCCAACTGGAATAGGCAGCAGTAGTTAGGCAATCTATACGAAAGCCCAAAGCCAAAGCCCTTAATATAGCACATAGCTTATTCTATTAAGCATTATGGATCCATGGATATAAACTTAAAGCATTTATTCGATAACCTCTGGATTGTCGTACCGAAGGTTTGAAAAAATCATATCTCCTTTTGAGCAAATCGTAACGAATCAAATAGTCGATCCGTATATAGCTGTGGCTGCTCAGTATTCGAGCATGTTTATTACTTAGATTTACTCAGGATTTAACTGCATTGATCTTGAGTAACACGAATTTAGCTCTGTGCTTTATTGTAACACAAATGAAAAGCGCTTTGAAAATAAGTAAGTAGTTGGAGTGATGAAAAGTTCACTTTGTATAAGGAGAACTGACTGACTCTCTACTTGTCAGTCTGATATAAAAAACATATTTCATACAGTCCAACAACAACGTTTTGCAGGCAAGGCTTTTATACTAAAGGAATCGAGTTAGAGTAAAATTGATTGAGTTAAAACCTTCCTTCTAGTATAAGGGAACGAAATGTTCATTTTATTTTGCACAACAAGAAATTCCGACCACACCACGAGGTTCGTAAAACTTAGTTACTCAGGCTTAGTTAGGCCGTTCATTCTACAATAAAATGCACATTTACTGGTAAGCTACCTGCCTCAATAAGAATGGGCTATAATCGGTAACAAAGAAACAATACAAGAAAGTATTTCTTCGGCGTATTCCTCTCAGCAGATTTCTGGCAAAAATTCTGAGAGTAATTTAAAATTGACATGAAAAGATTCTCAAAAAAACTGTCGTACGGAGTCGACACACACCACATAAGTGGTGTGAGCAACTAGGTCGTAATCCTGACTGAAGGGTTGTAATGGCCAATTATGTATCTATGTATGTATAATCGGTAACACGAAATGGATTCAGTGAGTATAGTGCAGTACATATCGTAATACCGATGTTCATGGTTGGCAGATTAAAAGAAGCATGACGAGCAGGTTATCAGAAGTATCTGAATTTTACTAATCAGTATGCATAGTCACTTCCCCTGCCTTCAAAGCTTACATACTTGCTTAATTGATCATTATAACCCTTAAGTCAGTATTACGACCTAGTTTCTCTCACCACTTATGTGGTGTGTGTTAATTTTATCCAAGCGTGGCGGGACCGACAATTTAAAGTCGACTCCAAAGGACAGATTAAACTTTTTCAAAGTCAGAGTGTCTGATTTTCCAGTAATGCTGGCATTCCTGACTAATTTTTTCGTTGTCAAGTCATAGGAAGCTGTCAAAGGAAGTTTTTAAAGGTGACGAGATTCACAGCCTAGAGAGACTAACTGATATCGAAAAACGTAGTGAATATCTGGGGCGCAGATTTATTAAACTTTTATATATAAAAAAGTACTGCTAAGCCTATAATTTGTTGCGCTCTTAATAACTTACATATATAATGGGTCATTACAACCTTTCAGCCGATCGATTACGATCTGGCTTCTCACACCACTTATGTTGTGTGTGTTAATTTTATATATGAGTTGAGGGACCTACAGTTTAAAGTCGACTCCGAGCGACAGGTTTTTGAGAAACTCTTCATGGCAATTTCCTTTACCCTCTGAGTTTTTACCAGAAATCTGCTGAAAGGCAGTCGCCGAAGACAAAATTAAATTATTTTTTATTAAGGCTGCTTTTATTATCATGCAGATACCAATGTCTTGGTAATTTATCTTTGCTTTTAAAATACGAATCGAAATACGCACATCCATCTATACGATCTAAATTAGCTAAAAAATCCATAAATATTCTGTATTGAATATGTACATGTGGGTGCGTCGTCATATTTAGAAAAGCTCTCATTTCCAAACCAGCCAATGAATGCAACGGAAAAAAGAAAAAAATCGTAAACCATTTAAGGGTTAACGAATGTAAAGAAATATGTAATTTCGTATGTAATAATATACAGAACTCATGCTGTGTTTAATTCATTTATTTGCACATTTTAATTTAATAAGATAATTTTTCAATGGACAAAAAACTAGAATCTTGTACAATATTCATATATGGTATGGTAAAATATTTATACAAATACATACATACAGCCTCGTCTAACTGCATGCATGCATATAGTGCTAGCAGAGCATGGTATACAAACAGCAGCCCATTTTGATGTATGCAATCGCCATATATGAGTTGGAAAAACAAACAAATCTAAACGGAAAAAAAACATACAAAACAAACAGAAAATTGCAAAGAAAAAAGAAGAAAAAAGTCTTCAGATGAATACTTACTCGTACATAAATAAATGAATTATTTCGTAAATCAAGACAAAAATTAATAAAAAAAAAGAGAAAAAAAGAAAAAACAAAGAAAAAAAAAAGAAAGAAATATCCATGATGTTCGTCTATCATCATACAATCAATTTAAAGCAGATGTTTGTTGTTTGTTTTAAGGCCTCTTTGTAAATTTACGCAAAAATATTTTTCCTTAAGTTTCTGTTTTTTTTGTTTCTTTTATTTATTATTTTTGTAAATTAATTTAATTTTTCTGTTTCTTGTTTATTCTGTTGAACTATGCAGTTACATCGAACAACAAGAAGAAAAACTCATTAAATTTAAACATTTTTTTTTTTCTTAAAAAAGTTTAAAATTTAAGCCAAAAAAGTAATCATAGCCAAATTATTGACCTGAGTTGTCATACTTGTTGCTGGTCTCAACGAATTAAAAATATCTTATGGACTCGGTGCAGCCGCTGTAGTCTAGTAGGTAGTGCATTGGCTTGTTAGATAAATTAGGTCTCGGTTCAAACTCCAGGTCAGACATCTCCAACAAAACGAAATATTAAGAAATATTTCAGCAGATTTCCGGGAAAAACTCTGAGAGTAAATAAAATTGCCATGAAAAGTTTCGCAAAAAATCTGTCGTTCGGAGTCGTCTCAAAACAGTAAGTTTCGTCACTCATGTATAAAATTAACACCCACAATATAAGTAGTATGAAAAGAGCTAGGTAGTAATTCTAAGGGAAGGGTTGTAATGACCCATTATTTATGTATGTATGTGAAGCCATATTTTTCAGATTTATTGTCATTTATACAGTCCGTTTTACCAAATCATAATGGATGAATACAGCATTCAACAACATACAATAATGATTGTTCTGTTCGGTGAACGTACCGCAAGCTTTTTATCGAAAAATCATCTTCACGGACGAGATCCATATCAAGATGAATTGATCTCATGAACAAAAAGTTGTCTTATATGGTGCGATACCAATTCACATGATATCCAAGAGCGTCCAATATTTCTTTGAGAACAACGTTGGCCATCACTGTCAACGCCGATCACTTACCAACTTCTTTTGGACTGAACTCATGCCACTTTGGATATTCTGCACAAGCGATTTGATATCTCACGGTGAGGAGATATCAACTGGCCACTGAAATCGTGCAGTTTCCATAAGTTGTAGGTGCATGGAAATAAGTCACAAATCACAGGGTTCGTCAAAGCCAACATATCCCATGCCAATGGCCAAAGCTGAAGTTTGAAGCCACGAGCTCTCGTCTAGTAAGCCAACACATTAGCTATTAAACTTATGTGACTACAAAAGAAAATTTGTAATACGATGGAATTCAGAACTTTTGGTTTTTTTTATTTAAAGGAATTTCCATCTGTTAAACTCTATACCACATTATCTTCGACAATAAGGACATGAGAAATAATAATTTTTTTTGGAAACACACCGAACAGCATATCAAGAGATGTATTGGTAGCTGCCACAACTTTAAATCGATTAGGGCCATTATTACAAATTCGCGTTAACTAAAGGAAGGATTTTAACGGGCAGATTAATTGTTTTTCATTATTATAAGTGGACAATAAGCTAGAAGTGAGCGTTAAGGTAAAGGGAGGATCATCCTAACGGTAACTTTTAAAGTTAAGTTTGTGTTTGAACTTGGTATATTATATATTATTTTAATATAGCAACTTCAAATATAAACAAAATGAGTAAATGCAACAAAAACCAGAAGTCACTGCTTTTAAAAAAACTTGTTTAATTGACCAGTGTTATCGACATTGCTTCGGCACAGTCATATTTTTTAAAAGAAGTTAAAGGTGACTTTAAAGTTCACTTTAGCTAAAGTTACCTTTAACTAAACCCAACTTTAACAGCATGTTTTAATAATAGCCCTTAGTGTGGTAGACAACGAAATTTCCCAATATCTTGCCAAGCTATAGTCAGAAAGCAAAATAATTTCTTAATTTGAAACATAATTCAAAACATAATTTTTAAAATACATACATTCTTGACTTCTTTAAAACTTTTTGTGTCTGTACTCAACTTAAGACATCAACCTTCCTCTATAGAGTGGCTGTTAAAAAAGTAACATCTTCCGAAAACGCATTGAATTACACGAATCACATGCACTCTAGTAAAATACGCATCAATTGAAATGGAGGAAAAAAGGCTGTCAAAAGATTTAACGACCAGCGAAAACAACTCGTATGTATTTACATGAAACAAATGAAAAACATTAAAAATTTTAGAAATAAAAAACAAAAAACACCGAAAAACAACATCAAAAAGAGAAAAATAAGAAATAAACATGACAAGTAATTCTACTTTATAGTGACCGCTTTTGTGTTTGACAGATGATCATTCTTAATGAGCTACAAATGCAACAACTTATTATTTTTCATGTTGTTGCTGGTCAAAAAAGTTTTTGGCTACTGCCATTGTTTTTTCATCTCTTTTTCTGTTTGTTTTTGTTGGTAATGCGGTTTGTTCATCTTCTCCAATAAATGCTACGTAAACTTGTGTCATGTCATTGTCATCATCAGCAACACGCAGCAGTTTACTGCTGCACAAGACTGACGACATTATGCGGATGATGGTGATGATAAAAAACAATTCAGCAGGGATGCTGACATATTAAAAGACTCTCATTTGAGTGAAGTTGGTTTTGATTAGAATTAAATCTGAACTTTCTTTGAGATTACTTTTTCTAATTATTTACTTGGCTTGGAAGATAATTACGGACGGAAATTCTGATGGGAATAGGAAACACAATTCTCACAGATCAGCATACTATCTACTACGTAATAATACGTTTCAATATCGATATGCTTTAAAGAAGGTACATGTTTTCACTTCCCTGTGAAGTGCTGTATTATTTCTTATGTAACATATTTTAAACTAGTGGCTACGATTGTCATCTTTAATCACCCTGATAATGGGAAGCATTTTGTTCCATATATTAAGAAACTGTAGCAGAATTGATTCCAACAGATATGCCGACATATATGTTCTATTATCTGGGATTTTATAAGTCAGGCTTTCTAAGCCAAACTGTGCCCACAAGTCCTTATTGCCATACTACAAGATGATAATTTAAATTCAGTTTCGGAAGAAGATCGATGATGAAGATACGATGCGTGAAATAATATTGAAACTTTCCTTTATTACTTAACAAGATACACACAACTCCCAGGCACTACGGCATGGAAGACTTGCTACTCGTCAGTAATGAGGATTAGGTTAGGTTAGGTCGGAGTGGTAGCTCTGATGTCAAAAAGCTCACTTGAGCATGCGAGGCGAGTGGCATACACAAATCTACCGAAGAGGATTCCGGAAGGAGTGCACCAGCTCATAGGCCCTGGAGTTCCCCGGAATGTTACTGTGCCCGGGGACCCAGACCAGTGAGACACTAAAGCGCCCAGAAAGAAGGTCGAGACAGGATCCTAACGATCCTGGAGTTATTCGCAACACCCGACAGAGATCTTATGGCGGCCGGACTGCCAGAGAAGACCGAGACGCGGGTAACAGGAGCACCGTTAACGAGGATCCATTGAGCGACCCGGTAAATGGCCATCACTTCCGCCGGAAAAACCCTACAGTCGTCCGGCAGTCGGAGAGAGATGCTTAGGTTCATTTTCCCAGAATAGACTCCGCTCCTAACCCCATTGTCGAGTTTAGAGCCGTTCATGTATATATCGAGGAGTTCCGGGTTGACGGTGTTAAGGTACCTGTCATCGCTACTCGGAATCAGAAATTGAAAACCCCTGTCAAGAGAGTATTCCGCAGGGAGATAATCGATTTTCGATGGGGCCACTGAATCAACCTACAAAAGAGAGGAGTAACCAACGAGACTGGTCATTAAGCCTAGTCGCAGCAAACTTAACTGCCTGCTTAGCGAGAAGCACAGTAGGAAGCCAGTTGAGCACCATATAGGAGGGTGGGTTCGATAACCGTAGAATAGATCCGGCGCATGATCCTTGGGTGAAAACCTCATCTGGTTACAACCGCTCAGCTGCAGCAGTAAGCAGCACAGGCCACCTAACGCGGCCTTGCAGCCAGATTCGCCCTCCAGTTCAGTTTGGGGTCGAGGATTAGGCCCAGATATTTACCCTCCAGACTCAACTCAAAAGAATCGTATCGGTCATGAGGGTGCAAGTACGGGTTTTTCAAGAAAACTAGAACCTCAATCTAAGGCTCCCTTTCACGTAACAAAAATCCTTGAAATGACAAATGCATGATTGAAGGTCTCTTTTGCTCCAGTCGACAACGTCGTTATTGTTCTGTTTATGCCTCCGATATGATGACCAAAAGCTTTAACAGGTTATTCTTCTTGGCAATTTTCTAATTGACTTGAAATTTGTATTCACTTCCATTTTGTAAGCAATTAAAAAAATTGTAGCCAAATTAATAAATTTGTTTGCAATTCCATAACCCAAAAAAAGTATTTTCTCATTCAGAGTACAATTATTTTTACTTGTTTCCTTTCCAAGCCGTCATAATGAATGAGTTTTTCCAAGATTTTTGATTTTTAACTTCTTCATTAACGCCATAAAATGTTCAAGAAAATTTTTTAATGAATTAAAATCAAAAAAGAAAAACAAAATTCAGGAAAAAATCTTATTCAATAATATTTTAAGTTAAGTATTCAATTCATACCATTTGAGTATCATTATGGCTCTTTAGTGGCAAGCGACAACTGAAAATTGCCTTTAAGGTGGAAAATATGCCCCCAAGACGTACACTTTTTAAAATTATGATGACGATGATGATGATGACGATGATGATGACGATGAAGATGAATATTTTGCTTATTTTTGGCAACAGCTAATGACAACAAAAATTAAAATCAATTGAAAATAATTAGAAGAGCTTACATTTGTTATACAAGAAGTTGTATTTTCCATGAATGATGCGTTTTTCATTCATTAGTTTTGATTTCGTCAAATTAATTTCAAAGAAAAAAAAAACCAAATATTTAAGCGTTTAATTGACCATGAAGATGAAACCAGCAACTGGTCTCGTACGACTGACAGCAGATGGATATGATGGGTTACCAAAAATTAACGAATGATTGCGTAAAATATAAAAAAAAAAATAAAATATGAATGAAAACAAGTTTAAATACTTCATGTGGAATTGCATTGAAAAAGTACTTTAATGGCGATAGCAAAAACTGTTAAAAATGGTCATTCATTTCAAAACTTTAATTCATTATTTCACCATTTTGCTTAATTTGTAAAAATATTAAAAAAATGATTTTTCTTACAAAGGAAATGAAATGTTTTATTCGTCTAATAATACCGCCTATGATCTCAAACATTTTTCAAAACCTTCAATTCACTAAGGGCCATTATTACAACTTCCCATTGAAGTTGGGTTTAGTTAGGTAACTTTAGCTAAAGTGAACTTTAAAGTCACCTTTAACTTTTCAAAAATATGACACTGGCGGAGAAATGTCGATAACACTGCTAAATTAAACAAGTTTTTTTTAAATGCAGTTTTAACGACGAGCTTCGTTTTTTTTGTTGTGTATCCTTATTTTGTCTATATTTGAAGTTGCCATATTGAAAAAATATGTAATATGGCGAGTTCAAACATGAACTTAACCTTAAAAGTTACCGGTAGGATGATCCTTCATTTAGTTTATCGCTCACTTCTACCATATTGTCCACTTATAATAATAAAAAACAATTTATCTACCCTGTTATAATCCTCCCTTTAGTTAACGGCAAGTTGTAATAATGGCCCTAATTGTGTTGATGTTCACGTTATTTTACCCTCTATTCACTTGATTATACCAATGTTCTTACGCTCTTATTTTTGTTTTGCATTCTAAGTTACTCCAACACTTTTACTTTCCTTTGTATGTAAAACTTATTTAAATATAAAATCTCCATCTTCACAAATAGAAAGGATGTAATTCATGTATTTGAATTAGACAGGTGGGGGGACCACAATTACCACTTGAAATACCGTATAACTGTAGGAGTTTACAGTTGTATGGATCTTTTCAAAGATGTCGTGAGGTGTCTGAAGTCTCAATATAAATAAATCACTCCGAACGATAGATTTTTGTGAACAATTTTCATAGCTATTTTATTTCCTCTCAGCAGATTTCTGGCAAAACTCGTCGAAGAAATATTTTTTCATATTTCGTTTAGTTGGAGATGCCTGACCTGAAGTTTGAACCAGAGATCAGCAATGGCTCCTTTTTTCGCGATTCATAAGCACTCATGAAATTTTGTATATAAGTGAGTCAATAATATTGAAATTTAACTGATCTGATTCATTCGTACTTAGTACAAAGTTGATTTGTAAGTACAGGTTGCAATGAGTGCAACGCTGACAGCAAACTCATGCCATTCGAAATATGTTTGATTCATACGTCTACTCAGTCAGGTTCATAAATTTAGAAAATTCTACTGACCCGAATCATTAATCAAAATTTACAGTCTTAGTTGTTACTCAACCTTTTAGTGAGTACTTATTTTGTGATGCTTGTAAATGTTGAATCATGGAGAGTCGAAATCGAAAAGTCAATAACATCATACGTGTTGTTAAGTATGAGTACGATGAGTACTTCAAAATTTGAATATGATATTAAAATAAATATGAATGCGTATAAGTATCAGAAATTATGAGTATGATTCGATTCTACTCATTTTTTTGAATACTTATTGCTACAATGCATTAATAGGAGTAATTTGTGTTGGTCACACAAAAACAAAAAAAAAAAAAAGTAAAACGGTAACGAACGTTGTCGCTTAGGACCCAAAGTGTAGTGAAAAGTGCGTATAAATCATAATTGTATGTTAATCTTTGTAATCAAATTGACGGCGTAATAGTAGTTGTAAGTTTAATTTAAAAAAAGATTTAAATAAATAAATAATAACACTATGCGACAAAAAAAAAATGAAATACACCCAGCTAATGACATAGTGTTGGTTGTGAGTTTTGTTAAGTAGAAGTCGAAAATATTTTTGTTTATATTTCTTGAACCCTACAAACTTATTTTATTCGACAAAAACTGTTTTTCTGGACTTTACACAGAAATTTATTGATTACACAAACATTTCTGAACCGATGTTCAAAATTTAAACCTTATTATAAGGGAAAGAGATGAGCTTTTAAAACGATATACATATGTATATATGTATATTATTTGACTTAATATTCTATGAGGTTTGATGAGGTAAAGTTGACAAATGCGAAATTTTTCATATTTTTTTCAAGTTTGCCGTTCATAGTAGCAAACTTTAATTAAAAAATATGAAATAAGTGATGACATTCTGAAAATGCATTATCTTGTGAAGAGCTTGACACTTCGTTTGATCAAATCGGACTAAAATTACCGTAGTTATTATTTAAAGAGCCTAACAGTCGAGTTATATTTTTCATATACATATTTTTCAAATGAGCTTTTAGTTCAGAATTGTTGATGGCTCGTGATTGTTTATCGGAAAATGTGTCAATTTCAAGTTTGAGCGACCACCAGAAGTTGGCCAATATTTGCGCAATGAGAAATAATAATATTTGCAAAAAAACACAAATATTAGCCGACATCTAGTAGTCGTCCAAACGTGAAATTGACACATTTTGCGATAAACAATCAAGATCCGTCAAAACTTTCGAAATTTTTTGTACTGAAAGTTCATTTGATAAGATAACATATGCATATAAAAACATAATACGACTGTTATACTATTTAAATAATAATGATCAAACAAAGTGTCAATCTCTTCACAAGATAATGCACTTTCAGAATGTCATCACTTATTTTATATTGTTTAATAAAATTTTGCAATTAAGAATGACCAAACTTGAAAAATAAGAAAAAAAAATAATATTTTCCAAGTTTACCCCATCAAAACTCATAACATATACGTTTGAACAAAACGTTTATGTATACCATTTTAAAGGTTCATCTGTCGCCTTTTCAGAAAACTTTAGATTTTGAAAATAGGTTAAAAAATGTTTGTGTAATCAATAATTTTGTGTGAAAAGATCAAATATACTGTTCCTGTCAAATAAAACAAGTTTAGAGGTTTAGAGAAATATAAAAAAAATTATTTTTGAGTTCTACTCAACAAAACTCACAACCTACACTATGTCATTAGCTGGATGTATTTTGATTGTCTCACCGTGTAATAAATAAAAGCAAACAATTACAATGTTTTAATCCACAGGAAAATTTATTTATTTTTGGGAAAATCGTAACACATAGACGTCTATAATTTTCATGATGATAACTAAAATAAATGCTTTTAAGTGAATGGTTAATATTTTTTTATTTATTATTTTTTATTTTTAATACATTTTAAGTTTATGTTTTGCTTCCATGACATTCTATTGATTAAAAGTTCTAAAATAAAAACTAGCATTGCAATTGAAACCAATATCAGGTAATACAACCAAATCCAATAGAAATCTTCCACATCTAAAGGCTTTTTGCCTTCAGCAATGGATACATTGACCTTGATTACCTTTCCCGTGGCTGCAACATCTTCAAACGATTTACCCTTCATCCAAAAATCCAACAAACCTGATTGAAATATATTCAATGTAAGTTCATGTAGGCGTTTCAGAAAAAACGAATTCTTTCCCAAGGGTATAACATAATGCACCATTGTGCTGAGGCACATTTTGGAGGAATAGCGAAATAACCTGGTACGATAAAATGCTTCCAAGCCAAAATAATAAAACATTTTGGAAGTGGCAGCAGTATACGCATAACGTGGATCAAATGTGTCACGTAAATTTGAAAATTTTGTATATTCTGAGAAAATAAGGAACTTCGTATATAAAAACGATAGAGAACCATTGGTTAGGTTGTGTAAGTAGTTAAATTCCACTTGAAATATGGCTACTTTCAGATCGGATTTTAATAGATCCTGATAGTTTTGAATTTCCGGTTCAAAAGGTGGACGCGTGGAAAATGATCGTAAATAGGAATCAAATAAAATGGATACAGTTAATCCGGATAGCAGTAGCATAAAGAAAATTTGTTTAACCGATAATTGTGGACTGGCAGGGAACACAAAACTTTGGCCCAATACTCCTCTTATTGCCATATCATTAACAAAGATCTTAGGCCACTCGAAACATTTTCGTCCATAATATTTATTGTTGAAAGAGGCCACAAAGAACACTACGGTAAATAACGAAATCAATATGAAAGCTAAGCAAATTACAGGGGAATTTAGAATCATTAGAAATATTTCCTTGTTTTTCAAACGTTTCTCCATGGGCAGCAGAATACACCATTTGCCAAATTCGAATGGATATGAAAATTCACGAGGATTATCATCATCAAATACAATCAAAGAGCTGATTGGTATGTCCAACGAAAAGTCTTCTATATACTGTATAATATCACGATATTCCAATATCATATCGAAGGGCACTTTAACGGGAAAATAAAGTGTAGCATTTAACGCTTCACTTACGGCTTTTATAAAACGGCCAATGTAACCCACTAACACAGTGTTATTGTTCTTGTCATGGTATTCCATTGAACGTGGCGCTAGATGATCAGCTATTGTGCGTAGTTTATAGCCTTTCAAGTCTTTTAAGCGATCTGGTAATATGCGGAAATCCTCACTTTTGGGATGATACACACCAATTTCT
Source organism: Sarcophaga subvicina (assembly GCA_936449025.2). NCBI lineage: Eukaryota > Metazoa > Arthropoda > Insecta > Diptera > Sarcophagidae > Sarcophaga > Sarcophaga subvicina. The sequence continues at coordinate 32,815,738 of OW388081.2, forward strand.
AATTGGAACTCTGGAAATATGGTATATTGACTGTATTTATGTGTCTTATAGAAATTTTTCAATATGACAACAACATTTAACATTTTCAATTTGTGGCAATATTTGAAAAAGTCCTTTAATTGCCTGTAATCCATAGCAATACTCCAACGATCCATTATAAAAATTATTCTTGTATAACGCATGTCATTTAAGGTTGTTGCCAATTGCTCCAATACCTTATGTTTGTAGGCTGATGAACAAGCAATTGCCAAAATTTCATTATTAAACTGTTTACGGTACTGTATAGTTTTATTCCAAGTCATAATAATAACTGGTATTTCATCGTATCTTAGCCATTTCAATATGTTATGGCAATACGGGTATTGGTTGTTTTCATTAATCATTAGGATTTCGCTGAAGGCCTGCTGCTGGTATAACTTCTTTAGCAGATCCTTGTGAAATATTTCTTCATTTTTATTCACTTCATTATGATTTTCTGCCACAAGTTGACTTGTTAGCAGACTTTCACTGGCATTTGTATTTTGAATACAAAGTAATATTGAAATAAATTTTAACATTTTATTTTCACGTTTCTTTTTCTTCGAGTATATACAAGAATTTCTACTGAATTAATTTCTTTATTGCAACTTTGTTTTATAGTGCCTTAGAGCTGTAGTGAACAATATTTAAATTGTAATATAAATTATTTACTTACATATAAAAACCATATTATCTCTAGCACTTAATCTTTTTTGGGTGTAACCGTGTTATTCAATTTTGTTTGAAATCCATTTGAAACATGCGTTGGGAATATTTTGGAAAGGCAACTTAATTTGGTTTTTAATATAGAGTAGGCAATCTATCGGTTTAAATTTGAACCTTCGTTTATTTCGAATCTGGCAATACTTATTCCATTCACAATATTGCAACTCTACGAGTTTTTGTACTGCACTCAATTAGTGTTGAAAAATTCAGTATTTTAGTACCTTTTTCAGTACTTTTACATTTCAAAAACACCACAGTACCCCCTCGACGGTTTTAGTACTGTATTTTTATTACATATTTTGTGTCTTACGCTTTTCAACTATTAATAAATTAGCAACACAATGCCAAAGGTAGAATTAGACTTTAGCTCCGCTTAGCCAAACATCCACGGAATGTACATTTCGTTTTTAGAATATGAAAAGCAATGAAAACTTTTGCCGAACTGTAATGTAATTTCGGTAAGCATTTGCATTGCTCGTCATATGCTAAAAACTATCGTATGTTACATTACGTTCCTTCGACGTTTGACTAAACGAAGCTTTTACGTTTCGTTTCATTCCGAATCAGCTGTTTGTGTGCTGTATGTTTATTAAATATAAATAAATAAATAGTCTATTAGGTAGTGTGCTCTCTTACTAGACGTGAGCCCACGATTCAAACCCATGACAAACATCTCCATCAAAACGAAATATGAAGAAAAATTTTTCTCCTTCTGGCAAAAACTCTGAGAATAAATAAAATTGACACAGTCGTTCCGCCACTTATTTATAAAGTTAAAACATACAAAATAAGAGGTGTGAGAAGTAAGGTCATAATACTGATTGAAGGGTTATAATGACTAATTATGTATGTATCTTTTGCAAAAGTACTATTTGATGAAAAAAGTACTTTTTCAGTTTTCAGTTCAGTACCATTTCAAAATTTCAGTTTTGCAACACTGTACTCAATATATATGAAGTATATCTGTAACATCTCCATCATATTTATTATCCTAACAAACTTCTGCTTAGCATCAATATCTGCCTCGCACCTGATATGCACCCACTCTTAAAGCTATAAAAAATCGGTTACTAACATTAGATCATGACTAAAATCTTCGTGATTGTATTTACACAACAGAAGTTCAATTTTCCTGAAATCCTTTTGGCTTTAGAATTGGCTTGTGTCCTCCAATTGTAGAGGGAGCAACTATCGGGTGGCCATCTATGGGTTTCAATTTGAACCTTGGGTTATTTCAAATCTGGCAATACAAAATTCAGTATATTATCTCCACTGAACGTAATGAATCGATTTACGCTTGAGCAACGTTGGGATTTATTGAGCCAACAAGTAACTAACTGCACGATGAAGTCTATTTTGCAAAAAAAAAAATCATTTTTCCGTACGAAGCTTATTTTCATCTTGGTGGGTACGTTAATAAGCAAAGTTGCCGTATTTTGGGGTTAGGACAACTTCCATGTGGTCTTACAGAAGCCAATGCAGCCATTTCGAGTGACTATTTGTGCGGCTTGAGGAGCGGAGGCATCATGAGGATTAAGGTCAATGGAGACACCTATTGCATCATGATAACCGATTTTTTTGTACCCGCTCTTCATGGTATTAATGTGAACGATGTTTGGTTTCAACAAAATGGTGTAACTTGCCACACATCTCATGTCATAATCGATTTATTGCGTCAAACGTTTGTTGGCTGTTTCATTAGCCGAAATTGTAATGTCAACTGGCCGCCAAGAAGCTGCGATTTGACACCGTTGGACTATTTTCTATGGGGCGCCGTTACAGAAAAGTGTTATGACGACAAACCAGGGACAATGGAGCAATTGGAGTCCAACATACGTGATGCCCCTGTCGAGATACGACCCCATATACTCGAAAAACTGGACGAAAATTCGTCCGATTGAAAGAGGTCCTGTGAGGCCAGCCGCGGCAGCCATATAAATGAAATAATATTTCTTTTTTGACTGAAACATTTGAACTTCACAACAAAAAATAAATTTGGCAAAATTTATTTATTTACTCATTACAATACAATTACAAATTTTATTTTAAATATATACGGGCTGAGTAACTTGACCATATGGTCGTGTAGTCTCACAGACCAAAATCTCTGGTGGGAATCGAACCCACGATACTCACGGTAATAGTCTACACACTACCCACTAGATTACCAGTCTACCCATGGCAAAATTTTAAATCGTTTTTGTTTTATTGCATTTTTAAATTTAAATTTTTAAATGACCCACCCTATATATTGTTCGATTACGAAATTATGGCAATTATGGCCAATATGTCCACAATTTTCAAATTCTTATTCTGTCATAATTTGTGTTTGAATTACTAATAAAAGCATTTGCATTAAATTACATTGTTTTGTTGTTCTTCTATAATTATATTCAATTACTCACAATAGAAGTGAAGTATAAATTATTATATCAATCATGCCATGTGAAGGGTTTTGTTGTGGCTTTTAAAAAGTGGTGGGTGCAAACGCAATATTCAATATGAATTGCAACTTACAGAGTTTTATAAAGAAAAACCTACAGTCGAATAGTAAAAAGAAATCTCTCTTTACTTGAAATTGAGAGTTTATTTTGCATATTTAGAATGATTGCATTTGAATATTCATTATATTTTTTAACCCTCAAGTATTCAGTATTGGTAAGAGGCTTTTTAAATCAAGACGTTTTTATTAAAATTTTTTATTGTTTCTGAACTAATAACCTTATTTCTGGTGATTTCCAATTTATTTTCAACACCCTTAATCTTTCCGCTCATAAAACCGTTGGTTTTTGAAAATCTTAAAAGCTATCGGATTTTTCATCAAACAATTTCTGTCTTTAAATTTAAATAAGACAACATGTATATAAGACATCGTAATGTAACGTAATTGTTCATTACAACCCTTCAATCAGGATTATGACCTATGTAGCTCTCCCGCCACTTATGTTGTGTGTGTTAATTTTATACATGCATGGCGGGACCTACCGTTTAAAGTCGACTCCGAATGACTGATTTTTGGAAAACTTTCCATGGCAGTAGAGTTTTTGCCAGAAATCTGCTGAAAGGCAAAATCAATATTTTTTGAAATTTCCTTTTGTTCGAGATGTTTGACCTGGATTTTGAACCGTGGCCTCACGTCTACTAAACCAACACACTACCTACTAAACTGCGGCAACTATTAAACCCAAGCGCTGTGATTTTAATTGATCCAACTGAATAGCTGCCGAGATGGAAGTAACGGTTCGCACAGATCCTTCAAATGATCACCCAGAGTCGATTCCAAATCTATGGAAGATTTTGCGTTTAAACAGTCAGCATACTAACCAGACGAAAATGTATTCAGCAACAAGGACCGAAGTGGAAAAGGCCAGAGATACTACAGGTTAATTCGAAATGAATGCAAACATTTTCCCACCTCTATTCAGAAATATCTAAGAGAACGAATCTTTTCAGTGGATTAAGTGGAGGCAAGGAACTTTGTTTAAATTTCACAGAAAGGCTCAACAAAGAATATTAACTACAGGAATGGCTTTATGCTGCTATGTGAACATTTAATTCACTTTTCTTATTATTTTTTCTGAACCATAGATTATAGGCCTCCAGCAATCTTTATATCTGGTTTTTATTTACGTTACAATAAATATTTTCGATTATCTGAAATATCAAAGCATCTGCAATCCATCTGCAAGAAAATGAGATTAGTCTGTTTCATACAGTCCTAATACAGATCACTTCGTTCGGAATAGACTTTAAACTGTAGATCCCGCCACTCAAATATAAAATTAACACACACAACATAATTGATATAAGTACCTAGGTCGTAATCCTGACTGAATTGGTCATTATGTATGTATGTATGTTTAGGTTTCTGATAGGCATGGTTTTATTTGATATACCGCCTTCAATGTGGCTTGTGCAATAGTAGCTGTTCTCCAGCCGTAAACACTTATTGCGTATTCGTCAACATGCTGCGTCTTATACGGTGTTCAGATATGCACCTTTATCGCCTAAATCGCAATAACCGTCATTATTGAGCGCAATATTTCATATAAATTTTGAATTAATAATTGCGCAGTAAATACGCAATAAATACGCAAATTGTTATAATATTGAGTAAAACTTAAATACGGCACTGTCATAAGTTTGTTTAGTAAGCATATTAAAATTAACCGAACACTTTTTGTTGATGTTTGACAACTTAAATGTCAACAACGACAAACAAAAAAAAAAAAAACAAAACAAAAAAAAAAAAATGAAAATGAAACAACCAGCTGTTTTGTTTACCAGCTGTCAAATGAATATTGAATACGCGTATATTATTATGCCTGAATACTTAAAATATTGTACTCAATTAACCGAATATTGACTCAATAAAAGTGCATATCTGAACATATTATTACTACGGATTTTTGCATTGTTAATGGCATCCGATATGCGTAGTTTTATTTAGCGAAAGCGGACAAGCTTACAATTATAAACATCATCTGACATACATACATAATCTTTGACTTGCAATGACACATCTGTGATAATTCTCAAAGTTTTGATCTGAAAACTTAAATTTTTTTCTCTGTTGGAAGCTAAAATGGTGTTCTGTTGTTCATTGCCAAAGATAAACTGAAACAACATTTTTATTGATGCCATAAAACGGTGATTGAGATCAAATCATAACAAGTGTTTATACTGCAGGCCATACTAATTAATACGGCATTATCTTGCCTCCAATCAGCATTTTAAATGCAAAAAGAAAATACAAAAAGCCAATTCAGTCCAGACAATTGAATAAATTTTATATACAATGTCCCAAACGAAAATGTGCAAAGAAATGCAAAGAAATACTAAACATAGATGATAAAAACACTTGTTGGCAACGAAAAAAAAACAAAATTTCTTCAATAAAATTTTACAAACGACCGCAATAACAGAACATCTGCAAATTAGATATTGGCGAGTAAAAAAAAAAGTTTTCAACTATGTTAGGTCGCTTACATTACAAACATTCATTCATTCATTTATTTAGCTATTCGTAATCAAGAGAATCGATGACAATTGTCGTTGTCGTTGTCTTTTCGTTGGCCATTGCCAACAACATCATCATTATTGTCGTTGTTGTCGGTCGGCAATAGCAACATCAATTGTGTATGAAAATACAAGTGCCACAGTTAGGAGGATCGTTTGAAAAACTTAAATGTGGTACACTCCACAAAGGCCTTAGATTGGCCCACAATGGACGTTGGCATAAATGTCTGACTCCTCGAGCATAGCTAACAACAAAAACTAAACTGAAATTAAATTGATAATAATAATTTGCACCAGCAGACTTTAAAAAGAGTTTTACGATGCCTCAAAGTGGAAAATAAAAACAGAAAAAATTCAATCAAAATGACAACAGCTTTTAACACACTGAGTCGTTTCCAAAGCGACAAACTAAGTCAGGCAAAAAATTATAAACAAATGTATGTGAAAATGGCTGGCTGGCTGGCTGGCATAAGAACCACAAGAAATGTTGGTCAAATAAAATCATGGCTCTTGTTTTTTTTTATTCTATTAAAACAAAAAATTTTTTTTTTGATAGGCCATGCACAGCATTAACGAAGCGCTCTGGTTTTTTAAGAATTTATGTGATGTGTCTCCGCATTTGGCTCATAGCATTAATTTGTGACAAATAATCACAGTATAGTTTTCAGTTTTAATATCTTTTCACAAAATTTTAAGTTCCTTTCTCTCCTCTACATACATTGAAGCCATAAAATTGCTTCCACCTAATGATATTCAATGTTATTTAATTTCGTCCTATAAATTCAAATATTCATGTTGAACTTGCATACGTTAAATAACATTAAATAACGTAACGTAAAATTTTATTGAGTTTTTTCAATTGGAAATTAATTTTTCGTCTATTATTGTTGGCCATTAAAATTCAGATACATTTCCTTTGCATGTAAAAAGAAAAACTATGCCACAAATGTTCATATTATCCATGGCCAAACATTAGACTTGTCTTGCATGTGTGGTAATTAAAATTTAATTTCAACAGATACATAATCCAAAATACCATACCCCAAGTGAAAGTAAGTAAAGTAACAGAAATTTTCAAATTAAAATGTTTGCCACAATCATAACAGATGTCATATGAGGTCTGGCAAATGCTGTGCGATTTTCCATTGCATCAGAGTTTAAATATCGATCATGATGTTTGAACCAAAGAAATAAAAAATAAAATAAAAGAAACCATATGTTGGATGACATTAACTTGGTAGTCACCTCAAACAGCATAGCTTAACTCGGACCTAAAAAATCTCCTTGTAATATTGGTTGTATAACTTAAAAAAAACAGTATTTTTTATTGGTAACAAAAGAGACAGAAGGAACATAAAAGTATTGTCCTTCGAAAGCTACATATCTCCCGGATTCCGCTAAAAACAAAAAAAATCTCGCCTTTCGGTCTAAGAATGAATTGAGTCAATTTTTGATATCCTGCTCTGTAGTGAATGAAATTTCAGCAAGACCATTTTGTATCGATCAAAACAAATGGTTGCTAGAACTGGCGAGATCTATGTTATACGGGCGATGAAGGAAAGCTTCCCGTTCCCCGCTTTCTAAATAGTTTTTGACTGGCATCACAATATATGGCCGAGCATTGTCATGTTGAAAGATGACGACCTCGTGTACGGTTGCATATTCAAAAATTTGTTTCGCCAACGCCCGCTTTTAACGAATAAATTGTTGTTTGTTCTGCGCCCTCATATGATAGTCTAGCTAGGTTTTAACAGCTCATAATGGATCACTTCATTCTGATCCCACCAAATGAGGGAATGGATTTTAATTTACATCTTATTTCTTGGGATTGGTATTGTGGTAGCCACTGATAATTATGAAGCGATTAAATAAAATTTCATACATGCATAGTCGTTTTTAAACGTCTTTGCCTTGCAATGATTTCTGCTGTTTTTAAATGCTTTCAAATGCTTACTTAAGCAAACTCTTCTTGCATCTGAAACAAATCTTAATCGCCTTATGTTTCCAATGAAGTTGCCGTAGTCCAATGGTATTGTGTTGGCTTATTGGTCGTGATTCAAACCCCAGGTCAGATATGTCGAATAAAACGAAATATTAAAAAATTATTTCTTTAGCGACTTCCTCTCAGCAGATTTCTAGCAAAAACTCTGGGAGTAAATAAAATTTCCATGAAAAGTTTCTCAAAAATCTGTCGTTCGGAGTAGACTTTAAACTGTAGGTCCCATAACTCATGTATGATATTAACATATACAACGTGGGTGCTGTGAGAAGCTAGGTTGACTAAAGAGCTGTTTCCAATTTATGGTCTTCAAACGTTTTGAATGTCCCGGATCATAAAGGCTAAAATTTCCAATAATAAAATGTACAAACCCCATGATACACTGTTTTTTTTTTTTGATAGAGCATGCTTACCCTATAATTCCACAAGTGAAACATGATTCGCAAATGCAGTTTTCTTTGCAAAAAACTGGTGACAGGATCTGGTATTCATATTTCAGTTTAGTTTGCTGTCCCATATCAAACCAAGACATTTGACGTAATTTAATTTGTGTAAACTATTTAGTGCGATAAGCTGTTATTATGCCTGCAATCTTTATTATTTTTATCTTCTGAATATTCGGTACAATGTTTACATGGATATTAGATTCTAAGATTTTCATTATTTTCTACAAATTTTCTACATGTGTAGCTTTACAACAAAATTTGTTGACCAAAACTAAATTAAGAAGAGGTTTTAAATTGCAGTCTAATCCGAAGCAATCTAAAAAATTTCATGGGAGCTTTCTCTCGATCATCATCTCTTCCATAATATTGAATTCAATTGTCATGCTTTCAGTTTTTAGTCTTCCGACTGGCGTAGCAGATTTTAATTTTTTTTAGCGTATTTCTTTGTGGACAGTCAAGCACTGATTTAGACTCTTTCATCAATTAAAAATATATTCAGTTTCTGGAATGACTCGTTGGAAACACATATTTTTGGTTATGTAATGACTGCATTATCGTCAAGTCTTTTAGACCTCGATTACTAGGTTTTTTCCTAGTTAAATAAAGGGTGTTTTTATAGAGGTATATAACTTTAAGTTCTATCTATCTTTACTTTTCAAGATGGCGACCGATTTAACAGCTGTCAAGTGACAGCACCACGTTTACTCTTATTGATAACTCGCATCCCCAGAGACGCTGTACGTTGCGTACAGAAGAAGCTATTGCTGCTGTAGAGCGTAGCATTGAGGAAGACCCGAATGAGTCCATCCGCCATCGAGCACAGGAATTGGATCTGTGTCCATCCACTTTATGGAAGATTTTGCGGAAGGATCTTGGTTTGCGTGCTTACAAAATCCAACTCGTGCAAGATTTGAAGCCAAACGATCATCAAGTAAGGCGCAGATTCGTCGAATGGGCCCAAAACGGGATTACCGTTGTTCCCGATTTTCATAAGCGAATTTTGTTTAGCGATGAAGCGCACTTCTGGTTGAATGGCTACGTCAACAAACAAAACTGCCGCATTTGGAGTGAAGGTAATCCTCAAGTGTATGTGGAAACCGTTACATCCAGAAAAACTAACTGTTTGGTGCGCTTTATGGGCTGGTGGAATCATTGGTCCGTACTTTTTCAAAAACGATGGTGGCCAGAACGTTACATTAAATGGTGATCGGTATAGAGCCATGATTACTAACTTTTTCATTCCTGAATTGAATAACCATGATGTCCAGGAGATGTGGTTTCAACAAGACGGCGCAACATGTCACACAGCTCGTGCCACAATAGATTTATTGAAGGACACGTTTAGTGACCGCCTAATTTCACGTTTTGGACCTGTGAATTGGCCTCTAAGATCTTGTGATTTAACACCGCTAGACTACTTTCTGTGGGGCTATGTAAAGTCATTGGTCTATGCGGTAAAGCCACAAACGCTTGACCATTTGGAAGACAACATTCGCCGTATTGTTGCCGATATACGGCCACAAATGTTGGAAAAAGTCATCGAAAATTGGACGTCCAGATTGGACCACATCCGCGCCAGCCGTGGCGGTCATATGCCAGAAATCATATTTAAAATGTAATGCCACAAGATTATCTTTCGGATAAATAAAATTCATGTCAATCGAATAATCCATCGTTGTTTTATTGCAACTTAAAGTTCTATACCTCTATAAAGAACACCCTTTATAACATAATTTGTCTGCTCGATCGAACAAAGGCTTTCATAATTAGTATACCAGCAAACGATATGTTCTTGAGTTAACTTGTCGCGAAACGGGAGTGCTCCATGCAAAACGTAGTGATATCTGTCTTTTGTCGCTGCAGACCTTTAAGAAATTCTACTTGTTGGAGAAATTTCGTCAACTCAAATAATTTAAGCTGTTATTTTCATCCTTATTAAGAAATTCACTGAATGGCGTTAATCAATTTTCATAACAATTTTATTAACACTCAGAGTTTTCGCCAGAAATCTGCTGAGAGGATGTCGCCGAAGAAATACTTTTTCATATTTCGTATTGTTCGAGATGTCTGACCTGGGGTTTGACCCGAGACTTCACATCTAACAAGCCTAGTCTGTTGGCACGGACTATGGCGAAATGGGTGCACTTGATATGCAGCCTCTTTCCTGAGATGCATTAATGCCCTACAAGTTACAGGACTGTTTTTCGATAAATCATTCTCATCATCACAGAATCTACAGGTTTCGGTCGAATAAATGTACAATGAGTCTACAGCGCCCTGTCAAAAGACCCGGTTATCAGCCTGCGGTTATTTCTTGATAGTCTGATGCATGACTTAGATCTCCTGTTATTTTAATTTCCCAACAAAAGCTTTGATTGACTCTAATCCACTTGATTTGAGGAGAGTTGTTGGTTTTCTTTATTTCTCCTTTCGTTGAGCATCTCTTTCCAAATATTCGATGCCAGTCCACAGAAAGGTAGAATTTTCCCTCCGAGTATGCTTGTGTGCTTGCTCAGTGTTGAGGATTCTCACATAGCCTGGATACCAGCAGGGGGTGAACTTTTTCTGTCCACTTAAGTGATTCAATTTCTTCAGACAATGATGTCGCAGAGAGTCTTTTCAAATTTGCCTGTAGCCATCAAGACTATACACACATACATATATATATATATAAGTGGTCTGTACAACCCTTTAGTCAGGATTACGACGTAAGTTCCCTCACCACTTATGTTGTGTGTATTCATTTCATACATAAATGGCTGGAGCTGCAGTTTAAAATCAATTCCGAACGACACAAAGAGGGAAAACTGCCTAATAAAATCAAGAAGATTTTCTCTAGGAAACGTTTTTGGAGTGAGGGGTATTACAGCAGAAAGAGACGAAGATTTTTTCGTAGAGATTTCTTATTATTTTTATGTGATAAATCCTTTTAATTTTTTCAAGACGTAAAACACATACATTTAAGAAGAAAACTTGTTAATTAAAATTTTTTTAATCAAATTCCGTAATTTTTGCCACAAAAAATACAATCTGTAGAGAAAAACTTTTGATTCTATTGTGTTTTCTTCTAAATTGTATAAAACAAGAATTTCTTATTAATTTCATTGGGCTACCTAGTCAATTTTTCAAAAAGGTTTTTCTTATAGATTTCATTAGGCTACTTAATAATTGTTTTTAAGGAGTATTCCTTATTGATTTCATTAGGTTTCTATTTGATCATGTGTAAATTATCTTATTAATGTTTTAATAAGAATATCTTCTTGATTATATTAGCTGGCTTGTTAAAAAAAGTGAACAAGTGGCAAGTAAAGAAGTGGAAAAAAGTAATAAAAATATTCCTTCTTAAAAAAATCAAAGTAAACTTAAATAAAAAATGTTGAATTATTTTAATTTCAAAAAAAAGTGTTATAAAAAACAAATAAAATTTTGAGTACTGATCCAATTTTTAAATCCTGGGAACTCCGTGATGAAACGTCCAACATTCTTTTAAGTTTTGGAATTACATCAACAAACATATTAAAAAAATGGAAATCGAAGACATTGAAAATTTATTCAAGAAGGTGGACCAAAAATATCCTAGGGAGTTGATTAAATTCAAAGCAGGACTAAGGGAATGGAGAAGAAATATTGTTCGTGCAAAATCATTTTTAATAAATCAAATATTAAATTAGTGTCTAAGTAAATATATGAATGAAAAATCTATAATAATATCAAGCAAAATCAAGAAGTATTATTTATAAGATAGACTTATAAAATTAAGAAGAAAATTTTTTTGAAAAAAACAAAAAGCGGGCCTAATATAATCAAGAAGAAAACCTTTTTGAAAAAACATAAAGAAAGCTTAATAAAGTTAAGGAGCAAACCTATTTAAAAAAATCAATAAGACTATCTAGTAAACTCCATAAGTTTTCTTCTTGATTCTTTCAAAAAGGTTTTCCTTATAAAAATAATAAGAATCTCTTCTTGAAAAAAAACCATAGAGAAATCTTATAAATTTTGTTCTAATTTACTATGTATTTATTAGGTTCAGTTTTCTCTGTGCATATATTTGACAAACTTTTTTATTTACTCTCAGAGTTTTTGACAGAACAACACACTACCTGCTACACTACGGCGACTTAAAACATATCGATTTCTGCATGTCCTTGACTGTCCAATGGCAATCTCAAATAATTTTATCAGTTGTTCATCCACAACCATACACACTACCCTGTAGCCAACTCCTGGTTATACTGACCCTTTCTGTTTCGTTGCGAGTGCATAAGAACTCTGTCATCTGGCTATACAGCTTAATATCTCACAGAAGGATGATTTGCCAGTGTTGCTGTGTTTTCAATAAAATAATTGTTGTAGTACATATTTATTATTTACCACGGTAGCTATATTGACAAGAAAATCAGTTAAATTGCTGTTTTGCCTAATTAGCTTGCCACTTGTCTTAAAATACAGTGCAAGATTTATGAATTTAACGTAGAAAACTTTTAGTCGTTCTACTAATGAAATAAAAAAATTTTAAAAATATTTTTTTTAACATTTTTAAACGAAAAAACTCAAAAACTTTTTGTCTCGCACTCATAAAATAGTGAAAACTTTGAAATTAATAGACTTTAATTACATTTAATTACAGTTCTTTAGCGGTGATGGAAAAGATGTGTGGCAACATAAATAAGTGTATTATTCAGTCATAACTATGAGCGTATTTCGAAAGTTGCATATGTATGTAGGCATGTATGTATGTATATACGATGGAAATACATAAATGTTTAAATGTTGCATGTATGTGTGAATTGAATTAAGTTGGAATGCCTGGAGTGGAATACAAATGAGCGGGTACTGGCGCACTTTATAAAACTGCATCAATAGCTGACAGTAACTGGATGGTGTTGCCTTATGGAACTGAAAAAAATATTTTGTATTTGTTACACGACATACGTACGTTTTTCTTTGCTATCATCTACTAGCTGTCTGTCTCTTTAATAATCTGTGTACACATATTCATATGTATGCATGTATGCATGTCTCTACGTGAACAATTGTAATCCTTGCCACTTTGATTTATGTACGAGACATAAATTTGAAAATTCACGTTTTGTTTTTGTTATTTTTGCCTCCAAATTAATAATTAAAATTGTAACAAAATAAAATATTTCTTTAAATTTTTTTCCTTTTGTTTTTGTCTCTTTCTTTCCTACTCATGAATTATTGTCTTTTAAGCGTATTTATATGAGTTTCCAATTCTATGTCATACATATATACATGCATTAACCGATCATTTGAAATCATTAATGGCTGTTGGAACATGTTGCAATGCTTCAAAATTAATTGATTTATGTTCACGACACAGTTCATTTGGGTTACATCTCTCAAGTACTCATAACAGAATTCTGTTATTTGCGTAATAGACAGCATTTGTGATTTGAAATCATAAAATAACTACACAATCTATCGGTTAAGTTGGCAAATGTGAACGTACATATGTGTTTAAATGATACAACAACAAGTGTAGGACCACAAAATTACCTACCGTTATTGATATTGTTACGCAAAGCGAAACGACCTAATATCGTTTAACAATAAAAACGATAAACAAAAGCTATCAGCTACACCAACACAATACACACGACACAAATACGCACTAACACTAAGAATACAACGAACGTGTTGATTATCTAAAGCTGCACACACACATGTGTACAACGAACCAGGTAGCAACAACAACATAAAGTAAACCAGCAAAGTACACAAACAACAATGTACTACCAGAAGTCTCGAGAAGGCGTGAGCGAGAACCTTCCACATCGAGAACGTTCATCATACTGATCATACGTGCGTACGGACTATAAAAGGGCTGGACAAAGCAAGCAGCAGTCAGAGTTAATTTAGTCAGCCTTGTGTGAAGTTGCGTGTGAACAAAATAAGTCGTGGTTGTAAAGATCTAGCGAATACTTGTGTGAACTAGTACAGTGAATAAACAGATTATTATTGTTGTATCGTTAAGTTCTATACGGTGGTACAAAAGTAGTGTAAATAATAAAGAGAGTTTAAGAAAAACTAAAGACATATTTGTTTTTACTTTGTTGCAATTAACGAACTCATATTTAAACGTTTTTAAAAGGTAAAAACGTAACAATTGGTGTCAGAAGTGGGATTGCAAAATCCAAAAGTAAAAATAAATAAATAAAAAAAAAATAAAAAAAAAATTAAAATGAAGCTCACCGAACTAAGAGTGGAACGACTGAAACGAGAGTTGGGTAAACTAGAGCTGCCGACGACGGGAACGAAGAATGAACTCCAAAGGCGGTTAAGGGAACATCTGCAGCTTCAGGGCATTAACATCGATTCTCACGAGTTCGAGGAAGAAGAGGAACGAGAATTACAGGCCCCTGCAGCTCCTAGCGTTGTTGACATAAATTTGTTCCTAGCAGCTATGATGGAGAAAATGCAAGTAGCAAACCAAAAGCTATTGGCGGAAGTACAAGAAGCTTCTAGAGCTGAGAATCAAAAGCTATTTGCTGAAGTACAAGAAGCTTCTAGAACCGAAAATCGCAAAATGAAAGAGGCGAACGAAAGGCTGTTTGCGGAAGTACAAGAAGCTTCTAGAGCTGAGAATCAAAAGCTATTTGCTGAAGTACAAGAAGCTTCTAGAACCGAAAATCGCAAAATGCAAGAGGCGAACGAAAGGCTGTTTGCGGAAGTACGAGAAGCTTCTAGAGCTGAGAACCAGAAGCTATTTGAAGCTTCTAGAGCCGAAAACCAACGACTGCAGGCAGCAATTTTGTCAAAAATTGAAAAGGAGCTGGAAGCAACATCTGGAAAGCTGCAGGAAATCCATGAGTCGGTCAGCAAAAGGATCACTGGTGTCGAGGAAAGGGTGTCACATTTAGAAAAGGCCGTTGACACGAAGGTGGACAATCTGGAAAAGACCGTTGACACTAAAGTGAACAATTTGGAGAGGACCGTCGGCGGAAAAATCGTTATGATGGAGGAAAAGATCAACAACCTCCAAAGCCAGCGACCGGAACCAGTGCGAGTCGTTTCGGAAAGTACCGGCAGGATAAGAACACCTTGCTTTGATGGTAGCTCACCCCTGTCCGTATTCAAATTCCAATTTGAGACGGTAGCCAGCAGAAACGGATGGGACGATGGAGAGAAGGCTCTAGAACTAATTCTGGCGTTAAAAGGTGTCGCAGCTGAGATTCTAGAGACCATGCCAGCCAGCAGCAGAAACAACTACAACGACTTAATGGTGGCGTTGCAGCGTAAATTCGGCGATGAGCACAAACGGGAACTATACCGCATGGAGTTGAGATGCCGGGCGCAAAAGGCAAATGAGTCATTACAAGCCTTTGCAATGGAGGTTGAGAGATTAGTGCAGCTAACATACCCCGGAGAAAACCACCCGCTGATAGACAACATTAAGACCGAGGCGTTTGTCAATGGTATACGTGACCCTGACATCAAACTTGCGGTATGCTCTACGCAGAAGACAACCTTTGCCGAGACCGTGGCCTTCGCACTAGCCCAAGAGACCGCTCGCGCAATTTCAAGACCACAAATGAGCAGAGTGCGAAGAATGGAAGTAGTGGAGGAAGATGAATGCCTTTTAACCAAGGTTAAGGAGATGGTGAAGCAAGCTTTGGAAGAAAACGGACAAAAGGCTAAACTTAAATGCTTCAATTGTGGAAAGAGTGGTCATTTCCAAAGAAACTGCAAAGCGCCACGCAAGAGATCAAGATCCGCCTCACCATCAAGGAATAAGAAACGGGCGAACTACCAACCATCTTCACAAGAGTCCCCGTTAAACTAAAACGAGCTAGCACTGAGGGGCAAGTGCTGGCTCCCACAAGTGAGGGCCCCACAATCTCAATATCAGTGATGCAACAAAACAACAACAATCTTACGGCGTGCGGATACATTAATGGCAGACCACATACCTTCACTATAGACACCGGGGCGACGCAGTCTATCATCAGACCAGATGTAGTGAAAGGAAAGTGTGAGGCACTTAGCAATGTAAGACTACGAACAGCTACGGGAGAGTCTGCCACCGTCCATGGGAAAACAGAGGCGAATGTGACTATAGCCAACATTAGTGTAAGTCACATCTTTATTGTTGCCGATATCGTGGACGAGGTTATAATTGGTGCCGATTTTATGATAGCTCATGGCATCAATTTGAATATGGGGCAACAGATTATGAGTTGGCGAAATGTAGAGATACCTCTAGACGTGGGGTACAAGCACCGAGTGGACGCCAGAAGGATAGTTGCGGTCGAACAACTCAAATTGCCACCTCAGAGTGAATCACTGATATGGGCGCGTATGGAGGGAGATTGTGTGGAAAACCGCTTGTGGGTTGTTGAACCAGCAGAAATACAGACGGATTTAATATCAGCAAAGGCCCTCGTCAAATCCACAGAACAAAGAATAGTCCCGGTGAGAGTGCTAAATCTATCAGGCCATGAAAGAGTCGTCTGTAAAAACTCAGAGGTGGGCCAATGTGTTCCAGTAGAGGCGATAATAAACAGCGAGCAAACGCCGCAACCTGCCGATATGTCAGCCAAGGATCAAAAGGGATTTGATGAAAATGTGGAGAAATGGATAGCAGGTTTAGCAGCTGCAGAGAAAAACAAAGCCAAAAAGCTGCTAAAGAGGTATGCTTTCGCTTTCGCCACGAACAACAAAAGTCAAGGAAGAACAGCCATGGTTAAACATGAAATTGATACTGGCGAAGCGAGACCGATAAAGCAGGCACCCAGAAGCATACCGCTGGCGAAGCGTAATGAGGTTAAGGAGTTAGTCGACGAAATGAGGAGGAGCGGTGTAATCGAACCATCATCGGGTCCGTGGAGCTCACCTGTAGTTTTAGTAAAGAAGAAAGATGGCAGTACAAGATTCTGCGTAGACTACAGGAAGCTGAATGATGTCACTAAAAAGGATAGTTACCCGCTACCAAGAATTGACGACACACTCGACACGCTAGCCGGAACAAAATGGTTCTCCACATTGGATCTACAAAGCGGGTATTGGCAGGTGGAGATTGCAGACAAGGACAAAGAGAAAACCGCATTCAGTGCGAACGGCGGCTTATGGCAGTTTAAGGTTATGCCATTTGGACTCTGTAATGCTCCGGCCACATTCGAGCGGCTTATGGAACGTGTGCTAAAGGGACTGCATTGGAAGACTTGCCTGGTGTATCTCGACGACATAATAGTGATGGGCAGAACTTTCGACGAACACCTCAAGAACCTGGGAGAAGTTTTGCAACGGATATCAACGGCTGGACTAAAACTAAGCGTAAAGAAATGTGCATTTTTCCAAAAGCAGGTGAAATATTTGGGGCATCTTGTCACAGCAGATGGAATATCCACCGATGAAGATAAAATACGAGCAGTAAAGGACTGGCCTCGTCCCCAGAATCTTCATGAACTACGCAGCTTTTTGGGACTATGCACATACTACAGACGCTTTGTGCCTAACTTTGCCAGCGTGTCTGCAAGCTTACATGAGCTCACAAAGAAGTCAAAAATCTATCAATGGGGTGAGCCACAGGAGAAGGCGTTCCAGACACTAAAAGACCTATTGTGTGCTGCACCAGTTTTGGCGTATCCAGTCCCAGGAGAAAAATTCATTTTGGACAGTGATGCTAGCGGATATGGTATTGGTGGTGTACTTTCGCAAGTGGTTAATGGAACAGAGAAAGTCGTAGGCTATTATAGTCGGACATTGTCAAAGCCTGAACGGAATTATTGTGTAACCCGACGAGAGCTACTGGCAGTGCTGGAGTGCATCAAACATTACCACAAGTACCTGTATGGCCAAAATTTTCTGCTAAGGACTGATCACTCTGCACTGAGATGGCTGATACAATTCAAGAACCCTGAAGGACAGTTAGCACGTTGGATTGAACGCCTCCAGACCTACGACTTCAGCATCGAACACCGTAGGGGCATAAAACATGGAAATGCTGACGCTCTTTCACGCCGACCTTGTAATTTGGAGTGTAAACATTGCGTGAAAGCTGAGAAAAAGGAATCCATCGTCGATATCCGGCTAACGAGGATTGAAGCCAACGAAGACTGGTCCCAAGCACAAAGGAGTGACCCAATATTGGCAAAGGTAATAGCAGCGAAGGAGGAGGACAAACGACCTACAAGAAATGAGATATCCGCAGAAGGTCCTCTTACAAAAGCATATTGGGCACTATGGGACAGCTTAAAGATCATAAATGGGTGCCTATATCGACTTTGGGAAAGCGCTGATGGCAAGACCTCATCCAACCTATTGGTAGTGCCTTCCTCCAAAATGAAAGAAGTGTTAAAGGAGTTCCATAATGGAGCCAGCGGAGGACATCTTGGAGTGACAAAGACACTGGAAAGGCTAAAACAACGTTTTTATTGGGTTGGATGTCAACAAGCAGTGGCGGATTGGATAGCAAACTGCACCCAGTGTATTGAAGCTAAAGGTCCAACAAGAAGAAGTCGAGGTCAGATGCAGCAGTACAACTCAGGCGCACCTTTCGAGCGGATAGCCATGGACGTCGCAGGCCCTTTTCCAGTCAGCAATACCGGAAACCGATATGTTCTTGTTGTGATGGACTATTTCAGCAAGTGGCCGGAAGTATATGCCATACCCAATCAAGAGGCGAACACAATAGTTAACGTTTTTGTGAACAACTGGGTATGCCGCTACGGGGTTCCAATAGAACTACATTCCGATCAAGGCAGAAATTTTGAGTCAGCTGTATTCAAGGAAATGTGCGAAGTATATGGCATTAAGAAGACTCGAACGACGCCTCTTCACCCACAGTCAGACGGAATGGTAGAGCGATTTAACCGAACCCTGGAGGAATACTTGCGAAAAGTAGTGAGCGAGCAACAGAAAGACTGGGACGAACACATTCCGAGGTTTTTACTGGCGTACCGATCGGCGGTCCATGATTCAACATCTAGATCACCCGCCAAGGTTATCTTTGGGACTGAGATAAAACTGCCCGGTGACTTAGAATTTGGTGTTAAGCCCACCACAGAGAGAAACGAAACATACACTGGAAAAGAAGAAAGCCTGAATGAACTTCATGAGTTTGTACGCACCCGTATAAAAATGGTCAGTGATAGAATGAAAGCCAGATATGATAGAGCAGCAAACACAGATGGCTTCCATGAGGGACAAATGGTTCTGCTATACAACCCAAAGCGGAAGAAGGGATTATCTCCCAAGCTACAAACCAGCTGGGAGGGACCGTATAAAATAATTAAACGGTTAAACGATGTCGTGTACAGGATACAAAAAGCTAGCAGCCCCCGAGCAAAAATGAAGGTCGTACACATAGAGCGACTGTCAAAATATGGGAAAGGAGATAATGAGCCTATTCGGGACGAACAGGCTTAAGTGGGCGGCAGTGTTACGCAAAGCGAAACGACCTAATATCGTTTAACAATAAAAACGATAAACAAAAGCTATCAGCTACACCAACACAATACACACGACACAAATACGCACTAACACTAAGAATACAACGAACGTGTTGATTATCTAAAGCTGCACACACACATGTGTACAACGAACCAGGTAGCAACAACAACATAAA
Organism: Sarcophaga subvicina; assembly: GCA_936449025.2. NCBI lineage: Eukaryota > Metazoa > Arthropoda > Insecta > Diptera > Sarcophagidae > Sarcophaga > Sarcophaga subvicina. The sequence continues at coordinate 32,835,536 of OW388081.2, forward strand.
GTAAACCAGCAAAGTACACAAACAACAATGTACTACCAGAAGTCTCGAGAAGGCGTGAGCGAGAACCTTCCACATCGAGAACGTTCATCATACTGATCATACGTGCGTACGGACTATAAAAGGGCTGGACAAAGCAAGCAGCAGTCAGAGTTAATTTAGTCAGCCTTGTGTGAAGTTGTGTGTGAACAAAATAAGTCGTGGTTGTAAAGATCTAGCGAATACTTGTGTGAACTAGTACAGTGAATAAACAGATTATTATTGTTGTATCGTTAAGTTCTATACGGTGGTACAAAAGTAGTGTAAATAATAAAGAGAGTTTAAGAAAAACTAAAGACATATTTGTTTTTACTTTGTTGCAATTAACGAACTCATATTTGAACGTTTTTAAAAAGGTAAAAACGTAACAATATTGTTTGAAATGCTACTGTTCGGCTACTGAATATTGTGGCAATTACAGAAATTAAATGTCAAAAATGACAACCAAAGGTGAATGCTAATTGATTCAAGGGACCTGAAGTCTTTATTTTAATTGATTATTTTATTGATACGCGAATTAATGACCTTTTTTTTTGGTCTAAAATGGCAGAATTGAACTCTGTTGATGTGTGATTTCAGCACAATAGTGCCACAAGCTTTACGACACGCTAACTATGAACCTATTGAGAGGTGAATTTGACGATCACATTTTGAATCATAGCATCCGATTTGAACGTGCAAAATTATAGTTTATTTTGTTGGAATATAACCTTAAATATAAAGGGTCCTCCAAATAACTTTTTTTTGAAAATTCTTTAAAAAAAACTTCTGAATATTTTCTCAAATTTCTTTTTTTATGAAAGTACAATCCTTCCGGTTAATAATGGAAAATAATGTCATTCAAATGGCTGCTCGGCTGGCCATGCAGTAGCCTATACGATCGGTCCAATTTTTAAGCACATTATCGATTGTGTGCAGCTGTATTTCACCAATGGCTTCACGAATATTGTCCTTTAAAGCGTCAATTGTCTCTGGCTTGTACACTTATCTTTGACGGCACCCCACAAATAATAGTCCAAGGGTGTCAAATCGCAGCTCCGAGGTGGCCAAACGACATCAGCTTTGCGGCTGATAATGCGATCTTCAAAAACAGGGCGCAAAACATCGAGTGTAGCTTCGGCTGTGTGGCACGTAGCGCCGTCCTGTTGAAACCAAATGTTGCCAATATCCTCCTATTCAATTTTTGTGAACAAAAATTCGTTCAACATGGCCCGATAACGATCGCCATTGACTGTAACGGCCACTCTTTGCTCATTTTCGAAGAAAAAAGTCCCAATTATGCCTCTGGAACAAAATCCGCACCAAAAAGTGACTCGTTTTGGGTGCGTCGGCTTTACAATGTATGCGTGCGGGTTTCCTGTGCCCCAAATGCGACAATTTTGCTTGTTTACATACCCGCCAAAATCAAAATGAGCTGCATCTGAAAAGATGATTTTTTTTTCCAAAATCGGCATCTTCTGGTGTAGGCTACTGCATGGCCAGCTGAGGCAGCCATTTGAATGAAATTATTTTCCATTACTAACCGGAAGAATTGTACTTTCAAATAAAAAAAGAAATTTGAGAAAATTATTCAGTAGTTTTTTTTAAAGCAATTTCAAAAAAAAAAGTTATTTGGCGGACCCTTTAGTTTACCTGGATATATCTGACAACCCTATTTCTAAATGAATCCACTATGGATTCTTGTTTTACATCGAAGATACCGAATACATACACACATAATAGGTCATTGCAATCCTTCAGCTAGGATTACGACTTAGCTTCTCACACCGTCCCATGCTGTGTGTGTGTTAATTTTATGCACGAGCGACGGGAACTACAGTTTAAACTTTAAAGTCAACTCCGAACGACAGATTCTTAAGAAACTTTTCATGGCAATTTTTATTTACTCTCAGAGTTTTTTTATTCGTTTCTTTTTTATTTCGTTTTGTTCGATATACAGTACGGGCTCGATTTGCGCAACCGATAGATAATTGGGGTTGTTGCAATTTTCGAAATGTTGGAATTACCGACCACTAAATACAGTGCAATTTTTTAAATTAATTTTTTAACAAAATCAAGCAATTTAATTAACATAAAATAATTAATTCATTTATTAAATAAAAAAAGTTATAATAAAAGGTTTAAATTAATATATTACTAATAAAAAAAAAATAATGATATTTAATATAATAAATTTGGTATTCAAAAATTTGGAGATTTTTGTCTGAACTTTGGATTTTTTAAATTTTGTAGACTCCTTTATATCCTGAAGTGCAACAATTTTTTCAATTGAAATATCATTTGTTGTTGCCCAATCTATGCAAACGTTAAGTGCTTTAATGACATCATCAGTTTTTATTTTTCGTATTTCTTGTACCTCAACATGAACTGAATTTTCGTCATCAGAAAGGCATATTTCTTCGTACACATCTTCCACACTATCATTGATCCACATATTCACTTCTTCATTTCTTAAATAAAATCAAAGAAACAGAGACAAAACAAAAAAATAACTGTAAATAAACAAGCAAAATTTTTTTGTGGGGCCAGTGTCGTCCTGAAAGGATTTTTTAGGTTCCTATGATTTGTCAAACAATTTTAAATTCCGCTTCTGATTGAAAAACTATGAGAATAAAAAGAAAATGAAGCAGAATAACTGCCAAATAATATAACATTTGGAAAATAAAAAATAAAGTTGCACTTATCGCGACTGTTTTTTGAAAAAACTTGCTGTTATAAAGACTGTAATGTTAAAAATTAGGCTGTTGCGCAAATCGGTCAGTTGCAATAATAGGTAGTTGCGCAAATCGAGCCCGCACTGTATTTGACCTATGGTTTGAACTCTCGCCTCACGTCAAATAAGCCAACACACTACCTACTTGACTACGATGACTTCATACCGATGCCTAATAGATCGTTTTAAAATTATGGTTTGCACTGTCCGCGACTGTCCAAGAATTTCATCCCAGTATTTATTGACGAATTCACCCCAAGCCACAGAGATGGCCGTGGAATTTACACAGAACAGTTGGATTTTAGATCATCCCTTGTAGTACAAAATATTGCTGCTGTACGAATCCAATATCAGAGTATATCGAATGGAAATGCACACAGATTTTCTGAGAATAAAGACGTTGCAAAGGCTGTTATTGTAGAAGATTCTATGCACTTTATACGTGAGATTGACATTCCTCTGCAGAGGGGCAAACAAATGATCTCAAACACAAAAACCTCACTCATTTGCTACAAAAAAAAAAAAAAGACAGAACAAAGATGTAGCCGGATATTGAAAAAAGCGGAATAAAAGTATCTGACCCGTCTGTATTAGGAGCTACATAGTAATTATGCTTGGACTCTGGACGCAAATAAAAACAAAGTTGTTGTTTTCTTACTGACAAACGATTATTGAGTAAACTGAATTGCGTATGCCTGCACACTTGAAATACTGTTGTCAAGTAACCATATTAATACATACATATTAAACAAATTTTATTATAAAATTTCTTTTTCCCAGAAAACCGTTATTAGTTTATTTGCACAACTTTTTATGAATTAATAATTCAAATATAAAGACAATGATGGCAACTGAAATGAATATCAAGTAGTATAACCAAATTCAATATAAATCCTGTACGGATAAAGGCTTCTTGTCTTCGGAATATGAAATATTCAGTTTGAGTACTCTGCCTGTGGCGATTACATTATCGAATGCCTTCCTTTTCATCCAAAAATACAAAAGTCCTGATTCCCAAATTATAAATGTGAGTTCATGTAGTCGCTTCAGGAAATATGATTTCTCTCCCAGAGGAATAGCATATTCCAACATTGTGATGGGACACATTTTGGTGGAGTAACGAAATAGCTTAGTCCGATAATAAACTTCCTGGGCACTATAGTAAAACATTTTGGGAGATGTTGTTGGATAAGCATAATGTTGATTAAATGTATCGCGTAAACGTACAAAGTCTTCGAATTTAGAAATATTTTTAAATTTGTTATACAAAAATGAAAGGGTACCATTCGTTATATTGTGAAAATATTCAAAATCTCCTTCATATAGTGCCACTTCAATATTTGATTCAAGAAGTCCTTCATAGTTTTGAATTTCCGGTTCATAAGGCGACAGTGTTGCAAGTGTATATAAATGAGCACTGAATATTGTGGTAATCGTTAGACCTGCCAGTAATAATACTATATAAATCTGCTTGAGTGATAATTTTGTATGAGAAGATAAAACAAAACATTGCCCCAATACTCCTCTTATTGCCATATCGTTTACTAGGATTTCTGGCCAGCCATAAGATCTTCCGCCATAATATTTATTGTTGAGAAATACCACAAAGAAGACAAAGGTAAATACAAAGATTAATATAAAGATCGTACACATTACTTTGGAGTGCAGAATTGCTGAAAATATTTCCTTGGTTTCCATACGTTTTACCGTGGGTAAAAGAAAACACCATTTCCCAAACTGAATAGGATAAGAATATTCTTGTCGTTTACCTTTTATACTATTAATATTGATAGGTATGTCTATGGACGAATTGTCCACATAGTTCATAAGTTCACGGTTGTTCAATATTTTATCAAATGGTACTTTAACCGGAAAGTAAAGTGTAGCATTTAACAGTTTTGCCACGGTTTTCACAAAGCGGCCCACGAAACCAACTAAAACCGTTTTATTGTTTTTATCATAGTATTCCATAGAACGTGGCACTTTATGATCGGCTATGGTGCGTAGTTTATAACCTTTCAAATCTTTTAATCTATCCGGTAGCATTAGGAAATCTTCGTGTCGGTAAACACCAAATTCTATTTGAAACTCTGGAAATATGGTGTATTGGCTGTATATGTGGGTCTTAAAGAAATTCTTTAAAATGACAACAACATTTAACATTTTCAGCTTGTGGCAATATTTGAAAAAATCTCTTAATTTGCGTAAGTGCTTAGCAAAGTTGCAATGGTCCATTATTATAATTATTCTTGTATAACGCATATCATTTAGTATTTCAGCCAATTGTTCCAATATATTCTGCCTGTATGCTGATGAGCAAGCAATTGTTAAAATTTCATTATTAAAGTATTTGTGATACTCTGTCGTTTTGTTTTCTGTTACCACTGTTACTGGTATTTCACTGATTTTAATCCACTCTAGTAATTTATTACAGTACGAGTATTTGTTTCCTTCATTGAGCATTAGAATTCCATTGAAGGCTTTTTGCTGGTAGAACTTCTTCAGTAGATCCTTATGAAATATTTCTTCATTTTCAGTTTCAACTGGATTTTGACTTGTAAGTTCACTTGCCGCGAATTTAGTGGTCAGCATAAAAATTAGTATTGAAAGTAATTTTAACATTTTATTCTTCAAACTGTATGCGATTTTTAAAAAACTCAATTAACTATTACAACTTTATTGTCTAATAAACGAAGTTTGCTTTTTGGCCTCTGAAACACCACCGAAGTATGATTGCAGTGGTCAGTACTACGCGCAGTTTAGATTAAATCAATTTTTTGTTTTTGTATTTTTGTATAGTAACCCAATTACTTTAAAATACAATATTTGCTTATATTATGATTGAGTTCGTCTATAATTGACAATAATAGCTAATTTAACAGCACATTTGTTTTTTACATTGGCGATTGGGCATATAAAGCAATTGATGGAATGAATTTTCATAAATCAATATATTATTATTTAAAATGTAATTTGAAATCGGTTAATTTATTAAGAAATATTTTCATAATTTGAAAAACATTAGCTGGGTTCGTTTTAATTCAATTAATTTGTATAAAAATCATAATTAAAGCAAATATCTGAGTTAAAATACAGATATTTTTTCATCTCCCTCCCACGTGGATATTTAAATATTAAAATCAGTTGTTAAAGTATTTTAAACTTTAAGGCCTTGTCGTCGTTACTATAGTATGTATGTAGGTTCAAAATCGTTATGTAATAAATATGGACTGATGACGCCGACAGACCAAAACCTTACCAAACATGTAGATTGCTGTCGAACTAATATCGAAAATTTTGTGTCGAATTTCATTCAATGACAATTTCAACTGTTGAAAACTGTTGCTTCAGACTGCATTCAGTAAGGTATATATAGGTATATATAGAGGTATAGAACTTTAAGTTGCAATAAAACAACGATAGATTATTCGATTGACATGAATTTTATTTATCCGAAAGATAATCTTGTGGCATTACATTTTAGATATGATTTCTGGCATATGACCGCCACGGCTGGCGCGGATGTAGTCCAATCTGGACGTCCAATTTTCGATGACTTTTTCCAACATTTGTGGCCGTATGTCGGCAATGATACGGCGAATATTGTCTTCCAAATGGTCAAGCGTTTGTGGCTTTACCGCATAGACCAATGACTTTACATAGCCCCACAGAAAGTAGTCTAGCGGTGTTAAATCACAAGATCTTGGAGGCCAATTCACAGGTCCAAAACGTGAAATTAGGCGGTCACCAAACGTGTCTTTCAATAAATCTATTGTGGCACGAGCTGTGTGACATGTTGCGCCGTCTTGTTGAAACCACATCTCCTGGACATCATGGTTATTCAATTCAGGAATGAAAAAGTTAGTAATCATGGCTCTATACCGATCACCATTGACTGTAACGTTCTGGCCACCATCGTTTTCGAAAAAGTACGTACCAATGATTCCACCAGCCCATAAAGCGCACCAAACAGTCAGTTTTTCTGGATGTAACGGTGTTTCCACATACACTTGAGGATTACCTTCACTCCAAATGCGGCAGTTTTGTTTGTTGACGTAGCCATTCAACCAGGAGTGCGCTTCATCGCTAAACAAAATTCGCTTATGACAATCGGGAACAACGGTAATCTCGTTTTGGGCCCATTCGACGAATCCACGCCTTACTTGATGATCGTTTGGCTTCAAATCTTGCACGAGTTGGATTTTGTAAGCACGCAAACCAAGATCCTTCCGCAAAATCTTCCATAAAGTGGATGGACACAGATCCAATTCCTGCGCTCGATGGCGGATGGACTCATTCGGGTCTTCCTCAATGCTACGCTCTACGGCAGCAATAGCTTCTTCTGTACGCACCGTACAGCGTCTCTGGGGATGCGAGTTATCAATAAGAGTAAACGTGGTGCGAAAACGTTCCATGGTTAATCGAATTAACTGCTCTGATGGACGATTTTGTCGACGATAAAATGGACGTAGTGCGCGATACGTTTTCCGCACAGAACCATTATTTTCGAAATAAAATTGCACTATTTGCAAGCGTTGTTCAGGCGTGAGTCTATTCGTGATGAATTGCCAAACCAAATTGAGAATAAATCACTTGACAGCTGTTAAATCGGTCGCCATCTTGAAAAGTAATGCCAACTTAAAGTTCTATACCTCTATAAAAAACACCCTTTACATGTCATGGTCTATGGTCTTTTATATTCATTTCCTAGCTTATTTGAATTTTGTACGGGTGCAAGCCAAAGTCAAACGTGCAATGCGTTTTGTTCTGTGAAAGACCCAGTTCTTGGGACCGGTGAGAAACCGTCTGCTGAGAGTTTTCCTGCGTTATACATAAAGTTTCGAATATCATTTTTGCCTATTCTGTATTCCTATAAGTTACAGAAATTGTTTGTGGGAGAATATTACGTTTGTACTTTAGATCGAAGTTAATTAAATAGTTCACACCCTTTATATACACACTTCTAATGATTCTCAAACTCTATTCAGATCTGTTCATGAAGATTTCATTCCGGTCTCTGTCGTTATGAAAACATTCAATCGAGAGAGTGGAATGGTAGGCAGTATGGTTATGCTAAAGTAGAAGAGTAGCCATACATGCTACCAGACAAATTCTACGTATTGTTAAGTATAAGCCCCGGTTAGCCAAACGTCCATGAAACCTAATATACTTGTAATCACATTTTCAAAACCATTATGTGTTGAATTTTTTGTCCTGCCACTGCTGAAATACCACGTAACACGATATTCGCTGTATAGATTTTGTTTTGTTTTTTTTTTTTTTGGTAATTTTTCTTAAAATATTTGAATATAATTTATGTTGTGTTATTCCCAAAAAGGCTTTGCAACATATTTGATATTGTATTAGAAGTGTAACATAGTCTGTTATCGGCGATTTTTCTAAATTTCAAAAATTTGATCTTGTTATATGGGACCTTTTCTAACCTTAAACAATCTGAGAGATTGTTAGAAAATATACCCAAAGTACGTATTAGAGAAGCGTTTACATATATAATAAAAAACATAAACAGAAATATTTTCTATTAAGGCTGAAGGAAAAAGAAATGTTCAGCTGATAAGATAAAGCATTTACAGCAAAGTATGTTTTTTCATTTTTCTCTTTTTTTTTGGAAAATCACTGCCCAGAAAACATTAAAAAGCTTCTTTAGTTGCCATGTAATAGAAAATAAATACATGACTAGGAGAGAGAGCAAAAAAATCCTTGTGTTAAACTTTACCAAAAATGATAAGAATCTTTAAGTTGCTAACTGTTGCGTACAGCAAACTGATAAACGCTAAGCAAGAAAAAAGATCAACCTGTTCCCACACACACCAAAAAAATCAACACCAGCTCTACAAGTTGGATATTTAATAAGTAATAAAGACTTTAATGAGTGGCAAAGTGCATTCAAATGATGCGCTACGTAGAGTATCAAGTTACTTCGTTCGAAATATTTTTTTTTTCTGTTTCTGCTTGAATTATAACGAATGGAATAAATTTTTGGAAAAAAACCATACTCAATATTATCAATAGTTCGAATAGATCGAATTAAATAAAATTAAATAAATAGTTAATCAGGTCTTTACACTACAGCACATGTTGTGTAGCGTATAGACAGACATTCAGTGGCTTTGCTGGTTTGGTGGCCATATCGTTTAGAGGATAGAGACACGGGTAATTGATATCTTTGCTACAGATAAGTTCATACAGCTCATTATTGATTCAGATGCGAAAAGAATTGCTAATTCACTTAATAACAAAGATTTTGCCTCGAACTCTTCTCTCGAACACTCCCAAAACTCTGCATTAATATGTGACAGCATTCCTGCTTTCTCCCCATAGTAAAGTACAGTGATCTCTGCGCATGTCGTCAAGACTGATTCAACACTTGATACCTAGACTGGCGATATTTTCGGTTGTATATGGGATACGATCGATTCGGTTTTATATGAAGTCGCCGTAGTTTAATAGGTAGTATGTAGGCTTCTTAGACGAAAGGCCACGGTTCAAACCCTCAGATCAGACATTAAAACGGAAATATGAGAAAAATATTTCTTCGGCGACCTCCTCTCAGCAGATTTCTGGCAAAAACTCTGAGTATATCAAATTGACATGAAAAGTTTTTCAAAAAAATTTGTCGTTAGGAGTTGACTAAACTATAGGTCCCGCCATTCATATATAAAATTAAAGCACACAACATAAGTGGTGTGAGAAGCTAGGTCGTAATGCTGACTGAAGGGTTGTACAGTAAGAACCCGCTTAACGCTGGGATACGTTCCAATAAATTCCAGCGCTAATCGAAACAGCGTTAAACGAGGCAACTAATAAATCAACTGTGACGCAGGACAGATGCGTTCGTACTGTGATTGCGACTTCGTGAAATACAGTTGGAATTTTTATTCTGGACGGACTGACAAAAGAGCGTTGAAAAAGCCGTCGCTAGCTGCACCGCTTTTGTACTACCGCGTAATACTGAAACAGCGTAAAGTGGAGCAGCGTTAAGCGGGGTCTTACTGTAATGACCAATGTATATATGTATGTATGGCGTGCAAAAAAATAGCACGGCATTCCATATTGATCTGTACTGTTTGTTTGTCTGTTTGTCATACACGTTATGGTAGTCTACACCGTAGCATAATATCCAAAAGAGAAATATTTTTCTAGCTTAACAAAGAAAGTGCGTGCACCCTTTCAGCCCATTTCCAAAGGCATTAATCAACCCAGCGATCCGATAATCAAGGACAGAACTCTTGTTTTTAAGTGATTGCAACGTAACTTCGACGTCGCCATGGTTAACCGTGGGAACCTCTAAGCATTCATTTTACTCTGGAGTTATAGTTGCAAGAAGATTGGTGAAAGCAAGTCGCCGAAAGAAATATTTTTTTTATTTCGTTTTGATCAATATATCTCCTAAGTTTCCGTTTAATATCTTCACTACCTTTTACAGTAATGTTGGCCATAATATCGTATGCGTATTCAACTAAAGAAATATCTTGTGAAATTTTCGTTCTCAATTTACGGCACCACTTGAAGTTCCATCGATCTGAGTCCAAAGTCTTTGTCTTCAGAATATCGTCAAACAACGTTCAGCAGAAGGCCAAAGGAACGCCTTATCTTCTGAAAAAATTGCAGAAGTCGCAGGGAGATTTTCTAAACTTTTCGTCTGCGCCATCCTATAACTACTCACCAGTTTTAAATGAATATAGTGCCTTTCACCAGACACATCTAAACGTTGACAGTTGACAACGGCCATCTTGTTGAAATCACAGCTGTTAAATTAGTTGTCATTTATTCAGGCTGTTTTGCCAAATCATAATGAATGATAACCGATGAATGGGCCATGAAACAGTTAACAAGTGACCCAAATGTTTAACGAAAAACATTGCTAAATCAACGGGTACGTGAAAAAACAAAATTGTAGATCAATTTGGGTCGGTTCCAATCCACTTCAGATAAAAAAAAGCGTCCAATGCATCCTAAAAAGTCACAGAGTGAGGATTTCGATGGGGATTTAGGGATGGCGGCGGCCATAGTACTATGAGAGCGACGTTTCCAAGACAATACTGTGAACGGCAATTATCAAGTTCTTGGCCGGAATTAGACGATTTGTACACCAACGATATTTAGTATCAACAGAACGTACTACGTGTCACACAGCAGCTTCCACATTCATGATTTGAGGGCATGGTTACCTCGTGTGGAGGTGGCGTGTGCTGGCTACCAAGATCGTGCGCTTTGACGCCGTTAGACTTTTTCTTATGGGGCTTTCTTAAGTGGCAGGTATATGTAAATAAGCCATAAACTACAGCGGTCCTGAACACCAACGTAAGTCATGCCATCGGTCAAATCTAGCCACGGCGGATATTTAAACGATGTTATATTCCAAGAATCAGTAAAAAAGCTTCGTTACAAATTCTAATTCCAATTAATTGTATTCCATTAGACTTGTAGCGTAAACCTCATGAAAATAAATATCTACTAGCATAGATTAAGTAGCCAAAAAAAAAAATGCGTTCAATGAAATTTTAAACCCTGGCCATGTAACACTTGACTACTTAAATCTAACAATAACAACAACCACAATAGCTGCTAAATAGTAGAGCAATATACCAAAAACACTGAAATTAGGTATAAAATAAGCGAACTACAGCAACCAACTAATGGTAATAGGCTGGCTGTTACAAAAACATCCCACAATGCCAAGCAGCAGCACTAGAGAATGAAAAAAAGAAAAAAAAAACGTTAGAAATACCATGAAATGGAACAGCAAGTCTAACAGCTATGCTAAGAAAAGTTGAGAAAATAGTAGCCGACTTGAAATCAGAGTGGTGGCAGCAGAAGCAAATAACACCAAACGAACACACACTTTTATCTTAAATCATCTTGTAATCATTACTTATAACTGCTGTTATCCACAAAATGGAAATACTACATACAGTACATCGTTACATAGTTACATACGTATATACATACGTACGTAAAGAGAACGAAATATGTTAAACCGAAAAAAACACAAAAATTTTTTTTTTAAATAAAAAGTATTTGAACAAAAATGCTAAAAGCAATTTAATAAAAGTAGCATGTCTGAGAAGGTTTATAATACTAGTTTAGCAACATTTGATCGTTTTGACTAATAAACGATTTGATTTTTAAAGCGATACAAAATATCATCTCGTGAATCTTTGAATGTGAATAATAGGGGCCTGAGATAGAATATGATTGAACATCCTTGAATTCGGCTTTGTAGAGCATGTACTTGAAAGTGTTTTTGATATTAATACGTGCAAAACCGATATTTATATGCAGTCTTACATCGAACGTTATCTGATTCATTTTGGCGGCTGTATCGAGTTAGAATAAGATCATGTAGACAAATGTTGTCATGCTCCTTCTGGACACATCTTGCATCTGGGTCCATCTTGTACTTGTGCAACCGAAGCCGTTGCTGAATGTTAAATAGTTAGCATTTACTCCAATGGCAACTGTTTGAATTTCGTTACAAAGCTTTAATACATACATACATACACACATAATTTGTCATTACAACCCTTCAGTCAGGATTACGACCTAGATTCTCGCACCACTTTAATTATATGTATTTATTTTATACAGTTTAGAGTCAACTCCAAACGACAGATTCTTGAGCACCTTTTCATGGCAATTTTATTTACTTCCCAAATTTTTGGCCAGAAATCTGCTGAAAGAAAGAAAGGTTAGGTTAGGTGAGGTTAGAGGATATGTACTTGTCCATTAAGACATGTACAGTACCCGGAGGTCGAATTGACCCGTTGTACAACGTCCTAGTTTCTCGCACCACTTATGTTGTGTGAGTTAATTTTATACATGAGCGGCGGGACCTACAGTTTAAAGTCGACTGCGAACAACAGATTTTTGAGAAACTTTTTTATGGACATTTTATTTTACTCTCAGAGTTTTTGTCACAAATCTGCTGAGAGGAAGTCGCCGAAGAAATATTTTTTCATATTTTATTTTGTTCGAGATGTCTGACCTGGGGTTTCAACGCGGACCTCACGTCTAATAAGCCAACACACTACCTACTAGACTACTAAGACTTCATTTAATTTTTAATAACACTGTGCTGTAAAATGTAATGCCAGATATATGGCACTCTATGTAAATTTCATTTATTATCTGTATGGCAACTTCGAGAAGTTACTGTTGTTTTTTTTCATATCTATATAGTTTTCTTCTTGTAATCTGATGGTTTGTTTGTGGTTTTGTTATGTTTTATATTTTCTGTTCTTTCGGGAATAAAAAGTTAACATTTATTCTGTCTTTTCATGGATATATTATCGTAGAAAGAATAATACGTCTTAGGGCCATTATTACAACTTGCGTTATACTTGGGTTTAGTTAAAGGTAACTTTATCTAAAGTTAACTTTAAAGTCACCTTTCGCTTCTTTTATTATTGCAATCTAAAGATGAGATAAAGTTAACTTTTTCAAAAATATGGCAGTGGCGGAGCAAGGTCGACAACACTGCTCAAATTAAACAAGTCTTATTTAAACACAGTGGCAACGAAGGGCTTCTATTTTATTGTTGTTTTTGCTCACACTTTGTTTATATTTGAAGTTGCCATATTGAAAATAATATACATATTATATGGCAAGTTCAAACATAAACTTAACTTTAAAAGTCAACAGTAGGATGAGCCTCCCTTTAGCTTAACGCTCACTTCTAGCTTATCGTCCACTTATAATAATCAAAAACAATTTATCTGCCCATTGAAACCCTCCCTTTAGTTAACAGCAAGTTGAAATAATTGGCATTAGTGGTTATTGGATATCAATGATGAAAGCTAGTCTGGCCAGAAAACTTGCATTTTCCATTTCCAGCTGTAAATATAAACTAGCAGTTGTCTTAATACAATTAAAAACAAATTGAATTTAAAAAAACTACCACAAAATGTCATCTACTGTACATTTCTCAAACTACCATCGTAGTTTTGAAATTTAACAAAGTAGATTAAACTGGGAGTTATTTGCTAGGCAATCCCCATCATCTCCAATGCTAGTTTTTTTCTTTACCTATTTCTCTCTCTCTCTCTCTCTCTCTCTTTCAGTCTGTTGCATTGTTTTGCCAACTTTATGTTATCGCAGCAAATGGTGTTGGTTGATTTGTTTGTTTGTGTGTGTTTGTGTATGTATGTAGTGTAGTAAAAACGCTCGTCTCATCTCAACTCCCCATAACTTCTATGTCTGTGGGGCTTTCTAACAGGATGCAAATTATTAAAACATTTCAAATAGCCAACGATATCTCTTGTAAAGTTCAAGATAAAGACAAGCAATATTTCTCAAGCTCTCAAATCTGATACAATAAAGAAAGAAATCCAATGCTGCTGCTTAATACAGCTTAAGGGTGTTATATGGAACAAGGTTTGATTCTATACACAACAGCATGGCCAGCAAACACCCATGCCAACAAGGCATATGATCTCTCACAGAGATTTAATGCCAGCATTTTGTAGAGAGAAATTCTTTTTTCGCAAACTGCCTGGATATCTATATGGCTGGCAAGAATTTATGTTGAGACATTTGTTAAGTATTGGTTTCATTTGTTTATGCACCTTCAATTGCTAACAAATTAAATGTGTTGCATATGGTATGTTGCATATGGTATGTATGTTGCTTATATGGTATGTTATAACACAGTCTTACCATCTACTGGCAATGCCAATAACAGTAGCATTTCCTTAATGTCACGCCGTGTCGGCTTCAGAAGAGTTTGTTTATTTAGCGGCCTATTTTTGTACTGGACAGGCATTGTTTGTTGGTTTTTGATTTCATCCATATTATAAATAACAACAATTTGTCTTATGGTAGCCTGTAACACGTGTTCTCTATAAAAATCTATTTATAAAACTTTTTCTTTTTATTATTGTAATAAACGATATCATATTTATTTTGACAGTTAATAAAAATGTTTCTTATGACTTGAACTAAGTATGGCTTGAAGTATGTAAATTAATACAGATTTCTCTGCAACAATTCCTTGCAGATGCATGAAATAATATACTCGTATGATTTATATAGATTCATATATATTTCGTCTTTAAACATTTAAATGAAATATTTAGCAACAGATTTTCTTCAGCTAGCCATTGCTTAGATTATTTGAATACAAGGAACGTAACTTCATCTAAACTAATAAATATATTATTTATTTGAGTGATATTTTTGAATTGAGAACAAGGAGTTAAGTCTCGGAAATTAAAAAAAATAAAGAAAAATGCGGAACCTTGTTTTATATCGAATATACCGAGTACATTACAACCCTTCAGCTAGAAGTACGGCAGTAGCCCAAAAAATATTTTTTCATATTTTGTTTAGTTGGAGATGTCTGAGCTGGGGTTTGAACCAAGGCTAATAAGCCAACACACTATCGACTACAATAAATACAGAAATTATTATATTTTATTTTACTATAGTATGTAGGTTCAACGTCGTTGTGACTGATGACGCCGACAGCTTCGTGTCTATAGTAGTTTACACTCATTTCCTCATTTGAATTTGGTACGGGTACAGGCCAAAGTCACGACGTATAATTCGTTTTGTTCTTTGAAAGATCTGACTGCTGAGGATTTTCCAGCACACTTTCACAGATCGATAGATGTTTAGTTTCGTCGATGTGCGGGTGTTGGACGGTCACCAGTAGACTCATATTTATTACTTCATTGTGAATAGTACGTTCTATTACGTTCAGCGGACGTTTGACTAGCTGGGGCTTAAAGGTTGTGGTCTTAGTAAACTGGTAGCCAGTTTAAGATTGCCTTATTAAAGAATTTCAGAATTTTTTTATTTTGTCAAAGACTACATGGAGTTCAATTATCACTTTTTGGTTTATTTTCAAGATTCTTAACTGCTTACTGTAGGTACTCGATGTGCTTGTCATTATATTTTCAAAACCATATTATGTTTTGAATATTTTGTTGTAACATTTTGAAAAGTTTAATTGGATTGCTCTGCTGAAATACTACGTACCACGATATTGTTTTTGTTTTTTGGTAATTCTTCTTAAAATATTTGAATATAATTTAGGTTGTGTTACTCCCAAAAGGGAGGGCTTAGATTATTTGAATACAGGGACCGCGACGTTTTTTATTTGAGTGATTTTTTTGAATTGAGAACAAAGAGTTAAGTCTACGAAATTATAAATAAATTATGTTCAGGATTGTGTGAATTGTACGATTCAGCTGGCTGCAACATTGATTTTTTTTGTAGCAAAGGGATTCCACCAAATGTCAATTGGCAATGATTTCAGTATCATACCATAGATACACTAAACGCACCACACTATACACAACAATTTTGCAACAATAATTTGCTTGTTGTCGCATTGCTTTTAAAGCAATCATTTCCATACACACCCATGTATTCTATTTTTGAGAGATTGCTGTGTTTGCTGTGTTGCGTTTATTGTGTTTTTAGCATAAGTCTTGCTAGTCTAACATGCAGTGTGTTGCCTTATTATTAAGTACGTGGTTCAAACCCCAGGAAAACAATAGAAAATAAAAAAAATAAATTTCTTTCGGGTATCTACTTTCAATAGTCTTCAAGGAAAAATTCCGATAGTAAAATTGCCATGAAAAATTTCTCAAATGTGTGGTTCGAAGTCGATGTTTACACGCATAACATGTATGTAGTGTGAAGCTAGGTGTTTGCAGTAATCCTAACTAAAGGATTTGAATGTGAATTATTCATGTTATAAGGTTTGTTGAAGGCTGTCTCGGTAAGAGAGCACTTTTCAAATTTTTGTGTAATTTCCTAAAAGCCTTTCTGAAGGCTTGTAGCTGTCATATATATTTATTCTGATTATTAAAAATGGA
This sequence comes from Sarcophaga subvicina, assembly GCA_936449025.2. NCBI lineage: Eukaryota > Metazoa > Arthropoda > Insecta > Diptera > Sarcophagidae > Sarcophaga > Sarcophaga subvicina. The sequence continues at coordinate 32,852,132 of OW388081.2, forward strand.
ACGCTTTAAAAAGGAGCAATTCGTTATAATTTTCAAATTTATTAGCGTGACCGCTCGAAAATTTTTGACCAACTAACCATTCCTAGTCGCCGTAGTCTAATAGGTAGTGTGTTGGCTTATACGATATGTGGCCGAGGTTCACAACCTAGGTAAGACATCTCCAGCAAAACGAAATATGAAAAAGTATTTCTTCGGCGACTGCCTCTCAGCAGATTTCTGGCAAAAATTCTGAGAGCAAAATAAAGTTGCCGTGAGAAAGTTTGTTAAGAATCTGTCGTTCTGAATCGACTTTAAAACTGTAGATCCTGCCACTCATATATAAAATTAAAACACACAACATTACAAAAGCGATGGCATTTATTTAATGCGCGATGGAGTGAATTCAATGCCACTTTGAGCAACTGTTTGTTGTGAATTTTAGAATAATGGTGTGATTGGATCCTACTTTTTAGAAGATAATTGCAATGACTGTGAATGGCATTCATTACAGGAACGTGATAACATAGTTCCTGTGGCCTTAACCGTACGGCATGCACCAGAGCGACATGTGGTTTCATCATGAAGGCATGATCTGCCTCGTTGAGCTTGCAGTTATTGATTGAAAGAGTAGTGAACCGTCAATACATTCTTGGTCGTCGCTTACAGAATTTTTATTCCAAATATAATTGGATTGTGTCTTGTTTACAATCTCAAATAATTCTAGTTTTTATTTTAAACAGAATAGGATATTCTCACTGAGACCACCTTTAGATGTACCGTGTCCATTGTATTGACGCCAGTTTTGAAAGTTCTGAAAAAGGACAGTGGGTAAAACATTCAATTGACTGCATTATCAAAGGAACAACGCTTGTAAATTATTGAGAACCTAGTGCTTTGTGACAATAAGTTTAGAAAAATTATCTTCAGCAACAAATTTCAGTTTTGGCTCAACGTGTACATGAAGAGAATTAATGGATTTGTTCAAAGAATGACAATAGAAATGTAACAATGCATCAGGGTTTTTTACTCAAAAGGTGAGAATTTTATTTGACCTGCAAGTAGCTTTACCAAGACAGTACAACATGTCACACGTCACGCTATATCATGAATCTACTTCAAGACGAGTTCGGTTAGCAATCAATCTCATATTTTGTGTGATACCGTCATGTCATTTGTCCTTACTAAGATATTTTTTGTAGGTATACGTGAAGCCTCTCGTGAACAGCTTCAGGAAGATAACATTACTGCCGCAAATGAAGCAATTACTGGCGACAAAGCTGGAAATCGTATGCCAAAACTGGAGTTCACGAAAAATTCTAAACATTTAATAATCATGCGTTACTTTAAATTCAGTAAAATCGCAATCATTTGCTGCTAAATATGTAATGCTCACAAAGCTAAATCATCCAGCTGAATCTGTTTGAGTGAAAAAACTTTTTAATTCGCCCAGAACGATAGTCCAGCTGCTTTTTGTTTTCTAAGCTGGATTCACCCATGCTGTTTGGGCCAAATATATTGCCGCACAACATTTTTTAAATGTAGTTTGACAGTTCTCTTCTTGAGGGAGACAGAAAATATTTTTTACAAACAACTCACAGATCGATTTGGTTTAATTTTATATTTTGCACGAAAAACTTGAACAGAGCTGCCAATGGGTTATATTTTTCACACAAAATTGAATTCGTTTTCCCGCATACACACGTACAAAATTTGTCATTACAACCGTTCAGTTAGGATTACACCCTAGCTTCCCACACCACATATGTTGTGTGCGTTAATTTAATACATGAGTGGCGAGATAAACAATTTCAAGACGACCTCTTTGAGGAACTTTCTCATTGCAATTTTATTCAATCTTAGAGTTTAAGTCAGAAAACTGCTGAAAGGAAGTAGCCGAAGGAATATTCCTTCATATTTCGTTTAGTTGGAGATGTATGACCTGGGGTTTGAACCCTGTCTATTAAGCCAACTCACTACCTACAAGACTAGGGCGACGTAGTATAAATCATGCAAAATTTGAAATTGCTTTTTATGTATCGTTTGACGACCTCGATTTTCAGGAAAAAATTTTATAAATGAGAGAATCATGCTGCAGAAATCCATCAGTGAAAAATAATTTTGTTCGATTAAGAATTTTATTTAAACAACATGGCTGAATATAGTTTTAGCTATGGTTGCGCAAATTCAAAACGTCTCTCGCATTTTCAATTATTTAAAATTTTAAAGACATCAGCATTAATTAAAAATTCAATTAGGAGATGCAAATTTAAAGTGTGCTTTACGTCATTAGAAGCATATTTAATACGTGATGCTAAGTTAAAAGTAATAAAAAAAAATTTAAATTACCAACTCATTACAACCATAAAAATAAAAGTTAATATTTAAAAGCTAAACAGGGGGAAAAAATACAAAAAAATGGTTACAATAACTGTCATATTTATTGCCATATTTAACATAAATTATGCATATTTTTTTATATTTTCAGAAGCCCTTTCATAAATCTATTTCAGGCAATAAAAATGAAAAGAAAAAAGGTGCATGCATTCACAAAGGTCTGCATTTAAAACTGCAACTTTTACAAAAAAAAAAAAAAACACATAATATTCCTCATGAGCAACGAATTAAATATACCCTGCAATGTAAACCCGATGGAAATCTATATGGGATGGTAAAACAATATTTAAAATTTAAAAAAATATGGTAAGTTCGAGAACATATGTAAGTGATGTTAGATGAGTTTAAACGCTGTTGTACTTACTCTACCCTCACACCAAACAGTTAATTTCGGAATTAAAAAGGCTCTTTAAAGTCACGAAAATGTAAATATTCTCTGTTAGTTTACCTAACCTAAATTTAAATTGACAGAAGCCCAAGAAAGCATAGCTCTTGCGAATCCCGTTATAATATAGATTGCTCCTACTACTATACTATATACCAACACCATTTTAACATTTTAAGAATATTTTGAATCTATTTAAAGCACCCATAGCTAAACAGGTTTTGTCAATAAATTCTGATTGAACAAGAAGTCTTAATTTTATGTTCCCAAGGCAAAGAAAATGTTCTCCTATTATACTTCGTTATATCAGCTTCTGGTCAAACTCGTTATAAAGTCATAGAGTGCCGTTATGAATGCTGCGATGTTCTTAAGATGGAGTCTAGTTAGATTGAAATGATTGAGTGCAGCTTACTGCAGCAAGTTCCAGAATGTTATTCCCCTAAAAACAATTCTCTCTACAGAAATGTAATAAGCATCGTGGTGCTGAACTTTGCTGATTGGTTACATGTGTACATACAGTGAACAGCAAAAGTCTCAGTACGGCAATATATTTCGACAAAAGAAGGAAGTCTCCACAGGCTTAATACGCTTGCACAAGTCCCGATATGAATTCAAGAGAGTATTTAGGAGATCGTTTGAAAGAATGATTACGTAATCGCTAAATCTCAAACAAAAGTCAACCGAAAAACTTGCTCATGGCGCCACCAGAAAACACTAAACAAAACTTATACATTCAATTCCCAATGGGTCAAATGGAGTGCTTAACCTTAAGGGATATTCTACTAAATACAAAAGATAACATTTTCATATATTAGGACTTTGAATTTTAAATTTACTTAGGGTTCTCCTTGGGGGTACCTATGGCGGCATTTGAAACTTTTCCTTATTTTTCTCTTGTTTTATTAAAAACATTAAAAAATTGTTTGTTTTATAATAAAACCGAAATAAATTAATAAAATAAATGCAAAAACTATAAATTTGTATACAAACTTTTGGCTAAAATTCATGAAATTGCTGAAATATATTGCCGTACTAAGACTTTTGCTGTCCACTGTACATACTTAATTGGTCATTATAATCGATCAGCTATCGGATATTTCATTAAGCGCTTCCTTTCTTCGTGAGATATTATCGAAGCTCTTTTTTCGTTTAAAAATGCTGTTATGTTTTGAATGTAACATCGTTCAAATGTCTGTCACGTCTTTGCTGAGGGGAACACATCGGAATTATCTAACTTTCCATGACTCCGGTTCATAAATTAGGCTGATTTTAACCGCTGGCATGAGTTATGTTGGCTCTGAGGAACTTTGTAGTTTGTGGATTTTTTGAACATACCTGCGATTTACTCTAATGGGGTCAAATCGTACGATCTCGTCGTCTAGTTTAAATCACATCAACGTGAAGTGACAATGGCCTCAAATCGCTCGTGTAGGATATCCAAATATGACAAGAGCTGTAAGCTACGTAGCGCCATTGTGTTGAAACTACATAATGTTGGTCTCCAGATCATATAATTCAGGCCATACGAATTGCTAATCATCGATCAATAATACTTGTGATGTGATGGCAAATGTAGTTCTCACAGAAATATCAACCAATGACTCAGAAAATCCACATCAAATAGTGACCTTTTCGCATTGCATTGAATGCTTAAAGATCTCATGAAGATTAGTCTTGAACCAAATTCGACAATTTTGTTTGTTTATGTAACCATTCATATCGAAAAGGTCCTTATCGCTGAAAATGAATTTTCGACGAAAAGTCGCTGTAGTCTATTGGGTAGTGCGTTGCCTTATTAGATGTGCGACTGGGGTTCAAACCCCAGCCCAGACATCTGGAACAAAACGAAATATTTTCAGCAGTCTTCTGGTAAAAAAAACTCCGACAGTATGCCATGACAAAATTTCTGAAAAACCTGTCGTTAGGAGTCGACTTTAAACTGTAGGTTCAGCTACTTTCGCATAAAATTAACACACCCAACGTGTGTACTGTGAGAACCTAGGTCGTAATCTTAACTAAAGGGTTGTAATGATCATATAAATAAGATGACAAACTCCCGAACAAAACATCCATTTTGAGAAGTAGTCTAGGAGGTAGTGTGTTGGCTTATTAGACGAAAGGCCACGGTTTAAACCCCAGGTCAGACATCAAAATGAAATTTAAAAAAATATTTCTTCGGCGACTTCCTCTCAGCAGATTTCTGGCAAAAACTCAGAGATTAAATAATATTGCTATGAAAAGTTTCTCCAAAAAAAAAATCTGTCGTTCGGAGTCGACTTTCAACTGTACGTCCTGCCACTCATGTATAAAATTAACACACACAACATGGGTGGTGTAAGAAGCTAGGCCGTAATAGTGACTGAAGTGTTGTAATGGCCAATTATGTATGTATTGTTGAGTGGTGATGTGTAAAACAGATTAAATAATTTGACAACTAATTTGACAGTCATAGTTTCAACAAGAGGGCGGTTAACAACTGACAAATTTCGGAAGATCCTGTGTGTTATACAATTTCTTAAGAGGTGTCGAAGCCTTCATAGCCTATACTGTTCGCTGTTGAAATTATTTTCTTATTTGGGAGGAATTGAATAAGTTTTTTCTTTCCTGTTGTAAATGATAACAACCTGTTGCACAATTTGATTCTACCTCTAGAAAAAACATATCAACACTGCATGTAACCCCATCTAGTGTAGGGTACTTAGGTAAATTGTGGAAAAAAGAAAAAAAAGTCAGCATATGTGTGTGGTGCCTATAGTATATGTAGTTGCAGTTTGATGTAGATTAAGGTGCCCCTTGTATGGTCAAATGCAGTAGCAAGGAAAGTCAGTGCACTTAATAACATTAGGAGGCCACAAAAGTTTAGAAAATAAAAGCAAAAAACGGAAAACGAAAAAAAGTCTTTTAAAACAATCATCGTTAAAACAATAACAACAGCACGATGTATTGTACACACTTGTACTTGCAGTTATGAACACATACATTATCGCATATATGTATGTACGATAATATAATGCTACAGATTTTTATGAGGACATTAGGAGTTAAGCGAAGCACCATTGTTATTGTTGCAAGTATGTATGGTGAATATAGATTTTTTTCTTTCTTTGGTTGGCAAACACATGTACGTAGGTACACCTATATCATATGTGTGAGTGTGTAGTTATGTTTTTTTTAAATTTTTAATGTACGTCTTTGAATTACATTAAGTTACGATGAAAAACCGAAAAAAAACAGAAGGAAATATGCAAATTTAATGATTTTTTGTTGTTGTTTTTACTGTCTTAATATTTTCGTTTTTTTTCATATTTTCTATGTTGCAAATACAAGTGGCTTTAGAAGAAACATTTTCGCTTAACTACTGTATTTTCAGCAACAAAAACAGCAGCAAAGAAACAAAAGTTAAAAAGGAATAAAACTTTTTATAGTTGGTTGTGTATTTGTAGTGTGGTTCATATATATGATGTTGTTGCTTTAAATGTGATTTTTAGCAGCAATTGCTGCTTGTTGCCTGTTGCAGTGTTTTTGCAGCATACATATATTGGTTTTTGTGTGTGTAGTTGAGTGCACATAAATGCAAGTGCTTAAGATGCACTTAAATGTCCAATATTTCATGTTTTTATGAAACATTTTTTAATGTTTCGTTTTTTATTTATTTATTTAGTTTTTCTATTTTGTTGCTATTATTGTACGTTTTTCTAGGCTTTTTTGTTGCTGTTTTTTTTTTTCTTTTCATTTCATTTCATTTATTTCTGTTATTTGCTACTGCCTTACAACTACTGTAAGCCTGACTAAGCACACAGCTGTTTGCAACTTGTTTTTAATATTTTTCTTACCGCTTTTTAATATTTTTTGATGATTTTTGGCTCCTTAAAATTAAAGAGGGTAGGCTAACAAATTTATTGTTTTCACAAGAGAGATTTTAATTTGTCTTTCATTAATGAGTTACTGCTGCGAAAATTACTTTAGCAAGTGTATTGTTTACAAGCAAATTATTTACAAGTAAATTGTAAAAAATCACAAACAAATTATGAAACAAAAACAACTAAAGTTTACATTACATTAATGAAATAATGGAAATGGTTATGGGATATTAAATATTCTCATCGATATATTGTGTTCTCACAATACTTTTCGTTGCCAATTTCCTTTGTTAAATTACAGTAATCCTTCGATTTACGTCGCCTCGATTAACGTTGTTTCGATTTACGTCGTCAAATTTTTTGTCCCCTCTAACTTCAATTTGCGTCATCATTTGATTTACGTCGCCCTTTTTTGGAACCAACTGCGACGTAAATCGAGGGATTGCTGTAACTTTTTTAAGTTCCTTGTTAAAAACATACTACTTTGTAGTATGAGCAATATGAAATTCGATTTCCGTCGTTTCGATTTACGTCGCCTTTTTCCAGGATTACAACCAAGTTTCTCAAAACACCAATGTGTGTGTGTTAATTTTAGCCATGATTGTTGGTATCTGCTGCAACAGATTAGAGAAAGTTTTTCATGGCAATTTTATTTTGCTCTCAGAGTTTTGAGAGGTAGTCGCCGAAAGAAATCTATTTGCAGCTCCATCCCTTGTGCCTCAGGGTGGTATTTTGCGAGCCGTTCGATACTATACTGCACTAGAACATGGTGCACTATTATCTGGTGTACTTGATTTTATTTGCAATTTGGTGAGCCTTTCGAAAAAGATATGGGGGGAGCATAATAATTCAATCGCGATGGTCAGAGTTAGGCGATCATTCCTTTCGCTTACTGTAACTAATTACTGTGTTATTGGCTTTCAACGTTAGGGGAGAGCATAATAATTCAATTGCGACAGTCTAGAGGTAGTCGATCATTAATACCCTTTGTAGTGTCCTTTCGCTTGCGGTAGCTAATTATGCTGTTATTGGATTACAACGTTTACACTAATGGCGGTGCTCAACCAGCATTGATCGTGTAGTTGTATAGTTGATGCCTGATGCAGAGCCGTAATGAGAATTCAGCCTGACGTCCATCTTGTTGTAAAGTGCGAGGCAGACACCAGAAAGTTGATGCGCTTAGAATACAATGATTATGAAGACTAGATATAGTGAAGATCTCTACTCTACTATGATATTTGCATCACTATGACGCCTAGAATATTTACATGATCAATGCAGAAGCACAATGGTGTGCTATTTTGTATGCTGCATGAAAAAGAGTGTGACAGTGAAATATGGATTATGGTTGCTAAAAAAAGAAAATTCAGAAAGAGGCTTCAATTCCTCTCCTTGAGTTAGTTCTCTGGCCCTTAATTCCTCACGGTTTATAGCACTAATAACGAATATAATTGCCAGAAAAAGTCCCTCACCACGTCATGCATTACAAACATATGTGACAACCTAATGTTCTAGGACATGCCTATATTATGTGCAACTGGAAAAATTTGATTAATGTTACTGAAACAAAGCAAACATACAGTAAAGAAATGGAGGACATGCTTTGTAACAGCCGTTATTCCTTAAATTGTCAAATAGAAATTAAAGAGTGTTACAAACGTATTCATTGTGACTAATTGACACATTTTGAGCAATCCTTTGGACAGCTTAATAATGTACTCATTGCTTACTTGTTACTCCCATAGTAACATTCATACTACCTATTCCGTCAGACAATTAGAAAGAAGATGTGCTGTGGTCTCCTCTCTTTCTTCGTCGCTGCAGCGTCCGCAGAATTTGTTATGAGCTGCAGTCAGAGGCCAGTATACAGCTGCCACTGCTACGAGGTGCCTTAAATGGAATCTTGATAGGTTCAATGCAAGTTCTATTCTACATATATCCATGTCGGGCCAGACTTATCTGGTGTCTCTATAAGTGGGCTTATAATACCATATTACCTTTGCCGACGAATGGAGTTTTTGTGAGACCATTTGCTTGCCTCTCTTCAGAGGAAATCTACCAATCTAATATAGAAATTCAATTACATTTTCTGTGGTGCTTGCTGTAACAAGTGCGTCGACCTTGTTGTTACTTTCAATGTCCTCGTATCTGGATACTCTAATGTCGAATGTCTCCCTATCTCCTCTAGGGTCACATACATACTTACATACATACATAATTGGTCATTACAACCCTTTAGTCAGGATTACGACCTAGCTTCTCACACCACTTATATTGTGTGTATTTAAAATCGTCTCCGATTGAAAGATTTTTGAGTAACTTTTTCATGGCAATTTTATTTACATTCAGAGTTTTTGCCACAATTCTGCTGAGTGGAAGAAGAAATTCTGTTTTATTTTTCGTTTTCTTGGACACGTTTGATCTGGTGTTTGAACCGTGGCCTCACGTCTAATAAGTCAACACACTACTTATTAAAGTAAGGCGATTACGGACGAAATAGTTCTATTGAGAGAGCCATAGACTGAAGATCCCCTAGATTGTTGGACAATCTAAGATGTGGTATGTACTCTCTCTTGGAAACTAATGTTCGCACTTAATTCAGAAAGTATATAGGCAACCGGGAACAATTAAGGCTTATATGGTACAATACTGCATTTAAACATGCTCGTTGCTTGGTTTGAATCATAAGGCATCAAATTGTTAATGAATTCCTCGTTGGCTATAATTTTGAATCTCTATGGATTCGTGCTCCTAAATCGGATTACTTAATTTTTTTTTCTCTACAAAGTTTTGAAGCTCAACTAACCTCCTTTCTTCCAGTAATTTATATGTTTTAATTACATTCCTCACAAAATTAAAATTGCAGCTATACGTGTTTATGTTTCAAATGATACTTAAAGACATACTAATTAATTTGGATTGAAATATGCAAGGAGAACAATATTCTTGATACGTTAAAATTTTTCGAAATTATCACCATCCCTCGTGGTTGATAGTTGTAATTTTCTATTTATATATCGTATTTATTTTATCCTCATCTTGTTTTTTTTTTGTTTTTTTTATATTTTTTGTCCAACATTCAAACAAAAATCATTATTACTAAATAACTGGTATTCATAAATAGTTACACACCGCATCAACAACAACATCAAAGAGTCAGCAACAGCAACAGCAATGGCCAGCCAATACAAGTAGTTGTTAATATTATTGTTGCTTTACTCCAATGCGAATTGCAATGTGCAGCATTATCAACACAACTGGATTCTGGCACTCTCATCTTCTTCGTGTACAGATTCACCGCCGACAATCATCGTCATCAACATCGGCTCATCATCATGCCATAATCATAATCCTCTTCAGTGGCAATCATAATCAAACAGTTTCCTTTTGTTATTGTCGTTGTTGTTATCGTTGTTGTTGTTTAGTTGCATTTATTAGTGCATTGTTTTCTTAATATTCATTCCATTTATACAAATATTTCTTTCCTAATATTGCATTTCGTTTCGTTTATTTCTATTATTTTATTTTTCTGTTTTTTTTCATCTATTATTTCTTTAAATTTCTATGTTGTTGTTGTTGTTGTGTGTGTGTTTTTTTTTTCATTTGCCTATTGTTGTTTTGTTTTGTTAAGAAGAGACAACGGTTGATCATAGTCGTTGTTGGATAAATGTATTCCTGTTGTCCACAGGAATGTTGCCATAATGTCTGCTCATATGTTTCTACTACTTGCCCGTCAACATAGAAACACAGTCATACTGGAGTCAAGTAGCATGTGCCACGTTCATTAGCTAATGTAGGTGTTTGTGTAAGTGTGTGTACGAGAGTTTGTTGGTGAAACATGAAGCCTTGCGTTTGTTTTCTTTTTTTTCTCAATTTCTTATACACGTGCTAAAATTATGTATGCAGGCAACATTTTGACTGTGTTGTTAGGCTTTTATACCCTACTCAACGCTGCAGCATTAGAATGACGTTATTTTCGTTTTGTAGTATGGCAGGCCTATTTTAAAATTCTTTAAAACTTAATAAAAAGTTTGAATTTATTATTGGAAACAGAAGCATTTTATATTTCGATTCTAAACAAATCATGGAAATTTACCATGTGTCAGGCTTAACGTTACTGGAAATCAGTGAATCCATCGGTTCGGTTATAATAATACTCAACAATATTGTTACGTTTTTGCCTTTTAAAGACGTTTAAAATATGAGCTCGTAGATTACAAATTAAATAAAAATAAATTTGTTTTTAGTTGTGCCAGATATTTATTATGGAGATCTTCAAACACCGCATCTTCAGACAAGATTGCTTTGTCTGCTTTGTCTTGCCTTTTATATCGCAGGGTCAACAGTCTGATGAATGCTCTTGAAGGCAAATGACTTCGTCTTCTCAAAATCTCTATATTATTGCTTGTTATTGTATTTCTGTTTACAGTCCCCAGATATGAAAAGCATAGCCCCTTAAAAAATCGTGTTCATTTTTTGGCAGCTTCATGGTGCCTCGCCACAAGTGAATGTTATTGCACTAAATAGTATTGCACACACAACTCTGGACTGGATTCTGTGAGATTTTCTCAGAAGAGGAACACCAGATGATATGTGAATGTAACTGTTAGCTACAAAAGCACCAGAAACAGCCTATATTCGGCGAGAAATTAAAACATACATACATGCATACATAATTGACCATATCAACCCTTCAGACAGGATTACGACCTAGCGCTTTTCACACCACTTAGGCTGTGTGTATTAATTTTATTGATGAGTGGCAGGACCTACAGTTTAAAGTCGATTCCGAATGACAGATTTTTTTGAGAAAGTTTTTCAGAGTATTACAGGCCAAAACTAATATTGTTAAGCAAAGTATTGACTCGAGTAAATAATGTTTTGGCTTATTAGAAGCTAGGTAATGGTTCAAACAGCAGGTCAGACGTCTCCAACAAAAGGAAATATGAAAAAATATTTCTTCGGCAACTTTCTTTCAGCAGACTTCTGGCAAAATCTCAGAGTAAATAAAAAGTTGTAATGAAAAGTTTGTCAAATATCTGTCGTTCGGAACCGACTTTAAAATTAACGGATAAAATTAACACACACAACCGGGGTGGTGTGAGAAACTAGGTTGTAATCCTGATTGAAGGGTTTTAATGATCAATTATGTATGTAAGTACGTATGGTATTAAATTCCGATTGAATTTCATAATTTGAAGCGCTTTAAACCGAATAACGATTTAGGGCTATTATTACAACTAAAGGAAGGATGTTAAAGGGCAGGCAATATGATAGAAGTGAGCGTTATGCTAAATGGTTTATAAGTTAAGTTTCTGTTTGAACTTGCCATACATAAGTATATATTATTTTCAATATGACAACTTCAAATATAAACAAAATGGGCATATACAACAAAAAAAGAAGCCGATCGTTAAAGGTAACTTTAAAGTTCCATTTGGCTAAAGTTAGTCTTTAACGGGAGGTTGTAATAATTGCCCTTAGACTCTTAATACACAAATGTCTGGCACTAAATTTATCAATGTGCGCCCATGTGCCTGCGAAAGAAATGGCAATGCATTATACGCTGAGCTTTGGTCATAAGGCTGCTGAGGGAGGATTGTTAAAAGAAATATTTCTTTTCATGATGTTACTGCTGTTGTTTGTACTCTGAGATCTTGTTCTACCCGGAAGATTTTGTTGACTTGTTGAAGGACAAATTAACTTCTGCTGTAGAGTATATTCAATAACCACTTTGACTGCGGGTTTAATTTTGTGTTAAATTTTGTTGCATGTTTCCTTTAACTTTGTTGTTAAAACATACCAAAATTGTAAATCAAATAAAAAAATATAAAACAAAAATAACAATAACAACAACAATAGCAATGGCAATATGAAGAAAAAATCATATTTCATGTACCGGAATATAATTTCACTTGTTTTGTTTGTTTGTTTTCCAATGCATTGTAACCAAATTATTTGCTGTGTTGCCGCATGTTTGGAAATGAAACAAAATGTTTACCATGAGCTTTAATCGGCCAAAAACATTGTTTATTTATTTCCATATGTTTGTTTGCTTGTTTGTTGATTGGTGTTTCATTTGTTGCCAGTCAGCCTTTTTGGCTTTAATTCTTTGCTTGCTTTTTTTTTTCTTTGTCCATATCAAACTCGGTTTGGCCTGCTAATGTGTGTTGGCGTATTTGCCAAAATAAATAAGAAACATGTGTTGATCCACATTTCATTTTCCTCTTGGTTGTTGGTGTTGTTGTTATTGTTGTAGAATAACAACACTAATAAACAAAGAAAAGTGGGAGCAACAAAATGAAGTAAAAAATTAAGTTCGGTTATAAAGTGAAATCAGCATAAATTATGGTTTATTTCGATTATATGTATGTACACAATCATTTTTATAGTCTCCAATACATTGTTGATGAGCTCGGCAGTAACGTTGTCTGCGCCAATGATGATGATGGCATCCAAGAGAAGTGATAAAGAAACTTCTTTTACATACGCCACCACCAGTTTCATAGAAATAAATGAGTATGTTGTCGTCGAATACAAATAAATTGATTTTATAGACGACAGCCTGCGGCTAATATTTCGAATACCAAATAGTCATCATATGTCTTCGTTAACAGGTGGAGTACAGTGAGTATGCATATGCTTAGAGGATGTGCTAAGAGAATATGGTTTGAGTGAAAGAAAATAAATTCGTTACCGGCTCTACCACGACTGAATCATATCAAGAATGTAGGATTGTAGCCTAAGCCAGCAAGTGCATCCATGATAAATCCACTATAATGGATTTTTAATTCGTGATTATGAGAGAAATATTCCTACTATACCTACCTATACTGCTACCGAATGTTCTAGGTCAGCTATGGATAAAACGGTTGCCAACAAGGAATATATTATAAAAATTCACGTTCAGTATGGAACGGTAGATAACGCAGAGGTGTACAAAAACATAATTAAACGCAGACATTTTCAAAGCTGCAGTTCGTTGTTTCACTAAGCCCTTCGATCAGTTGCTGTGTAAAATCTGGAATGCAAAAATATTGCCAAAAGACGTAGGAAATATCAGCATAATTGGAATTAAACATTGGTTCCTACTGCAGGGACTTTTAAACTTTGATAGTCGATAAAGCCATTTTGTTGAAGCTACATACATACATACATAATTGATCATTACAACCCTTCAGTCAGTATTACGACCTAGTTTCTCACACCACTTATGTTGTGTGTGTTAATTTTATACATGAGTGGCGGGACCAACATAAGTGGCGTAAGTAACTAGGTCGTAATCCTGACTGAAGTGTTGTATTGACCAATTATGTATATAGGTATATAGTTAAAGACTCTTAACTTTCTTTCAGGATTATTTTATGATAGATTGATGTCAATAAAAATTGCTAAAGATTACAGACATGATTTGAAATGCTTAATTGACTTCCACCTACTTGTCAGACAACATCGCAATGCGTCTTAATGCCATGTTAAGCTGGCACATTATTCCCTCTGAGCAGTCCACTATCCAATCTGTTGATAGGCAGGTTTTAATTTAAATTGCTTACATCTCATCTGAGCCTAATATTTAATTGGACACTAGAATTTCTAGTAGGGCCTTAACTTGTTTGATTAGTCGACGCAGTCTAGTATGTGGTGTGTGGGCTTATTAGACGTGAGGTCACGGTTTAAACCCCAGCTCAGACATCGCCAACAAAAGGAAATATGAAAAAATATTTCTTCGGCAGTCGCTCAGTAGATTTCTGACAAAAACTCTGAGAGAAAATAAAAAATTTTATGAAAAGTTTCTTAAAAATATGTCGTTTGTAGTCGATTTTAATCTAAATGTCCCGCCAATGATGTATAAATTTAACACACTGCACATAAGTGGCGTCAGAAGCTAACTCATAATCCTGATGTAATGACCAATTATTTATGTACGTATGTATGTCATAACTTGCTTGGATTGCGAGTGTGAATAGCAGCAATTATGTGTCTATCTTGTATGAGTTGCTGATTACAGGTACATGTTTAGCTGATAGACGACTACATACTAAATTATCCATAAAGGAACGGATATTGCACGCTAGTAAATTCTGGACTGAGAACAAATCTCGTTCCATTGTTAACCCATAAACCAATAGACAATTTGAATTAAACTGTCACTGGGTCCATCTTCAGGGATTACTGGATTATGGTTAGAAGTGCGAAGAGACTTTGCTAATCTGCTAATAGCTTCTGAAGAGTTTGTAATTCGAGATCGGTTGAAGATGAAGTCTATGTTCCCCACTTCCTTTTCCAATGTATTGTTTCTAGACACAAAAACGATCACCAGATTTATTAAACCTACCCGCTAGGTTTTCTCTTGATTTATAGGAAGTCATGCTTTAATGTGAAGCCTTGATATTGATTGTCGAGTTCGATCAATCAGAATTTATCAGTTAGCTCTTGGGCATTGCATTACGTAGCATCGCACCAGCCCCCTATGTGTCCTAAATTGAGTTTGATTTACTGCGGGTTTCAATACGTGAAGTCGACGTAGTTTAGAAGGTAGTGCTGGCTCATTAGATGTCAGACTGTGGTTCAAACTCCAGGTCAGATATCGCGAACAAAACGAAAAATGGCAAAAACTCTGAAAACTTTGAAACTGTAGGTCTCACCACTCATGGATAAAATTAACACACATTGTGTGTAGGTAATGTTTGTCTAGTAGGTAATGTGTTGGCTTACGGCCACGGTTCACTCTCAAGGTTAGACATCTCCAATAAAACGAAATATGAAAAAATATTTCTTCGGCAACTTCCTCTCAGCAGATTTCTGGCGATAACTCTGAGAGTAAAATAAAATTGCCATAAAATAGTTTCTCAAGAATCTGGCGTTCGCAGTCGACTTTAAACTGTAGGAGGTCACGCCACTCATGTATAAAATTAACACACACAACATGGATGGTGTGATAAGCTGGGTTGTAATCCTGATTGAAGGCTTGTAATGACCAATTTTATATGTATGTAAACATTGGAAGTGCTGGTCAAAAAATTTTATGATACTGAGTCTCTAATGGACACTCATTTGAAAACATTGAAATTGTAAACGAGAAAGTAAAATTTCACAAAACACTATGAAGAAACTTTTGACAAAAAGAAACTTCCACCTTCATGCGTACAAAAATCAGCTTAGTTATGATCTTAAACCAGGAGACCATTGAAAAAGCGATGGCATTCATTCAATGGGTAATGGAGCGAAGTGAATTCAATGCCATTAAAAAAAAATTTATCTTCTATGATGAACTTATCGAACTTGGGACTTCTACTCATGCAATCCACGGGAAACCAATGTACCTACAATGTTCAACTATTTAATGCGAATTTGAAAAGCCGGTGTGATTGATTCCTACTTTTTAGAAGATGATTGCAGTGACTGTGAATGGCATTCGATATAGGGACGTAATAACGTAGTTGCTGTGGCCCCAACTGATCGTCATGCAGCTATACAGCCTGTGCCTTCATCAAGACGGCCCGAGCTGCCTCGTTGAGCGTGCAGTCATCTATTTAGAGAGAGTAGTGACAATAAAATTCGAAAAATTATTTTCAGCAAAAAATTTCATTTTTGCTTCAACGTTCGCTTGAAGAGAATTAATGGATTTGTTGAAAGAATGAACGTAACCAAGTAACAGTCAATTGATCAGGGTTTTAATTCGAAATGAAAGAATTTTACTTGATTTGCCAAGACGGCACAATATGTCACACGTCACGCTGTACCATGGGTCATATGAACGACGAGGTTGCTTAACAAATAATCTCACATTTTGTGTGACACCGTCATGCCATTTGATCTTACTAAACTATTTTTTGTGGGGATACGTAAAGCATCTCGTGAACAGCTTTCGGAAGATAACATTACTGCCGCAAATGAGGCGATTTCTGGCGAAAAAGCTGGAAAATGTATGCCAAAACTGGAGCTCACGAATGAACCGCATTTCTCCTGCGTTTCTTCGATTTAAAAATTCTGAACGTTTAATAATCATGCGTTACTTTAAATTCGGTAAAATCGCAATCATTCGCTACTAAATATTTAATGTTCACTAAACACTCTGTCCGTTGATCATCCAGCTGAATCTGTTTTAGTGAAAAGACTTTGTAATTCGCCCAGAAAACGATTGTAATGTGATCATGCGCCTATTTTACATAATCCTAGTCCAGCTGATTTTTTTCTCCTTAACTGTGTTCCGCACAATATTTTTGGTTCAACGTTTGCGTGAAGAGAATTGATTGATTTGTTGACATAATGAAAATAGCCAAGCCATGACAAGTTAAGAACGAAGTATGTTTAAAAAAAAAGGTTTAAAATATTAGCCCTGATATTTGATTTTTTTTTAAATAAAAATGCATAAAATGAAAATGATAGATTTATATTTACTGATATCAGAGTATACTACATAAGTGCAGTTAGTATAGTATATAGTGTGCTCAATTAAAATTATGAATATTTAAGTGCTTATTGTGAAATTATTTTTTAAAGAAGGTATTTATTTCCTCAATAAAAGCAATGTTTAGTCAATGTAGGACATTGAATTTTATTTTAAACACTCTCCAATTTTTGACTTCAATTTCTTTTTATTTTTTAAACTTTTGCTGTCTTCTTCCAATAACGCTGCGTGAAAGTCTTTTTACACTGCGAATAATTCTACGGCGATAAAACACTAACAACTCCCCAATAAAGATCAACGTTACAAAAGTATACATGCCACCCATAAATATCATAATGTATTGCAAATCATCAATACTCATGGCTTGAAATTCTTCTTTGGCGCTTAAATCTTTTAAAATCAATTTTTTTGCTGTGATCAATTCCAAAAAGCCATATTCAGCCCAAAAGAATTGCAGGCCCGATTGGGCGGTTTCCAAAATCAAACGATAAATCATTGCATTGTAAATCGAATTATCCTGTATCGGAAAACACATGGGTATGTTATTGAAGAAGCACAGATCTTTTGATTGGCGAAAAAGCGGTGTGGTAAACATTTTTTGCTGCTCTTGTATGATAATTAATTTTGTGGTGGGCATCATGTAACCATATTTTGTATTAAAAGAGTCACGAATTTTCAAGTGATCATGATAGTCTGTGACCAAATAAAAAATTGAAGCGTATTTTTGATATTCTTTTACGCGGCCCAATAGCTCATTGTACTCTGGTAGCCAAGCTTCTATTTTGAGGCCAGACTTGAGTATATCATCAAATGTCTTAAGCATAGGCTCTTTGGGTGGTCTGGTAACGTAAGTGGAGAAATAGGAATTGTATGTTGTTGTCAGCAATATGCCCAAAATACAGATTTGCATGTAAATAAATCGTATAATACGCGGTGGGTTGATTATTTCCGAAAATGATTGACCCAATATGCCACGCAAGCAATCATCATGGCATATAATATCTAATAAATCAATACGATAGCCATGTAGATACAAGGCACCACTTAATATCATGGATATGATTACAACAACCGCAATAACAATTACGTAGGTTTCACCCTTAAAAACTGATGTAAAATATTTATAACCTGGTATATTCGGTTCTACCGGCAACATGACACACCAGTTTACCTGCTCGTACGCATAGGAGTAGCCTCGAAATGGTATCTCGGGAAATGTTAAAGCAGCTGATATCTCTACTGTACCATTTCGAACGGCTTTTAGTATAAGCTGACCTGGCATTGGTTCCTTGGGATCGAAAGGTATTGGTTGTATGAGTTCGCAGTTGTACTTTTTGCTAAACGCTTGAATGAAATGACCCACAAAACCACCAATAATTTCTTTTCCTTTTGAGTTTGTATATGGTATTATGCGAGGATCAGATCCTCCTATAATTATTGGCAATTTAAAGCCATTCAGATTGCTCAAACGATTTGGATAAATTTGCTCCACTTGTGCTGCAGTACTAAAGGAAATCGTTTTTATTTCCAGTTGAAATTCCGGAAAGTGAGTATAACTGTAGAATGTACGTGTGGACTGAAAGTAGAAGAGTAAAAAAAATATTATTTTAGGAATATTTAAAATTTTTTTTTCAATTTTTAATATTTCTTTTCAATTTCCTTCGAAAATTTCATTTTGCTGAGAAAACAGTCGGCAGTATGAAAGATTTCGAGAATAGTATGGATGCGGAATTAATTCAATGCTCAATTTATTTACAATTGTTCCGGTTAGAAATTGAATATTATTTCATTCATACGGCTGCCGTGGCTGGCTTCACAGTACCTTATTCGATTGGACCAATTGGAGAGCAGTGTGCACTTTTTCGATTCTATGGGTCTTATATAGGCAATGATATCAAGAGTGTTGGCCTTCAAATGCTCAATTGTTTCGGGTTTGTCAGCATAACACTTTTCTTTAACTGTGCCCCACAGAAAATATTCCAACGATGTCAAATCGCAGCTTCTTGGCGGCTAATTATACAGCCAGCAAACGTTTGACGCAATAAATCGATTATCGCATGCGATGTATGGCAAGTTGCACCAACCTGTTGAATCCGAACATCGTTCACATCAATACCGTTGTCCTCATTTTCAAAGAAGTATGGGCCAATGATGCCTCCGCTCCACAAGCCGCACCAAACAATCAGTCGTAATGGTTGCATTGGCTTCTGTAAGACCATGCGTGGGTTTTCCGAGCCACAAATGCGACAATTTTGCTTATTAACGTACCCACCAAGGTGAAAATGAGATTTTTGGCATAATCGACATCATCGCGCAGTTTCTGGTTAACCCACCTAGCGAGGCGAAAACGAAGCGGTTGGTCATGTGGCTTCAACCGATTGAGCTTTGTAAGACGTCAGACTGAAAGCTTTTCGCAAAATTTAACGTAAACTGGTACGTGAAATGTTCAATCCTTGAGGACGATGACGAGTTGATATTGATGATCTCAGTCACAGTTTTAATATTTTCGGGTGTACGTACTGTACGAACACGCTCACATCTTGGCACATCAACAATGAAACTAGTTTCACAAACTTTAGTAATACACTAGCATATACCGGACACTGTTGGTCCTTTTCTGTGACCAAATTTTTTACGACATTTTCGTACAATTTCCGACCACTTGTCTTTGTTTTGGAAATAAATTTCCAATACATTCAAATGTTGTTAAAGCGTAAATCGTTCAGTGGAAATAATATACAGAATTTTGTGACAGAATAGAATGACATAAGTATTGCCAGATTCGAAATAGCTGAAGGTGCAAATTTAAACCGGTAGATGGACCACCTGATTTATCAAGCTACCCGTCGTACTCTGGAAGCAATGTCCTCTGTGAAAATGAATTGCGTTGTCAGCAACGCGTTATAGTGAAAATCTTCGGCACAGTTTTGTCTGTTCTTCCTATGATATTAATCAGTAAGTAGGTATCTTAAAACTCCCGATTTTGAATTTCGAAAATTTTTCGCCTTCTCTCAAATTTGGATTACCAGGGTTTGTGGTCAAAGTTCTATCCTACTGTTCACTTTGAATGGGCTTTGCAGCGATCTTTAGCGGACTTTGGCATCGACTAACTCTCTGTTTTTGATAAAACTTTATAGTTTCTATGACAGATTTGCCTAAAGCTGTTTCAAATTTCAATTGAATATGTAAATTTTGCAAAGATTTGATGCCGCATTTTATTACAACTTTTGCTACCAAGCCGCCTAACAATTTATGAAATAATTTTATATTTTTTTTTTATTTTAAAGTTTTGCAAGTAATTTCCCAGCTTATAGAATATTTTTCTCTTCCTGCTTATAACACATTTACCTGATAGTCTGCCAGTAATGCTACAACATTTATAATCTTTTGCTGCCAACACTGTTGAAATAATTGCAATACAACACCTCTTATAACATCTTCATCAAGTGTGGCTGAAGCATAATAAGCACCAGCATCAGCACCACGACTACCATTAGGATCATCTCTTAGAGTCAATGCGAAATTCAGAAGAAACAACACTTTGGATGTCGTCATATGTAACAAGTTTTGCGATAATTTCTCTAAGAGTTCTTGATGATCATTTAAAGTCATTTGAATGCCTTCGATATTAATATCAATGTAAACAATTGATAGAAAATGTTCGCAATAGTGACGTTTTAGATAAAAACTTTGCAATTCATTTAATTGCACTACTGGCACCTGTAATGTGGCCATAAGTTGTTGCACAAATGTCGTTGCAGCAACCATTTCATGCCGAATGCTTAGACCTTGGCCATGATGGCTGGTAATTCGGTGCTCTGTTGAAATATCTTTTAAATTGGTATAGAAAACGTTGGATATTGTGGCATTTTGATTTTGCATTATTAAAATATTATCGTATGTTGTCTGCGAATGCTGTTGCAACTCCTTTAGGAATTCGATTGCAGTACCACGATCATTATAAAGTTCATTGCCGACACTAATGTTGCTAATGTTGCTGTTGTTGGCCTCTATTGGTTTAGCTTTTAGTGAAATTATTATTATTTTTATTGTTAATAAAATTATTACAATGCTAATGTGGCCTGTCATTGCATATGACATCGTTCGGCTTGGATAAGATCCTTTGAATTCCACTGTTGTTGCTGTTTTCTTATTATTTTTATTTTTTAATTTTTTCCTCACTGGCGTTGATGCAGTTGTTTCTGCGCCTCTTAGTAGATTCGACAATATTCTTGGAAATAATTGTGATTTCTCCTTAGGCGTGGATATTTATCTTCACTTTTATTGTGTTTTTATTATTTAGTGGTAGAATTATTTTTCTATATTCATTCTAAATTGGCCTCATGTAGTATTGTGGCAATAGACAGTGGCGTACGTTTAGAAAGTTGAACTGGGCGTTTTATTAAAGTTTCTGGAATTCTGTAGTTTCCAAATTTTTTTTTTCATTTTAAATTTTTCTTCAATATGACTTCAGATCCTTAGAAAATTGAAATTCCTATCGATGATAACAAATTATATAAATGGCATTGTATTAATATGTTAACGAACATGAGATCAGAAATTCAATTTGTAATTCAACATTGTCTGAAGTCGCCTTAGTCTAGTAGGTGGTGTATTGGCTTGTTAGACATGAAGCCACTGTTCAATCCCCAGATCAGACATCTGCAACAAAACGATATTTGAATATTTCTTTGCCGACTTCTTCTCACTAGATTTTTGGAAAAAACTCTGAGAGTAAATTAAATTGCCATGAAAAACTTTCCAAAAATTTGTCATTCGGAATCGATTTTAAACTGTAGGTCCTGCCACTCACGTATATCATTGATTTAGTCAATGTAAGTGGTGTGAGAAGCTTGATCGTAATCATGCCTGAAGTGTTGAAATGATCAATTATGTATGTATGTATTTATAGTAAATGTAGCCCTCAAGCATTTTTCAAGAACACCATACAGTTTAGAAACCTAGCCCAAGTTTCTGCTTCCGAAGTTATAACAATTGTGCTTTCATCAATGTCGTCCCAGTTATTTTGACATCAATAATACGATGATAACTACAAATACGAACAATACAGTTTGGAATCTAGAACAAGTGGAGAAGTATACGTCCTAGTTTTCGAATTTTTCCAATTCTCATTGAAATAATTCATCTACTCATTATTGATTCAATTTCTTCTGGAAATCGTTATTGTAGTAGCCGTAATCTACTATAGTAGGTAGTGTGTTGGCTTATTGGCTTGTTAGACAAGAGGCCCTGGTCAATCTTGAACAACACGAAAGATAAAAAAAAAATACGGAGACTTTCTCCTAGCAGTTTTTTGGTAAAAATTGTGGGAACAAAAATATATTGTCATGAAAAGTTTCTCAACATGGGTGGATTGAGAAACCAGGTTGTAATCCCGACTAAAAGCTTCACAAAAAACCAATGAAATAAATAAATTATCACTAAAATAATGTTGTACCTAAATGGTTGCTGTGGGGTGGTCATTTGGCTTCTTCACTTGAGAAATATAATCTCCACTTAGTTTTGATGTTACAAATCCTATCCCTACTCTTGTCGACAGCTATTGTATATTATTCGGCTTGGTCCGAAACAACTGGAGCTAACCTTTCGTCGGTTTAAGAGCAGCGATATTCTTTAATAGAAGTATGTTGAGTTCTGAAGCGTTAGTCTTTTTCTAGACATTCTAGCCGCTCGTACAGTAGATGACATACGGAATCCCACCACAGACCACTAGATCCCTGCAGGTGGAATTGTGTTTACGTCAATTTTATTTGCATATTTACCAGTTTGTATGAACCAGTAAAATAGCTCTTGAGATATTAATGACAATGTAAAGTAAAAAGAGTAGAGAAAAAGATTTGCTTAGAGAATGGTTTCACTATTTTTTGCCGGGATCTCAGAGAACAGAATATATAGAGGAAACACAGCAGCGTTGTACCAAAACTAACTTCGAGAAGAAACATTCTAACTAAAACCTAACCTAACTAACTTGACTTTAACAAAGGGGTGTGACTGTTATTCTGATAATACGTTCCTGTTATTTTCGACTCTGCCCATATAGGATTGGAAGTACTCCATATAGTTCCCGAAGTATTGTATATCTTCCGGCGCTTTTGGCCCACTAAGGCTACAAGAGCCTTGATGATTCATCCTAGTTTTACTATCTTTATAAGACTTTGTTTATTTGTATTGTTATACGTTCCTAGTTGGTAAACTAGGAAGATGTTGATGTTATTGTTCCAGAATATGCTTCATATGATTCTGGGGCATTTATCAAAATTAAACATTTCTACTTTCGCCCAATATTGCAGATTTTTCACAAGCATTGAATAATTGTAGCCGCCGTAGGCTACCAGGTAGTTTGTAGGCTTGCTAGATGAGAGCCCATAGTTCAAAACTTAGCTTAGATATCTCGAACAAAACGAAAATGAAAAAATATTTCTTTCTGTGACTTCCATTAAACAGTTTTCTGGTAGGAGTCAATAAAATTCCTATGAAAAGTTTCTGAAAAATGTGGTTCGGAGCCGACGTTTAACTATAGGTCCCGCCAATCATGGATGAAAACAGCTAGGTTGGAATCCTCACTAAAGGTTTGTATTATTTTAAGCTTGGATCGATTCTATGTTGATTGAAGACGTCCGAATATTGCTCTCGCTTAATTGTGCCTGTTATCTAGGCTGTTGTCACTAGGCTTTTGACTGGTTGGTTTAGTACCATGATGCTGTGTTGTATAGTTTTCTTGATATTTATCTCGAGTCCAAAGTATTCGAAATGATCTAATTTTGCTTGCATGTAGGAGAACTTGTGCGAGAGTAGAGAAATATCATCTGTGGCACGCAAATCATCAAATTGACGTGATAGACGACATGTAAATTGAAGTCGCCGTAGTCTAATAGGTAGTGTGTTGGCCTATTAGACGTGAGGCCATGGATCAAACCCCAGATCAGACATCAAAACGAAATATGAAAGAATATTTCTTCGACGACTTCCTCTCAGAAAATTTCTGGCAAAAACTCTAAGAGTAAAAAAAGAAACAAAAGAAAATTTTCTCAAAAAATCTGTTGTTCGTTGTCGACTTTAAACTGTAAGTCCCACTACTCATGTATACGTTTAACACACACAGTATAAGTGGTATGAGAAGCTAGGTCGTAATTATGACTAAAGTGTTGTAATGACCAATTGTGTTGTATGTGTGTATGACTACATGTAATTCAACTTCTCTGTAAACAGACTTGGCTCGTAATACTATTTAGCATGATGGTGAATAGCTAAGGTGCTAGGGAACATTCTTAAAATGGTTGACTGATAATATTGTCGTGGCAAAGGACTGCTGTTTTTTCTATTTTTTTTTTCTTGTCTCATTAGGCCGTTTATCTAATTAAATCTAAGAAGAGTAAGAAATTTTGGCCGTGAATCGGTCCTGATTGTTTTGTAGATTTTTCTGTATTTTTCTCTAACCCTGGACGATTACTGATCATTTTTGTTACCATTAAGGTTACTCTTCGTTGAATCGACGAACACTTTAACCCTAATTGGTTACTGTTCGTCGAATCAACGAAGCTCATTTATTCTTTATCATATAATTCTTTTATGTTTGACCAAATTTCACTTTTTTATCAAAAATGTTGGTTGATGACGAAAGCTTATAGTGAGTAAACGTACCCTGGCCACCCATTTTTTGTAATCCTGGATGGTACATTTTTGTACAGTAAGGTTACTCTTCGTTGAATCAACGAACAAAAAAATTCTTTTTCATCTACTGACTGCAAGCTTTCGTTATCAACCAACATTGTTGATAAAAAGAGCGAAATTTGGTCAAACATAAAAGAGTTATATGATAAAGAGTTAATGAACTACGTCGATTCGAAAAGGCTTTGCCTATATTTCCCTATTTGCTTATATCTAGTATATGGTGTTAAACTGAGTAATTTCCCTTCGCGATTTTTTTAATTTAGATCTAGATCGCCATAGGGAATAACTTCGACTAAATTTCATAAAACATATTCGAAAGTCTAAAATTATGATCGTAAAATTTCCCTCTTATAACAATTGCTTATTTAAGCCCCTTTTAACCCTTTGACGCATATAGGCGATCCTGCTGTTATTTGTTTATTTACAAAACAACTGAAAAAAAACAAGAAAACAACAGAATTATGGCCGCTTTTTTATTACGATTTGTTTTCTTTTCATGCTGGTTTTACACTTGTGCTAAACTTTATTTTAATGGGATCCCTAGGGAAATTTCGCTTTGGCTGAAAAAAAATCTGTTTTTATTAAGTTGGACTCTTTCTCTCTTTTTTGTTTTTGATGTTTTTGTTTTTCTTTTGTATTATTTATGGGTCTTTGTGGTTGTACTTCAGTGGACCTTGGAATGATTTTCGTCCATCTGTAAGGCTTAATTTACAATATTTCCATGTAGTGCGTGTACTGCTCGAGTCATGTTTGTCACTTTATTTTTATTTTTTGTATTTGTTTGGTTTTGATTTTGTACGTTTCAACTTGGCTAAATGGCTTACGATATGAAAAGTATACATACATAAATATATAATGTTGTTGTATTTATGTTTGTTTGTTTATTTATTTGTTTGTATAAATAAATATATTTTTTAATTGGCCAAAAGTGTCAGTGTTTAGCTAATTGTACTAATTGTTGGTAATAAAATATTTAACATATCCATTAAAATGTCCATTATAAGTAATATTTTTTTGTTTTAGTCACTTAATAAAATAAAAATTTTTATTGAATGTGGTAATACCACAGACTGATTTTTCTCCACATATTTTTTTCTTCTTTTTTTCATTTATTTCCACATGATATGAGAGTCAAGTCATTAGTTAAATAAAGTCATGAGGAGAAGTTCAGTTTTTTTTCAATTTTTTGTGTATGTGTTTGTCTTTCTTTTCCATCTGTTTTGTGTCTCTCTATCTATCTGCCTTAGAAGGCGTCTGTCAGTTTTATTTGGCTTGAAAGACTGTGTTGCCTTTCAGTTATTTTTGGTAAAAAATCTCAATGCTCTTGTACACATTTCAGGTAATGAGGATAATTGTGATAATTAAACGTTTGGATTAATATTGTGTGTGGTGGTGTAATAAATATACTTATTATTTAAGGTAGTGTGGAAACGTTTTGGCCAATAATATTTGACAGTTAAATTTGAGATGTACAAATTTGCAATTTTGTTTTCGATTGCATATTTTCGCTTCAAATATTATTAATTTGAGCATGTTTAACTAAAAAGTAAAGAAATATTTGAAAAATGCATTCCTATTTTATTAGGCGAGTTAATGAATGAATTCAAGTTGTTCAAGAAAAAAAAAACGATAGAAAAAAGGTTTTTTCTAATAATAATTTTTTCTTTTTTTCATTTAATGTTATTGTGGGCAGCTTATTGACAATGGCCATTTATGGTTAATTGTGTAGATAATTAGCAAAAGTTGACATAAGCATGTGGTAGTCACTGTACCACCGTTTAAGCAGCATAGCTATGGACAATGTCAACGCAATCTATACAAAAAATAGAGTGAGATTTTCTTTTTGGTAGAAAAAGTATTCGTTTATACACACTCTTTTTTTTTGTTACAATCCAATTAGTTTTTGTAATGTATATCATTTTTTTTCTCTTTTTTTTTCTCAAATGTCTAGGCACTTTAATCTCTATCTCCTATAAAAGGAGTGGCTTAAGATGTCGATTTTATAAGTATGCCATTAAGACTCTGGATTAACCATGGCAAAAGTTAGTAAATCAAAAGCATCGTTGAACTCATTGAACTTCTATTGAATGTTGTCCACATCACAGATCAGTAATGAGTATTCAAAAAGATGAGTAGAATCGAATCATTATCATAATTTCTGATACTTATACGCATTCATGCTTATTTTAGTAATAAACTCATACTACTAATATTCAAAGTTTGAAGTACTCATCATACTCATACTTAACAACACGTATGAGTTGTTGATTTCGAGTCTCCATGACTCACCATTTACAAGAATCACAAAAAATCACTAGAAGGTTGTGTGTTTGCTTAACTTGCTGTCTTTGTCTTTGTCTTTTTTTGTAAATGCCACAATAACTAAGACTGTAAAGTTCGATGAATGATTGGAGTCACTAGAATCATTTATAAGTATTATACGTATTCTTCTAATGTTATGAATTTGAATGAGTAGGCTTACGAAGCAAACATATTTCGAATGGTATGAGTTCGATGTCAACATTGTACTTATACTCATTGTACTCATACTTATAAATCAACGTTGTAGTGAGTACGAATGAATCAAAGTAGTTAAATTTCAATATTGTCACTTATATTTAAAATTTCATGAGTGCATAACAAACCCCAGCTCCAATATCTCGATCAAAACGAAATATGAAAAAAAAATATTTCTTAGGCGACTTCCTCTCTGCAGATTTCTGGCAAAAACTCGGAGAGTAAATAAAATTGCCGTAAAAAGCTTTTTAAAAAATCTGTAGCTCGGAATCGACTTTACATTGTAGCTCCCACCACTCATTTAAAAAATTAACACACACATTATAAGTGGTGTAGGAAGCTAGGCCGTAAAAACTACAGTCCCTCTAAAATAGTTTGATTTGGAAGCCTTCTTGACTTATGTATGTATATAGTTTTTACGAATTTGAAGTGTATCTGCATGGACAGAATGTCTGCCTTTCTCCTAGAGAGAACAATCCTCCACTCGCCGAACAGTTGTCGGATCATATCGGTACCTGCGTACAAAGAAATATGGGGAAATATAAGAGCGAACATGCTTGCTATAGGCTGGCATTACTTTACGACGTAAATACTTCGACGTTAAACTACGCAGGCTAGGAATAATCGAGTGATATCAAACCAGTTTTCACTCCTTCTTGGGAGTAGACGCATGAATTCTCTGATAAGAAGTAATTGGAACTACATGTGTGTGTGTTTGTCATTACAATGGAGACATGTTAGTGTGTAATGAAAAAGACCAACACCATAGCCTTGATCTTCTCTTAAGGATCAGGCAGGTATCTCAGATTTGAAATTGTCGAGCACTTTGGATTTTGTGTTTAGCACGGATTTCCATGGTGGAAATTCTGTTTAATGTGTTTTCGTATCATAATAAACCGGGGAGTTGCAGTGTGTCACATTGAATCGTCTGCCACTTTTACGTAATTTAAGTTACCGCCATAAGTAAATATAATAACATTGAGTTTAAAAGTTAGATGCACAGTCAAAAGAATTATGAAATGATTGAACTCTACACTAACTTAGTTGGACGTATGAATTCTGCACTGGCTTGACCATGTCGTACATATGAGAGATAGTGTTTCAGCAATTGGGCTATTGCGCTATTTCGCAAACGGGGAAGGATTTTCTCTATGATCAGTTAGGTGCTTCAGTTAAGGATTGATTATTTGATTGATATATTGAAATTATTATGGATTTATATTATTATTATTATGGATATTACGACTTTGTAATCAAATCTACTCAATTTTAACATTTCACAGTGGGAGTTAGGTTTACAGAATGAAAATCACCGCACAGACTTCAACGTACTGTGGTTTTGATGATGATAACAGTCGCTCTTAATACTAATCTATCTAGAACTTTGTTCACTGTCCATAACTGCAACACAATAGCGACAACAAACGCCACAAAGGAAATGTACGAGCTAAGTTACTACACTTGAATATCGGAAATATTATATTACGAAAATGAGTTACAGCTTACAGAGAATATTACCGAAGCATTTGCTGATAGATCGAATGATTCGATAGTAAAATTTTAGTTTATAACATAGCCTTAGCCTACGGTAAGGTAAGAAAAAAATGTCGTATTAAAATATATTAAAGAAGGATATACAGAATTGAACGAACTTATACGCGAAATTGCGTGTCTTCCTTAAGGCGAAAGGAATTATCTCACCCAGACTTCACGTATCCCTAAAAGAAAGATAGGAAAAAATACTAGCTCTACATTGAAATCCATGTTGGGTGGAAACTAACAATCCAAATACAGGCTGTTATGAACTTAATTAAGCTAAAAAGGTCCTTCTAACACCAACTGATTGCAGATAGTCCATATCAGAGTTATTTTCTTCGTTAATTATTAAGCCACGCCGAAGTTTTGATGAACCTATTAGGTCAATGCAGTAGTCTAGTAGGTAGACCGTTGGCTTATTAGACGTAAGGCCACGGTTCAAACCCCAGGTCAAACATCAAAACGAAAATAGGAAAAAAATATTTCTTCAGCGACTTCCTCTCAGCAGATTTCTGGCAAATACTCTGAGAGTAAATAAAACTGCCATGAAAATTTTCTCAAAAATCTGTCGTTCAGAGTCGTCTTTAAACTGTAGGTCGCCCCCTCATGTACAAAATTAAAGCACACAACATAAGTAGTGTGAGAAGCTAGGCCGTAATTCACTGAAGAGTTGCAATTGCCAATTATGTGTATATTAGGTCAATGCATTGTGAATTAAAACCTCACCTACTAATTCATCAAGTAAATACTATCATTGGAATGTGAACCCGTTATATGGCCTTCAATGCAAAAGTTTGTTTGTGGTTCTAAGGGACAATGAACCTTTTGTTAAACTGATAGTTGAGCTTCAGTTTTATCCATTAGCGACAGTTTAATAACGTCTCCTAATAATAGATTGAGAGGCTTTACATGCCAATATTATTTACTTAAAAGTTTTTTTTTAATGAAAGCAGTCTCTTCCAAATTTATTTTATCGATATGACAGAATTGAGGTTCGAACACACGAATTCTTTTCTAGTAATTCAACAGACTATCCACTATTTCTCTATTTTAACAATTATTCTTATTAAACATAACAGGATAAAAATATATTTTTCCTGCCATCCTCCTGTCAATTTACAAATTCCTTATGTACACACTTGTTAAACAATGAATAAGAGTTTCAGAAATCTTTTGTAGCATTTTTGTTTTTATTTTTTCTTTCAGATGCAATTTCAATTTTGTTTTGAGACTTATTAGTAAATGAAACGTTTTCTAACGGCTTTTATTTTTAATTTTCATTCCGAATCGAGATCCCCTTATGCTTTAATTGATAATAATGGTGGCTGTTGGTCACTTTTTCTTGCGGCAAGTCTGCTGAACTTTACAAAAAAAAAAAAAAAAATACCAACATTTTACCTTATAAGCCACAACGGTAATGCTGTGTGTGTGTACGATGACGATAATGCTGATGCTGATGACGATGATGGTGATGGTGATGGTGATGGTGATGACTGTGACGACGACAATGATGATAATAATGAAAAATGTTAATTGAAGCAAAATGCAGGAAAGATCAAAATCAACATGCCGCCATAACAAAAAGTAACTTATTTAAGCGTTTTTTTTCTGTTTGTTTTTGGTTTTGTTTCTTTCCTTTTGTTTTTGACCGTTTGTGTGCTGCTGACAACGTCGCTGACATTGCGTTAATTATTTTATCGAGTTTTAGAGGCAACCTATACAAACAACCATGCATTCACACTCACACTGGCCTGGCTGAAGAGCAGCAGCCAAAGATTGAAAAAAAAATTGTATTTTTAGAAGAAAATGCAACATGTAATGCTTACAAAAAACTAACAACAAAAGTAACGAAAACTTATGAATGCAACAACATCGACAGAAAACTGACAAAGAAAACAAAAAGAAAAAAAAACAAATAATAAGAGATGGAGGTTACCACTTAAGGAAACGCATAAAAGCTCATGTTAACAGCTGCACATGTCAGTTTAGCAGCACAATACCATGGCAACAACACAACAACAGCAACGATGACAACAACAAAAAAGTCGAAGTCAGCAGTAATAACAACATTGGCAGCAATCGCTGCCATCGCTGGCATAACATACAGCACACAACACACATTGGTTGGAATGACTGTGTATTTATTTGTTGCATGTTAAAAAGCGGCAGTTGTCAGTCAAAATCAAACTGATGAGATGAAAAACTAAATGCAAGAAAATACAAAAACTCATACTCATACCCATACTCATACTCCTGGACAGACACGGTGATAACCAATTTGATCTGTTAAAAATTAAGTAAACAATGTATGATAATGGAGATCACAATGCTTGCTACCCCATTACCATTACTGACGCAAATTGAAACTAAAAGGAAAAGAAATTCACATAAAAGCCACCAAAACTCATGGAGAAATTCCATTTAAATGCTTTTGTTCAGAACAATTTGATTGCATTTTGATTAAATTGATAAATTTACGCATGCTTATGCGTGCAATGGAAGTATTTCTTACCTGATATACCTAGCTTTTGTGTTCAATAAGTTACTCAGAAATATACCCTTAAGTGTTTCCCAGAAACTCTATTGCTTGATTACTTGGCTTGCCAGTGTTTGAGTATTAATGAATAAATAAATTCTAGATTTACTCACCATAAACTATTTTTATGCAACTTATAACGAAAAAGAATATTACAGTCGGCCAGAGTAGATTAAATTATATCATGCATGAGTCGAAAGACCAAATATTCCATAACATGTCCAAAAGCCTTATTCATATAAATATCAATCACACTCATACAATATCTTGTATGAATACAACAATTAGAAGATCTATTGGTGCCATTAAGTGTGGAATATAAGATCGTTCAAATGTCCGCCACGGCTTCGATGGGTGAAACGCATACGAAATGTGCAATTTTCTAAGATTTTTAAATTTTTCGTTGGCTCATGTGAAATATATATGCTTACTGTCTTGTGTGTTGCAATTTGTAAATATAAGTGGTGGTACATACAGTTTAAAGTCGAATCCGAATGACAGATTTTTGAGATACTTTTCATGGCAATTTTATTTACAATCTGAGTTTTTGCTAGAAATCTGGTGAGCCAAGACACACAAAGAAAAATTTGCAACATGACACATACATACATAAGTACATAATTGGCCATTACAGCCCTTCAGTCAGGATTACGACCTAGCTTCTCACACCACTCTTGTTGTGTGTGTTAATTTTTTTAGACATGAGTGGCGGGACCTACAGTTTAAAGTCGACTGCGAACGACAGATTTTTGAGAATTTTTATTTTTTAACATTTTCGTGTAATAAGTCACCTACTAGACTACGGTGACTTTTGGCCTACACACAAAGCCAAATTCCGGTTCAGGATACAATCAAAGCATTCGGCTGGGAGCTGCACTTCGATTTCTACAAGAAATTCGGAGTTTGAGTGACAGTTTAATTGGAATGAAATCCACAAATTTCCTGAAAGATGGAAATGTGTGTAGCCAGCAATGGGCTAATGCTTTAAATAAAAACTTTTTTTATATTTCCATTAAAAAATTGTGTTTTATTTTTGCAATCAACCGCTCATTTCGTACCGGTACACCTGGTGTATAATAATTAACATTTTCTGCTCTTCTAATTTTCAAGCCTTCTCATCAGTTAGGCTGTCTACCTTTTCTTCACAGGGTTACTCCATTTCTCCTACAGTTACCTGAGAATATAACTTCGTAGCAAACTTTCTTCCTCTCAATTACTTTGCCTTTGTTCGGCTTGTATTTTAAATCTCTTCTCGATTAAAAGGTCTATTGGAACTGTGTTGCTGATTATGAAGGGATCTTGTCGTGAGAATGTTACATTGGGTGGGAAAATTAAAAGTTTTAATTTAAAAATGTTACAAAACAAAAACGATTTGAAATTTTGCTTTGCCAAATTTATTTTTTGAGTATGAAACGATCGAATGGATCTTAACTTGAAGAAATGTAAATGCATGGTTTTCTCTCGCGGGGGCGTAATTTCGTCCACTTATGTGATTAATTCTTGCCCCTTGGAAACTGTGACTACATTTCTTGATTTGGGAGTATTATTGGATATGAAATTGTCTTTTATTGATCATATTAGTATGATGATTGGGAAGGCTCGGGCTGTTCTTGGTTTTGTGAAAAGATGGGCTAGGGAATTCATTGATCCTTATATAACGAGACTGCTATACATTTCACTTGTTAGACCTATTTTGGAGTATGCGTCTATTATTTGGAATCCATACTATCGTTGTCATAGTGATTCAATAGAGTCTGTGCAGAAGCAGTTTTTATTATTCTGTTTACGTGGCTTAGGATGGGATTATGCCAATGGGTTTCCGTCATATGAGGCTAGATTAGGTTTGATAAAACTTCCAACTTTGGAACGTAGAAGGACTGTTTTAGGGATTTGTTTTGTTTTTAATCTAATTAAAGGTGATATCGATTCTGAGTTTTTGCTTTATAACCTGAATTTCAGTATTCCAGCAAGATTTTTACGACACTATCGTCCTCTTTCTTTAGATTTTTATAGAACTAACTATGGATTTAATTTTCCTTTTCGTAGATTATGTAACGATTTTAACATATATTATGATTTTATTGATTTTAATAGTAGTGTTTGTAATATAAAACGTAGCTTATATGCTGACGTAAATTTGTAAATTATTATATAAAAATGTATTTTCGTTCTTGTTATACGTAGTTCATGTTTATTGTAACTTTATTTCAGCTTGTGATTAATTTCTGTAGCTGTTTTATGTTCTCGTTGCCATACTTTTCCCTTACCCGCTATAGTCCGGACTGTAGTGTGTACGTGTCCCTACGTAATGGGGACGAGCCCTCCGCGGTCGGGTGAGGGTGGGTTAGTGTGAGGCCGGGGACGTTCGAAAAAAAAAAAAAAAAAAAAAAAAAAGAAACAATTTTCGTACACTTTTTCGAGTGTATGGGGCCGTATCTAGGCAATGTCATCACGAATAATGGCCTTCAAATGCTCAATTGTCTCTGGCTTGCCGGCGTCAACAGGCTCATTAATGGCGCCCTACAGAAAATAGTCCAACGGTGTCAAATCGCAGCTTCTTGACGGCCAATTGACATCAACATTTCAGCTAATTAAACGGCCATTAAACGTTTGGCGCAATAAATCGATTGTGGCATGAGATATGTGGCAAGTAGCACCATCCTGTTGAAACCAAACATCGTTCACATCAATAGCATGAAGAGTGGAAACAAAAAGATCGGTTATGGTGCCCGTAATGGTTGCGCCATCCTCATTTTAAAATAAATATGAGCCAGTGATGCACCAAACAGTCACTCGTAATGGGTGCATTGGCTCCTGTAAGGCCACGTGTGGATTTTCTGAACCCTAAATATGGCAAGTTTGCTTATTACGCATCCACCAAGATGAAAATAAGCTTCATTCGAAAATATGAGTTCTTTTTTTTTGGCAAAATCTCGTTGGTTCAACAAATCCCAAAGTTTGTCAAGCGTAAATCGATTCATTATGTTCTGTGGAGATAATATACTGAATTTTGTGATAGAATAGAATAGCATAAGTATTGCCAGATTCGAAATAACCGATGGTTAAAATTTGAACCGATAGATGGCCCACCCGATATATGATTATGATACCCTTTTGCGCCGATGTTCTTTGTTCAGTCGGCATAAATATTTTCGGTCTACTTTGCTTTGCAGCATTGAATTGCTGAAAAAATTATCACAAAAAATTCTGATGTTAGTTGGTTAACAACGCCATGCCGATCACTCGAAGTCTATTTTATTTCATACTTAATGGGAACATGTTTTCTTTTTATTTCAAAACTAAAATGAGTATTCTTTCTGAGGCACCCTTTATGAACTGAAACTCTATTATATTTTTGTCTTCTATATTTTGTTTTTTTTTTTTTTTTCTAAATTTAAATAAAACAAAATCTGTAAACAATTCCTAGGTAATGTTAAAATAAATTCACAAACAAAATGATTTTTATTTAGTGAAAACATTTTCTTGACAGACTGTATAGTAAATAAGCCTCTGGAAATGTTCCTCAAAAACTGTTAAGCTCGATAAATATTTCATTTTGATTTTGTGAATCTCTTGGCCATTTTCGCGTATCTTTAACAAATACTGGCGTGACCGTTTCTTTAACTGATTAAAAATTAAAGAAAAAGAAACCGAAAGAAAAATAAATTTTTTCACTTAAAGCTTATCAATGACAAAAGATCTCGTTGTAAACTTTTGCCATATTTTGTATGTGGCTGGTAGATTTTCCAACATCAACAAGTTGACGATTTTGTTTGTGTATGTTTCATGAGATTTGGACTCAAATTTTAACGCTTCACTGCGTTAAATGTATGATTTTTTTCAGTAGAAGTGAAGATGCGGCAAACGCAGCAGCTGTAGAAGGAATAACAACAATTGTAAGGCATAAGCTCGAAACAAGACGATTGGGGAATTAGTTTTAAGCGCCAGGCGACTATATGCTACGTGTTAACTTTAAAGGAGACAGAGAGAGAAAGAATAACAAAAAGACTGACAGTATTGCTGATATGACCAATACAGTTACAATACAGTTACAATGATTAGCGCTAAGTATACGTAAAGAAATGATGATGTGGGTCATGTCACCTTAAGGGTCTTTATTACAAGTTGCCGTTAAACTTGGGTTTAGTTAAAGATACCTTTAACTAAAGGGAACTGTAAAGCTACCTTTAACTTCTTTTCGTTAGTACATCCTAATGATAAAATAAAGTTAACTTTTTCAAAAATATGGCAGTGGCGAAGCAATGTCGATAACACTGCTCAAATTAAACAAGTTTTATTTAAACGCAGTGGCAACGACGGACTTCTTTTATGTGTTATATTTGCAGATTTAGTTTATATTTGAGGTTGCCATATTGAAAATAATATATACCTATGTATGGCAAGTTTAAACATAAACTTAACTTTAAAAGTTATCAGTAGGATGATCTTCCCTTTAGCTTAATGCTCACTTCTACCTTATCGTCCACTTATAATAATGAAAAACAATTTATCTGCCCATTAAAATCCTCCATTTAGTTAATGACAAGTTGTATTTAATGGGCCTAAGGGCCATATGGTACTGCCATTATCATTAGATTGTAATAACGAAAAGAAGTTAAAGCTGACTTTAAAGTTCACTTTAGCAAAAGTTACCCTTAACTAAACCCAACTTTAACGGGAAGTTGTAATAATGGTCCTAAGAGTAAAAATATTTTTAAACATAGGATTTTTCAACGAAGGATTGCAA
Organism: Sarcophaga subvicina; assembly: GCA_936449025.2. Lineage (NCBI taxonomy): Eukaryota > Metazoa > Arthropoda > Insecta > Diptera > Sarcophagidae > Sarcophaga > Sarcophaga subvicina. The sequence goes on from OW388081.2 coordinate 32,888,189, forward strand.
ACATAAGGTGTTTAGAAAAACTCGTTTTTGATTAAGAAATTTTCATTGTTTCACAGAAATTTCATAACAAAATGCTTATTTTGAGGTGGAGCTTTACTTAATTTGCATGTAAAATAAGTCCTTAGAGGAGAACTGCTTAATTTAAAATAAAATGATTCATATCTCGAATCAATCCTGGACATGTAGTCCAATGCTTCCTTTCTTTTTCTCTAAGCTGCTGTTCTATTGCGTCTCATCTTAATATTTTCATCATAAAATTGTGCGTTTCTGTTTGTAATACTTGCTTTCATTGTAGTTGTTGTTATTATTATTAGTATGGTTATGGTGTTTTGTAAAATAATCTTTCAATGTAACAAGTGTTGTTTAAACTTTGTTGCCGTTTTGCTCTTGAGGTTGTATTTTCCACAAAATTTGTTTTTTTTTTCGTTGCTTTTACTTCAAGTTTTGTAGTTTTTATCGCGAACCATACACAGGTGCTTGCTTGTTTTTCCCTCTGGTTTATGTTTTTAGCAGTGAACAGAGAAGAAAATCCATACAATTTTGCTACTTTTCTTATTATTTATTTAACTTCTTTTTTTTCTCTCCATTAGCTGAAGATGTATGTTTTTCTTTACAAAGTAAAAACATATATTTTTTTTTATATGAAAATTTCATGTGTACAGAATTTTAAAAAAATTGTTTAACCATATTTAGCCACCCAGTAGGAAATTTAATCAGCGGAAATATTTTGATTTAAAGCTTTATGTATGACAGCATAAAATACATTTCAGGTAATTAAGAAAGACGTTTCAACGATAAAGTCAATTAGTGTCTGAAATATCTTTAATAAGCTAAGCGGTGAAGAGCTTTGATTTGCACACAAGTTATACACACATTGTTAATGTGAAAGCAAATCCTTTTACAGTTTCCTAACAGATTGTTCTTGTATTGAATATTCATCAAAATATTGTATATCAGACGAAACGAAATAATTTTTATTTCAATTTCTCCAATTTATTTCGGAGCTTGTTTTTAATTCCATGTGGTTTTATTTGCAACTACCCCTCATGGGAGCATATGGCATCCACAAAGCATTTCTGCCTTGTTTACGTTTCCTTAATTTGTTTTTGTTGTTCTAAGCATCCGATTAATCTACTGTAGCATGTCCCAGGATAATAGGGCTGCCATCTATTGTTGCCTAGAAACAACATCCTCGGAGTATTTGGTGTAGTGGTATGGAATCTTGCTGATTGTTGATTCCTACCTCTTTTCTCAATGGTGGCGGTAATACCTAATCTTCCTGTGATGTAATCCTTTTTTCCATTTCCAGATAGTGATGAGGCTTCTTAGGTGGATTGCATTGGAGGGGGTAATTAAGCCACTTAATTTGAGATTCGGAAATCATGATCAGCGATTATTTTTTTATTCCACATTAGGTTGGCGTCAAAAAGCATAACTTAATTGGGTCCTATAAGATCCAAATGTAATACCAAATTTATCTTTTCCCTCATACACCTAACTTAACTTACTTACTTAAGTGGTCATTACAAGCCTTTAGTCAGGATTACGACCTAGCTCTCACACCACCTCCTATGTTGCGTGTGTTAATTCTATGCATATGTGCCGGGGTCTACGGTTTAAAATCGATTCCGAATGACAGATTTTTAAGATAGTTTTTCATGGCAATTTTATTTACTTTCACCGCATTTGCCAGATATCTGCTGGAAGTAGCCGAAAGAAATATATTTTCTTTAATTTTTTTTATATTCAAGATGTCTCAGCCAGGAGATACCATAAGCCAACATCATGCTTACTAGACTATGACTACTTTACCTATAACTCCTGAGTGTTCTTTACAGTCCTCCTGATAGTTTTTTGAAAGTGTGAATTCAATTCAATTTATCTTTGAAAATACATGTTCTGTCAATAAATTCTGACGGAACAAAAATTTTTCAGGGTTCCATAAATGCTGGACAATGAAAAGATGTTCTATCTTATTCTCTTCTTCCGCAGAATCACAGCATATGCAGAAATCGCTGTGAGAGATTCCCATCTTTCGAGTGTATGCAGCTTCTATCGTTTTATTCTGGATGTCCAAGAATACTTAGTTTCAGAAGCCCAAGTGCCTGACAATGACAGAAATGGTGTTCTGCGATCTCCTATTCGTTCTCATAATAGCAGCTTATGAGAAGTTATTGTCAGCCATTCACAGCCTCCGAACGAGTGCTCTTAGAGTACCGGTGTCCCGTTATAACTGCTATGCGGCTCGTTAGGAGGATTTGGTTAGGCTTAACGCAGATTTTGTTCAGCATATATCGATATTCGCCCAGATATATCTGGTCCTTGAAAACTTAGGTTCACTATATCATCTTCCCATTGTATTCTGATTCTACATACTTGAAAATCTTTTTGTCCTTCGATATCAGTTTTAACAGTTAGACTGAGGCTAACATATGTTTCAATTCTTTAATAACGCTTTCTATTGCTGTTGATGATTTTTCCCATTCCAACATAGTCGATGAGTACTATATCATGCGTATTTCAATATCCTGATAGCATGCCCATACCAGGCGACTGTAATATCATTGCTGACTTTGGCGTCAGTTCACTACGTTCAGTACGCTTAGATGATGACCGTATTAATTCTCTGAAATGAAGAAACCATAGTTCATCATTCATTCATTCATTACCAGATATCAAGGCATAAGTTCAAGTTTTTTATAGGGGATCAGCTTGAAACACTGCTCGGAATAATCAATTTCTTGGTTGTTTTTATGCCGATAGAGCCTCAGCTATCTTGATCAACTATGCTTTGCTGTTATGCAAACACTTTTTGGACGACTCTTTTGATGTTGTCGTCGGCAATAGGCTCTTTCAGACTTTCACCGCATGTATCATACTTGGTGTTTATTTCGCCCGGTTTAATTTAGCAAACCACTCTCAACGGTTGATTTTCCCGATGCAAAGTTCAAATAATTTTAATCAAGCAAAGCCTTGTCTTAAACAGTGTTTGTTCCTTTCGGCAAAAAAACCATAATTTATCTTTTTTTTATTTGTTTTTACTTTACTTACTGAGCGCTTCAGTAGTGGTAATTTTCATTCATTCATTTTCATTCAGGATTACGACCTAGTTTCACACATCACTTATGTTGTGTGTGTTGATTTTTTCCATGAGTGGTGGCACCTACGGTTTAAAGTCGACTGCAAACGACAGATATTTGAGAAACTTTTCATGGCGATTTTATTTACTCTGAGAGATTTTGCCAGAAGACTGCTGAGAAGTCGGCGAAGAAATATTTTTTCATATTTTGTTTCGTTCGAGATGCCTGTCCTTAACCTTGCTTACTAGACTACGGCGACTTCATCAAACTTACAAAAGTTGCTTTTGCCCTGCCATACAAACTAATTATCCGACTATTAGACATACCTTTTAATGGATAAGATTAACTAAAAGTCACCGTAGTCTAGCTGGTCGTGGATTGACTTATTAGATTGTGTTTCACCTCAGACATCTGAAACGCTATATGAAAAAAATATTTCTTACGGCGACTTCCTCTCTGCAGTCTTCTGGCAAAAACTAGAAATGGTATCAATCGTGGATTGAAAATTCTGATGCATCAAGAGTTGCTTGTTTCTCAGCATGAACCAATGATTTAACCTAACGCCATAAAAGGTATTCCAGTGTCGTTAATTTCTACGATCATGCCCGCCCGTTAACAGAACCGCTTCTGGAAAGAAGTCGTTGATGTTCTTCTTCATTTAGTTTGAAATGAACCCAATTAGCAAAAATGCGAACCGCTTTGTTTCAATTTTTGCGCGAGCAGTAGATTTTACGTATGTAAGCGCTAGACAGTCGAAGGCCAAAGGCCAACAGGTTGAGACTAAAGACAAACAGATATTCTTGTGCACACAATTTTTTGTCTTGTCGTTAGTTCTTAATCATGTTGACCTATGTTGATCTCTAAGAGCTTTTCAACAATTTGGAAGCCACTAATTCCTTATGTTATTAATTCTTTATGACTTTGCTAAACTTTAATAAATAAAAATGTCAACACAGTTTGACACACTCAGCAGTCAAGCCATTATTATGAGAACTATACGCATTACTTCTCATGCAGCGGTCTGGCAACTTCTAGAACCTTATGTGTTGTTTGTTACTGTTTTGTTTTGCTTTTGTAGTCTTTCTTTGCAATTTTATTATAGTATTGCCTGAGTTTCTTTATTGTTTATTTTCTTATTTGTTTTTCTTTGCAAGTGTATAAATCCGACTGCAGATATTATTTGAAGTAACCATGTACGTTAATATTTGTATCGTAAGTGAAATTCTTATCATGATGACTACTTTCGATTGTCATACTGATATGCTTGCCATCTAATGAAATAATTTATGTACACATCAATTGATTGTTTTAATTTAGCTTTCTTTATCACGTTGTTGTTGTCAATTTCTTTAACTTTTTTTTTTCAATTTGAAGCCTATTTGGAAAAGTTTAATCTTGCAAATCAATCTGGTGTTAAATATGTAATTATGTATCTGCTTATTGTTGTTATAACCTCTAACACTAATTAACTAATAGACCGGTAGTTTCCTACAGGGTAGACTTGCTCGTTGTAGTAGTCATTTTTATATACTTGTACTTACGCTATTCATTCATAGAAGTAAAGCTTTTTGTATCTGTAGCTGGGTATCTATCTGCCAGTCTGTCCGTCTGTTGCTTTTTGTACCACTTTGGTTTATTTAAGAGTCAATGAGGCGCTTACAAGCACGCGTCTTAATTGCTTTTAATGTTTGAACTTTAAGGTTAAAATTGCTACGTACCGTACCCGTACCGTACATGCATACATACTGCATACAAGCAAACAAACAATGCCATAAGCGTATAGCATTTAATGTATTAGTACAACGTACATACATATAAACGCATGACGTTCGCCGAATGCATTATAAACGTGCCTTCTTATGTGTCAGTATGTCTACTGTATTGTACAATATATTTATCTATGAAAACCATTCGGTTTTTGCTCTATTGCCGCTGTTTTGCCCGTATGTAGCATGTGCTACACCTCTTTTGCTCTCTCGCTCTGTTGTAGTGTGTTCGGACTGGTGTTTTACTTTATTTTTTTTATATTTATTTTCATCATTAGTTTTATTTTTCATAAATATTGTTTTTTTTTGTTTTTGTTTTTGTTTTATTATTGTTGTTCACCACCAGATTAAATGCGAAGATGTCGATGCATAAAGATCACATAAAAGTTAAATATCCGTTGGTAATTTTTACTTCGTTATGGCCGGTTGTTGTTGTTTGTTCTTTTCTTCTTTTCATTTCATTTGAAACTTCATCATGTTGTGGATGTGTGTGTCAAAAGAGGCTAAAAGTTTATTGGAGTAGAGTGCTGCCTGTATAAATAATTAATGTTTCTCTTAATATGGTCTGTTGTTACCAGACACTAATGCTGAAATCTTTTTTACTTCCACTTGATTGATGATGAGACGCATGTAGCCTATCCGTACTCTGACACATACACACATATGTACATACCATACGAGCAGTTAAATTAATTTTTTACATTTTGCATAACATTATCGAACAGAAAAGACAATAAGAAATAAAGTTTTCTAAAAATTATGTTTTGCGGTAATAATAAACATAAGGGCATTGATTATAAATAGGCCTGGTCTTGTTAATGGTCAAATCAAAACAGTAGTTTTATTTTTCTTTTTGTTTTTGTAATTGTTTTTAACAATTTTTACATTTTTTACTGGAGGTATTAAGACCGGTATTGAAATTGATCTCTCTCTCTCTTCTGTTTCTGTAATTCAAAAATGTTGTTCAGTTTTTTTTGATTTGTTTTTTAATTTTTTTTTTTGAGTTTGTAAATACAGTCGCCGTAGTCTAGTAGGTAGTGTGTTGGCTTATTAGATGTAAGGCCACGGTTCAAACCCCAGGTCAGACATCAAAACGAAATATGAAAAAAATATTTATTCGGCGACTTCCTCTCAGCAGATTTCTGGCACAAAACTCTGGGAGTAAATAAAAATTGCCGTGAAAAGTTCGGAGTCGACTTTAAACTGTAGGTCCTGACACTCATGTATAAAATTAACACACACAACATGAGTGTTGTGAGAAGCTAGGCTGTAATCCTGACTGAAGGGTTGTAATGGCCAATTATGTATGTATGTATTAGATTATTGTTATTATTTGAAGTTCAATTGGCATAAAATCGGCAGACCTATTCCATCAGACAACTATAATTCCTTATCATCGCAATAGTTTCATGAAGCTCTTTACAAAATCCTGGTTTTGACAACGAATTGTGTCAAAGAATCCTTCGTTTCAGGTTCCCAACTGTGCAACAATGGCAGCAATATTATGTTGACTGTGGTCTGCTTTCCTGTCATTAGAGCTTCTGTAGTAGGTGTTGTGATGTATTTCCAGCCTCCGTGCGTATGCACACAACCAATTGTAACTACTACTATGCTCCTAAGGCAGTCTTTGGTAATGGTAACCGCCAAGTTTCTATTGCAATCTTCTATTCCAGGATTGTCTGGGTTCATTATTTCATCTCCTTCTTTGGAAATCCGGAAATTTTGGCTGTGATAATTTGTCTTTGCCTCTGCAAAAGCACAAGAATGAGCGGCAGGCCGCCAAAAAAATTGCTTTTGTTCTTCTATGACTATACTCGTACATACCTATTGAAGTTCAATATTTTTGCTCTAATTATACACATTTCGAACCGTTTCGAACAGTGATTACGGATTCCTATAATTTGTAATACGTTAGAAATCTGATAATGATGCGTTAATAGAATTTAGTACCATAATGTCAATCCTGAAATCCATTTAAGAAAAATTCGATGATAGCACTATGTCTGGCAATATCACTTTGTCCATGGGGCCGTATGATTTCAATCTGGTACTACTCATTGCGTGAGAATGACAGTAGCCAGGCCATAACAACGTTTGCTAATATTTCTCCTGAAAGTATTATTTTTTCCAAAAATCCTTACATCACTCCCTATGTCCAGTGCTTCTCTTTAAAGATGCAACAAACGTTCGGTAGCCTCATTAAGTGAAGTACACATGCCTTCTTTGAATAGTCCATTCATATTCACAAGCAATCTATGAAAATCTGTTTTGAGTTTTGATGACGTACCACTTTATCATTTCTGCCACCCAGAACTAACGTCCTGTTCTCTCTGTTCAGAAGGGTAACATCGAACAGAGACCAAAGGGCTATTAATGCTTGCAGACGATGCAGAGCTGACGAAAGTATTTAGAAACATACTCCATCCGTAAAGACTTTATTTACGGGTCTGCCTATGTTGTCGTGGGAAGATTAGCTGCCAAGGGCCCTCTATTATCCGTCGATGCTTTGACGGACACTACTCGTTGAAGTAAAGTTGTGGCACCCGTAGGAAATTATATGCCTGTCTCTGGTACCAACAGTGGCGGTAAACTAGCGGGCCGTCATATGTGATACGGTAATAAAGAAGGTGAAGGAATAGAATAAATGTATGGAAACGGGAGAGGGTAAGTCATTCTCGTGTAGTTATTGTTCTCGAAAGTTACCGCAAAAATTTCTTGTCCAAAGGCATTGTCGCGTAATCAGCTGCAGAGTTTCTACAGTGAACTCAATTGGATGTCGTGGATCTGGACGACATGTAGTTTGAACAAGTCGGCGTTAGCTGCCACAAAGATCAATCAATGTAAGGCCGTGCAATTCGTTCTTATTCGTTCTTTAAACTTTTAACTTTTTAACAGGAAAAATATTTTTAAAAGCATAAAGTAAATAATGCATAGTAATTTTGATTAATTATTTTATATTTTTTATTAAAATAAATTAAAAGCAAATATTTTTGTGTGAAACACTGATTTATTACAGTTCGACTATCAATTTGTAACATTTCTTGTGCAAAGCCACAAATTAAGTTATAAGATTTGCTTTCAATGCCTGTCACCATACCATACCGTACACATCAACAGCAGCGTTGTATAAAAATTTGACAGATGTGAGTAGAAAAGTGAAACCAATTGCTTGCTATAATATTAATAGGAGTACGAGTACGACAATAGATCTGTTATCTTAAGCCATGTACTTATTACAACAATTTTGTACAAGAAACAGTATATTGGGTGGGCCATCTATCGGTTTAAATTGGAACCATTGGTTATTTCGAATATGTCAATACTTATGTCTATTCTATATTCTATTTTGTAACAAAATTCTGTATATTATCTCCACTGAACATAATAAATCGATTTACGCTAGAGCAACGTTGGGATTTATTGGAATAGATCGGCCAGCGAGAACCTGCACGACGATGTTAATTTTGTCAAAAAATCATCTTTGAGGATGAAGCTCATTTTCATCTCGGTGGGTACGTTAATAGGCAACAATGCCTTATTTGGGGCTCAGAAAACCCACAAGTGGGCTTACGGAAGCAAATGCATCCATTACGAGTGATTGTTTGGTTCGGCTTATGGAACGAAGGCATCACTGATCCACATTTCTTTGAAAATGACGGACGGCACAACCATTACGATAAATGGACATACCTATCGCACCATAACAATTGATTTTTTTGTACTCGCTCTTCATGGTATTGTTGTGAACGATGTTTGGTTTCAACAGGAAGGTGTAACTTGCCACACATCTCATGCCACAATTGATTTATTGCGTCAAAGGTTTGATGGCCGTTTAATTAGCCGTTATGCTGATATCAGTTGGCAACCAAGAATATGTGATTTGGGCGCCATTAAAGAAAAGTGTTTTGCCGGCAAACCAGAGATAATTGGGCATTTGAAGGCCAGCATTCGTGAAGCCATTGCCGAGATACGACCTCACAAACTCGAAAAAGTGCATGAAAATTGGTCCGGTTGAAAGAAAAATACAACTCGACTTTTAGACTCTTTAAATAATAACTATAGTAATTGTTGCCCGATTTGATCAGTCAAAGTGCCAATCTCCTCACAAGATAATGCACTTTCAGAATGTCATCACTTATTTTATATCTTTTGATTAAAGTTTGCTCCTATGATTGGACAAACTTGAAAATATATGAAAAAAATTCGCCTTTGTCAAGTTTACATCATCAAACTTCATAGAATGTTAAGTCAAGTAATATATATATATATATGTATACGGTTTTAAAGGCCCATCCCTCTCCTTACTAATAAGGTTTATTTTTTTGGACATCGGTTCGGAAATGTTTATGTAATCAATTAATATGTGCGTAAAGTCCCAAAAAATACAGTTTTTGTCAAATAAAACACGTTTGGAGGGTTCAAGAAATATAAAAAAAAAATATTTTTGACTTCTACTCAACAAAACTCTTAACTTACACTATGTCATTAGCTGGGTGTATTTCATTTTTTTTATTTTGTCTCATAGTGCAATAATATTATGTCCGATAAGCAACTTCCAATTTAATAATGCGGTTCTTATATAATTATTGTCCTCTTTGAGGAGCTCTTAATAATTTCAATACTTAATAAAATACTTGTTAAGATATTTATCAGATTGAATAAAATTATAGACATTGTCACAGTGAATGTTTAAATTGACAATAAAACATGAAATAATCCAAACATGTCATCAAATAAAATCAAATCAAATATTAGAAAGCAAATGGTAATTGATAGACATATACGCTTAATAAATGAAATTTACGCTGTCATGTGTTACATTTATTCGTAATGACAATTTAATTGTAGCCTTCCTTAGGGAAAAGCGCTTGGGAAACAAAAAAGAAATAAAACATGTATTATGTCCAGTTGCAACATACATACTATTATATGTATGTATGTGTGTATGTATGTATGTATGTATGTACGTGTATATATGCAAGCATAAATCTAATAATAATGAGCCCAACAACCTGTGTTAACAAGAAATTTACTACACTCGCTCGGCGATGTTTATTTAGTGTTGACGGTTATTTCGTAACACGTTGACGTTTATTCTATAAGGTTAACCATTTAGTGATTTCACAACAAAGTGATTTAGTGTGAATATTATTCATGTAATAATAATGTGGTCAGAAATATTGCTAATGTTAGTGAAAATGTGGCGGATATTGTACACTGATAAGCAAATTTTTTTTGTCTCTAATTCAAGATTCATGGCAAGGACCACAGTCAATGCTAAGCCTTCATTACTTGTAAATATTTAATCCACGCGTATTTCTCATCACAATCTAGGAAAAACTAGAAGATCTCCTTATTATTATGCCTGATCTTTCTTAGTCTTTAAATGCGTCGTTCAAAGCCAGTTTTAAAAATACGGTACGAAAAGAGTATCATTATCATTTGTCTTATTTACACCCATCAGATGTGTCCCCAAAGTGGCGGATAGAGGGAGTTGTAAGCAAGGCACTGGGTCATACTCGAGAATGTATTTTAACATGTTATATGACTATCACAAGTATAAAGTGGGCAAATAAATATGGACACACCCTAAAAAAAAAAAAGCAACATACTTAAGACAACAAAGAGGATGTTAGGGATACATACAAGTACAGAAAAGCAATATCGGACGAAGACCAAAGGAAAAGTGATGCCTCTAGGGTGCAAGACGATGCAGAGCTGAAGGAGGTATATTGCATACCAATGTTGTCTTGAGTAAAACAGCTCCCAAGGGGTCGTTTTTATCTGTCGATGCTTTGACGGACAATAGTCGCCAGAGTAAAGTTTTAGCATCGGCAGGAAATTATATGCCTGTCTCTGGTACCAGCAGCGGCGATAAACTTTCGGGACCGAAGGTTGCATCAACTAGCTCCGTGATAAATGGTACGTTAATGAATAAGTTGCAGGAGTTGAATAAAGGTATGAAAACGGGTGCGGATAAGTAAGTCTTGTCCAAAAGCATTGTCGCGTAATCCATCCAGAGAAATATCCATAAAAAATATCCATCTGAAAGAAATATAAAATTGCATCCAGCTTGTTATTGTCAGTCGAAAGTAAGGTAAGCCATTGACTAACATCCTTAAGGTCAGTAGATTTTTATCCAAACATATTAGGTTAGGTTAGGTTAGAGAACGTGTACTTGTCAAGTACAGTACCCGGAGGTCGAATTGACCCATTGTACAACGTCCTATTTTCTCACACCACTTATGTTGTGTGTGTTAATTTTATACATGAGTGGTGGGACCTACAGTTTAAAGTCGACTCCGAACGACAGATTTTTGAGAAACTTTTTCATGGCAATTTTATTTACTCTCAGAGTTTTTGCCAGAAATCTGCTGAGAGAAAGTCCCCGAAAAATACTTTTTGTATTTTGTCTTAGATGTCTGGCCTGGGGCTCGAACCCTGGCTTTGCGTCTAATAAGCCAACACACTACCTACTAGACTACGGCGACTTCATCCAAAAATATTAATGCTGGTCCATTTCCATCTGGTAATCCAATGGACTCTGAAAAAGAGATCATTAAGAACGCAACGACTACGTCTAAGAATGTGAAAATGTCTTCAAGTGTAGATTAAGCACTGATGACAGCTGTTATAGATTGGTCTGATCCTGATGGTACAATCATGCCAGAAAGTAGAAGCCCGGAAGATTGTTCAAGGGCACAAATTGTGAACAAAGGTATTTAGCAACTACTGTCTTAAGTCTAATCTGGAGGTAATAGGTTGATCTGAGCTGCCTGTGAGACTAATAGTGGCAATATGTGTTTCGAGACTTGTAATAATAGTGGATACCATAATGATGGTATTATAGAACTAAAAGATTAGTTGGGGATCAAAAATTTCTTGATTTTGATATCATGGAGGGAGATGTAGAGTTCGATATTAGCAACAGGGCCAAAAGGGCTGCTGAAATCGTCTTAGTCCAGTGGGTAGTGTGGGCAGATATCACCAAAATCAATATGAAAAAATATTTCTTCAGCGACTTCCTCACAGCAGATTTCTGCCAAAATCTCTGAGAATTTTTTTTTTTTTTTTTAAATTCAAAAATATTTATTCAAGAAAAGTATTAAAATTCACAGTTTATGTTTGCCTCTGCGTCTTACGACATTATTGAGGCGAGTTGGCTTAGTATTCTTAAAATAAATTAACAAATTTTAAATAAATAGTATCTAGAATTTAAAAGAAAGAAATAATTATAATTAAATAAAAGTAATTACAAAATTATATACTCATGTACATACTACATTAAAAGCATTTCTAAATTATTTAAGAACTAAGTTTTAATGTTGGATTTAAAAGATGAAATTACATTGATATCTTTTAAGTTTTGTGGTAAGTTGTTATATTCCACACAACCAATAAATTCAATTCGTTGCTTGGTTTTCTCAAGTCTGCATCTCGCAATTTTTAAGGTTGAACTGCTTCTGGTAGCAAAAGTTGATTGATTACGAGTGAAAGTTATTGTGCTATGGCTAATGTTATGTAGGGATTTAAATACAAAAAGAAGTACTTGCTTTTTATATATTCCGTTTATAGGTAATATATTCTTTGCAATTTCCTGGTACAATCTTAAGGTAGGGTACCTAATTGGAAGGTTGTAGACGTTCTTGAGTGCTTTATTTTGTGTTCTTTGAAGAGATTGCAGCTCTATGCTATTCTTATATGCATATATAGAAACCAAATAATTCAAATGGCTCTGAATTAATGCCTCATATATAATTAGTTTTGTTTTTTCATCAAATTTGTATTTAAATTTGTATAAGAGTCCAATTACTGGAGATATTTTTGATTTAATGTCTTTAATATGCAAGTTCCACGACAAATTGCTTTGCAAAGTCACGCCTAAATATTTTACTGCGTTTGTTTCAAAAATTTCTTCTCCATCTACAAAAACACTAAACTTTGGTGCATTAGTGTTTATGTATGGTTTAAATCTTATAACTTTGGTTTTTGATGAATTAAGAATTAATTTGTTTAACCTCATATATTCAGAAATTAGAGCAGCATCTCTTTCCATATACACTTTTAAAACGGCTTCATGTTTGTATGGGTAAAATAGTGATATGTCATCGGCATACATATACAGTTTTCCGAAGAGCTCAAGGTTATTGATGTCATTAATGTAAATTGTAAATAAAAGTGGGCCCAATACACTGCCTTGTGGTACACCATGTTCCACATTTCCAAGACTACTCTTGCTATTGTTTAATACAACATATTGATTTCTATTATTCAAATAACTTTTAAACAGGTTTAGTTCGACTCCTCTAACACCATAGAATTGAAGTTTTTCTAACATTATATCATGATCTACAAGATCAAAGGCTTTTGAAAGATCATAGAAAACACCACCAACAGCATTATATCCTTCGTCCAGTCCTCGACATATGAAATTTACTACATTAATTACAGCATCTTCAGTACCGCTACCCTTTCTAAACCCAAACTGGCAATCATACAGTAAATTATTATTTTCTAGATATGTTGTGAATTGTTGATGAATTAGTTTCTCAAAAATTTTATCCATTATAGGCAATAGAGCAATAGGTCTATACATATCTACTTTATGTGCATTAACAGCTTTTGGTATTGGAACAATTTTCGATATTTTTAAAATGTTTGGATATTGCGCTGTTAAAATAACATTATTGAATATGTGTAATAATAATGGTGTGATTTCATTATTTAAATTTATGAAAATTCTTGGCGACAAGTTATCATGTCCAGGGGACTTATTATTTGTAAGGTTATTAATAATTTCAGATATTTCTTCATTTGTTGTGCTTCTGAAATTAAAAGTCTTATTACAGTTCCTTAGAGTTCGTAGTCCATTACATGAATCGGCGGGAGAATAATCAATTTGTTCTTTCATGGTTTTGGGAATTTGTAAAAGGTATTTGTTTAAGAGCTCACATTTTATCGCATCCTCCATTATTAGTTCGCCATTTGAATTTTTCAAATTTACTTTGGTTTTAACACTCCTTCCCAGACTTTCATTTAAAAATCTCCAACACTTTTTAGGATCTTGCTGAATGCTGTGTAAGTTATCATGATAATATCTGTTCATTGATTCCTTATAGGCAACTTTAATAACTTTACTTATTCTTTTTAGGCTGTTTAGTACATTTGCATCATTTGGATTTCTTTTCCTCTGTTTTAGGATTCTTCCCTTAAGAATAAATAAGTTGCGCAAGTTTTCATTAATCCATGGTGCTATTTGTTCTTTTAATAATTTTTTTCTTGTTAGTTCAGACGTAGAGTTTTTATTTGCATCTGACAGGCATTTTATCAAACTAGACGCATCAATTGATGAATTTCCACTCAAGAAATTCGAACTATAATTTAAAAAACATTCCTTAAGTTTGTTATAGTCACATTTCTTTTGTACAAATTCAGTATAGTCACAATTTTGTATTTTCTTCTTAACTTTACAAGAGATCATATTGTGATCAGAAAATTCACATTCAATAACATCTATAAATATGGAATGTGAGAGATTTGTGAAAGCGTTGTCTATAGATGTGGCAGATATTGGACGTGTAATTAAAGTATGACAATTTTTGAAGTCATAACTTTCAAGCAAATTGAGCAAAGTATTCGACACTTCATTCAAAAAGTCAATATTTGAATCACCAACAAAAATGCAGTAGTTTCTACCAAATAACTCCATTACGTTTTCTACAATATTGTAAAAATCATTAACATTGCATTTTGGAGATCGATAAAATGATACAATTTTCAGTGGTTTTCCATTAATTTTAAAGTTCTCCAGAGTTAAGACAATCAGGTCACAAAAGCTTTTGTTTTCACATACTTGTACAGTATATTGTAAGTTATTTTTAACATATACAGATGTTCCTCCGAAACCATCCGCCCTACAACAGTGAACAGAATTATATCCAGGTATATTATAAATTGATGATAGCGTTGAATGAAACCATGTTTCCTGAATTGCAATTATATTTGGTAATTGTGGAAAATTTGAAATTAATGTTTTAAATCGATTAAATTTTTCAATTGACGAAATGCTTCTAACGTTTATATAATAATAAATAACAATTGCCATGAAAAGTGGACTTTAAACAGAATGTTCCGTCAATCATGTATAAAATAAAAATAATGAGAAACTAACGTTGTAATCGTGACGGACTGTCATGTGTTTAAAAAGGCTGCGGGTGTTGCATACGAACTTACGAGCTTTTTACATCCCAGAAGGATGTGACTGTAATCACTAGAAAAAGGGTTTGCGGTTTAGCAATAAAGACTAATGGGTTTGGGTATTTACTGATGTCAGTGGCCCTCAACTAGAAAGTAACGAGTTTATCTGCATTGCTTCTGATTTGACTGAACAGTCGATAAGAATAAAAAACAGTGCCACAATGTATACTGTAAATGAGCCCAACAACTTTAACCCTGTACGGTTACTCTTTATTTTTGTACATTAAGGTTACTCTTCGTTGAACCGACGAACACTTTTCGACGAAGCTCATTTACTCTTTATCATATAATTCTTTTATGTTTGACCAAATTTCGCTCTTTTTATGAACAATGTTGGTTGATAACGAAAGCTTGTAGTGAAGTCGTCGTGGTGTAGTAGGTAGTGTGTTGGCTTACTATTCGTAAAGCCCGGGTTCGTATCCCAGGTCAGACATCAAAAATGAAATATGAAAAAAAAAATATTTCTTTGGCGACTTCCTCTCAGCAGATTTCTAGCAAAAACTCTGAGAGTAAAATAAACTGCCATGAAAAAGTTTCTCAAAATTCTGTCGTTCGGAGTCGACGTTAAACTGTAGGACCCGCCACTCACGTATAAAATTAACGCACACAACATGAGTGGTGTCAGAAGCTAGGCCGTAATCCTGACTGAATGGTTGTAATGGCCAATTATGTATGTATGTATGTAGTGAGTAAACGTACCCTGGCCACCCAGGATGGTCATTTTTGTACAGTAAGGTTACTTTTCGCTGAATCGAGGAACAAAAAAAAATTTTTTTCCGTCTACTGACTTCAAGCTTTCATTATCAACTAACGTTGTTGAAAAAAAGAGCGAAATTTGGTCAAACATAAAAGAATTATATGATAAAGAGTAAATGAGCTTCGTCGATTCGACGAACAGTAACCGTCCAGGGTTAAGAAATATTTGTAAGACATTTAAAAACTTACCCTTAGCAATAATATGGTTTTGAATAAAAAATGTTCTTTAATAATTCGTATGTATGGTAGATAATATTATAAAAAAAATTTTATTTATTAAATTATAATCAAAAGTTTTGTTTTGTTTATTTCAAGAAACTTTCAAAGCAAAAATAAAAGGATTTAACACTATAGTATAAAATATTTAAAAATAAAAAAAATAATAAACTTAATCTCAAATAAAACTGGCTAATATTGTAACAATTATTATGAAAATATGAAAATATTTATTGTGCTCATTACGAAATTTTAAATTAAATTTACTAATTAATGGTATAGTTAAACTATGGAATATCAAAAGAACATTTGCAGTACTTAAAATGCAAAATCAAAATATTATTTTCTTTTTTTTATTAACAAAAAATCAATTGATTTAATTTTTTTTTTTGTTTGTAACAAATCTTTTATTAATTTTTTTTAGATTTTTCTATAAATATTTACATGCACACGTTAGATCATTTGTAAATGTATGTAATTATAATTAACAAAACAAAATAATACATAAATATTTAGAATAAATTTATAATAAATTATTTTAAATTTAATTAATTTTAATTAATTTTAATTTTAATTTGTAATTTGAAATTTGTTTTTATTTTAGATTTTTATTTTAAATTTTTTTTATTGTATAAAAATAGCAATATAAAGCCCCCACCATTTACTAATTACATTACAGAAAAACAAAAATTCGCTTTCAGAGATTTTTTGTTTTGTTTGTTGGTTTGTTTTTTTTTTTTCTTTTAAACAAATTAGAAATAAATTGCAAGAATTATGAAATTATTAACAAAGTTAATGGAAAACAAAAAAAAAAAATAATAATCACATAAAGTAGTATTAATTTATTTTATATATAAATTCATTATTTTACAACTGGCTTCAAATATTCATTTAAATTATTGGCAGTTTAATTACAACAAAGAAAAATTACACAAATACATTATAATATTTATTATTGTATTATTATTAAAACATTTTTTATATAAATATTAAAAAAAAATACTTGGCATTAAACATTTCCTTAACATTTACATAAAACTTAAAAGTAAATGTTATTATTTATTTATTAATTAATTAAATTTAAATATTCTTTAAAGGCAATCATTATTTCGATAAAATCAAATAAACACTAACAGGTGTCTTCTTTTCCTATTTTTTTTTTTATAAAAATTTTTTTTCTTCATTGAAAATGGCAAGTATTTCCTAAATATTTTAGTTTTATTTGCTAATATTTCTTTAGTTTTTTTCTTTCCCTTTTCATTATATATCATTTTCCATTAAATATTTACATATTTATTGTAGTAAATTTATTTAATTTAAATATTTTAAGTTTTTTTTTATTGGTACAATACTTCTTATTTCATTTTGTTTTAAAATATTTCTTAACATTATCTCTTGGATTTGATTTTATTTTTAATTTTTTTTATTTTATTTTATTTTTATTAAGATTTGGCACTTTTTATAGTACAATTTGCTTTCTTATTAAATTTATTATGATTTTATTTTATTCTATTTTAAATTATTTTTATAGTAAAATATTAATAGTTTTGTTTTCTTTCTTTTTTTCATAAGATTTAGTTGAAGAGTAAAAGTGAAGACTTAAAATTGGAGCAGATATTGCACTAAAAACCAACGAAAAAAAAAATGTCTTTAAAAACTATGCCACAAAATACAAAAAAAAAATAAATACACCCAATTAACTACATAGTCTGTGTTAGCTGCGTTGTTCAGTTAGCTGAGTAGAACTCAAAAATATTTTTTTTATATTTCTTGAACCCTCCAAACCTGTTTTATTTGACAAAAACCTTTTTTTTTTGATATTTTCACAAAAAATTATTGATTACGCAAATATGTTTGAAGCAATTTTAAAAATTCAAAGTTTTTTAGAATTACCTTTCAAACGGTATACATATACATATGCTTCAAACTTATATGTTATGAGTTTTGATGGTGTAAACTTGGAAAATAGTTTCTTCCTATTTTTTCAAGTTTGGCCATACTTAATAGCAAAATTTAATTAAAATATATGAAGTAGGTGATGACTTTCTGAAAGTGCATTATCTCGTGAAGATATTGACACTGCGTTTGATAAAATCGGACAAAAATTACCGTAGTTATTATTTAAAGAGTATAATGACCACGTCATATTTTTTATATATGCTGTCTCATCAAATGAACTTTAAATTAAAAAATTTCAAAATTTTTGATGGATCTTAAGTGTTTATTGAAAAATGTATCATTTTTCCGTTGGACCAACCTCCGGAGAAAGTTTGCGCAAAGCGAAATAATAATATTTGCGAAATATGGAAATATTAAACTACTTTTGGTAGTCGTTCAAACGTGCAAAGAGCAAATTCTCAGGTAAACAATCAAGATCCATCAAAAAATTTTGAAAATTATTGAAATGAAAGTTCATTTGATAAGATGACATATATAACAAATATAGCATGTCTGTTATACTATTTAAATAATTGTTGCGGTTATTTTTCTCCAATTTTATCAAACGCAGTGTCAATCTCTTCTCAAGATAATGCACTTTCAAAATGTCGGCACTTAAATCATATTTTTTAATAAAATTTTCCAACTAGGAACGGCCAAACTTGAAAAAATAAGAAACAAAATAATTTTTTCCAAGTTTATGTCATCAAATCTTATAACACATAAATTTGAAGTATATGTTTATGTATACCGTTTTAAAGGCTAATCTCTCTCCTTTCTAAAAAGCTTTAGATTTTTAAAATATGTTCAAATATACTTGGGTAATCAATAATTTTGTGTGAAAAGATAAAAAAATCGTTTTTGTCAAATAAAACAAGTTTGGAGGTTTCGAGAGAAATAGAAAAAGTATTTTTGAATTCTACTCAACCTAGTGAATGACTTAGACTATGTAGTTACGCAGGTGTATTTTCACTGTCGCACCGTGTTATTAGCAGGCGTTTCAAATCATTTAAACGTCTTCTAAAAATCAATGCAGGCTCTTTGTTATCATCGTATTAACACAATCGTTTTAGAACTCAAGCTAATCTTAAGAATTTTAAGATGGTTTGTCGTTTTAAAACATGTAGCATAGCTACCTCCCTAACTGTCCCTACGACCGAACCAGTAGACTGTATGATTTTGGAAAATGCTTAGCAACTTAATTAAAGCAGGTATCAGCCTTGTTGTTCAAACAATATCGCATCCGTAAAGATATTTTTTTACTGAAAATTATCTGAGGCACGATTCATTCATTTCAAAGTTATCAGACGATACTTTTAAAGCCAATTCAAATTTTACATGATTTTAGTGGACAAATCAATTCTAAGTTTTATGAAAAATATAAACTATTGACAGATTTGCTCAAGTTTGTCCATGCAAAATATAAAATTAAACCAAATCGAGCTGAGAGTTGTATACAAAATAATATTTTCTATCCCTCAAAACGAGAGCTGTCAAACTATAGAGAATAAATGTTTGTCCAGACAAATATTTTGCATGAACAACATGGATAAATCCAGTTTTAGTAACAAAAATGAATGAAAGCTACATACTCTATAAAAACAGGAATTTTTTGGTAGTATAAAGATAATTCAACAATGGATCTTTCAAGAGGAGCAGTAATGTTTGGTTCCAGAATGAAATATACCACGCCCATGGGAAAACTTGCGGATAACTTCCCAGCGGAAGTATATGCCATTGAATTGAGTTTGGATAGGATATGCAAAGAACAAGACAGCCGATGGAAATGGCAGCATATGTTTGGAAACGTATGCTTAAAGAAAGGGAAGCTAAAGAGGGGCAAGCACGGTTGTCAAACCAAATTGGCTTGAGGCAATAAACAATTTTGTTGCGAAACTGCAATAAGAGAAGATCTCAATCATGCATCAAACTATTCAGGAATAACCTGTGATTGACGATCGGTCTTTTGATAGGGCTATGCAGAATTTTTCAGAATGGGAATTGTCTCGAACCCAACATGATCATTTTGTGACGATGAGAATGCAGAATCGGACCACATTCTTGGAACATTGAGGCATTAATGTTTTCCAAGACTAAACGCCAAGAGCTGGCCAAGGACTTGTTATAATTGATACCGAGCACATTGTGAAGCTTACTAGGGCAATAGGCTAAAAGGAGACATCTACAAAGTTCGAGAGTGCTACAATATATCGCAGTATTAAGTCGCCGCTTCACTGCAACAACAGTAGGTGTCGTTTGGACATTAAACAGTAGGTCCCGTCATTCACTGATAAAATAAATACACACAATTGTGAGAGACCAATTAAGTAAGTAAGTATTCTAGATAGAGAGAGAAAGGAAAAAGTGCTGTGAAACACCTTGTAAACCACGCCGTACGTAGTATTATAAATTGTGAGAGACTGAATGGAGCAGTGGTTGGAGGCATCTGCAAAGTGGACGGCTTTAATTCATTTGGCAAGACAACCGGATCAATACAAAATCGTTCAAGCCAAAGCATCTCTTGTAGAAGCTGCGCTGTTGATTACTAAGGGCGACAATATCTCTGGGAAAGATATGAGCCTATTTTCTGTTAGTCAGGCGATTTTTATAACCATGAGTCTCTCACCGATATGGCAGAATGGTACAACATTCACATCACATGTATACCAGGTGACAGCGACAACACGGAAACTACAGAGCGAATGAATTGTCCAGATGGAACACAAATACCGAATTGTTTAACAAGTTATCTGCAAACTTACGAATGATAATGGGAATGTTTGAAGCTAATCCAAGACTAAGGTTAGAAAGAGAACACATTGTTGGAATCTTTATTGAACTTTCATTCTGGGTACTCATGTGAGATGCATTTGTGTGAACATAAGGATAATGACTTTTAAAGACTTTGCAGGGATGGGAAAGAGTTAGAAAATTTTCATTATCTATGTATACGGAAAATGCACAGCGTGATATCGTACGTAGATAGTCTCATTGATCTATAGAAGATTAACGTCGGGAGCTTCAGTGATTTCGTTATTAGTTCCCGATGGTTTCAGAAGTAGAAGAAAGGAATGATTGTGGTATCACAATGGACCATGCTCTTCTAGTGTTAACGATCACTTCTAATTGTCTACCTAAACGCGGCGGTATTTGTATTTTTCATAAGGTCGGCATCAATGCAAGCGTTAGAATTAACGTCCGTCCAAGCGATCCTCAATTTTTAACCGCATTTTTATTTGACAACGCATGCTTTGATTTCTGTACAGAGATTTGCATTTTCATCAGAGTTAAATGGAATGGAAAATGGTAGACTGTGTATTGGAAGTGGAGTGGAGCAGTGGAAGTTCGAAAGGTCTTTCAGTTAGCATAGTCCATGCGAAATTGGGCGGCTGAAAGAGCCGTCAGCAGAATGTACAGCCGAGAGACTTAATCTCTCACGTTAACTGAGTAAGCTCTGTAGTGAGTACGATATTACTGTTGTTAAGAATTTTACAAGGAATACCCAAACAACAATGAGAATATCGTGCATGCCATGAGATCTGTGCGTTATGGCAGTGTTTATGAAAGTCTTCCTATCCGCCTTTGAGCCTCTGCAGATGTTTTCGAATGATAACTTGATTGGCTGTCTGCACAAATTTATTTCAAATGAATATTTATATTCTTGCCGACAAACATATTGCCAATCAAGGCAATAGTTTTCAGGGAAATAAACTTTAGGTTTGTTTTAAACTGTATGGAATCTGTTAAAGGTTTCTCTGCGTAGTGTATGGTTTTTTGAACCTATTAGCGGTCTGAAATTTAAAAACAAATTATCTTTCGGAAACTGAGGCTGTTACTTCTGAATAAGAGAAATCTCCTTTCGGAACACTTGAAGCGCATAGAGGCGACGAATAATGATCAGAATTCTAGAAAACGGCATAACACTTTTATGTTACTGACATCTGAGATCGCGTTTTTTACGGTTGATAATCTGACAGAGGGTACATTGCTAAGTGAGGTGGATTGAAAAAAATTTCGGTACACGATGGGATTTCTAATGTATTTACGTAATTAATATCACTCGTAATACTATGTTCAGATATGCACTTTTATTGAGTCAATATATGGTTAATTGAGTACAATATTTTAAGTGTTCAGGCATAATAATATACGCAGTTCAGCTGCTCATTCAATATTCATTTGACAGCTGGTAAACAAAACAACTGGTTGTTTCAACAACATTGCTTTTATTTTTGTTTGTCAATTGTTGACATTCGAGTTGTCAAATATCAACAAAAACTGTTCGTTTAATTATAATATGCTCACTAAACACACTTATGACAGTGCTGCATTTTAAATTTTACTCAATGTTATAACAATTTCCGTATTTATTGCGCAGTTATTAATTGAAACTTTATATGACATATTGAGCTCAATAATGGCGTTTATTGCGATTTACGCAATAAAGGTGAATATCTGAATACCGTATAAGGTGACCGCAAAATGGTCATAATGCTGTATAGAAGGATATATTTTTTTTTGCAGATTTGTTCTCTTGAAGTTTATACAGTTTACACAGCTCGGAAAGGAATAACAATGCTGGGACATCTTTGGGACATTAGAACTGGCCGTCAAGACCATCGTCTTGATACATATAGATACAGCATACTCTACAAGTGTTGTAAACTGCTTTGAATATGTGTTACAACTAGTCCCATGGATTTATTGACAATTTTTGAATTTCCATTTACGTTTTTGGCATTTAAGAACACCATACATAGCCGTTAACTAAATGTAGAAGTTGTTGTGAGACAAAGTATATCTAATTAAAGGTAATAGCAAAAGATTTTTATTGTTTCTTATGACAGAACAAGTTAAAGCATGAGTAAAATATTTTTTTTTTGGTTTTCAGAGCAAACTTACCACAAAACTCTTCGCCTTACTACTATAGGAATAGAAAAAAGAAGTAAATTTAAATAAAATAGTAAGAAAACGTTTGAAAATAGAATGAAACAGTTTTCATTATAAAGTTTAATAAATAATTCACTTAAATAGTTAAAAAAAAAATTATAAAAAATAAATTCGTTTAGAAACTATGGACAGTTTTCTTATCATTTTTTTGTAAATAATTTCTCTTTCACTGTTTCACGGTGTGTGAGTATTTTAAAAGTACAATAAAAAAAAAATAAAAATTAAAATGTAAATGAAATAAATTCTTTGAGTTTAAAATAGCAAAATTCGAAATACGAGTATAAAATAAAATTAAAACATAAAAATAAAAATAAAAACACAAAAATTAGGAACAAAAAGATAGTAAATGTATGTGTAAATTGTGTGTAAAATAAAATTAAATAAACATTTGAATGAAATTTTATTAATACTACATATACATACATACATACATACATACATACATACATACATATATACTCTATACAAATATATGAAATAAAAAAAAAACATGTTAACTCTGCACGTAATTCAAGGGGAAACGCTAACACTAACACTAACGCTAACGCTAACAGAAATGAAAACACATGAAATGAATTTTAAATTAATTCTACCTGTTGGCCAGCAAACCATTAGCCGGCGGTAATAGTGTAGTGGGTGTAGTAGGAGCCGATGAAGCTGAAACGGCCACACCCAATGGTGGCAAGCCACTCGATGACAAAATGCCACTGACTAAACCACCTACAACACTGTTGCCACCACCACTCAACGCTGAAGGTGTGTTTGGTGCGGATGCTATACTTAAGGATCTTGGATGTGTGTGACCTGCTGTTAGTGCGGTCGTATTGAGCGTTTGGGCATTTGAGGAGCGATGATGTTTGCCTGAATTACCCTTTACCAAGCTGCCATTGTTCTTTTGGGCCATATGTGTCTGATAGTGTTTCGCCAAGTGTGCCTTCTGGCGAAAACTTTTACCACAAAGTGTACAGGCAAATGGTTTCTCACCCGTATGGGTACGTATATGCACATTCACGGAATATTTATCCTTGAAACCTTTCGAACATATGGAACAATAGTGTAATGAACGTTCTTTACGTTGACCCGGTGTCGCTGATGTGCTTGATGTTGACAACGATGGCGAGGTTGTTGAGGTTGTTGATGAAGTATTAGTGGAGTTGGAGTTGTTGCCAGTTGTGCCCAATAAGCCGTTACAATGTGTGGGACTACTGCTGCTATTTGTGCTGCTACCACTACTTGCATTACTATTTTGGCCATTGCGGTTTTGGCCATTCGCTAATGACATGGTTGCAGTGGTGCTTTTGCTATTACTGGAGCTGGTGTTGTGATTAATGACATTTGGATTGTTGTTGTTATTGTTATGGTTAATATTGTTGTTATGATGATGTATCGTAGACAAACTTCGCTTGTATTTCTTCGTTACTTTTGACGTTGAGACAATACGTTGTGTAGAAGTTGTTACTTCCGGCTTCAAAGGCTGAGGTGGTGCTTGGTGCTGTTGCTGCTGTTGTTGCGTTGATATTGTGGCTGTTGTCAAGCCACCAATCGGTGTCGCTTGTCTACAGGCATTATTTGGTGTAGTTGTTGATATCGCCGTTGTATGCATACTTGCACACAATTGCTGGTGTGTTGTTGTTATCGCCTGCATGCTGGCCGTATTTGTCGTTTGCGTTACTCCACTTCCATTTGGAGAAATTTGCATCATCACATCGTTTGTGCTGTAGTCAGTCGCACTTGAACCACCAGCTGTACAAAATTGTTTGATTTTCTCGAAATCATCACTGAAGGCATTTTCTAATGATAGGAACATGTCGTCTACTAAAAGGCTGTTTGATTGATTGCTATTATTGTTGTTATTGGTATTGTTGGTATTTGGATTATTTGTGACTGGCGTTAGAGGACCATTTGTGACAGGTGAATGTGGTACCACCAAATGGGGATTATGACCATTAGCGGCTTGAGTATCATCGAAAATTTGTGCAGCACTTAGAGAGGTATCAGAGAAATTTAAACCGTCCTATAATGATAACAAAGACACACGCACACACAAAAACATATTTTGAATTAATTTTTTGCAGTAATAAAGGGGAAAATTGTTGAAAGAAATTTTCTTTCCAATTAATTAAACGGAATAAAGCAATTGGCTACACTTACTGTATCAACGGGAAATAATATTCTTCTCATATCATCGTCTTTGACTGTGGGTGAAGATGGCATTAACGTAATGCCATTGTGCATATGTAGACCTTTGGCATAACCTTTTCCCTGAAGGGCACTGCGTAATAGAGATTCAGCAGAGTTCTGTAAATTAACAAAAATACAAAGAAGTTATTAATTGTAGAAGAAGACATTAGAAGTTTATTTTCAAAGATTTTCATTAAAATTTTTTTTTTTTTTTTAAATTTTCATACCAACCTGCTCATTGTTATGATCTGTCATATGCCAGTCATTATTATTGTTGTGAAATTGATCCAGCTGCTGGCTTATACTTAAAGCTGTTGCTACACTATCTGCAGGATTTGACATGTTACCACCACCACCACCACCACCAACGCTAGCTGTACTAGACACCGACATGGTATTGATTAATGAGGGTAAACGTTGATTGTTAACCAAACCACTACTACTACTGCTGTTCTGTGTTAAAACGTTCGCAGTATCCCCACTTACATCTTTACAACCGTCTGTACTAAAACCACTATCATCATAAGGATACTCCGACTTAATATAACCTGGAAAACCCAATAGGCTATCCAAATCCAAGGTGTTACTTAAATGAGCAGCAGCATCGGTATCACGTTTTAACCAGGGCTCATTACCGTTTAATACTGTCAGTGTATAGATCTGGCCATCAGTGGAAATAATATTCGAAATGGTGCCATCACTGTTCAACTGTGTTTGTGGCACGGGCGTTGAGTTTAACGATGAGGGCGTAGTAACTGGTGTGGCGGGCGAATGATGATTATGCGGTGATGTTGGATTTACATTGGCAGAGTGTAAGGGATTTAATGTATTGGCAGGTGTTGCATGATGCATTGCTGTAGTTGAGGAATTATTCGTAGAGGCAGTTGTTGCAGATTGTTGCTGCCAGCAATAGCGATCCAAATCTTCGAAAATAGTGGAAGTGTGCTCCTTGTCCGTTGACCAAAACTGTAAATACAAAAAAAAAACAATACATACTGAAATGTTGGCATTTAATGGTTCTATTAATTTAGTACTCTTAAGATAAATCAAAA
Organism: Sarcophaga subvicina; assembly: GCA_936449025.2. NCBI lineage: Eukaryota > Metazoa > Arthropoda > Insecta > Diptera > Sarcophagidae > Sarcophaga > Sarcophaga subvicina. The sequence continues at coordinate 32,914,385 of OW388081.2, forward strand.
GAGTCAAACATCAACGCATTTAAGTGCTAGAAATCTCCCCCCTTTATAAGCAACAACTGTAACTGTCATGTTAAATGTCATCTTATTGTACGAAATACGAAAAATCAAACATTAAAACGTTATTAAGCAACCAGCAATCTAACTTAATCGCTACCAATTGACATGTGTTAGAAGTTAAACACATACGAGTACATACAGTCTTATATACCATAAGACTAATCGAAAAACAAAAGAGAAGAAAAGTTTCTTTAAAGATTTTTAAATGCTTCCATATAAAATGAAAGGCATTTTAAACGTGCATTACAACATGTCATAGAAATTGCATTTTCTAAACTTCAAATAAAATGAAAATGGAAATACAAAAAAAAAAAAAAGAAATGTTTTTACCACCGCAATGTGGACATGTGGCATGATCTCAGTCTCTACTTCGATTATTTTCAGTTGCTGATCATGTCAATAACATCATACATGTTACCTTAAGGCACGTTATCTCTTTAAATGCTTGAAAAAAGACACGGGTTTTAGGTTTTTCTTTTCTATAAGCCTGGCTTTAAACAGTTAATTCATAAATTAAAAAAAAACTACATTGTTTGTAGAAAATTGGAGCAAATGTTGTTAAGATACCTATGCCCATACGTACATACATTCATGCGGGTAGTATACCAGTCAGGTTTCTGTTTTTTTTTCATTCTTATTGAAAATCTAAAAAAAAAAACAAAAAATTGATATGTTTTATGAAAAATAATATTAACAAGGGCACGTGCTGTATTTATAACAAGAGTTAAAACCTGATGTCAAAGAAAGGTCATCTATTTTTTTAGTTTTAATTTTCGATAAGTTAAAACGAAAGACTTAAGACACATACATTTTTTCCATATAGTCTATGTATTAATGTTGATATTTTACTTATCGGGTTATTAATAATAATTTGAAAATAACTGTATCATAACCATTAAATTGTTTAATTAGTTGCCGGGCAGTATCACAAAAGAAAAAAAGCGAGCGATGGGGACGCTTTCTAAAAAATTAACCTCATACTCGAAGAATGATGTCAAATGAGGCAACAGATAGGCATGATGATAGATATCTTGCATAGGCAAAGCTATATTGTCTTTGAACAAGCCTATTAGCAAATGCAAATTGTTTGTAAAACAATGATTTTTTCATTTAATAATTTATTCAGTTTCATTTTTTATTAAAAATAAATAAAATAAATAAAATAATTGCCGTGGTAGTGATTTATGTTGGCTTAAGGTAGCAAATTATTGAATATCCTCAACCCTTCGTTATCAGAAAGAATGCTTTTAAGAATGATTAGTAGTTTTAATTGAGATACAGATTGATAGATAGATTGATACAGCTTGTGGTACTTATCAGACATCAGTAATGAATCGTTTTTTCGCTACTCATAAGCACTCATGAAATTTTGAATATAAGTGAGCCAATAATATTGAAATTTAACTACTCTGATGATGATTAACTACTCAGTACAACGTTGATTTATAAATATGAGTACAATGGGTATGAGTACAATATTGACATCAAAATCATACCATTCGAAACATGTTTGATTCATAAAGCTACTGATTCAGATTCAAAACTTTAGAAAAATACTTATACATCCATACATACATAATTGGTCACGATAATCCTTTAGTTAGGATTACGACCCAGCTTCTCATACCACTGCTGCTGTGTGTGTTAGTTTTATACATGAATGGCGGGACCTACAGTTTAAAGTCGACTCCGAACGACAGATTTTTTAGAAACTTTTCATGACAATTTTATTTACTCCCAGAGTTTTTGCCAGAAATCTACTGAGAGGAAGTCGCCGAAGGAATATTTTTTTCATATTTCGTTTTGATGTCTGAAATGGGGTTTGAACCGAGGCCTCAAGTCTTATAAGCCAACACACTAGCTACTAGACCAGGCCAACGTCAAAATACTTATAATACTTATAAATGATTCGAGTGATTCGAATTATTCATCAAAAGGTACAGTCTTAGTTGTTGTTGCGTTTACAAAAAAAGAAAGAAGAAAAAGACAAACACAGCAAACAAAGCAAGCAAAGCAAACACACAACCTTCTCACTTTTAATGTTGGTACGCAAATCATACTTATTTTGGGATTCTTGTAAATGTTAAGTCATGGAGAGTCGAAATCAACAACATCATACGTGTTGTTAAGTACGAATATGATGAGTACTTCAAAGTTTGAATATGAGTAGTATGGGTATGATATTAAAATAAGTATGAAGGCGTATAAATATCAGTAATTATAAGTATGATGCGATTCTACTCATCTTTTTGAATACTCATTGCTGATCTTTGGTACTTATATTAACGTTATACAATATTTTGAGTTCTATCGGGTGGGCAATCTATCGGTCTAAATTTAAACCATTGGTTATTTCGAATAACCTATTCTGTCACAAAATCGATTTATTGCGTCAAACGTTTTATGGCTATCTCATTAGACGAAATGGTGAGGTCAATTGGCCACCAAGAAGCTGCGTTTTGACACCGTTGGACTATTTTCTGTGGGGCACCGTTAAAGAAAAGTGTTATACCGAGAAACGAGAGGCAATTGAGCATTTAAAGGCCATTTCTAATCGGAAAAACAATATTTCTTCGGCGACTTCCTCTCACCAGAGTTCTGGCAAAAACACTGAGAGTAAATAAAATTGCCATGAAAAGTTTCTCAAAAATCGGTCGTTCGGAGTCGACTTTAAACTGTAGGTCCCGCCACTCATGTATAAAAATTAACGTACACAAAATACGTGGTGTGAGAAACTAGGTCGTGATCCTGACTAAAGAGTTGTAATGACCAATTATGTGTGTATGTATGTACATATGTATTCGATATGTAGATGATATTTGTCTAAGTTGTTACAGTCTAGCAGGAGTGTGTTGACTTATTAGACGAAAGCCCTGGCTTAGACATATAGAACAGAACGTAATATGAAAATCTATCTATCTATCGGCCATTTTTTCTTCTTCTGGCAAAAAATCTGAGAGTAAATTAAATTGCTATGAGGAGTTTCTCGAATATCTGTCGTTCGGAGTTGACTTTAAGTTGTAGGTTCTGGCACTCATGTTTGGAATTAATACATAAATCATTGGTAATGTGAGAAGCTAAGACGTAATCCTGACTAAAGGGTTGTAATCACAAATTATGTAAGTAATTAAGATGATATTTGTTAATCTCGCATAAGAATTCTTACATGCGAGCAAAACTTGACAAAACAAGACTTTGTAATGTTGGACACGAGAGAAACACTAAGGTATCCAAAGCCATGAGAATTAACGTAAACAACAGGCTTAGTAAGGCAAGAGTTTCATTCACATAACTTTAGTTAGTATGGAGCAACTTGTAAATATCTAGTGAGGTCGACTGTATTGTACGGAAGTGAAATAAGGTTAGTTTTGAACACTATTATGCATTAACTGCGTTTTTAACTTTTATGTCAAAAAGAAAAAAATTGTGTAATAAAATTTTTCTTTTTTGTTTAATTATAAGTTTTAACATTGTATGTCAATATAAATTGAATTGTTGGTCAATTAAAATATTTGTTTTAATACTAAAATTTTATAAAATATTTAAAAAAAATTAAAACTGCATTGTTGAAACAAAAGACTTAAGACACAAACTTGCTTGATCTCTTTCATATGCTATGCGGCGAGTGTTAATGGCTGTTTTAATTTTTCTGGATTTAATTTTTTTGTTTTTTTTATCAACGAATTAGACAGGAAACAAAGTAAACATTTAACATTTTAGTTTTATTTCAATCTTTAAAAAAATGTCATTTTAATTAAAAACTTTAAATGTTAGTGCTGTTTCAGTTTTCCAATTCGTCATGACGAAATTCATTAAAAAAAAACAAATAACTTTAATAATGATAATAAACGAAGAAAAGTGAACATGGGGAACAAAGTTGCACACAATTATTGCTTAACAATTTAACAATTTAAATGAAATATATTTCGTTTAATTTTTTATTTTTTAATACAATAATAAAAAAAGTGCACATTCAAGTATAAAAATAGTTTTAATTTTTTCTTTAAAAACATTTTTTTCATTTTTAGTTTTTAGTTTTTTAAACATTATACTTGTTTTATTTAATTAAACTACAGGTGCTTGCTTTTTTAAAAAAGTTTCCAAACAAAATAAATAGTTTTTGGAGTTTAACTATTTGAAAACGAAATACTTGCATAAATTTAATTTTGTCAAGTTGTTTCTGTTGCGTTTGTCTATACACTTATGTATGTATCATATAATGTTTAACAATTTGTATTATTTTGTTGTTTAAACCATTATTGTTTCTAATTTAGAGGCTTCTGTTTTCAAAAACTGAACAACTTATGACTGGGCCACAGTAAGATGTTGTGGTTGTCGTCACAAGCATGCGATTTTGTGTTACACATTTTTGTGGTTTAACACTTGTTATTTAGACCATGTGACAGAAATACTAAAAAGAATTGTACAATGTGAACATAGTTTTGTTAATCTAGGAAATATTATTATTTTTAACTATATTAACAAGGTGTTATACCGAAACGTGCTAAGTATCTTAATAAAGTCAACTTCAAATCATATCATAATTTTATCTAAATGAACTAAAACTGCATGTTTAATATGGAGAAGTTTTGTTTTTGCTTTTAATTCATTGAGTAATTATTATAGATTAGAAAAAAATTACTTCTTTTCACAGTTTATTTCATGCTATTTTTTAATTTTTTGCCAAAAATACTATGGTTTTTTGGCACTTTTATCGTATAAGCATAATAAGAAAAAATAATTAATTTTTTGGAGCTCTCTTGAAGCCTTCATATGATGTTTTAAAAATTACACACAGATGGTTAAATTTAATAACATTAACTGCGTAAATAATAAAAAATTACACGCTTTTACTGTCATGTGTCATACGGTCATTCAAAATAAATACGAAGAAAAAAAAAAAAAACTACAGCATAAATCATGTGCAAACATCACAAGCCGTCAGTAGAAGCTCGTGATACATTGCCAACCAGCAAAAAATTTCTCCAAAACAAAAAAAATCTTGTATAAGCACAAGTATTTGTATATGTATGTATGTATATATTTTGAAAGCATTAAATTAAGAATTTCTTTTTTTTTCATTTTCTTTATGGTTATTTAACGTATGATAGATGACTGACATCAAAGAATTGCACCGAATTTTAATTAAAACAATCTAATCAAATAATATTAATGGTTTGGCAATGTTTTCCTCTGATTTGAAGTAGGTTTCTCTCAATTGGTTCACACTTTCTGATTGTTTCTTTATATCCAAACAGTCACTATTATTAATAATAATATTACAGGCTAATTTACAGTTTATTATAAGAGGGTAATGAATAGCTAATCAGAAATGAGCCTTAATTTCAATAAACATGCCACTCTCTTTTATATCCTAAATACCAAGCTTATACAAATTTCTGCTCTTTTTCTGTTCACGAAGTTAGTTAATTCAAGTTTCTGTCTTCGAAGTAAACTATGCATACATACATACATACAAACATAATTGATCATTACAATCCTTCATTCAAGATTACAACCTAGCTTCTCCATCCAACCATGTTGTGTGTGTTAATTTTACCCAGGACCTACAGTTTAAAGTCGACTCCGAACGACAGATTTTTGAGATTTGGGTAATTTTATTTACTCTTAGAGTTTTTGCCAAAAATCTGCTGAGAGGTAGTCGCCTAAGAAATATTTTTTCATATTCCGTTTGAGATGTCTGACCTGGGGTTTGAACCGTGGCCTCACATCTAATAAGCCAACACACTACCTACTCCACTAAGTCAACTTAACTATACGTATATTTCGTTGGTTACACGACCCCTGAACAGGCTTTCAATTCTGATTTTTTAACTAAAATACTAAATAGTTCCTATTATGAAAGCGGTTAACATCTTCCAGAGAGTGTCATTCAAGTATTCTCTAAAATATTGATATTACGCTAGAAAATCGAATGTGGAAACCTTACACTACACAATAACTATTGTATTATTCAATCCGGCGTAATGGCCACAAAGATAATCACAATCACCCCTAGAAAGTATTCGAGAGTGCCGGGTGTCTCTTGAGCAGATTGCAAAATATTTTGGACGGTGTAGGTCCCTGGATAAGGTAACATTGAACGTAATCGCAAATGCTGGCATAACGGAAAATTCCTTTAAATTCAATCCTCTACAGGGGAGCATTCAAATAATCAAAAAAAATGGGAAAGTTAACCGAATTGTAGAGAAGGCTTACACAGATATGGCCTGATGTGTATATTATCAGAACAAAATTGCATGAAACCTGACCAGAGTCTATCTTAGTAACCTTATAGGTCTATGGGTGCAATGTACGGAATCTGGAAATACCTCACAACGACACGACTTCGGCCGAAGTTGTAATGGTAAGGAGAACAACTTCTCTGTCATTGCCGGGTACTAGAGAACCTAACACAAAGGATTCCTTAACACTTAGAGTTTAATAACAGAACATTTCTAACAAAGGTGGATAGAATCTATGCCTTCATAATGGTATCGATACGGTTGAGAGAAGCCATCCTGTAGTTACGAATAAGTGGCGGAGTAAATGCTATCGAATTTCAACGCCAAGTAATCTATGCTCTGTGGAACGTCTGTCAATTTATCATCTAAACATAGACTCGAATTTATTTCAAAGTCGTTAAGCCGAAAATCTTGATTGTAGGGCCAACTAAAGCAATACTTCTTATTCTAATACTTCTTTAGTGGCTATATACAAGCATGTGGCCTTAAATAGAAGTAAGAATGGATGCTAAACACCATGAACAACCCCATCATTCCACCAGAGTCTTGCTCTTCTCTTCTGCTCATTCCCTTGCGTATATACCTGAAAGTTCTTTTTGCGAATCGTCTTTACTACTAATACACGTCACAGTACCAACCATCTTAGAGGCTTTATTTTGTACTAACGACCTATATGTCAGCATAAAGTTTACCGTACTCAGCGAAAACGTAGTTGGCATCATATCTTGAAGTCGCCTTAGTCTAGTAGGTAGTGTGATGGCTTATTAGACGTGAGGCCACGGTTCAAACCCCAGGTCAGACATATCTAACAAACCGAAATATGAAAAAATATTTCTTCAGAGACTTCCTCTCAGTAGATTTCTGGCGAAAACTCTGAGAGTAAATAAAATTGCCATGAAAAGTTTTTCAAAAATCTAATGTGCGGAGACGACTTTAAACTGTAGGTTCCGCCTCTAAGGGATAAAAATAACACACACAACATATGTGGTTGTAATCCTAACTGATGGGTAGAATTGACCAATTGTGTATGTATTGTTTATCAAACAACTGTCAAATTAAGTTGAACTTGTCTAAACATAGCTCCAATCTTGCCCTACCTTTATTTTAAGTGGACACTTACTAACTCGTCTTGTCAGCTGGGGTACCATACGCTGTAAGTAGTGGTTTAAATAGTCAAGCGTATAAAAAAGTTGATGGATCTTTGGGATCCTCTAGAATAATGATGCCCATTTAATGTTGACTTTATTGTGTGTTGTAAACTAAGTGTATTAGGAACAAATGCTCATTATTGCGACTTGCATTTCTATCGATTTGTTTCGTTGAATGTGTACTAAAGTGGAATGTAAAGTTTGCCTTGGTATATTTACTTTTCCATGCGGTTATTTGCATGACGTATTTTGTCGAAATATAGTATAACCACAGCTAAATAAATAACTTAGTTTTACAGAAATGGTTACAGTCTTTAATGACTGTATAGGCCTTTATAAAATATTCTATAAAAATACTGAGTTTAAACTGAATTGTAAATCTAAAGTTATGTATGCTTAGGAATAAATCAAAATATTGCTTACCTCATAACCCTGTAAAGTTGGATCCGTTGTACTCGCCGAACTGCCATCACTTAAACCACTAGCATCATTATGACTGTCACCATTCGTTCTTATACTAGTATTGCCGCCACTACCATTACCGCCGCCACCACTCCCATTACCACCACCATCATGGGTCATGGTTCTATCTGTTGTCGCACTGTGTTGATGCTGGTGTTGTGACCCATGATGTGTGTGCGTGCTGGTATGATGATGTTGTTGGGTCATGGCATGAGGAGATGGTTGCTGTTGCTGAGTATGTGGTAGGTGTGTGTGATGCTGGTGATGCTGTTGCTGGTGCTGCTGCTGTTGCTGTTGATGATTATGATGACTGTGATGTAGATTTACATTGACGCCAAGGCCAATGCCCATATCGGGCGCTGTAACAAAATCGAAAAAATCTGCTTTCGATATATCCTCAGGACGAAAGGATTCACTTATATCCATGCCAGTGGATGACATTTCATCGGTGCCAATCATTTAGGCAGGTTGTCTTGGCACTCAGCAATTTTTTTTTTTAGGAAAAGGGAAAGCCAGGCCAGCAAGTAAATATTTTCCAAGTGACGATTAAAAAAATAAAACAGGAAAAAAGGAACTGCAAAAGATAAAAGTAATTGTAATTACTTAACATGCTCTTTATAATGGACATTCTGTCTATTAAATTTAAATATTTTTTTTGTTTTATTTTCTTTGTGTTAAAAAACACTTATACGGCCAGTTATTTATGGTGTTTTTTTCATTCTGCTTCACTTAAAAATTTATTTTTGTAAGAAAAACAACAAAAAGAAAAATTGTGCAAAAATTTCAAAATAAACCTATAAATCTTATTGACAGAAAAGGGTGACAAAGTGTAAACACGATTTTGTAACCGTAGCACAAAAAAAAAAACAAACTAAACACAGTGTGAGAGCAGTAATAAAATAAAATAAAAAAAATAAGTACAGACTTTAAAATATTTCACAGAAAATGTCAATGATTTGCATAGAATGCAATACAAGATTTAAGCCAAAATCAACTCGGCAACAAGACTATTTTGAAATTTTGTCCTAAATTGTATGCTTTTTTTTCTACGTCTTCGTTTGTCTGTTGATGGTTTGGTTTTGTTTTTGTTTGGTTAGCTGTTAAGTGTTTTAAACTACTCAATTTGAGTGACGTTTTTTGACCAAGTCCAGTGGCACACGTAAACTGAAATTTATCGTAAAAAACATAAAGTAAGTTCATGTACGACTATAAGATGTCCTATACCTTAACGTACATATATAATTGGTCAGGGTTAGGATTACTACCTAGCTTCTCACACTACTTATCTTGTGTGCGTTAATTTTTTACATGAGTGGTGGGACCTACAGCTTAAAGTCGACACCGAACGAAAGATTTTTCTGAGAAACTTTTTCATGGTAACTTTAATACTCTCAGAGTTTTTGCCAGAAATCTGCTGAGCGGCAGTTGCCGAAGAAATATTTTTTCATATTTCGCTTGGTTGGAGATGCCTAATTAGCCAACACAACTTAACTTAACGTACATGCATACATAATTGCTCATTACAATACCTGAGTCAGGATTACGTCTTAGCTTCTCATACTACTTATGTTGTGTGTGTTAATTTTATACATAAGTGGTGGGACCTACAGCGAAAAAGTCGACTCCGAACGACAGATTTTTGAGAAACTTTTTCATGGCAATTTTATTTACTCTCAGAGTTTTTGCCAGAAATCTGATGAGCGGCGGTTGCCGAAGAAATATGTTTTCATATTTCGTATTGATGTCTGACCTGGGGCCTTACGTCCAATAAGCCGACACACTACCTACTAGACTACGGCGACTTCCTCTTAACGTACTGTATAGAATAATACATTTGCCTTACAATGCTTAGATGGGATTATGGACGGGCGTAATTCAGGACTGATAAAGACAATTATAACATAGAAATCACAAGTGTTCGTTAATATACATATATCAGGGGGATATTAATAGCATATTCTGGTCTACCACAATCCGAAACTAAGTTCTTTAAAGGTTCCTATTCATAAGCAATTCTCAAACAGCACGGTTAGAATTTCCTTTACAGAAGTCGTCCCAACAGACATGTACAACTCGGAGGCGTTACATTTTAGATAACTTGAAACCAATCAAGCATATGTGCCCTACGGTTAAAACGCTAGGCATAAAATAATGTTCTTTATAAACATTTTGTTGAACTTACTTAATTGGTCATTACAACTCTTTAGTCAGGATTACAACCTAGCTGCTGACACCATCCATGTTGTGCGTGGTAACTTTACCCACAAGTGGAATGACCTACAATTTAATGTCGGCTTCGAATGACAGGATTTTACGAAATTTTTAAAGGGAATTTTATTTACTTTCAGAACTTTTTATAGAACACTGCTGCGAGTAAGTCGCCTAAGGAAATATTTTTTCATATTTCGTTTTGCTAAGTTCCAAAAATCAGAGTAGCGGATGGTGTCTGGCCAAAGTAATCTGTATCTAAGTCTGTATTGATTATACTAACTGATCGTATTCCCTGCTAGTCAGGTAGAATTTTTGGCTAACAGTGCCAGCTAAACGTAGCTAATCTGGATGTTTGTAAGCCTTTTCAAACTCATCAAATTGATTCAGCTTTTTACCTCGGTTTCTGTATTCAAAAACTGCCTTTAAGTTTTGATTGAAATCTGTGATTCTCTATAGTCGCCCTAGTTGAGTACATAGTGTTTTGGCTTTTCAGCTCAGACATCTCGAATAAAACGAAATATGAAAAAATATTTCCTTATGCGACATTTTCTCTTCTGGCAAAAATCCTTAGAGCAAATAAAATTGTCATGGAAAGTTTCTCTCAAATCTGGCGTATGAAATCGATTTGAAACTGTATGTCTCGGCACTTATGGATACAATTTTTGCATAAGATATGGATGGTGTGAGAAGCTACGTTGTAATCTTGTCTAAAGGGATATAATGACCAATTAAGTAAGTAACTGTAATTATCTGATAAAATAATGTGTATTGCTATGAACGGTTTTATGTTATGTAAACGAATTTTTGCGCTGACCTTAGGTAAAGAAATTTCTGAGGGTTTTATGTGAGATATGAACAATTTTAAGTCAATGCCAGCTATAAACATTTCAGTTTCTTTCGTGTTCTTTAAGCGAATAAATTTTATGAATATTGCAGAATTGAGGCTCAGAGAGGTAATAACTGACCAACTCAAAAGTGTTGACTGTGGTTCTAGAACTCTGTTTTAAAATATGTTGCAAACATCAATTTTTTGATGGAAGTTTCTCCCTTGTTGATTTATTTTCTAACAAGATGAGGTTACGGCACAAAGAAGACCAAACTTTTCTTTCATCATAGACGTTTGGTCTAGTAGGTAGTGATAAAGGTAGTCGCCGTAGTCTAGTAGGTAGTGTGTTGGCTTATTAGATTTTAGGCAACGGTGCAAAGCCCAGGTCAGACATCAAAACCAAAAAAAAAAAAAAAATTCATCGGCGGCTTCCTCTCAGCAGATTTCTGGCAAAAACTCTGAGAGTAAATAAAATAGCCATGAAAAGTTTCACAAAAAATCTGTCGTTCCGAGTCAATTTTAAAGTCTAGGTTCCGCCACTCACATAAAAAATTAACACACACAACATAAGTGGTGTGAGAAACTAGGCCGTTATCCTGACTGAATCTAAACATCAGTTGCAGTTGTAATGTAGGGTATAAAACATATAAACGTAATAAATAAACTTAAAAACTGTTGGATAATAAGAAATAAATAAGAAATTGAACTGAAAACAGAAGGCAGAAATCAATTTATCCAAATAAATGAAAAACAAAAGAAACAAAAAAAAACTGTATTAAGATTTCTTAGTGTTTTTAAAGCCAAGCACAAACGATATACTCCAGTACAGAATGACAAAAAACAAAAACAAAAACACTTTTTAAACACATGTCAAATTGTTGCGCTATGACTACACTACACTACCTCCTATATGCCAGCAAATCACTCATACAGACACACTCCAATACACACTTCATTCATTAAGACCATAAAAGAATCTAATGTTTGAGGAAAAAGCAAAAGATAAAAACCAATATTTGATTTGTTTTTTTTTTGTTTTTGTTTTTCAAAATTACCAGCAACATTTTACACGGTTTGATCAGTTGCTGGTGCTAATGCAGCTTAATGCAGTGTGCCACAATATAAGCGGCAGCATTATTTCTGACTCTTGTCAATTGACAATTTCAGTGTGTGTGTGCGTGCAATTGTGTAAAATAATGTATGAAAATAACAGAAAAAGAAAAAGAGAAAAAACTCATACAAGCTTATACCCATCATGATCGCTTTACAAATTTTTTTTATGCTTCAAATATTCGTATGGAGTTTTACGTTTTTCGTTTTTTTCGATTTTTAGAGTTTCATTGCTTTTCTGTACGTAAGTCATTTCAATTATTTGGCGATTTTCATTTTCAATTCAGTGTAATTGGATGTTGTTGCTTGAAATCTGTCTATCTTTATGTGTTGTTCGCCATGTAGACATACACACATGAAATGAAATGAAAAAATCAAATAAAGTATCTCTATGTGGTTATATAAAGTGGACAGCAAAAGTCTTCGTACGGCAATATATTTTGACAAAAAAAAGTCCCCACAGGCTTAATACTCTTGCACAAAGTCCCGCTATGACTTCAAAAGAGTATTTAGGAGATCATTTGAGAGAACGGTTACGTAATCGCTAAACCTCAAATAAAAGTCAACCGAAAAACTTGCTCCTGATGCCACCAGAAAACATTAAACAAAACTTGTACATTCAATTCCCAATGGGTTAAATGGAGCGCTTGACCTTAAGGGATATTCTACTAAATACAAGGCATAACTTTTTCATATATTAGGCCTTTGAATTTTAAATTAAGTCAGAGTTCTCCTTGGGGCTACCTATGGAGTTATCTGAAACTTTTCCTTATTTTTCTCTTGTTTTATGAAAACCATTGAAAAATTCTTTGTTTTATAATAAAACAGTAATAAATTAATAACAAATAAAGTTCTTCAAATTGCTAACATATATTAACGTACTAAGACTTTTGCTATCCACTGTATGTACATATGTATGTCAGTATTGTATAGACATAAGATTATTTATACAGCTGTAATGCGGTAGTGAATATAGCAAATACTTGATGAATAATAATAACAAAAAAAAGAAAAAACAGAATTAAATAAGAAAATATTGAATCAAATTTATATTATTTACGTACGTACGTATGTAAGCTATTCACCGTGTATTATTGTAGAGAAATTATTTGTTTAATTTAAATGCAATTAAATTTAATGGGGTGTTATTAATAAAAACAACCGTATGAATTGCAAACTCAATATTAAATGAAACTCTTATGATTAAACTAACGTTAACGGGAAAAATATTTCAAATCTTATGCTTCATATTCTTTAAAATATTTTCAGATTGAAGAAAAATTGTAATCTAAAGAGGGTCCGCCAAAGGCTATCTTCTAGATTGGAATGGTTTCTTAACAAATATTCTTTTTGCAATAATCCTCTCGAAATGGCTGAGTTACGCCAGCTAGAAACTATAGTTCTATGACAGAAGGGATATTATCGATGTTTCAATAGCATCTTTTATAGGATATATAAGATAAAAAGAAGCCGTAGTCTAGAAGGTAGTGTGTTGGCTTATTAGACGTAAAGCCCGGATTCGTATCCCAGGTCAGACATCAAAATAAAATATGAAAAAATAATATTTCCTAGACGACTTTCTCTCAGTAGATTTCTGGCAAAAACTCTGAGAGTAAATAAACCTGCCATGAAAAAGTTTTCAAAAATCTGTCGTTCGGATTCGACTTTAAAAAAACTGTAGGTTCCGCCACTGATGTATAAAAATAACGCACACAACATGAGTCGTGTGAGAAGCTAGGCCATAATCCTGACTGAAGTTGGTTGTAAGGGCCAATTATCTATGTAAGATAAGCTTGTTGTAAGATTGCTTGACAAATTTTTTTTCGTAATTTTTTTGTTGCATTACAAAAATAATTACAGTAATATTGCCTCATTCAATTATATAAATTTTCGTGCTCTTTTTCGACAGTCTCAGCAATGGCATCACAAATGAGCCCTTCAAATGCTAAATAATCTCTGATTTGTCGGCATAACACTTTTATTTAACGCCCATAGCCCCACAGAAAATAGTCCAACAGTGTCAAAACGCAGCTTCTTGGCGGCCAATTGACATCACCATTTCGGCTAATGAAAAGGCCATCAAACGTTTGACGCTATAAATCGATTGTGGTATGAGATGTGAGGCAAGTTGAACCATCCTGTTGAAACCAAACATCGTTCACATCAATACCATAAAGAGCGGGTACAAAACAATCTGTTATCATGGTGCAATAGGTGTCTCCATTGACCGTAATCCTCAGGCCGCCTTCATTTTCAAAGAAATATGGGCCAATGATGCCTACGCTCCACAAAACTAACCAAAGAGCCACTCGTAATTGGTGCATTGGCTTCTGTAAGACCACGCGCGGGATTTCTGAGCGCCAAACTCGGAAATTTTGCTTATTAACGCACCCATCAAGATGAAAATGAGCTTCGTCTGAAAAGAAGATTTTTTTTTTGGCAAAATCGAATGTCACGGCCATCAATTTCAATAAATTCTAACGTTGCTTAAACACCCACCCGATATCATACGGCGTCTTCCTCTCAGCAGTCAGCATCCGGCAAAAAGACAAAGAATAAACCAAAATCTGTTGTTCGAAATCGACATTAAGCAGTAGTCACGCCACTCATGAATAAAAATTAAATTCTTAAATGAGAAGCTTAGTTGTAATCCTGACTAAAGGCTTGTAATAGCCTGCACCCTTATCAAGCACTGTCGTCAAGCTTGAAAAAGTATTTACAGGAGCAAGTTAAGCAAGTTTTTGCATTTGATTTGACAATGTTAAGATCATAGAAAATTCTTGTATAAAATCCTTGTTACACAAGCGAACTGTTTGATATGTTTTGTAGAGCAAATTATTAAATTATACTTAAGATTCTTAAGATTTTATTTGTTAAAATAGATTTCACCAAACTATGTATATCGCATATGATTTTAAGAACTAAATCCAAAATATATAAAGTGCGTTGAGAATG
Organism: Sarcophaga subvicina; assembly: GCA_936449025.2. Taxonomy (NCBI): domain Eukaryota; kingdom Metazoa; phylum Arthropoda; class Insecta; order Diptera; family Sarcophagidae; genus Sarcophaga; species Sarcophaga subvicina. The sequence continues at coordinate 32,929,399 of OW388081.2, forward strand.
AGTAAAACTCCATTAACTTATAAAAAAATGTTTCTCATTGAAGCGTTTCTGCGTCGGTTTCTTTATTGCAATCGATTTCAAAACCCATTAATGAAGTTTAGAATTGTTTGAAGATAATTGTGAAACGATTAAGATGCTCTCCAACACAAAAACTTCTTTCCACAAACAATGGCGCAGATACAATATTTAGTTGGGATCAGATGTCAGCAATGAATCGTGTTTTCGCTACTCATAAGAACTCATGAAATTTTGAGTATGAGTAAGTTAACAATATTGAAATTTAACTACTCTGATGCATTCGTACTCACTACAACGTTAATTTATAAGTATGTGTACAATGAGTATGAGTACAACATTGACACCAAACTCATACCATTCGAAATATGTTTGATTCATATGCCTACTCATTCAGATTCATAATTTTAAAAAAATACTTACAAATGATTCATAAAAATTTACAGTCTTAGTTGTTGTGGCATTTAAGAAAAAAAGAAAAAGACAAAGACAGCAAGCGAAGCAAACACACAACTTTCTAGTGAGTATTGTAGTGTTCGAACGCTAATCATACTTATTTTGTGATTCTTGTAAATGTTGAGTAAAGGACAGTCGAAATCAATAACATCGTGCGTATTGTTAAGTATGAGTACGATGAGTATGGTATTAAAATAAGTATGAATGCGTATAAGTATCAGAAATAATTAGTATGATTCGAATCTACTCATCTTTTTGAATATTCATTGCTGATCTCTGGTTGGGATTACAAACTAGCTTTTTACTTCATCCATATTGTGTGTGTATATTACTTATGAGAGGCGGTACTTAATATTCCTAAGATCTTAAACCATATAAAGCCTTATATTTTTTTTAAATACCCTGCAGCCTAGTATGTAAATAATTTTATTTTTTTCTTTCATGTAATTCTGAACAAATCAACGCTATGCTCTTAAGAAATACAAAGATTGCTGGATTCACTGCCTGTCCATTACTCTGTATTCTCTGGCATCAATTAAAGATTTGAAGTTGTAACCTAAATTTGGTCAATTGTGTGAATAGCTGCATGGTTTGTATCAAGGGGGATAAGACGGCTGGCAAATGTAATTGATGTCGATCGGCTCTGATCTTGAGTTTGGTTTCTTTTATTTTTAATTAATTTGTTATTAAATCCTCTTAGTTAGCAGTACATCCTAGCTTCTTAAATCACCTATATTGTATGTTTGGCTAGTATTATAGATTATCTTCAACTCGGAACTGCATACATACACACATAAATGGCCATTACAACCCTTCAAACAGGATTACGGCCTAGCTTCTCACACCACTCATGTTGTGTGCGTTAATTTTATACATGAGTGGCGGGACCTACAGTTTAAAGTCGACTGCGAAGATAGATTTTTGAGAAACTTCTTCATGGTAGGTTTTTTTTAGTCTCAGAGTTTTTTTGCCAGAAATCTGCTAAGAGGAAATCATCGAAGAAATACTTTTTTTTATTTCGTTTTTGATGCCTGGCCTGGGATACGAACCCGGGCTTTACGTCTAATAAACCAACACACTACCTATTAGACTACGGCGACTTCTGAACTACAAATTCAAAAAATTTATACTTCAACCACTACACTAGAACTCTTCAATGTATATGGCAATCTTGATAAATTTCTTGAGCATATAAACTTCTTTTACCCTCTCGTTTTGCCCCTTTCATATATGAAGTGGGCAATGTCTTCACCTCGGAAATATGAGAAAAACGCCTGCTCATTTGAGTTTACTAAAGCTATGGACTTGTTAATTGAGGTCGCCGTAGTCTAGTAGGTAGTGTGCTGGCATATTAAACGTAGAGCCACGGTTCAAACCCCTGGTCAGACATCACCAATAAAATATGAGAAAACATTTCTACGGCGACTTGCTCTCAGCAGATTTCAGGCAAAACCTCTGAAAGTAAATAAAATTGCCATGAAGAGATTCTCAAAAATCTGTCGTTCGCAGTCGACTTTAAACTGTAGATCCCGCCACTCATGTATAAAATTAACACACACAACATGAGTGGTCTGAGAAGCTTGGGTTGTAATCCTGACTGAAGGGTTCTAATGACCAATTATGTATGTATGTATGTATGTATGTATGGACTTGTTAATGTCTTACAAAAATGGCCTGGATTAATGGCTTCAAAGGATGGCTGGTCCTGTTTTCTTTTTCATGGTGACATATGGTTCCTATAGGAAATTTTACAAAAAAATTTTTTTTTTTAAATTTTGGTATGAAAATTAGAAATCTTATGCAATTATTAACGCCAAGGAATTATTTTTATTTTAATTTTTCCTATTTTGCATATATTTTAATTAAAATTTTTTTAATATTTTAAAAACGACATCATTTACATTAATTCTGTCGTGTAAAATAGCATAAAGCGGAGTTATTCCTAATTAAAGTGTCCTCTGTCGTAAAACAATATATTATTTGCGGTGTGAAAAACTCATTTGTTTGATACGAACATAATTGCCGCAACTACAATGCAAATGATGGAAAACATTTGTTTTCGATACATGTACAACATGGGCGAAGAAGCAAATTTGAAATTTATTTTTATTTTTATTTCTAAACAAATCTCGACATGATGATGTTTTCTATTTGACTGTTATTTCTTTTGTTTTTTGGTTTCTTATAATATATTTGCAACCAGCAACTACAACAAAATGATTATCATGATTTTGACAAAATAGAAAACAAAAGAAATACAAAAGCAATTGAGAGAAGAAACATGCTAGTACAACATTAAAAAATACAATCAAAACATGTACTATAGTTTGTTATTTCTGGTCAAAATAAACTTGTACAGCACAAAAGTAATACAAATAAAAATCAATGGGGAAAAAATGGAAAAGGCAACACAAAATAGCATTTATTTAGAAAGAAGCAAAGGACGCTTGTCAGATGACAATAGAAACGAAGACTGTAATGATGATGATGATGATGATGATGATGGTGATGATGCAGCACCCACAGCAAGGCCATTATAAAAAGGAAAATAAAAGAAAAACAATAAAACAAAAGAAACAAGATGTTACTTTTGCCAACTGACAAGACTTTTTCTTTCTTTCTTTGCCTAAAAAACTCTAAACTATCCTCTAGACTACTGGGGTTTTTTTTAGTAGGATTTGTTTACAAATTTCATTTGATTTTGCTTAAACTCTACATTTACTTTCAATGCTGTTGGCTATTAAATGAATAAATTTTATTTAAAGTAAAATCGTTTTTTTTTCTTTTTTTTTAGTTTTTTAAGTATGATATAACAAAAAGAAGAAGATGGCCAACCACCAGGAGTAGCTAAAAATTTGTTATGGCTGCATTACTAGCAGCAAAAAAGGTTTTTAAAATTCTATTTATTAAAATGCAATCCTTCAAAATTATATACCAAATTGTAGTTTCTATTTTTTTTTTTTGTTTTAAAAAAATTTCTCTTAAATTTTTATTGTTAATTTTCTTTAGTTTTTCCAAACATAACATACATACATATGTACATCTGTTTATTTAATTTCATTACTTGGGGTTATTTGCCATTTTGCTGTTAATTTTCTTATGTAAACACTATTAATCAGAAATTTCAATTTCTCAGCTTTATGACACTCAGCTTTTGTCATTACGTTTTAGGCGACAGGCGATTTAGTTTACACATTGCACTGTTGCATCTTTTTTTTATATACTTTTCTCTTCAAATTTAATTACAGTTAAAAACACGTAAAACAAAACAAACAACACTTAACAGTTCTTTTTGTCGTTTTAGCTGGCTGGCAAATGTTGGCAAAAATAGTGAAAAAACAATCAAGAAAATGAAAAAAAAAGTAAATAACGAGTAAAAAGCAAATGAAAAACTTTAAATTCATTTTCTTTCTGCATTTCATTATTTATTTTAAGTTTATTTTTTATTTTCCATTTTTTTTTCAACCAATTTCATATGATTAATGAAGATTTTAAGTTGTCGACGTTAGGTGAAGACCTGTGGTTTAAAATTAATGTTGCTGGTGGGGCTTTTTTTGTTGTGGTTCGAATAGTTGGAAAAAAAATAAACAAGTCATAGTTTTATTAGCATTACGCTTAGTACACTCGAAGCAACCGTTAATATGATCTATAGAATAGAATACGGTTCCAGTTAAAATCATTGGATCATGCATTTGAACAACAAAAGTTCACAGAAACTTTGATGTAATGTGAAACCTATTAAAAAATAGCCATTGGAGGGAGTTATGTTAAGTATCCGTAGTCTAATAGCGTAGGTAGTGTGTTGGCTTATTACACAAGAGCCAGTTGCTCAATATCCTATCTCAGATATCTAGAATTCTATTTCTTCAGTGACGCCTTCTCAGCAGTCTTTATGCAAATAAAAATAAAATTTTCGAGTGCCCTGGTAGTCTAGTGGGTAGTGTACAGAGACTCTGGTCTATGACACTACACCGAGCATATGGTCACGTTACTCAGCTCGTATATAATTAGAATATAATTTGTAATTGTATTGTAATTAATACATACATACATACGTAATTGGTCATTACAACCCTTCAGTCAGAATTACGACCTAGTTTCTCACACCACTTATGTTGTGTGTGTTAATTTTATACATGAGTGGTGGGACCTACAGTTTAGAGTCGACTCCGAACGAGAAACTTTTCATGGCAATTTTATTTAATTAATAAAATAAATAAATAAATAAAAATAAAATTTCCATGAAAAATTCTTCAAATCTGCCGTTGCTTAAACGGCCTTTGCACACAAACAAATGGGCGAAATGAGAATCTAGGATGTAATCTTGACTCAAGGTTTATAATATTTCTGGCTACATTCGTTTACTCAACGTTTTGTCTTTTTCATCACTCATGAAATTTCTTATTTTATACTTGGATTTCTGTGATGCTCATAGCCGATGCACTTCAATTGCATTTGTGAGCTGCATTATCATCATTCAGCTATTCACTGGAACAATAATAATTACAACCATGTAGTCAATGAAGTAAGATAACATAGCAATGGTCTTATTTAATATGTGGTTTCCACAGGACGATTTTACATGTCAAAATGTTTACTATACCATGTACCTTTCTAAGAGCTAAGTTTTATAACCAATCGATATTACGTTTTGCAATAATCCAGAAGCGGGACTCCAATATACTATATATTTCAGATGATAGATAAAGTATATAGGGAAGGCAACACCACATTGCCTAAGGTCCAGCCGTTGGAGTGCTTAAAAAAATTTGGAATATTTGGAAAATATTAATTTGTCGCCTTAAATATAGGCGACTTAAAAACTTTGACACTTGAAGCTATATTTATTAAATTAGATTTCATTTATTCAGTATGGTTTACCAAATTCCCCTGGACAGCTATAGCATTCACAAACGCGTGAAAGTAATAAAATTGTTTTCTCAAAATGGGTGTTATGTCTTAATTTTAATCGAAAAATCATCTTCAATAATGGGACCCATTTATGAGCCTAGCTTCGATCAAGCTTCTCGCACCACTTATGTTGTGTGAGTTAATTTTACACATGAGTGACGGTTTCAAGTCGACTCCAAACGACAGATTTTTAAGAATCTTTTCACGGCAATTTGAACTTACTCTCATAGTTTTTGCCAGAAATCTGCCAGAAATTTTTTGGAGATGTCTGACCTGGGGTTTGAACCATGGCCTTACGTCTAATAACACAACATGCTACTTACCAGACCACGGCGACTTCTATGCCGTTTGCATTGTATGCGAAAATCTAGTGTCATAAATTTTTTTTTATGCCTTAAGCATACAAAGTTTCATTTTTATGTTATGTTATGCGTTGTATTAATCCATGTACCGTTCAAAGAATGTATCTTAATTGCTAAAAGAACATTTTACAACCTGGTGATTAGAAACCATTACTTTACTTTGGTAATACAAACAAAGCATTTTATTGCGCGCGTGAAGACTTCAACGTTTTTCTTTTTTTCCTTTAATCTTTTTTTATTTATGCCATAATATAGATAAAAGGGTTTCTTCTTTCTACTTACAGGTGTTAATAAAAATTATATTTAAGCATGGCTTTTATTTTTTGTTTAAGTAGGGGGGCAGGGGGCTTATGTAATATTTTTATAAAATTTATCAGCCTCATAATTAATATATTTATCAATGGAAATTTCAAAAATTTTAACAGAAAACATTAAATAGTATAATTAAATTAGAGTTGCCAGTAAATAACTATGTACGTGTAATAGGCTTTTAAATGAATGGCGTGTCAATATATTAAATTCAATGAGTGAGTGAGTAGGAAATGGTTTAAAAGAAATCTTCAAGATGAGGCTAATAAACCAAGGAATTTATTTTTATTTTTAGTTTTTATTTTCACAAAAACAATGTAACAAATTGCATTTTAGTGTAGAAAAAATAACGAAAAATAATATTAAATAAATTAATAAAGAGCTTTTTAGATAAGAAAACGATTTAATGCACATACTTACACTACGGACTCAAACAAAAATTTAAAAAAAATTTTTTTTATTTTTATTTTTTTCTTGTTTTTCTTTTTTTTGATTTTGTTTATAAAAATAAAAGAAATAATTTTTTAAAGCATTAAAATCCAAGAAATATTTCAATTATTTGTCCAAAGAAAATGGTCATCGTTGTCAATGGTTATAGGAAAATGAAAACAAGTTTGTTGCTTAAGTCTTTCGTTTGCTTAGTATGACTTTTTCTTCATTGTTAAATAAATTCATTTATTTATGTAAAGTTTCTTATATGTTTTCACATTTTTTCTGTTTCTCTGGTAAAATGATAATCAATTTAAATTTTTTGTAGCCATAGCTACCGTTATTTTTTTAGGTATTAGCATTAAATATGTATGTATGTATATTGATTTGTATTCCCCCCCGAATTACTTAGGCTCAATAATCATTATTGACTGATAAAAATCTTTCAATAGAGTTTTGTTTTCTTGTGCCTTTAAATTTGTTTAAAAAGAAATCAAAAAAAAAAAATTAAAAATTCAAACATCAGCTAAGCACGTATATTTTGGTGCACTTTTTCTGACTTGTTTTCTTCTTTATTTCGATACATTGATTTTTTTAGAAAATAAAGCCACTTGTCACATGGTCTTTTCATATATTTGGTATTTACTGTATATTTTATTTTTTTTATTTTTTATTATCATAGATTGAATGCTTTGAATTTTTTCCCATTAATATCTCTTATGATATATCTTTCTGGCAAATGTCTTTGGGGAGTTTCAGCATTGCTTTATAAGTATTTGCTGTACATTTTCCGTTTAATCATTAATTATAGTTTCATTTTATTGGTATTTAGTGTTGGTAGAAACATTTTTTGCTTCTTTAAAATATTTCAATTTAATTAGGAAACTTTCAACACCTAAAAATAGCTGTTTTAATATCAGCACACGTACATCATAATTCAAGCATTAGAAAGCGATTTAAGTAAAGAAAAAAAGCAGTTTAAAAATATTATTATTGGATACAAAAGGCTGTTAAGGATCATCTCCTATGTTTTCTTATGATTATTTTCTTTTCTTTTTATTGTTCAGTTTTAACTTCTTCCATCTAAGGCTCTAGGATGATACGTTAATCAAATCCTACTTATATAATCGGTCATTGCAATCATTGAGTCAGGATTACAAGATAGCTTCTAACACCATACATGTTGTAATGACTTAGTGCTTAAAGTCGGCTTCCTGTCAGCAGATTTCGGCCAAAATCTCTGACAGTAAATATTTTTGCCATGAAAAAGTTTCTCAAAAATGTGTCGTTCGGAGTTGACTTTAAACTCAAGGTCCCTCCACTCATGTATTAAATGAACACACAGAACATAAGTCGTATGAGAAGCTAGGTCGTAATCCTGATTGAATGGTTATGATGACCAATTACGTTATGTATGTATGTGTGCGTGCGGGTAAGATATCATCGAAGTGTTTCATTCGAATCATCACTCCTCGCTGAAATTTCTACCATAAGTTCCCTATGTAAAGCATATCCAAAATGTTCAATTTTCCATCTGTCTAGTGGAGAAATCAGACTGAATTTGATCGATCGCTTCGGATATGTTGTCTTTGACAATCATAGTGGTTTGTCACTTTTTGAAAAACCCAAGCGATTTGTGAAAACTACACAAGAAAAAGTTTAACGAGGTTAAATCGTATGATGGCGGTAACTAATTCACATCGTCCTCATGTCCATGCCCTCAAATCCCTTGTACAACATAACCAATACTACATGAGCTGTATTGTTAGCAGAGGAAACCTGTTGAAACCACATATCGTTGATATCGAGATCATCTAATTCAGGCCATTACCGTTGATAGAGATGGCCTGGCTAAAGAAATATGGACTAAAGATGCCAAAAAATCAAAAATCCACACCAAAAAGTTTTCATTTTTGGGATGCGTTAAACGTTCTTTGGTATCATTTGCATTGCTATCGACTGACAGTCAAAAAACCACACCAAAAAGTGTTTTTCTTGGAATGCATTAAACGTTCTTGGGTCTCATTTGCATTGCTATCATCCCAAATACGGTAAATTTGTTTGTTCATGTAGCCAATCAACCAGAAACGGGTTTATGTCTCCACTGCCACAAACCCGATTGAGTTATGACAGAGGGGAAGCAGTTTAGCCCTTTGATTTATTATGCGGCATATAAATCTGAACGATAAAAAGTCGCTGTTGTTATTCGATTTAATGGAATTAAAATTGGGAAGCTAGAGTGATTAAATTTCTCTTAAATGGAAAATGTTGCTTTGAAAATATTTTTTGTTAGAAATTTTGTTGTGGCCACCTTTACTTGAATTATATTTAAATGTAAATCTTGCATTATTTTTATTATTTAATGGCAAATAATGTAAATAGAGTGACATTCCTTGTTTAATGATTTTAAAGATTTTCTCAAACCTAGAAATTCGAACATTTATTCGAATTCTAAAATTCTTGGCATACAAATAAATTTGAAAACAATTTTTTAATGTAAAATTTTTGTTAAAGAAAAAAAAACTTACAAAATTTACCACAACTTGTAAAAAAAAAGAAAAATTTGACTTTGAAATCATCATCAGCGGCAAGAACATCAACATCATCGATGCTATAGTTTACATGGTTTAAAAACCAGCAAAAAAGAGAGACTTTGATGTGTATTTTGAAGTGTATTAAAGAAATAAGTTAAATGAACAGACATCAACACCTGATAGCCAAAACATTTTTAACATTTTCAAAAAACAAAGCCGACCAGAAGCTAAAGATTTTCAATTTTTTTTTAATTTTTTTTTCTAGTTTGAACAAGGAACACGGTGAAGAAAACAAACTTAAGCTGACAGTGGAAAAGAGGCAAAACAAATATCGACAGCTAAACAGTTAAGAGGTATTAGAGACGCCAACAAGTAGTGTATAAAAATCACTACAAACTAACAACAAAACCAACAACAACAACAACAGCTTCAAAAGGCCATTATTCAAAATACTCTAGCATATGTACATATATACCCTCATGCCACTGACAAACTCTACTCTACTCCTCTGTAGCCATATGAAATTCAAAGCAAATAAACAAAATCCAAAGATATGTTAAATAAGAAAAAGAAATCAAAAAAATACTCGTATACTCAACGTTTGAGAATCTTTTTCTTGAAGCCAAAAACGCATTTTCCTAGAAAAACAAATTCATACTATGGGACAGGAAATGAAAAATTTTGCTTAAGCGGAAATAAATATTTTACTCACACTTTTTTATTTGAAAAAAGTGTACTAAACTTTCGCAATAGAAATTTCCTGGCAAAAATATGAATTTTTTTTCCTCACCGAAACTGAACAAAAAAATAAAGTTTAAATAAAAAGAATTTGTGTGAGCATGTGAAAAATTAATTCACGTTTAAGACATGAATTTAAAATGTTTGGCTTTCTTCTAACGGGTTTTAAAAAGCAGTCTGCATTTGATTATTAATTTAAAATTTCCAATTAATACACGTTTTCTGTCGTTCTTCTTTTTGTTTTCTTTGTAGTTTGGAATTTATTACTTAAGAATACTCATTTAAATCGTTTGGAACTGGTTCCATATAATTTAATAATTTTTTAAATCGTTTTATTGCTTCATCACTGTATCATATTTGTCTGAAATTTATTTTATTTATGGCACATGGTGCTTGATTTAAGATTGTTACCATATACTAACAGATCTAATTAAAATTAACAAGGCATGGCATCAGGTATACTTATCCGTATTTAATAAATGAATTGGTAACTTAAGCAATATGTGATAAAAGATAAGGGCATCAAAACGACACTTCGAGATACAGATACTAATAAAAAAATGGGTGAAACCCCAAATTCAAAAAATTTACTTAAAAAACTCAAAGTCGAATGTTCCTAGCACCAAGACAAAGTTCTGTGTTTAGTGAATTCATACATACATACATACAAATTGGTCATTACAACCCTTCAATCAGGATTATGAGCTAGTTTCTCAATATCACTTATGTTGTGTGTGTTAATTTTACACATGAGTGGTGGGACCTACAGTTTAAAGTTGACTCCGAACGACAGTTTTTTTGAGAAACTCTTCATGGCAATTTTATTTGCTCTCAGAGTATCTGCCAGAAATCCGCTGAGAGGAACTCGCCGAAGCAATATTTTTTCATGAACCCAGACTTTATGTCTAATAAGTCAACATACTACCTAATAGACTCCGACGATTTTACATTTTATTTATGTTTACTTTAATTGTATATTGTATACCTTCTCTAGTTTCAATGATTTGAATTTTGTAAATTTTGGTATTTATTCACCTCGGAGACTCGATGAGTAATGATACACCAACGTGTTCACCACAGACTTCAATACCGTCAAGTACGGAGAAGGTTATCATGGCCCCTGCAGAAGGAAGTAACAAAAGCACAAAAACAAATTTCAGAGTGAATTTATACTTTCTTTTTATTTAATTTTTTTTTATTAAATTAAAATTACAATAGAAATTCACCATACCATTCAGCCTAAATTAATTCCCAAAGGTTGTTACAATTTTTTCACACTTTCCTCTGATTGTTGTTTCCACTATACTACAACACTACTACTTCTCGATCGGATTGGAATCTAAAGATAGTGACGGCCTGTAGAGTACATTAATATTATTATGTTCGAAGCATTTCTTGATGCATTTTGCGTGTACACTTAGGGCCCTTAATCTGCTGGAAAATGCATTGAAGTGGACATAATGTAGCATGAAATTTCATAGGATTACAACATAATTCATTACTTTCCAAAGGCCTTGTGCGCGATATTATGTTCCCAACACCATACTAGGGAAATGGCCTCCAAACAACAAAGTTACCATCGGAATTCTTTACCGTATTAAAAGAGCTCTTTATAGATGTTTGACAAACAAAAATTATTTCTGAAATAAAATGAACAGAACCGCTTCGGGAAAATAATTTTTTCAATAAATCGATGGTTAAGCGTGCTATACCACAGGTTGCTTTGTTTTGTTGAAATCAGATCAGTTATCGAAGTTTGGCTGATAGCTCCAAAGCGACCGCCATTCACTGTAATGACTGCTCCTTGCTCATTTGGAAAGAAGTAAGAAACGATGATACCATTAACTTGTAAACTCCTGCAACCAGATAATCTAAAGATGATTCGGAGTCGACTTTAAACTGTAGATCCCGCCACTCATGTATAAAATTATTATACATACACAACATACGGGGTGTGGGAAGCTAGGTTGTCATGTTGGGTGAAGAATTGTAATGACCAATTACTTATGTATTTACTCTCAGAGTGTTTCCCAGAACACAAGAACCCGTGGCTCAAACCCCAGCTCAACCACCTTAAATAAGACGAAATATATAAAAAAGCAGATTTCTATGGGCGCCCTCGTCTCAGCAGTTATCTGACAAATACTCTGAGAATAAATAAAATTGCTACGAAAAGTTCCTCAAATCTGTAGTTTTAAGTCGACTTTAAACTGTATATCCCACCAATCTTGGATTAAATTAACAAGCTGAGGTTGTAATCCAGACTAATGGTTGCAATGACCAATGAAGTACATAAAAATTAATGAAAGTTCGCAGGTGACATGAATTGGTAGCGGTTGACTGCATAGCCCTAGCTTGAATTCATATAAAAGCGACAAAATGTACACCATGGTATTGAATCTCTGCAAATAATACACTCAGGAAGTAACCTTAATCATGACGAGCCATAGAGAGGATACCATCAATGAAGAATAGGTGTCATCTTTCGCGTAAGTAAGAGTCAATGCTTAAAATTTGATTGCTGCATCCAATACAATGCGTATACAGATGGTGTATAATAACAGATCTAAACACCATAGTTCTTGAGCCTGCTACAGTAAACTAAACATCTGCTAAGCTAGATACATACATACAACATAATTCGTCATTACAAGCCTTCAGTTAGGATTACGACCTAGTTTCACACCATTTTGACGGGATTTACAGTTTAAAGTCGACTCCTGGGGTTTGAACAGCGGTTTGAACTATGGCCTTAGCCAACACACTACCTACTCATGTATAAAATTAACACACACAACATAAGTGGTTTGAGAAACTAGGACGTTGTACAATGGGTCAATTCGACCACTGGGTACTGTACTTATCTTAATTGACAAGTACACGTCCTCTAACCTAACCTAACCTAACAAGTAAAGCAAAAGAATAATAAAATTTAAACAAAAAATTTCAGGTTATTAATTTGATTTAATATATTGACTCATTGTGCAATATATGCATATATTCCTTGCAAACAGATAATTTTTTCTTCGTTTTTTTTTTTTGCTTAAATCTCAACTAGACATACAAGTGTATGTAAATCAATTTTCAAAGCGGCTTCTTAAACAGCAACTAAAATATGTTCGTTGCATAGTCGCAATGCAACATGATTTTGAAGCTCTTTATGATTTGCTTTAACAGCTTAAGCGTATTTGGTGTTTGTTCAAGTTAAGCACACATATGCATACAAAAATATTAACGGACAACAACACTAAATTATGAAGCATTTGCTTAACATTAGATGGCGATTAAAATTGATTTTTAATAATCGATGGGTTTATTCTCGTTCCTCATATTATTGTCCGTGCGATATTATGTTTGTTTCTAAGTGTTACGGAATATGTACATATGTGCGTAACGATTTATTTATTATTGCTACACGCAAATGCTTGCTGTCTACTTCTTTGTAATTTTTGTTTCGATTTTTTTTAATGTTTTTTTGTTTTTCTTTAGCAATTTTGTTGCTGCAAGCAAACATTTTTATTAATGTTTGAAGTTTCTTGTCTTGTTGTCGCTATAGTTTTTCAATTTATTTTTAAACGAGTGATTTCTTCACTTGAAATCTTGTAAAAAGAGACACGAAATTTTTAATAGCTTTTGCGTACAATTTTTTCAGTTGTAAAAAGAAAAACGTTATTAAATTTTGGTTTAATTTTTTTTCTATTTGCTTTATTAAATGTAATTTGCTTAATAATTTGCTATAAATTGTCTGTACAAGTTTAAAATTTATTATGATTTATTTTTCGCAAGATTATGAATATTTTTTCTTGCCTCTATTGGTCGCTTATAATTTCTTAGCTGAGATTACCGAGTAATTTAAATGATGTACAACCAATTGATTTGTTATGAAAAAACTGCTGTGAATAATAACCAGTGCAATTGGGTGTTTAAATATTTTTTTTCTTCTGATTTTAATTTAAAATTCATATTTTCTTAACTTCTAAAACAAGCAAAAAAGGATTTTCATGTCACTGGTTCACGGATTACAGAATATTTTAAGGGTCATCCATATATGATTAAGACAGTTCAACCCTTCCTTCATTAAATGCATCTTATCTTTGATTTTAAATAAAACAAAGTGTGTGTAAGATATCATCGATGTACACCTATTGATGCCATTGCATACATGCATACCTAATTGGTCATTACAATCCTTCAGTCAGGATTACAACCTAGCTTCTCACACCACTTATGTTGGTTGTAATAAATTTATACATGTGTAGCGGGACCTACAGTTTAAAGTGACTCCGAACAATAGATTTTTCCGAAACTTTTCATGGAAAATTTATTTACTTTCAGAGTTTTTGCCAGAAATCTGCTGAGAGAAAGTCGGCGAATAAATGTTTTTTTTCATATTTTCGTTTTGATGTCTGACCTGGGATATGAACCGTGGCCTTACGGATAATAAATCAACATACTAGCTACTACGCCAAGACGATTTCAACAAAACCTCATTCCAATGTCTACCAAAAGAATCAATTCAATTTTGGTGTCAAATTCCTATGACTCTGGCGCAAAAATTAAGCTGAACTTGGCTTATATTGGCTTTAAGAACATCTGTGGTTTGTGGTTTTTTCGCATAAACACCTCCGACGCAAGAATACCCCACAGAAATAAGTCTGACGATGTCAAATCGCTCCATCTCAGTGGTCAGTCCACATCACCTCCAAGTGAGATGACCATGCCTCATGTGCATGAGCACATGCACGTAGCGTCGTCCTATTGAAACCACTTGTCACTCATGTTCAGATAAATAAATTCAGGCCAAAAAAAGTTTCTAATCAAACACCTATAGTGCTCACCATTCTTAATGATGGCCTGCCCAATGTCGTGTTCAAAGATATATTGACCGCTAACGACACCAGCCCCAACATCACAGCAAACAGTGACTTTTTGGGATGCACTGCATTCTCCTGAATCTCATGGTAATTGAATGAAAATTAGGGTCAGGTTTTGAACTTATTCAAAGTCCATTTAGCGTATCAATGGTCGTTTTTACTCAGTTCAGAGATCAGCAGCGAATAGTTTTTTTTCGCTACTCATAAGAACTCATGAAATTTTTAATATAAGTGAGTCAACAATATTGAAATTTAACTACTCTCATGCATTCGTACTCAGTACAACGTTGATTTATAAGTACAGGCTGCAATGAATATGAGCACAGCATTGACATCAAACTCATACCATTCGAAATATGTTTGATTCAGATTCATAACTTTAGAAAAATACTTATAATACATCAAAATTTGCAGTCGTAGTTGTTGTTGCATTTACAAAAAAGAAGAAAGAAAAAGATAAAGACAGCAAGTAAAGCAAACATACAATCTTCTAGTGAGTATTGTAGTGTTCGTAAGCGAATCATACTTATTTTGTGATTCTTTTAAATGTTGAGTAATGGAGAGTCGAAATCAATAACATCATACGTGTTGTTAAGTATGAGTATGATGAGTACTAGAAACTTTCAATATGAGTAGTATGAGTATATATTATATAAAATAAGTATGAATCAAAATTATGGGTATGATTCGATTCTAGTTATGTTTTTGAATACTCATTGCTGATATCTGGCTCAGTTCCATTCAGTTATTCGAATTTTGCACCGACATAGATCTGCGAAAGGCCAAGATCTTGTGAACTGAACAAGGCGAAATCGACTGTTTTACACTCAAGAACAGCGATGGTATTTTCAGCAGCGGAAATATGTTTTGCGTTTCGTGAACGTATGAGTCGTACTCCGTAAGATGATTATGGCGACCATAAAATAGATGAAACGCGAGGAACGTTGCCGTAACTGAACACTTGTTTTTATGGCTGCATTCCAAAATGTTAGTTGCTTTGTGATTGAACAAGGTATCGTGTTTCATAATGCCTCTGTACAAAATATATACAATGTATTCTATTTCAAAACGTCGTCAATATGTATTTTTAACGCAGTCAAAAAGCAATCAGGCATCGGATTTATAGTTGATGCATTGTTTGGTTACTGTGCATATTAACACTGTTTATATACACTAGTAGAACTGCATACAAACTTTGTATTGATACATTTTGAAAGCCTATATATATTTTTTTAATATTTTCACATGTTGTTGAATGCCGTATCCGTCCGTGGTGACTTAGCAAGAGTGACTGAATAAATGATAACTAATTTCACAAATGTAGCTTCAACAAGATGACTGTGATCAGTTGATAAAGTTCTGAAGACTGTGTTGAAAGATCGTATATATTCCTATATGAAATAATTTAAATAACAATATAATGTTTACCGAATCAGCTGGTTTATTTAAATTTCTCTTTAAATTATCTGAAGTTTGCCTTTAATTTGGAAAAAAAATTATTCCAAAGCATAAGGATGAAATAGATTTGCGTTTTGTTGTAAGTATGGCAACACATATACATATGACAGAGTTGCTTTAGTACTAAATAATGATAGTAAGTAAATGAAACCCAAAGTTTTTTCTTTTTAATCTGGAGTTGAAAATACATTACGCAAGTGACCTTCTTAGTTAACATGTGATGTTAGTATGACTTGATAATTTTTTTATTGAATTGAAAATCATATTTTATTTGTAGAAAATATTTATAAAATTTCAATATTTGTTAATCATAATAATAATCATGACTAAGCCGAAAACAAAACAAAAACAAAATTTCTTTGATGATGAGATCGAATATGTTTTGACCCATTTACCGTGCATCAGCATGGGTTTCAACATCTTTACTTTACAAGTAAAGCAATTAAATTAACTTAAACGAAAACATTACTTAACATTTTAATGTTTTCTAATTATAATAACTGAAGAAATCAAATTTTTTTATTTTGCTTCTTCCTCCATATAAGCAGAAGAAGAAAACCATAAAGATTACATATTGTAAATTTGAAATCATATTGTGGCAGTAAGAAAAATGAATCTTTGTGTGGAAAATATTTCATTGCCGGTCATAACAAATTACATCCGTTTTTTAATGTTTTTTTTTTTATTTATTTTCTTCAACTTCTATGCTAGCTGACCAGAAACATTTTTTTATTGTTTTTTGTTGGTTTTCATTATAATTCTTGTTTATTGGTCATAATAAATTATTACAGATTGTAATAATTTTTTTCTGCTTATTTATGCAGCATATTGGTCTGAATTTCTTATTTATTATGGCTTAACTTGTTGTTGAATAAGTTTTTTTTGTTTTCTTTTGTTTTGTTTTGTTTTATTGTTTAACAATAAATCATAATTGCTAACAGATTTGCCTATATTAGTTTATAACAGCAAAATATGCATATAGTTTGACTTGTAATAAAAAATAATAAAATTAAACATATTAAAACAGAACAACAACAACAAAAACAAAAAAATAATACAACAATAATAATAATAAAAATAATAGTTATCTTAAAACAAAGCTAAGAAGGCGAGTTCATACCATGTTTAGTCTATACATACCATACATACATACCATACATATATATGTACATAGGTATGTATCGTATGTATCTTAGTTAATAAGTTTAAATCGTATAAGAAATAGTTTTACTCCGCTAACCGTTGAGTTCCATGTACCCGTTTTAAGTCATGCAGTGTTTACACTCGCAAGGCAGACATCATGTATGAAAATATTGTTGAAATAAATTGTGGGTTCTTATAGAGAATTTAATAGAATAACATATAGGCTATGGGGGGAGATCTTGCAAATATGCTTGATTTGCTTAAACCTGGACAGTTACTTTTCATTTTTGTACGTTAAACGTACTCTTTGTTGAATCGACGAACACTTTTACCATATTAGGTTACTGTTCGTTGAATCGACGAAGCTCATGTACCCTTTATCATATAATTCTTTTATGTTTGACCAAATTTCGCTTTTTTTATTAAGCTAGTAATGAGTAAACGTACCCTGGCCACCCATTTTTTTAATCCTGGATGGTAATTTTTGTGCAGTAAGGTTACACTTCGTTGAATCGACGAACAAAAAAAAAAAATGTTTTTTCGTCTACTGACTGCAAGCTTTTATTATCAACTAACGTTGTTGAAAAAAAGAGCGTAATTTGGTCAAACATAAAAGAATTATATAATAAAGAGTAAATAATCTTCGTCGTTTCGACGAACAGTAACCGTCCAGGGTTAAAAGCACTAAATCAAACTTTCTTCATAATTTTTTAAATACTATTTAGAATTTTGAAGTCGACAATATGAACACATTAGGTTTGACTCAGACACTAAACTGTCCCCGATCATAGGGTAAATATAGTTAAGGTCGCCGTTGTCTAATAGGTAGTGTGTTGGCTTATTAGACGTAAGGCCACGATTCAAACTCCAGGTTAGACATCAAAACGAAATATGAAAATATATTTCTCCGGCTACTGCCTCTCAGCAGATTTCTGGCAAAAACTCTGAGAGTGAATAAAACCAAAAATTCTTTTAATGTTTTTCATAAATCAATAGAAAAATAAGGAAAAGTTTCAGATGACTCCATAGGTACCCCCAGGAGAAACCTGAGTAAATTTAAAATTCAAAGGCCTAATATATGAAAATGTTATCCCTTGTATTTCGTAGAATATCCCTTAACGTCAAGCACTCCATTTAACCCATTTGGAATTGAACATACAAGTTTTATTTAGTGTTTTCTGGTGGCACCATGAGCAAGTTTTTCGTTTGACTTTTGTTTGAGGTTTAGCGATTACGTAACCATTCATTCAAATGATCTCCTAAATGCTTTCCTGAAATCATATCAGGACTTTGTGCAAGAGTATTAAGACTATGGGTACTTTTTTGTCAAAATATATTGCCATACTAAGACTTTTGCTGTCCACTGTACATGAGTGGCGGGACCTTCAGTTTAAAGTTGATTCCGAACGACAGATTTTTGAAAAACTTTTCATAGCAATTTGATTTACTGTCAGAGTTTTTGCCCGAAATCTGCTGAGAGGAAGTAATCGAAGAAATATTTTTTTTATTTTATTTTTTTTATTTTATTTATTATTATAATGATTGTTTTTCTGATGCAACAAGATCAAATTATCTTATAAATTACAGCACCAAAATCAAATAAGTTACATAATACATTGAAATTATATTAATCAAAAAATTATATTAATCAAAAAAAAAAAATAAACAAAAGAATAAATAAGAGGTAATAAACAAAGTCAAATGAAAATTAAAACGATAAATTTATGAATTTTTGTAATAATTCCTTAACAAGCTTTTAAATCGCACTGCGTTGCTAGTAAATTGAATATTTGGGGGGAGATGGTTCCAGAGATAAATGGTATATATATAAAATTGGTGAAAAGAAGCACTCTTTCGGTATTTGAATGTTCGAATATTATTGTTCCTCGCAGACGAGGTGAATACCAATTTGTTGTAAAGAGAGTCAGGTTTTTTTGTTGTTATAATTTTATGTAAAAAAATAAAATTTTTAAACTTCATATAGTCATCGAGGTGCATTCCAAGGACATGTACTAAATACGGAGATATATGGTCAAATCTTTTCAAAGCAAAAATATATCGAACAATATTATTAAACGTTATGTTGAGCTTTCGTTTCAAAGTCATATTGCATCCAGCAAAAATCTCAGAGGCATATAAAAGAGAAGGAATTAAATACGTTTTTGCAATCAGCATCCTTATCCTCATGGGCGTAAAATGTTGAGTCTGCCATAGGGTTCTAATCTTCCCATAAACTATGCCACATGCTTGATTAATGTGATCCGACCATGTCAGCGAGCTATTAAAAGTAACGCCCAAATTTTTGGCTGTATTTACCAATTGAATTTTTGTCCTATTAAGAGAAATATTAAAATTGCCTTTCAATCCCGCCGGAATTTTGCCAATTAATAAAAACTTGGACTTAATAGGATTAAGAAGTAGTCTATTAGCAGATGCCCATTGATAAATTCTATCTAAATCAAAATTTATTTCATTAATAGCAGAATTCATAGTCGTTTTCGAACAACTTAGATAAAGTTGTACGTCATCAGCATACATTTGAATTTTGGAATATCTGATCTGCAAAGGAAGGTCATTTGCATCATTTGTTTTTTCAGATTTCGATTTGTTGGAGATGTCTGAGCTGGGATTTGAATCGAGGCCTCAAGTGTAATAAGCCAACATAAACTACTGAGACTACCAAAATTACCCCTGAGCATATATGCTCCTTTTTTTAATAATTGAAACATCATTCGAAATATTTTGTATTTTGATTACAAAATTTTTTTGTAATTCCATTTAATTTTTATTTAAAATTTTCTTTTATTTCCTATATTACATGATCACTTTGCTTATAATTTCATTGCTAGTGTAAAAGCAGGCATTAAAATATTATTTGATTGCATACAACATACATACATACTCGTACATAGGTAGTTTATCTTAAACTGTTGTATTACAATGTTATTGAGGGTATTAATAGAGCAAAATCCGTTAGATTTTCTATTATTAACATAAGACTGATGTTGAAGAAAAAAAAACTAAAAAAATAAAATAACGTGGTATTCATAATGATTTGCATGTATTGGTTGAGCCATTGTGAGTGCATATAAAAATTATTCAAACGGCCTTTAAAAGAATTCAAACATTTTCATTGTGTTTGTTAATGTTTTTGTTATTGTATTTGATTTTAATATCTTTAATCTTTATATATACATTGTTGTTGTAAAATTATTATTTTTGTTGTTGTTGGTTTTATTGTTGTTGGATTTTGTATAGATTTCTAACGTGAAAAAGGCAATGAAATTGAAAATAATAATAATAAACCAGCTACGAAAGCAAAACACAAACACAAACCGCAACAGCAACAATAACAACAACAACAACAATAGAAGCAATAGTAATAATAATAATAATGGCAACATGTAGTCTATTTTGTACATTTTACCACAATGTTTTGTTGGTTTTTTTTTGCAATATTTTTTTCATATTTTTTTCTTTTTTTCTGTAAATATAGTTTATTATAGACATCAGAGACACTACATTGGATGGAACACACCTTAAATACTAAATTATAACACAACACACAAACCTAACAAATGATTTCCTATTGTACAGTCGGTGCAAAATAAAGTTGAAGTTGGTTTTGCAAATTCTTGCTTTAGTTGAAATGGTTTTCAAAGGAAAATGCTGTCAATGGTGTTGTTTTTTTTCATTATTTTAATGACCAACAATGTCGGTGGTATTGAATGACGGAAAAGATGTCATTCAGTTGGATTACTTGGCGATAGTATGAAATCAACACCTTAGAAAATTAGATTAACATGAATAAGAACACATTAACGTGTATGGTACATAGGTACGTCTTAATGTTATGGCTAATCAAATGCAATCTCATTGAAATATTCTATTTCGTATTCGAATTATTTATGGTTTGATTTCAAATGGGGGTGCGGTTGCTGTTATTGTGTTTTTATTTTGCAAAAAAAAATTAAATTTAAAAAAAATATATTTTTTTATAGACGGTCACCTTAGTTATGAAAATGTTTCCGTGGCCATGGTGTGCATGATTTCAAAATGCGTTCCTAAACTGCAAACAAATTTTATTAAAATTAAAATATTAACTTCCTATTCCCTCTATTAACAAAAGATTTTAATTTAAAACTCTTGTATTTTTTTTTTTAATTCTTTAAATTCCTTTTCATTTCTTTAACATACAAAGCCCTGCCCATGTTATCTTCTTCATCTCTTTATTAACAAACCTGATCGTAAATTCTGCGTATTTTTAAAATTTCTCGCCTTTTAAATAAGAGTGCAATATTGCTGCTTTTAACAGGCCCGTATCAATTAATGGCAAAATTTAATCAAACTCTGTTATTTAGTTTGAGCTTGGCAGCTACTCATAGCATACTATACTATGGGATTTGAGAAACAAAAATGTGAAAAATTTTAAAAATATTCATTGAATTAGAAATTATTTCCATTCCAGTGCTCCTTCTTTTATAGTCTTAAGAACATTTTACACATTAGTGGTGGGAAATAGAGCTTAAAGTCGACTCCGAACGACGGATTTTTTTCTTTTTTTTTGATAAACTATTCACGGCAATTTTATTTTCTCTCAGACTTTTTTTTTGCCAAAAATCTGCTGAGTGGAAGTCGCCAAATTTGTTCATATTTCGTTTTATTGGTGATGTGTGACCTGGGCTTTAAACCGTGGCTGCACGTCTAACACACTACAACACTGGACTGCGGTAACGAGCTGCGATCAGAGCATTAAATTTCAATTCAATGGAGTGGAACATGGTCCAGAGTTGTCGCAGATTTCTCAACGATGTAGCGAAACGATATGATGAATATATCCTATGGATACAGTGACATTCTAGATTACTGTAGTGCGGGGCGTTTGGTTTGGCTGTGATGATTTCTAAACTTTGGGAATCTCTCTAAAGACCTGCGGTCTTCTAATTGACAATGCAGCCATAGATTTGGTCAACGCCTGACAGGCGACTACGCGTATAATCAAAATCTGCCCACAACTGTATAGATAATGCACGAAAAATCGGCTCAAATCTCCAAAAAACATCCTGTGTATTGTGCTCGGGTTCATTATGGGGTATGGCATAATGGGCAAGCATATAACGGGTTTTGGTCTTGGCCACTTAGTATGCAATTTATGCGGAAGCTTTAGAGATGAGGAAGAAGAGAACACCGTTTTTTACCTATAGGCCACATGCCCACTCGGAAGAGGAAAAGACAACAGGGTGTCTACCACATAGGTGATCTGGAGAAAATGCTGACAGTCTTATGTTTTAAACACAATAAACGCAACGGAGCAGACACAGCTATCTCTTAAAAATAGAATTTTAAACGGCAACGCAACAGCATGTAAATCGTTGCTACTATTACTGTATTTGTGGCGATGCGTTTATTGTGAAGAAGGTCAGAGTGCTTTAGTGAAAAGGGAAAACGATAAATTGTGGTATTACAATAAGCCCTACACATTCTAAGTGTGTCCATCAAACTTCTATGGGTATACAGCTACCTCTACCTACACTGGATATTCTCCAATTGTTCTGCGAGGTAGCCAATTTGATTGGTAGTATGTGGGCACGTGCAGTATTACTATGAATCGCACTTTTGTGGTTCTTACTGGATATACAGACATGCGAATAGACACGACAATTTCGCCCATGACGCTTGCATATGCTGTGTATATGCTGAAGAGAAAGATACTGTATTTCACGTCATATGCACCATTAAGGTTCTTCTTCATTAAGTGGCATCTTTAACTCTAGCAAATGAAAAATACCAAAATTTATTTTGGAGCCATATCGTTGACAATATCAACCTTAACATACGCACACATACATACATAATTGGTCATTAAAACACTTCAGTCAGGATTACGACCGAGCTTCTCACACCACTTATATTGTGTGTGAGAGATCTATAGTTTAAAGTCGATTCTGAACGACAGGTATTTTTGAGTAACATTTCATGGCCTTTTTTATTTTTAGTTTTTTCCAGAAATCTACTACAAAGAAGTCGCCAAAGAAATATTTTTTTTCATATTTCGTTTTTGTTCGCGATGTTTGTCTTGGGGTTTGACCGAGGCCTCACGTCTCGAAGTGAACACACTACCTACTGGACTACGGCGACTTAAATACATACGGCATCTTAAATACATGTTGTTGCACATTTGAAGAGATCCACAAAATAAATTAGCGATCATTATTCAGATTGACGCTGTTTCACTAGAAGAATTGAAGGTTGTAGCGATTAAAAAAGGGATTCGAAAAGCCACTTGTTTCTAAACTGGATGTGGTTACGATATCAAAAAATTTAAACAGATTTAAATGTTAGCCCAATAAAGTGGTCTTCAGCGTTACGGTTATTACCTACAAGACCATGCAATTGGAAGGACATTAGGCATACGCATCGGACTTAATATATATTCCATATGAATGGCAGGTACGCGGTTTTACTTTTACACCACCCACGTTGTGTGTGTTAATTTTATACATGAGTGGCGGGACCTACAGTTTTGAGTCGACTCCGAACGACAGGTTTTTGAGAAACATTTCATGGCAGTTTTATTTACTCTCAGAGTTTTTACCAGAAATCTGCTGAGAGGAAGTCGCCGAAGAAATAGTTTTTCATATTTCGTTTTGATGTCTGACCTGGAGTTTGAATCGTGGCCTTACGTCTAATAAGCCAACACACTACCTATTAGACTACGGTGACTTTCAACTCTTGCTTAGATGAATGTTCGTCTTTTTCTTCCTTCTATGTTGGTATCACACAAATTCTGTGTTTTTTTTTAACTTAAGCTACGACGTAATCCTGACTGAAGGGTTGTAATGGCCATGGTATGTATGGTATGTAATGCCACTTTTTTTATAAGTAATTCATATACGTTTTAATACCCACAGATTTCCTTTTGTTTAGCAGTACACCTATGTATATGTGGTTCAAACCCCCCAAAAAATGCTACCTATTAATTATAAAACTTAACATGAATTCGGCAAGCAGCATCGTATGTTTCTTAATTGATTTTAGCTTAAGCCAATAAAACATATCGAAATAACTGGCTTGAGATAAAATTAATTTTAACAACAAAAGCTTTAGAATTTGAAATTAAAAGATTTTTTATGGTGTATTGAGCTAAAAGAGCTTAAATGTTTTTAATTATAAAATTATATGGGCGACGATAAAAATCAACAGATTTAAGAGCATTTTAATTGCCAACACTTTTTGCCAAAGTAATTAAGCATATTAAAATAACGTATCAATAATTAAGCTTTGAATTTAATGTTCAATTTAAAACAATTTTTTTTTGCTTTTGCCTATGAATGGTCTGAATGGTGATGATGGGGCGTATTAACAGAATCAATAAGTTTTTAACAAAGAAAATATAAACAAATAAGTTAATAATAAAATAAAGTTAAACAGTTGTTGGTTAACAAAGACTACATGGATACCCTTAAAAATAAAATTAATTCCAAAAAAACCAAACAAAACATCGAATGAATGCTTATTAAGATCAAATAGGGGTGTCAACATAACAGGAGAGGGAAAAACGAATTTAATTTCAAAGTAATTTAATCATCCTATTTTTGTTTTATTTATTAATTACAACATGATTACAAATTGTATTTAATTATATACGAGCCGGTTAACTTCGACCAGCGTAGTGTAACGGACCTATTGGGGATTGAGCCGTCGACCCTCACGCTAATAGTGTAGCAGTCTACCCACTAGACTACCAGGACACCCAAGCCATTATTAAAATTTGATTGGTATTGAAATACATTTAAAATACCTACTATTCTCACGGCCCTCTAAGTTTTACACAAATCTTGCGTAAGATTTCCCTTTTGTCAATAAATGGAGAAGAAATCTAAAACATTTACATGGGTTTTCTAATTGTTTATACATTCTGGTTTTATTGAGTTTCTGATCCTTGAATTACAACTGATTTTAAAATTTCAGCTGTATAATAAACTGGAAAATCTCTATCGCATCGCTAAATAGCTTTCCAGCCGTAGTTTCATAGGCACAACAGAACAGTTACAAACCTGAATGCAACTCTGATCATTGCTCTAATCCTGTTGGGTTTCTGGCGAAATTCTCTACAATCCACACAAGTAAACAATATAGATTGATGGATCATCTAGATAAACTGGAAATAACTAAGAATATGAAATGCTTCAAGAGCAGAGCAACTGCTTCAAGAACTCTTGGGTTGGACAACATGTTATACAACTTAAGGTAGTAGCTCCAGTCCTTTAGTCAAAATCATGCCACAGTTCTGTTAAGCTAATGAGTTGCGCGAAGTATTAAATACTGAAATAAAAACAAATATATTCACAGGATACTGTAATAGAAACAAAATCCTTTGGCCTAAATTAAAATAAAAAACCCGATGTCGATGTCGCAAGATTTGCTTAAAAATTAAGGAAAGCCAAAGAATTTAAATTTTAAAGAATTGATATTGGAAGACCCTCCCATGCTCACAATTGTAGATAAAAGGGACTATTTCGATGCACAAGTCGCCGTAGTCTAGTAGGTAGTGTGTTGGCGTATTAAACGTAAGGCCACGGTTCAAACCCCAGGTCAGACATCGAAATGAAAATATAAAAAAAAATATTTCTTCGGTGACTTCCTCTCAGCAGATTTCTGGCAAAAACTCTGAGAGTAAATAATATTGCCATGAAAAGTTTCTCAAAAATCCTCCTTTCGGAATCCTCTTCAGTTGAATTGGTTATGTTGGCTATTGCGCGGAAATTCTTTTTAGATGTCAACCTATCCTGGGTCAGTGAGGAGTCCCGCACAACCGCCAGACACACCTGGCCCTTGATGGATCGAAGGCGTACCAATCAGTTGCTTGGACTCGGTCATTGTATTATGAGTAGACGCGCAGAAAGGATGCGGCTCCCATTTAACGACTTCTGCCATGTGTGCAGAGCCACTGAGGAAGAGAAGACTGTTATCCACTTTTTTGTCAGTGCCCATCTCTTGCGAGGTGCAGGTATAGGTTATTTGGCTCTCCATTTCTTGTCAGCTTGACGGAGCTATCACGTATTGATGTCAAGGATATAGCTTCGTTTATCAAACTTTCTGGCTGGTTTTCCAGTGTGGGGTAGTCGTGCTTTTGATGTGCAGCCCTTGCGCTGACCAACTTTTTGCTCTTTCCTTACTTTTTTGGTGGAACTTGGTCAGTACAGGCACTGCTTTCACCTCGTGGCATCACAACGGGCCGCTATGGGTGCTCAAGTGAGCTTTTAACCTTCTCAAAAATTTGTCGTTCGGAGTCGACTTTAAACTGTAGGTCCCACCACTCATGTATAAAATTAACACACTCAACATAAGTAGTGGGAGAAGCTAGGTCGTAGTCCTGAGTAATGGGTGGTAATGGCCAATTATGTATGTATGTATTTCATTGCACGAGATTAGTTTTACTTGAATTGATAAAAATAAACCTAAGCCTTATTTTACTGCATCTAACCATTTGAATTAACAGAAACAGAAACAAACCCAATATAACATAAACCATATACAGAGACGTAGCGTACACTTAAGCTTAATATCAGCCCGGCTTACCCTAACAATAGCAATTTACCGCCTTTAATAAATACCTTATACAGTTCAATAAATAAAATAATAATAAAAAAACAACTTAAATGCTCAAACACCTTATAAACACACATACAATGACGAATGATTGAAAATTGATTTTCAATAATAATTTACTAAAGCTCAGCAATGGCAACAAACAACATAATAAACGAAATTAATACTATTTGTCTGATAGAAAATCAAAAAAGAAAAGAAATGAAAAGAATAATAAACAAATTAAAAAAAAAAGAAAAAAACTCGATAATACAATCAAATAATTAAAAAAAGAAGAAAAATTTAAAAACAATACGATAGAAATATAGTTTCAAAGAAAGAAAAAAACTGAAATGAAAAAAAGAACGAATGCAACAAAACGAAAAACTTCCTCTTATGAAATTAATAACTATGAGAGTCCTCTGCACTCGGTACAATTAAAATCAAATAATTTTTAATAATACATACAAACAATTATAGCAGCGCAAAATACGTTATACGTTATACATTTCGTTTGGTTTTTAAGGCCTTAATTTGCATTATTAAAACGTATTGTAACACAAACAATAACTACAACACCATCATACTACCCATTACGATAAAGCGCAATGCACATGCACAGCAAGCCAGCGAGCTAACGCTAGTCCATTAACCAACCACACAAGCAGCCTGCAATGGGTTACACCCATAATACCATAATTATTTCATATACTTTTGTTTTTGAATAATTTACTTATTATTGTATTATATACATACGTACATACCAATCATATACTACCATTTATATACATTTTTTATATATTTTTTTAGTTAATTATTCTAAATTAAATTAGTTTTTAATGTATTCAATATTCGGTTTATTGAGTACAATATTTTAAGTGTTCAGGCATAATAATATATGCAATTCAGCTACTTATTCAATATTCATTTGACAGCTGGTGAACAAGACAGTATTGTTTTTATTTTGTTTTGTTTTTGTTTTTTTTTTTAATGTTTATCGTTGTTGACATTTGAGTTGTCAAATATCAACAAAAAGTGTGCGGTTAATTGTAATATGCTCACTGAATATAATTATGACAGTGCTGCATTTTAAGTTTTACTCAATATTATAACAATTTGCATATTTATTGTGCAATTATTAATTAAAAATTTATATAATATGTTGAGCTCAATAATGGCGTTTATTGCGATTTACGCAATAAATATGCATATCGAAACACCGTATAAGGATGTCCTTATAAAAGGACTTACTTTGGCAGTATATTCTGTTGGTTGAAGGAAAATAGTTTATAGGATGGCAATTTACAGGAAATTTATGTATCTTTTCTTTTGAAATAGGTTCTGAAATAGCTGCTTGGCTTACGTTCTGTTGTTGCATCGACCATCGCTCATTACGGTTATAAGTCCTACGAGAATTCTCGTCCTTTACTGAACTTCTTTATATAATACCGCCTAATGGCATTTTCCTTAAGGAAAAAAAGAAAACAAACACATGATATCCTGCAGGTAAGTAGGTAGTGTGTCCGTTTATTTAACGTGAGACCATGATTCAAACCTCAGATCACGCATCTCCAACAAAACGAAATATGAACAAATATTTCTTCTGCAAATTCCTCTCAGCAGATTTCTAGCAAAATTTCTGAATGTAAATAAAATTGCCATGAAAAAGTTTCTCAAGAGTCTGTTGTTCGAACTAAACTGTAGGTCCCGTCACTCGTTTATAAAATTAATACACAGAATATAAGTGGTGTGAGAAGCTATGTCATAATCCTGACTAAACGGTTATAATGACCAATTATGTATGTATGTAACATGGTATGTATGTAACGGTTTGTTAGGTTCAATTGAGTAAGAAAAATGAAAGAAATCTCTTTAAAAATAAGATCGAAGGTATAATTACTATGTTGAAAAGCTGCCTTAGTACTTTGGCCACACTTTCTATTATATTCCTCTCAATATTTATAGGGTGTCCCTATAATATCTCCTCAAATCCAATTGCTTTGGTAAATTACAGAATAAAGCTCGGTGTCAACAAATACACTTGCTTGCAAGGTAATTGCTACACATCCAGGTGTTTCCTTCTGGAAAGCATTAATGTCCACAGGTAGCAAGAATGCGTTCCGATAATTCGTCCTTGTCGTCATAGAAACAACATTTGGCCACCATTCTGCATAAAAAACTCTTGTTATTATTGGATAGTCTGATGCAGGATTCAAATTTCTTATTTCTTATTGCAATTTTCCAACAAAAGTTTACCCCAATGCCAGATGGTTTGCCTCTGTTTCCCTTTCATTTTGTTGAGTGTACCTTTCCATTCTTTCACACCCACTCTTTAAAATGGTTCCGGTGACATAGCTAGCTCATGCGCTTGCTCACTACCATGAATTTCCTCTATCTATCCCCAGACGGTAGCATAATTTTTTCCGCTTAAACTCTTTACAGTCGAGTAATTAAATGGTGGCCTGCATGTAAAATAGCTATGTTCAGCTTTTCGTAATTTCCTTTCAATGAGTAAGCCAGGTGGCATGATGTTTTCCCAAATCAAGTGCTGCGTATTATAAGGAGTAATTGTTGCCAAAGTATATCCACCACTACTTCGCTATGAACACTTTTTAGAGTCAGAAGACCATTTTCTCTATGATTACATACTTAATTGTATATTACAACCTTTCAGTCAGGATTTCCATCTAGATCTCACTCATGTGTATGTTAATTTTATTCATGAGTGGCAGGACCTACAGTTTGAAGTCGACTTCGTACAACAAATTTTTTGAGAAAATTTTCATGGCAATTTTATTTGCTTTGAGAGTTTTTGCCAACAAACTTCAAGTTGCCGAAGAAATATTTTTAATGTTTCATTTTGTTCGACATATCTGTAATGGGGTTTGAAACGAGGCCTCATGTCTAATCAGCTAACACTAGACTACGGCGCCTTCTCCATGATTGTTTTATTTTTAAAAGCGAATAACGTACATATGTATGTACTTTTCAATATAGGGACACTTTGATGTAGAGATGATTCACTAACTATGTTCTGGTTTAGGGCTTTTGAGGGAAATCAAATGTAATCAAAATGCCATATATTAACCATTTTTATTTTGAATAAAAATATGTCAGCCGTAGACTAAATAAAATATTTTTTTTCCTTTAAAAAAAAAAAACACTAAAATTTGTCTGCAAACTAATCTGTATTTAACATGGTTAATATATTTATTTTAAAATAGCTTTTTTTACTAAACAAAGCAACAACATTGTTGTAAAAATTAGGCAAAAATAAACAAAAGACTTAAGCAACAAACTTTAAACGAAATTATTATAAAATCGATAGACATGAAATGTTGGATAAAAAACCAACAACAAAAGCAAAATTATATGAAAACACAATATTCAAAACATTTAAGCATAAATTGCATTCAACGTATACATTTTAAGCAATAGGCCAACACCTTTAAAGTAAAGAGGAAAGTAAAAAAAAACTCATATCGGCTATAAATAAAACGATTTTAACAACACAGTTAAATAAAAACCTAAACCAACTCATGCATTTGAATGAATATCCAACAATATTTATGCAATTTTCTGAAAAATTTTCAGTTTCAGTTTTTCAGTTGTTGTCC
The DNA here is from genome assembly GCA_936449025.2 of Sarcophaga subvicina. Classification (NCBI taxonomy): domain Eukaryota; kingdom Metazoa; phylum Arthropoda; class Insecta; order Diptera; family Sarcophagidae; genus Sarcophaga; species Sarcophaga subvicina. The sequence goes on from OW388081.2 coordinate 32,959,836, forward strand.
CCTTTTTTTTGTTTACTGCCTGGCAGTTAAGCAATTCCTGTTATTTTAACAGACTAAACTATCTATAAAGGGTTCTAAAGTCATCTTTAGCTTGAAGAAAAAAAAAGTGGCACACATTTATATTAAAAAATAATAAAAAATACAACAAAAAAAATTGTTTTTCCCAAAACGAAACCCACATGAAATTTATGTCTTTTCGTTTTTGTTCCTAAAACCTCAAAAAAATATAATGAAAAGGAAAACGAAGTTAAATTTGGAGTTTTTTTTCTTCTTGTTTTTTGACAAAAGGCAGCAGCAACCTCTTGTATTTGTTTACTCTCACTATCATTTGTATCATTATTATGCTAATTTAATATAAGTTTTTTTTTTGTTTTGTTTAAAACATCAAGTCAGTAAGCCAGTCAACTAAACAACCAAACTAAAAGTAAACTAACAATCCAAAGACTAACACCACAATGCTGAACATTATGATCACCAGCATTGTTTTGTTGTCATCGTCATTATCACCGGCGACATTATAATTATTATAGAGTTAGTCAATGTTTTAGGTTTTTTTTTTTCCTCAACGCCATCACAGTTACCGTCACCATCACCGTAACCGTCATCATCATCATCCTCATCATCATCATCATTGTCTTCATTATTATCTCGCATAGTTTTGTAGCTGTGAAATAGAAAAACGTGAGTTTCACTTTTCATTTTATGGTAAAAAACAATTTGCTTCTATATGTCGCCGTGTATATCAACAAACTTAACAAGTAGACAACAAACGACAATAGTACAATAACTTAAGGAAAAAACATAAAAACACTAACAACAAGACTGAAAACTGAAAGAAAAATTGAAAACACAAACTTGAGAATATGTACATCCTTTATTAAAAGTGGTTGCCACAAAGCACAGAAAGAAAATCCAATGAAATCCAGAAAAATTAGCATTTGTAATGAATGAACAGCTAAAGTTAATGTTACTTCAACGCTTTTGCCTTTCCTTTGCCACTTCAGCATAAATGTATGTCTCTTTCATTTCATTTAATCTTTTTTTTTCATTTTCTTTCTCCGATTACATGTCACAAAGTTTTTAGTTTACTTCTTATAATGTTTTCATAATATTAACCCATTTCATGTGGTAAATCAATAAAATTATTGCATAGAGGGTAATTTATACTGGGTTTTAAGATTGATAAGATCTCATGCCATTGTGACGTACTAACTATAACATTACGTTTCCAATCTACTAAAGGGCATTCGGTTCTACAGATTCTGTGTTCTGTAATCCCCTGGCTCTGAAGTCGTCGTAGTGTAGTAGGTAGTATATTGGTTCATTAGAAGTGAGGCCACGGCAATTTCCTCTAAGAAAATTTGTGGCAAAAACTTTGAGTGTAAATAAAATGGCCATGAAAAGTTTCTGAAAAAATCTGTCGTTTGGTTACGCCACTCATGAAACTAAAACTAACACACACAGCATAAGTGGTGTAAGAATCTAGGTCGTAATCGTGACTGAAGGGTTGTAACGACTAATTATGTATGTATGTATGTACTTCCTTAGTTCTTTCATCCATGGTAGGTTAGGTTAGGTCGGAGTGGTAGGTCTGATATCAGAAAGCTCACTTGAGCACGCATAGCGGCCCGTTGTGATGCCACGAGGTGAACGCAGTCCTTTGTACTGATCAAGTTCCAACATAAAAAAAAAAAAATCACGAAAGAGAAAAAGTTGGTCAGCTGCACATCAAAAGCACGACTACCCCACATTGGAAAACCAGTCAGAAAGTCTGATAAACGAAGCTATATCCTTGATATCAATACGTGATAGCTCCGTCAAGCTGACAAGAAATGGAGAGCCAAATAATCTATATCTGCACCTCGCAAGAGATGGGCAGTGACAGTGGATAATAGTCTCCTCTTCCTCAGCGGATCTGCACCCGCGGCAGAAGTCGTTAAACCATGGCATGTTATTTTTATAATATTTTGATCAAGAAACCACGAGACTTAGTAATAATAATGAATGGAATAATCTGAAAACTCAATAGTCTTTGATAAGAGAGGCTATTTTCTTGTATGCAAATAAATCTCGAAGGGGTCTCGGAAGAGGAGCGGCAATTTTTGGTTACAGAATGAAACACGTCGAACCAATTATGAAGCTCGCGGATACCCATCAAACGGAAGTGTGTTCCATTGGAAGATGTGCTCAATTCAACTTCTTTAGGAGATACAAAGGATGGAACATAGCAATACCTATCAGATAGTCAGGCTGCCATTCGATCACTACGCTTCTAATAGGTTAAATCGAAAATAGCATGGGATTGTACGGGAAAACTAAATCAGCTAGCAATGCTGCTGAGTCCTACGTCAGCAATAAGCAAGAAGGTGAACTTGCGAGAAGAAAAGTGTCCACGTTGTTGTTGTTTGGACCACAAACCTTCTATGGAGGGAGAGCGATTGTTTTGAAGTGTATTCTTAATAAAAGCCAAAATAAAGAAATGCAAAGGCTCTTTTCAAAGCAAGTTGTTTTCAGGCAATCAAAAAAATTTTTTTTTGTAAAATTACAAAAAGACATGCGACATGCATTACACTATCCAGTAATAATTCGTTGTTGACATTCGATGTTGCTACAGAGCAATGTAAACTTAAAGTACATCTGTTCAGAATGGTAGTCGCCTCGAGTCCAGCATGTAGTTTTAGGGACTATCGAGGAATTAATGCATTGCAGAAGAATGTATGTCCGATGCTAAGCAGGGTATTGCTATTGTTGACACCGAGCAGAATCCTGAAGTTTGTCAGGGCAGTAGGATTAGAGAAGGAATGCTACAGGGATACACTATACTGATTGAGAGCAGTAAAAAAATAGTATTGTACCCTACACGACAATAATAGACTCTCAACAATAAAATGCAAGAGATTTTCTTATAGAAAAACTAACAGTAAAAGTGAGTTAAAATTGATGAGGCAAACACAGTGTGCTCTTGAAAACTAAACCCAAGATATATGATATATTTTCCTTTTACTCCTCTAGGGTGCATAGGGCTGCCCTTAAGCAGGACATATGAAGCTTATGTTAAAGCATGATTGCTTTATGTTTGCGAAATCTGATTAGCGGACAATGGAGGTGGCGTGCTGTTTGAATAAGATGGGCGGTTACAAATCAGGTTAAAACCCTGGTGATTTGCGGAAGTGAAATCTTACTACCGGAGAATGGAGTTAATGTACATTAAATGTGAATTAACTACAGTGTACCTAACATGGTCTTATCTGGAAACCTCAGTTTGAGGAAACTCAAGTAAACCAAACGACTGAAAATAAAGTATGAAAGATAGTTTTTACGTCGTTCTTATACCTCCTACATTTCGGGTGCCCTGGTAGTATAGTGAGAAGTATGCTGGACTATTAGCGTGAGGGTTATGAGTTCGATTCCCACTGTCATTACAGGAGCTAATAACCTCGTTGTAACAGATACATTCATACATACATAATTGGTTATTACAATCCTTCAGTCTGTATTACGACCTAGCTAGTATTGTGTGTCTTTTTTATGTATGAGTGGGGAGATCTACAGTATAAAGTCGACTCCGAACAACAGATTTTTGTAAACAAGTTTTCATGGGAATTTTTTTTTTACTCGTTTTCGATTTGGAAATGTCTGACCTGGGGTTTGACCGCTGATCTCACGTCTAATAAGCCAACGCACTATCTACTAGACTACGGCGGTTTCAGAACCAGGAGATTACAGAACACAATACTGTATTTAAATCCCAGACTACATTAAAACGTAAAACCGCTTAAATCAGTAGTCTACCTAGTCTAGTACATACTTTATTTCCCATCTAAGCTTAAATATCTCAAAGTAAAATATAAAAACAACGACTTCCTTAACTCAGTCTTGTGGAAAACTTTAACGAGTAAATTAAATTGACAAGAAAAATTTGCCAAATCTGTCATTCTGAGCGGATGTTAAATTATAGATTTCTGCCACTTATGTATGAAATTAATATACACTCGTCGTTGCTAAAGTGAGAAGCTAGGTTGTAGTCTTAACTAAACGGTTGTAAGTGCGCAAGAAAGTTATCTTGCTTTTCAAGCAAAAAATGTAACTTTAGCAGCCACATGAGTTCAGCTGTGTTGTAAGAAGAAAATTTCATTAAAATTTTCAACATGTTCTTTAAGAGTTCAACTTAAGTTCTGGTTAACAACGAGAACTATATTTTAAATGCAGCATGGATAACATGCATTACTGTCGGATTTCAATTGTTATAGAGCCACCTTTACTCCATATGCCATTTTTAAGATTGAAAAAATGAGATGTTATTTTATATTTCGTTTTATTGGAGGTGACTGACCTGGGAGGTTTGAACCGTGGCCTCACCTGTAATAAGTTAACATACTACCTATTAGACTACGGCAACAGATATTCTTCCGGTTTATTCACAATAAATGTTTGCTGCTTTAGAAATATTTTAAATTAACTTTCTTAGTGGACTCTGCTTTGTCCAAGTTAGTTGAGAAGCAATTGGATATTCTGCATGAAATTCGTAATGGGTTTTCGCACTGGCAGCGGCGGTTCATAAGCGGTTAACATTATATATGCATAATAAATTGCATTTGTCTATAATTTTTTCTGTTTCTTTCGTCACAGCCAGCCATGCCAGTACGAGGGTACATACCATTATATTGTATTTTAATTAATGCTAAATTAATTGCTATGAATTAAAATGTGACATTATTATTGTAAGACAATTTGTTAAGATGGAGAAGAAAACAAAAAGAAAACAAAAATAAAAAAAACGGATAATTTCTCCATAATAAGAAAACAAGAAAATAACAATTGAGAAACGAATAAAATAAATACAATAAATTAATATGCATTTATTTAACACAAATAACTTGAGTTGGTTATTTATTTCCTCCTAATAAAGTTGTATAGATGACCAGAGGCTATTATAATAAATCATTTCTGAATTAAAAGAAAAAAACACTCAAATACTTTTTCAATGAATTCATTACTTTGTTTATGATGAAGTTATAAACGAAATGGACAAGAACTCAACAAAAAAAAAGAAAAAAAATTCTATTAAAAATTTCGAAAAAAGGTGTCTATCAGCAGTCCACACAACAATTTTTATTTGCACAAAGTTTTTTTTTAAATAAAATACACCCGAGTAACTACCTAGTTGTTCAGTTAGTGGCGTAGAACTCAAAACTTCTTTTTTTATATTTTTAGAACCCTCCAAACATGTTTTATTTGACAAAAACGGTTTTTTTGACCTTTTCACACAAAATTATTCATTACCCAAATATGTTTGAACCTATTTTCCAAATCCAAAGTTTTTTAGAAAGGAAAGAGATTAGCCTTTCAAACGGTATAAATAAACATTTTGTTCAAACTTATATGTTTTGAGATTTGATGGGGAAAACTTGGAAAATATTATTTTGTTCTAATTTTTCAAGTTTGGCCGTTCTTAATTGCAAAATTTTATTAAAAATTATAAAACAAGTGGTAATATTCTGAAAGTGCATTCTCTTGTGAAGATTTTGAAACTTTGTCTTATAAAATCGGACAAAACTTACAGTAGTAGTATAACAGCCATGTTATATTCTTTATATATGTCATTTTATCAAATGAACTTTCATATCAAAAATGTTCAAAATTTTTTATGGATCTTGATTGTTTATTGAAAAATGTTTTCATTTTCCGTTGGACCAACCACCGCAAGTTGGCTAATGTTTGCTCAAAGCAAAATAATAATATTTGCGAATAATGGAAATATTAGACTACTTTTGGTAGTCGTTCAAACGTGCAAAGAGCAAATTCTCAGGTAAACAATTAAGATCCACCAAATATGTTGAAATTTTTTTAAATGAAAGTTCATTTGATGAGACAGCATATATAAAAACTCTTTAAATAATAACTACGGTAATTTTTGTCCAATTTTATCAATCGAAGTGTCAAACTCTTGACAAGAGAATGCACTTTTAGAATGTCACCACTTATTTCATATTTTTTAATTAAATTTTCCTATTAAGAATGGCCAAACTTGACAAAATAAGAAAAAAATAATATTTTTCAAGTTTACCCCATCAAAACTCACTTTGAACAAAATGTTTAAGTATACCGCTTGAAAGGCTAATCTCTCCGTTTTCTAAAAAACTTTCGAAAATAGCTTCGAACATATTTGTGTAATCAATAAGTTTGTGTGAAAAGATCAAAAAACCATTTTTGTCAAATAAAACATGTTTCGAGGGTTCGAGAAAAAAAAAGTATTTTTGAGTTTTACTCAACCTAGTGAATAACTTAGACTATGTAGTTACTCGGGGTGTATTTTCACTGTCGCACCGTGTAATTATTCAATTCGGTTTTTGCATTTTTGACAGAAAACTTTTCACGCAAATTTTATTCTTACACTTAGCCAGTCCCCCCGGTCAATCAATCGTTTACTATTACTATACTTAGTGTTTTTTTTTTAGTTGTTGTTAAGAAAATTTTGTTAAAGCGTTTTAGTGCTATTAATTTAATGCTAGATTTTTATGACCCAGAAAATCTATAAAAAAAACCAAAAACTAAACATTTTTTTAATTTAAATTTCAAATTGAAAATCAGAGAAAAAATAAGAAAAATTTGCATTTTAACAAGTCAATTTTAACTGTCTGCAGAACAGTAAACTTTTTTGGGGGTATTGAGGCTACTTTAAATTCGGGCATTATTGCAAAACAGTAGCTCACGATTAATTCTTATGTTAAATGCTTTGTTTAACATTATTTTCTTTTGTTTAGGTTTTTATGTATAAAGTTATAAAAAAAACACTTCAAACAGTTTGATAGCGATAAAACTGAAAAACTAATCACATAATATAGCCTTGGTGTGATATTTAGCTTCCTAGGCCAGTTTTATGTAAAACTAATAATAAAAATGCAATGAAAATTATATTCGTTTAAAAATCATTATACAATACTCTATAACATGCAGCCTTGGTAACGTAATTCACTTAGTATTTAACGGTTACCTACAACAAAGAATTTTAAATTTTTTAAGAAATAATTCAGTAACAAGGCTATGGCATGCAACACCTGCTGCCAACAGAGGATAACATCAACAACTTACTTCATAGGATGCACATCTTAATAAGGTTTAATAGGCAAGTAGCAAAAGTTGCTTATCACTACACCTTACATATCTTTACGGTATAGTTGTTTCTAAGCAACTAGAGATGATCTCGCTAACATCCTACATCCTGCAAAAGATCCATCGTAACATTGATTAACATTGTAATTCAGGATCTAAATACGTCAAAGGCTGACTTTGTCTCAAACACTGTCTTTATCATATCATTAGTCTACGAATGATTGGCGATCAGACCGTTAAATGATAATCGCCACAGTACATGCTATTTAATGACTTCGAAAAGGTTTTTGATAACCTGTGCTATAAAGCGATCTATGACGCTAGTGCTTGTAATGGTGTGCTTTCGATAATTATAAAAACTTTTTCAATATTTTGTACAGACACGCCATGACACATGGCTTGTTAGTTATGACGGCATTTGGAGTAAAGGTGGCTCTATAACAATTGAAATCCAACAGTTATACATGTTATACATGCGACATTTAAAATATAGTTCTCGTTGTTAACGAGAACTTAAGTTGGCGTCTTAAAGAACACGTTTGAAGCTTGGATGAAATTTGTCTCTTACAACATACATACATACACACATACATAATTGGTCATTACAACTCTTCAGTCAGAATTACGAAATAGTTTCTCACACCACTTATGTTGTGTGCGTTAATTTTACACATGAGTGGCGGGACCTCCTACAGTTTAAAGTCGACTCCGAACGACAGATTATTGAGAAACTTTTCATGGCAATTTTTGTTTGCTCTCAGAGTCTTTGCCAGAAATCTGCTGAGAGGAAGTCGCCGAAGAAATATTTTTTTATATTTCCTTTTCTATAGATGACCTGGGGTTTAAATCGTGTCGTCATATCTAATAAGTCAACACACTGCCTATTAGACTACGGTGACTGAATGTTACCCGTGCTATTATAAAATATAGTTGGAGGCTTGATAAAATTTGCCTCTTACAACACAGCTGAACTCATATGGCTGCCAAAGTTAAATTTATTGCTCGAAAAGCAAAATAACTTACTTATTAACTTACTTAATTGGTCATTACAACCGTTTAGTTAAGACTACAACCTAGCTCTCACTTTAGCCACGTCGAGTGTGTGTTAATTTCATGCATCAATGGCAGGAATCTACAATTTAATATCCACTCCGAATGAATGATTTCAGAAACTTTTCTTGTCAATTTAATTTAGTCGTTAAATTATTCCGAAAGATTGAGTTAAGGAAGTCGTTGTTTTTATATTTTTGTTTGAGATGTTTAATCTTAAATGGGAAATAAAGTATGTACTAGACTACGTAGACTACTGATTTAAGCTTTATTACGTTTTAATGTAGTCTGGTTTTCAGTCCAATATTGTGTTCTGTAATCCTCTGGCTTTGAAGTCTCCGTAGTCTAGTAGGTTGTGCGTTGGCTTATTAGACGTGAGACCACCGATCAAACCCCAGGTCAGACATTTCCAACAAAACGAAAAATGAACAAATATTTCTTCGGCGACTGCATCTTAGCAGATTTCTGGCGAAAAAACTCTGACAGTAAATAAAATTGCCCTGAAAAAGTTTTTCAAAAATATGTTGTTCGGAGTCGGCTTTAAACTGTAGGTCCCGCCACTAATGTATCAAATTACCACACTCGACATAAGTGGTGTAAGAAGCTAGGTCGTAATTCCAACTGAAGACTTGTTAGTTTTAATGTTGATAAGTTTAAGGTAATGCTCTGTAATGCCCTTGGCAACAGAAATTTTAAAGTGCAAACCATCGATTTAGAAAAGGCTTTAATGACAACAAATTGGCTATAATTTCCATTTTCAATCAATCTTTCGATTGATATGGCTTGTATAGAAGTGAATTCAACTTGTTTAATTCATGGGTAAAATCTAATCTTCACTATAAATGTAAGAGCTGGAATACAATATTACATAGATTATATGCTAGATTGGCCGTAGGCTTTGAAATTTACTGGACTCCACAGAAATTAATGCAAAATACGAAATCAACGATCCATCGATTGTGAATTAACAAGGGAGAAGGATATAATAGACTCCCTCTGTTTTTCTCCCAATAATTTTGCTATTATTGCTTGAAATGACCAGTCCTAATTGGCCTTTAACCCTTCAATCATAAATTTATAAGCAATTTCTTTTTGTTAACCTCTTTATAAAACTGACATAATTTTTAAGCCTCTAACGATGTATTTAATAAGATACGAAATATGTGTGTTTGCCAATAAAGAATACCTTACGGCAATCACGTTATAGACAATTCTGTCAAATTTTATTTTTTTCTTTCCGTTGTTACTTGAAATAAATTAAACAGGCACTTTGTTAACATATCAAACAACAAACGGGCCAACACTAACCGAAATGGAAACATAATTTATATTTTCATTCATTGTGTTAATTTCATTGAAACTATTATTACAGGAGAAGCCGAAAAAAAATTTATGAAAAGAAAAATCATGATTTCCAGAGAAAAAAAATTTATGAAAATATAAAGAAAAAACCACCGAAAACTCTGTTAAATAAATAATGATTTTTCTTTAAACAAACAAGGCCCTCCAAACCAGCAACAGTTTGGATTTTATTTTTTTTCTTTTGGCTACAAACAATACTTTAAAGCCACACTAACATTAGTAGTGTAGTGGGTGTACTTATTCGCTTTGAATACCAAAAGCAAGCTGTGCTTAAAAGCCAATACAATTGCACTGCGTAGTTAAGGAAAACAATCTTGTACAAATTTACTGATTTACCACCCATAGTGAGTTACATTTCAAACACCATCTACAAGCAAAAGAAAAAAATCTGCATTTAAATCTGCCAAATAAAAAAAATGTTTCCCCCTTTTTCATTCAGTTGGGTTCTGTTCAGTTCGGTTTTTACAAGCGTAAAACTAGATGCCAAAATTAATGTTGCATTTGATTACCATAAATGACTTGTTGAAATTAAACATAAAAATGACGGTTTATAAGGCAACCATATTTTCAATGGAAACAATTTTGATTTAGTGGCGATAACAATAATTATGTTCGTGTAAATATTGTTTTTAAAAAAAAACAAAGTGTGTTAAGACATAAATATTAGATTAAGTGCTGGCATTGAGAAAAAAATTGAAAACAACAAATTTTGAATTATAAAATTCAATGCAATAATTTTGTTCGTTTTTTTTGTTTGTTTTACAATTTATTTGTAACGAAGAAAACACAAGAAAGTTAATTTCAATGATTTGTAGGTTTGAATGAAAATGACCTCAGGATGGAATATTTTGCGGAGAATAAAGGCATTGAAACTGAAATTGTTTTTAATATTGATATGCACAGTCGTCTCATATCAAGACTTACTTTGAGCCAATACGAAAAAAAAGCCAATAAAGCCAACAAAATTTATCAAGTATGGTTCTTAAGTCTTTTGATTTTGATTTGTGGGTCTGTGCTCGAACAGCACACAATTGCATGAGCCAGTTGAACAATGTATGTTTGAAGTCATCGTAGTCTAGTAAGTAGTGTGTTGGCTTATGAAACATGAGGCTACAGTTCAAACCCCAAGGTAGACATAGCATAACATAATTTGCCATTACAACACTTCAGTCAGGATTACGGCCTATCTTCTCACAGCACTCATGTTGTGTGTGTTAATTTTATACATGAGCGGCGGGACCTACAGTTTAAAGTCAAGAAACTGTTCATATTTCGTTTTGGTGTCTGACCTGGGGTTTGAACCGTGGCCTTAGGTTTTATAAGCCAACAAACTACCTAATAGACTACGGCGACTTCAGGTCTAGACATTTCCATCAAATCGAAATATGAAAAAATATTTTTTCGGCGATTTCCTCTCAGCAGATTTCTGGCAATAACTCTGAGAGTAATTAAAAATGTCCATGAAAAGTTTCTCAAAAAAAAAAATCAGCCTTTCGGAGTTGACTTATGAATAAACTTAGTACACACAACCTAAGTGATGTGAGAAGCTAGGCCGTAATCCTGACTAAAGGGTTGCAATTACTAATTACGTATGTATGTATGTTTGTTTCTGAAGTGACAATGATAATTAAGGATTTTTCTCTCAATGCTCGGAGAATCTAAAGCTACCCTCATCTTTTTCATAAAAAAAAAATTTTTTAGGTAAATGGGTATTTTTCTTCAATGTATTGTACAAAAGACAAAAAATTGTACAGAAGACAAAAAATTCAAATGATTTATAACTCACAGGCCTTAGTTTGACAGCACATGCCAAAAAAAAAAGTACCAATAAAACTCGATTAAATAAAGTTGTAATGTGACGTAGTTTTGCACTTAACCAGACGAGATATTATAGAAATTTCGTTGACTTAATTAAAATTCACTGTTTAAATTAAGACTTCAGTCTTTGATTATAATTAAAGGTGGTGTGTTATTAATTTCATTTCATTTTTTATGTATAGCTTTCAATATCTATATATATCTATATTCTATGGAATCAACAAAAACTATAAAATTTAATAAATTATGTTTTTAATTGATACAAAATTCGTTAAAAAAAATAACTGGATCTCTGTCTCTTTTTCTATTTTTATCACAGACAAATACACAAATTTCTTTTTAATAAAGTTCACAGCTTAAGTCTTTTGATAACTGAATTAAAATTTGGGGTTTTTGTTTTTTTTTGTTTTTGTGTTTCAAATGATAAACAAAAACTAAAAAGTTATTAATAAACAAAAATGAACAGTTAGAACATTAAATTAAATTGTATAACTGTAACGCAAAACAGAAAAAGAGAAATTGTTGAAAATTTTTAAAGATTTTTGCATCAAAGAAAAAAAATTAAAAAAAAATCAAATCAAATCAAATTATTTAAACGTTTATATTATATACGCTTTTAAAATTATATATCTGAAAATAATTTTTACACAAACAAAATTTTTTTTTTTGCTCAAGAGATCATTTTGTTTTTTTTTTTATTACATGTTATCGGGTATTTGCTTAAATTACATAAAATGCTACACTAATAGACAATTTTTATTGCCATTTATCTTATATTGTTTATAAAAATTATATTTAATAAACATTAAAGAAATTTGTATGCCTATAAAATTTAAATAAACCACAAATTAACGTTGAACATATAATTTTATGCACCCACCATCATCATTATCATCAATTCTTGTATCCAAGACAAACTTGCCGTAAACCGTAAATGGCAAACAAATGTACAAATAAAGTTATAAAAATTCTTACAAATATATGTTAACATAATAAAATATTTTCTAGCCTCTGGTTAAAAATTTTTTTTTACTAATTTGATCACGAAAAATATATAAAAAAGAAAAAAAAATAGTCATAAACAAACTGACCAATAAGTCAAGAGAAAGAAATTTTTATGTTTATGTTAATGACTGAAGAATGTTTGCGATTGGTTCAGACAGATCACATGTTACCCTAGATCGATGTAATATGGTAGATTTGGTGCAAAAAAAGATGTAAAAATCTGTGGTAAGAAGATATCTGTTTTATATTATGGAATGGTATACATAGAGACATTCGAATCTATAAAACAAGTACGGCATGTATGAATTCATCATACAATATTAGATAGTGTGTTGGCTTATTAGACGTGAGTGCACGGTTCAAACCCCAAGGCAGACAATTCCAACAAAACGAAATAAGAAAACTTATTTCTTCGGTGACTTCATCTCAGCAGATTTGTGGTAAAAACTCTGAGAGTAAATAAAATGCCATGTAAAAGTTTCTCAAAAATCTATCCACACAACATAAGTGGTGTGATAAGCTTGGTGTTCAATCTGACTAAAGGGTTGTAATGACCAATTATATATGTGGGTTCAGTAGGTAGAGTGCTGACTGATTAGACGAACTCCAGCTCAGACTTTTCGGACAAGACACTGAGAGTTCATACAATGGCAATGAAAATTTTCTCAAATTTGTCAGAAGTCCCGCCACTCATCTATAAATTTAACCCACTCAACATAAGTGGTGTGAGAAGCTATGCCATAATTCTGACTGAAGGGTTGTAATGACCAATTTTGTATGTTTGTATGTTTGTATGCATTCGCTCCATTCAGTTGTCTTCTGACAGAAAATCTAGGTTAGGTTAGGTTAGGTTAGAGGACGTGTACTTTTCAATTAAGACAAGTACAGTACCTGGAGGACGAATTGACCCATTGTACAACGTCCTAGTTTCTCACACCACTTATGTGGTGTGTGTTCATTTTATACATGCGTGGTGGGACCTACAGTCGAAAGTCGACTCCAAACGACAGATTTTTGAGAAACTTTTTCATGGCATTTTATTTACTCTCAGAGTTTTTGCCAGAAATCTGCTGAGAGGAAGTCGCCGAAGAAATAATTTTTGTATTTTGTCTTGATGTTTGGCCTGTCTACCAGACGACGGCGACTTCACAGAAAATCTAAGATTAAGTAAAATTCATATGAAATTGTTCTCAAATCTGTAGTTTGAAATCGCCATTACGGATAAAATTAACACACAATATGGGTGGTGCGATCCTCTGTGAAGCTAAAACTGAGTTGGTAAATAAGTATGTCATTTTTTGAATAGTCTTAACTGCACCTATCATTGCAATTTCTCTGGAAATTATCATGGGATCGTACCAAGATCATGCTCTTTCGAATACTTCGACAGAGTACAGAGAGTATCTAACTATCACAAATGGACAATATCTGACGAGTTACAAGCAGGTTCCATCCTTCCAGGATGTGTTGTCATTTTATAAGAATATTTGGCCAAAAGTCGGACAAACAAGTCTGCCTAAACTTGTTCAGTAACTTGCAAGATGATATTTTTTATGAAGGTAAACCAAGAATACTGTTACATACGGGGGACGATATGTGAAGAGTCATACACAGGTTCTGTAAACCTTCTATATTGTGCTGTTTCTTTATAAGAATATTTGTCCAAAAGTCGGTCAAACAAGTCTGCCTAAACTTGCTCTACAATAACAAGATTGATTTAAATGACAGCGATTCTCTACAACCAGGAAAAAGTCAATCTCATCCTGTCATTTCACATAAATATACTGGGCATTCGTTGATCACTGTGAATATAGTGTAGACAATCTCTCTCGCCATTATAGCAGTTTTCTTACTTGTAGGATTCTGTATATATGCCTCAAATACTCAGCAATAACTTAACTTTTGGAAAAGCCAATATTTTCCTTATAAAAAATATGCACCGTCCTAATACTACAAAAAATTAATGTGTTAGCTTATTTGGAAGAGAGTCCATGGTTCAAACCCCAGCTCAGACATCACGAAAAATACGAAAAATGAAAAAACATTTCTGTCCTTCCAAATTGACGTTAAACTATAGATCCTTCCAATTCCGTATAAAATTTTCACACAACATGATCGTTGCGAGAAGCTAAGTTGTAAAAGACAGACTAACCGATCAAGTGAGTATCAATATCACACACTTACTTAACTCCTCTTCCGACCATTCTGCTATACTGGGCATATTCCTGTCGAGTATATGGTTCCTTAACTTCTGTCCTTAAATTGTATGGCCGTGCATGGTGAAATGGTGATCCTTACGGGCCATTGTCCTTTTGGTTGGCAATCCAACCAATGACTTCTGCAGAAGCTGTGGGTCTGAGGAGGAGAAAGAGACTGTCTTTCACCCCATGTATCAGTGCCCTGCTCTTGATATGAAGAGATTTTCTGACATTGTTGACCGAGCTCTCTAGTATAAAGGTTGCTGCAGTAAGATTTATATTTGGTTTTCTCTAGAGAATGGTTGATCCCCGTGTAGAATTAATCATGTTATCACAATGGGCCTCAATGCTGGCCTATGTGGGACCCCTTCTTTTAAGGGCGTCCGCCACCTAACGTAACCTATGGCTTCTTATAATTTTTTTTAATAACTATACGAAGTTTCCAGGCAATACCGTTGTGGAATCTATATTCAGTTTTTCTGACATTAGACTTTTGTGTAGGCTGCTTAAATAGTGCAGTGTATACAAGGCAGAAATCATGGCCATATTGAAAAGTACGTAGTGCTTGTTTGGTAATGCAATTTTTTTGGATAATAAATTTATATGCTTTACATACATACATACGTAATTGGTCATTACAACCCTTTAGTCAGGATTATGACCTAGTTTCTCACACCACTTATGTTGGGTGCGTTAATTTTTATGCATGAGTGGCGGGACCTACTGTTTAAAGTCAACTCCGAACGACAGGTTTTTGAGAAACTTTTCATAGCAATTTTTATTTACTCTTACAGTTTTTGCCGCCATTCATGTATACAATTAACACACACAACACGAAAGGTGTGAGAAGCTAGGCCGTAATCCTGACTGAAGGATTGTAATGGCCAATTATGTAATGTTTAACTAAACAAGCTGTGTACAGAGCTCATAACATTACCATTGCCTCAGTTATATTGCTATCTTGATGTTCTTGTAAGGAATGTTCACATTGAAATTCAACTAAACATTGTAAACTTGGGTAGTTTATCACAAATTCGTGTAAATAACTTTGTTGTTGGTTTTAAATCAATTAAATTAAAATGACAAAATAAAGCAAACGACTGCTTAATCAACTGTCAACTCAAACTTTTATTTGATATTGCAATTGTGTTCGAATGAAAGAAGAAAACCATTAATAAAATTAAATTTTTGCTAAATAAACTAAACAAATTTGCAACACAACTTTTACAACATGCACCTTCAACCAACAACGTCACCATCATTATTACCAACTTCACTCAATCTACTCGTGAGCAACAATTTAAAAATCTAGTCAGCTGAAGTCTTTTTCTTTTAGCTACCGCATGCATATGCATCTGTAAATCTTTATTTTCTTTTTTTAGTTTTCTTTTTCAAACATGATGAGGTCTCTTGTCTGAACATGTCATGACAAAATTTTTCTTTTTATTTTTATTTTCATGTTTTCTCGTTTTATTTTCTGATTTTTTTCTTTGTTTTTCTCAGATATGTTACCATATGTGTGTAATTGATAATTTTATGATACCACACTTGTCTTATGCATATTTTCATTTGCTGTCCATCTTTCTTTAATCAAAAAAAAAAAAAAAAAAAAAAAAAAATAAAAAATTCAATTTTTTTTCTTTAATAAATTATGATGGAAATTCAAAATAATTGTGGGTGTTTCTGATTATTTTTTTTTTTTTTTGTTCGTTGTTTGCTGGTGGACATGTCCAATTGTGTAAAGATGCATTTCAAGTCATGTCTTTATTTTATAATGACTGACGCATGTACACACATATGTTTGAGGGCTTGGGCATATTTTCGTTAAATTATTTTTTTTTTTTTTTTGATTTGAAATAAAATTGGAAATCGATATTTATGAGAAATTTTTATAGGAAATATGCAAATTAAAGAAGACAGTGGGTCAGCGATAGTGGTTTATGAAAATTAAGATGTTAATCATATCGGAAGAGTAAGGGAAATAAGAAAACTATTGTCTCCCATTAACTTGTTTTAAGTGCTGTCCGTATATTACATTTATTTTGGCACGTACATACATACATAATTGAGAAATTTTGAGAAACTTTTCATAGCAATTTTTTTTACTCTCAGAATTTTTGCCAGAAATCTACTCAGAGGAAGTCACCGAAGAAAAATTTTTTTATATTTCGTTTTGCTGGATATGACTGGTATAAAATCGAACCGTGGCCTCATGTCTAATAAGCCTTACCTTACCTACTAAACTAAGACGACTACATGTGTGGTATATAACACCATTCAAATATCCACCACAGGTTCTCTGGGTGAGGCGTATTATATACGACTTTTGCGCATAAATCAGTTTGAATTTGATTGATGGCATGAGTTGTGTTGGTTTTGAAAACCGCTATGGTTTGTGCGATTTAAGAAAAGAAAATATCCAAAGCGGTCAAATGTTGAAAAGTCGCATCGTATGCTGGTCGAGATATATGGTGATCATACACTATCAGAAGCAACATGTAGAAGATGGTTTCGATGGTTCAGAGATAACGATTTTGATGTGAGAAATGAAGAACATGGAATACAACCAAAAAATTTTGAAGACGCCGATTTGTAAGCAATATTGAATGAAGATGACACTGAGATACTTTGATACAAATAACAGAAATGTTAAATATTGCCCAACAACACTTAAAAGATCCCCAAAGTCTTGAAAGTGTGTGCCACATGCATTGAATGCCAGAGAGATGGAAAACCGACAAATTTTGCCTCAAAAACGCGATAGAAGATCAGTTTGTCATTGGATTGGTACTGACTCTGAACAGTGGTAAAGAGGAAAAAAATCGTGGGTTAATCCGTGACAACAATCAATTTCGGCTGCAAAACCAAATCGCTTTGGTAGGTAGCCAATGTCGCGTGTAGTGTACCACGAGCTACCAAAACCTGGTGAAATATTAAATGCAGACAACAAAGGATCAATTTGAACCATGCCTTGAACGAAAAATGTCCGGAATGGTCTGCAAGCCATGGCTAGGAAATTTTGCAACATACGTACATACATAATTGGTCAATACAACCCTTTAGTCAGGCTTAGCTTCTCACATTACTTATGCTGTGTGTGTTAATTTTATGCGGGACCTACAGTTTATAGTTGACTCCGAACGATAGACTTTTGAGAAACTTTTTCATGGCAAATTTTTTGTTTACTCTTTGAGTTTGTAATAGAAATCTGTTAAGGGGAAGTCACCGAAGAAATTTATTTATTTATTTATTTATTAATTACAATAAAATTACAAATTATATTCTAATTATATATGAGCGGAGTAACTTGACCATAGGCTCGGTATAGAGTCACTGACCAGAGTCTCTGGTGGGAATCGAACCCACGCCCCTCGCGTTAATAGTCTAGCACACTATCCACTAGACTACCAGGGCACCCTTTACTTAAATTATTTTAAATTTACATACTAACTAACTAACATATGATAATATGTGTTAGATCCCAACATCTTAGAAAATTCATTGGATATGTTTGTATTAAAAATAGTTTTTATTTTAATACGAATTGAAGACATCTCTAAAGAATCATTTATAAAATTCACACACAGCTACGGCTAAATAGGAGCAACTATTAATTAGAAAAAAAGAGAACAAAAAGAAAAAAAAACAAATTTTGTGATCTGAATAAACGAAAACACTTTAAAATATTTTGTATTTACGTCAAACACATGCTTGGAAACAAGTTCTATTCTATGATTAGATGTTTATGTCTTCAGATGGTGGATAAAAGATAACAAATTATAATCATTAAAATAAAATAAAATAAAATAAATACAAAGAAAGCTAATATCATTAATAATACACAAAAACACACACACATACACTTTTTCTACAACTTATGTTAGAAAAATTGAAGACAAAAAAGAAATGAAGAAGAATAAACGCTGAAAACGTTAATGTTGTTTTATTGATTCAGTTTGTGAAATTCGATTAACATTTTTATGGCTTATGTTTACTACTTTAAATATAAAAAAAAGGTTTTTTTATTTTTGCAAATCAATAAAGAGGCAGTACCAATTATAATTTGAAAAAAAAAAGGAAATAATAACGCTAATCAGCATTATAACAGCAAATGTCACAAGTTTCAACAAATTTAAATCATTCAGAGTTAAGTTACTTACTTGTTTATTAATTTCTTTTTGTTTTCAAGATTTATTTTATGATTATTATTATTATTTGTCTTCTTCTTCTTCTTTGCTTTTGATTTCAATTCAGCTTTTCAGTTGAGCTTCTTAATATAAATTTGTCCAAAAAAATTAAATAAAATTTGAGATGTTTTAACGGCAGCATAATTAATAAGAGATTTATAGTTCAGCCTGCAATGAAAAAAAAATATTTCTTTTATTTTATTTTGGTTTCATATATTATATTGGATTCTACGAGTATAAATAAAATTTTTATCGTAATAAATAATTTATTATGCGGCATGATATGAGAAAAATCGTTTGAGTTAATTTTTTTTATATTTCTTATCAAGGTTTTAATGACAGCTCCTGTTTGAATTTAAAACTGATTATGTTTTAAAAAATATCGATTGGTAGCCTCCGTTAATATGATGCCAAATGGTATGTTTTTTTCGAAAGTATGAGTTTCATAAATATTAAATAAGTGTCGGGAAATAAATGATTGAAACATACTCTAGCCTTGTAGTTATGTGAAGGTTTTTTTTTTGGTGGTTTATTTAATATTGTATATGCAATAGCATAACTTTTACTTTGTAATTATTTAAATCGTGTTTAAAGCAATTATGAAATTCTATATTTTATGTACACATACGTACGTGCTTTTATATACATACGTCATTACAACCCTTCAGTCAGGATTATGGACCTAGTTTCTCACACCACTTATGTTGTGTGTGTTAATTTTATACATGAGTGTTGGGACCTACGGTTTAAAGTCGACTTCGAACGACAGATTTTTTTTTTGAGAAACTTTCGTGGCAATTTTATTTACTCTCAGCATTTTTGCCAGAAATCTGCTGAGAGAAATTCACCGAATAAATATTTTTTTTTTTATTTTCGTTTTGATGTGTGACCTGGGGTTTGAAACGCGGCCTTACGTCTAATAAGGTCTACCTACTAGATTACGGCGACTTCCAAGTGAACAACTAAATCAATTACGTATTGTGGACTTAAATAGATTTTTGATTGGCAATTAAAAAAATTAAATTAGTAGAATGGTTAAATTCGTATCTGTTACAAAGAACTCAACAAGTCGAATTTAGAAATGTCACATCTTTCAATTTGTTTATCAATGACCCTCCCTCAGCTGCTTTGCGTTCTAACGTACTGGTGTATGCTGACGATGTTAAAATATTTAACACTTTTAACGATGTTAATGTATTTGATTTACTTCGTTCTGATTTTTGCAGTTTTTATAAGTGGTGCAAATTGAATTTGTTGGAATTAAATATTAAAAAGCGTAAACATACATACATAATTGGTCATTACAGCCCTCCAGTCAGGATTACGACCGAAGAAATACTTTTTGTATTTTGTTTTGATGTCTGGCTTGGGGTTTGAACCCTGGCTTTACGTCTAATAAGCCAACACACTGCTATACTACGGCTACTGCAAAAAGGTATAAACACGTGACATTTTTAGACACTCGAAGATTGATACCTTCTATTGAGAATGCTATTTTGGATAAAATTAAAATTATTTTGAACCTTGGTATACTATTGGATCACAGGCTCCACTTTCGGGATAACATATCCATGATGGTGAATAAAGCTTATGGCATACTCGGATATATGAAAAGCTGGTCTAAGGAATTTGTTGATCCTTATTTAACAAAATTGTTAATTATATCTGTCGTCCCACCTATTCTGGAGTATGGTTCTATTATATGGTCAGTGTGAAAATAATTTTTATTTTTCTCTTTACGAGGTCTTGGTTGGAACTCCTGTGAATTACCGCTATATCGGAGTAGACTGGATCTGATTAAACTGCCGACTCTTAAAAGTCGTCATTTCATAATGAGTACTCTTTTTATTTTGGGATTAATACGAGGCGATTTTAATAGAGAGTACCTGCTTAGTCGATTCAATATTCCTGTGCGACCTACACGTAATTTTGAACTGTTATCACTAAGATACTACAGATCAGCCTATGCAAATAATGATTCCTTTAGACGAGGTAGTAAAACCTTTAATGAATGTAATCAAGTAATTAACTTCTCGGAGAGTAAAGGTGTATTAAAAAAGACACTAACTAGATTTTTAAATTGATAAGTACAGTTTTGTTTTCTTTCTTGTGTATTAAACTGTGATTGTAGACATAGTTATTCAGTTAAGTTAAATTATCTACTGACGTTAAATAAATAATTAAAAAAAATTTCGCTGATCTGTTAGTTGGAATTGCTTTTCTAGCAGTGACGTTCAAAAGTTATTTAATCACACCACCCATGTTGGGTGTATTAAAATTATAAATTTATATATGGGTGGCGGCAACTACAGTTTAAACCCTCTACGAACGACAGAAGTTTGAAAAATTTTTCATTACAATTTTATTTATTCTCAGATTTTATGCCAGAAATCCGCTGAGGGGCAGTCGCCGGAGAAATATGTTCGATTTGTTGGAAATGCTGGCCTGTGGCTTGAACCGTGGCCTCTTGTCTATTAAGCCAACACACTGCCTACTAGACAACGGCGACTCACAGTGGCTTTATAACTGTAAATTAAAATTTATATTTTTATTAAAAATGTCACCTATTAACCGTTTTTACGCTGAATAAAAATATGTCAGCCGCATACTCAATAACAATTTTTTAATTTTTTTTTATTTAAAAACTAAAATTTGTCTATAAACTAATCTGTATTCAACATGGTTAATATATTTATTTTACTAAACAAAGCAACAACATTGTTGTTAAAAATTAGGCAAAAATAAAAAAAAGACTTAAGCGACAAACTTTAAACAAAATTATTATAAAATCGATAGACATGAAATGTAGGAAAAAAGCAACAAAAAAACAACAACACATCATAAACAAAAGCAAATTTACAACGAGCATCCAATGCGTGCAGAAAAGGTCACTGTTTGTGCCTCGGTCCTTTTTCTTTCAGAACAATGTTAGCCAAAACATTACTGTAAACGGAGAGCTTGATAGGTCGATGAACATCAAGTTCTTTTAGGATCTGAATTGGATGAAGTGGATATTAACGACATATAAATTCAAAGGTCATAGTCATCAAGCGTGGAGTGGAGGTAATATGAACTGACCACAGAGTTCGTGTGAAATGACACCATTGTACTTCTTTGAGGGGTTATTTTAAGTCACCACAGATTACAGCTGTCCTCAAAAGCCTACAAAATCGATGTAATCGGTGAAATTCAGACTGAGTTATGCACCAACGTCATGGAAAATGCAACAGTTCGGATATTCCCTACCCAGAGAATTGAAAGAACTTATATTGCACACATAATGGCATCCACACATAATAGATTGCAAACGAATTAAAAAATTCGATGATATCTCGCACCCTTACATACATACATATATAATTGGTCATTACAACCCTTCAGTTAGGATTACAACCTAGCTTCTTATACCACTTATGTTGTGTGTGTTAATTTTATACATGAGTGGCGGTACCTACAGTTTAAAATCGACTCCGAACGACAGCATTTTTTTGAGAAACTTTTCATTGCAATTCTTATTCACTCTCAGAGTTAATGCCAGAAATCTGCTGAGAGGAATTTGTCGG
Organism: Sarcophaga subvicina; assembly: GCA_936449025.2. NCBI lineage: Eukaryota > Metazoa > Arthropoda > Insecta > Diptera > Sarcophagidae > Sarcophaga > Sarcophaga subvicina. Next base: position 32,982,132 of record OW388081.2, read on the forward strand.
TGGAATATTTTTCATATTTCCATTTGACCGTGATGTTTGACCTTAGGTTTGAAATGTGGCTTCACGCCTAATAAGTCAACACACTGCCTACTAGACTACGGCGACTTTATTTCATTTAAATAGAAAGATAGCGAGCGCTTCAATATAGCGTAAAGATATTTAAATTCATATTGACTGTGCATATAACATAAATATGTAGGAATTATAAATTAAAAGCAATTATTAGATGTTGACAATAAGAAAATATTTTCTTCCAGTTTTATGAACGATATGCTGCGTTTTAGTTAGTAGAAGTGTCTGTCGTATGTTAAAATTAATAATGACAGCAAAGCCAAACTGCTGTTTTGCTTATAAACACTTTTCACAGCTACCAACATGTCTAGCTCAAACCGCAGAAAATTTGAAAAAAAACTGATACCGTCGTTGCTTTAGATTTAACGAATAAAAATATTTTCCTTGTATATTAAATCCATCATTTTGCCGGGACATAAATCCAACTTCGATAATCATTTTCTAGCATACATACATACAGACATATTTATGCACTAATAGACAACTGTAAAGTAATAATATTTAAGCAACAACACCAGTTCTTTTAAGACTTTTTTTTTAATAATTTCAAGATTCTCAAGATTTCCTTATGCAGACAGACTATCAGTCACTCATTCATACATTCATGGAGACGTGTATGAAGCCTTAACTATGCTCGAATATAACGTAAGTGTATGTGCGTTTGGTGTTTTTTTTTACCTGCTAATACGACAAGATATTTGTAATCTTTATTTTCAAATCCATTAATAGTTATGACAGCTTTTAATAAACAGCTTAACAAAACTGCCGGTTCTCTTTTCTTTTCTTTTTTAATAAAAGTTTTAGTAAAAATTTTGCATTTTTAGTAAAAATTTTGCATTTTTTTTTTATTAATTTTTCCTCCAACTAGAATTATCGTGAACAGATCTCATCTGTGGAAAGAATTAAAAAAAATGAAAACGAAGAATTGAATGACATTAATACACGTATGAGTGTAACTAATAAAATTGGTTTGATTTTAAGTTTAAATTTATCTGGTGGATATACACTGTATTTGGAAAATTTTTTAAACTTTAAGCCACTTGAATTACTTCTCCATATGAATTTAATTCCATTTTTTTTCTATCTCTTTGCGTTCATTTGTAACAACTTTAAGTTTGTTAAACTGTAGATATGTTGTTGTAATTGTTTTAATGTCTGTTACACTCTCTCACACACATACATGCATATTTATTGACCCCATTCTGTCTTAATGGCTATACACGGTGTGTATATGAAGCATTTTTAGTCATCTTATGCCTCACTTGGCCTACGTACATATGTATGTATGTGTATCTGATGTTTGGAATGTTGGCGGCTTTATTAATGCATGTCAAAAAATTATACAAAAACATCATGAAAAGATGCCTCATTTTGCCTTTGTCGGGAAAAAAATTGATGGTGTTCATAAAGTAAAAAGAAAAAAACCAAACAAAACAAAACAAAAAACCAGTAAAGAAAAGAAAAGATCTGTAAACATTACACTTCAACGAGGCCTCCTATAGAGTAGTTGGTGTTGGCAAAAATGAATAGCTTTGTAATGATTACATACAATGGCTAAATCAGTTATTCTATGAAATGAACATTGTGTGAAGAGTATATTGGCATTATGACAGGAGAAACTAGCTTGTAATTCAAGTGAAAATATTGATTTAATTGGTATATCCCTACTGCTGCTGGAATTATAACATTTGAACGCACAAATTTATTGATTAAGGAAACATAACTGAACCAATGTCACAAATTTAAACTTTCTTAGAAAGTGAAATAATGGACCTTTAAAATGGTGTACATATATATATTATTTGACTTAATATTCTATGCGGTTTGATGATGGAAACTTGGAAATGCAAAGTTTTTCAAATTTCTTAAGTTTGTCCATTCATAGTAGCAAACTTTAATTAAAAAATATAAAATAACTGATGACATTCTTCAAGTGAATTCTCTTGTGAAGAGACTGACACTTCGTTTGATCAAATCGGACAAAAATTATCGTAGTTGTTATTTAAAGAGTAAAACAGAGATCTACTGTTTAAAGTCGAATATGAAGAATACATTTTTTGAGAAACTTTCCAATTTTTATTTACTCTAAGAGTTTTTGCCAAGGAACTTGTCGAAAATTTTTTTCCATATTTCGTTTTATTCGAGATGTCCGACCTTGGGTTTGAACAGTGGCCTTTTATAAACTTCCCGCTTTTAGCGAGAAGGATCCAATCCAAGTAGTTCGATGTCTCTAAATGCCGTATATACATAATGCTTTAATCCGTTCTGGCAGAAAACTAACCAGAAGTCTTTTTGACCCTGTGAAGATTTTCAATCGAGCTTTTTACGGTTAGAATTGAACTTGTATTTTAACATATTGGCTTTAGAAATAATGAACTAATGTTTGAATGAAATGCAAGAATGAATGTTATGCTCTTTGGAAAATTGTATTAGGATACGTTCTGTCTGTTCAGTAATGTTTGTAGCATTATATTATATTATATTTCTTGAACCCTTCAAACTTCTTTTATTTGACAAAAAACGGTATTTTTAATCTTTTCACACAAATTTATTGATTACCCAAATATTTTTTAACTTATTTTTAAAATCCAAAGTTCTTTGAAAAGGGGACAGATTTTCCTTTAAAATGGTATACATAAACATATGGTTCAAACTTACAAGTTATGAGTTTTGATCGGGTAAGCTTGAAAAAATGAATTTTTTTTTTCTCAAATTTTGAAGTTTTGAATTTATTTAAAAAATATGAAGTAAATGATAATACCATAAAATGCATTATCTTGTGATGAGATTGACACTTGGTTTGATAAAATCGGAAAAAAATTATCGTAGTTATTATTTAAAAAGTATAACAGTCGTTTTATATTTTTTATACATGTCAACTTATCAAACGAACTTTCAGTTCAAAAATTTTCAAAAGTTTTGATGGTTGTTGATTGTTTATCACAAAATGTATGAATTTTACTTTTGCTCGACTACCAGAAGTCGGCTAGCTCGACTGTTGGACTCTTTAAATAATAGCTATGGTAATTTTTGTCTGCTTTGATCAAACAAAGTGTCAATCTCTTCACAAGATAATGCACTTTAAGAATGTCATCACTTATTTTATATTTTTTTATTAAAGTTTGCTACTGTGAACGGACAAACTTGAAAAAATATGAAAAAAATTCCCATTTGTCAAGTTTAGCTCTTCAAACCTCATGGCATATTAAGTCAAATAATATATATATATATGTATATCATTTTAAAGGCCCATCCCTCTCCTTTGTAATAAGGTTTAAATTTTGGACATTGGTTCAGAAATGTTTGTGTAATCAATAAATTTGAGCGTAAAGTCAAAAAAATAACAGTTTCTGTCAAATAAAACAAGTTTGGAGTGTTCAAGAAATATAAAAAAAAATATATTTGAGTTCTACTTAACAAAACTCACAACATACACTATGACATTAGCTGGGTGTATTTAATTTTTTTTATTTTGTCGCATAGTGTTATTAAGGTTACAATGGAAAATAGATACCGAGATTTTTTTTTTGGGTATCACAAAAAGCCAGGGCGCTTCCAAAATAAAGGCTTTAACTTGATTTTTTCATGTTTCATTAAATAATATTCTTGAATATGGTACTCAACTGTTGTCGTTTGTTGTTAAGGTAGCGAAACAATTTGCTTTTTGCAGCAAATATAACCAGAATAAATTCGATTAATCTTTATCACCAGAAGTTGAAATTTTTAAAGTGATGTGTAGAATTTAATTAAATTAATTTGAAACAGTCTAAACTCAGGCTTAATGGATAACAATGCTTAAAATATTTTATTAAGCAATTGAGTGTATTGAAAGGCCATTAATTTCAAAGCATATATGCAGAGTGGCAACCAGATTAATTTCACCAACAGAAAATTGTATACAAGCCATTAAATATTGATTTAAATTCATTGAGGTTTTTTTTAATTTTTTATTATTTTTTTTTTGTATTAATATGAGTATCAGTAATAAATATAAACATTAAAAGAAAGAAAAAAACAGGCTACTAATTAATGATTAATATATATTTCATTAAATATATTGAATTTTTGCTTTTTAAAGTAAACCAATAAAGCTTATGAGAAACGAAATGAAAAAAAAACTCTCTCACACAAAAAATGATTGATTGCAAGCAAAAGGTAATTTTTAAAATTTTGCAAAAAAAATTGCCAAAAAATTAAAAGAAAAAAAATTGTTTGCAAAAATATTATTAAACTATTTACAAAAAACAAAAAAAAAATGGAAAAAAGAAGGTGTTGCCGGAAGATTACTGAGTTTGCAAAAATTTTGCAAAATTCAAAATAACATGTATTTTCCATAAGCGTACTGCCTTCTTAATTATATGGTTAATTATTTTCGAATTAATATTAAGACTGGAATAATTTTGCTTAACTCCTTGGGAAAACCGCCCCTTTAAAATTATACACTTTACTTGCCATATTAAAATGCTACAAATAAATACATTTTAAAAGTAAACACATTAATTAAATATAAAAAAAGGAACATATTTAATTTAGTTCAAAAGAATTTTTTGCTTTGCTTAAAACCATTCCACCATGCCTGACCCCTTCAAAGGAATACCATAATGGTTTGAAAACTAAAAAAAAATGAAATGAAAAAAATATCGTCTTATTTGTAAAACAGTAGTTGAGTTTTATATGCAAATCAGTTGAGATTTTTTATACTTTTTCTATTTGTTTCTGTTTCTGTTTTTCTTTCCTCTATAATTTAACTGATTTAATGTTGCTGTTGTTATTGTTGTTATTATTATTGTTCTCTTTGTGTTTTGTTTTATTTGATGTTAAAGTTAATTGGGGTTAATATATTCCATTAGTGCTCATTTCTGTTTGCAGTCTAAATCGGTTTAAAATAAGAAAATAAAAACAAACAAAAAATTATGTTTGTCTATATTGTAAAACCATGGGCACAGGTTGTATTTTAATATCTTATATCGTTTAACCAAAAAGAAAAAAAAAACTCATGCACATATGCGACGCTATGCTACGGCTTGGCATTATTTGATTTTGGCCTAAGCACGGGTCATATGAAACAAGAGCTTTCGGTATGCAAAACAAAATCTCCAAAAATAAAGCCAAATACAATAAATACGTAATAAAGCAATTAATTTCAAATTGACACTAATGATACCGTATGGTGTTTTAAATTATAATATTAAATAAAATTAAAAACATCATACTGCACACTAATAAACATACATACAAACAAACAAACAAATAATAATAATAAAACTACACATAATACAATATAAATATTAAAAATTATAATAAAATTAAATCAAATAGTTATTAATAATTTCTGAATTTCATTAAAGATTTGAACATTTGAAACAGTGCCGCACTATTAGCGTACAAAAAAAAACCAAGATGACATACGAAATTCAAAATTAATATTTTAAATTGAAGCAATTAAGCAAAATGACAACCTCTACTTTAAAAACGTTCAATCAAAATCTATTTTAAATTTTGTTTATTTTTATAGCATACGTATCTATACATATATAAAGGGTGATTTTTTAGCTATTATCTTTTTAAACAGCTCACGCACGTTTCGTGTTTTGTTTCACTGTCAAACATCTTCAGTTTGGTCTATTATTTAACCATGAATCGTCTTACAAACGAACAACGCTTGCAAATCATTGAATTTTATTATCAAAATGCGTGCTGTTTAAGAAAGTTCATCGCGCGCTTCTTCCATTTAATGGTCAGTTTAATCGACCCACTGAAGCGGCTATTCGGGCTATTGTGACTAAATTTGGCACCAAATTTACATTGTTGGACATTAAACCACCAACACTCTTACGTAGAGTGCGAACTGAAGGAAATATCGCAGCTGTATCGGCCAGTGTTAATGATGACCATCAATTATCTATTCGTCGCCGTTCGCAGCAATTGGGCCTCTGTTACTCAACAACGTGGAAAATTTTGCGGAAGGATTTAGGTGTAAAGCCTTTCAAAATACAGCTGGTGCGAGAATTGAAGCCGAACGACCTACCGCAACTCAGAATTTTTTGTGAATAGGCTCTTGGAAAGTTGGCCGAAGATCCACTTCTTTATCGAAAAATTGCGTTCAGCGACGAAGCTCAGTTTCGACTCAATGTATACATAAATATGCAGAATTGTCGATTTCGGAGTGAAGATCAGCCAGAAGCATTGCAAAAGCTACCAATGTATCCAGAAAGAGTCAAAGTTTGGTGCGGTTTATGGGCTGGTGGCATCATTGGACCGTACTTTTTCAAAGATGCTGCAAATCGTAACGTAACTGTGAATGGTCACGTTCGGGACCGGTCAATTGACCGCCTAGATCGTGCGATTTAACGCCTTTAGACTATATTTTGTGGGGCTATGTTAAAGCTCATGTCTATACAGACAAGACCGCTTCAATTGAGGCATTGGATGGCAACATTGAAGCATTTATTCGTGAGACACCGGACCTTACTATCGATTCAAATAAAGACTTCATGCATTTTTCTGAATATTATGTTTTTTTTTTTTAATTTTCCCATAGCTCTTAAAAAATCACCCGTTGGTATATCTTACGGTTTTAAAAGGTATGTATATACAAACGTCCAATAACTGGTAGTTTTCCTGAAATCCTAGATTATTGAAGCACACTGAACAGCCCATTGTAATACCACAAAAATAGTTGAATCAAAATTAATTCATTTACCAGATTGAGTTAGAAAAAATACGTGCAAATGCCTCGAGTAAGTGTGAATTAAAGAAGAGCAGAGTCTAAGCTAAAAAGTTTTTTTTTTGATGGCTAAATAAACTTTACAAAAATTATTAACAGGTAAGAAAATTCTCTCCAACATTACGGAAGGACCTATTAAATACATAAAACCATATAAAAAGTAACCATACAACATATGTACATACATTTCTAATTGGTCTTTACAATACTTTAATTAGAAGTGTGTCGTCTTATTAGACGTAAGGCCACGGTTCAAACCCTAGGGCAGAGATAATTTATTTTATAATTTAACTGGCGAAATTTAATACTTGTAGTGATTTAATATTTATCTGATGTGATACCCAGTTTGCAGTAATATATCTACTAATAATATCTGCTAATATCATCCATAAAATTATCCCCTAAGCTAACAAAGCTTCACTGCCAAGGTCACTTATAACTATTTAAACTGGAGGATAATGATTTCGTCTTCATAATCTTGCCCTTCCTGTGGATTACATACATACATAATTGGTCATTACAACCCTTCAGTCAGTATTACGATCTAGCTTCTCACACAACTTATGTCGTTTGCGTTAATTTTATACATGAGCGACGGGACCTACAGTTTAAAGCTGACTCCGAACGACAGATTTTTGAGAAACCTTTCATGGCAATTATATTTACCCCTAAAATTTATGCCAGAAAACTGTTGAGAGGAAGTCGCCGAAGAAATATTTTTTTTATATTTTCGTTTTGATGTCTGACCTGGGGTTTGAATCGTGGCCTTACGTCTAATTAGCCGACATACTACCTACTAGACTACGGCGACTATTACCATCATAGTATTTTAAAATTTCGACTTTCTCGTAGGAATCGAAGTGCTGTGCAGCCAATAAGTGTCACATCTTCTGCCTCGATCGTTAAACCGTTCAAAATCGTTATCTCTCAAGCGTCGAAACTATATTCTGCATATTGCTGCTGATAAAGCATGGTCATCATATGCCTCGACAAGCTTTCAATGTGACATCGCAGCACTTTGTTTCGAATGGAAAAAAAATAAAAAAAATGTCTACCGCAAATCATCATTTTCTGCCTCAAAATTCGCCATTTTTAACACAATGAAAAACTATGGTGGTCTTTGTTCACTTGTTAACAGATGTCATACACAACAAAAAAAAAAAAAATAAAATACAAAACAATACTCGTTCACAATAGATGTTCCCTATAAAGACATTTGTATCTTGACGATCACTTCATACCGGTGCAACCGGTTATTATCGGAATAAACGATTGCAACTTTTGTTTCAAAAAAAAAAAAAAAAATTTAACCGTATTCCATTTATTAGTATGTCGTAGCGAAAGTTTATTTTTTTTTTATCGGTAGGTAGTTCCGTTTTAAGCTTATTGTAATAAAACAAAAGACTTAAGACATGAACTTCATTTTTGTAGCTGCTGCTTATATTTCATATGTCACCACAAATTTATAACAAATGTATAACAAAAAGTATGTAGTATATTCGTTATCAAATTAAGAGCAAATTTTATATGTAAATATTATTAAACGTTAATAAATTTCAATAAAACCTAATTTAAACCAAAACAAATAAAAAAAAATAAAAAAAAATTTAATAAATAATAATACTTTATGGCTACTTTAAAAGCGGTTTTTGTGTTTCTGTGCCTCCCTGTGTGTTTTTTTTTTGCCGTTTCAGTGTTTATATTAAAACTTATGAGAATCTATGATTTTTAATAATAATAAAAAACGAAACAAGTTTCATTAATAAACATATTAAAAGAAGAACGCTGTAAAATCAAAACGTACGTATTTAAACAAAACTGCTCCAGTTAGCAAAAAAAAAAAACACCAATTTCAGAAAAACTACCGCATACCGTATAATTTAATTGATTGCCTATCTGAGAGATCTAATCAAATATTTACTGTTTTTCTTTGCTTACTTAATCTAGATTGAAGCCGGTTTCGTTTTTTGTCGAATTATTAATTAAAATGTCGTTGAATTAAATTATTTCAATAACGGCCATATCATAACAGGGCCAACATTTTGTTCTCATATGAGAAAGAAAGGGTTTTATCTGTTATTAGTTATTAAAAACCGATAAAACTATATCAAGAGATCTGTAACGAACACATTGAAATCATTTATGGCTTTTGAGTCTTTGACTTTATGAAGCAAATTCTTCATATTTTCGTTTAAAGATAAATTATATTTGTTTCTATTTTTCACTGCATTTGTTGTTTACAGGCGGTAAATTTAATTCTAAGTTTTTCGTACAAATCGAGGATCCTCCTTCAGGGAATTTGATTTTAAACTGTTTTCATAAGTTATTCAAGCTGTGTATTTTTTACAAAAGTTATACAATCTGAGTTAATAAATCTCGGAATCTAGTTGTTTCCAAGTACTGTGTCACTTGCTGCATGTGTTCTGATAGAAACTAGCAAACTAGAGTGGTGTGCGGTTCACACATGAAATGTAATCTCTTCATATGGAATATTTTCATTCAAGTCATTACTTCTATACGACAAAGAAAACAGAGCAACTATTTGTATTGAAAAGCCGACCATTTGAAGTCGAAGTTCATCACTCGAGAAGATATGTCGTAGTCCTGACTAAAGACAGATAATAGTCAGTTACTATAGAACACAAACACCAGACCAAAAAACACCTGGAGACGCACGGTCCTACAAGAACTAAGGCTTAATGACCTGATATGGAAAGGCGCAAAAACATCAGCGGAGAATCGTGTCAGATGGAGATGCTTTGTGGAAACCATATGTTCCCTAGAGGGGTAATGGAGAAAAAAATAGAACACAAAATATACAGCATTGTCTTGATAATACTTTAATCAACATCACAAGTAAAGTTATTGATGAAATCATCAACAAACGTATCGCCAATATCTAAAATTTGTTTGCCGAACACATCACATAGACAGCCTATGACTCATCATCAAATAGACCGTGACATGGCAATCAATCTATTTAGCCTTTATAGATTTCGAATGGGGTTTCGGCTTATAGGCACATTCGGTAAGTTGAACAATTTTCAAAAAAAGGGTTACTTTACTGTCGATCCCATGTCGTAGATAAAATTCGCAACTTAACATAGATGGTGGTGTGAAAGGCTAGTTTGGTAAATGGTTGTACTAACCAATTAAGTATGTAAATATCATGAAGTTAGCAGTGATATGGTAGTCTAGTAGGTTGTGTGCCGGCTTATTAGACGTAAAGTCACGGTTTAAACCCCAGGTCACACATCTCCAACGGAATATGAAAAAATATATCTTCGGTGACTGCCTGCCAGCAGACTTCTGGCAAAAACTCTGAGAGTAAAATAAAATTGCCATGATGAGTTTCTCAAAAATCTGTCGTTGACTTTAAACTGTATGTCCCACAACTTATGGATAAAATTAACGCACACAATATAAGTGGTGTGAGTAGCTAGATTACCATCTCCATCCTGACTGAAGGGTTGTAATGATCAATTATGTATGTGTATGTATTCTAAATCAGGCTAATGTTGAACTATAAGTTCTAAGCATTACATATGTTACAGCGTAACCAGTAATTGTTCTTTGCACATTATGTATTTCGAATCCTTTTTTTCTCTTAATTTTAAAGGAATTTTATCTTAAGCTACATGCCAGTGTCATATGCTCGTATATAAATATAAAATTAAATTTCGATCCAAATATTCAATTTTAAATTCTATTATAAAATGAAACAAATTAAAATTCTTTATTTTTAATGACGTCTCATATTTTAGGAAGTGTAATTAAAACGCATCTCATCGTTTGCTTACAAAGTAAACGCATATAAAAGAACTGGTTTTTGCTCGAATTAAATTAATCACGTTAATGAAATATGCAGGAATACTTATATTAAATAAAAATCATTTTAAATTATATTTAAAAATATATGTGTTTGTGTGTTTTTTTTTTCCAGACGATATATGCCATTAACCACCACAAATCGATAACGAACAATATGTTCAGAGCGAGAGAGAAAGAGATACAATTCAAGTTTAATTTCACAGCTGAAAGTTATTATTTCGCTTTCGGTTTTCGACTGTTCTTAACAGTAAAATCCTTCACATATGTATGTATGTATGTATGTATGTATATAAAACAGCGTCAAGTGTATTAATCAAGAAAGCAAACAATTGAGATTTTAAAACAATTTTTATTTGTGCAAAAATCAACAGGTTTCCTTATGAAATTTTAACTTTTAAGTTCTGTTTCTTTTGTTTGGCTTTATTTCTTTTGTAACAATGTTTGTTTTATTGTTATTGTTTTTTTTATTGTATATACAAAGTTATATATTTTGTTGTTGTTGTTATTGTTGGTTTTTATATTTTTGTACTTGACCGCAAGTGTCATTGCCAAATTGTGTTTTTAATACACAACAGAAATGCAATGAATTTCCAGATTTTTCATTCTTTTTTTTGGGTTTATTTTATTTTGGTTTACAATACTTTTGTTTTGTATTGTTTTTGCTTTTTATAAGAATGCCAATTAAAACTGTATATAAAACACGATAATTTTTTGGGGAAACCAAAAATTGCCAAAATAATATTCGCACTCTTAACCGCCAACAATTTTATGTACTTTAACGACTTTTAAACGTTTTTGTAGTCAAGAAAAACCAAAAACTACCGTTTAAATCAGAAAAAAAACGAAGAAACTTCAAACAATTATAAGAAAAAAGCAAAAATAAAAACTAAATTGTAATAAATATTTAACAATCAGCAGCGTTGAAGTTTATAAAATTTTTTTATTTTTATTTTTCTGTTCATACTTGCCGTATGGCTACTGGTAAATTGAAACCCATTGCCAAATCTGGAATTTCAGAATTAATTTCAATATATTTCGTTACACTTTTTTATTTCGAAATTATTTCCACTGTGTTGCGTTGTCTTAGTTGTTTTACGAAATAAAAACACTTCAGGTTTTATTTTTTCCTCCATTGAGTGTTCAATTTATAAAGAAATTCCCTTAAAAAAATACAAACTGATATTGTGGCAGCTGAAGGAAAAAAAAAAAAAAGGGAAAATATTTTCAATATTTTTTTTTTACAAGAAAAGTACAACCATAAGGACCTTATGATATGCCAAAAAAAAAAAAAGACAATAAAAATAAAAGTTTACTAACATTACATACATACTTATAAGACTTATAAATCATATCTACAACGTCATTTATTCCCATCTCAGCATATTTATTCCCATAAAGGCAGCGTATGCGGCTACATTATTTGTTTTTTTCACTTTTCCAACTTAAAAACTGATGGTAACAACATATTTAACGTCCGTTCCGCACCACAGATTTAAGAAAGTTTCAATGATGTCCTTTTTTCCTAGCCTATAGTATTTAATAGCATCTGTCTTAACAGCTTAATTGGTCTCTACAACGCTTTAGTCACGATTACAATCTAACTTCTCACAACAGCCATGTTGTGGGCGTTAATTTTAACCCTCAACATCGAAATCTCAAAATTTGTACAAAAGATTGCTGATTGGAAGTCGCCGAAAAACATACTTTTTATAATTCGTTTTATTCGAACTGGTATTTCAACCGCCGGTTTCCACCTTATAAGCCAACAGACCTCCTACTATAAGAAGGCGATTTCAATTGAACTAACTTGAGCACGAAGAGATTCTGAAACGAACAATGCTTGCAAATCATTGAATTTTTTTTTTTATCAAAGTCCTAATGAGCAATATGTATCGTAAATTACGAAAATTTTGTTGTAGTCGCCGTAGTCTAGTATTTTATTAGATGTGAGGCCTCTGTTCAAACCCCAGATCAGATATCAAAACGAAAAATATGAAAAAATATTTCTTTGGCAACTTCCTCTCAGCAGATTTCTGGCAAAAACTCTGAGAGTAAATAAAAATTGCCATGAAAAGTTTTTCAAAAAAATCTGATGATGTATAAAATTAAACACACACAATATCAGTGGTGTGAGAAGCTAGGACGTGATCCCCACTAAAGGGTTGTAATGACCAATTATGTATGTATGTGTGTGTGTGTTGAAACTAATGGAAGGCGAGTTTGGTGAACAATTAATCCCTTGTTTAATAGCAGTCGAATATTGTACCATTTAACAACACTTAACTATTTTTGGCATATTAGCCCGTGGTTCAACATCTATCTCTGACACATCAAAAATAGTAATATCATTTTTTTTTTCTCCTACTTCCTCTTACCAGTCATCGGGCAAAAAATTTGACAATAAATAAAATTGCCATAAAAGTTTCTCAAAAATCTGTTATTTGTAGTTGACATTAAAGACTAGGTCCTGCTACAACTTAGTGTGAGAAGTTTGATTGTAATCCTGACTAAAGGCATGTATGTAAGTAGGTTTAACATTAACTCACACTGCTTGTGGGAAGCTAGATCGTAATTACGATTGCATTGTGATGATCAATTAAGTAAGTAAACTATTTTCTCGTATATTCAGTCACTAGTCAGTCATAATTTTTGTCGGTGGAAGGCATCATACAGCTGCCATTTTACAGATACTGAACAAAATGCAGGAAAAAGTATGTCAAAATAGGAGCTCAATAATATTTAAAATATTCAATAATAGCCCAAGAAACCTATGTCACTCACTTTTACAAATTAATTTTTTTGTGATTTTATTTAATTTTAAACCCTTAACGTTTGAATAGTTAGGCGTTAAAGATGGTGCTCAAATTCCGTACCATATTAAAACAAAATAAAGTACTTAGGTACGTCTGTTCAAATTTAGGCGGATCGTTAACATTAAAAAGAAAAAAGTAGAGTTCAAAATAGAGAAGTAACAACCCTATTAACGAATTTCGGCCTGCCGCAACATATCCTTCCAGGCGCCTCTGCTTCTTGCACGTCTACGCCAGTTGGTCACACCAATCGATGACAGGGCTTCCTCGATTTGGTCCTTCCAACGGATACAAAGTCATCCTCTTCGTCGACATCCGTAGATCCCCGACATGGCCGAGCCAGCGCGGCCGCTTGATATTAATGCGCTGCACAACGTCTATGTCGTTGAGGAGCTCATACAGCTCACTGTTGGATCGAATGCGGAAATCATCGCCAACTCACACTCGACCAAAGATCTTACTTTTCTCTCAAATACTCTCAAGACTGCAGCATCAGTGCTTAATAGGGTCCATGCCTCTGCGCCATAAAGAAGCACGGGTAGGATGAGCACCTGTTGCTGATCCTGCGCTTGATCTACAGACTGACACCAGATCTGACATTGATCTCCAGATCACCAGGTGGTAACGGCGGAGCCAAGATAAATAAATTTCTTGACTGTATCAAAAGTATAGTTATCGGCCGTAATCTGAGAACCAATACGCCTCACGTCTCTACTTGTCGATAACATTTACTTTGTTTTGCCCTCATTAAAGTAAGTTACTATTGCCTCAGAGGTAATCGATCTACTTATCCATGAATAGCAAAAGAATTCTTTGATAGTAGATGGTTAAAGATATTCATATTTTAATTTACACTACATTTTTCTTATATTTTCTGTCTTTATCACAAATGATCACTTGAGTTTTTTTTATACTATAATATTGAAATTACTTTTAATATGATTAATTAGTTGTTTTCTGTTCAATAATAATTTTAAATTATAATGAATTCATATGCTCTCTATGTTGCCTTCTGTTTCCAATTATGCAATTTGTCATAAGTTTTTACAAATGCGAGTGAAAAACAATTTTTTAATTTCATATGAATCTGAAACTGAACAATGATTTTTAATGTTAACAATTGTTTTTACACAATAAATCATTTAATTGTTGAAATCTAAATAAGGAAATTCATTATTATGCTGTTACTAATTATAAGCGTGTTTTCTTACGTAGGCAAAATCATTATGAGATTAATTTATGTAAATACTAATTAAAAATGAAGAAAAGAAAATCGGTAATAAAATAAATATATTTATTATTATATTCGAAATAAGATTATATTGTGTAATTATACAATCTGTCATTTGGAGTCGAATTTAAACTGTAGATACCGCAGCTCATGTACAAAAATAACATGCACAACATAAGTCGTGTCAGCAGCTAGGTCGTAATCCTCACATGCTATAGAGCACTCGATATGTGGGCCATAAAACTCAATTAATTACTAATCTACAGCGACAAAATTATTGGAAATTTCAATATTTCAGCTCATTTTTTGAAAAGGCGTTATAAGTGTAAATTTATTATTTCAGAGTAGTAAATTAACAAAGCAGATTATCATACGTATGTAGTTGACCGAAATATTATCGTCTGCAAAATCAATGAAATAAAACATAAGATGTAACACTTTTTAATGTTTGTCTGTCACGTTAGATAAATATGAGAAGAGCAATAACAAAGAATTAACAACATTTCAAGAAACAGTTGCTATAGCAATCTGAGCGTAAATTTATGTATCTTTCCAAACTACTAAAGGCATACGATTCTCCATTCCAAGTAGTACCACCTTTGGCGATAAACATCCTATTGTCATGTTTGTTTCTGCCAATATTTTCATCAGTTCTTAGGACGAGCTTCTGTTTTCTTCTTTTTCAAAGTCTTCAGCAGAATGAAATTACAACCTTCGTTGTAAATTGGAAATGTCTGACCATAGGTTTGAACCTTCGTCTGACATCTAATAAGCTAACACTAGACTACGACTACTTCAATCGATATCAAGGACATATCAAAAACATAAAATTCAATCTTTTCACTTTCATACAAAACTTAACATTCAATTCCTTCTCAAATACTATAAATAATGTATTATTTACGACAAAACTTTCCAAAATCTTTGAAATTTTAAAAAAATTGCATACACAACACCAAAGAATTGCTAGGAAAGTTGTATGTTTCAAAAATGATACATAAGCCAGAATTATGAAGTTTTTGAATTTTTTAAGTCTTGTTTGAAATTTATTTGGTTTCAAATAATGGCGATCACAATACTAACGAATTAAAAAATATCACGCATCTAACTTTTTCTCAATTAAAGTTATATAGTCTCAGTAACTGAAATGTATCATTTTTGATACAAAACTCGATCTGCGGTTAATGAAATCGATTGCCACTTTGTTCAAAATTATAAGCGAAAATTGCTATCCTGCAGAGCACATAAATAGTCCGTTCTAAACGGTTGACGTATACTTGTTGCACTATGTTAAGGTGTATAAAATTAAAATTTATTTGTTTGTTGAGGTATAAGCACACATACATACATACATAATTTGCCATTACAACACTTCAGTCAGGATTACGACCTAGCTTCTCACACCACTTATGTTGTGTGTGTTAATACTATACATGAGTGGCGGGACCTACAGTTAAAAGTCGACTCCGAAAAACAGACTTTTGAGACACTTTATCGTTGCAATTTTATTTACTCTCAGAGATTTGCCAGAAGGTAGTCGCCAGAGATATATTTTTATGATATTTCCTTTTGAATGAGATGTCTGACCTGCGGTTTGAACCTTGGGCTCACGTCTAGGAATCGAGGAATCCCACTAGACTACACATGGAACAAAAACACCTGATTTGAAACGTAAGAAAACGTAAAAGCTCCGTTTAGTCAAACGGCGATGGAACGTAATGTAACAACGTTCGTTTTTAACATATGAAGAACAATGCAAATGCTTACCGAAATTACATTACGGTTCGGCAAGCGTTTTCATTGCTCTTCGTATTCTAAAAACAAATGTATGTTCCGTGGATGTTTGGCTAACCGGGGCTAAAGCCCAATTCTACCTTTAGCATTACGTTAAACATGCTGCTAATGCATTAACAGCTGAAAAGCGCAAGGCATAAAATATGTAATAATAAAGGGTGTTTTTTATAGAGGTATAGAACTTTAAGTTGCAATAAAACAACTATGGATTATTCGATTGACATGAATTTTATTTATCCGAAAGATAATCTTGTGGCATTACATTTTAAATATGATTTCTGGCATATGACCGCCACGGCTGGCGCGGATGTAGTCCAATCTGGACGTCCAATTTTAGATGACTTTTTCCAACATTTGTGGCCGTATATCGGCAATAATACGGCGAATGTTGTCTTCCAAATGGTCAAGCGTTTGTGGCTTTACCGCATAGACCAATGACTTTACATAGCCCCACAGAAAGTAGTCTAGCGGTGTTAAATCACAAGATCTTGGAGGCCAATTCACAGGTCCAAAACGTGAAATTAGGCGGTCACCAAACGTGTCTTTCAATAAATCTATTGTGGCAAGAGCTGTGTGACATGTTGCGCCGTCTTGTTGAAACCACATCTCCTGGACATCATGGTTATTCAATTCAGGAATGAAAAAGTTAGTAATCATGGCTCTATACCGATCACGATTGACTGTAACGTTCTGGACACCATCGTTTTTGAAAAAGTACGGACCAATGATTCCACCAGCCCATAAAGCGCACCAAACAGTCAGTTTTCCTGGATGTAACGGTGCTTCCACATACACTTGAGGATTACCTTCACTCCAAATGCGTCAGTTTTGTTTGTTGACGTAGCCATTCAACCAGAAGTGCGCTTCATCGCTAAACAAAATTCGCTTATGAAAATCGGGAACAACGGTATCTCGTTTTGGGGCCATTCGACGAATCTACGCCTTACTTCATGATCATGATGATGATTCATGATGAATTGCCAAACCAAACTGAGAATAAATCACTTGGCAGCTGTTAAATCGGTCACCATCTTGAAAAGTAATGCCAACTTAAAGTTCTATACCTCTGTAAAAAACACCCTTTAAAAAGTACTGAAAGCGTCGCGGGGGTACTGCGGTATTTTTGAAATGAAAAAGTACTGAAAAAAGTACTAAAGTACAGAATTTTTCAACACTGATATACAAGCTCCTCCTTTGATTGAGTCTCTAGAAACAGACTCAAGTTATAACCAGGTTTTGTTTAATATTTCGAATGAAAACAAAGGTTTTGAGGCCCAAGAGTTTTATAAGGATTTAAGGTGGAACTTAATAAAGTGAAGTACTAAAGCAAATTGCCAAAAGTATCTTACAAAATTCTTCTTTTTATTAAGTGGTCTGCACGTAAGGATCATATGCCATGAATTTGCGATTATCAATATTCTTTGAACGTCATCGACTTTCGTACTTATTCAATTGAATATCCCATGAGGGCTCAGAGAAAAGTCGACAAAAACATATTGACTACTACAATAACAATAATAATAAGAAGAAACAAAATAAATTTTTAAACTAACAGGTGGTTAGTTAAACTAGGTTGACTATTAAAAGACAAAGAAATAGTTTTTTTTTTGAATGCTGAAAAAGTTTTAATAGCATGTTCATAAAAGTTGAAGGAAGTTTGCATTTTTTCTATTTTGTTTCTTAATTTTAATTTTTATAGGAATGTATTCGCTTAAGATAATGACAGCGAAATTACTTTACAATAAAAACTTTAACTTTTTTATTGAGTTAAAGTGTTAAAGTGGACAATTTAATTAAGCCGTTACGGGCCAATTTAGTTGGTTATAGCGATTTTTAATAGTTTTTACTAAAAGAAAAAAATAAGAAACCTGGAAAAAGCATTTTAATATAATGAACTTTAAAATTACCCTAAAGGTGCTAAAAAAAATTTTTGTTGCCGCATAAAGTCTTCTCGTTTGAAAGACAAAAATTCCAAAATTTCACTTCTGCGTGTTTTGCTTTGTTTTTCGCTTGTGAATGTTTTTAAACATTTTAACACACTGAGTTTGTTAATTCGTCATAGAACGGAAGTTATAAATTCTCATCAACTTTATCATTAAAAGCAGAAGAAAAAAAGAAAAAAAAAAATACAAAAATACGCTGAGAGCTACAGCATAAATAAATCGTAAATCATTTTAATCATATTTTTCGCCAGCGTTAAATGCTGCTTATTGGCCACATAGACTCTAGCGGTGGCAGAGTATAAAATTAAGTTCTTGCTAAG
This sequence comes from Sarcophaga subvicina, assembly GCA_936449025.2. Taxonomy (NCBI): domain Eukaryota; kingdom Metazoa; phylum Arthropoda; class Insecta; order Diptera; family Sarcophagidae; genus Sarcophaga; species Sarcophaga subvicina. The sequence continues at coordinate 33,000,860 of OW388081.2, forward strand.
TCTGGTAGCATTTTTTAGAAGCTGTTGCTTTTTACTTGCAATTGAACGAATTTAAATAAAAAGGTGGCATTGAAAAAATATTTAATAAAGATGAAGTCAAACTATTCTAATGTATTAATTTTAATTTTAAAAATCTAAACTTCAAACACGTAAAACTATGAACTTTGTTATGTTTTCATATGTAATTCTAACTGTCTTTGTAGAAGCCAACACCATGCGGAGAAGTAGTGTAATGGGTAAAGAGAAAAATAGTTTAAAATCTCTGAGAAAATATACAAAGTTAATCTTCATTTTCGATTTTAAAAATTAAATGTGTTCAAACCCCCTTTAAATAATCCATCTCGTAAGCCCTATGACCTCGGTTTTCTACGGAAAATAACATTAACAGCCAATATCCATAAAAAGCAGACAGCGTTAGCTTTTAAAGCAATGAAGGATTCAGTGGACGTAGATTTTTACCGTTATAACCTATTAATGTTCAAAGACGTGGTTCTACTTGGCTACAGCAATCACCTGCTGAGCTGGAGGAAATTGTCTACTAGCACGGGAACAAACCAAGGAAACAATAAGAAGATGGAGGATATGCTTACATACATACATACATAATTGGTCATTACAACCCTTCAGTCAGGATAACGACCTAGCTTCTCACATCACTTATGTTTTGTGTAATAATTTTCATACTCCGAACGATACATTTTTGAGAAATTTTTCATAACAATTTTCATTTACTCTCAGAGTTTTTGCTTTCTTTCATATTTCGTTTTCTGGAGATGTCTGACCTGGGGTTTGTACCATGGCCACACGTCTATTAAGCCAACAAACTATGTACGTACTAGAGTACGGCGACTAGTATGCTAGATAGGCTTTGTTACCATATCGTACCTTCAACGAACGGAAAGTAAACAAAATATCTTCCCCGCACTGTTACTCTTGTTATATCTTCATCAAATTTTTTCTTACACTAAGTAGAACAGTACAGGGACTCTGATGGGACTTTTGAACTCACAATCCAACCAAGAAAAAAAATCGATTTCTGAACGGAAAAGTGGCACGTTCGCAAGCAAATTAAGGGAAATGGAAGATTTGCCTGGAAGTTACCAATTAGAAAATTATTTATGCTCTACAAAAGAAGATTATTTTCAAAAACATTTTATCATTGAAAGAAATGGAATTCTGTACACTGGTTTATGGTTGTTAGGTTAGGTTAGGTTAGGTTAGCTCGAAGTGGTAGCTCTGATATCAAAATGCTCACTTGAGCACGCATAGCGGCCCGTTGTGATGCCACAGATGAACGCAGTCTCTGTACTGAACAAGTTCCACCAAAGTCAGGGAAGAGAAAGAACTACCTACGCTGGACAACCAGCCAGAAAGTTTGATAAACTAATTTATATCCTTGACATCAAGGTTTTTGATGGTACTGCCGGACAAAGCATCGATTTTTGTATGCGTAATAATTGCAATTTAACTGCAAATAAAAATTTTGTAATTCGTCAGGCGTAACTTCATTAAAACTCGCCGTAGTCTAGTGTTATAGCTTATTAAAACAGAGATTGTCGTTCAAACCTCGAATCACTCATCTCGAACAAAACGAAGCAAACATTTAAACATAATTGGTCTTTACAAACCTTTTCGTTGGGTTACAACCAAGCTTCGTACACCACTCTAAATTTTATACACGAGTGGTAAGACCTACAGTTTTTTTTAAAGTGACTCCGAGCGAAGAAATTTTTTTCACACTTCGTTTTGTTTGAGATATCTGACCTATGGTTTGAAGCGTGGCCTCATGTCTAATAAGCCAATACACTACCTACTAGACTATGGTGACGAAAACAAAGTATAGAATAAATATTTGATTAGGCGACTTCCTTTCAGCAAACTTCTATCAAAAACTGTGAGATTAAATAAAATTGTCGGTAATAGTTTCCCAAATTTTCCTTTCGCAGTCGATGCTAATCTCTTAGGGATAAAGTCAACACACATAACATGGGTGGCGTGAGAGGCTACATTGTAATACTGATTAAAGGGTTGTAATTACGACTTAAGTAAGAAGGTTGAATAGCATGAACAGCAATTATTCTAACAGTTATCAGTAGAAGGGATTTACTGTTGATTATGAAGTAATTTTTTTATGGAAAGAACCCTAGAAAATTTTGTAAGATATCGGCGAAATTTTCTTTTAAAAATTATTTTTTAATTTTGTTCCTTACAGGCAGTCAAGAGACTGGCCATTAACATATATAATTGGCCATTACAACCCTTCAGTCAGGATAAGGACCTAGATTCTCACACCACTCATGTTGTGTGTGTTAATTTAATACATAAGTAGCGGGACCTACAGTTTAAAGTCGACTCCGAACGACAGATTTTTGAGAAGTTTTCATGGCAATTTTATTTACTCTCAGAATTGTTTTCCAGAAATCTGCTGAGAGGCAGTCGCCGAAAAAATATTTTTTCACATTTCGTTTTAATGTCTAACCTGGGGTTTGAACCGTGGCCTTATGTCTAATAAGCCAACTACCTACTAGACTACGGGGACTGACCATTAAACTAGGATAAAAAATATAAGTAGATCGGGCACTCCAGGTCCTCATATATAGTGATACCCAGTCACTTAATAGAGGTATTAGAAAAGAGCTCTACTGCAATCTTTTGTTTTAATATTTAAGAGTCTTATATATTATACAGCATCATGTTGAGTTTGCGTGTACAATTTTAATATTTTAATTAAGATTTTCAAAAACTCTTAAAATTCTTATTCTTAAGCATTCAACTGCTTTGAAATTTCACCTTCAGCTATAGTGTAACAAATATTCGTTATTAATCAATTATAAAAATGCCTACCACTCATACATTTGTAAGATTTTTTTAAATATTTTATCATTTAAGGAAGTAGTTCAGTTTAAAACATAGCAGCTTCACTAAATCAAATTTAAGCTGACGAACTCGTTTAATTTATCATTTTAATTCATGTGGTGGCTGATTTTAAATTTAAAACTTTTGAATACAATAAAACTCTTCTGTTAAAATAATAATAATAATATAAATTGTGAACAGAAAACAAATAAAAATATTCCGCATATTCTATGTGGTTAAACACACTTTGTTTTTCTTAATTTGGCGTGGGAGTTAGAATTCTTTTTTTCGTTCGTTTTTGTACACTTGACTTGCTTTATTTTATGGCTTTAAATTTTGTAGCTTTTTTCTGTTTTTTTTTTTTTGTAATATTTTGTTACACATTTTTTTAATTTAATTTAATTTTTGTTTTTGTGCCGCCATCAAATTTAATTTGTACATATCTATGATCAATGTGTGTATTTCGGGTTTCTTATTTTTTTGTGTGATTTTATAACACTTTATGTTAAGTGTCTTGATTTTCTGGGTCAATATTGTAGCTTAGTTTTATGGGTTGATCTATAAAACAAAAATTTCTCCTTAAATAGTTGTTAAGTTTTTTTTTTTTATTTCCAAAACATTATGTATGCCTGTTTTTGCATGATAAATCACATTTCATTGTATATTTCTACTCTACTTAATTATATTTTTTTCTTATTTTTTTTTATACAAACATAATAAATATTTGTACTTCTGTGTGGATTTCAAGTACTTGAATATTGTTTTTTTTTTTGTTTGTAGAATGACAATTTTTTTCTTTACCACATTTGACTGAAATTTTGTTCAGTCATGTCATATTATTTCTTGGAAAAAAAAATGTGATTTTTTTCGCTTATAAATTTGAAATAAATTTTTGTTACAGTTATGCTTTTTTTTATAAAAAAAAAATTACCACAAAAATTATAAATAAAACATGAAAGAAATCAAAATTCTTATTTGTCAATGAAAGTTTGTTTCCTAAGTCTTTTGTTTCATTTGAGAGCAACATGTTAATCCCACTAAGCTTTCTGGGATAACCATAAATAATTATTTAAGCAAAACCAAATATAAGAAATACGTTTTCACCAATCACTTGTTAGCCGCCGCTGTATAGAAAACTTTAATTTGCCAAATCACTGAGTTAATATCTAAAATGACTAATTATTTACGGTTGGTTTTTTTTTGTTTGTTTGTTTTCAAAGTAAATCTGTTTAATAAGAAAAACACATAATAACTGTTTTCAATTATTATTATTTGATAAAAATAAATATTTGAAATTGGCAGACGGAATGTGCGGCTCACACTCAACATATAGGAAACGTACGCGCTTAATAAGCGATAAATAGCTAAAATGGAAATGCATTATAAATAAAAAATATTATTAGGACTGGGGTAATGAAATCTCAACACTACAATAGAATCTAATTTGAGAGTACAATGAAAAAAATGAATTGTTCGAAAGAGTCCGTTGAATACAAATTATCAGCAAAATTATCTGTCAAATGTTATACCACGAGTTGCATTAATTGTAGTAGACATTCCTAAATATCCGACTTCACGACGTTAAAAGTTATTATTAAAAACAAATAATTCATTTAAAAGTCGCAAGAATCTAGTCAAGTAGTCTAGTAATTTTGGTGTGTTGTTATAAAAATACCATCGTGATTAAAACACCCACACACAGACCTCTGACTGTGCTGACTTTCTCTCTCACTAGATTCCGGGCAAAAACTCTGAGAATAAATAATATTACCGGTCTTTTGAAAACAATGTTAAGCTGTAGTTCTTGCCACTAATGGATAAGATTAAGACATACAGCGTGAATGGTATAACATACGCATACATATATAATTGGTCATTACAACCCTTCAGTCAGGATTACGGCCTAGCTTCTCACACCACTCATGTTGTGTGTTAATTTTATACATGAGTGGCGGGACCTACAGTTTAAAGTCGACTCCGGACGACAGATTTCTGAGAAACTTTTCATGGCAATTTTATTTACTCTCAGAGTTTTTGCCAGAAATCTGCAGAGAGGAAGTCACCGAAGAAATATTTTTTCAAATTTCTTATTTTGATGTCTGACCTGGGGTTTGAACAGTGGCCTTACGTCTAATAAGCCAACACACTACCTACTTGACTACGGCAACTACAACATCTTTTGGAAATTACATTTCAGTAGAGTATAATTTTCATTTTTGGATAAAAAAGGTCTGCAATAATCACCCGGTACCTTTTAAACTGCACCTTGGTGCCCTTCACACTAAATTCTGGTTTAAGATGTACGCAGAACGAAAAACAAATGTACGCAATTTACGACACATATTGCTCATTAGGACTTTGATAGAAAAAATAGTTGGTATAAGCAGCTAATAAATAGTTGTAATTGCCAATAGTCGTAGTCTAGTAGGTAATGTGTTGGCTTATCTGACATGATTCCACGGTTCATACCCCAGGTCAGATATCTCCAACAAAATGGTAAAAAAAGGGGATACGACTTCCTCTCAGCAGATTTCTGTCAAAAAATCTGAGAAAAAATAAAACTGCTTCTCAAAAATCTGCCATTCGGAATTTAGTTTGAAATGTAGGTCGTAATTCTGAATGCAGGGTTGTAATAACCTATTTGGGATGTATATATGTAATTGCCACTTAAAGAAGTTAAATAAGAATTTAGTAAAAAGTTATCTACGTTTACAAGGATGTAAAAATTCCCTCGTGTATTGTTTTTCTATTACAGAAAGTTTAGAATTATTAAAATTGACAAAGATTATTAGAAAAACAGCAAACAATTGATTTCCTTGCTTTCGATCTTTTAATTTTTATGGTTAATGTCAATGAAATTATAAAAAAAAATAACATAAGCAATCAAAATCATTTCTAGAAAGCTAGGTATGCAAAAAAAATTCAATGTTTGTGTGGTACAATAATATGCGATAATAGATTACGGGAAGATTAGCATTGACACCAAGGAAGCCTGCATGTTCTAATGGGATGGAAAGAGAATTGTTCATCATGAACTTACTTGATCTCTGTGATCAACAACTAACAAGATTAAAGCAAGCAATCCAATTATACGGGTCACAATTGATTAACAGAAATGATGTTGAATTTTATCATGGCATTATTAAACGTTGTCAGAATGTGATGGAACATGTGTTCGTTTTTTGCATAAGGGGAACAAATTAAAAGCTTAACGAAGTTAGATTATGGTTCGGCAAGCGTTCTTATTTCTTTTCGTATTCTATAAAACCAACGCACGTTCCGAGAACGTTTGGCTAGCCAGGGCTAAAGACTTATTCAACCTTAATTGTTGAAAAGCGCAAGACATAAAATATGTAATAACAAAAAAGTACTGACAGCGTCGCGAGGATACCGCGGTATTTTTGAAATGGAAAAGTACTGAAAAAAGTTCTGTATTATAATCAGCCGATAAAAACAGAAGAAAATTTTGAATCCTGAATGAATTTAAGTTTTCTTTTAAAATTTAAAATTATATTAAAAGTGTATCAAATTTTAGATTGATTTTAATACAGTTTTCGTTATATTAAAATTGTTTAATATTTAAACATTTTGCAAAACATAATTAAATCATTGACACTGATTTTGTCAATGATTTCATACATTTCAAATCGAAATTAATAAAATTCTTTTGTATGTGCCATATGATCTTATTTTTATTTAAATCAATTTTAAAACAAGTTTCAATAAAAAGTTATTTTTAGTTATGTTTATTAATTAAAAAAGAATTTGAAAACATATTGCGTACGCTTATGTGATGGAACAAAACATGTGCGCTCACATTTTTGGAATATTTTTTTGAAAAAGAACAAATTCTTTCCACAGTATTTAAATCATAGTTTCCCTAATTACATCGTTACTAAAAATCAACGAATATAAAGCAGGCTATTGTAGTAGGTAGTGTGTCGGCTTATTAGACGCAACGCCACGGTTCATATCCCAGGTCAGACATCAAAACGAAAATATGAAAAAAATATTTCCTCGGCGATTGTCTCTCAGCAGATTCCTGGCAAAAACTCAGAGTATATAAAATTGCCATGAAGAGTTTCTCAAAAATCTTTCGTTCGCAGTCGATTTTAAAGTGTAGGTCCCACCACTCATGTACAGAATTAACGCACACAAAATAAGTGGTGTGAGAAACTAGGTCGTAATCCTGACCGAAGTGTTGTAATGACCGATTTTGTATGAATTGTAATTTTAACTTCTCTTTTGAAAAACTGCATGTTAAACCAGTAAAAGGAGATAGAGTTTTCAAAAAATGGCATAATTTTTCAATTGTTAATGATTTTAATTTTAATTTTATTTTATATTTGATTTCGTTAAAATGATCAAAGGCAGCCTTTCAGGAACCAGTCGTTTTTCAATATCATTACATTTCTTAAATATTTTAATATTTTATCATGGGTTACAGAAAAAGTCTTTAGTTTTATAAACTGAATGCAACAGCAACACTGGAGAAATCAATTCCAATCGGATAAAAAACTCACTTATTTAAAGTTAAAATTGAACTCAGAAAGCTAATCAATCAATTTAAGCTGTCTGAGTAACTCGTCAGCTTAGTTAGCAGCGTACTAATCAAATTTCGATTCCCACTAGATGCTCCAGTCCATTATACTTAAAATTTAAATTTCTACGCACTCTACTCTATTTTACCCTCCCACTATAACTCCATTTCCGGTATTTCAACACTATGCACTTCATAAATAAAAATGCTTATTATTGGTCTCAGTTAAGGAAAAAAAAGTATGAAAATAGCAACATATATTCGTGCTATTCATTTGGGTAAATCTATTACCGCTTAAAGAAGATTAATACTTGCCAACTGAATCTATCTTTGTCTTTTAAGAAAATGTTATATCATAAAACTAACAAGTAAATAAAATTCCTTATCAATACATTTTATGCAATGCCATGTTAACTATTGCTTTATTTATACTTCATTTATTTCTTAGTCTGGCAAGTTCTAGAACCTTACTGCTGTATTGTTATTGTAAATGTTTTATTTTCTCGTGATTTGTATTTGCAGTTTTGCTAATGTAAATGTCTATTTTTTTATTTGCATGTCTCTGTTTATTTTTCTGGAATGAACAGGATAAAATCCTGGAATCTAATACAGTAGACCACATGTCTTTTTAAAGGTAGAAACGTTGATAAAAGAGACAGTTGATGTCTTGTGATAAAAAGGGAAAGTTATTAGTAAAATATTCAAATTTAAGACCTATTTTCTGTAAGGCTACGTCATTTATTAAATTGAATTAAATTGAATAGTCAAAGCGAGTATATGAGATACGTTCTTTAGATATTATTCTTCAATTGAAGACGTGAAATTTAAAATGTAAATCTAACATCCATTTGAATAAAAAAACATAAATAATAAGAATAAAAAAAAACAAAACGTCTTAGTCATCCTCTATCCATATATACGGTCTATTTTCTGAAAGTTCATCTCATTTATATACAGTGGTGGCCACGAACTTAAGACACGACATATGACTGACTTATTTGAGATAATTTTTACAACCCTGTAATATCAAATTAGATATTCTTTAATTTTCTATGTACCCTGTAATGTTAAGAAAAAGTACCGTTATTTTATTTTGTTTCTTTTTTACATTTTGTTGCTTTTTGATCATATTATTGTAAAAACGTGTATTTGAAACTGGCCACGAATTTAAGACATTTAAGAAGTTTTTGGTTTTTAAGTGATTTTTTGGGGTTTTTTGAAGCTAAACGGTGAGTAACGAATGTTTTATACTATTTTATGTTGAAATACATCGAAATATTTAAATAGAAATGGCCAAAGGTATTTGGAGTTCAGATACCGAGCGAAAATTGATCCAACGACTAAAATCTGATGGAAAAACAGTAATGGAGATATCCAAGCTGCTTAAATGTTCTAGATCCAAAATTTACAACGCGCTGGAACACATCAAGCAACATAGTACCACAAAAAATGTCAAACAGCAACCTAGAGCCCGAAAAACTACACCCAGGGAGGACAGTTTAATTTATAGACTTGCTACGAATAATCCTTTTACGAGTTCAAATAAAATAAAAAAATGAAATTGCATCGGATTTTGACATTAATATTTCGTCTAGGACAATAAGAAGACGTCTCAATGAGAAAAATTTGCGAGGGTGTATTGCACAACGTAAACCACTTGTGTCCAAAAAAAACATCAAATCACGACTAGCGTTTTCGAGAGAACATCTCAAAAAACCAATGATATATTGGAAAAATATACTTTGGAGCGACGAGTCGAAGTTTTGCCGCTTCGGCTCTGATGGAAAGCAGTACGTGTGGCGCCCTCCAAAACAGGAGCATAACCCAAAGTACACCCAAACCTTTTTTTACACGGTAGATACGTTCCAGTGGTTACCGTGTAAAAAAAAAACGCGTAAAAAAAGTCAAATATTATGTATGTATGTAAGTGTATAAACAAACTGAAAAAATATACATAGGATTGATGCAGCAGCCTACATATGCCTATAAAATTGAATAACTTTATAAAAACGCACAGATTTAGTTGAATAGTATACACAGAGTTTTTATTTTATTAAACGATTTTATCCGTATAAAAAGGAGCGACCAAAAAAAAATGGTAAATTTGTTAAAAAAAAACCGTGTTATTTCAAATTCGCGTAAAAAAAAACCGTGTAAAAACAGGTTTGGGTGTACACCATTAAAATGGTCAGACATGGTGGTGGAAATGTGATGGTGTGGGCAGCATTTTCCTGGCATGGTGTGGGTCCCATTTACAAGATTATCACTAAAATGGATCAGCACGTTTACAAAAACATTGTAACAAACACTATGATACCATATGCTGAAGACAACATGCCTCTAATATGGACATTTATGCATGATAATGACCCTAAGCACACTTCACGTCTAGTGAAGAGTTGCTTAGAGGAAAACAATATCACTGTTCTTAAGTGGCCAGCTCAATCCCCGGACCTCAATCCAATTGAGAACTTGTGGAATGATGTTGAGAAACATATACGAACAGTAAACCCCAAAAATTCAAACGATTTGTGGGAGGAAATCTAAAAGGCTTGGTATGCGATTCCAAAGCAACGTTGTATGGCATTAGCCGAAAGTGTACCCAGGAGATGTGCTGCTGTGATCAAAAATAAAGGATTTCCCACCAAATATTAGAATTTTTTTATTTTGCCTGTGGCTTAAATTCATGACCAGGATACAATTTGTGTTAATCTATATTATATGTAAATAAAAATTCTTAACCAAATATAGGTAGCAAAATATTATTAATTTTACTTCATCACATTACTATAATATTAAGAAAAATATTATGGACCTAAAATTTTTCCGATAAGATGTAAAAATTATCACAAATATATTAGTAAAATGTCGTGTCTTAAATTCGTGTCCACCACTGTACATATATGTAGAGAATTATTAAATTGAATTAAATTGATATAAACAGATACAAGCGAGTATAAGACATAAGAAGTTGCCGCAGTCTAGTAGGTAGTATGTCGGCTTATTCGACGTGAGACCACGGTTCAAATCCCAGGTCAGACATCAAGGAAAAAATATTTCTTCGTCGACTGCCTCTCAGCAGATTTTTGGCAAAAGCTCTGAGAGTAAACAAAATTAACATGAAAAGTTTCACAAAAAAGAAACTCTGTCGTTCAGAGTCGACTTTAAAACTGTAGGTCCCGCCACTCATGTATAAAATTAACGTACACAACATAAGTGGTGTGAGAAGCTAGGTCGTAATCCGGACTGAACGATTGTAATGATTAATTACGTTTTGTATAAGTCATAAGTTCTTCCGAAGCCATTCTTCAATTGCAGACGTGAAAAATTTCCATTCAAAATGTAGGTCTAACAGCCATTTGAAGCAAAAAAAATCTTAATATGATGAATAAACTCTTAAAGTCATCCTTTTTTCCCCTTTTTTTTTGTAAAACTCAAACACAAACCAAAAATCGTAATATTTTCTTGCCAATTGCAGCACGTTTAACCTGAACTACTTTATGTGAAGACTATAATGGCGTTTTAATGTTTTCGTAATTAAAATACAATAAAAAAAATGTAAAAATATTTTACCTTTATTTACAGATTATCCATTTGATGACTGCTCGTATAATAAATAATACAATCTTATTGAAATAGTGACATAGATAATGTATTATTTTTTATTATTAAGTTTTAAATTTTTGCTTGGCAATTTTAATTATTTTCTTTATTTTACTTATTTTTTCAATTTTATTTTAAGTTATAATTTAACTACTTTATGGTTGTGTTTAATTTTATTTAATTTTTTCTCTCTTTTTTTGTGTATATTTTTTATATTTAAAAACATTAAATTCATTTTATTTTATTAACATATTTAATAATATTCCCACGGTTGTTAAATATTGCCAAGAAAATTTTTTCGCACATAATTTCATTAGTGTGGTTGTATATATATTTAATCTTTTAATTTTTTTTGTTTTTGTTGATTTTTTTATATTTTTTATAGCTAAAGATTTATTTTGACAGCCAAAGCATTTCTTTGCTCTCAAATGTATTAGCGTTGAGCAAAAGACACCTGAGCGCACTGGGTTCACTAAACACCGCTATGATGCTTTACTTTAATTTTTTTTTTTATTACAATTTTTTCTTTGCTTTTTAATTTTTATTATGATTATAATATTTTTCTGTGCCAAGCACCTTTCTCAAGCCTTTAGAAATTGTAAACACAAAGTAGAAATAAAAAATAAAAACACCGAAACCAAATTATGCATTTAATAGCAGACTGTAGCAGTAGATTCATTAAAATTATTATGATTTTTTTCTTGTATTTTTTCTTTTTTTTTAAATTTGAATTTATAATCTTCACGAAATTGTAAATTTATTTATTTTTTTCTCTTTCTCTATTTTCGTCACTTATTATTATGATACTCAGCTTTAACTCAATTTAGTTGAAGTTAGAAGGAAGGAAAAAAACTATTTTAACAAATGGCTTTCAAATGTATTTTATTATTTTATTTTCAGCTTTTTAGCCATATTTTCTTAACGAATTTGGTTTAGGAAAAAAACATAAAAGTATAACACCAGTGTTTTTCTTTTTTTTATGATTTGATTATTAACAATTTATAAATAAATTTGTTTGTTTCCATTTTTTTCTTTTTTATTTTTTTTTAATTCAATTTCAACAAGTAACTTCCGTTGTTGAACTTTTAATTTAACAGATTTGTGCCCCCTTTTTATTTTTGCTGCTCCAAAGAAAATAAATTGTTTCCGTTTTGTTAAGATATCACGTTTAAATTTCAGATTTTTTAACCAAAGTTTTTCAGAAGTTACAAAAAAAAAGAGGCGTCAAGGTGTTTATTATAAAAAAATTTTATTATATTTTTTTTTTCGTTTTCACTTATTGAATTGAGGAGATCATTTTTTTCATTTCATTTCGTTACCACAAGATTTTTTTTGTAAGATTGCGTGTAAAAATGTCAAATTATATATTTATGTTATCAAGATGAAAGGAAAGAGTAAATTACTTAACATTTATGATATGATTTATAAATGCAATGCCTATTTTCTTTAACTTAATAGAATCACAAAAGGCATGAAAACAACAAAAGAAATCAAAACACTTTTTTAATAAATCAATTTTTGTTTCTTTCCATTATTATTTATTTTTTTGTTTCACTTGTTAAAATATGTAATTTTTCTTTGTTTTCAACATTATAGTTATCATAGTTAAATTTGTTTTATTTTATTTAATTTTTTTTATTATTATTTTCCTTTTTGTTTAGCGTGCATTACAACAAACATATATTTTTAGTTACAAAAAAAAACGAAAACTTAAAAAAAATGGATTTTCTTTTTTTGGTGAAAAAAAGCGGCGGTAATTTTCTAAAGCGTTAATCACAACAAATAAAAAACGAAATAACATACGTAAAGACGTCGTCTTATAAGCGTATGAAAAAATAAATAGTAAAAGAAAAGAGAAAAAAGCTAAACCGTTAACTAACAAGCCGCTAACGTGCACGAAACGCACAACACTTGAAGTAAAACTAAATCACAAATCATGTCCAAGAAGTTGCTGGCCAATATCAGCAAATAAAACGTTAAAAAGCCTCAGCAGCAGCATTAGCTAAAGCAGTCGCCGTCAGAAAAAAAGTTAAAAAAATAAAAAATAAAAAAACAAACAAAACAGCTGGTTAAGAAAAATTTAAGAGCGATATTATTGCCTCATACTCAAACTGCTCATATTTCTATTCACTTGTATTTTTTTTGCTTCTTTTAAAGTATTGGTCAAGCTGTAAGCAATACTGGCTAAATACGAAAAAAAAAAACAAACAACCACAACAAATAAAACATTAACAGCTTAACTGAAACGAAATACTTAAACAAACAAACAAACACACGCTCTTAGTTAGACTTCAGCTCACTCATTCACTTGTAAAAATTCACCAATAACAACATCAACAATACAAAGCAAATACAAAAACAAAACAAGAAAATCTCTTTTTATTTTACAAAATTTCAAACAAAAGAGAAAAGTACCGTTGTTTTTCAGTTATCTAAATTGATCTGGTAAGAGCATGTTTTTTGTATTTGTTTTTAATTTCCCGTTTTACTTACTCTTAAAATAAATCAATATTCTCTTATATTGTCATTTCATTTCATTTCATTTCATTGGATTTGTTTTCATTTTCTTAAGCTCTGTTGTATTATTCTATATTCTTATGAGCGTAGAAGTGTGTGTAAGTTTTTTTCTTTTCGTTTTTTTTTTGTACGAAATATTTATAAGTTAACAGTTTTTTTCATTTTATTTTTATTGTTTTTAATTAAAAATGAAAATATTTTTTAATATTTTTATTTAATCTCCATTTACTAAGATTAGTTTTAATCACATTCGTTTCTATCGAGATTTTAGTTTGTTAAGAACTTTGCAGCTGTTCTGTTCTACTTCATATGATGGCGCTTGTTGCTTAAGTCTTTTGTTTATATTACGCATTATGACTCAAGCCATTACGCTTTAAAAGCAATTCTACGGAAGAAAAAAAAATCCGAATATAAATTAAAATATTTGTTAATATCAACTCATAAAAATATTTCTATTATTTTCGCTGTAACTTAATATCTTTATGTGAAAAAATAATAAAGAATTTAAAATCCAAGTATTTGATAACTTTAAACAATAATTAAAATATCATATACAGTGGACAACAAAAGCCTTAGTACGGCAATATATTTTGACAAAAAAAAACTCCCCACAGGCTTAATACTCTTGCACAAAGTCGCGATATGACTTCAAGAGAGTATTTAGGAGATCATTTGAAAGTACGGTTACGTAATTGTTAAAACTCAAACAAAAGTCAATCGAAAAACTTGCTCATGGTGCCACTAGAAAAGACTAAACAAAACTTGTGCATTCAATTCGAAATGGATTAAATGCAGTACTTGACCTTAGGGGATATTCTACTAAATACCAGGGATAACATTTTCATACATTAGGCCTTTGAATTTTAAATTTACTCAAGGTTCTCCTTGGGGGTACCTATGGCGTCATCTGAAACTTTTCCTTATTTTTCTCTTATTTTATGAAAAACATTAAAAAATTGTTTGTTTTATAATAGATTAGAAATAAATTAATAAAATAAATATACACTATATATTTTTATATAAACTTTTAGCTAAAATTCAAGGAAATTGCTAAAAAAAATTATTGCCGTACTAAGACTTTTGCTGTCCACTGTGTATGTAATGATTTCCTAAAGCATTAGCCTAGCAAATTGCCAAGAATTTTATAAGAATGTGTCCTTCAGCGCACGTAGTAAAACGAAAAATATAACATTTTCCATTGCCGTATAATTAAGTCAAGGCATAATTGCCGAAATCACACGAGCCATAACGAATTTTTGTAATTCATATTTTTTGCCAGGCAATGCATAGGAAAAACTTTCAATTTCATTAATGTATTCTAAGTTATTTTATCCAATTTTATCCTATTTTAATACATATTTTTAATGAATCTTTTTAATAATTAAGCCAATGCTTAACTAGTATTTCGGGTACTGTTGAGCTTTGAAGCTTGATTGAAGTTAATCTGCAAAATTAGTTCACATTCTTCCTTCAGTCTGTGTTGAATAATCTCCATGGGCGACCTTAGAGAATGATTTGCGTTCATTGAATGGACTCAGTTGGCAAAATTCTGGTTATATTCCTACCTTTTGACTTGAGATTGTTACTGTCTTATATCCATGAATTCCTACAAAAAATAATTGCATGATATTGACCAACAGTCGAGTCCTTCAAAAGTGAGAACAATTTCTACACTCGTCAGCTTAAGTTTCTGTTATTTTGGGCAAGAAATTATCGGTAATTATTATCGAGTCTAACTTACAATTTCTATTGACCTTAAACAAGTGCGATCCGATGGTCCGATTTATCGCCAATGGCATCTGTAATGTTATTTCGCACAGCTGGAATTGTAACTGCCTGGTCCCTCTATGTAAGAGACTCTATGCACCGACATCAAACTAATGTAGTAGGGTAAAATGGCTCGACCTCAATGAATTGTTCCAAAACAAGAGATTAATTGCTAACTAAACTCTTCTCACAATTGTTACACCAACTTGTTGAAAGCATAATGAATAAAAAAATAAAAAAAACTGTAAACATTTTCCGGCACATTACTCCATTGACTGTAAAGTTGTGAGTTTCATAATATTTACAGAAGTACGGTCAAATGATGCCGCCAGCCCACAAGAAAGGAAAAGTGGATACTCTTCTCAACAAAATAGCAAATTGGCTGACTCTCAAAATGTATCAATACAAAGTTTGTATGAAGTTCTACTACGGTATATAAATTATGTAGATATGTAAAGCAACAAAACAATGCATCAACTATAAATCCGATGCCTGATTGCTTTTTGACTGCGTTAAAAATACACATGGACGACGTTTTGAAATAGTATACATTGTAAAGATTTTGTACAGCGGCTTTATGAAACACTATACTTCGTTCAAACACAAAGTAGCTAACATTTTGGAAGTCAGCCATTCTGTTACTTGTTTCTTGCATTGTTAGTTTATTACTCTTGCCTGTCGAATACATTTATATTGCACAAATTCACTGTAAAAAACCAAATAATAAAAAGAACTGAATTCATTTGTAAGCTAATAAATACAATTGGAAAGATCTCTTCTTGTAAAGAAACATAAACACATCGACTGTATGATGTTCAGTTGTACTGATGGCACTGATAATTACGTCGATTAATAATTTGATTATATTCATTAACTCAGTGTAACGAACACAGTTGTGATTTTGTGGGAACCGGATCACTCCGGGATCGCTAACTTGCTTAATTGGTGTGACAATGTTCATCAGAAGACATTATTGGTTCAGAATCGGTGAATCTCTTAGGTCATACATTGATGAGAAGTACTTTTCCTCGAAGAAATGCTATACAAACTTATACGGCACCGACATTTAGCGAGTATACTGCGTTTCCTGAAACTGTTACAATGTAAACAGGAGCAGTTAATGAAGCGACAAACCTCAGGATACTGTGCCATATCAATGGTGATACTTTTATGCTTGAATAGCCCTCAACTATAGTTTTCAGAAATAAGGTAATGCCACACAGGTTCCAAGTATGTATTCTAGTAATTCGTTCTTCCCATCATAAAATTGTAAAATTGTAAAACGAATTCGCTTATAACCCGAGATCCAGCCAAGGGTCATGCTGTTGCCCGAGTCTAGCTAATTCAGCTTGTACATACTAAATTCGAATCAAACTGATAGGGTTCTCGGATGGCTGCGTGGCTGTCAGACGGTACCGATATGTTCTCTTCTCTGTAACTTCCGTACGAATTCTTTACTTCTTACTACAAGAGTTTTTCCGCTACCAATCTTAGACTTTTTTTATTCCTCTTAAGGTCATAGATTGTCCTCTCCAAAAGATATTTAAAGAGTGAGATGTGAATCACTCAATCCAACAGGTGATAAAGAGCCCTTAACTACTCTTCTTCTCTTATGCTGATCAAAGTTTCCTTAAACCTGATCTTCACTACCAGAATTAATTTTTAAAGGGTTTCTGGCAACGTCCTGGCACAGTTTCTTATTCTCTGTATTGATTTCTGCTAGTTGAAGTTACAATCTTATCCTCATATAACAAAGGAATGTCAAGCTTTAGAGTCGCCATGAGATTGCCTTAAGCAGCTTACTTGACGCAAAATATTATACGTTTAGAAGACTATTTTCTGCATGTCCATAAGTCTGAAAAAGCTAAGCAATATTGAGAACTGGTACCTCATGTACACACCTTTATTGAGTGCTTAATTAATTGAATGAATATGGCCAAGTAGAGTGAATATTGCTTTATCTCGATGTAAGAATTCGAGTATGCTCGTCAAAGCGTAACTAAAAATTTTCGCCTAGCAACGAATATACTCGTCTTGAAGAAAAAAAATCGAATTCGTATGATTATTCAACGCATATATATTGGAATTTTATCACTGAGAAAGGTGAAATAAAGGTATTTGAAAATAAAATGTACATTTTAGAACACTCGTTACTTTGGTAACCTTATTTATTTATTGAATTAATGAAGAAATGAATTAATGAAATAAATTTTGTTTTTCAACAGCAAATAATAATAAATTTTTTCTAAAAAATCAATAGTCAACGTTTGATTTTAAATTATTATTGCCGGCATTTACATGCATAAACATTGACGAGTATACTCGTCTTTATTGGAAAATTAAACAGGCAGAAAATGTTTTTAAACATTTAAGGGGTTAAAAAGCCAATCTTTAGGTTACTTAAAGCGGATTTTTTGTAAATTTTTCCGTATGGTTTCCTTCTCCAATTGCAGGAAATAATATTTAATAAATTGATGCTTCTATACTATTGTTTATAAAACAATGAAAATTTAATTCAAATTGATTGAATATTTTCGAAAGCAAAATTTTTCCTTTTAATTTTATGCTTTCCATTAACGATATTAAAGCAAGTTATTTCAAATTTTTTGAAATATTTACGCTTTCACTTCATGTCAAAGAATCGATGTGCAATTTTTCCCTAAAAACTTATTACATTTTACAGCTTAAAACCTTTAAAATAATTGTTACAGATTCACTAAACCATATATTAAAAATAGAGTGTCTGTCTAGTAGGTCCGGTACAAGAAAGAGCATTTATGACCAAAAAATAAATATAACACTGTGACGAGTATGAAACAAATTGTATGCTTACAAAAGTAAACCAAAAACTAAAAAAATAAACCTCAAAAAAAATAGAAACAATCTGCTGAAGTGTTCAATTTTGAAAAATTCATAAAACGAATACACAACAGAATGTAAATTTGTAGCGGTTTTAATGAAAATTTGTGTTAAATTTTGTTTGATATCATGTTGTGATTTTTGATTACTTACACTTAAACCGCAACATAGACAAATAGGCGGCAAAAATCAAAACAACATTTAAAAAAATAAAAAAAATAGATTTTTTACTCAACTTTTTTTTCTCGTTCAATTTATTGTATATTTCTTTATTTTTTTTTAAATACTCCATAAATTTGCTGAGTTTAAAAATTCTATGTGAAGATGAAGATGAACCCATTATATCTGTTAGTTTCCAAACAAAAATGGAACATTTAAAAACAAATTGAGCATGATGTATGAACATTAGCTTACAGTACTTGGAACATTTTTTATGACGAAATTTTTAAAATTGTAATACACTTAAGAGCAGTATTTATGCATCAGAATATAAGATTCTTCTGGCATCCATTCAGGGAATTTTTCGCTCTCTTTAAAAACAATTTTTGTTTGTTTTTTAAATTCCATAAATAATTACACAATTTTCGATGAAAATTTCTAAAAGACTTCAATCAATATGTTTTGTCTTCTGGAAGAACAATTTATTAATAAATATTTGATGATTAGAATCATCACAATTTTTGTTTAATTCTAAGAAATAGTGGAGAGAATATTATGAAGAAACCAGTAACGTTGCCTTAGTTTCCATGACAGCAAAACGGAATTGATATAAAAAACATTCCTGCAGAAAATATCTTATAAATATTATGCAACCCTCCCAGTATATCTACCTAACCCTGGACGGTTATTCTTCATTTTTGTACATTAAAGTTACTCTTCGTTGAATCGACGAACATTTTAACCCTAATTGGTTACTGTTCGTCGAATCGCGAAGCTCATTTACTCTTTATCATATAATTCTTTTATGTTCGACCAAATTTCGCTCTTTTTATCAACAATGTTGGTTGATGTAGCTTCTTACACGACCCATGCTGTATATGGCAATTTAATCTATGACTGGCAGGACTTACAGTCTAAAGTCTATGTCGAACGACAGATTTTTCAAAAACTTTTCATGGCAATTTAATTTAATTCTCCGTTTTTGCCAGAACACTGCTGAGATTAAGTCTCTGAAGTAAAACGTTTTCTTAGTTCGTTTTGTTCATGATGTCTGAACAGGGGTTTGAACCGAGGCCTCCTGTAAAATACTGCCTACATGACTATGGCGACTTCAATCCGGGCGAGCTTAGCTTAGAATATGCAACTGAGCTGTACAACAATGTAATCTGGTTACAATGTACAACATAACGTCAAAACTGTGGATATCCACAGAATAACATACATACATACATGATTGGTCATTACAACACTTCAGTCAGGGATTATGAATTTAGTTTCCCACACTACTTACGTTGTGTGTGTTAATTTTATTCATAAGTGACGGGACCTATAGTTTAAAGTCGACTCCGAACGACAGATTTTTTGGGAAACTTTTCATGTCAATTCTATTTACTCTCAGAATTTTTGCCAGAAATCTGCTGAGAGGAAGTCACCGAAGAAATATTTTTTTTTAAATCAATCTGGGTTCAAAAATCTGATTAATTAAGTAAATCTGATTAATTTTTATAAACCTCGACCGCCATATTGGATCCGCCATTTTGAATTTTTTAAATCTGAATGAAGATCTGTAATCAGCGACCCCAAAAACCCCTGAGTAACAATTTTCAAGTAAATCTGATTAATTTTTAAGGAACTCAGTAATGTGTTCCTTGACATAAACCCACCCCCTACTTTAAGGGTGCATGCAAACAATTTGGCTTTGGTCTCATTTTAAAGAGCAAAGATCAATTGTCAATTTCTGACAATAGCGATGGTTCTAGCACGTTTAGCTCTACAATTTTTCAAAAATGGTCAAAAACGCTATTTTTAGGGGGTTTTAACTCCCTTTTTCTCGAAATGGAAAGTTTTTGAACCCAGATTCGTATTCAGTGCGCAAAATGCATTCGGAAACACCTGGAGCCATCTTATTTGCAAAACCCATGCAGGCCTGTGTTATCAATGATGGATGTAGAATAGAATGTAAAATGTGGTACAAAATTTACTGAGAGCTATGAAATAGCCACGAAAAGATATAGGCAACAAGGGTGCCTTTTAGTTGTCGGTATTATCAAAATAAGGGAGCCCCTACATATGTATCCTCTATGCTACGGTATTTAATCGTCACCAAGGAAAGAGTACAAGAAAAACACAAAAAAATATGTATGATTTCAGTAAATAAAAATTCATTTTCTTTTCGTTATCAAATCACCATAACCGATTATAGTTAACCATTTTCATATCTTTTTCGTTTTCATTCATTTTGCTTTTTATTTCACATTAAATTTTTCATTTAATGTCAAGTTCAAATTGTTGTACATTTATGGTTGATTTTTATTTTTATTTTTTTTTTGCTTGCCACTTTTGTTCAAATGCGTTCAATACATTACGTTTACGTTTGTTGTTAATTTTTAACACCTGGTTTATTTTCATTACATTTTATTGTAATCTTTTTATTGTTTTTGTTGTTGTTGTTGTTAGTCTTGGGTTTTTGTCTTAATTCATAATCGTGTGTTGCATGTGTGGCATTATAGTTTCATGTCAAATTGACCATTTAAACTTAAAGTGACAGTTTTACGTTCGAAAAAAAAAATACAAAAAAAATACAAAAAAAAGAAATAAAACTTTATATATATTCTGTAAATCGTGTTTATCATTTATCGTTAATATGACACTTTTGTTCTGTAGCGTATACTACTCACATACCCACACAATTATGCGGTCTCACGTCTGAACTGATTTACTGAAAGGTTTTTTCACGTCGATTGAAGCCATTTCGTCTTCGAGCGAAGATATGCTGTTATGTTAGTGGTATGTTCCATATATAATTGGTCATTACAATCCTTTAGTCAGGATTACGACCTAGTTTCTCAAACCACTTATGTTGTGTGCGTTAATTTTTATGCATGAGTGGTGGGACCTACAGTTTAAAGTCGACTCCGAACAATAGATTTTTGAGAAACTTTACATGGCAGTTTCATTTACTCTTTGAGTTTTTGCCAAAAATCTGTAGGGATGAAGTCGCCAAAGAAATATTTTGTCATATTTTGTTTAGTTGGAGATGACTGACCTGGGGTTTGAACCGAGGCCTTACGTTTAATAAGCCAACACACTACCTACTAGACCACAGCGACTTCGATGGTATGTGGTATGTTACCTTTCTCAATATAACCTAACCTAATGCGTTATCTGTTAAGGGTAATTACATTAAAATAAATACCCTTTATCTAACGGGTGGGGCCTCAATCGGCTTAAATTTGAATACTTATGTCATTCTATTCTGTCACAAAATCGAATATATTATCACCACTGAACGTAATGAATCGATTTACGCTTGAGCAACATTGGGAATTTATTTCCAAAACAAAGATAATTTGTAGGAAATTGCACGAAAATGTCGTACAAAATTTGATCGCAGAGAAGGCCCAACAGTGCCCGGTACCCGCAAGTATATTGCTAAATTTCGTGAAACTGGTTTCATTGTTTATGCGCCAAGACGTGAATGTGCTCGTACAATGCGTACACCAGAAAATATCGAAGCTGTAGCTGAGAATGTGCGGGGAATCCACCAACATCAACTCGTCGCCGTTCTCAAGAATTAAACATTTCACGCACCAGTTTACTTCGAATTTTGCGAAAAGATCTCGGTATGGCGTATTACAAAGTTCAATTGGTTCAAGATTTAAAGTTACATGGCCATCCATTTCGTTGTCGTTTCGCTAAATGGGCTAACGAGACACTGTATGATGATGTTGATTTTGCCAAAAAAAAAAACAAAAACAAAACATTTCGGATGAAGCCCATTTTCACCTTATTGGGTACGTTAATAAGCAAAATTGCCGTATTTAGGGCTCAGAAAACCCACACGTGGCCGTTTAATTAGTCGAAATGGTGATGTCAATTGACCGCCAAAATGCTGCGATTTGACACCGCTGGACTATTTTCTGTGGGGTGCCGTTAAAGAAAACTGTTATGCTGGCAAACCAGAAACAATTGAGCATTTGGAGGCCAATATTCGTGATGTCATTGCGGAGGTACGACCACATATACTCGAAAAAGTGCACGAAAATTGTTTCGGTCGCGTGATGTACTGTGAGGCCAGCAGCGGCAGCCATGTGAATGAAATAATTTTCAGGAACAATTGCACTTCACATCAAAAATGGAAAATTAAAATTAAATTCATAAATGTTAGCAACGTTAACAAGATAAAGAAATATTAATAGTCGTCGTTCTGAAATGACATGCTATCCAGAATCATACCATTAAGTTGAGGCCATAATAACTCCGTTAGCATGTGCCTGCAACGAATGCCGTCCACAGTTACTGCAATTTTGGCCTCAGGCTCTAAAAAGTAAGGCCGTATCATGCCCTCTGATAAGTGACATACGCGCGTTGTTGATTTGTTTTGTTTTTAATTAATTGCATGAGATTGCTTTGAGTCCCAATGTCGATAATTTTGTGTATTTACTATGCCATTCAGATGAGTATGGTCTCATTCAAAGTAAATGAGTTGTTTTGAAAAATTGTCACGGGTTTCACTTTGCTCCTCTACCAATTGAACGAATTGCTGTCATATTAAATGGTCTAATGGCTCCTGATTAAATTGAATTTTGTATGCATTTAGGTGGAGTTCTTTTGTGAAATTACGCTGCGAAGTACTACGTAAAATATGAAAATATTGAGAACAATAATGAATTATTGTATACGGGTTTTTGCCAACACTTTCCTTTACAGCAGCTATATTTTCAACGAACAGTAGTCTGACTGTGTCCATAACCGAAATAGTCTCTTTTAACTTTTTCACCAGTCGGCGATTGAATGACGCATTAAGTGCAGTTTGTCGACTGAAAATTTCTTCAATGTATGACACCGATCGTCTCAGCATACCATACCAAACTTTTGCAATACACGCATAATATATATAATTGGCCACTATAACAATGCAGTCAGGGTTACGACCTAGCTTCTCCCACCACTTATGTTGTGCATGTTAATATTATACATGATTGGCGGGACATACAATATAAAGAAGACTCCGAACGATCGATTTTTTTTGAGAAATTTTTATGGCAATTTTTTATTTATTCTCAGAGTTTTTGGCAGAATCCTGCTGACAGAAAGTCGCCAAAGAAATATTTTTTATATTTTTTGTTTTGTTGGCGATGTCTAACCCGAAGTTGGAACCGTGGCCTCACATCTAATAAGCAATAATAAGTTTTCACAATTATAATGAGTTGTTCTTTCCTACAACGTTTCATTTTTTATAATCGGCATAGACATATGCGACTGCCACCACTTACGCAAATCATGACATTAAATTTTAAAACTCTACTCTTACTGGGACACCTTTTATGCACATATGAACTGACCTAATTTTTACTTGTTCTAAAGTTAACATACATACATGACATATGAGTCGTTTATTTTGAAAGTGGTTTAAGTCCATTTTAAAAAAAATTTAGTTAATGATAACAATATTCACAATTTTATATAATCTTTTTTTTAAAAAACAATTTAAGTCTAGTATCATTAAAATTGCTATGATTTGGGGCACTTGAAAATTAGCTAGTTAACGAAATGCATAAAAATTTATTTTGAAACTGGTTTAAGTCCATTGAAATCCATAACATTGGCAGTAACATGGTTGAAAATTGAGCAATCGGCAGAAAATAATGCAGATATTATTGACCACAAGTTTTTACTATCAGGACATTAATTTTTGCCAAATGATAGTGATTTTGGAGTGATAGAAATGACTTTGAGGAAAAATAATTTAATGTATGTCCCCCAGGGTTACTATGAAACCATAAAAACATGTCGAAAGAGTAACAAATATTATATTATGAAACATGAAGATTTTTTTCTACAAAACCTCTGGAATAAGCAATTCATATAAGATTAAAAAGCACAAGTGGCGAACCTGTAAATTGGCTAAGGATATGTTGGATGCGATTTATAAAAAATGAACACTATAAAATGATTTATAAAGAATCTATGGAAGTGGATACAGAGTTCAAATTACTTGATCTATTAGCTTGTCGGGGAAGACCAAGGAACTTTAGCACAATAAAATTAACACCATTATACAAAAATTTACGTCCCATTCCAACTCCTAAGTATAAGGATAACTATTTAGAGGAATCACTATCACTAGTGGAATAACTTTAAGTGAAAAAATAAACTTATAATATAATATTAAACAAAGAACACAAAGTAGACTTATTCGTTTTCACAAACAAAAAAGTCATGTTATTCACTTTGTGGTTTAAGTCCATTTGAGATTCTAAAACACAGCTTATTTTTCTAGTAAAGTTTACAAAACGTATTACGTTATATATTCTAACATGTTTAAGGTCACATAGCCATAAAAACAACTTAATACCAGTTAACAATATTTTTGAAACAATTCAAACGCAAATAAACTAAATATCTCAATATTAGAAAAAATGGACTTAAACCACTTTCAAAATAAACAGCTCATATATAATCGGTCATTTTAACCCTTCAGTCATACCATTTATATTGTGTCTGTTAATTTTATACATGAGTGGTGGGACCTACAGTTTAAAGTCGACTCCAAAGTTTTTATTAGAAACTTTTGATGGAAAATTTATTTACTTTCAGAGTTTTTGCCAGAAATCGGCTGAGAGGAAATCGCCAAATATTTTTTCATATTTCGTTTTGTTGCAGATATTTTAATTATATACGAGCTGAGCAATATTCTCGGTGCAATGTCACAGAGCACTGTCTCTGGTGGGAATCGAATCCACGACCCTCACGCTAATAGTCTAGCAAACTAGACAACCAGGGCACCCCAAAACACAATTTTAATTGAAATACCATAAGTATTGATTTGTAATGAAAAATTAATTAAGAGTATTTCTAAACCAAAATAATTTTATGTAAACAAGATTTTAATCAAGATTTCTATTAAATTATTATGAAAAAGCAACATTTTTTATGTAATTGTAATGCCTACGATACACCAAAATTAACAATAAACCTTTTATTGTCCTACGTAAGAGATTAGTTACCGATTGAATCGATTAAACCATATAAGCCTCTATTTTTAGAATAAAAATATAATGCGTGAGCGTTAGCTCGTTGGTACGGCTTTAATGGGTTTTTTACTTATTTTTTCTGTTACAATGTTAGCTTAAACAAGCTGTCCAGAAAACTGTGACAGACAATTTGGGTCTTTTTGGTTTTTCAGCAGTAGTAATTGCTTTCAATCTATTTACTAATCTCTATCCACATATATGTACATATGTATGTATGTATGTTTATATACCACACATACAGTTGTAGATATGAAATGTCCAATTTGCTGTGATTTTGTTTTAATAAAACTGACGTTTGAATTTTCATTCAAAACTTTTCCGTAATATTTGCAGTTGATATTAAACAATTTTTGTCATAATGAATCTGACAAATAAAGTAAATCGAATAGCATGGCTATGAAGGCTAGGCTAGGAAGTATTATTGTAAATCGTTATGATATGTTCATAATTTTATTTAAATATAATTGCAATCAAGTAATAGTAAAACGAAAAAAAATTTGACGTTTTTCCATTTCTGTATGTGAATACAATATATTTTCTAAAACATTATGCGACAAAATGAAAGAAATGAAATACACCCAGCTAATGAGTGTAAGTTGTGAGTTTTGTTGAGTAGAACTCAAAATATTTTTTTTATATTTCTTGAACACTCCAAACTTGTTTTTTTTTGGACTTTACGCACAAATTTTTTGATTACACAAACATTTCTGAACCGATGTCCAAAATTTAAATCTTATTAGAAAGGAAAGGAACGGACCTTTAAAACGATATACATATGTATAATATTTGACTTAATATCCTATGGGGTCTTATGAGGTAAACTTAACAAATTCGAATTTTTTTCATATTTTTTCAAGTTTGTCCGTTCATAGCAGCAAACTTTAATTAAAAAATATGAAATAAGTGATGACATTCTGAAAGTAAATTATCTTGTGAAGAGATTGACACTTCGTTTGTTCAAATCGGACAAAAAATACCGTAGTTATTATTTAAAGAGTGTAACAGAGATCTACTATTTAAAGTTGAATACGAACAACACATATTTTGAGAAACTTTTCGTAACAATTTTTATTTACTCTAAGAGTTTTTGCCAGATATCTGTTCAAGGAAGTTGTCGAAAATAATTTTTTCCATATTGCGCTTTATTCGAGATGTCCGACATTGGGTTTGAAAAATTACCGTAGTTATTATTTAAAGAGTTTCAAAGTCGAGTTATATTTTTCATATACGAGTATACATCTCTTCAAATTAACTTTTAGTTCAAAAATTTTCATAATTTTTGACGGATCTTAATTGTTTATCGCAAAATGTGTCAATTTCACTTTTGAGCAATTTGTTTAATCTCAGAAAAATAAAAATATATCACGTCACTCATTTCGCGTCAGGTTAGAGTCCTCCAACAAAGCGAAATATTAAAAAATATTTTTTCGATGATTGGCATAAAATAAAATTGCAATTTAAAAGTTTCTCAAAAATTTGCCGTTCAGAGTAGGCTTTAAACTATAGGTCTCGCAGCACACGTATAAAATTAACAAACACAACATAGGTGGTGTGAGAAGCTAGGTCGTAATCCTCACTGAAGTAATGACCAATTAAGTCTGATTAAGAAATAGAAATCAGTTCGAAAAACCTTTTTTTGGGACGTAGAGGAATGAGGACCGTCAACTAGATTAAAATTAATAATAACAACCCTTTAGTCAGGATTAGATCCTAGATTCTCACACCACCTATGTTGAGTGTGCTAATTTAGTCGACACCGAATGCCAGATTTTGGAGGTAACAATTTGATTTACTCTCAGTGTATTTGCCAAACGACTGAGAGGAAGTTGGCGGAGAAATATTTTTCCATATGTCGTTGTATTCGGAATGTCTAAGCTTGGGTTTGAACCACGTGCTTTCATTTACATTCTAACACACTACCTACTGAACTACTATTTCACGGATACTATACTGTTTTAACAAAATTCTTTAAAAAACAAAAACATGTTTTTTCAACTCTGGGTCTGTATATTAACGGAACAAATTCGGACTATCAATTGGTAATAGATGATGAAAAGGGTGTTACTAACGGCAATAAGAATCTAAACCGGTGACAACCGGTAAATTTTGTTGGTGGAATTTGTAGCCGTCAGCTGTGTAATGCCTCAATACACAAATGCTCTTAATTCTGACTTTCGTTGTCCAAAATTGGCTGTAATTCTGTGAACTTGGCCTAAGTACATCACCACTGGAAAAACAAGGCGTTTGAGCAGGAGATGTTGTTACTAGATAACAACAGATGGTAACGCTATCATCCTAGGACAAACCGCAGAAGATTATAATCACGTTTAGCTAATTGAAAACGCTGAAATGAAGGAAATAAGTAATTTAAAGGTGGGTAACATGTACATGCCTTATACGAATGATAGGGAATAAATTAAAAAGTCTTTTAACCACAGATAAGGTTTTTTTTAGCTAATATAAATTTTATTTGATTATAATATAACTGATCTGGAAGATATTATTCGAATTGTGCTAGGAGGACAGCAGTAGTAGTCTAGTAGGTAGAGTGTTGACATGGGGACACGATTCATGGCCCAGGCCAGACCTCTCCAGCAAAACGAAATATGAAAAAATATTTCTTCGGCGACAATATCTCAACATAGCTCTGGTAATAATCCTGAGAGTAAATAAAATTATCATGAAAAGTTTCTTACAAATTTGTCGTTCGGAGTCGACTTTAAACTGTAGGATCCGCCACTCATATACAAAATTCACACACAAAACCTACATAAATCATGTGCGAAGCTATGTTGTAATTCTCTGCCTTAAGGGTTATATTGACCAATTATGTATGCATCTATGGGTATACATGACCTGAAGGACATTGTTACGAAAATGGACACATCATTTAACATTAACATAATTCACAAAAGCTACACTAACAAATACAACAAACTTGTTACGAGTAAACCAACAACATCGGTATGAAAGAAACGGGAATAGACAAGTAAACGAGAACGCAACAACAAGCAATGTGTACAAAATACACAAACAACAATTAAGTCACAATAGAATTCTCGCGAATGCGAAAACAAGAACACTCTACATCGAGAACATTCATTAGACTGTTTACGTGAGCATATAAAAAGGCAAGACAAAGCAGCTAACGAGTAGTAAGAATTCAGTCAGTCTTGTGTGTAGACGCTTTGAGTGTGAAGAAAACAGTCGTGGTTTGAAGATCGTCGTTGTAAAGATCTGCCGAACATTTGTTAGTGTCTAAAGAAGAATAACGAATAAAGCAAATTATTGTTGGTACCATCAAGTTGTAAATAACGACAAACAAAAGTAGTGAGAACAATAGAGAATTTAATTAATTAATTTTTTATTTTGTTTGCAATTAACGAACTCATATTTTAAACGTTTTAAAAAAGGTAAAAAAGTAGCAATATTATTCGATTTGTGCTAGCCGAACAGCAATTTTTGGCCTGATCAATCAAAAAATTATTAAGATTACAGCGCTCGATTATGCAACCATTTTTGTCCAATCCCATCACCAATTTGCTTGTAATAAAGCCTGAAGAAGAATTTGTTAATTTGTTACAAATTATGCCACATGACTCTGACAATGCTTAATTTGCAGCAGCCCATCTGCCTGACTAAGCGTAGAAAGCAATTAAATTATATCTGTAATATAAGACAGAGAACTTTTTATATCTTCTTCAAGATAAAGATATAAAACTAAGAGTGTTATATTATATTTGAAGCCAAGTGGACTAAAAATTATTAAAGAATTTCAAATGATCCAAATTTTATCGGTTTATGGGTAAAGCAAACTGCTGAACTGAATTCATAAATTTTATTACCTTGAATTTAAAACCGTAAAGAAAAAAAATATAGAAAATAATTTTGCCATTGAATAATGGCTGCTAATATTTCAAATGCATTAAACTGACACGAGGGAAAAGAATACCTACAAAATTCAAATACCGAAAACATGACTTGGCAATTTAGCCTGAAAATATATGGAGGAATATAAAGATGAAGAAAATATAGTATATGGAGCACTTGAAATAAATATTGTGCAGAATGAAAACTAGAAGGCCTGCTTAACTAATGCTTCTATGAATTTGAATTTTTCTTCAAAAAAAAAAAATTTTTTTTTTTGTTTAAGAAAATTCAACTATAAACGGTGCACAGTACCATATTATGATTGATTACAAAAGTGACCCGAACAAGAAAAAAAAAATGGTTTTCTTTTTCGTTTTTTGGTTATTTGGAAATTGAATAAAAATTATACCACCGAACTTAACACACTCATACTTTGATAGGAAAATATTAAAAATGGAAAAACAACAAAAAAAAAATGCTCAACAAATATTAATTTGTACAAACAAAATGTTTAACACATTCAGTTATAAGTACTTGCCATGCAATAGAAAATCGTAGAGAAAATATTGGAGTAGGAACAACAGAAAAAAAGGGTACAAGACGTATGTGTTTATTGTAGGTCATATAGGGAGTATTGGGGCGTTAACTGAAAAGTGTTACAGAGCAACTGTTGTTTAAGCCATAAATATCTGAAAATTTCTTTCTTCTTTTTTTTTCTTTCATTTCTCATTCCACTTCGGTTTTGCCTAAAACCTAAAATTAGAAAAAAAAACTTACAAAAAATATTCAATTTTCAAGTAATTCTCTTTCGTTTTTGCCATTTAAACATGCTTAAAAGCATAAAAAACAGAGAAATAAGTAGGAAATCTTCATAGATCGACAGTCCAAAATAGATTTTCAGTGTGTTGTTTTTATTGCTTTTATGTTTAGTGTAGCAGAAGTGCTTGTATATTTAAAGAGAAGCACTTAAAGGCACACGTGAAATAAATTGTAGCACTTCATTAGTTGCATTTGCCTTGCCAGTCTAACGGTCATCTTAACGGCTGTCAGCTCAAGTCAGCCGCCTTATGCCGCTCTATGGACAGATAAATAAACTACAAAAGATAATTCTTTCTTTTCATAGCAAAAAGAAGCAAAAAAAAAAACCAAAAAATTTAAATTGAAAATTACTAATCGTATGTAATCGTACTATTGATGGATGCTGGTTGCTTTACAATTTATTTTCATGTTTTGTTTTTTTTTTATTGTTCATAAATTTATGCGGCATACATTGGGTGGTATCGCTATATCCATGGGTTTGTTAAACAAATTTTTTTTCATTAATTGTTAACGCTTTAATCATTAAGCGGCGAGTGTCTTTTGAAACAGAAAACAATATTTGCTTACACCCCATTCTTTTGTTTATCAATTACGGTTAATATACGCGCACGCTCGTACCATAGTGTGAATAAATAGATTGCTTTTACAAAAGACTTAGACAACAAACTTGATAAAAAATTTCATTGTACTACAGGGACTTTAAAAATGAAAGTAATTTTCTCTCAAAATTAAAAATGCCTGTTATAACATCATATGGAACGTACGTTAATGGTAATGATAACATTATACTGGCAGCTATACTCACAAGAATAATTTCATCATATAAATTTCAATATGAAGCTCATAAGCCCAGGCTAATAAAAATGAAAAGAATTTTTTTTTATCAGAATGTCAATTTCTAATAATTTTTTATCTGAGTATGTAATAAGTATGTATAATACATTCATAATTTGTCATTATAACCCATCAGTCGGGATTACAAACTAGCTTCTCACACCACCCCTATGTTGTGTGTCTTCTTTTTTATACAAGATAGGCGGAACGTACAGTTTTAACTCAATTGCGAAAGACAGATTCTTAAAAAAAATGTTCATGGCACATTTTATTCTCAGAGTTTTTGTTAGGAATCTGCTGAGAGCAAGTCGTCGAAGAAATATTTTCTCATATTTCGTTTTATTCGATGTATCTTACCGTGGCCTCACATCTAAAAAGCCAACACACTACCTACTAGACTAAGACCACTACAATACAACGGCTGTAATAAGTACTGGGCAATTCACACTGGCCCTTGTATCGTTGTATTCATTGTATTGTTGGACGAATATACAACAGTGTATACTTGTTGTTGATAATTTTTATATAAAAATCCGATACACTTATACACATTTTTTTGGAAGTTGTATTAGTCTCGTACTATCAATTAATATAAATGCCGGTAATCAAGAAGAAGAATAAAAATACAAAATATTTTCTGTATAACTTGAGCCAAAAATTAACATTTCAAAATTATAATTGTTCGCATATACTAATTAATTATTTTACTTTTTACGCAATATTTTTCATTTTCTTGCTTGAAAAATAAATTATGAATACTGGTCTTCTTCTTCTTATCGTTTTTGACGTTTGGAATACGAAATACACAATACAGCATAGCATTGAACGTTCACAAACAAAATGTGTATTCAATACAACATACACGATACAAAGTCGTGCGAATTGCCCATATATTTAAAATAAATTCAATAATTGATTGTCGACGTCGAAATTGAGTACCGTTCTGACTCCTGAGAAAGTTTTTCTCCTGTACTACACCTAATACAGCAACTCAATGTATCTTTACAGGGTGTCACCCATAACATCCGTGAACATGTATAGTGCGCATAGGAACTGAAATAAATAAAGGAATAATAAAGAAATAGTAAAAAACGAACGATAAGAAATAAAAAATTCTGATAAATATCAGGTGGAACTAGAAATAAGCGTTTTTGTGAAAATACAACATTTATTTTGAATAGGAAAGGTAAACAACATTTTACTCGAGGTATTAGCCATTGCTGGCATTACATTTTTTCTATTTTTCAGGCATTTTAACGATTTCACGCCAATAAAAGTGTTCTTCTTTTGAAGCAAACCACAATTTTAAACTTCCTCGTAGGAATCGAAGTGACACCGATGAATAGAAATAGAAGTCAGAAAGAACTAAGTCTGGTGAATGCGGCGGTAGTAGTAGCAGCTCCCTCCCAGACGCATTATCATGTCTCAAAATTATCTGGCTGTGGCCTGTGACCCATTCTACTTGTTTTTCCATAAATTCATGGTGCAAATTGATCATTTGTTATCGATAGCGAACTGTATTAATGGTTTTTTCAGTTAAGCCACACTTTTCTGGTTCTACAATCGGCTTTGTCGTCCTACTGAATCGATTTGGTTTTGCAGCCAAAGTTGATGGTTATTCTGGATTAGCACATGATTTTTTGCGTTTAGGATTCAGAATATAAATCCATTATTCATCGCCAGTAAATATTCTCGGCAACACAGATGTTTTAGCGTGTCTTCGAAGCAAAATTTCACAAGTGGTTTTTCGATTTTCCATCTGTCTGTCATTCAATTCAGGTGGCAGCCATATTTTCCATTTTTTTTTATCTCTTCTGTGGTTTTAAATGGTCAGAAATTGTCTTTTGTGGAACATTTAACATTTCTGCCATTTGTATCTGAAAAAAATTGTCAGTTTCTTCATTGTATTCAATTCGGCGTCTTCAAAACTTTTTGCTGGTCTTCCATGTTCTGCTTTACTCACATTAAACCATCTTCTGCATATTGCTTCTGGTATATAAAGAACACCATCTGCCTAGATAACATAAAATTAATGCTTTCCGCTAATCATCATTATTTACTGGGAAAAAGTTCACTATTTGTTCACTGATGTTTGGATGTATGTATACTGAATACGTTTGGCAGAAGTCAGCATTTTAACTTTGACGTTATACGACTTTTGATAATTTTTATAACTTATCAGGTTTTCTGTCAATTTGCTAATCCGGTCTTAAGAGTCTGAATTTGCTTGCTGTGATGCTCTAGGTCCACATGTTGATTGTGGTACCATTAAAACCCAGTTTAACACAGTTTTCAACGTTGAACCAAGCTATGCAGGGTAGATGTATGTATTCCATATTGTAATCGTCATTCTCAACTCCGGACGGTTGAGAGTAGTCTTAATTCTCTATGCTCAAGTGCGGTGCGTATTGCAATATTGGATAATTCTCGGTAATTAAATATACAAGTCTGACTTCGCTTAACCCCATCGCCCATATCCAAAATTAAATTCTAAAATTATGGAATCAGTGCCGAATTATTAACTAAATTTTTCAAAGAATATGAATTGGAAATGAGTCCGCATAGGGGAAGGTTAAGTTAAAATTAGAAAAAGAAATAAAAAAATGTCTTCTGAGTGAAACTCTGGGAAAAATAATTACAGTGAATAGCTTCTTAAATCTGTCGTTCAATGTCGTTAAATTGTAGGTCCCACGACTTATAGATAAAATTAATGCAAAAGAGCATGACTGGCTGTAATTTTGACTAATAGAGTTGTAATCACGAATTAAGTAAATCAGATAACTCCGCTTATTTATTGCTATAAAGGTCACACGATCTATCTAGTGGTCATAGCATGGTGTATATGCGAAAGGATTCAAATGTTTTAAAACGGCTTCTATAGATGTAATAATGACGAGAAAGAGAGAGAGAGAGCGGGCGAGAGATAGAGCGAGAGATACGGAGAATATTTAGCATTTTCTCTGCCACTTTTCGGCAGTTGAAATGTAAGATTTTGCTGTGGGGGTCGGTGCCTATTTAATGAATTTAAAATTAAATCATTTTTTTATCACATGCCTTTATCAAATTAACTTTATTTTAGTATTTAATTTAAATTTGTTATTTACATACCCAACATTACTAAATCCAAGCATGTTACCTGCAATTAGAAAGAAAATATATCATAAGTTTAGAAATATAAGAGAAATAAAATATGTTTACTGTCCAATCAAATGAAGTTATCATTGCCAAAAGAATCCATTGTCTACTGGCTCCTTTAAGATTTGCAAAATTTTTATAGAAAATAATAATTTGCAAAGATGTTTGTTTAGAATAAGTATTAAAACCACATTTTCTTTATTCATTCAGTTTTTTTATAAAAAAACAAATCATCCATAATTTTCTGACATTGTCAATCATCTACAGAGTCGTAGAACAAAAACTGAAATACAAAATTTATGAGTTTTGACCCGTTGCCAATTTGTATACAAATCATAATGCAAAGAAAAGAAGAAAGAAATAATAAGAAAAATATCAAATAAAAATTAAACAATCCAAACAAATTGTGAAACTAAAGTTTCTTTCAATTCATATCATTTGGTTTCGGCTTTTAGTGAAACATTTAAGATTACTATTCTCAATTCTCAATCGATGAAAATTTGTTTTGTTTTGTTTTTTTGGTTTTTATTGAAAATAATGTGTTGCCAGATGAAGGCTAGAAATGCTAAAAGTGCAACCGACATAGATATTTATAATATCCCCACGATATATGCTAACTACAGAAGTATTTTTCCTAACGCACGTAAGGTTCTTACAAGCATATTGTGTGAACGACTGAAGACACCCGTCAGAACACTGATAGGGCCTTATCAGTGCGGCTTCAGATCTATTAAGTCCACCATTGATCAGATCTCCATAAATCCTGGAAGTCAGTCAGCCATGAAATACAAGCCAACACATACCATCTTTTTGTGTTCTGTGGAAGGCAGAAGTGCATCGCAACATCACTATTTTCCACAAAAGTATTTCAGTTGCTTGGGTACGCTGACGACAGTGAAATCATAGGGCATGTCAAGCAATATGTTTCTACTGCCTGATGGGCCTAGCAATAAAAGATGGTAAAACAAAATATATGTTGTTGACAACTAGGGACATACGGCATATCGGATCCCAGATTGCATGTAGTCACTGAATTTATATATTTTGGATTGACCGTTACCAGCAAAAATGATTTCAAAGAACGGTGACGAACATCACTCACCTTACTACTGATCTAAGTGACACGATTATTAATAATGTATGTCAAAGGGTTTTATTTCTCGCCAGTTTTTGCATTCGATTAAGTCATCTTTTTTGGTATGTTCATCGTCACTACTTTCTTCAACTCATCATACGGCTTATTTGAATGCCACAATCCTTGTATATTAGTCTGCCATTAGTTTCCAGTGCTGTCACAGAAGATCTTTATTTATGTTTTCAATCTGCTCTTCAGACAATTGATGGTATTCAGTTATTTGCAGTTTATCGGATGGATTAGTCGATAAATCTTGGCCTACAGTTGTGTAATCGCATCTGCTCTGTTATTTTCTTCTGAAAGTTCGTGACATTTCTGCCACTCACTAAAGGACTAATTTCAAATTAATACTTACCTATCAGAGATCAGCAGTGAATCGTTTTTTCGCTACTCATAAGTAGTCATGAAATTTTGAGTATGAGTGAGTCAACAGTATTGAAATTCAACTACTCTAATTGACGTCGATTTACCATACCATACCATACCATTTGAAATATTTTTGATTCATACTTCTACTCATTCAGATTCATAAATTTAGAAAAATACTCATAAATGATTCGAGTGATACGAATCATTCATCAAAATTTACATTCATAGTTGTTGTTGCATTTACAAAAAAAGAAAAAAGGAATATAAGCGAAAAGCAGAGCAAGCACACAACCTTCTAGTGAGAATTATAGTGTTCGTACTAGTTCATAAATTTAGAAAAATACTCATAATGCTCATAAATGATTCGAGTGATTCGAACTGACTCGAATCATTCATCAAACTTTACGGCCTTAGTTGTTGTTGCGTTTACAAAAAAAGAAGAAAAAAAAGACAAAGACAGCAAGCAAAGCAAACACACAAACTTCTAGTGAGTATTGTAGTGTTCGTACGCGAATCATACTTATTTTGTGATTCGTGTATACGATGAGTCGTGGAGAGTCGAAATCAACAACATCATACGTATTGTTAAGTATGAGTACGATGAGTACTTCAAACTTTGAATATGAGTAGTATGAGTATAATATTAAAAATAAGTCTGAACGCTTATAAGTATCAGAAGTTATGAGTATGATTCGATTCTTGTCATCTTTTTTAATACTCATTTCTGATCTCTGTTACCTATCATAAGTAATTACACGTGTTGCGACACAGTCATTTGCATATTTGTTGAGAAACAGCAGAAATTATTTGAATTATGACAACACAATACCTTTAATGGCAAAATGAATTTAAAGTGAAAATAAAACGTTCTTAAATTTATTTCAAACGTTTTTATTTAATTTAAATTAAAAACTTCGTTGTTGCCAGCTGTCCTCAGGCACCTCTTGTTTTCTGTTTTAATTTTATTTTTTTTTGTGTTTTTTATTGTATTATAAACAAATTATTATATTTTATTGTATTAATAATGCGATATATTGGTATTCTTTGTTTTCGTATTTCACGATTATAAATAATCATAAATTGATGGCATTAGCCTTTTATGCAAACGGGAAATTTTACAGTTTTTTCAAACAAACATTTCAAATGAAGAAATCACATCACAAAACGAGTCTATTGTTCACCAATAAAATAAATAATAAAAGAAAAGAAAAGAATATAAATATGAATCTGTTTCTGTATCTGGCTATGGGGCAACAAAGAGATGTGATTAATAAAATTGTTATTATATAGTTTAATTGCTCAAAAAAGAAAAAAAAAAGAAAAAATTCATAAAACATTTTGAAATACTTGTTATACTTGGCTGTTTAAATATTTAAATTTATCGCTAGTTCTTCTGCTACTTGACCACGAATTAGGGGGTATTTTTTAAGAGCTTTCTATTCCAAATTGAAATAAAGTGTGTGTGAGATATCATTAACATTTTTTATTTTTCTGAAATCCCAGTTGATACCATTATATGTGAAATAAACATCAAAGATCAGCAATGGATATTCAAAGAGATGAGTAGATTCAAATCATACTCATAATTTCTAATACTTATACGCATTCATACTTATTTGCAATATTATACTCATAATACTCATATTCAATGTTTGAAGTACTCATCATACTCATACTTAACATCATACGTGTTGATGTTGTTGATTTCGACTCTCCATGACTAAATATTTACGAGAATCACAAAATAAGTATGATTCGCGTACGAACGCTACAATACTCACTAGAAGGTTGTGTTTTTGCTTTACTTGCTGTCTTTGTCTTTTTCTTTTTCGTTTTTTGTAAATGCAACAACAACTACGACTGTAAATTTTGATAAAAGATTCGAGTCAATCGAAGCTTTTATAAGTATTAAAAGTATTTTTCTAAAGTTATGAATCTGAATGAGTAGGCTTATGAATCAAACATATTTCGAATGGTATGAGTTTGATGTCAATGTTGTACTCATACTCATTGTACTCATACTTATAAATCAACGTTGTAGTGAGTGCGAATGAATAAGAGTAATTAAATTTCAATAATGTTGACTCACTTATATTTAAAATTCCATGAGTGCTTATGAGTAGCAAGAAAATAATTCATTACTGATCTGTAATATACATACTTACTTAATTGATCATTTTACCCCTTCAGTCAGGATTATCACCTAGTTTCTTACAGCAACCATGTTGTGTGTGCTAATTTTATACATAAGTGGCGGTAGCTACAAATTAATGTCGACTACGAACGACAGTTTTTTTTAGAAAATTAGAGTCTTTACTAGAAGACCGTTGGTAGGAAGTTATCTACGAAATATTTATTTTTAGTTTGTTTTGTTTGAGATGTCGAAAGTCGCCGTGATCTAGTAGTTATTGTGTTGGCTTATCAGACGTGAGGATAAGGTCAAGTTTTAGACGGTTTAAACTCCAACTCGACATCTCAAACAAAATGAAATATAGAAAAAATATTTCTTCGTCTACTTGCTCTCAGCAGATTTCTGGAATAAACTCTGAGAGTTATTAAAATTGCCATGAAAGAGTCTTAATCTTAAAAATTCGTCGTTCGGAATCGACTTTAAACTGTTGGTTCTCTCACGCATAAACACAACATAAGTGGTGTGAGAGACTGGACTAGTAACTTGCATAGTGACCAACTAAGTATGAATGCATGTTGCGATATCTTATCTGCTGTTTGAACCACTGCAAATCGTTTCATATGCCAACACAATACCTACTAGACATGTGTGGACAATAATATCGTTCAAATGTTCGTCATACCTTCTGGGTGCAATGCATTCGAAATGTAGGTTAGGTTAGGTTAGAGGACGTGTACTTGTCAATTAAGACAAGTATAGTACCCGGAGGTCGAATTGACCCATTGTACAATGTCCTAGTTTCTCACACCACTTATGTTGTGTGTGTTAATTTTATACATGAGTGGTGGGACCTACAGTTTAAAGTCGACTCCGAACGACAGATTTTTATTTATTGAGAAACTTTTCATTGCAATTTTTATTTACTCTCAGAGTTTTTGCCTGAAAACTACTGAGAGGAAGTCGTCGAAAAAATACTTTTAGTATTTTGTCTTTGATGCCTGGCCTGGGGCTCGAACCCAGGCTTTTTGCATCTAATAAGCCAACACACTACCTACTAGACTACGGCGACTTCTGTTCGAAATGTAAATTTTCCATATAAATTGAATTTGAACAATGGCATGCCGCTAGTCATTGATAAAACTAATATGCACAGCATGAGTGGTGTGCAAAGCTAGGTTGTAATCCTGACTAAAGGGTTGTAAGGATTAATTAAGTAAGCAGTTAATATTTATTATCAAATAATATAACATGTTTTATAAAGCAAAACAGCGATGTCTGAATAATTGCTTTATTGCCAGGCTTTGTTCCATGAGTCTGTTTGGCAAATAGCATATTCTTCTAAAGATTTTCGTAGTGTAGCATAATTAAGTTTGCATTTTTTATATACCTCATCCATCTGTTAGTTCTCATAAGTGTTTTTTCTATAATATGAATGAAATATTTGAAAATTAATTTGATGGAATGAAGAAAAGTTGATGTAAAATTTACGCAAATCGATTAGTGTCATTAGGATTCATTTCTGATTCTTTTTTATTTTTTTGTTTTTGTTTTTATGATTTCTGCATATATTAATGCATTGTTCTTGAATGACAGCTTATTTGTCGATATTCCCACGTGTTAATGATTATATGAATATGAATATGAATTAAAAATGCAAATAAAATATTATAAATATTTCAACATTTGATCCAGATGGTTAAGACTTTATTAACAAAACAAATAATACGGCATTGAAAGAGATAATAAAAAACGAACTAAAGTCACCCTAGAAACATAAATAATCTCAAATCGAGACATATAGGTTCTATACAATAAGGAATTCGAAGATGTTTTAATAAAAAGTATTATAAACGTGCAAAATTATTATTTCTATGTATTTGGTTTAAATCATTTCATTTCATTTCTTTAATTTTTTTTAATCCCAGTTTTATTTTTTTATAAAATGGTTTGGGATTTTTTTTTTAATGTTAAAAACCACATCACATGGTAAATAAGGTGTGCCGAATATGTCAGCATCAGATATAAAATTCATAATCAAAAGAGATTCATTACAATAGGCCGATCATAAATTATCTTTAATAATAACTCTTTTACATAATAATGACAACAAAGTGGCTACCAATAGAAATAAGCCGCAGATACAAATTTTTCAACGCCATTTACAATATGGATTAAAAAAATCAAAAAAAAAATCAAAAAAAATAAAAGAATTTTAAATGCTCTTAAAACCTAAACGAATATATTAATAAAATGGCAACAGAAACAGTGTTTATAAAATAGACATTTGGCAAATAAATTAGATCTGGTAGTGTACCCTACCTACTCAAGAAAACAAATTTTTTAATTTATTATTATACGCATGCAGATATTGTTAATGCAAGTAATGTTATAAAGCAGCCATTACCGTTGCATTGTTATTAACTTGTTAGGTAGGTAAGTGGCCGTCCCACCAAAATAATCGTATGGACGCACTTAGGCCTATGGGGCCCATTGTGATACCACAGTTATGTTAACTATCCCCTAATCCTGGACCAACTTAGAGCTTACGAAGAAGCGACTCAAACTGTCGACATCAATGTTCGACAAATCACCCATATCATCGATGTAGTAGCCTTCAAGATGTCTCTTTCTCTTCTTTGAATAGTGCCGGGCGTGTTCTCAGTAGATGAAGAACAGACTCTTCCTCCTCATCGTCCCTGTAGCTTTTACAGAAATCATTTGCGAGATGTCATATTGACTCCGAGTACAAGTTTGTAGCCCTACCACACTACTCATCCATAGGTCAAGATTGGTCTCACCAACGCTGTATAAATCCAATGAGTCATCCTAGGTAACAAGACCCATTTTTTCCCAACACCTTATTGCAAGTGTAGAGAGCAATGGAGATCTTCTTCTGTCTTATATTAAATTCTTTATTAAGCAAAATATTATTGTTAAGTGGAGTTGCTATACAATCGGGGAGTCGCTGGAGTCTAGTAGGTATCTAGTGTGTTGGCTTATTAAACGTGAAGTAGGTTCTCCCACCACGCATGTTGTGTATGGTAATTTTATCCACGAGTGGCGAGACCTACATTTTAAAGTCGACTCCGAACGACAAGTTTGAAAAACTTCTCTTGGCACTTTTATTAGCTCTCAAGGTGTTTTTGCCGAAGAAATATGTATATTTTCCTATTTCGTTTTGTTCGAGATGTCTAAGCTTGGCTGTGAACCATGGGATCTCGTTTAACAGTAATCTTTCGCACAGTATAGCGTTGTGCACTAGTTAAAGAACTTGCCTGTAAGTCAGTTATACAATGTTCAAATAATGGTGAAGGGCGGAAAAATTTTTAATCACGATTTAAAGTGGCTGCATCGGCTGATTCCATCACCTCTGGAGAAAATAACAACATCACTAGTAGATCAGGCAGAGCTGCCATAAGGCAATCAATAATTTGGTTAAGTTTCCTTCACAAACACTTTGAGATCTTTGCTTCTAGGCAACAACAAATCGCAGCATCATTATCT
Source organism: Sarcophaga subvicina (assembly GCA_936449025.2). Taxonomy (NCBI): domain Eukaryota; kingdom Metazoa; phylum Arthropoda; class Insecta; order Diptera; family Sarcophagidae; genus Sarcophaga; species Sarcophaga subvicina. Next base: position 33,041,995 of record OW388081.2, read on the forward strand.
TTAGCACCAGAATCGAAGACACAGAAAGCTAGAATACATCATGATAAGGTTTTCAGGCATCGTAGTCTAGTAGGTAGAGTGTTGGCTTATTAGACGTGAAGCCACGGTGCAAACCACAAGGCAGACATCCCCAGCAAAATTAAAAATGCCAAAAAAATATTTCTTCGACAAATTCCTGTTAGCAGACTCTGAGAGTAAATAAAAAAAATTGCCATGAATAAGCTTTTTTAAAGTGCAGCCCTTGCGCTGACCAACTTCTTCCCCTGATTTTGGTGGAACTTGGTCAGTACACACAGTCCCTGTTCACCCGTGGCATCACAACGGGCAGCTATGCGTGCTCAAGTGAGCTTTGTGAAATCAGAGCTACCACTCAGACCTAACCTAACCTAAGTTTTTTAAAAAATCTGTCGTTCGGAGTCATCTTTAAACTGTAGGCCTCGGGGCTCATGTGTAAAAATGGGTTGTAACGACCAATCATATATGTATGTATGTAAGATCTCCACAAAGCTCATGTAGTATGCTTATGCAGAAGGTAATACTCTATTATGGAGTCACATTAAATTAGTGTAAAGGCTTGTGAATTAATCAATCAATTTTGAATCATATACCATTTGTAGCGGTATGAAATGAGCAAACAATTATTTTAGTCCAATTGACCATTGCTGGCTTTACATTTTATTTACTTTATTCCATCTTTCAGTTAGTTTGTGGATTTCAGACCAATAAAACTGTTCCCTTTTGAAACAAACCAATTAGTCCCCCAATTTTCGCCTTTCTAGTAAGAAGTATTAAACGAAGTGCTGCTCTCTGAATGCGTGTCCCAGCAATGAAAACAAATAGTAATCGGAAGTAGACAAATCTGGTGAATGCAGCTCCCAGTCTAATTCTTTCATTGTATGCGGACCAGGTTTCGTTTTGTGCTCAACTGCTTTCTCATGTTGTAAAATTACCTTGGAGTGACTTGTGTTCTTGTGCTGGCTTCAAACTGATCATATGTAGTCAGTAGCGATATGTATTAACGATTTCACCAAATTTTTGGTGCTCATGGTACACCACATTCTTCTGGTTGCACTAAACCTACAGAACTGTCGTTCTGCCAAAGCGATTTGGTTTGTCAGCCGAAGTTGATGGTTGTCCTAGATTTTTTTGGTTTAGGATTCTGAAAATAAATCCATCCAACACTGATTTTCTATCTATTTTCTATCAAAATCCTTATCTCTGAACAGTCAAAGCTATCTTCTTCAAACGAACACAAAAAACTGATCCTTTCCGCAAATTATAATTCTCTGATACAAAACTCGCCATCCTAAAACATACGTACATACATAACTGGTCATTACAACCCTTCAGTCAGGATTACGATCTAGCTTACATACCACTAGCCACTTACGTTGTGTGTGTTAATTTTATACATGAATGACGGGACCTACAGTTTAAAGTCAACGCTAAACGATAGATTTATGAGAAATCTGCTGAGAGGCAGTCGCCGAAGAAATATTTTTGTTTATTGAAGATGTCTGACCTGGGGTTTAAATCGAGGCTTCACGTGCAATAAACCAACACAATACCTACTAGACTACGGCGACTACATATGATCTTTAACATGATGAAAAAATAATCTCCAGCACAAAAACAAAATAAAAATTAAAATACATTCACAATAAATATTCCCTATGAATGCATTTGTACTTTGATGCTCACTTCATATTGGTACATCTGGTATATACCATAGATATGTATGAAAGAAGTCTCCGTAGTCTAGTAGGTAGTGTATTGGCTTATTAGACGTAAGGCGACGGTTCAAACCACAGGTCAGATATCAAAACGAAATTTGAAAAAAAATATTTCTTCGGCAACTTCCTCTCAGCAGATTTCTGGCAACAAATCTGAGAGCAAATAAAATTGTAATGACCAATTATGTATGTACGTATATGTATATATACCCGTTTATGTGGTCATAATCTGTTTTCTGAATATTAAATGACAAGATTTTCGTCGTATGCAACAGGTTCTTTTGAGTAGTTTACTGGATTTCGCATTGCGTTTTACCACTGAATCAACTTTGATATAAATTAGCGTGTAATTTTGATCCTGAGTTGCGCTTAAAGCAAGCATGTGTGATAAATTTATTTAAATTGTCTTTGTGAATATGAGGAGTATTAAACGGCTGGTATGAGGCATAAATAAAGATGACAAATATAATGCACGAAATGTTCGATTAACTTTTAATATATTATTGTTTTAAATTTATTGGAAAAATATTTATAAAATATTGCCAACCATTGATTGTGCCGGACATAAATGAAAGAAAAAAAAAACAATTAAGAAGTTTTCTTTCAGATGATTACGCATATTGAATTATATTTGGAAGTGATAATAAAAATATTTTTGTTTTTTTAATTAAAATTCTGGTTATTTGTTTATATGGTTTTTATTTATTTATTAAAAAACGAAAACAACGAATTTTATAATATTGTTTTAACGACTTTTATTGAAATGAATTTGTTCATAAAGTTCTTTAGCGTAAAAAGCCAGTCGCCTAAGATGTGGGCACATCTTCAAATTGCCTGGTCTTAATTATAATTTTATTTCTTTTTAAATTCATTAATTTTTGTTAATTTTTTTCTGTCGATTTTTAATATCTCCCAACAACAACAACAACAATGGCAACATCATCAGCAATTTTAATGTTTATTAAAATGAACACGTATTTCATGTTTTGTTTAGATTAGTTTGCTTCATTTCTGTATCTTTTTTGTTTTTGTTGCTGTTGTTGTTGTTGTTAAATTAAATTTCCTTAAACTAAAAATAAAAGTTTCAAGCATCTTTTTTTTGTTTTTTCTTTGTAGCTTTTTGTCTATTTTAGATTTCGTTTGATGGTGTGCCATTGCTGGTTCCAATCCCCCAAAACATTTTAAGATGCCACAATGATAAATGCTTTAAGAGTTTAAGCGCAACTTTTGTTTTGATTTCTTTTTTATTTCAAAATTTTTTTTTCACCCAAAAAAATTCTTCTATTTTTTGTTGTTGTTGTTGATGTTGCTCATTTAGATATAGAATCGAAATATATATACATAAGCCTTGTATATGCATGTGTTAGATAATGCTGCTGTAGTTTAGTGTTTGATGTTGCTTTTGTTGTTGTTATTTAATGTAACTCCTACAACATTAAATCACGTACAAATTTTGTATGCACGATTTTGCACTATTTCGATATCAATCTAACACCTGCGCAAAACAAAAAAACAAAAAAATATCTACACTTCTTTGCAGGAAAAACAAAACAAGAAGAATGTTTTCCAACAGACACAAATAAAGCGTGCATCTCCAGAAATCTTCAAAGAAAAAAAAAACAACAACACAAAATTACAGAATACGTACATAAAATTCTAAGAAGTTTAATAACAGCTTATGTTCTTTATCGATTTTGCAAAATCAAAAAAAAAAATAATAATTAAATTAAAATTTTATTGCTTATTAATATCAACAAATAATTTGAAGCTGTTACCCTCTTTAAGGTCAGTCAGTAGCTGGAATTCCTAGCAAATGTTTTACCAAAAAAAATAATATTTTTCAGTTGCATCCATAAATAGATTTTGGTTATATTGGCCACATAAGCATAACTGCCAGATTTGACGATTTATCGTCATTTTGATGATTTTGAGCTCCAAAGATATCATATTGACGATGTGACGATTTATGAAGTTTTTTGACGATTTTTGGAAATTAAAAATTTACATCATATTCTTTACCTTAATAAGTGGCTAAAAGCCACTTTAAGCTTTGTATTTGCTTTGCAATTGTTACTATTGCAAATTTAGGTTAGTAATAACGAGTAGTGAAGTATAATATTTTTAAGTTATTTGCAAACAGCTGTGAAGATTTTTCTGTATTTTATGCCTTTTTCATCCATTAAAAGTCCAAAATTACAACCTCTGTACGAAGGGAGTTCCAGTCCGAGTAAAGAACAAATTTTGTCTGTAATGCAGTGTGCGATCCACTGGCCAATCGACCTCAAACGTAGGTGTTCGCCGACAAACGCGAGTGTTACAGGATTCTCGGGAACAAGTCCCCTTATTTCGCTCGAGCAAAATCCGTTGTAATTGCATTGCAACGATGATCCAGTGAATCAATATCAACCATCATTAACGAACAACTTCGCCCTCTCCTGTACGCGGTCGAGAAGTCTAAAAATAGACGTTAAGGCACCGGGCCTATACATGAGAGTTGTATTCCATTCTCGGTCGGATATAAGTGGTGTAAATAGTATGAAGATCAGGTGAAGTGAAGTATTTCATGCACCGTTTTAAGAAGCCAAGGCACTGAAAAATGTGATGATTTCAGATGTCAAGAGCTTCTGACTCCTTAATATTTACATCCGAGCATAGATATAAATGATGCAATATTATTGCTGTGCTTATGTGCATTAAACAACACTGGCATAGATTGTTTAAATCTTACAATTTTTTTCCCTGAATATGTTATAAAACTTCTCGATTTTTGAAAAAAAAATCAGTAATAAAAATGGAGTATTTTTTTACGATTTCCATGAACGTCTTTGACGATTTTGACTATTTTTTTCTAATATTTGACAATTTGATTGTCTTTATTTATCTGGCAGCTATGCACATAAGACACGAAAGATAGGTTAAACAGTGTCAATCAAAACAGGATGTAGGGGTTAATATTTCATAAACAAAAAAATTAATGCGTAGTAAACAATTTGCTTTGCAACGAAACTTTGTCACAGTAGTTATTGTGGTGTACAGTCACAGAAAAAAGCCTACATACACTGCTGTATGTATTGTACTATACCGTTGTGAATTCAGACTTTTTCCCGTTCATTTTTTTTGTTTTTTTTTAATAATTTCCACGTTCTCTGCAAACATTCTTAATTGTGACTGCCTTAAAGAACGCTGAAACACCTTTTTGAATTTAACAAAAAAAATTGCGGTGAAAAAAGTCGACATACAGAGGTGTCTACATACAGAGGTATATGTAGACTTTTTACCTTAACTGTACATTAAAATAAAACAATGAAGGTTTTTCCGAAATAATGCATAGCCAAGCAGCATCGCCTTTATATCGACTTATTACAAAATATATCAATGTTTTCTAAACATTAATTGATTCTTATTAAGAAATTGGACATGTAGGTACTAGAGTTCGACGACCTGACAATTTATTGCATTGCCCTCAATCTATAAGAGGTCATGCTATAATATACATACATACATGCATACATAAATGCATACATAATTGGTCATTACAACCCTTCACACAGTGGTCCAAATGCTCAATCTAGCTGGACAAAAGTTATAACTCGCTTTTGCAAAGCCGTACCGACATGAAACTTGGTACGTTTATAGATTTCATCAATATAAACAATTAGAGAGAAAAATCAAATGTATATGTGTGTGTGTGAGGGTGTGTATGTATGTAAATTTTTTTTTGGGTCAGTTTGAAGCCTAAAGACGAAAAAACGACTGAACCGATTTTCCTAAAATTTTCACTCTGTATTTCTGTATGTGTGGGTGGAATTATAGGCTAATTTTTATTCAAAAGTTTTAAATTGTTGAAGTGACACGCCTACCTTAAGAATTAAATATTAAAAGTCTTATATCATGGAAACTGCAACAGTTCAGCATGGACAACTTTGATATGCACATAAACATTTGTGGGAAAAATGGTTGAACTAGCTACAGTGGGCGTGTTACCTCCCATATAAATAAAATACTATAATTCGTATATCTGGGAAAACTATAACAGTCAAAATCCGCAAATCATGTATGATGAAATTTAGTGTCGATATTAATATTTTGGTTAACAATAGGCGGACTAGCAATAGTAGGCGTAGCACCTTCCACATCACATGGATACTAAAACTTGAATATCTGGGAACACCTAATTTTATTTATATTGTAATGAGAGTAGCAAAGCTCGCTGAATAGCTAGTCTCTTTATATATATTATAACTTAAATTGAAAGAAGAAAGAAAGTTTTTTAAAAAAAAGAAAGTTAAAAAAAAAACAAGAAATACATTATGTTTATTTCAATCTATATCTGATTTACTTTCAGCAAGAACTTCTTCATCCAAAGGTTCTGTACTGCGGAAATGAATAGAAGGCTTTTTAGAAAAACAGGATATAATAGGATCTGAAGATAACAGCAGATAATGAAAAAGATCCAACATTGTTTTTTCGCGGGACATTTTTCTTATGTGATGTTCTCTTATATTTCTGAAATCTTTATTTCTAGATTCAAGAGCTTCTTCCGATAACATTCCAATAGGAAGTGCTGCACACTGAATAATATCGTCACCATGGATACAAATTTTACCAAGTGTACATACATGGCATGCAATACCATGAATATAGTTGTACATAAAGCTTTGCTGTGTCCATGGTATACATATGTCCGGAATGAATTTACATTAATAGCAAATCCACAACCCATTGCAATTAAAATAACATCAAACCTCTTTATTAAATTTTCATCAACACCAGTAATTAATTTCAGAAGCTAACTTAGGTTGCTTGAAAAATCTTCTAGCCGTATTCCCAACGTTGGTTGTACCACATCCTGGCTTGGAAATAGCAACCAGCAAACCCATTTCTTTTCTGAGACGATCAGTAATTTTTTTCTTTGTGGCCGCATGCATAGCTTTTTCAACGTCATCTCGAGCCATAATTGAAGGTCGAAGATCCATCCAAGCATCCTTCAACACAAGATGATGAAGAAAATTTAGGTGGAATATTAAAATACCCTTCTAACCAATATTTATTTTTATCTTCGTACGTGAGCCTTGTTCAACTGGCTTGCGCACACTTTTTCGTTAAAATGCATACAAACATTCGAGCAGATTGCCTTACTTTTCTGTAATAGCTATCCGTTTCATCATTCTTAATAACAATCTTAGCAACAACGAGTTTAACATGAGCATCAGTTTTCTTAATTAGTTGTTTTTCATTACGCCAAGTATTATACAGCTCTTTTCTTCTAATTGACATGTTAAACTCTAAATGAAATAAAAATCGTTTGGACATAATCCGGCAACTAATTTTTTAAACATTAAAAAGCTACATACATATATATAGATGACGACAACATAAAAACTAAAGCTTAAGTACGATAAATTACCATTAGAAATTCTAATTAAATTCGGACATTAAACAAAAATTTCACATTTAAAACACACATTTTATTTATAAACAAAACATATATTATGAAAAATTTAAACAGTATTTTTTTACTCATACCTTTGTTATATTAATTACACGAACAAATTTTTTTTAATTATTTATTTATTTATTTATTATAATTAACATAACACAACAAGATTTTAATCTTATAAGTTATAGTGCTATGCTTAGGATCAATAAGATATAATACATAAAAAAAATAATAAAAATTATGAAATATACGAAATTAAGTAAGACTAACAAATTAATATAAAAAACAAATTAATTAAAATATTAAAATTGAGTAGAAATATAATTTAATTGATTTAATTATTTTAGGAAAACTAACAATACTACAGAAATAAAAAGAAAATAAAAAAGTTAAAAAAGATAAAGAATTCTAAAGATATAAAAAAGAAATATTTACAAAAATTGGTATAGAAAAGTTAGGATAAATATTTAACCGATATAATAAACATGCTAAGAACGTAACAAACTTTTCATTAAGAGAACAATTTAAATAACTCCTTTTTGAACGCGTTTGCATTGCCTAACTTTTGGATGTAGTTTGGTAGGGAATTCCAGAGACTAGTGGTGTGTATAAAGAACTGTCGCTGTGACAGAAGAGTCCTGTAACGTTGTTGAATAATCTTCATGCCTCGGCATGACCTAGCAAACTTAATACGGTCTACTAAATATTCCGGCTGTCCCGTATTAATAATTTTATGGAATAGAATGAGGCATTTAATTTTCAGAAGATTATCAAATTTCACACTAAATATCTGATACGCTAAATGAGAAATATGATCCCGGCGACCTTTAAGAAATACGTATCTTGCTATATTGTTGTATGCCAAGTTTAATTTTCGGTTGTCATTACTATCGCAGTTTGCAAAAATTTCGCACCCATACAATAGCACAGGAATCAAATAAGTTTTAGCAAGTTGCATACGAATTGCAAAAGGAGTTGAATCAATGACCGCCCATAAATTCCGTAGCATGCTGTAAATCCTGCCAACAACGACACTTATATGGCCAGACCACGAAAATAATATATTCTTAATATTCTTAATATTCTTAATATTCTTATTATTTTTTCACGACAATTTCACTCACATTGTTAAATGTCACTTGAGATATTAATTGTTTAGCAAAGAAGCAATAACTTGTATTTGAAGCAATATATCAATGCTAGTGTAGCTGTTTAAAGAAAAAAAATATGCCGTTATGTACTTTAGACACTTGTCAACATATTATCATACAAAAATTTACTTTTTAAATATTCTAAACAATGACTTTAGTTCGGCTAGATTGGGGTTTTGGACCACAGTGCTTCAGTCAGGATTACACCCTAGCTTCTCCCACCACTTATGTTGTGTGCGTTAATTTTATACATGAGTGGCGGAACCTATATTTTAAAGTCGACTCCAAACGAATGATTTTTGAGAAACTTTTCATGTTAAATTTATTTACTCTCAGAGTTTTTGACAGAAATCTGCTGAGAGGAAGTCGCCGAAGAATTTTTTTCCTTTTATCGTTTTGATGTCTGAACTGGGGTTTGAACCATGGCCTAACGTTTACGTGCGACTTCGATAAAAATGTTGTAATGACCAGTTAAGTTTGTGTGTCAAAGATCGTGTTGGCATGGATAATTTCCTATTGTTGCAGCATTTGAAAACCAATATTTTTGAAAATAACAATGAAATACCTCTCGAAATTTGGTAAAAATAATTGGGAAAGTGGATTATGAGAATCGTTTGCTGTAGCCAATGGAGATGTGATCGGTAATATGAAATTGTATGTCGTGATATTATATCAATATGCATATAAATGAAATCATAGCATTATGTGTGTTTAACTTAAGTTTATTTATGAAACCGAAGAATTGAAAAATCCTACTACTAATACTGGGAAATATTGCTCCTAAATAATAATCAGTCAGCCTACTATTATAAAGTGTGTAAAAAGTTAATTTTAATTTGTTGTCAAACGGAAATTAACTATTAAATGCACAATAATTAAATTTACTTTATGGGCCATAAAAATATTTCGTGTTTCACAATCTCTTCTTATTTAATAACAATAAATTGCCATTAAAAAGATGAAAATAAATGTTTTTTTTGATTTTTTATAGCCTTAATAAGATTAGCCATCTTTGTTTATGGCTTGATAAATTGATAGAAATTAATTACAAACCTAATATTAGTATAAACAAAATACTTTTTAAAGATTCAAAATAATAGAAAAACAGAAAATAAAATGTTTTATTATCAAGCAAAAGCAATTAATATAAATATCGAAAATAGATTCTAAACGAGTTTCATAAAGTTATACGAATATCATCAACAGCTTTATCATGAATATTCATGCATGATGATGATGGACTGACTATTTGAAAGAGGTTATGTGTGCTTATGTACAGAGAAACGAAAATGAATTTTGTCAACGATAAAGTCTAATATCGGATATGGTATATATTAAATCACAAATAACAAATAATTCAAATCATTAAAAATAAATATACAATCGAACATCAATATTCAGCGGCTTTTATATGATCGTTTCAGAGATTTATTTTCAGTCTTCATTCAAATTATCATTTCCGCTTTAATTTACCACCCGCCTTAAAACATGGTATTAAAACTGTTTGTTTGTTTGCTTGTATAGCATACAATACGATAAAAAGTCTATGTATGTACAGTGAGCGTCAAAAGAAACCGTAAACTAAGAATAAAATTCTAACAATCATTAAACTCAACTTTTATCACTTAAGGACAGTGGCCGTACAAATTTGACAATGTATTGAAATTTTTTGTAATTTTTTTTTGTTTTAATTTTAAAAACTGGCAATGAAACAATCCTAAACTAAAAAAAACGGTAATTTATTAATCTATTATTTTTTTAACGTGTAGTTTCTTTTGGTACTCACCAGAGATCAGCAATGAATCGTTTTTTTCGCTACTCATAAGCACTCATGAAATTTTGAATATAAGTGAGTCAACATTATTGAAATTTAACTACTCTGATGCATTCGTACTCATTACAACGTTGATTTATAAGTATGAGTGCAATGAGTATGATTACAACATTGACATCAATCTCATACTATTCGAAATATGTTTGATTCTTATGCCTACTCATTCAGAATTATAACTTTAGAAAAATACGTATAATACTTATAAAAGATTCGAGTATCTTTACTCATTCATCAAAATTTACAGTCTTAGTTGTTGTTACATTAATAAAAAAGAAAAAAATAGAAAGACAAAGACAGCAAGTAAAGCAGACACACAACCTTCTAGTGAGCATTGTAGCGTTCGAACGTGAATCATACTTATTTTGTGATCCTTGTAAATGTTGAGTCATGGAGGGTCGAAATCAACAACATCATACATATTGTTATGTATGAGTACAATGAGTACTTCACACTTTGAATATGAGTAGTATGAGTATAATATTAAAAATAAGCCTGAACGCTTATAAGTATCAGAAATTATGAGTATAATTCGATTTTTGGCATCTTTTCGAATACTCATTGCTGATCTCTGGTGCTCACTGTACATAATAACTTCATTGAAACAACAAAAACCACAATAATCATTTCCATCATCATTATCATTTCGTTGATCTTCATTATCATGTTGGCAGACTTGCTTTTTTGTATCGATACATTTAATATCATCGATTTATTTTATTTATTTTTATACTCTAATTTTGCATCTATTGAACAGGAAAAAAAAACAGAAAAAAAATTATAAAAGCAATAGTACGATAGCAACATTAGAAAACGTATACAAATTCATGAATGATGCCGCAAATTTCAATACAAAATGAAAAAAAAATCGCAAATAATATTTTTGTAGATCGACCTCATTTTTGGTGTTTTTTTTCGTCTTCTTTATTCTCCTTCTTCTTCTTCATTCGATTTTATATCTTTATCACAGTATCTTTTAGTTTTTCGGTAAGATTTTCAAACAATTGGTAAATGTATGGCTTCAGGCTTTTATTGAAATCAAACGCACTGCATGAAATTAAAGATTTTTTTCCAACATTATATCCCCCAAAATAAAAAAGTAAAAATTTCTTAACCCACCACAATCAGTACGGATTACTCTCCTCATTAGGCCATAAATGGAACTTTAAACTGGAGGCAAATAAATGATATGAAGGGCACCGATCCCATACACGCGATCTATGGAAACATTTGCAGGCAACGAGATAAAAAGGGTGGGAACAACCAGAGAATACTCACAGGATGGCGTTGTTTCGCTACTTATGTCGATCTGGGTTGTGAATGAAATCTTGACGAAACTATTTAAGCTGGACATTGACTGCCTAGGGTCGCTCAACAGGAACTTTGCAACTTAATAGTTAAAAAACGGCCATCTTGTTGAAATTTCATTTGTCAAATTAGCTGTCATTTGTTCAGCCTGTTTTACAAAATCACCAGGAATCTAAAAGACTATAGATGACGACATGTGTTCACTGAATAGGCACTGGATCAGTTGGCAGCTGACCCTAATTTTCATCGAAAAATTATCTTCAGCGATGAGGCTTATTTCTAGATAAATGGTTGTGTGATCAAACAAAATTATTGAATGTGTGAAGATAACAATCCACATGAGAACCAAGAGTGTTCAGGATATTGCTGCCAACGGCGACGACTATAGGTCGATCATTACCGATTTCTTTTGACCCTGCATGTCACAATAAGTGTTTGAAATGGAGAAAAAATTTCTTTGATATGTCGCACGCATGATGTTTTATTTAAATTTAAAGATTGGAAACGCTTGGAAAATACTCTACAGTTCTGATAGCTAAAAACTTCGAAGATATATGGAGAGTGCGCGTTAACGGAGATAACGGAGATAAGAAGAAGAACGAAGAAAGAAGTCGTCGTAGCCTAGTAGTTAGTGTGTTGGCGTGTTAGACGCGAGGTCGTGTTTCAAACACCAGGCCGGAGTTCTCCAACAAAACGAATAAAAATTTCTTCGGCGACTTCCTCTGGCAAAAACTCTGACAGTGAATAAAATTGCTATGAAAAGTTTCTCAAAAAACTGTAGTATATTGTAGATCACACCGCTGATGTATAAAATCAACACAAACAACATAAATGGTGTAAGAAGGTAGGTCGTAATCCTTACTGAAGGGTTGTAATGATCAACTATCCATGTGTATAAGCCAAGTATTAGGCACTGGACATATACCATGATTATCAGATCAAAGATGAGTCATAGTTTGGGTTGGCGAAACAAATCTCAATACAGCTCAGATGGAGTTGAAAAAAAATTGAGTCCAGCGTGTGTTGGTATAACCAGAGTAATGAGAACCTATCCTACAGTGTTGTCTCTGTTGGTTTTATGTCCATTGCATGTGGTGCAGTAGATCAAGGCTTTAGAGGCTATGTTTAGGATAATGAGAGTTAAGTCGAATGCGAAATTTATCAGAGGACTTTGTGATCCGAAGAATCGGGCTCCTATGGACATAATTTTGGAAGTCACACAATGAGATGTATTGATGAGTCGTGAAAAGATATTTTGACAAAAGCGAAAATTTTTGGCCCCAGGGTGAAATATTCTGAACTCATAGGAAATTCGCTTACAAAGACCAAGACTTAGCAATACTATCGGACAGTCAGGCTGTCATCCATGCAATCAGCTCTTATGAAGTTACGTTGTAAATGGTATGAGATAGCCTGGTGATGCGGAATCCGCTAGGTAGGGAAAATAGAGATTACCTTCTGATAGGTTCCAGGTCATACAAGAATTCACAACAGTGAGCAGGGAACTTACGTGCCACTAATGGGCTCAGAACATTTGTGTGGGGAGTGTTATCTACAACAAAAAAATAAAATAGTGACAGGCAGACCATCCAGGAATAAGCTGAGATTGGTACGCGGTCTCTTGACAGGGTACTATTGGCTCAAAAAACATTTGCCCAGAATGGAAATCATTTCGCATGCAGTATTTAGATTCTGTTGGCGTAAATCATTATCGTCAGAATACATATTTAGAACCTGAGCAGTGTTAATGCACTCCAGAAGGAAGCACTTGTGTACTGGTAAGATAATTCCTCTCATTAACATTGAAAAATATTTTGAAATTTGTCACGGCAATAGGACTTGATGAGGACTTTATAGCGATATCCTATGTAAACTCAGGGCATCATTATATGCAGATGTGCACGATAACAATAATGATGTATGATATCTTAAATAAAGAGAAACCATTTAATAACACTTTAGTTTAATCAGAATAATTTAAGACTTTTTTCTTTATTTCAAAATCAATAACGCATCTGTTCCCAAAGGGTTAAATGATTAAGACTCTGAAAATATTTGTATAATAGAAAAACAAACAATAACTGTTATTTTACATACATACAGCTTAGGCACGGTACTTGAAACAAAGAATCCACCAGAGGAATTCAATTTTTTTTTACTTTACTCGTATAATAATCCAATGATAAGGTGTGGTTTAGTTGGATCATACAATATATCGCAATTGTAGTTGTGAACAAAAAAAATGTTTTTTGTTTTATTTGACAGTAGGCTAACACACTAATAGATACTGTATAAAACGTAACAAAAAAAAAAAAAAAACCAACAAACAATCACACAAACTTGACCATAAATGGTGGGTATGTGAAAGAAAACCTATTGAAATAATAAAAATGAATGATGAAAAGAAATATTAGCTTTGATTTCATATTTTAAAAACTGAATTTAAATGATAGCCTTACATGGTGTTCATCTAAATTCGTAAGGCATTTGAAAATTCTTCTTCAGTCCTTAGCAGTTTCGAAAATAGTTCATTATATTATGTGGCGCTTTTACTCATATTCGAGGTGCGGCTCTTCCACTACTTCCTCTCAGCTGATTTCTATCGAGATTAAATAAAATTTCCCAAAAAAAGCTTCTCAAATCTGTCGTTCGTACGAAATTAAACTGTAGGTCCCACCACTTATTTAAACAAATTAACACACACGACTCGAATGGTGTGAGATGCTAAGTTGTATTTAAGAAATAAATGTAAATCCGAGCATTTGATTAAGTCGACTTTCCATCTTAGGACAATGGATAAGCCCATAGTTATACCACATAACCGTCAGAGTCTTAGTACGGGAGTATATTTTAGAAATTTCATAAATTTTAGCCAAAAGTTTGTATATAAATTTATAGTTTTTATATTTATTTTATTAATTTATTTCTGTTTTATTATAAAACAAACAATTTTTAATGTTTTTCATAAAACAAAAGAAAAATAAAGAAAAGTTTCAGATGACTCCATAGGTACCCTCAAGGAGAACCCTGAGTAAATTTAAAATTTAAAGGACTAATATATGAAAATGTTATCTCTTGTATTTAGTAGAATATACCTTACAGTCCAGCACTTCATTTAACCCATTGGATATTGAATGTACAAGTTTTGTTTAATGTTTTCTGGTGGCACTATGAGCTAGTTTTTCGGTTGACTTTTGTTTGAGGTTCAGTGATTACGTAACCGTTCTTTCAAATGATCTCCAAAATACTCTCTTGAAGTCATATAGGGTCTCTGTGCAAGAGTATTAAGCCTGTGGAGACTTCCTTTTTTTGTCAAAATATATTGCCATACTAAGACTTTTGCTGTCCATTGTATATACCACAGCCTATTCTGTCCAGCATTTGGAAGTCGTTGATATAGATCTCATGAGCAATCCCCGGTTAAATACACGAAAATCACGATACTTTAGAATCATTTCTAATAAAACTGGAACTTGAAACTTGGAACCGTGGGACTAATTATTTTTGGATACTTAGAATTTAAAAAGAAAAATTGATCAGAAATTGAACAATTGTGATAAAACAGCACTTGATAAGACCCAAGACAACTCCTAATTTATTCTCAATTAAACTTTAGCAATCTGTTAATTTGATATACGTTTTCTAATCACCCGTTTCTGTTGTATGCCATGTACTTGAATCTAGAATTGACTGAAATGACTATCATGTTTCCTTAGGTTAATTTAAATCAATGATTTCAGAATTTTTGTCTTCCATTTTTGCCATGAACGAGGCATAATTGTTTAAGCTGTGCCTAGAAACAGAAACAATTTTCCACATTGTTTTTCTATTATTAAGGTTTTAAATGTTTTTATTAAATTATTTATAAATATTTACTTTATCTATGGCTATGGCTATAGCTATGGCCACAATATTGATTGCATTTAATTGCTTTTTGCCTTCAAGTTAAACACGCGTATTGTGTCGTTTCTTCTCTGCTACATATTCAGACGATTAAATGTTATTTACTGAATTTCTAGAGATGAAAAAAATAAATGAAGAAAAGCAAAGCAAAAGAAAATATTAAAAAAAAAATTATTTTTACAATTTCCTTAACTTTGTAAGCAAACGGCAGCAATCATTTTTACAAATGGACATGCAATGGGGTAAGAGAGAGAGAGAAGGCAAGGGAAGTGGTCTTAATAATAATAAAGATTTTTAATTTGTAGTATCCATTACATATAATGGATTTCTGCGAATTTTAAGTTGTTTCTCTCTAAATGCTTCTGTTTCTTTCAAAACGTTTCTTTAAAACGTTCCTCTTTTCTCTCCATTTTACACGCTATTTGGTTGGTGACTTCTTTTGGTATTGCATTCTGCCAGTTTTGTTTTTTAATGATTGTGATGATCATGTTAATTGTTCCATACGACTTATTTTTCAAAACAACTAACCTGAGAAATCATCATCATTTTCCTGTGCCATGGCATTGTCTTTAGTTAAGTCATCACAACATATTTCAAATACTAAACTAAACATTGGAACAGAGGATGTTATCATTATCTGTGTTGATCATTGTATTATATTGTATTGTATTATACCCTAGAGATAGTGTAAGAAAAACTTTAGCTTACAGGAGTTAAATATTTTGTTTACATGTGTCTATAAAATATGATGTTAATGCTGGAAAACAGCTGTCTTTCGTTGATAGTATTTATGCCACCGGACTTATACTAACAGACATATAATTTTTTCTGTGGCATAAAATGACGTGCTATGACTTAAAAGGAATAGAAAAAAATAATTAAATTAGATTTTATGTTGCAAAATAATAAGAGAAAATTGTAAAGGGTTTATTAATTTGATTCGGGTGTTATCAAACTCGGGTGTCAAAAACAGATTAAAAATCTAATTCTATGCCTATCTTCCTATCTTTAAATTTAAATAAAATAAATAAATGTGTCAAACATTCCGTAGTCCAGTAGGTAGCGCGGTGGCTTATTGTAGGGTGGGTGATTTGAAAGTTTAAATTTAAAAATGTAATAACACAAAAACGGTTTGAAATTTTAACAAATTTTTTTTTGTTGTGAAGTACAATTGTTCCGGTTAGAAATGGAATATTATTTCATTCATATGGCCGCCGAACTTCATACATAGTACTTCATTCGATCGGACCAATTTTCGTGCACTTTTCCCAGTGTATAGGGTCGTATGTCGACAATGGCTTCACGAATGTTGATCTTCAAATTTTCAATAATCTCTGGTTTGTCGGCATAACACTATTCTTTAACAGCGCCCTACAGAAAATAGTCCAACGGTGTCGAAGCGCAAGTTCTTTGCGGCCATTTCGTCTAATTAAACGATCATCAAACGTTTGACGCAATAAATCGATTGTAGCATGAGATGTGTGGCAAGTTGCACCATCCTATTAAAATCAAACATCGTTCAAATCAATACTATGAAGAGCGGGTACAAAAAAATCAGTTATAATGGTGCGATAAGTGTCTCTATTGACCGTAAGGGTGCTTTTTAATGTACCCACCAAGATGAAACTGATCTTCATCCGAAAAGATTTTTTTTTGCCAAAATTAACATCATCGTCCAGTTACTCGTTGGCGCAACGTTGCTCAAGCGTCAGTCGATTCATTACGTTCAGTGGTGATAATATACTGAATTTTGTGACAGAATAGAATGACGTAAGTATTGCCAGATTCGAAATAATAGTCCAAATTTAAGCCGATGGATGGCCCTCCGTGTACTTGAGGCCGTTTTTCACACTTTGGAATGCTGCGAGCAACTAGGTCGTAAACCTGACTGAAGGCTTATAATGACAAACTAATTAAGTAAGTAAGTAAAGCATTTGTAAAATCTACTGGTATTCTGATCATCCAATTTAGGTCAAAAGAAGTTGGTAATTATCGGCCAATTGTAAAAGATTGTAAGGACCAATCAGGTATGTATGAATGTATGTAGTGCATACCGTTCTGACAATGATAGGCTGGCGAATGTTGTTTTCCAAGAAATACAAACGCCGCCAGCCTAAAATTAACTCCAAATAGTGGCTTTTCTAGAATTCATTGGATGCATTGGTATTGTCCCAAATGTGACAATTTAGTTTCAATACCCATTCATCCAGGAATGGACCTCATAGCTGAAGATTATGTTCGAGAGTCTATTCAGCGAAAATCATTGTATATGATTGCCCATAAGGATATGACAGAACAGAATGAATAATTGACAACCAACGTAACAGAATGACAGTTATCAACTGTCAAACTTCGGAAAAGTTTCCTGTAGCAACAAACTGAGCATGTAGTAGTTGTAAACGTATGTGCTAACCGACGAAATAGTTTTATATTAACTCACTGTCACACAAGTGTATACCATTTTAGGGATGACCATTAATACTACTCTACAGTACTTATACCTAAGTTTGTAAATTTTTGTTTTTTTACAGTTTACTACACCCGCATGGTGCAGATAATGTCGTAATACTGTACCATAACTTTAGAAGTTAAAATATTTTTAAACGATTTCCTATTTAAATCATTTGTGGTTCTTTTAAAGAAAATATTCAATGTCATATGGTTTGCGCAAAACTACATTACTTTATATGTACATGTGTACACATAGTGCGTAACAATAAGATTCCTAAACGTAGACATAAGAAGTGTGTATTAATAAATTTAATTAATTTCCTTTGCTGCCTGAAAGATACATATATATTTCTTAACGAAGGCTATTGTTGTACAGCGATAATCTGTAACGCTAATGAAAATTGCCAAATAGAAAGAAATTATTTCTGTTGCAGTCGTTAAGTCGTTATAACACCATTGAATTCTTTTTAACATGTTTATAAATATTTTTTATCGGCCACCGTTTTTAGACCCCCACACATATGAAACGCCTCTGTGTGAACAACATCAAAAAATAGTTTCATTATGAAAAAGGTTATTGATAATCTCTTTAGGAAATTCTTGTGTTACGTTAAAAATTCCAAATATTAAATCATAGACCAAGTTAAGCTTTTTAATCACTTTATTTCCAACGTTTATTTTCATTTACACAATTGCCGCTCTAGATTACTACTACAATTGTTCAAAACCCAGCAACATGTACATACGCATGTTTGTATGTTGTTATGGCACATAAAGAGTGTTTGAAAAGATTAGTCTGACACTTGGCTATTGAAAACAAATACATACATACATGCATACATATGTAGACACACCCATACATATGTACATATGTACATAAATAATATAACAAAACAAAAACAATTCACTTCCATATTTATAAAAAAAAAAATAAAGAAACCAAACAAAATAAAGTAAATATTGTTGATACGCATCTATTTGTTACACATTATTGACAGAGAGCATTGACAGGTACTTGTAACTTTAGCCAACTACAGGTAAAAATATTGCTACCAATTTTTTATAATTTTTTTCTGTTGCTGTTTGTGTATTGTTACTGTTACAAGATGTTGCTGGTTGTAATCAATGTTTTTTTTATTTTTCGTTGTTATTGCTATTGCTTTTGCCTAAAAGTGCAATGAAACAACATATTGCCTCAAAATATTTTTTGGCTTTTAACTGCCTTAGTTATTAGCAAATCTTGATTACAACAGTAATGCCAACACTCAGGAATAAAACATAAAACGCTTGAAAAATAGCGAATAAAAGAAAAGAGAAATTTACATAATTGATCATTACAACCCTTCAGTTAGGATTACGACCTAGCTTCTAACATCACTTATGTTGTGTGTGTTAATGTTAAACATTTAAAGTCGACTCCGAATGACAGATTTTTTTTCTTTTCCATGGCAATTTTATTTACTCTTAGAATTTTTGCCAGAAATCTGATGAGAGGAAGTCGCCGCAAAATCGTTTTTTCATATTTCGTTTTGTTGGAGATGTCTGACCTGGGGCTTGAACCGATGCCTCATGTCTAATAAGCCAACACATTACCTACTAGACTACCGCGACTAGTAGAGTTGATAGGATTTATTAATAACAATACAGTATCCAATACATTTATTTCATTAGATCACCACCGCAATGTGGTTGGAGCACTTAAAACATTTCCATTGTTGTGGTTTAGTGTACAGTAACTCACTGAGTGTGCATTAACTGCCCTCAATTGAATAAGACTTTATTATAGTCCTTGTGAAGAGGAGCCTTATTACTGCGAACATACGATCGATTGTATTCCCCCCATACTTTATAGGGTATCCCTAAAATGCCTCTTCCAAGCCAGAGACTTGACTTCGGGATAATAGTCTGTGTCAACCCTCCCAACACCTAATAATCTGTAATGTAGCAGTGCCTCCACGGTTTCGAAAAGGTGTTCTGATTCAATCTCATTATCACAAAATCTATATGTTGGGCCCAAGACACCTGTGACGCTAAATACATGAACGCAAAGTATCAAACTTTCGATTGCCTCAAATCCATTTGATTTGTGAAGAGTCTAGAGGATGACTTTTCAAATATATGCCCTCGCTCCACAGAACTGTTCTGTCTCCATCAACTTTGTGGAAACACCCTACTTCGCAGCTCTTCTGCTTGCTTATTACTAATAATTAACACATGACCCGGGTCCTAGTAAAGGATAACTTAATTTTGCCTACCTAACTTATGCTGTCTCCTCAGACAGTCTCATACTATTTTCGATTTAACCTCAAAAAAGCAGAGTGTTCGAATAGCGGCCAGACTATCCAAGTTGAATTTAGCACATTCGATGGTATAAACTTGGAAGATACTAGCGAGTCCTTTCTCTAAAAGAGTACGCAGTTTAAAGATTACTTCATTAATTTCTTGTCTAGTTAAAATCATCATAGTTTAGCAGGTAGGATTACCTACTTGATGATTACCGATTTCTTTCTGCCTAAATTAGATGATTTCGAACAACGACATGTGGTTTCAATAGGACAGTGCTACATCCTATATTAGATATTCTACACGGTCGATTTAAGGGCAGAGTTACCTCACGTTGGCTATGTTATACTTTTGCTTGTGGGGTTTTTTTAAGTGAAGTATGTATTAGAATAAGTTATCCTCAAAGCTAACATATGCCATGCCACCGATAAAGCTACATACATAATTGGTTATTACAACTCTTCAGTCAGGATTATGACCTTGATTCTCACACCACTTATGTTGTGCGCGTTAAAGAACAACAGATTTTTAAGAAACTTTTGCATGGCAAAATTATTTACTCTCAGAGTACTCTCTGAGGTTTGAACCGCGACATTATGTCAAAGAAGGGCCTACTAGGCTACGGCGATTACCGATTAAATTAATCCTGATTTATGAAAAGGAATCGCAGAGCATTTCGGATCTGCTCCGTCTACAGCAGCAATGGCGGATATATACATACATGATTGGGCATTACAACCCTTCAGTCAGGATTACGGCCTAGCTTCTCACACCACTCATGTTGTGTGTGTTAATTTCATACATGAGTGGCGGGACCTACAGTTTAACGTTGACCCCGAATGACAGATATTTAAGAATCTTTTTCATGGCAGGTTTATTTACTCTCAGAGTTTTTGCCAGAAATCTGCTGCGAGGAAGTCGCCGAAGAAATATTTTTTTTTTTTCATATGTTCGTTTTGATGTCTGACCTGGGATACGAACCCGGGCTTTACGTCTAATAAGCCAAAACACTACCTACTAGACTACGGCGACTTTGGCGGATATATTGTCAGTAAATATTGTCCAAGAATATGCAATTTGAGAATATTTAAGCACATATTGAACTGCTTGAAATGTCTTTAGCAGCGTTTACAGCGAAAATTTTAAAATCGTAATGGCTATTGTAGACGGAAGGCGATGTTAAACTATAAATTCAGATGTTTGAATGCCTGTATTACACTATAGTTGTAGACGAAGTGGGTGGTCAAAATCCCGGAGGTAGATTGTGCCCTGGAATATTAAAGGCCGCAAACAATTAAAAGTGGAGGATGGGTGACATGCTCAACACACATTCAGCCTGACTGTAAGGCTCTAAGAGAATGGCGATTCGACTGTGAAACAAAGTTCTTGCGTTCATCTTGCCGATATCCAATAAAGCCAAATCGATATCACTCTGGACATGCCACAAAACTAACTTCTATTGTTCTACTTCAAGGCACTGCCCGAGTAGGATGCGTCTTCTGAAAAAGAAAAAATGTCCTGGCTTTACAAATGCAGTTTTTAAAATCACTAGTCAACAACATTGGTTTATTTATGTGCTACAGTAAGTTTAAGTTTTTTTTTTTTGGCCATTAGCTTTGCGTGTTTGATTTCTGAATTTCTTACATCGATTTGTTTGGCGCATTTATGCATTAAATATCGCATATATAGTGATTATGGAATAGAAAAAAAATCAAATAAATATTGAAAAACATATTGCATGGTATGTACGAGTAAATATAGTTACAGCAACAAATATATTGATAAACAGATAGACAAACAGTTATTTTATATGTTTTCAACAGCCAAATTGTAGATGTTTTAATGCCTTTATTAAGAATTTGTATTCTTTTTATATTTCAGACAATCAAACAATCAGACAATCATTCATTTATTTATACATTCTTATGGATTACAGCCAAACATACATAATTCTGCAATCATACTCATACATGCATATAAAGCCGTTAAATATTGAATTTATAAAGAAATATAAAAATGGATAAAATAATCGAACCAATAACAACAACAACAAAAATTCTGTTTAAATACAAAATAAAATTCCATTCATGTTATAAACATTATCTTGTCGACAATATTTGTTTGGCACTTACACCATAAAGTGTGCTTAAAAGATTTTATGGTTGCAACAATTTTAATTAAATTGTTTAAATTGTAAATTACAACTTTAGTATCACTAGCACACACTTGTTGCAATATTTTTTTATCCAAATAATTAATGTTCAAACGAATATGTATACGTCCGTTGCTTAGTACTGAACAGAGATCAGCAATGAGTATTCAAAAAGATGTGTAGAATCAAATCATACTCATTATTTCTGATACTTGTACGCAGTCATACTACTCATATTAAAATTTTGAAGTACTCATCGACTCATACTTAACAATACGTATGATGTTATTGATTTTGACTCTCCATGACTCAACATTTACAAGAATACCAAAATAAGTATGATTCGCGTACGAATATTACAATACACACTAGAAGGTTGTGTGTTAGCTTTACTTGCTGTCTTTGTCTTTTTTCCTTCTCGAGTCACTCGAATCATTTGTAAGTATTTTTCTAAAGTTATGAATCTGAATGCGTAGGCATATTTCGAATGGTATGAGTTCGATGTCAACGTTGTACTCATACTCATTGTACTCATACTTATAAATCAACATTGTAGTGAGTACGAATGCATCAGAGTAGTTAAATTTCAATAATGTTGACTTATATTGAAAATTTCGTGAGAGCTTATGAGTAGCGAAAAACCGATTCATTGCTGATCTCTGATACGGAACTAAGCATTGAACACATTTATTACAACAAAAGAATTGAACATACCATGTTAGGTTAGCGGGTAGCTTGCCGTTCGGCCCATTATGTTTCCCAATGTGTGGAAAAGCCGCCTTGTCGTGATCCGTTAGTGGTGGGTTTTAACCATTATGATGGCCGGATGAAATCGACCAGTTCGCTTAGAGGAACGTTTACCACCATGTCATGATCTTCAAGCGTTCTGTCTCCCAAAAACCGATGACGTCTGTTCTGAAATGCATGGCTCTTCCTTTACATCATGACAGCTTTTGCAATAATCCTGGTGCGGCAGATCGAGCTAATCAGCGAAACTGCCAATAGCGCAGTGTCCCTTTAGAAATCCCCTTACAATGCGAACCGTTCTTTTGTCGAACACAAGTAGTTTGCTGGCTCTTCCGCTATCAACTGCAGGACACAGCAGTTTTGAAATTCGGAAACCAAGCATGTTAGACCACCCACGATTTGTTGAATTCAATTCTGTTTGGTCATTATAGTCCTTTAGTCAGGATTACGACCTAGTTTCTCGAACCACTTATGTTGTGTGCTTTAATTTTCCATTAAAGATACCCCAAATTTGATTGCTTTAAGCCAAACTTGATTCCTGTTGTGACCTATACAGCTTTTCGTTGACAATGATGGTCTGGTGAACGTCGTTTTCAAAGAAATATGCCCAGATGATGCAGCCTGCTTCAAATCCACAACAAAGAGTAAATTATTCGAGATTCACTGGATACTTATGAATCTTTTTTGTTTGTTTGTTCACGTAACCATTCTTGTCCTAATGGCCCTTATCGCTGAATATGATTTTTCAATGAAACTGAGGGTCAGTTGAAAACTGCTTCCAAGCTCATGCCGCGAACACACATGATTTGATAAAACAATACACTACCCTAAATTCACTCTAACGGACAGAGACGATGGTTTTGTAAGATGTTGCATTTCGTCGACGTACGTCTGTTGGGCGATTGTATTTTGGATTCAAATTTATCCATCATACAGCGAATAGTCGGTAAGGCGATTAGGACGATCGTAAAATCGGCAACGTAAGTGGTATGTTGTCAAAACAGAACAGCACGTTTTTGCACGTGTTATTGAATGCTATATCCGCCCGAAGAAATTTTGCAAAATAGATTGAAGAAATCAACTAATTTGACTGATGCAACTGCAACAAGCTGGCCATTATCAATAGTTAAAGTTCCGTAGTCCCTGTTGGATTATCCAACCTTATACGGATTGGCAATAATTTATTGATTTTGTAATGTTACTGTTGAGTAGCTTTAACACTAAAAGATTTTAACAAATTCCTTATATTTTACATCAAACAAAGCTTTTAATGAATGACATAACCTAAACGATTAATCACTTCTTATGTAAATGAATACTAAAAAAGAATTTTATTATAAGACACAATTTTTTAATTTGTCTGTTTTTTATGACATCGATTCAAATTTTACCATTTTATTCAAAATGTTAAAGTTCAGCCATGTAGCCGAAGACTTGAATTGACTTTCAATATAAAAAGACTCTGTTGATGTTCTTAATGAAAATTTATTTTTTTTCTTTTGGTTTATTATGGATTTAATTGGAACAATAAAAAATATAAAAATAGATTCCAAAGGCTATCAGTGACTGAAGAGAGTTTAATCAGTATTTTATACAAGTACAACAAGTAGTTGTTGATTCCAATCACAGATTTTGCAATCTGTTGGCATTAAAGTTATGCAGAATATACTACCTGTCAGATCCTGCTAGACTCAACCTTCATGGAAAGCTCCCGGTAAAGATAAAATCTGTAACAATATGTTGTAACAGCCATTAATGCTACTCTACATCATGAATAGGACTCTGAAGAATGGAAGATTGGATTTATTTACACTGGACGGTTACTGTTCGTCGAATCGACGAAGCTCATTTACTCTTTATCATTTAACTCTTTTATGTTTGACCAAATTTCGCTCTTTTTATCAACAATGTTGGTTTATAACGAAAGCTTGTAGTAAGTAAACGTACCACCCATTGTTTGCCACGAAGAACGGATATATGAGTTCAAATTAAAGTTTCATAATAATAGTCCACAGCTATTGAAAAATCATATTATTCGGCGAATGTTTGTAGTTTATGGAGGTGATTTTATCGAGACTCACTCCCACAGGGTAGCATACATACATACATAACTGGTTATTACAACCCTTCAGTCAGGATTACAACCTAGTTTCGCACACCACTTATGTTGTCTATGTTAATTTTTTGCATGAGTGGTGGGACCTCCAGTTTACAGTCGACTCCGAACGACAGATTTTTGAGAAACTTTTCATGACAATTATCAAGAAATAACATGTAGTTGATAACCGATCTTTTGACAGGGCACTGTTGACTCAGTGCACATTTACTGTATCGACCGTAATATGTAGGTATTATGACGATTAGAATGTATCATTAAAACACATTCTTGAAACCTGAAATGCATTAATACATCTCAGCGGGAAATATTGCTGGACAGGGGACTGGCATTGTTTACTGCAGGTACTATAGTGATATTTGTCAGTGCACTAGAGGAGACATTATAGAGTAGGGTATCTGAGATGGCATTGTAGACTCAGAATTCATATATTCAACCTGGAAGTTTTCTCTAGCCCAACGTGTAGATTCTGTGACAATGAGAATGAATCAGAACATATTCTTGGAACCTGAGAGGCATTAATACATCCCAGATACTGGGCAGAGCGTTGTTGGAGTTGGCACAGAGTATCATACTGAAGTTTGTCAGGGCAATAGTCATAGAGGAGGTATTATAGGGATGCCCTATGAAGTATGGGTGGGGGAGTAAAATAAATCGCATGGTCTGCAATAATAATAATAATAAAATACTTGCTCCCTTTAATATGCGTATTTAACGCTGGGCGGTTACTCTTCTTTTTTGTACATTAAGGTTACCCTTCGTTGAATCGACGAACAATTTAACCCTGAATGGTTACCGTTCATCGAATTTTTTTTTTAACCCTGGTTGGTCATTTTTGTACAGTAAGGTTACTCTTCGTTGAATCAGCAAACAATTTTAAAAAAATATTTTACGTCTGCTCACTGCAGGCTTTCGTTATCAACTAACGTTGTTGAAAAAGAGAACGAAATTTGGTCAAAAATAAAAGAGTTATATGATAAAAAAAAACTTGGAAGGATTAAGTCTACCAAATCATTAGCTTTCACGTCAAATACTTGTTATTACATATTTACACAGCAAATAAATTAATGGCTGGCATAAATATGTGGCCGTATATAAAACATTGCTTAACAAAAATAAACAAATTTCCAATTTTTAACCAATTTACGTTTGAAACACATTTAAAAAATTAGACCTTCAGCCTCTACACGAAAGTATATTAACTACCATTCGATAAGTTGGTCAAAATATATAGTTTGATCAAATAGTTCATGCAAATAATTGCAACAATTCCCAGTGGTCAATATACAAGAAATACACAGGCTGTTATTCACTACCATAAAATTGGTTTCATAGTTAAAATACGGAATGAAGCAAACTCCACTAAACCACTCCATATATGTGCTTTAACAATGTGTTTTATTGACTGCAACCAACCCATCCATTAGTTGAATTGCCACAATTATTTGCACAAGAATTTCAAGGTACAAATACAAGTCAACAGTCAACTTCGTTTACTGTAAAGTACAGTTGTGATAAAAAATGCCAGTCAATTGGAATTAATCGTAGAGAATAATGCTTAAATTTATTTTAATATTAATTTTTCTACTGATTATTAAAGCCCTTACATGTGAACTTACTAATTTAATTTATAACTGAAAGTCAAAATGAAGAAATATTTCTTAAGGATCCACTGGAAAAGTTCTACCAGCAAAACAGCCTTCAATGGGATACTAATGATTAATAAAGGAAAGAAATACTCGTACTGTCATAAATTACTAGAGTGGATCAAAATCCGTTAAACACCAATACTGGATACTCATTGTACCAGATTTAAACTCAGCAATCTATATTTTTCAACGTGTGATTTAAAGGTTGATGGTCCGAGTAATATTTATTCTCTTTCGATCTATTTTTTCGCTAAAAACCAATGCTTTACAGCAAACATGAAATTCTTCTTTATTCCGTTTCTTCAAACTATAAAACACGCTCTTAACTAACAGACGGGCTGTTTTGAAATGTTTACATGTATCTTCTGAGGTTTATGCTTACAAAAGTGTACAGTTGCTTGCGTACACTGGCGACATTGACATAATAAGGCGTATCAAGCGAGATATTACTACTGCATTTGGTGTTATTGGCCGGGAGTCTATCAGCATGGCTCTGGTTATAAATAAGGGCAAAATTAAGTCAAATATGTTGACAAAGAAGAACGTGCGGCATTTTGTATCCCAGATTAAGGCCGATAACTATAATTTCGATGTTGTCAGTGAATTTGTTTACCTTGGCTATGCCGTTAACAGCGAAAATGATGGGAGTCTGTAGATCAGGGATCACAATACCCAACAGCTGCTACTATTGTGGCAATAGGGTATTCTATAGCTGAAACCTATCTCGTACAACAAAACTTATACTCTACAAGTAGTTCATCCTCCCTGTGCTTCCTTACGGTGCAGAAACATACATACATAATTAGTATTACAACCCTTCAGTCAGGATTATGACCTACTTTCTCACACCATTTATGCTGTGTGTTAATTTTATACATGAATGGCAGAACCTACAGTTTAAAGAAGACTCCGATGGCAATTTTATTTACTCTCAGAATTTTTGCCAGAAATCTGCTGAGAGGCAGTCGTCATGAAGTAATATTTTTAAATATTTCGTTCAGTTGGAGATGTCTGACCTGGGATTTGAACCGAGACCTCACGTCTAATAAGACAATATAATTCGTACTAGACTAGGGCGCCTTCATAAGAAGCATGTATACTGTTAATTACCGATACAGCTAACTTGAGAGTATTCGCGAGAAAACTTCTTCGTAAGATCTTCGGTCCAGCTAGAGTTGGCGATGATGTCGCATCTAATCCAACACTAGGGTGTATGAGCTGCTCAACGACGTGGACGTAGTGCACTGCTATAATATTCAGCGTTTGCGCTTTCTCTGCCATGCCGCTCGAATGAAAGAGTTTGCTGCGGGTATTTGATGGAGGAATTAGCGTTAGTCAGCGTAGACGATGACATTGCCTGCGTTGGAAGGACCAAATTAAGAAAGTCTTGGTTAATCAACTGGCGATAATGCATAAAAAGTAGAGCCGCCTGGAATGCAGGCCAAAACCCATTATCGGGCTGTCAATGTCAAATTAAGTAAGTAAGTAAGGTAATCAGAAATCATATAGGTTTAGTACTTGCAGGCCCATGTGTATATTGATGAGATAGTACAGCCAAGGAAGAAATTATATGGTACATGTGTTTTTTCTAAAAATCTCTTTGGTTTTAAAGCTAATTTAAAAGCTTACATATTTTTTGTATTTAATAAAGAGAAACAAAAAATTAAATTAAAAACTTTTCAGAGTTTGTTTATTTTATAAAATATTTCTTATAGCTAATTCAAATTCTTAAAGGAAATATTTATATGGTACAAAATAAGTAAAAATTTAAAACTTAAAGCTAATTAAATATATTCAAATAAGATATTAATTTTAATAATGCGTGTGTCCTCCTCGATTTTTAATTACTTCATTTAACCGAAATGGCATAGAGTTTATTAATTTTTGTAACTCATCTTGGGGAATTTCGTTCCATTTTTTTATTAAAGCTTCTTTCAGGTCTTTTAAGGCGTAATAAGTCATCCCACTCTTTTATATTTCGGCACTTAAAATTCCCCAGAGGTTTTCAACAGGATTTAGATCGGGATTAAGTGGTGGCCAGTCTTAAACCGTTATATCCTTTTCATCAAAAAATGCTTTGGTCCTTTTTCTACATGTATAGGGGCGTTGTCTTGCTGAAAAGTAAAATTATTTCCATAATTTTCTTCAGCAAATTCAACGAAAACATCGTCCAATAATTCCACAAAAAAATGATACCCAAACCACGATTGACCCCTAGACCCAAGGCAGCCAGATTGGCTTTCGCTGAAAAATACAAATTTTGGGAAGAGGAGTGGCGTAGTATTATATTCAGTGATGAAAGAAATTCAACCTTGATGGACCTGATGGATTCAAATATTATTGGAGGGAAAAAGGAGGTGATACGCGGACCAGAATCGCAAGTAATTTTCAGGGAGGATCTTTAATGACTTGGGTAGCTTTTGGATATAGAGCACGTTCTCCATTCTGTTTTATTTCTCATAAAATGAATGCAGAAAACTATGTGGAATTACTGGACAATGTTTTCGTTGAATTTGCTGAAGAAAATTATGGAAATAATTTTACTTTTCAGCAAGACAACGCCCCTCTACATGTAGAAAAAGGACCAAAGCATTTTTTGATGAAAAGGATATAACGGTTTAAGACTGGCCACCACTTAGTCCCGATCTAAATCTTGTTGAAAACCTCTGGGGAATTTTAGCTATAAGAAATATTTTATAAAATAAAGAAACTCTGAAAATTTTTTAATTTAATTTTTTGCTTCTCTTTATTAAATATAAAAAATATGTAAGCTTTTAAATTAGCTTTAAAACCAAAGAGATTTTTAGAAAAAACACATGTACCATATAATTTCTTCCTTGGCTGTATTCCATTGCGGAGGAGCGTAATATGTAATGAATTCGTTTATAGGTTTATCTTATCTTACTTATTGAACTCGCCGTAATAGAGACATGTGGCCACGGTTTAAACCCCAAGTAAGACATGTCCAACAAAACGAAATACGAACAAATATTTCTTAGGCGACTTCCTCTTAGATTTCTGGCAAAAACTCTGAGAGTAAATGAACCTGCCATGAAAAGTTTCTCAAAAATCTGTCGTTCGGAATCGACTTTAAACAGTAGGTCCAGCCACTCATGTATAAAATTAACACACACAACATGAGTGGTGTGAGTAGCTAGGTCGTAATATTCCGTGTAGTTGAAAAATAATAAGAATCTTTGAATTCACTTGCATTTGATAAACGATTGTTTCTGTTACCCATGGTAAAATTTATGGCTACCAAGGAGTATGTTTATGATGCCAGTTGATAGCTTCTGATCATTAACTACCGGTATTTAACTACCTCTTCTAAAAATTATGACTGTTCTGTTGTGTTGATCACTCTTTTCAGATGCCAGTTATCGCCGAGACTTATTGAAAAATTACGCCAGCGATGGACAGGAAATTTTAATTTCATTTATTTCTTTTGGTCCATCAACTTTTACAAGAAATGCCATAATGGCGATTGAAATTGTCAACGCTTTTAATGGGCTGTTTAACCAAGTTATTGTTATTCTTTTTAAATATTCAAATAAAGTTTTTTTTTAAGTATTTAAATGCTACTGTTTATTTTTCATCGTTAAATATACCCGTAACCGTAGCCAAAACTGTTTGGTGGTGGCAATACCGCAGTAGCATTAAATCTGGTGATGCTGTCAAAAAAAAAAAAAAAAAACAAGCAAACAAACATCATATCCGTAAATATCTGTCAATAAATAATTTTTATTTTTTTTGTTGCTTGTGTAGTTGTGGTTAATATTGTTAAACGTTTTGTATTATTGTTATTGTCATAGTTAAATATGGGCATTACTGTTGTTTAAAATTTAATGTTTATTTATTTTGTGTTTTTGTTTTTGTACTTTTTTTTCGTTTGTTTTTATTTGTTTACATTTTTCCAAGACACGCGCCATTGATATTGATGGCAAATATTGTTGATCATAATGATGAAGACTTTAAACAAACAAGAGAAAATAAACACTCTTTTACACATGTAAAATAACTTTGAAAAATATATGTATATATATTCACAGGTGTATGTTAATATTTTATGTAAATATTCTGTATGCTAAATTTCACATTAATGAGCCATTACATGCCCATTAAACACTAGTAGTATGAAGTAACAACTGTAACCGTAAAAACGAAAAATAGTTGTAAAATAGAAAAACAAAACAAAACAAAAAAAAAAAGGAAAAGAGAAAAGAACATGCCACACGCACCGTTTATGTCAGTCAAACACTCTGTTAGCATTAATATGATGTGTAATTAGAAATGCTAAATATTATTTATGGGCTTTAAAATGTGATCACCCTGCAAATTAACATGTTATTAGGCTTAATTATGATAAACTTAACCACTTTGATACGACATAGTCTAATAGGCTGGTCAAATGTTGGCTTCTTAAACGAGAGTCCATGATTCAAAACCTTACTCTTAGAGATTTCGACATCTTTCACTCAGCCTTGAGAATAAATAAAACAAAAAATCTGTTCTTTAGAGTTGACGTTAAAGTGTGCATCCCGATACTCTTGGATTAACATACACAACATGGGTGACAATCCGGTCTAATGGGTTTTTTTGCTATCGAAACATCGAAAAATGCCGAAGGAAACCTTTTGTGATATAAAATTAATGAATTCCTTTACATTTTCTTATGCGACAGATACTCCAGCATTAGATTAGTACTCTTTGAATGCACAATGATACACAAAACAATTGCAGCTTTGTATTGGAAAATTACATTTTTCAGTGGGAATCCCAATTTATTTGGTCTGGAATCAATCTATCATCCCATTGTCAACACTAACTGATAAAATAAATGCATGTTTGAGGCTATCAAATCTATGAAGATACATAAAAATAATGAATTAAATGAAAATATATGGCAACTGAGCCTCAGTTGTAGTTGCTGCAAATCTTTTCAAATTGAACTTTGAAAATGTAGTTTTCCATCTGTAACACCAATTTTTATCTTTTCTTAGCAACCGGAAACTAAATTGAATTACGTTTGCCATTAATAATTGGTCTGTAATACTATGTTCACATATGTACTTTTATTGAGTCAATATTCGGTTAATTGAATACAATATTTTAAGTGTTCAAGCATAATAATATACGCAGTTTAGCTGCTTAGTCAATATTCATTTGACAGCTGGTAAACTAAATAGCTGTTGACATTTAAGTTGTCAAATATCAAATTGACTAAAGTCAATGCGTCACAGTTTCTGCAGATCCCCTTCGCCATAGTGCTAGACATTAACTTCCTCTTCTTCTTCATTCCTGCAGCTTCTGTAGAAATCGTTTGCAAGATGTTTAATATTAATGCGACTCGCATGCGTGCCCGTTCTAAAATGCACAGAAATGACCCCGACATTCATACTAAGCATGTTTCTTTGCAGTTTAAACAGCATTATCGTGCGCTCTCTATCCATTTTGGACAGATTTTCAGCGTTCTGCGCGTGTCCGAAACCATCAATCTTGTATTGACGGAATCCACGACTACATTGTCAATCATACGCCCGCAGGATCTTTTAGACATCCCCAGACACATCAAACAGCATTGCCATGGAAACAATATTATGCATATAGGATGCTGACAGAAAAATAAGTATTTTGGTCGTAACTCTGCCTGATAATACTTAGGATTACTTTTCACACCACTGATGTGTGTGTGTGTAAATTTCATTCATGAGTGGCGGAATCTGCACTTTTTAACGACGACTCCAAACAACAAATTTGAGAAACTTTTCATGGCAATTTGATTTCCTCTAAGATTTCCTCTCGTCAGAAGAATGCTGAGAGGATGCTTTGATTATATTTTTCTTTTGTGTTATGGAGAGCAAGAATTAGTTACTGAGTTCTCCCTACTAATTCTTTTTTTCGATTTCAAAAATTTCAAATATTTGGCTCTCCTCAGTCTCACATAGAATGAAACTATAAATCACTTGTCTTTGACTTTTACTAAAAATTTACAATCCAAACTCAAAGTCAAATAATTTGACGCAGAAGTTTATCTATGCCTCTGGCTAAAAACGGCTTCAGTTTTCCTTGGCTTACTAACCACGAGTTGAAAGATATTAGGACATACTCAAAACACCAAGTTACTGGACTTAATTCAATAAATATAGTTCGATATCAATTGCATCAGTCTACCGGCTTTTAGATCCCACCATCTTAAGAATTCCTATACAAGTAAGGTGAACTGCGTAGTAGGGTGTTAACTGAAAGCTGGTGAAATTTGATCTCCGGTGCTTCTCATTAATATAAAAACGTTTATTTTTATGGATGTGTTGTACTACAACACTGTACCACTGTATCCACGACATACATATACGTTCACATAATAATTAATAATCATTTATTTGTTGTTGTTTCCTACTTTTAATTTAATTTAAAACAGTGATGAAGACAAAAGTGTTGAAATCTTAAGATATGGGTGGCTGACAATATGACTGACTGTCGTTCAAAAGTTCATTTAAATAACGAACCGAAAAAAATAAAAAACAATTTCTTACCACCTACAGTTTTATTTTGTTTTGAAGATAAATATTCAGTTGTTGACTTAACAAATTTATATATGAGCATATGCACACATCTAAACGCACACGTATATTCTTTGGAATATGAATGACAGTCTATTTGACAGTTTAAAATATATTGTCAATATTAATTGTCAAAACAAATTACTTTTGTTTTTAAGATGTGAATAAATTATGCAGCAAATAAATTTTTTTTTTAATAATAATTTTAAATTACGAAGAGTGTCAGTTTTAATGGGGGTTAATAGACTGAATCGATTATGTAATAACGAATATATGAATTGAAGCCAAGGGAAAAAATTCTGAGAGGTATACCATTGGGATTATATTGTAATTTCTGCTGTGAATTACCACGATACATACTTACATAATTGGTAATTACAACCTATATCACGACCTAGTTTGTCGCCCCACTATGTTGTGTGTGTTCATACAATACATTGCGAGGCCTACTGTTTAAAGTCGACTCCGAACGATAGATTTTTGAGAAACTTGTCATGGTAATTTTATCTATTCTCAGAGTATTTTATGCCAGAATTCTGCTGAGAGGAAGTCACCGAAGAAACATTTTTAAACTCTTTTGGTTTGTTCGAAATGCCTGATCTGGGATTTGAGCAGTGGCCGTACATCTAATAAACCAACACACTACATACTAGACTACGTCGACTCCTGCGATATATAATCCCCAAGGAATATTGAGCGAGAACTTTAACTAGTCTATAAAGGTGGTCGATGTTGTAATAATGAGAAACGATTTTGATCTGCGCCAGAGACGAGATCAAGGCACTTTTCCATAGCAATGAGATCAAGATATCCTGTATGAAAATTTTAGATCAAAACAACATCTGATGAAGAGGGCGGTGAGAGCATTACATTTAGTCCATATGTAGGTGAGTCCATCTTATCATAACTATACGAGAAAGTATGCATGAGAGAGACAATTGAAAGAAACTTAGTTTCTAAACAATAGTTTGGTTTTAGAAATGCACAGGGGTGCCCTGGTAGTCTAGTGGGTAGTGTGCTAGACTATTAGCGTGAGGGTCGTGGGTTCGATTCCCACCAGAGACTCTGGTCTGTGACACTACACCGAGTATATAATCAAGTTACTCAGCTCGTATGTAATTAGAATATAATTTGTAATTGTATTGTAATTAATAAATAAATAAATAAATAGAAATGCACATTCAGAAATTGATCTGGATTACAATAAACCGGCATTACTAATGTGAAAGAAAAGGTTTTAGAGGTTCTTCCATTAATCAGGTGCATAAATCAGGCTGGTAAATTGACCGATGACATGAGTTATATTGGCTTTGAGGCCCGTTGTAATTTGTAGCTTCTTCCTATACATCGGAGACTTAAGAAAAGCCCACAAGAAAAAGTTCAACCACATAAAATTGCATGTAGCACTGTCAGGTTAAAACCATATTCATCCACCTATAGTGCTTGCCGTTGACAATGATGGCCTGGGCAATGTCGTTTGTCAATTGATTCAAGTGTTGATGACGTATTACCATCAACTGAATCTTTTGTTTATTTTCACCTTGGTGGGTCCGTTAATGAGCATTATTACCGTAATTGTGACTCAGAAAACCCACAGGTGGTCTGCCAGATGCCAATGTACCCATTGCGAGTGACTTTTTGGTGCGGCTTGTGGAGCGGAGGCATCATTGGTCCATATTTCTTCGAAAATGAAGACGGCACAGTCATTACTGTCAATAGAGTATCACACCATAATAACCGTTTTTTCTCTGTTCATAGTATTGATGTGAACGATGTTTGGCCACACATCTCATGTCACAATCGATTTATTGCATCAAACGGTTCATAGCCGTTTCATTACAGGAAATAGTGATGTCATTTGGCCGCCAAGAAGCTGTGATTTGACATCGTTGGACTATTTTCTGTGAAGCGCTGTCAAAGAAAAGTGCTATGCCAACAAACCAGAGACAATTGAGCACTAGAAGGCCAACATTCATGATGACATTGAAGAGATGCAACCCCTTGCACTTTAAAAAGTGCATGAAAATTGTTGCGATCGTTATGAGGTATTGTGAGGTATTGTGCCATGGCAGCCATATGAATGAAATAACATTCCATTTCTAATCGGAACAATTGTACTTTATAACAAAAAAATAAATAAATATATATATTTGATGAAATTTTAATCCGTTTTTTAAATTTAAACTTTTAAATGGGCCACCCTTTATTCCTGAACCTCTGAGAGAAAATGAAATTGCCATTAAAAGTTTCTTAATTCCATCGTTCCGTTGAATTGCAGGCCCCGCCACTTATATTTAAAAATTAACACACACCACATACAGTGGACAGCAAATGTGTTAGTACGGCAATATATTTTAGCAAATTCATGAATTTTAGCCAACAGTTTGTATAAAAAATTATAGTTTTTGTATTTATTTTATTAATTTATTTCCATTTTATTATAAACAAAAAAGTTTTTAATGTTTTTCATAAAATAAGAGTAAAATAAGGAAAAGTTTCTGATGACGCCATAGGTACCTCCAAGGAGAACCCTGAGTAAATTTATAATTCAAAGGCCTTATATATGAAAATGTTATCCCTTGTATTTAATAGAATATCCTTTAAGGTCAAACACTCCATTTAACCCATTTGGAATTGAATGTACAAGTTTTGTTTAATGTTTTCTGGTGGCACCATTAGCAGATTTTTCAGTTGACTTTTGTTTGAGGTTTAGCGATTACGTAACCGTTCTTTCAAATGATCTCATAAATACTCTCTTGAAGTCATATCGGGACTTTGTGCATGAGTATTAAGCCTGTGGGGACTTTTCTGTCAAAATATATTGCCGTACTAAAACTTTTGCTGTCCACTGTAAGTGATGTATGAAGCTAGGTTGTTATCCTCACTAAAGTGTTGTAATGACCAACTAAGTAAAGTAATTTTTTATATTAAAAAATGAAATATTTTATGCTGTTAATTGTTATTGCTTTGTCTTAGACTGCAATGGGAGACTAAATTTGTTCTCTGCCGAAATATTTGCAGAAATTTTCAGTACCTATTATTTTCTAAAGAAAAGTTACAATTTACAATATTTTTCGAATTGAGCAAACCATGATTGACATTTCAAAAGTGGCAATCTTAAGTAAAATTGAAGACCAAAATGATTTCGTTTTACTAAATGATTTCAGAAAAATGGTATTTCTTTAACTACTTGTCCTATACATTGTTTAGTAATTATTTGCTGTAGCATCTACACACTTTAGACCAAATCCATTATAATATTTACTGTAAATTGTAAATAATTAATACGGCACAAAACAAGTTTAAAATAAATGAATACGATAATGGATTGAATGGAAAAAAATAGATGAAGACTAGAAAAGAAAAAAATGGCTTTAAAATAGAAATCTTTGCAAATAAATTGACCTTTATTCGAGAAAATGGCATCTGTGCGATCATTAAAACCAGTTAACAAATCACACTTTATGCAATACAAAGAAAATAGAAAAAAATTAAAACAAAATGCGAAACACCTAACGACACATAGAGAAATACGCGCCACAAAATAAATTATCATCACAACAACAATGAGCATAGAAATTAAGAGAAAAAAAATGGAAATGGAAAATAAAAATTACAAGCAGAGACATACAAATACTATACGCTGCATAAATAATACGGCAACATAAATATCAAAAAAAAAAAACATTTCATTTAAGCCAGGAAAATTGTAGACAAAAAAAACAAACCAATGAATTGAACACACAAAATGCAAACATGAATGACAACAATAGCAACAATTGTTATTTGGTATAGTAGGCTCGCTCGCATACACTGCACTACAAAATGAATGATGCGAGTTAAAAGAAAAAAACAAAAATAAAAACAGGAAAAAGAAAAACTACCAGCACATCTATTTAGGCTGATACAAGCAAGGCATATGGTACATATGCTACACCAATGCAAGAGAGAAAAAAGGAAAATATCTTTGCTTTAAAGTATAGTGCACTATATATATTACATTTTACAACTACACTGCATGTGTATTGAATGAATACAGCTTGCTGACTGCACAGCATGCTGTCTCATGAAACACCGTTAAAGTCATTTTGCATCATTAGCATTGTAAAGCATATTTATTTATTTTATTTTATCAAAAATGGTTTGAAACAGAAAAAAAATTTAAAGCGTTTTTATGTATGTATAAGAATGTTTACAACTCTACAAGTGTATTCCGTTTCTATATATGGGTCAATCCACACCTAAACGTATTTTTGTTTTTCTATTTTTCTACAACTTAAATATAAATGTTTCGTAACTATTAAAAGGATATCATTAAAAATTACACTATGCAACAAAATACAAAAAATTAAATACAACCGAGTAAACTACCTAGTCTAAGTTGTTCAGTTAGTTGAGTACAACTCAAAAATAATTTTTTTTAATTTCCTCGAACCCTCCAAACTTATTTTGTTTGACAAAAACGGTTTTTTTTTGTTCTTCTCACACAAAATTATTGATTACCCAAAATATGTTTGAACCTATTTTATAAATCAAAAGTTTTTCGGAAAGAGAAGAGATTACCCTTTAAAACGCTAACACAAACATTTTGTTCAAAATTATATATTATGAGTTTTGATGGGGTAAACTTGGAAAATAAATACCATGAAGAACGGATACATAAAAATCGGCTATCATGGTGCGATATGTGTCTCCATTGACCGTAGTGGTTGCATCGTCCGCATTTTCAAAGAAGTATGGGCTCCACAAGCCGCACCAAATAGTCACTCCTAATGGGTGCTTTGGCTTCTGAAAGACCACGTGTGGGTTTTTCAAGCCCCAAATACGGCAATTTTGCTTACTAACGTAATTGATTTTTTGGCAAATGTATCGGAAAATCCTGGAATCTGAAAAGGTGATTAACCCTTTCATGCCCGAATTTTTTGGGCCAGAGCTAAAATTTTTTAAGGACATGTGTTTGTTAGTCATGGCCTATATATGAAGTAATATTAAATTCAGATTCCTACGTATTCTGGTTTTACACGTTTTTAACCGAGCTTGTTTGCAAAAAAAATCATTTAAAAAAATTTAAAATTACGAAATTTATGAACAAAAATGTACAATGTTGCCTATAGGCAACATCGGGCATGAAAGGGTTAACAGCTACTTCAGCTGTGAAAGCAGGTGGAAACGTCACGTTAACTATTGTGGAACAATGACAGAGTAGCGAAAGTTGCGTAGTTGAGAGATTTTTGATAGAAGAGACACTATTAGCACTAAATAAAGGCGACCTTGAATTGACTGCAGTCGCGGTAGTCTAGTTGGTTGTTTGTTGGATTATTAGTCGTAAGGACTGGGGTTCAAACCCCAGGTCAGACATCTCCAACAAAACGAAATAAAAAAATATTTCTTTGGCGACTGCCTCTTAGCAGATTTCTGCAAAAACTTTGAGAGTAAATACAATTGCCTTGAAAAGTTTGTCGTTCGAAGTCGACTTTAAACTGTAGATCCCGCCACTCATGTATAAGTGGTGTGAGAAGCTAGGTATTACGACCTAATTTCTCACAAGATTTCATCATCAGTTTGTTGGAGATGTCTGAACCGTGGCCTCATGGCTAATACTAATTAGGCTACGGTGACTTCCGTCTGTTCAAAGTCGCCTTTGAACCGTGGCCTCACGTCAAAATAGCCAACACGTTACCGACTAGACTAAGACCATTTCAGGGATATTTTACAGACCACCTAAAAACTAGCTTCAATAAGATGGACAGGAGGTTAGTATGGGAATATCTGCACAAGTTGGTCAGGGAAATAGGTTTACTCTTTATGTGGGCTAATTATCAATCATATGAGTTTGCCAGGAAAGACGCTTGCATACTGCTGATGGAGTTAAGTTTTTTTTTTTTTTTTTGGAACGTAAAGAGTTTTTGGAATGAAGTAGCCGTAGTCTAGTAGGTATTGTGTTGGCTTATTAAACGTAAGTGCCACGGTTCCAACCCCAGCTCAGACATCGAAATGAAAATATGAAAAAATAATTCTGCGGCGTTTTCCTCTCAGCAGATTTCTAGCAAAAGCTCTGTGAATGAAATAAAATTTCCATAAAAAGTCTCTCAAAGAATCTGTCGTTCCGAGTCGACTTTAAACTGTAGGTGCCGCCCCTCATGTATAAAATTAACACACACAATGTAAGTGATATGAGAAGCTAGGTCGTAAACCTAATTGAAGGGCTGTAATGAACAATTATGTATGTATGTATGTATATAAAGAGTAGTTTGGAAAGCTATATTTGACGAAAGAATAGGTGGAGAGAAAGCTGTAGCCTTCTCTCAAGCCACAAAGTTTGTGAGATTTTAAATTCTTGCTACGCAACTATAGTAGTTAGAGTTATGAAGTTTGCTTCAAGCTGACTAGGCCTTCAGCCCAAATTTCAACTCCAATACGTAGATTCGATGACAATACTACACATGACTTGTACATGTCAAGAAATTATCCTTGCTGTACAAATAGTAATTTTATCTTATTCAACTATTTATTGAAGATTTTGAAAAATATAATTCAATTCCAATTTACTATTCTGCTGCGTCCATAAATTATTATCTTGTCCCCTTAAGAAATGAAATATAATTTCAATATTACTTTTACAATAATTTGATGAGCTTAAGTTTTGACATGTTGGCAATTATACTCTATAAGGTAAGGCTCATAAACTATCTACATAAGGCATACATATTTATTTTTTTTTGTTCAATGCAAATGAAGAAGACACACTTAACTTAACGTTGAAGATGTTAAGAAATGTAATTTCTTTTTATTCATAAATAATTGCATAAAAACAGCATTGATCTGTACTTGTCTACGGCATGGTATGGTGCATTTTAAATACTATTCGAATGTACAAATTAGTATGTGTCTGTCTGTTGGCTTAAATCATTCATTCAGTCATTCAGTCAGTTAGTCAGTTCAGTCAGTCAGTCAGTTAGTTAGTGCCTTCGTATGGTAGAGACGGTTGTACATAGGTATTTAACTGACCTCTCTTTTAGTTAATAAAGCATATTTTATGCATTATTATTTATTTATTTACTTGATTTACGATGTTAATGATTTTTGTTTTGTATGCTTCTCTCTGTTTTTTTTTCAAACTCGCATTCGATGCTAATAACTTATACAGATTGGCTATGAACGTGAACGTGAAAATGAATATGAATGCCTTAAACACACCTGAAATTATTCGCACTTAAAGTAGAAAAAAAAGTGCAAAATGGTAATATTTCTTGAAAATTTTTCTCGTGGTTGAAGTAGAAGATAAATTTTTAAGCTCTTAGTTTATGAGGTGATAAATAGCCTTAGAGGAAAAGCTTATTTCTTTCTTTATATGCAGATTATGCTTTAAAACCAATTGTTTTCTATTTTCTTTTGAGATTTTCATTAGTTATTAGGATTTTCGGCTCAAATCATTTGCCTAAAAATTATGACAATAAATATTCCTCTGAATATTAAATCTCAAATGCTTAATAAAACAAAAATTATTACCATAGAAAGTTGTCTGAAAAAATAATAATTTGTTTAGCAAAGCACTTGCAAACATTAGCTTATTTAGTACAACATTAAAGTGATGGCAAATACTTGTACCGGCTGTTTATTGTTTTGATTGGCAATACAATTAAATTTTTTGAAATATTATAAACGTATCCAACAACAAAAAAAAAGCAAATCTAAAATTAATATTAGCATCAGACCCCGACTAGACAGTTTTATTTGATTTACATAAATTTGTGTTCAAAATTAGTTTTTAAATATCAGTCTGCCAAAAAAACAAGAAAAAAATACTTTCTATTCAAAACAAAGCCTAAAGCTTGATATTTAAAAATACAACTGTTTCCCGTTAAATTTAAACTAAATATGTTAAAAATAATTTTATTACTCTTAATTTTAATTAAGTACGCAAAAATATTATAATTTTTAAACCTGACGTCAATTAATTTGCAATTTTAGATTGTATTCTTTTGATGTTGTCAATAACTAACATTGATTGGATATAAAAATTTCGTATTTATTAATATGTAGGGTTATAGAGTTATATGAAAACGAAAGACTTAAGCAACAAGCATCATAGGCACAAATATTGATTGTCGACTAACGTTTAAAGCTTGAGCGTTTTGCATTTTATTTTTCTTGTATTCATAATGACATCGCATCAACCGTTATTCTAGAAAATTTTTTAAACTATTTTTAGAAATCTTAAGAAATTAAAGCACAAGGAAAATTTGGTTGTTTTTAGCATTGAAACATAATAATTATATTGGATTTGGTTTGCAATTAATTGAAGAAATAATGAATAAGAGAGAGGGCGAGAGAGAGAGAGAGAGAGTATATAAGCCTTATAAAGGAAAAATCCACCAAAAGTTCGGAGGAATTAAGAATTCGTAATTGTTATTACGTTATATATTAGACATGAGCCCTCGGTTTAAATTTCAGGACAGAAATCTTTAACCAAACGAAATATGAACAAATATTTCTTCGGCGACTCAGCAGATTTCTGGCAAAAAAAAAAGCAAATAAAATTTCTATGTAAAGTTTCTCAAGTCGCCGTAGTCTAGTAGGTAGTGTGTTGGCTTATTAGACGACAAGCCAGGGTTCGAGCCCCAGTTCAGACATCAAAACGAAATATGAAAAAATATTTCTTCAGCGACTTTCTCTCAGCAGAGTTCCTGCAAAAACTCTGAGAGTAAATAAAATTGCCATGAAAAGTTTCTCAAAAAATCTGTCGTTCGGAGTCGACTTTAAATTGTAGGTCCCGCCACGCATGTATAAAATTAACTCCCACAATGCATAAGTGATGTGAGAAACTAGGTCTTAATCCTGACTGAAGGGTTGTAATGACCAATTATGTATGCATGTAATGTATATATACCACTCTCCACACAAATGTTCTGAACCTATTAGTGGCACGCAAGTTCCCTGCTTACTTTTGTGAATTCTCGTATGACCTGGGAAGGTAATCCCATTGTATATATGTATGTATTTATTTATGTATTTATTTTTTAATTTTTTTTTACAAATTTTTAAATAAGATTATATTTCATATGTACTATTCTTATGGTATTTTTGGAACTTCAATAAATGTAGTACTTCAGGGGTCAATACTGCTTTTATATAAAGGAGGTCTTCGCAAACTGTTTATAATTATATGGATCAGATGTTATTAAAAGTCTGTTTATTAAATCTCTATTAGTGACAGTTATGGCAAATCTTGGCAGATAATTTTATACGTGCCTTAAAGAAGGTACTTCAGACCTTCAGACCGTAATGAAGAAAAATGTTTATCGATTACAGAATTTTTTTTCTTAACTTACCAAAGAAAAGTAATCGTTTAAATGAAATAGAACGAAAATAATTTTCTAAAAGTAAATTCTCGTGTTGTTAACAGCGAACAAGTTGAGCTTCAAAACAGACAAAAAAATAGTTAAAAAATTCCATTTTAATAAAAAGTTACAATATTTTAGGAATGAGCAATTTCATGTAACTGGTTTGTTGTTTTTAATTTGCTGAAAAATATACAAGTTTAAAGTACCTTTAAATGTTATTGTTGGCAAATTAGGCAAAATTTTTGCATTTTCTTATTTTATAACAAGTGCTCTTTCATATTGGATAAAAATATTTACTCAAATTGAAACTTAAAAAACGGCTTTTGTCCAGCTAGATTAGCAAATTTTTACACTGTGCATTTTTTAAACTATTTTGATAACTTTAAGAAATTAAAGCACAAGCAAAAATTGGGTTATTTTTGGCTTTGAAGCCTAATAATTGAGTTGGATTTAGTATTGAATTAATTGAAGAAATAATGAATAGGAGAGAGATTTTAAACAACAAATTCATCGTAAGTTCAGAAGAATTAAGAATTTATAATGACTTTTACCTCGAATAAGTCAATGAACCCAATCATATTGCTACTAATGTGAAGAAGCGATTTGGCTACCAAAGCCCCTACTAGCTTAATACTCTTTCACAAACTTCCGATATGACTGCAAGAGAGTATTTCGAAGATTATTTGGAAGAACAGTTAAGCAGTTGCTAAAATTCAGACAGAAGTCAACTGAAACACTTACTCATTAGTCCATCAACAGAAAACGCTTAAGGCATATCCCAGTAAATATTGGGTATAGGATTTTAATATACTGGGCCTTTGAATTTTATATTGACTCTGAATTCTTCTCGCGGGTACCTAGACTTTTGCTTTGCAAAAAAATATGGAATCACTTGAAAGTTTCCCGTATTTTGAATAACATTAAAAATTGCTACATGGGGTACCAAGACTTTTGCTGTCCACTGTACATATTTCCCCTGAATTTTTATTGTGTTGAAACTCTGGGCGATTAAGGAGTGGCAAGGTTCTTATATCT
Source organism: Sarcophaga subvicina (assembly GCA_936449025.2). Taxonomy (NCBI): domain Eukaryota; kingdom Metazoa; phylum Arthropoda; class Insecta; order Diptera; family Sarcophagidae; genus Sarcophaga; species Sarcophaga subvicina. Next base: position 33,085,698 of record OW388081.2, read on the forward strand.
TATGAAGTCGCTATAGTCTAGTTGGTAGTGTATTGGCTTATTAGCCATGAGCCCTCGGTTCAAATTCCAGGACAGACATCTTTAACCAAACGAAATATGAAAAAATATTTTTTCGACGACTCAGCAGATTTCTGGCAAAAGAAAATCAGATTGCAAATAAAATTTCTATATAAAGTTTCTCAAAAAATCTGTCGTTCGGAGTCGACTTTAAATTGTAGGTCCCGCCACTCATGTATAAAATACTATAATACACTTGTACAAAATTCCGATATGGCTTCAAGAGAGTACTATTTAGGGGATCATTTGGGAAAACGGTTACGTAGCCGCTAAACCTCAAACAAAAGTCAACTGAAAAACTTGCTCATGAGTGCATGGCAGCAAGTATCAACAGAAAACTCTTAACAAAACTGGTACATTTAATGCCAAATGGGTTAAATGGAGTGCTTGACCTTAAGGGATGTCTTACTAAATATTGAATATAACATTTTAATACACAAGGTCTTGGAATTTTAAATTTATTCTGAGTTCTTCTTGAGCATACCTACACTTCTGTGGTGCAAAAATATAGAGTCGCCAGAAAGTCTCTCTTATTGTTCTTGTGGTTTGGGAAAAACATTAAAAATTTTGTTGTTTTATTATATAATAAAAATAAATAAAAAATAAATAAATATAAAAATATCAATTATTTCTACAAATTATTAATTAAAATTCATAAAATTGCCAAAAAAGAAATATGGCGGTACGTAACTTTTTATCATTTTACGTATCTTTCCCCTGAACTTTTATTCTGTTATAGTTCTGGGCGATTAAAAACTGGCATGGCCATATATGGGACACCACATTATGATTTACGATTTTAGAAATAACAAGATGTCCAAATCTTCGTAGATGTGTCGACATAAAATTAAGCTGTAGTTATTGCAGCCGGATTCTGCAGGATTTGAAAAGAAAAAAACAAGACAACTTTGTTCGCCTATTGAAGATATGCCCATTATTATGACACTGACAATGGCAAGTAGTTGGGATTCTATCTTCCGCTAAGCATTTGTTGCGTTTAAATTTTAATAAAGCAAGTAAGATATAAACGATATTTTTTATTCGTTTGAAAAACAAATTGATGCCCTTCTGTGTGGAGTATAACATTGGTTAAGTGTCCGCGATAGCTTCTCTGGGTGCCATGCATCAGAAATGTTCAATTGTCCATGACTCTGGCGCATTAACTCAGATTGGCTTTTGTAGACTGTTGTGGTTAAGGACTTATTTGCGTGAACCTACACCTTAAGAAAACCCTAAAAAAAAATTCTAACGGATAATATACCACGAACTCGGTAGCCACATCATGTCACATCCATGTGAGATGGTAATGACCTCAAATCACTCGTGCAAAATATCCATGTGGCAGGAGCTATGAGGCACGTAATGCCGTTCTGTTGAAACCACAAGACGTTGGTGTCTGGATTATCCAATTCAGGCCAAAAAAAAGTAAGTAATCTTCGACCTGTTGGCTGATCAACATCGTTATCGAAGTAATATGGAGCGATGGCATTGGGAACCGAAAATAAAAACCAACCGGTGTGTTTTTTGCGATAACGTCTCCGATTCAACAATTTTATTGTTCACATACCTAGTCGTGCACAAGTTGCCCTCATCGCTTAAAATTTCTTTAATGAAAATTAGAATCTTGAGCCACAGGGAACATACATACGTCCACCATGGTGATTTGGCGACATAGACAGAATAAATGGCAACTAATTTAACAGATGTAGTATTAAAAATTGTCTTTATCAACTAAAAAAAATTAGAAAGTCCCTATTGGAAGATCCTATATCATACAAATGAACCCATTAATATGGCGATGATAGTCATTGAGGGACTATTTGGTTTTATGAGATCTCCATGTCTAGGGCAGAATGAAAACCTGTTAATGCAATGCGCCATTTTCGGTGGCCCAAGTGTATTTATTTAATATTAATTGATAGGAAGGCGCTGCTTTAATCTATTGGGTGTATCCCTTAAAACAGGACGAGAAGAATGCAATATAATATGACTTCTAGAATCTTCCAAACCGTTTTACTTCCATTTTGTAGATACGAATTCCAATGAAAGTGAATCGCTTACGTATTTCCATTTCCGTACTACAAACTGATAAAAGAAAACGACTTCTTTTTTTACAAGCGATGAAATGATTGAAATTTTGAAAGTTGATCTCATAAGATATTAAAAAGCTTTTATTGTTTCATTATATATCAATAAAATAGGGTTACATTGAATAGACAAATGTATTATAATATTTAATATATCAACACAAGATATAAAAAAAGAAATTCCCACCATTTGTGCTCGATTATGAAATATTCAATGAATTCTTGTAGTAGAATTATTATGAATACATCTTGATGTTTGACGTTTGTTTCTGAAGTCTTTTGTTTTAATGGTTGACAAATTAAAGGCGGCTTATGTGATATAAAATTAAAAACATAACTTTTTTTATGTTTCTTAATTAAATCTTTTGTTTTTTATTTTAGTTTAATTTAATAAAATCATATGGATCTCAACAGTTTATTGCCAAATTATTATAAACAAATTAAAAATGTAGCACAATCAAATAAATTTATTTTATGACGTCAATTGGTAATTTATGTCAGAAAAAAAAATTCGCAAAAAAATAAAATCTAAAGTATTTAAAAATTTAAATGTACTCGTACTACATAGTTCGATACTTTTTAAAGGCAAAATTTTTTAATAAAACATTTATAAGTGTGTGAGTGTATGTGTATATTGAAAGACCTAAAAAAATATACAAAAAAAACACAACAGAGAGGATAAATTTTAAACATAAAAACTGACCCCGTGCCAACATCAATCAAATGTCAATGCTCTAAATATTTTGGCTATTGTTGCCCTTTATTTTGGGTTTCTTTTATTTTTTTTATTGCCACAAAAAACCAGCTAATAATGTATGAAGTGTGTACTTCATAAAGCCACATTAACAACAAATACAATTCTAGCGTTAATGTTGTAATAACATTTAAGGTTTTTGTATTGCTGTGTGTCTATGCGCACCATCTCTGTACAATCGTTATGGAAAAAAAGAAAAAAAAGCGAAGAAAAAAGGCGCTACAACGCTATGATCCAAATACATCGTGGCCATAGTCAAAAGAAACAAAAAGTATTTCTTTTTTTTTTGTTATTGTTATTATTATTGTATTTTGTCTGTATGTTTATTTAATGTTTGGGCATTTTTCAAAGTTGATTATAAAAACAATACAATACAATACAATTTTGTTGTTGGTTTTTTTTTTTTTGTTGGTAATACATTGATTTCGGGAGAATAAGGTGGCGGTCAACAAAAAAAAAAAAAAATATTTTTAAACTCAGTTTTTGTATCTTTTGTTATAAAGGAGGGGTGTTATATTGTAAATTTATTTGGCATAAGGCCTATTCGTAAGGCGTTAACCATTTGAAATTGAAATCTATCTTTTGTTATTTTATTTAAGCCGATATACAAATAATAAAACAAAAACCCATTGCCCTACGGTCATTTGCATACACACATATTAAGATAACCAGGCTTGTTTTTTCTTCTTTTTTTGTAACACACTTAAGTCATATTTTTCTAACACTATTTTTATGAAATAAAAGTAGAACAATTAGTTTGCATTTATTTATTATTAAAGATAACAAATGTTAATAACAAATAAAATCAATTTTTTTGTTTTCAATTTTAAGTTAAAATAGGCCTATAGAATAAACATATGGGCACGGTGTTGGTAGAGACCCACATGGAAAAATATTGCCTAAACTATAGTGCCTATACATACATACATACATAATTGATCATTACAACACTTCAGTCAGAATTACGACCTAGTTTCTTACACCATTTATGTTGTGTGTGTTAATTTTATCCTTTCATAGCAATTTTATTTCCTCTCAGATTTTTTTGCCAGAAATTTGTGGAGAGGAGTTCACTGAATATTTTATTTTGTTACCGATGTTTGATCTGAGGTTTGAACCGTGGCTCGACGTCTAATAAGTCAACATAATAATAATATCTACTAGACTACGGCGACTACAGTACTTGTAAATTAAAAATACATATTGTATATATACAGTGGACAGCAAAAGTCTTAGTAGGGCTATATATTTTGACAAAAAAAGTCCCCACAGGCTTAATACTCTTACACAAAGTCCCGATATGGTATAAAGGGAGTATTTAGGAGATCATTTGAAAAAACGTTTACGTAATCGCTAAACCTCAAACAAAAGTCAACCGAAAACCTTGCTCATGTTGCCACCAGAAAACATTAAAGAAAATTTATACTTTCAATTCCAAATGGGTTAAATAGAGCGCTTGACCTTAAGGTATATTCTACTAAATACAAGGAATAACATTTTCATATATTAGGCCTTTTTAATTTCAAATTTACTCAGGGTTCTCCTTGGGGGTACCTATGACGTCATTTGAAACTTTTCCTTATTTTTCTGTTGTTTTATGCAAAAGATTAAAAATTGTTTGTTTCATAATAAAATAGAAATAAATTAATAAAATAAATATAAAAACTATAAATTTTTATACAAACTTTTGGCTAAAATTCATGAAATTGCTAAACTATATTGCAATACTAAAACTCTTGCTTTTCAATGTATATATATATATCGGTTTAAATTTGAACCATAGGTTATTTCTATGTATTCGGCAATACTTATGTCATTATTTTCTGTCACAAAATTCAGTTTATTATCTCCACTGAACATAATGAATCGACTTACGCTTGAGCAACAATTTATTGGAAATTTATTTCCAAAACACAGACAATTGGGCGGAAATCGCACGAAAATGTCGTATAAAATTTGGCCCGATATAAGCAAGTTTATTGCAAAAGTTCATGAAACTGATTTCATTGCTGATGTGCAAAGACGTACAGTGCTCCGAATATCGAAGCCGTGGCTGAGAGTGTGCGTGAGAGTCCATCAGCTCGAACTCGTGATTGTTCTCAAAAATTAAATTTTTCATGCACCAGCTGACGACGAATTTTGCGAAAAGATCTCGTTATGACGCCTTACAAATTTACCAATTGAACGTTCAAGAGCTTCATGACCATTCACTTCATTTTCACTTTGCTGGATGGGACAACGAGAAACAGCATGATGATGTCGATATCTCAACTCTCAAAATTAGTTCAGCTATCCTACTACCACGGTTGGAAGGAGGACTCTCTCTCTCTATTTGTATATAGCCTGTATGGTGTACTATTTCTTATATACTCCAAAATGGTCACTGATCCTCTAGAGAATTTATATAAATTAATTTTTTTTCCAAAATTGAAAATCTCAACTCTCAATTCAATTCATCTTGGTGGGTAAGTTAATAGGCAAAATTGCCGTATTCGGAGCTTAGAAAACCCGCACTTGTTTTTTTAGGAGCCAATGTAATCATAACCAGAGACTGTTTGTTGCAGCTTGTGAAGGGCCCACATTTCTTTGAAAATGATTTAATGAAGACACATATCGCACCATTGTAACCGATTTTTTTGAACCCGCTCTTCATGGTATTGATGTTCAGTTTTAACAGAATGGTGCAACTTGCCACACATCTCGTGACACAGTCGTTAACAACGTTAGACAATTTTCTGTGGGGCACTATTAAAGAAAATTGTTATGCTTACAAACCATAGGGGCTCCAATTTTCTTTATCGATATTTGCAATTGGCACCTTTTTAAAACTACGCATTTTATATGATTTTATTCATAGAAATATATTGGGGTACCAAGACTTTTGCTATCCACTGTACATGTATCCCCTGAATTTTTATTGTGTTGCAACTCTGGACGATTAAGGAGTGGCAAGGTTATTATAGATTCTTATGAAGTCGCTGTATTCTGGTAGGTAGTGTGTTGACTGATTAGACGTAAGGCCACGGTTCAAACCCCAGGTCAGATATCAAAACGAAATATGAAAAAATATTTCTTCGGCAGATTTCTGGCAAAAACTCTGAAAGTAAATAAAATTGCCATGAAAAGTTCCTCAAAAATCTGTCGTTCGGAGTCGACTTTAAACTGTAGGTGCCGCCACTCACGTATAAAATTAACACACATAACATTAGTGGTGTGAGAAACTAGGTTGTAATCCTGACTGAAGGGTCGTAATGGCCAATTATGTATGTTATGTGCGAAGACCATGACCTTAATGGCCAATTATGTATGTATGTATCAATTATTCAGTCTGTTTTGCCAAATCATCAACGACATGTGAAATTTCTGATGATATTAATTCATACGACATTTAAAAACATACAATGCATCTCGAAGAAGTCACTGTTTGGTGTTTATTTTATGCTGAGGAGCGTCATAGGTTCATATAGGCCATCACTTTCAACGTTACTCTGAGTGGTACAGTGACTAGAGGATTGTGGAGAAGTCCTTGCATGGACAGCCGCCTTTGCCTACCTAACTACCATGATCGGACCATCATAACATATATCCAGTGCATACAACTGAAGACTTTTATGTTAGTTTTAGTATCCTTTTTTATTATTTGATTGACTTTCTGATACAATTTTCAGAAAGGAAGTCACAAAAAATATATTTTTTATTTGAAATACGTTTTAATAGTTCTCGTCTTATAAGCTAACGATCGAGCAACTAGACTACGGCGACTTTGTCCTTTATAGGTTCAGATAAAACCCGATATTTCAAGAGTTTCTTTGCAAATTTTAAGATTTGTTGTTGGGCCTGTATTTCTGGACTTTGGCTAATTCGGAATTTTAAAAATTAATGAATAATTTTTATTGTTTTTTACCGTTTTAATCCCTAATTATCATAGCAGTGGGATATTAAATTTGTTATGACATGTGTTCTCTAACTGCCATAGAATATTTAAACGCTTATTAATAATTTATTTTAATTTTTTCTAATAATATTAAATAATTAATTATTAATTTTTATTTAGAAAAAAAGGAGAAAAAAAACAACCAAAGCTATCAATATTAGACGAATTGGCGCTGAAACCCGGTTTTCCTAGTTGCGACTGGTTTCAATAAATTGTCAAACAAAATTGCACTACACAACACTAATTAAGACATAAAAGTTAAGCTTAAATAAATTAATTTAAATTGTTAATTAAAAATTCCTTTTTGTTTTTTCCTTCTTTCTTTCTTTATAATATAATCACGTGTAGACAAACAAACAAAACAAAGAGAAAAAATAAAATTGAAAAACCAACTGCATTCGATTAATAAGATTATAAATTTTTGTTTTATGTGGACAAATGATGACAACTCGATAGATATACAATAAATTTTGGAATTTTTCCAAAAAAAAAAAAATCAATAAATTAATAAAAAAAAAGTATGCGTCTTAAGTCTTTTGTTTCATGTGTTTGAAACCAAAAAAATATCTGGAGTGCTTAAAAAAATTTTTGTTTGAATAAATATGGCGGTAAACTAGTTTTGAGAAAGGAAGGTATAATAAATTATTGATTTTGTTTATTATTTTTTAATTTTAAATTAATAACATAAATGAACTAAAGAAATATTGCAATTAACCTACTTGATTGACCATTAACATTTAAGAAAATCCATAAATTACACACACTGTACACTAAAACACATACAGAGAAATACAAAAACATCATAGTAAACGAAACAAACGAACAGTAACAATCAAATAATTTTTTGTCAAACTGTCAGTAAGTTGGTTATTTTAAAGGAAAAACAAACAGAAAAAAATTGTATGTTTCTTTAAAATTTATTTATTTTATAGATTCCATTCAAATATTACACAAATGTACATACGAAAAAAAAGAACGACACTCGTATGAAATTATTTTTTTAAAAACTAAGAGAAAAAAAAAACCCCGAAAAAAATGTAACAAAATGGGTGTGTTTGACGTGCAAGATTTTATGTTGCTGTTTATACACATGCAACAACGTGTACAAAATGTATGTCTATTTTAATTAAGTGTCTGCCACATGTAATGACTACACATGGTACCAAAGATGTAAAAAAAACAGAAACAAAAACAATCGAAAAGTCTTAACCAAAAATGGTGGTAAAGAGTGTTTTGATTGCAAAGTTTTGACGCGAAAACGCGATGTTTTCTTAGTTTTTTTTTCTTAGCCTTTATCGTTTGATTTAAATCTGACACGTATTGCCAATGCAACAGCTACAAACATACGTTTTAAATGAAACACCAAACGCTGTAACAATTGTGACATTTTGTCAATTTCAGTTTTTGTATTCTCCCAGCACTCACTCACTGAAAAATGCATGTAAAATACTTACCCAGGTTGAACTATATTTCATTCCTTTTCTGGTTGTTTTTTTTTTGCATATAAGAGCTTCTACTTTTGCTTGTAATAGAAAAAAAGCCAACAACATACCTTTTTTATTTTAATTTTAATTTTCAACACCTAAAAAAGTACAATTTGTTGTACTTGAAATATTGAGGAAAAACTTGTTGCACAAAAAACTAGAGTGTTGAAATGGGCACGGCCTTTAGTTTTAATTTTTTTTTCTTTTTTCAACGAATATGGGTGGGTGTTTATGATTTAACACTTTCGCTGGAATATTGACAAGTTTTCCTTATCCGCCAACCAGCTTATAAAAAAAACTCATAGTAATCATTATAAAAAAAAAAAATCAAGAAAAAAGTTGTCCAAAATGAATGATTTGTGTGGGAACTGTTTGTTGTACAACATTTTTATTAAACATTTCATAAAATATGTCTTTAAACGTTTCAAATACTGCGTATAATAATAATAAATAATATTTTTTTTTTGCATTTACCCTTTCCTTCACACGTTGACATTGATGTTTTAACAAGTGTTGACAAAATATAATTAAACGTAGCAAAAAATTAAATATATTAAACTTTCATATAAAGTATCCTAAAACGTTAAATGTTGCTGATTCTTTAGCTTTTGAAATTTTATTTTCATTATCAATAAAATTTAATAGCTTTGCACAGAAATATATATTTATTTGCAGTGTCCGCCTTTGGCCCTTTCGCATTTCTTAAGTCAGTTCCAATAGCACAGCACGGCTGCATTACGTGATTCAATGTTGGCAATGTTCACAATTTATAATCAAACGGGATCAACTCAACAAGTACCAGAAGGAGGAGGAATAGAATTATGTTATTATGTGAACATAGAGTTGTTGAGCTATTGTAACAGTTACCAAAACTTCTTCTTCGTAAACTAAGGACAAAGTTGTTACCATTTGTTCACAGAAATGAAAGCCACTGACTCTGTTATAAGACCCCTACCGCCAAACCAAGACTGAAACTGGGTAATGAATCAGAAAATTTAATGATTAAGAAAATTTAAAAATTAATGTTCATTGGCACTCCTAACTTTTCCGTGCAAGTTATCAGCATGCATACATACATAATTGGTCATTACAACCCTTCAGTCAAGATTACGACCTAGTTTCTCACACCACTTATATTGAGTGTGTGTTAGTTTTATACATGAGTGGCGTGACATGCAGTCGACTTCGAAGGACATATTTTTTTGTTTTCATTGCAATTATATTTGCTCTCAGAGTTTTTGCCAGAAATCTGCTGAAGAAATATTTTTTCATATTTTCGTTTTGATGTCTGAGCTGGAGTTTGAACCAACGCCTTCACCAAAAGACATTAGCATTCTTGTTCCTTTGAAACAGTAGTCAATAAATATCCGGTGTGACATTTGGAATCAATAAGTCTATTCAGCAAAATAAAATAATTTTTCACTCCTCTTTGCTCCTTTAAAAAGCAAAAAGCTTCTTAGTTTCTTTAATCATATCATAAGTTTTAATGATTTCTTCAGACGATTGCATACTCTGATCTTATTCTGCTGTTCGTTGTTGAAGTTATATTCTCTGGGACTTTATTCAGAGGACGATCTAACCCTCTTAATTTTAAAAATTCGAAAACCAAGATTGTTGATATCGTGCCATATTGATAATTTTTCTTTTTACAGTTATAAACGATAATGGTGTTGAAGACGTGTGATATTTCACGAAAATATATTAGTTGCAAGGTGCTAATGGGTTTGATGGACGCTGTGATAATATCCTGATCCTCAGTCTCTGAGGTCTCTGGTTCACTTTACAGAGTCTTATGTTGAAACAGAAGGCTAAGTTGGACACAATAAGACTTAATAATAAGTGAACTTCTTTTAACTCATATTGGATTTTGAACGTTCTGCAATACTAAGAAATCATAGGATTTCTAATTATTTCAGCTTTAGAGAATTTAGGAATCTAGTCTGTGTTCAGAAATGCGCAATGAAGAATACACAAAATATAAGGGTGCTGTCATAGTGAAAGCTGCACAATTCATAATTTAACTTGCCCTACTACTTTCCTAATTTAAACTGAGTGCAAATTATTTACGAATGTTATTCGACTTTCGGAATAGTTAACGAATGCAATGAAAATCTCATAAAAATTATGAATCATTGAAATATGGTTCTTATGTGGATTTCAAGTTGTAGGGATATCATTGGGAATTGCGTTAATCAAGGATTTCTGTTATAAACTGACCTCAGTTTAACTGAGTATTCCTTGTTGGCAACATGAGCACTTGCGGAGTATAGCTAGACTCTTCAAAATAAGAACTCAGGATAGTTTTTTATTGGGGATTTTACTATTACAAATCGCTTAAGTTCACTAAATATAGGAGGATCCTTATCCTAATCCTCATCCAAATTTTTTTTTACGAAATCTGGTGAGACCTATATCGATTCTATACTCTATATCTGAAGAAATATTGCAAACTATGAGACATGACCTGCTGTCTTTCAATACTTGAATATTGATTTTCTGTTGATTTTAATATCAAACCACAATACCTATCTAATCAATTAATTTTTGTGAATTTTATTAAGCAATTAAATTAATTTCGTTAATTTGTGTTACAAATAATTTGAAATTTTCTTTTTAGTGTGCCTTGTGAAAATACATTAAAGTCGTTTAATTTAATGGTTATGGTATGGTAACTACATTCCCAAAGGAATACCTACCATAAATACTATACATGTGCCAATAATTCTCCATTATTATTTGTAAACTAAACTAAACTTAATTAAAGTAATTTTTTTACAGAACCAAACACTGCCAAATGCATAATAACAATGAAAATATTTGTATACTCGTATATGTACGTTACACATTAATTACATACAAATGGAATGAAGTGCTTTAATGTCCCAAAAACTATCTGTTGACATATGATATGTGATATTAATTTACACGCTATTTTTTTTATCATGTTGATTAAAAAATATACAATATTCGCTGGATGAAAGCATCCCGGGTATAATAATTCCCCGCTTAGTAGCTAAAAAACTTATGCAATCTATTTTTTCCAAAATTGGTCCTGTTCACTAGCTTCTTCGGTCGTGGCATTAAACGTCTCTGGCTTGTTTAATGAGAGAATGTTAGAAACTCCTAAGCCTTTAAAAGCTTATATTCACCATTAACACCGTAAGGCAAATTTATTGGAATAAAGAGTAAAAAATTGAACACAGCAATGGAATTTCATAGAATGTTCCTCATGGTTTCATTCTCTTTGATGCAGAGGTTTAATGCCGCCCCATGCAGAAAACGTAACTATCTGAGGCAACACAATCTCAGATAATTCATTCCTGATACAATGTACACCTTTCGTAATCTATAAAGTTCTTCTTCTGCTAATCTGGCCTGTGTAGGTCTTGGGAGAGTCAACGACCACACGCACTACCTATGCTACCGGCCCATTTTCTCAGCAATTTCTTTGCAGTGATCAGTGAAAAGTGGTACAAGAACCCTACGAATTACAACTTTATTCACCACAACGAGTTATAGAAGATGATCAAAGCCAACAATTCATTAAACACTAAACCAGACAAGTATAATTCTATCAGCTTAAATGACACTTTGCTCTTTGCTGTCAGGTGCGGGATTTCGATATAAGAATTCCCCGCTTATAAGAACTGACATCACCATAGCGGCTAATTAAACGACCATCAAACGGTCAGAAATATAATATTATTTCATTCATATGGTTGTCGCGGCTGACCCTTGATTGTGGCATGAGATGTGTGGTAAGTTGCACCATCCTGTTGAAACCCAACATCGTTCACATCAAAACCATGAACAGCGGGTACAAAAAAATCAGTTATTACGGTGCGATAGGTCTCTCCTTTTTCAAAGAAATATACTCCAAAGTTGCATGCGCTTCACAAGCCTCACCAAATAGTCACACGCAATGGGTTCATTGGCTTCTGTAAGACCACGTGTAGGTTTTCTGTGCCCAAAATACGGCAGTTTCGGTTATGAACGTACCTGCCAAGATAAAAATGAGCTTCATCCGAAAGAAATTTCTTTTGACAAAATTGACATCATCGTGCAGCTTCTCGTTGGCTTATCTTGCAAAGCGAAAACGGAGCGAGTGGTCAAGCGACTTCAACTCTTGAAATAATTGAACTTTGCAAGATGTCTCACCAAGATCTTTTCAACGTAAACTAGTGCGTGAAATGTTCAATTCTTGAAAACGATGATGAATCCATAAACAGATTCCGTACACTCTCAGTCACAGTTTCGATATTTTCAGGTAGACTCACATCTTGGAGCGTCAACAATGAAAGCAGTTTCATGAACTTTAGCAATACACTTGCTTATACCAGATACTGTTGGTCCTTCTCTACGACCAAATTTTATACAACATTTTAGTGCAATTTCCGAACAATTGTCTTTATTTTGGAAATAAATTCCCAATAAATCCCAACGTTGCTTAAGCGCAAATCGATTCATTAGGTTCAGTGGAGATACAGAATTTTGTGACAGAATATAATGACATAAGTATTGCCAGATTCGAAATAGCCGACGGTTTAAATTTAAACCGATAAATTTCGATATAGTTTTTGAGTGCTTTTATTAAACGCTTTTATTAAGTTAAAAATTCTATTTAAATACATTCTATTTTGAAATTTTATTTCTTCATCATTTTATGAATTATTAGTTCGAGTATAAAACAATGATGGCAACTGAAATGAATATCATGTAATAGAACCAAATCCAATATAAATCTGGTACGGCTAAAGGCTTCTGCTCTTTGGGGTGGGGAAAGTTCATTTGGATTACTTTACCTGTTGCTGCTACATCTTCAAATGATTTCCTTCTACTCCAAAGGTCTAAAAGTCCTGATTCCCAAATAACTAATGTGAGTTCGTGCAGACGATTTCGAAAATGTGAGTTCTTGCCCAGAGGAATATAAAATTGTGCCATTGTGTTGGGACACATTTTGGAGGAAAAACGAAAAATCTTATGATGATAATAAAGTTCCAAAGCATCATAGTACAACATTTTTGAAGTGAAGGTAGGATATACATAACGTTGATCGAAAGTATCGCGTAAATTTGAAAAGTCTTCAAAACTTGGTAAAACTTTAAATTTTTTATATAAAAATGATGCCGAACCATTAGTTAAGCTGTGAAATAATTCAAAAAATCGTTTAGTTGTGGCCACTTCTAAATCTGATGACAAAAGTTGTTGATAGTTTTAATTTCCAGTTCGAAAGGTGGACTGGTTGAAAGGGATTGTAAGAAGCTATCGAATATTATGGATATTGTCGAGCCCGATAGCAATAACATTAAAAAAATTTGTTTAAATGATAGCCGAGGAATGGCAGAGAATTCAAAAGTTTGGCCCAATACTCCTCTAATTGCCATGTCATTTATTAGGATTTTAGGCCAATGATAAGTACGTCTACAATATTTATTGCTGAGATAAACTGCACATAAAACTGCTATACACATTACTTGGGAGTGTAGGAGCATTAAATAGATTTCCTTGGTTTTAATACGTTTCTCCATTGGTAGTAAAAGACAAAATTTTCCAAATTCAATTGGATATGAAAATTCATCCAGTTTTTCAAATATAGAAGAGGCGGTGACAGGTATATCCAAAGAATAATTTTTTAAATAACCCTCAACACTATCAAAGGACAAAATCCCATCAAATGGTAATTTAACTGGCATATAAAGTGTAGCATTTAACACTTTCGTTACGGCTTGTATAAAGCGCGCTAAATATCCAACTAAAACGGTTTTATTGTTTTTATCGTAGTATTCCATTGCACGTGGCTCTATATGATTAACTATGGTGCGTAGTTTATAGCCTTTTAGATCTCTTAAACGATCTGGCAACATTAGAAAATGTTTACTATTGGATCGATAGATTCGAAATTCTAATTGGAATTTGGGAAATATTGTATATTGAAGGTATCTATGCGTCTTATAGAAATCTTTCCAAAATACAATCACATTCAGCATTTTCAGTTTCTGGCAATGTTTGAAGAAATCCTTTAGTAGGTGTATGTCCTTAAACAAACTGTATTCATCCATTATTATAATAATTCTTGTAGAACGTATGTTATCTAAGCTTTCTGCTAATTGTTCCAACATTTTACGACGATACCATGATGTGCAGGCAATAGCCAAAATTTCTTTATTGAAGTGATTGCGATACTCCAACGTTTTATTAACTGTTATAACTGTAACAGGTATTTCAAAGGATTTCAGCCATTGTAACATATAATGGCAGTATGGGTATTTGTTTTCCTCGTCCACCATTAGGATTCCATTAAAGGCTTTTTGCTGATAGAACTTCTGCAGTAGGCCTCTATGAAATAATTCCACATTTTCATCTTTTGTTGTCCAATCACTTGTAAGTTTATTTTCGACTGAGTTAATATTTAATAACAATACAAATATAAATTTTAACATTATTTTCATTTGCTTTCACTAACAATATATTTAAGAATGTTTTCAACGTGTGAAATTTATTACCGAAAAATTATTTTCAAGTTCACAAATTTATGTGAAATTTCTGTGTAACACTGAGTCAAATGTCACTTTAATTTCTATTTAGTATTTGATTTTATATATACATTCATTACATTAAAATGCAATATTAATAATTTGCATTTAAAATAATTGAGTTTGTATAATATGGCATAACGTTAAAATCGTTTCACATGAATATCTCTTCCATAACATTTGGTATCGAATGCAGTCACGTACATAAATTAAGTAATTATGGTAATCAATATATTAAGTGAAGTCTCCGTGGTCTAGTAGGGGCAGTGTGTTGGCTTATTAGACGTCAGGCCTCGGTTTAAACCCAAGGTCAGACATCAAAACGAAATTTGAAAAAATATTTCTTCGGTGTTTTCCTTTTAGCAGATTTATGCCAAAAAAAATAAAATTGCCATGAAAAGTTTCTCAAAAATCTGTCGTTAAGAGTCGACTTTAAACTGTATGAAGGGTTGTAATGAGCAATTATGTGTGTTAGGTGTGTTGTTGATGAACGCTATATCGATCTAGAATGACTCAGCAAAGCAGACTGAATGAATAATATCGAGTAAGCCATCTATTGGTTTAAATTTTAAGTATCGATTATTTCCAATCTGGTTATGTCATTCTATTCTGTCACAAAATTCAGTATATTAACTCCACTAAACGTAATGAATCGATTTGCCCTTAAGCAACGTTGGGTTTTATTGAGAATGTATTTCCAAAACAAAAACAATTGATCGGAAATGGAACGAAAATCTCGTACAAAATTTGCGTAGTATACGCAAGTTTATTGCTAAAGTTGGTGAAATGGGTTTCAGTGTTAACGCACCAAGATGTGAGCCTGCTTGAAAATATGAGAGTGTGCGGAATCCATAAACATCAACGCCTTATCGTTCTCAAGAATTGAATATTTCACGCACCAGTTTATATCGAAAAGATCTCGGTGTAAGGTCTTGCAAAGTTCAATTGGTTCAAGAGTTGAAGTCACTTGACCATCCGCTCCGTTTTCGCTTTGCAGATAAGTCAATGAGAAACTCTACCATGATGCCGATTTTGTGAAACAAAATTTCTTTCAAATGAAGCTCATTTCCATCTTGGTAGTGTAGCAGTATTGCTTATGTCCGGTTGTTTCTTTGAGTGTAGTTATATTTTTAAGAGTGTAACTTGTCAATTAGTTTTAAGTTTATGTATATATATATCTGTCTCTCTCTTTAGTGTTAAGTTTCTGTGTGTATATATGTATCTGACTGGCCTACTTAAGTTATCTAGAATTAAGTTATTTTATATATACATAATATATTTAGCTTTTAGTTCAGTTTCTAGAAAGAACTCAATAAAGAAAGACGTTGTCTACTACAGTAGGTACGTTATTAAGCAAAACTGCTGCATTTTGGGCTCAGAAACCACACATGTTGTCTTACAGAAGCCAATACACCCATTACGTGTGACTGTTTGATGCGGCTTATAAAGCGGAAGCAGCATTGGGGCATATTTCTTTGAAAATGAGGACGGCACAACCATTACGGTCAATGGAGACATCTATCGCGACATGAAACCATGTACCCGCTCTTCATAGTATTGATGTGAACGATGTTTGGTTTCAACAGGATGCTGCAACTTGCCACACATCTCATGCCACAATTGATTGATTGCGTACTGTGAGGTCGCGACAGCCATATGAATGAATTAATATTCCATTTCTAACCGTTTGACGGCCATGTAGTTAGCCACAATGGTAAAGTCAATTGGCGGCCAAGAATCTGCGATTTGACATCGTTCAACTATTTTCTGTGGTGCGCTGTTAACAAAAAGTGTTATGCCGATAAACTAGAGATAATTGAGCATTTAAACACCAACATTCGTGATGTCATTGCCGAGATACCACCCCATACGCTCGAAAAAGTGCACGAAAATTGGTCCGATTGAATGAGGTACTGTGAGGCCAGCCGCGGCAGCTATATTAATGAAATAATAATCCATTTTTAACAGAAAAAATTTTTCTTCACGAAAAAAAAATTTGGCAGAAACCGTTTTTGTTTTATAGCCTTTTTAAGTTTAAACTTTTAAGTGGCCCACCCTTTATTTTGTTTTGTTAGAAATGTCTAAGCCAAGGACTAAACCACTGGCTTAATGTCAGCTCGTAAAACATTTCTGCGGTAAACGAATCTGATGCCCGAAACCCGAAACATCAATTTGACTACCTTTTCAACAAACTTTAAATTTCACGAAACAATACATAGCAAATTTTGACAACAAAATTCCACCCGCTTATGTACAAAATTCATCTTACTCAGGAACTCAAACGCCGCCAATTTGTGCAATGGATAATGGACTAAAGTGAGGTGGAATAAAATCATTTTCCCCAATGAAGCGCATTTCATTCTGAATGACTTAGTGAATGAACAAATGTGTTGCATTTCTAGCTTAGAAATTCCTTAATCGCTCAAAAGCTAATGTAGCTACAACGAGTAATGATTGGACCCTGATTGGAGGCTGAAATTAAATGACTATGAAGTCGCCGTAGTGGTGTTGGCTTATTAGACGTGCGAGCACGGTTCAAACCCCAGTTCAGACGTCTCCAATAAAACGAAATTTGAAAACATATTTCTTCGGCGACTGACTTCTCAGCAGATTTCTGGCAAAATTTCTGAGAGTAACTAAAAAAAATTCTGAAATATTAGTCTTCCGAAGTCGACATTAAACTGTAGGTTCCGCCGCTCATGTATAAAATTAACACATGCCATATAAAGGGTGTGATAATTTAAATCGTAATACTGGCTGAAGGGTTGTAATAACCAATTTTGCATGTATGTTTTCTCAAAAATATGTCGTTCGGAGTCGACTTTGAACTGTAGGTCCCGCTACTCATGTATAAAAATTAACCCGCACAGCATAAGTGGTGTGAGAAACTAGAATGTTGTACAATGGGTCAATTCAACCTCCGGGTACTATACTTGTCTTAATTGACAAGTACTCGTCCTCTAACCTAACCTATCCTAACCTATGCATGTATGTAAGGGCGTGGAGATTAGGTAGCGTTTAAAGATTAACCGAAGATCGAGCTTTGTATCCAAAATTATACATTTCAATTTTTAAGACTCTATAACATTAATTTAGAAAAAGGTAGATGCCTGATATTTTTTAATTCCTTAGTAAAAAAAAGAAAATTTCAACAAGTCTTAAAAAATTCAAAAACTTCATAATTCTGGCTTATTTATCATTTGTGATACATACAACTTTCCTATCGATTCTTTGGTGTTGTGTGTAATGTCTTACATTATTTATGGTATTTGAGAAGGAATTGAATGTTAAGTGTTGGATGAAAGTGAAGAGGTTGAATTATCTGTTCTTGATATTGATTGAAGTAGCCGTAGTCTAGTTTGTAGCGTGTTACCTTATTAGACGTCAGACCAAGGTTCAAACCTCAGGTCAGACATTTCCGAATTAGAACGAAAGGTTGTAATGACCGATTATGTATCTATGTATGTAATATTCCAGCTGCTGAATACTCTAAGAAGAAGAACACAGAAGCTCGTCTTCTGAACTTACGAAAATAATGGCAGCAACATGACAATAGGATGTTTATAGCCATAGATGGCACTACTTGGAACAGACAACCGTATGCCTTTAGTCGCTTGGGTAGAGAAAATATTACAATTTATGAGCAGATTGGTAGCAGATGTTTCTTGAATTGTTGTGGAGTCATTCTTACTGCTCTTCTCATATTTATCTCACGTGCTAGATAAGCATTAGAAAAAAGTGCTTCATCCCATGTTCTATTTCATAGATATTACAGAAGCATAATATTTCGGTCAACTACGTACGTATGAGAAAACAGAATCATTCACTTTGATAATGTGCTACTCGGAAATGAAGATAAATTTACACGCATTACGCCTTTTCGAAAAATGAGCTGAAAGTCTTTCAGCTTTTAATAATCCCAATAATTTAGTCGCTGTAGATTAGTAACTAATTGAATTTTATAGTCCTTATAAATTTTGTGGTCCACCGAAATCGGATTGCCAGTTTTAATTTCAAATACATGCTACGTGCGTAGCAACTACTTACTGCTGTATTTGAGGAAACCTGTATACGTTAAACCAGAGAGGAATCAAAGAGAGAGCATTGTTATTGACATAATCGATGTTTTATTGCAACGGGAAATTTTTTTACTTCACATGACGTTGACAACAAATTTTTCTAATGAAATATAACAATGGTTTGTACCATCAGACTTCAGCCATTACTCAATTGAGAGCGTTACTGATGCGAATGACAATAAGCTGCTCCATCTAAGAATTTCAAACTTATAAATCACCACAAAGCAAGTGTTCTAGATGTCAAAATATTACCATTAAGCAAAAAATAAAACCAAGCCGAAATGAAGTGCTTGATTTTTATGTAAAAAATCATACATCATGTAAAAATTTTGGCGTCAATTTCATAAAAGTTAGAATAATATGTTAGAATATAAAATAATTTTAT
This sequence comes from Sarcophaga subvicina, assembly GCA_936449025.2. Classification (NCBI taxonomy): domain Eukaryota; kingdom Metazoa; phylum Arthropoda; class Insecta; order Diptera; family Sarcophagidae; genus Sarcophaga; species Sarcophaga subvicina. The sequence goes on from OW388081.2 coordinate 33,105,011, forward strand.
TAAAATGAATTAAAATAAATAAAAGTATTTACATTTTTTAACAAAATCCATCAATAATCGTGACAAGTATGTATCAAAAGTGATAAAAAAAAAACTAGAATTATGAAGTTTTTTAAGGCTCGATTTACGGTTAAGACCATTCAATCTAGGCGATAGAATGTCATTGTAAATGACATAATAAGCAATTCTGGATGGCCTCTGTCTAACGTGGCCCCTTTTGGAAATCCATTTTGTTGGAGCTTAATTTCTATAGGTTTTGTTGATCTTTATACAATTTCTTATCACTTTTTCAGCACGCTATAGTATTCCCGACATTTTTGTATTTGTCACTAAATCCTTGCTTTCTTTAGCCTATTGCCAAACAGTTTACTTTAATTTTCCATTAATTGTTTGGTTTTTTCTTAATAAAATTTTATCAAAAGATATAAGAAATGAATGCAAAAAAATTGGCCAAATGGTCTCCCATATTTTATATTTTTATTTTAATAAATATGTTTACTTTTTATTTTCCTTTTGTATTATTTATAAAATAAATCCCATAATACAATATGAAAATACTCTCATGGAAATTATGGAAATCTGTTTTCTTTTTCTTGTTTTGTAACAAAATCTACCTTGAAAGTGACGCCTCCATGTGAAATGTGTACAGCTTTAAAAGAGGCGCCAAACTTAAGCCAATAACATGTCTTAATTTTTTGTAATCGTAAGGAAAATATAAAAAAGAAATTTTCTAAAAAAAGAAAATAAATATTTTAAGCCCACTTAATAATGTCTTCATAGCATAGTTGAGAAAACAAAAAAAAATTGAAAATTTAATAAAAAAAAAAATCCACAAACTAAGCATTTAAAAGAGTGTTGGCGTTGTTGAAGTTGAAGAAAAGAAATTACTTTAGAAAAGAGAATAACCTGAGTAGAACAACTATTTAATGGTACTATACTGTACCATAGAAAGAGAATAGACTGCGAATCTTTCTTGCAGATATGAGCTAAGGTTTGTTTGCACAAAAATTTAAATACCGTGGGTGAAGCGTAAAATATTTGAAAATAAGAAAACTTCTGTAGCAGACACGTTAAACAATACATAACAAAAATTCATTTTTAATAAAAGTTTGGCTTGGTAAAAAATACAATCGCATCCCTCTGAAAACTAAGTCATATTTATGTTACTAATCTATACTTCCTTATGGTTTATAAAAAAAAAAAAAAAACAGGTGCAGTCAACACATTTCACTTATGCCAAATAAAAAATCAAAACAAACTAAACAAACATTTTCAACTTAAAAAAATCAAAAAAAAAAATTTATAAAAACCTGCAAATGCTTCTTTCTTTACAAACAGCAATAAAGGAATAAAATCTACCAAAGAAAAGAAGAGATAAAAATCCAAACAAAAAATGTATTTAAAAGCTGATTGTAAAATGTATCTTTACTGCTAACATTTCTAAAATGTGGGCTGTCTCATATTGCTTGGCACCACATCTACATCTCTATCCACCATCCATTATAGATTATGTTGTTTGCAAACCATAAATGCTTGTATAAACAAATCTCCTCTGATGATTAAAATTTCTTTCTGCTTTACATTTGAATTTCTTTTCTAATTTGTTTAGATTTGTTTAAATATTTTTATTAAATGCGTGTAAATAAGAAATTTATTAACTTACTTGATTGTTAATTGAACAATTTTATTACCTGCAATAGAAGAGAGATAAATAAATTAATTCGTGTTACACAGGCTATACAGATATTTTCCTGTTTATTTACATGTAGATTTTTTTAATTATTTTTTTAATTAATTGTAATAAAAATGTTTTGAAAAAAAAAAACTTTTAGGCTATCTATGGAATCATAGCTTAAAGTAAGTCTCTCAACTATAATATAAACTGCGCTCTGAAACGAGCGATATACATACATACATATATACATAATTGGCCATTAACAGCCTGTTTATCGGATTTGTTCCATGTGCCTTTGTTTCTTTTTCGCCTTTTGTCAGTTGGTCCCACCAATCGATGACAGAGCTTCCTCGATTTGGTCCTATCAACGCAGACAAGGTCTTTCTCTAAGCCGAATTCCGCTTATTACCGCATCAAATAACCGTATTCTCTTCCATCTGAACATCCGAGTCAGCTTAGCAGCAGGATGTTAATGCGCTGCACAACGTCTACGTCATAGGGGATGCGATAATTCTTACCAACTCGCACAGGAACAAAGGTCTTACGTAGTAGTTTTCCCTCGAATACACTCAAGGCTGCTGCATTGCTTGTTAATACAGCCCATGCTTCTTTGCCATAGAGGAGAACGGGACGGCGTCTTGTACAGTATTAATTTCGTAGTACGAGATAGGTCTCTGCTACTTAATTGCCTATTAAAACCATAGCAGCAGCCGTTGGCAAAAATGATCCCATGCCTGGTCTCCACACTCATAATTTTTGTTTGTAACGGCAGAGACAAGATAAAAAATTCTCTGACAACATCGTAATTATAATTATTGGCCGCATGTCCCACTTTTTAACAACATACACTTCGTTTTGCCGTCATTTGCTCGATCTATATCGATAGACTTCCGTTCAAATACTACTAAAGGCAGTAGAAAAATCTCACTTGGTAGTCTCTTGATGTTCCTAAGCAGCTGAACACTTTTGAGGAAAATACTGCCATTGCAATGCACTTCCATCTATTGTAGAATACACTCAATGACGAAGTTGAAGCAGACCCATGATAAGGGATTGCCTTTTATGAAACTTCGCACGGTAAAACAATTTTCGGAAAGATCACTTACTACCTTGACGGAGTTACTCAACGTCACTTATCAGGCAGGAAGAACCACCTTAGACATCAAACACGATTCGTTACGGGGTTATCGAAGGTTGTCTTATAATCGACAAAAAGATCGTGTGTATGGACTTGTTTTTATGGGTCTTCTTTAGGATTTGGACTCGCTGAAGTTGCATTGATAACGTCCAATCAGTATTTTGGCGTGTGGCTTCCGTCGTTCACACAGTATGAGTGCCAGCGGTAATATGAACACCATGAAACACATAATAAAGGTAGAATTATAGACTGTAAAAGTGGAATCTTACTTCGAAAGCCTTACAAATGTCATCAAAAAATTCAATACAACTGGAGGAGTACAAGAAGTTCGTTTGGGGGACAGACGGAGGATGTTAGCTTGAGTTTTAAAATATATTCATACACGTCCGCTTCAGATATTCTCTTATCACTAGAAATTCCAAAAATTTGCTGTGGAAGTAGGCACAAAATGCATTCATTTTACAAAAATAAAAAAAAACTACCTTCAAATGCCTATGCCGATGCTAAGATGATTAATATTGTTTCAACGACTTAAACCTCTTCTGCGACTCTTCTCTTCTTTCGTCGGATAATATTATTTATAATCTCTTCTTCTTACTCATCATATTCATTGCTAGGCCCTGGGAGGAATGATAATATAATAATGCTATAATCCTATATATATTATTATTTAGGAACAAACAACAGGATAAACGTTGAATGTCGCTCTTTTTCGTATAGAGACACAAGGCATTCTTGGAAAATTTTTAATGTGATGTGCACACCACACAAAGTCGCCTTAGTTTAGTAGCTTGTGTGTTGGCTAATTAGACTAGAGCCCGTATCCAGTAACCCAACCAGCTTAATTACTTAACTACGTCTTAGAAAATCCCCCTTAACCATTGCGATAGAATGAAATTTTAAAGGAAGAGCGCCAGAACAATGAAATAAATTTTTTTGATATACTTGAAAAGGCTTTTATAATTGAAAATTCAATTGAGATTGGAACATATGTATGTATATAGTATGTATGTAGAGAAGCAAACAAATGGTCTGCTACACAAACTTTACACATTTGCAAAAAAAAAAAAATGTGGTGATAGATCCAACAACAATAGAATAAAATTTTCGTTATACTTGTAATGAGTCCATTTTAGAAACCTCATAGCAGGTAAAAGTCACCGTAGGCTAGTATATATCGTGTTGGCTAATTATGGCGCATGGCGACATGTCATATTTAACTCATCAAATTTTGCATATATGTTGGTAATATTTTTTTTGCTTAGCACAGCAACAAATCAAAATTGAACTTTCAAACTGCATTGTATTGTTGTTGTGAAGAAAAAAATAACATATGATTTATATAACGCAGGCAGCGAAAATCAAAAGTATTTTGATATTCTTCAAACTCTTCTCAGTCTATACGTGTGAGTACAGTTTCACCAACACATTAACAAAAAAGGCGAGTTTAATCCATTATTTGATGCATGGCCGGGCAACTTTAGACGTGAGGCCTCGCTTCAAACCTCAGGTCAGTCATCTGCAACAAAACAAAATATTTCTTAGGCGACTGCCTATCAGCAGATGTCAGTACATAAATAAAACTGCCATGAAAAATGTTCTCAAGAATCAATCTTTTAAGTCGCCGTAGTCTAGTAGGTAAATGTGTTGGCTTATTAGACGTAAAGCCAGGGTTCGAGTTCCAGGCCAGACATCAAGACAAAATACAAAAAGTATTTCTTCGGCGACTTCCTCTCAGCAGATTTTTGGCAAAAACTCTGAGAGTAAATAAAATTGCCATGAAAAGTTTCTCACAAATCTGTTGTTCGGCGTCGACTTTAAACTGTAGGTCCCACAACTCATGTATAAAATTAACTCGCAAAACATAAGTGGTGTGACAAACTAGGACGTTGTACAATAGGTCAATTCGACCTCCGGGTACTGTACTTGTCTTAATTGACAAGTACACGTCCTCTAACCTAACCTAACTTATCAATCTTTCGGAGTCGACTTTAGACTGTAGGTCCCACCACTTATGTATAAAATTAATACACACAACATAAGTTGTGTGAGAACTAGTTTCTCATAATCCTGACTATTGAGCAATTATGTATGTATGTACAGCAAATTAAACGGTATACTGGTATTTGAATACGCACGCACGGAGAGTATAATATAACTGCGTCTTTTTCATTTTCTGTCACTTGGGAATTGGAGACAAAAGATTCTTGGACTCCTAGAATTTGATAACACTATGTATCTAGCCAAAAATGATTTCTACAGAATCCACACATTTATCAAACTATCCGAGTAACAGATGGCAAGCAAAATCTGTAATTGTTTGAATAGGAATAGGATCTCAAAGGACCGGAATTGGCTATGCTGATTGCAGCGGCTGTTAATTTAACCTGACCTATTCGTTGTACTAATACTGCTGCTATGAATTCTTTAATATCGATATTGTATTGTATTGCTACTTAAATGTATCGTAACTTTACGCTGCTAAAACTTTAGCGTTTAAATAATCTACTGTAGCACACCTATTTTACGATTTATACTCGTTTTACAAATAATCTTGAGTTAAAGGTTTTTAAAAGAGATCCGCTTTAGTTAAAAATAATTATTTACCACACCTTGTTGTTATACTTTGCTTTTAATTAATTTCAATTTTATTGCATACGAAACAGAAATTCTATTTTTTTGCAAAGCAATCCAATAGCGATAGTGTGCGATCAGAAAACATACTAAAATCATAAGAATACAGAGTGTTTTGTGTGTTGTATGTCCAGCTGTTTTTTTTTTTCATTCGCTTCAATTGCTTGTTGGCTTGTGAAATAAATCTGTTATCTGGTGAACAACAAAAGTAATCATCATTAAACCAAAAAGGAAATACTTGTCCAATTTTTATTGTTAAGCACTTGCACTAATTCATTTGAATTTCTTTCTATTGAAACACACGGCAAATATTTTATTCACAAAAAGAGGAAAATATGGAAATTAATTGTGTGTAGAGAATGCAATACTACAACTACAGGAGGTCCTTTGGCAATAGCTGAACATATTTTGAGTAAATTAATTAACATACCATGTACAGAAATCTTAAGTAAATGTATTTAAAGCTTGTATTACAAGTGGATCCTCTTGGGCTACACTTTTCAATTAAACTGTGTAATCCAATATACATAAATATTCGTATGTCTACACACGTCTGTTTGCAGCACTTATAGTTGATTGTAAATTATTACGCAAAACTCCATAAAAATCTAAGGCACATCTAGTGAACGAAATCTTAAAATAAATTGCCTATTAATTTAGTCACCACATGAGATTTTTATCTGCATTAATTAACGAATTTATTAAACGGATTTATGAAATATATCTTGTAATTAATTGTAAACTACACAAGGATATACATATGTAAAGCTAACTTACATTGGACATGCTGTAAAGGAGTATGCATACTCTTCGTAGCCATTGATATTGTTCAATGGATAAACAATTTATGTTTATCAGCGATTAATGAAAATTTAATACCACTTTGGCAATGATTTGACGGCGTTAGTGTCTCAAAGAATATTTTATGTTGGTTTTGCTCTTGATTTACCATAAGCAGCTCTTAAAAGCTAAGGATTTGGTTGGCTATTTGGTGTATAATTTAAATAAGTTATGCGTTATAAACAACTAATAAAACCATTTAACGAATTTAAACCATTAGTTCCTACATATTAATACTAAGATTGTAAGAGTCTCAGTTTCTAAATAAATTCTTTACTTAGTCCGGTTTTAAATATTGCTACATAGACTTTCTGCCATAAATAGAAATTAAATTAAATCAATAGACATGTTTCAATTAGCTTTTCACTTATAATATATGTATGAAACAAGAAGCAAACATTTATTCCAATCGTTCGCCTTTGAACTTCATGCACCTCTAATATCAAACAATAGACACATGCAACTCGAAGATTAGTAAATTAGCCACAGCACAAGTCAAGACTAAAGACTAAGGGAATAAATGTTGGTGCATCTTTTGTGACAAATCATACCCTCTAAAGCAAATGCATGTAAGCTTTAACACTTCAGAAAAGTTGAAGCCTGCTAAATTCTGTCACTTTTAGGTTTGATTTCTTTAGCTTTAGTAGTTCTGGAATGTTCATGGCTGATTTTACAACAAAGAACAGTTAAGTAGCTTGACCCGTTGTTCGCAGAAGTGCATGCCAGTCGCCCCATCGTATGAGACAGCCCACCAAACCCTGACTGTAGCTGGGTGATGAAGAATTATTTTAAAAGCTTCTTTAGACGACCGTCCATATTCCATAATATATCATAATTTTTAAAGCTGCAATCAACAAATATCGGTTACGATGCACAATGTTTCCATTTCACATATATTGTTACGTTTCTACCATTTAAAATCGTTTAAAATATGAGCTCGTAGATTACAAATAAAATAAAAATAAATTTGTGTTTAGTTTTAATTAAAATTCTTTATTATTCGCATTCGCATTCTGTGTGCCACTGTTCACAACTTGATGTAAACAACAACAATTGCTTTTCTTTGTTATTACTCTGTATAAACAATAACAATTACTAGACAATTATTCGACAGATCTTTGTAACGGACATCTTCAAACCACAATTACTCTCTTCAAAGGCACCGCGTCTTCACACAAGACTGACTGAACTTCACTAACTTACTCGTCTGCTTTAACTTTCCTTTTATATGGCAACGTAAACAGTCTGATGAAGGTTCTGGAAGGCGAACGTTCATGACTTCGCCTTCTCAAAATCTCTATAAATGTAAACGTGGTTGCTTACGTTTATGCTTGTAGCGTTTCTTGTTGTATCTTTGTTTACTTGTTTACCATTTTTAAATGCTGGTGTTTGTTGTTATATTAAGCAGTAAGATCATTTGTAAACAGGTTTGTTTTGTTTTTGTAGCTTTTGTTTATAATTTTAATGTTAAGCGAAGTGAAAGCAAAACACCAGTATCTAGATTTCTGCGTTTTCGTAACAATATTTTCGCAACAAATAGAGGGAGTGATGCCAAATCATTAAAAATTGATGCTACGCATTCTATTGCTTAAGAAAAATTTAATTTCATCAAAATTGGTCATGCGCATCACACACTGCAAATACAATCCAAATTGAATTTTTCGCATAAAATTGTTCCTAATCCAAGCAAAAATCTTCAAATTTCCAGAATAAATTAAAGACACAAGCCAAGCTTTATTAAAATCGGCTATTGCTCAGCTCTTATGTTTTGTTTCGAATTCAGTACGTATGCTTTCCAGGCGAAATTAAAGACGCATGTCAAATTTATCAAAATTAGCCACGCATGTCGCCTCTGCCTCTTATTTTTTGCTTCGCTTGCAGACCACTTTTTAAAAGCCTTATTATAAGCTACATGAAATATGCCTTATTATCAACAGTTTTCTTTAAAATTGCGTCCAAGACATTCATTTCGTAGGGTTTCATTTATTTCGGAAAATGATGTTGTTAATGCCGTCATAGTCGATGATGAATACTAAAGGAAGTGGTCTGAATTGGACATTGCCACATTCTGCATTAGAGTTTTAAAGTCATGGACATCTTACGAAGCACATTTATGTTGGCAATATCATGCCAACATAGCATATTCCATCGCTCGAATTCGGCATTATTTAAGAGTCCTGGAAAATAGGAAATTTCAGATGCGCTTCACCCAACGAAACCAGCGTGGCATCAATACTTCTTCCAAATGAATAATAATATTACGATGGTATTTCCTACACATTTTGTTTTATTTTAGGTAAGAATGCGCATAATGAAAGACCTGATACTTTTATATTATGTTAATTTTTGTCATAATTCCAACGTTTAATTTGTTTCCATAGCTCTAATTGGGAGCATGTGGCTTCCACAAAGTATTTTTAATCTTATCAGGTGGGCGCTGTTGTTGCCATAAGTTTTGGTTGATTTTTATTCTGCCTTTCGTTTCTTTGACGCATTGCTGTTCCAGCTAATAAGGTAATTGGTCTGCTATAGCATATCCTAGGATTATAGTGCTGACCATCTATCGTTGCCCAGAAACAACGCCCACCTAGTATGTGCTCTAGTAGAGTGAAACATTGCTAACCATGGACTTCGTCTCGATTAAACAATACAATACAATACCTGTTGTATGACTCTTCATGTAGTCGCCGCGGTCTAAGAAATAGCGTGAGGCTTCAAAGCCCAGGTTAGACTTCGCCAACTAAACGAAACGTGAAAAAATATTTCTTCGGCGACTTCCTCTCGTTAGATTTCTGGCAAAAACTCTGAGAGTAAATAAAATTGCCATGACGAGTTTCTCAAAAATCTGTCGTTCGGAGTCGACTTTAAAACTTTAGGTCCCGCCACTCATGTATAAAATTAACGCACACAACATAAGTGGCGTAAGAAACTGTTTGTAATTTTTGTTATGTACATATCAGAGATCAGCAATGAGTAGCCAAAAAGATGAGTAGAATCGAATCATACTTATAATTTCTGATACTTATTTTAATATCATGGAACCTCTACACATATTCAAAGTTTGAAGTACTCATCATATTCATACTTAACAACACGTATGATGTTGTTGATTTAGTCCAAGGTTTACCATTTCATAGCACAATTGTGCAGAGAGGACTCACACGCATTCTTGTGTTCTTTGATTTAGTTGTCGATCAGACTGCGACAGGAGCACATGTGCGGCGGATGATTTATCAGTTTATTTCAGAATAACACTCAAAAAATATTTTATGTTAAAAATGTTCTATGTTATTAGCTGGGCGTATTACATTTTTTTTATTTTCTCGCATAGTATAATTTTTTTAAATGCTTTGGAATGCTCGCTTTTTTTCTTTTAATAATTTTAATTAAAAAATATTAATATGTTTATTTATCTAAAAAACATGGCCTAATTTTTAAGCCAAAGATGGATAGCTTTATGTCCTTTTAATAAAAAATGGAGTTTTATTTTTTTTATTTATCTAAAATTATGGCTTTACATATGTATGTTGATGAAATGAAAATAAAATTAGCGTATATTACTAACACTTTTCTATGGCTGTAAATAAATAAATTCTCTCCACTTATTTTCTCTCTCTTACTCACTAATACATAACCAAAAAATTTTTGGTAAACCCTGATTTAGTCACAAAGTAAGTATGAATGGCGTTGCGTGTTTGCTCTGCTTACTGTCTTCTTCTTTTTTTATGAATGCAACTGTAAAATTTCCTAGACTGTAAATTTTGATGAATTATTCGAGTTACTCGAATCATTTATAAGTATTTTCCTAAAGTTATGAATCTGAAAAAGTAGGCATATGAATCAAACATATTTCGAATGGTATGAGTTCGATGTCAATGTTCTACTCATACTCATCGCAACCTGTACTTATAAATCAACGTTGTAGTGAGTATGAATGAATCAGAGTAGTTAAATTTTAACAATGTAGACACACAGTGGACAGCAAAAGTATTAGTATTCCAATATATTTTGATAAAAAAAAGTCCCCACAGGCTTAATACTTTTGAACAAAGTCCCGATATTACTTCAAGAGAGTATTTATCAGATTATTTAAAAGAACGGTTATGTAATCGCTAGACTTCAAACAAAAGTCAACCCAAAAACTTGCTCTTGGTGCCACCAGAAAACATTAAACAAAACTTGTACATTCAATTCCAAATGAATTAAAAGGAGTGCTTGGCCTTAAGGGATATTCCACTAAATACAAGGGATAACATTTTCATATATTAGGCCTTTGAATTTGAAATTTACTCAGGGTTCTCCTTGGGGGTACCTATGGCTTCATCTGAAACTTTTCCTTATTTTTCTCTTGTTTTATGAAAATCATTAAAATATTGTTTGTTTTATAATAAAACAGAAATAAATTATTAAAATAAATATAAGAACTTTAATTTTTTATATAAACTGTTGCTTAAAATTTATGAAATTGCTAAAATATATTGCCGTACTAAGAATTTTGCTTTCCAATGTATATTTAAAATTTCATGGGTGCTTATAAAGCCCACTTCACACGGTAATACTTTACGTACGTAAAGTCTAAAGAAAAAGTAAAATGCAATTCCATCCGTATGACAAAAAGAGAATAAAAGTAGCATGATTTATATTTTTTGCGTTTACATGATCCGTATAAGACCATAACAAAGTAAAATGAAAACAGCTGTTACATTTTTTCTATGTGTTTACATAAAAATACATCCCTGATCTAATGCGACTTGCTTGTTTTTTGAATCATTTCAAAAAATGAAGAGAGCCATACGACTGTCAAACTTTTCATCCGTATTTTCTCTCGATGTGTGATGATTTCATTAAATAGTACGTTTAGACGATCATCTCCGTACTCTTCTACACAAAATTTTGACAGATCATATTACTTGTGGGACCGTGTAAAGTAGGCTTAAGTAGCGACAAAACGATTCATTGCTGATCTCTGGTACATATGTATATTACTCTTGATTTCGTAATTTGCGCCTAATTTGCACTACGTACTCTGAGCCAAATAATGCCAGAATTGCCATTCAAATTAATTGTGAACTAAAATACGTGATGTTAAACTAAATCTCTTTAGGAAATACTTTTACCCATTTCGACGTTTACTTGGAAATCCATAACAATTTGTAAATTGACATTAAGATGATACAAAGCCAATGCAACACACATATATACAATAAATTACTTTGTGTAAAAATACATAGATTTTCTTTGATCATTAGAACATCATGTATGTATTTAAAAAAGTAAAAAAAAATGCAGCAAAATATTGGCCATTAAGAAAACGTGTGTTCTTCCGCTACCATCAGACAATACCGTATAATTTTTTATATTATTTTTCATACGATATTTTCTTTTTATTTTGTTTTTTTCGGTTTCTCTGTTTTGGTTTTCTGTAGATTTTATACTTTTATTATTATTTTTTAATTTTTTTTCATATTTTTTGTTTTTGTTAACGTATTTGCTTAAGTATTTATTATAAATTACGGCGCGTGCTTGCCGGACATGCAAATGTAATACTTATTGTCTTGGTGTTTCTTCTGTGTATTTTTTGTTGTTGTTGTATTTTTTTATTTTTTCTTAATTTGTGTTGTTTCGTACAAATGTGAATACGATCTATTGTAACGTACAATTTATCTCATAAAAGAAGTCTTTGTAATAAAACAACATGAACAGTGTAGTGAATGAACAACAGCCAGTGAAAATCTTGAAACGTTGGTCATATGAAATGAAATCTAAGCGATCGGTGGATATAATTTTTTTTTCTTCTTCTTATAAGCTGCCTGCCTCAACTGGCTTGTCAACGGTGATGAGATTTTTTTTGTTTCCTTTTATTTGTAGGCTATTATTGCAGGCTATTGTTGTTTTTGTATTTGCTGTGCAAGAGTTTTTCTGTGCAGACAATTGCAACGAATACTCGTAACAGAAAACCCGAATTAGTTGTATTTGAAAATCTACAGTCAAGTTGCTGCAGCTAAAATCAAAACAACAACAACATTAGCAACAGCAACAACATCATGAAGATGTTGAAAAATATATAAAGTTTTGAATTTCATTTAGAAGATTTGTGTTAATAGCATCAAATATCAGTAATTTCACCAAAATAACAATAAGAAAACAGCAAAATCATACTAATGTAACCATTTATGTTTGATTTTTAAAAGAAATCCTACTGCAATATTACAGTATAATATTGAGGCATTCCCGGGGATATTCAACTTTCTAAGCCTTGTACCCTACATCAAATTATATTTTAAATACCTCGCTCGATCCATGAGAATTTGTCAGTCTACCCAAGAAAATGACTTGGTCGGTTATTTACTCTTTGACACGCTAAAAGCCTACCGAACAAGATCATAAACAAAATATATAAAAGCTATAGACGTGATGCCTCAGTTCAAACCCCGGGTCAGACTTCTCCAACTAAACAAAATATGAAAAAATATTTCTTCGGCGGCTTCCTCTCAGCAGTCTTCTTGCCATGAAAAGTTGCTCAAAAATCTGTTGTTCGGAGTCGACTTTAAACTGTGTGTCCTGCCACTCATGTATAAAATTAACACACACAACATAAGTGGTCTGAGGAATAGCGTTCTACTGACCAATTATGCATGTATCACAGTGAAGTATTTTCACAAAGGAACTTTGAATCTGTAATGTTGAGGTCGATAAATGAATACTGCATTCAACAACAGTTGCAAATAATAATTACTTTGCCAAAATCGTTTATGCTCGGGCAACATCCCGATCGCTCTACCATTCTACCCAGAAGATGATTCACAATGTAGACCACTCAGCACTCATACATCGCAATACGTAAATAAAACTGAATATCTACCGGAAACATGGCCACTGTCTGTGGCAGGAGAATCCGCAACAGTTGATTACATGTCGGTTACAAGAACTCGGTATTTCCCAGACCACAACTTCTTGAATTTTGCATCGTGAATGAAGCTTGCATCGGCACGAAATTCAACTGAATCAGGAATTGAATGTAAACGACAATGCACGACAAAGTGCGTTCACTGAAGGGCCTCTGAATTATTTGGTAAATGTTTATAATTATCACCGAAAATGCATCTCCAGCGGCGAACCCCATTTCGGGAAAAATGGGTATGTGAACAAATAAAATTCAGGAATTTGTTTTGATCCTGATCAATCCCGAAAAAGTTACAGTTACAGTTCACATTTCTATGGGAACAACGTTGGCCAAGGCGTCACTTTCCATAGCGAGTACAGTAGACCGATGATTGCCCGAATTATTTTGGCCTTAATTGGTTTATCTTGACAATAACAACATGTGGTTTCAACAGCTTGGTGATACATGCCATAGAGCTAATCCCATGCTGTGGATCTACTGCGCGAACGATTATTGGGCATGGTAATCTCACGACCTCGCCATAGTCTAGTAGGTAGTGTATTAGCTTATTAGACATAAGGCCACGGTTCAAACCCCAGGTCAGACACCGAAACGAAATATGGAAAAATATTTCATCAGCGACATCCTCTTAGCAGATTTATGTCACAAACTCTGAGAGTAAATAAAATTGTCATGAAAAATTTCTCAAAAATCTGTAGGTCCCGCCACTCATGTATAAAATTAACATACACAACATTAGTGTTGTCAGAAGCTAGGCCATAATCCTGACTGAAGGGTTGCAATTATGTATTATATTCATTAATCTCACGTATAGGTGATGTGAACCGACACGATGCGATTTGACGTCGTTAGAATTTTTATTGTGTGGTTTTATGAAGTCGCAGACATCCATTCTATCAGCTGGTTTAGCGCGAGATTCATGGAAAATTGGACATTTCAGATAAGCTCTATCAAGAGAAATTGATCAATAGATGTTTCAAATGAAATAAAAAATTTTGATGATATCTCACATACACTTTGTTTTTAATTTGAAGACAGGCATTGCTTCAAGGAAGACTCGATATATGGTCTAGGATATGAATTACATAACATACACCTCTTTAGTCAGGATTACGACCTAGTTTCTCACACCACTTATGCTGTGTGCGTTAATTTTTATACCTGATTGATGGGACCTACAGTTTAAAGTCGACTCCGAACGACAGATTTTTGAGAAACTTTTCATGGCAAATATATTTACTCGCAGAGATTTTGCCAGAAATCTGCTGAGGGGAAGTCGCCTGACCTGGGGTTTGAACCGAGGCCTCACGTCTAATAAGCCAACACACTACCTACTAGACTACGGCGATTTCAATGCATATAATAAATAAAAAATTTCCATGATGTCTCGCAAACACTTTGTGTCTTTTTTTATATTTAAAGACAGGAAATGCTTCAAGGAAAACTAGATATATGAACTATGATTTGAATTGCCCTTATAATATTTAACACAATACATTAAAACCTAATGTTCTTAAAGAAGTTGGATTTAAATTAAAATAATGCAATGAAGTTGCCGTAGTCTAGAAGTTAATGAGTTGACTTGCTAATTGAGAGTTCGCGGTTCAAACCCCAGCTCAGGCAACTCAAAAAAATGAAATAGGAAAAAAATATTTCTGTCTTCTGGCATAAAACTCTGAGAATAAGTAAATCTGCCATGAAAAGTTTCTCAAATCTGTCTTTTGTGGTCGGTTCCACCACTCATAGATAAAATTAACACACACAACTTGGGTGCTGTGATAATCTAGGTTGTTCTCTTGTAGTCAATTGGTAAATAAAAAAATTGTTTATTTTCAGATATTCCATAACCTGTTGATTTTTGTATTCGTTGGCTTTAGTAGGGTAATTTGTTAGTTTTGCCAAGCACTTGTTCATTGGATATTTCACCATATTTATTTATTTTTAAAGTGATTTTTATTACAGAAATTAAAGTATCAGAGAGATACAGAGAGAGAGAAAAGCCCAACAACATATTTAATTTTCTTGAAACTTACTTCATTAGCTGCTTTAGCCTCTAGCATTAAAAGGAGCGTTCGTAAAATGAAAAACGAAAAGAAAAAATGAAAAAAAAATTAAACAAAATGTGCTTAAAGAGATGCCAACGAAATAAGTAATTATTTTCTAAAGTAAATACTAATCTTCCTTTTTCAAAACATCTTTAGGTTTTTGCTTAACAACGAATTCCAGACTGATATGCCAAGTTCATTTCCTTGATTTGAACAATACCGCTGTAGCGAATCACACCAAACCCTAAATTTATCAGATCTCTGAATATAACCAAGCATTCAACAGAGACTTGAAGCATTAAGGAAAAAAAAAAACAGAAACCAAACTAATTTAAAAACAAAAGAAAAATGAAAAAAATAAAATAAAAATAAAATAAAATCTGAAATAATAAAATAAATATTTTAAACCCTTAAGCTTATTAATGTCATTGTTTAGCAGGAAATAAGGCAGGTAACAAAACACCTTATGGCTAAATGAGCAAAAACTTATGGTAAAAATTAAATTGCACTCAGCAATTAGGATTGTTGCTGTTATTGGTACAATTCACTGCTATGGTCTAGACTTTGGTAAAGCTGCAAGACGGAAGTTAACAATGAATGAATATGAATTAATTGCAAGAAATATATACAATATACTCGTATATGTATTATTATTTGTGTAACTTGGTTTAGAACACAAAGATGTTGAGTTCTTTTTTTTTAATATGTTTTAAGAGTACATCTGTTTTTACTATTTGGAAAGTTTATAAGTCCTAAATGGTATTGAATAACGTAATTATTTTCAAATTGCTTCTCATCTTCATTTGTAAAACAATGACGATATTTTACGATTTAATTGACCATCGGTTCTCCTGGCTTTATGGCTTCCTTACGTTCACTATAAAAATATTATTTTTCGCTGTTGATGAATTATCGACACTATGATGACAACTATTGGTGCTTATATTAAACGCTGTCCATTTTTTAATTTAAATAACAACAACAGCAACAAAGTTTGCATAAGTTTTCATCGAAATTTTTTAATTCGTTTGAGTGACCTCTGGATCATCTAATTCAGGCCAAAAGATGTTAGGTTAGGTTAGAGGACGTGTACTTGTCAATTACGACAATTACAGTACGCGGAGGTCGAATTGACCCATTGTACAACGTCCGACTTCCTTACACCACTTATGTTGTGTGTTAATTTTTATACATGAGTGGTGGGACCTACAGTTTAAAGTCGACTCCGAACGACAGATTTCTGAGAAACTTTTTCATGGCAATTTTATTTACTCTCAGAGTTTTTGCCAGAAATCTGCTGAAAGAAAGTCGCCGAAGAAATACTTTGTGTATTTTGTCCTGATGTCTGGCCAGGGGCTCGAAATCTGGCTTTACGTCTAATAAGCCAACACACTACCTACAAGACTACGGCGACTTCTAGTTCTAGATGTTGGTAATCATCAAACCCATAGAACTCGAAGTTGACAGAGAGAGACTGGCCAACGTCGGTTTCACAGACATAGGAATCAGCCTTATATCCCCAGTAAGCAGTGAGATTGCGTGATGAATTGAGCAACGATGCCATTGATTCAGAAATACAAATCATTCCTGAAGATGATTTTTCGATGAAAATTAGGGTCATTCGACAATTCCTCTAGCGCCCGTTCACATCGTTGTCTATGGTCGTTTACATTCAGTTCTGTGATCAGGTGAATTTTATAAGGGTTCAGGTCCATACATACATACATACATACATACATAATTGATCATTACAACCCTTCAGTCAGGATTACGACCTACTTTCTCACACCACTTACATATGTTGTGAGTATTATTTCATACATGAGTGGCGGGACCTACAGTTTTAAAGTCGACTCTGAACGGCAGATTTTCCAGAGATTTTTCATGGCAATTTTTTATTTACTCGGAGAGTTTTTGTCAGAAAGTTGCTGAGTGGAAGTCGCCAAAAAAATATTATTTTTCTCAAATTTTTTTTGTTCGAGATTTTTGTCCTGGGGATTCCACCGTGGCCTTACGTCTATTAAGCGAACACACTACCTTCGAGACTACGGCGACTATATGTAAATTAGTGAAAAATATCATTCCAAATTCGATAAGGAATATCATAAGGAAAATCTTAGTCTATATCATAAGGAAAATTCGTTAAGTGACGAATTGGAAGAATCGTTAAGTTGTGGACTGTGAAAAGGTGAGCGCTTGTGAACGACGCGAAATCGAAACCTCAGATTCTATTGCACACTCACATACATACATACATTTATACTATAACCAATTGGTTACTATAACCCTTTAGTCAGGATTACGACCTAATTCTCAAACCACTGATGTTTCGAACGACAGTTTTTTTTTGAATAACTTTCTATGCACACTCTTTCGAATAAATGCGATGTTTTCGACTGATCTTGCTGTTCGTCGGCGAACAAATATTGGGCGATTGCATACTAAACCAGTAGCCTTGAATTTATATACAACATTGCAAATAATCCTCTCGATATGCAGATTGCGATGATCGTAAGATGCTCGAAGCAGGCTTTGCGTTACTTTGCCCGCACAGAACAGAAAATTAAGATCAGACCGAAAATCCCTCTGCAGTAGTGTGGCAAAATAGTCAAAGCAAATGACAATTACATTGGCAGATGTAACTTCCAGAAGGTGACCCTTATCGAATGACAAAGTTCGAAAGGCCCTTTTGGAAGACCTGATAGAAAATTATGTGTATAATACAATGAATTTATAGATTTTGTTTTTTTTTTTTGCCAAACTGAAAATATCGAATATA
Source organism: Sarcophaga subvicina (assembly GCA_936449025.2). NCBI lineage: Eukaryota > Metazoa > Arthropoda > Insecta > Diptera > Sarcophagidae > Sarcophaga > Sarcophaga subvicina. The sequence goes on from OW388081.2 coordinate 33,123,026, forward strand.
AAATTTTTCCAATTATTTACGTCCCCTTTTTTCATTTATTGTTTCACTTGATAATTGTGTTTATTGCACAATATTTGTCTCCGCTTCATTGTTTATATTTATAGGCATACCATCATCGTCTGAGGAGGATTGAGATGGGACCGTCAACTAAAAGAAATTATAAAACTTTTTTAATGGGTAATTAAAGAAACACAACTTTTTATTGAATCTGACATCAAATGTACTGTTAGATTCTCCTCTGTAATCAAACGAATGTATTCAGCAATTGTAAAAGGTGTCGCAGTAAGTATGCACTTTTTAAATTTGCCGTAATTTTGGGGCATAACTCTGATATTTGGCTACTGTCCTATATATTTATTTCGATTATAGAAAACGAAGTGCAGTTTCAGTAAAACGGTGGGTATCCTGGTAGTCTAGAGTGTAATGTGCTAGAGGATTAACGTGTCGGCTATGGGTTCAATACACACCAGAGACTCTGGTCTGTCGAATAAAAAATATAATTGAGAAAACTTATTCCAAACACTTGGAAAGTCCTGTTGAAACTGCAAGTAAACTTCAAAAAATTTTCGATCGAGAAATAATGTATCAGACCAGAATGGCATTCTGAAAGTAGTTAAATAATTTTAGGAAACTAGTTTGGTTATGTAACAGTAAGATTATTATGCGTCAGTTTTGCTGTCGATGCCTTGAAAATATTGCTGCTGTAAACAGTAGCCAACAAATCGTTCAATGAAAAACATATAGTGGACAGCAAAAGTCTTAGTACGGCAATATTTTTTTTTAGCAATTTCATGAATTTTAGCCAAAAATTTTTATAAAAATTTATAGTTCATATAAGTATTTATTTTATTAATTTATTTCCATTTTATTATAAAACAAACAATATTTTAATGTTTTTCATAAAACAAGAGAAAAACAAGGAAAAGTTTCAGATGACTCCATAGGTACCCCTAAGGAGAACCCTGAGTAAATTTAAAATTCAAACGCTTAATATATGAAAATATTATCCCTTGTATTTAGTAGAATATCCCTTAAGGTCAACCCATTTGGAATTGAATATACAAGTTTTGTTTAGTGTTTTCTGGTGACATCATGAGCAAGTTTTTCGGTGGCCTTTTGTTTGAGGTTTAACGATTACGTAACCGTTCTTTCAAATGATCTCTTAAATACTCTCTTCAAGTCATATCGGGACTTTGTGCAAGAGTATTAAGCCTGTGGGGAGTTTTTTTTCAAAATATATTGCCGTGGTAAGACTTTTGCTGTCCACTGTATGTACCCAAAACAAGCAATTCTCTGGTACGAATTCTGGTGAGACATTGTGATTGGACCCTACTTGTTTTAGAAGATGAGACTGATATTGCAGTAAAATGGCACTGCAGTAAATAGCATTCGTTACACGTAGTTTCAGCAAAACCTGCTACACTGAGCGTGCCTAAACTATTTGTTGTAGCAACGACTTTTAAAACAAATTCTCTCAAGAAATTTTGATATTCATTGACTCTTGGTCGCCAGGAGACCTTTAGTTTAACGTTTAATGTTTTAATGTTTTTCTTTGGTGTTCCGTAAAATCTAAGGCTTATGCGTATAAACCAGAATCACTTCTGAAATACCAAGCATGATCGGTGAGATTCAGTAACATTTCATTTGGAGAGGTCTTGTATGTGGAAGGTAGGGTTAATCGCTTTTGAGCAATATTTTGAGTCTAACATATTGCTCAGTGACTGACACTACAGCATATAATTTAGTTAGACAAGGATGGTGGTGTAAAATATTTCAAAAATATTAAAAAAAACGATGTGTTCATATCGTCTTGTATTGTTAACAACTTGTTCCGCAAACCAGTTACTTTGCAATTATTTCCCAGATTTTTAGACTATATTTCAAGTACTTTGCCTTCTTAACAGAGTGCAAAAAGTTGTTAAATTTATATGATTTGTGTCATAGGATACCAGAGGACAATTGAATTATTAAAGAATTGTAGTATTGTACCTGTTCCATCCTTCCTGCTTTGGAATAAAATTTAATAAAATTTTAGTGGACCACATCAATTTGTGATCGGCTGATGAATGGGTCATGGAAAAGGGATTAGTATTTTCAGATCTACATATGTGACATGCTGGTCATAATGAATTCCTACAAATCTTACTTACTTACTTACTTAATTGGTTATGACAACCCTTTTGTCTGGATTACATCCTAGTTTCTCACACCACTTATGTTGTGTGTGTTAATTTTATCCATAAGTGGCAATACCTACAGTTTAAGGTGGACCCCGGACGATAGATTTTTGAGAAACATTTTATGGCAATTTTATTTACTCCCAGAGTTTTTGCTAGAAATCTGTAGAGAAAAAGTGGCAGAAGAAATATTTTTTATATTTCATTTTGTTTAAGATGGAGGTAGGAGTTGAAGCACGGGCTCTAATAAACTAGCACACTGCCTATTATTTAAATGACAGATGTTTACTTTCGGGATGCATAAATACTCCATAGAAAAATCTGTTCCGATGACAACAACAATTATTCTGAGTGTTTGTACTCTGAGTATAAAGAGCCTTGTCGAAATACTGGTTCCCAACCTCACGTAATTCATAAACAGTTTGAAGCATGACACAGATAACCTTTTATTGTAATTTCCCAATAAAATTTCTGATTGCCTCAAATTCACTTGATTTAAAAAAAGTCTTTGGCCTTCTTTATCTTCCCTTGCGTTGAGCGTACCTTTTTGTTCATACATTCTGGGCCCATTAGTGGAGTGGAAGTTTACTTTTTCGCAAGCTTATATGCCTGACTTTACAGAGGGTACTGTCTGTTTACTCTACCCAGCTGATTGAGCTCCCCAAGACAGTCCTTCCTATTTTCGTTTTGACAGCATTAGAGCACTGACTGTCAGATTGTATTGCTATATACTCCCTTTGGACCTCATAAAAAGTTGAATTAATTAGTACCGATATAAGTAAAGTTAATAAATTACTCTTCAACTTCGAGAGCATAGTTGGCGGCATTTGTCTTATACGATGTTCAGATATGCACCTTTATTGCGTAAATCGCAATTATTGAGCGCCATTATCATATAAAGTTTCACTTAATAATTGCGAAATAAATACGAAAATTGTTATAATGTTGAGTAAAACTTAAAATGCAGCACTGTAATAAGTACGTTCAGTGAGCAGATTACAATTAATCGAACTCAAAAGTCAACAATAAAACAATAAGAAAAATGTTGTTGAAACAACCAGCTGTTTTGTTAGCCAGCTGTCAAATGAATATTGAAGGAGCAGCTGAACTGCATATATTATGCCTGAACACTTAAAAAATTGTACTCAATTAACCGAATATTGACTCAATAAAGGTGCATATCTGATATATTTAGATAGTATTAAACAATATATAAAAGAGTGCCATTACGATAGGATTTTTTAGTAGTGTAACTCATAGCAAACATCATATTTCACGAAGAAAATATGAGGCCCTAAATTCAAGAAGCATCCTCCTGTGTTATACAGAAAAAGTCGGATAGTAAAATCTATTTAATGTTTACGAAAACAATTTTTTCATGTTGTTTTACAGAGTGAACTGGACTATGTTATATTATGTTGTGTACAATTGCCCCACACAATAAATATGAAATTCCCTTTATTCTATTAAATGAATTCATTTTGATTTGTCATTAAATAAAATGAAAATTTTCTATTTAAATCGACTAAATACAATTAAGCCCGTTTGTTTCTTAAGTCTTTTGTTTTTCCTTACAACACACATAATTTCCCATATTCATATAAACAAACAAAATAAACAAGACAACTTAGCACTTCCGCTTACAAACTTTATTTAAATATTTTCTAAATGCTGAAATGAAGAAGAAGAATAAAAAAACTCTTTTTTTAAATGTTAGTTTGTGTTTTTTTTTTTTTGAAGTTTAATTTTAATAAAATAGAAAAATAAAATTTTATGTTGTGAAATTTTTTTAAATCAACAATATTTAAACAAAAGTCGTCATTATGATAACAGACATACAAACAAACAAACAATAGTCGTTTACCGTTCTTCGTTAGAGAACTGTTAGAGAAAAACAAAAACTTCAAGCACTTAAATTCAGAGCTTTTTAGCAATTTTATATTGTTTAAGAAAATAAAATAAAAAAATAAGAAAAACAGCATTAAAGATGCAAAAATCTATAAACCTTTAAATTTCACAGGAATAAAGTGCCACAACACATTTGCTTACAAACAAAATTGAAAATAAAAATGTGAAAATGGAAAAACAAAAGATCTTGAATTGCAAAAAAAAAATTAAACAGAAATTCAAAACATTTATTTTCTGCAGCTATTATGTTTGTTGTTGTTGTTTTAAAAGTATTTAAAAAAATTTAAACAGAATATTATCAACACCCTACCATACCAGAAGTATTAAAAGAGAGTGTGCTAATGTTTGTAACACTTTGAAATAGTTGTACAATACATACATATGTACATACATAAGTGGCCATTACAACAATTCAGTCAGGATTACGAACCAGCTTATCACACCACTTATGTTGCGTGCGTTAATTTTATACATGAGTGGCCGGACCTACAGTTTAAAGTCGGATCCGAACGACAGATGTTAGTGAAATTTTTCACCGCTTTTGCCACAAATCTACTGAGAGGAATTCACCCAAGAAATATTTATTCATATTTCCTTTGGTTCGAGATGTCTGACCTGCGGTTTGAACCGTGCACACTACCCACTAGACTACGGCGACTTCAATACATTATAGAATGCAATTTAAATAAAAACTCGTACTAAAATATGAGTTCTTATTTTTCTTATAATTGGTTTAATTTAGAACTTCTTTCTTTTCTGGCTTTTAGGCTGCGCACTTCCTCGCCAGCTGGTCACACTAATCGTCAGGATTTTCTCAAATTGATACTTCCAATACAACCTAAGACGTGCTCTGTGTTAACATACGCTTATCCTGGCATAAAGAAACGTCCCGCCAAAACATTCTGTTCCATCCGAACCTCGGGATTTATGTTAATACGCTGAAAAATGTCCATGTCGTTGAAGAAAGTGAGGTGCCCGCTACCCAATTGCGTATTGTGGCCATAATAGGATCTCTTGTAACGACAGCACCAATTTAATTGAATTCGTACACTTAAGTTACAATTGTCCACCGTACTTCATTTACTTTCACATGTATGTGTACAGACTTCCGTTCTAAAGCAGACTTCTATTTAAAGCGGTTAAATCTCGCTTGGCATGCCCACTGAAGTTTTGAATTGTTGGCATATAAACACTTGCAGTTGGCCTTGAATTCCCTCAAAAAACATTGACAGTGATGAGTTTAATATACACATGCACGCCCATACCAAATGAAACATAAAGTCTAAAAGGGACCATAGGTTCTTAAAATGGTTTGCGAAATACAAAAAAAAAAATAAAATCAGGTCCAATAATATTTATGGAAATACTTGAGAGGTGAAAGTAGATAGTTCCTTGGTCGAACAAACTCGGTGGAAGCCTGTTGAATATCAATCCTTCAGTCAGGATTACGACCTAGCTTCTTACACTACTTATGTCGTGTGTGTTAATTTCATCCATAAGTGGCGAGACCTACAGTTCAAACTTGACTTTGAACGACAGATTTTTGAGAAACTTTTCATGGCAATTTTCTTAACTCTCAGAGTTCCTTTTGCCAGAAATCTGCTGAGAGTAAGTCACCGAAGAGCTATTTTTTCATATTTCGTTTAGTTGGAGATGTCAGACCTGGGGTTTGAAACGTTGCCTCACGTCCAATAAGAGATACAGTTTGATATTATCATCTGTTACGCCATATTTATCGTCGGTGACACATTAGTTATCTCATGCAGCTAGAAGAATATCCAATGTAAACATTTACACCCAGAAGTAGGTGCAGGAAAATTTTCATCAAATCAAATCAAATAAACTACACGGGTACAGTATATTTTCGTAATTCTTTATCCTTTTGTAACTTTCAGCAAAAATTATTCCTATAAGTGCATAACGGCTAATACTTTGTTCAGATATGCATTTTTATTCAGTCAATATTCGGTTAACTGAGTACAATTTTTTAAGTGTTCAGGCATAATAATATACGCAGTTCAGGTGCTCCTTCAATATTCATTTGACAGCTGGCAAACAACAGCTGATTGTTTCAACAACATTTTTCTTATTGTTTTATTGTTGACATTTGAATTCGGTTTATTGGAATATGTTCACTAAACATACTTATGACAGTGTTGAATTTAAAATTTTACTCAATATTATAAAAATTTGCGTATTTATTGCGCAATAATTTATTGAAACTTTATATGAAATATTGAGCTCAATAATGGCGTTCAGTAATTGCGATTTACGCAATAAAGGTGCATGTCTAACCGTATTAGGGTATCATGTATTCGCACAGGTGGCTTTAAAATTATTCCTGTGTTTTTTTTTTTTTTTTTTTTTTTTTGGGGAAAAGAAAACCTAAAAAGTATTATATTTAGTACAAAGTACAATTATGGCAAAGTTTATGATAACATTTTTATTTTTATTTAACTTGAATCTATTTTCTTATTGTTTTTTCTCTTTGAGGAACAGAAGTGAAACTCCCAAAACAAACCCATAAACTTATAACAATACAATGGGGTTTCTTTTTACATTCGTAAAGAAGATGTTCCCATAAAGGCAACACAACGCGACAACTTCCTCAACTATTAAATGGTTGGAGAAAAACTACAGCCAAGACATACAAAGATACAGAAATACAAATGTCAGAGATAAGAAAAGTGTTAAGAGCTGCTAATAATTAACAAACTTGTTAAGAGTACATTGTTGTTGTCGGTGTAGAGCAGAACGGCAGAATACATTTTCATATTTTCTTTATGTATTTAATTTGTTAATAAGGGGTTGAATGAAAAGATTCTCATTTAAAAATTAATTTATCAAAACTAAGGCATTGTGAAGGTTATAAAATTATTATCATATATTGTATACATACAGACATACATACATACATATGTATGTATTCTTGGCAAGTAAATTAGTTGATAATGATATTGTGCTGTGAGATAGGAAAACATTGTAGTTATGTTCAGTATTATAACGTATCATTACCAGCTCGTAAAGGGAAAACACTACACATTTTCGCCATGGTTATTGTAACCAAAATGGTAGGCCATATAGAGACGACGGCAGCCCATGCTAAGTCACCGCGAATAAAGTGAAATATTGAAACATATTTATTTAGAACTCGTACGAAACTTCATATCAAAAGGAAACTTGGCTACCTTTCCGCCTGCGTATTCTGAGTGCCGCATTTCAATTTTGAACACTTTAAATATTCTCTTCAGATTCGGCCAAACCGTAAAAACTTTGATGGTCATATGCTAAATACTTCCCAGTCTAATCCATTTAATTATTACAATAAATAAACACCATCATCATTAGCTAAAGTCCTCTGGAAAACTAAAAAAATACATTCTGAAAGAGACGGGTGTAGACTTTAAGAACAGAACAAAATTTTAAGTGAAAATTACATTTGATAGGTAGAGGTTGCTGTCGATCCAAAGGTGGCCACATGGGGCCCATTGTGATGCCATAGTTTCCTGATGGAACTTCTCGGAACTTCTGATGAAGTAGCTTAGACTGCCAATGTCAACATTTCACAATTCCTTCAGATCATCCATATAGTAGGCATTACTTCACCGTTTTATCGTGTGATTATAGTGCCGATTATGTATACAGTAGCTGTAGAACGGTCTTCCCATCTATTTACTTTATCCCTGTAGCATCTGCAGAAATTGTTTTGTACGATGTTGAAGATCAATGGAAGTCGCCTTAGTCTAGTAGATAGTGTGTTGCCTTATTAGTCATAAGAAGTCGCCGTAGTCTAGTAGGTAGTGTGCCGGCTTATTAGACGTAAAGCCAGGGTTCGAGCCACAGGCCAGACATCAAGACAAAATACAAAAAGTATTTCTTCGGCGACTTCCTCTCAGCAGATTTCTGGCAAAAACTCTAGGAGAAAATAAAGTTGCCATGAAAAGTTTCTCAAAAATCTGTCGTTCGGTGTCGACTTTAAAATGTAAGACCCGCCACCCATGTATAAAACCAATACAACACAACTAATACACAATACAAGTGGTGTGAGGAACTGGGTCGTAATACTGACTGAAGGGTTGTAATGACCAATTATGTATGTATGTATGAAGATCAATACGATTCGCATGCGTGCTCGTTATACAATGTCCAAAAATTACTAGGCATGTATTTGCAGTTTATACAGACTTATTGTACACCATCAATCCAGTTTGGCCAGAATTTTTGAGCCGTTCTATACGTGTTCAAACCTTTCCATCTATTGCTGACAGAATCCACGATGGCATTGTTAGCTTACGCGAGGAGAATTTCAGCGATTTCTAAATCTTGAATCGTGAGAACTGCGTGGTGTTTAACCACTATTATCAGCGAGCCAGCATTATGTTCATGAGAAAAAATCCAACTGTTTTTACGACAACTAGTCTATTTATCTAATCTGCAATCACATGCACATACATACATAATTGGTTATTACAACCCTTCCGACAGGATTTCGTCCTAGCTTCTTACACCACTTATGTTGTGTGTGTTAATTCTTTACATGAGTGACGGCACCCAGAATTTAAGGTCAATTCCGGTGGACAGATCTTTGAGAAACTTTTCTGGTAATTTTATTTAGTTTCACAGTTTTTGCCAGGAATCTTCCATCACATAGCAGTGAATTATTTACTGCTGTTGCTTTTACTTTCTAAATTTCACTCTATTTCTTGTCCTCTGTTTGTTTGTTCTACCTAATCCTGCCTAAGTTTGATTTATTTTACAAAAAATATTTCAGCTGCGAGATATCGAATTTAATATTAAAAAAAATCCTTTGCGGTCAAACGAACATCTTGATTTTATATTTAAAGAACACAGGCTTTGCTCATCTTATAAAACATTTAATCAATTTAACGAATTAAAGAAGGGCAATAGCTCATAACTGCTTCTAATGCTGGACAATATTTTGCATCGTTTAAGATGAGCTACTGGTGCACGTGTATTAGAAATTGTGCTGATTTTTAAAAAACACTTTTTAACAGTTCATTCCTTTTTAAAGCATTTGCTTTAAATCATAATTTGTTTTGTTGTTGTTTGATTCCATTACAAGCATTTGATACGTTTGATATTGTTTCGCCAATTTGCTATACCACACCATGCCATACCATACGTGTTCTTATGCAGGTAATCTAATGATAATTACGTGCTTATATAAGTTCTAAGCGCAATTAATTAATATTTTATGTTCTTGCATTAATTCTTGTGTTCGATTATAATTTCAAAAGAATTACAATTTTAATGGGTTTACTAGAACAAATCGCAGCAAATATACATACGAGAGAGAGAAAAAAAAGACTACAAATTAGATTTACTCGTACATGTTGTTTATCAAACATGCAATACTTATGGGGTAAGTAATGTGTATGCAAATCAATTTTAAGTTCAATGGGTGTGGTGCCTTCATACATACATGCATTCATAACAGTGAAATATTTGCTGGAAATTAAATACCCATACAAACCCCAGCTTAGATACGGAGATTCAAAACGCCATACAGATGTTAGCGTCCATATATAGAACGTACCCACATATTTTCAAGCAATTATTGTTTTACATCTTAAAGAACAAACGGTATTTATGCCGTTAATAGTTTAAAATATTAAAAAAAAAAAACGACAACGACAACGAGAACAACAGCAAGAGTGATCGATTAAATAGAAACTATTTTGGTTTTCAATTTAAAATAAATAAATTTAAATTTGATTTCAAGAGGCCATAATGCAACACGTAAAACTCTATTAACGGCTCAAGTTGTTCTTTTAAAAATAAGAATACTTATGTCTTCAGACTTGAATGTACTTTGTAGGTGTCAATGCCTGGTAATTTGTTCTAATTGCTTTATAGTTTATCTCGTAAATTAAAAATAAAAAAACAAATTTTAATTGAATCTTTCAAAAGCGGTGACATTGTAGGTGTTCTGTTTACAAATGAGCCATTTGTTATTACCCTACACCGTTTTTAGTGGAAGGAGAGCATTCTGCCTGTGCTAATATGGTATGAAACATCTTAGAAACTAGTTTTTTAAATTAATATTTCAATAAAAAATAAAAATGTTAAGAGCAGTTTTATGATTTCATTTGTTTTCATTGTAATTCATACCATAAATGGCCCATTTGATTACGATTATATTAGAATCCATCATCGTTATTTTATTTTGGCATTTTTTTAGAGTGAGGCTTCCTAAAGGGTCAAAAATCCTTTAGTTAAAGTTTTGTTAGAAAAATGGCAGAGAAAGAATACTAAGGATACTCAACTCATAAACGGCCACATAATCGCTAAGGTTATAATTTTTAAATTCCAGCCTCAACATGAAACCGCATAAATTGTATAAACAATCTCGTGAAGATAAAACTACAGATTGAATAATAATAAATCAATGGTTCATATCCAAGCTTGACTCTGAAGTCCATTGTGCATTCGTTTATTGTGTATCCGATATAGTCTAGTATATAGTGTGTTGGCCATGACGTGAGGCCATGGTTCCAACCCCACGTCAAACAGGTCGTTCACAAGAACACAGCTTTTCATAGACCACAACATGGCGGAACAATTTACCCAGAAACTGAAGGGAAAGCTGCCATGGTCTAGTAGCTAGTGCGTTTGCTTATTAGACGTGATGCCACGTTTCAAACCCCATGTCAAAAATCTCAAAAATAAAAAACGAAATATGAAAAAATTGCTTGGGCGACTTCCTCTCAGCCGATTTCTGGCAAAAACTCTGAGAGTAAATAAAATTGGCATGAAAAAGTTTTCAGGAATCTGTCGTTTGGAATTAACTTTAAACTGTAGACTCTCGCCGCTCGAGTATAAAATTAACACACACACAACATACGTGATGTGAGAAGTTGGATCGTAATCACTTGATTTTCTTAAAAAAATCCTCTAAAGTTAACATACTTCAGTTCTTTTTTAAAAGAACACGCCATATATTCTGAACTCAGGATCAATTCACCTAATGCCGGAATCATGTAATGCTTAAGATGAAGCCACTAAATTTCGCAATGAGCGTTCTCTTACCGTTCTCAACTCACTTATTTACTTAATTGGTCATTACAGCGCTTTAGTCTGAATTGCAACGAAACTTTTCACATTGCCATGTTAGGTGTGTTATTTATAACCACGAATGCCGGGATGTAATTTTTTAACGTCGACTGCGAACGGCTGATTTGCGAAATTTTTCATGCCAATTTTATTTTCTTTTCAGGGTTTTTTGACTGTACATTACTGAGAGAAATATTTTTTGTTTTCATATTCAGTATGAGCTAGGGTTTGAACAATGGGTTCTTGTCTAATAAGCCAACACACTACGTACTAGACTATATGTCGATGATTACGAACTTCTTTTAGTCTGAACTACTGGATGATCTTGATACCAACAAGATGTGTATGCAACAGAACGGCGCTCTTGCCATATTGTATATTTTGCACGAGCGCTTTAAGGTGATGGTCTTCGTACATAATATACATAATTGGCGATTACAACCCTTTAGTCAGGATTACGGCCTAGCTTCTCATAACACTCATATTGTGTGTGTTAATTTATATGAGTGGTGGGACCTACAATTTAAAGTTGACTCCGAACGACAGATTTTTGAGAAACTTTTCATGGCAATTTTATTTACTCTTGCCAGTAATCTGCTGAGAAGAAGAAAAAATATTTTTTTTCATATTTCGTTTTGATGTTTGACCTGGGGTTTGGAACCGTGGCCTTACGTCTAATAAGCCAACACACTACCTACTAGACTATGGCAACTTCGTACATGGAAGTAGTATAAAGTGGCCACTAAGATCGTGTGATTTGATTCCGTTAGAATTTTTCTTATGGAGTTTGTTTATGTCGCAGGGGTAGGGGAATGAGTCACAAGATACAGTGGTACGCAAGGCCAACATAACCAATGCTATCGATCAGCCTGACAAACTGATTTATTCTTTGCTTTCAAATAAAGAAAAAATGTCAATATGTACTTCGTTTTTTTTTTTTACTTAAAGACAGGAAGCCTTAAAAATAGCGCAACAAACGCGTATAAATACTTGTGTTAATATTTCTAATTTTTGAAATATAATCTCTTTAAAAAAACAACAACAACAAAAATTTTTTGATCACAATTAATAGTGTCGACTTAATGTCAATTACAAACAATTCAATTTTAATTGCTTTCTTTTTACTCCAATTTGTAGCATTTAAGATTACATTTTTTATTTTTCTCATGCCCATCTATGGCTTCGTGGACCAACCCACATAATCAATAAAAAATAAAAATAATAGTCAAACAATTAACATTTCTTTTGATTTTTAATTGATCTTACCATTTGCAAAAGTAATTGACATGTGCGTGACATTTCGTAAAATTTATTTCGTTTTTTTTTCTCATTCTGAAATATTTTTGCTTAAATAAACATGAGTTTTTTTTTTTGTTGAATTTTTTTCGCCAGTTGTGTTGTTAAAATATTTTACGTTAATGTTTAATATTTTGACAGATTTCAGTTAAGATTTTGACATTTTGATATGATGAGTTCATTAAATGTTTTTGTCAGTTTTTGGAAGTATATTTTTCAGTTTGATCGATTTTAGTCTTGAAGTGCTTATAAAAAAACAAAACTTTGATGTTTATTTTGGATATTTTATTCTCTTTTTGTTTTGTTTTTTGTGTAAAATTGCGTTTAAAGACATTTTGGTGAAGAGATTATGAGCACGTTTTTGAATTCATTATACTTTCGTGTTTGTTTCTTAAGTCTTTTGTATTGCTAACACATTAAGTGCATTTAAGCCAGCAGAATTTTGGAAATGACACAATAAAATTATATTAAATATTGCAAAAATAATTTTTTGTTTATAAATACGCCACCTTCTATTTATAAATACACCTTCGTTTTATTTAGCCATCTGGGTAGGTATGTTAATGGGGATGAGACAATAATAGGGGCTCAAAATCTCATGCCTTTCGGCATACGTCGAATCCATCAAGGCGACTTGTTGCAGTTGTTAAGAAGTGTACCATTCGTCTAATATATGTACCATATACCATGCCTTTCTGATTCAAAGGTACATGAGGGGCAAGTGGTGCCTTAAAGATAATAGTAAGTGAAATTAAGTCGCTTTTAATTGGTCTTAATTTACTCATGATTTTTGTTTCATCAGAATCGCTACAGAATAGCCTTGCACTTCTTCCAGTTGCGTCATTATGACACAATAGATATGCGAAGCGAAGTTTTCACCCAATTTTGCACCCTGGTTTCGAAAGCATTAACTTAGACATCATACATACATACATAATTGGCCATTACAACCCTTCAGTCAGGATTACGGCCTAGCTTCTCACACCACTCATGTTGTGTGCGTTAGTTTTATACATGAGTGATGGGACCTACAATTTAACGTCGACTCCGAACGACAGAATTTTGAGAAACTTTTTCATGGCAGTTTATTTTACTCTCAGAGTTTTTGCCAGAAATCTGCTGAGAGGAAGTCGCCGAAGAAATATTTTTTTTTTTCATATTTCATTTTTGATGTCTGACCTGGGATACGAACCCGGGCTTTACGAATAGTAAGCCAACACACTACCTACTACACCACGGCGACTTCAACTTAGACATCCTGTAGTGTAATTCAGCATTTAACGACCATCCCACCTTTGTGTTTCAATTAGTGTCTCTGGTTAAACTAATTCCACTGCGATACACTGCCTGTGCTGCCTCATATCGCAACTGTATCTCAATTAATCATATCAGGAGCACTGTTCCCAACGCTTTTGTAGGTGCTGTTCTCATCACGTCGCTTATCCCTAAAGGGTTAACTGACTTATATATAATATTGGGCATTCTAGGCCTCTCTTAGATCACAGTAGTGGAAACGTATTCCAATTGATGACGGTACTTATTCGGCTCTAGCTGATTGAATATTACTCCCGACGAATTAAACTACATACATATATAATGCAACAGCTGTGTTCTAACATGGAGACATCTGTGGAAAGTTACTTGTTGCTATGAATAGCTCAGGTATCTCAATGTGATTAAATGTAATTGACATGTACAGGTCAATTTGCTGTTGTAGATGTCTTATGACAAGACTTAATGCGTACACCATTCAATAAAAAAAACGAGGGTAAAAGTAAGAGAAGAGTAAGAGGGTAAAATCTGTCCCATTCTGTTCTGTAGTCTACCACGCAATTTGACTAAAATCTTAAAATTGGCTGGACACTGTTCAGAGTTCGACTTCAGGCAAATACATTTAAATGAGTCGCAAATATTAGTGTATGACATATGACATATGCCCAGCTTGTACTTTTTCAAATTTATTTCTGTTCATTAAAATAACATTTCAGTTTCAAGTCGTCATATGTAGATGTTTGGTGTATTGTAGAAGTTTCTAGGATGATAGGGTTGCCATGTATCGTTGCCAAGAACGCTCTATTTTGATATGTATTAGATGCAGTTTCTTTCTTCAAGAGGTGGCATTACCTGTTCTTTCTTTGTTCTCATTTGTTGATGCCTCTGGCTGAAGAACATTTTATTTAAGGGATTTGAAATCAATTGAGAAAGGAAAACAATGCTGAAAAATTTTTTGACTTCTGCCGAGTTAGAACCAGGAATATTTAAGTTTGTAGGCAAGCTCTTTAAGTATTACAACACTTCAAGGCCCTTCTTACTGGTAGTAAATTTAAAAAAACTTTGAGTAAATAAAATCGCCGCAGAAGTTGCCATAGTCTAGTAGGTAGTGGAGCTACGGTTGAAACTCCAGGTAAAACATCTCGAACAAAACGGCGGCTTCCTCTCATTAGATATCTGGCAAAAATTTTGTGAGTGAATAAAATTGCCATGAAAAGATTTTCAAGTAAAACGAAGTCGACATTAAACTGTAGATCCCGCCACTTATGAATAAAATTAATGCACACAATGTAAGTGGTGTTCAGATGTTAAGCCGAAATTCAGGCTTAAGGATTGTAATGACCAACTATGTATGTAGTATGTTTAAAAAAAAATTTTCAAAACCGATTTTACACTGTTGGCCCTACTACTTATGGATATAATTAACACACACAACATAAGTGGTGTTAAGAAACTAGGTCAAATGCTGACTGAGGGGTTGCAATAGCCAATTATGTATGTATGTATGTATGTATGTATGCATGTAAATAAAATCACCCCAAAAAGTCTATCAAAACTATTATACGAAATCGATCTTACATTGTTGGTGTAATGGATGTTGTAGGAAGTTTGGTTGTAAACCTGACTAAAGGATTGTAAGTACGTAAGCATTCATATCCCTAAGCGGACTGTATGTGCTTTAATAAAATATCACTGTGAAAGGTCTCAAGAGAGTAATTGATCTCACAGATAAAAGTTATTCACTTTTTTTTGTGGACATTTTCAAGGTAAAATCTTTATAGAGGACTTAATCGACTATAACTTTCTTACCTCAATAGTTTAATAATAAACGTATGTATGTGTCTGTGTGTGTGTTGTATAAATAATTTATAAACTTCTTTCCCAACATGAATTACAAATTGCATTTAATTTAGTGGCCGTCGTCATTGTATTTCATGCCTTTAATAATAATATGTGGCAGTTATTAAGACATTTACTTTTTCCATCCATCAAACTTAATTGAAATGTTATTTATTATGTAATATTTATTAATAATATTAAATACAAAATCAATTAAAGTTTAAATAAATTCATTTCCAAACAAAGTAAACACAAGAAATTATTAAATTCAATTCGTATGTGTAATTATTTCATTTCAAATAAGAAGTCAAAACAGAAAAAAAACACACGCAAAAAAAATTTCTAAAGAAATACGACCAACTAAAAAGGCCTTACAAGGCATGCAATAGTTTTTCAAATTGCTTCAAACAAAATTCAATTCCTTTAACCAATAAGCACAAGCTAGGAGAATAATATTTTGTAAAACAATGGTCCTTGCGTAATAGATTCTCAATTTAACAATTTTAAGACATGTTTGATGATTGTTGAACACCTTTGTGTGAATATGGTATTAAAAATTAAATTTTTGCTAATTTTAGTTTATTACGCCACATAAATTAGTTGGTCACGTATTTTAAGCCACCATCAACGTTTTTTTTTTTACGTGAGTTCATTAAACCATCCAGACGTCTTACACCATAGCAACAATAATAATAACTGTAACAAAAATAGCAACAATAACAATAACAACAACACAATTTAAACCAAAAAAAAAGCAAAAAAAAAATATAAAAAACCAAACACTTATATTACACACTAAACAATGTATTATTCTTGTATAAATAATAATATTTAACAAATAAAAAAAGAGTACAAATAAAAAACCACAACGATTTTATAAAATTAAAGAAGAAAAAAAAAAGAAAAATGAAATAAAATAATCAAGAAGTATAATTTACAGGTGTCTGTATCTGTAAATCAACAGATGTATGCGTCCAAAAATGTCTAAACACTTATACTCATACATATACATACAAACACACACACACACACACACACACACAAACTAGTATTGGGCAGCAAAAGACAAGGCATAAATACCACTTTATAATTAGAGCAGAAATTCTGACGTTTCTATTTCAATTTCCACTTGTTTCTTTGATTTTTTCTTTTTTCGTTTTTCTTCATACAATTTATTTATTCTCTTCATATAAATATTTGGTTTTTGATTAGATACCCTACACCAAAGCGAATGGCAGGCATTATTGTATAAGAAGTTAAAAGTTTTCCTTGAATGCAATAGTATTTGATTTCTTTTTCCTCCTACGCTTTAAAAATTTCATTAAAAATCTCATTCTTAAAAACATCAAAAACTAATTGAATTCTTAAAGAACAGTTAAAGGTTATGTTAGGTTAGGTAGGTAGGTAGGTAGAGGTGGCTGCCCATCCAAGAAAAATTTTTCTTGTTGATGGACACACTTAGGCCGCATTGGGCCCATTGTGCTACCACAGTTTATGTTAGGTTAGTATTGAGGACGTGTACTTGTCATTGGGACACGTACAATACCCAGAAGTCCAAATAACCCATCGCAAATTCGTCGTAGAAGAACAGGAGGATACTGAAGGAGATACATACATAACATAATTGGCCATTACAACACTTCAGTCGGGATTTCGGCCTAGCTTCTCATACCACTCATGTTGCGTGTGTTAATTTATACATGAGTGGCGGGACTTACAGTATAAAGTCGACTCGGAACGAAAGATTTCTGAGAATCTTTTTCATGGCAATTTTATTTACTTTCAGACTTTTTTCCAGAAATCTGCTGAGAGGAAGTCGCCGAAGAAATAATTTTTGTATTTTGTTTAAAGTCTGGCCTGGGGTTTGAATCCTGGCTTTACGTCCAATAAGCCAACACACTACCTACTAGACTACGGCGACTTCTGAAGGAGATAGGGCAATAGAAAAACGTGAAGAGGTAGGAAAGGAAGCATATTAGAGAAGGATATTTCAACTGTAGGTCCCGCCACTCATGAGTGGTGTGTCAATCTAGGCCTTAATCCTGACTAAATGGTTATAATGGCCACTTATGTATGTAAATTCGTCATAGAAGAGCGGGAGGATATTGAAGGAGATAGTCGCCGTAGTTTAGTAGGTAGTGTATTGGCTTATTGGACATGAGGCCTCGGTTCAAATCACAGGTCAGACATCACCAACAAAAAAAAATAAATATATTAAGAGAATATTTCTGGCAAAAACTCTGTGAGTAAAATAAAAAATTCGCATGAAAAATTTTCTCAAAAAACTGTCGTTCGGAATCGACTTTAAACTGTAGGTCCCGCCACTTACGTATAAAATTAAAGACACACAACAGAAGTGGTGTGGGAAAGTAGATCGTAATCCCGACTGAAGGGTTGTAATGGTCAATTATGTATGTACGTGTGCACAAACACACAACCTATTAAGGGTGGGACAGTTGCAGAGTAGATGTTCGTGTAACCTGAAATAGTCCAGCTGGCATCTTTTCCATATCCTTTTCAGCAATCTATTCTCGCAGTGCCCTGTAATGAAATTAATAACTAAGCTCAGGCTAGCCCTATCTAAGTCTAACAGCAAAACTGTTCTATCACTGGCTGTAACAGGCCATAGTCTTCTAGAGACATAACATCTCGGTCTATCTCCCCAACGCCTCCGCTCGTTCTCCCTGAGCCATCCAGTGATGAGGCCGTAGAAGTGGCAGATTGGGGAATCAGGACCAACTATCAAGTCGCTTTCAGAAAGCAACTTATGTAATTTGATGAAAATTAAGAAGATAAAAAAATCTTTAAACCACGTTTAGAAAAGCTGCTGGTCAGTTTAATATAGTTCTCCATGAAAGGCTCTAGAAGCTGGAAAACGTCAAACCGAGATTCCCTAAAGGAGTTTCATTCGCAAAGTTTGGTCAATATTCGAGCCAAGCTTTGATAACTAGAGAGACTAACGAGACTAAGTAACAAAAATAAATGAAGTAATCTGGAAGCTACATATGCTTTTAAAAGAGTGGCTATTTTGTGATATACAGATGAATTAAAAACGAGTCTTGGAACACCAGCAAAAGTTTCTGATACCAGAATGATAAACTCTGAGCCCATGGAGAAACTCGCAAAAGTCTATGTCATCGAAAGATATGCTGAATTTAACTTAGATGGAGGCATAAAAGAAAGCTCATAGCAACACAATGGGACAGTCAGGCCGACAGTCGAGCACTCAGCTCTTACGAGCTCTTAACTCAAGGATAGTATGAGGCTATCAGGGGAAACTGAATCAGATAGATTTTGAAAATAAGGTTACTCTCTGCTGGGTGCTGGCTGGGTGGGGCGTTTGGTGGGGAGAGAGATTTTTAAAATACAACGTGCAAAACCTGTGAAGATAATACAGTCGTGGAGCCTGTGAGATATTAATACATTTCAGAAGGCAACGCCTAGAAATTTGTCCAGGAAATACGTTTAAAGCAGACATTTTAGGGATACCCTATTAAATATGAGGAAGTCGCCGTAGTCTGGTAGGTAGTACATACATACATACATACAGAATTGGTTATTACAACCCTTCAGTCAGGATTACGACATAGTTACTCACACCACTTAAGTTGTGGAGTTAATTTTATACACGAGAGGCGGGACTTACAGTTTAAAGTCGACTCCGAACGTCAGATTTTTGAAAAACTTTCCATGGCAATTGTAGTTACTCTCAGAGTTTTTGCCAGAAACCTGCTGAGAGGAAGTCGCCGAAGAACTCAAAGACTCAAAGTATATATATATATAACTAACTATAACTATATATATATATATATAACTATGCTTTTGATGGATACGAGCTTGAGCTTGTAGATAACTTCCTGGATCTAGGAGTTCTACTTGATCCCAAACTAAATTTTATCCCGCACATAACTATGACTGTAAATAAAGCTAGAAGCGTTCTTGGTTTTATAAAACGGTGGGCAAAAGAATTTAACGATCCTTATGTTACTAAATCGCTCTACACATCTCTTGTAAGGCCTATACTCGAATATGGTTCCATAATATGGGATCCTCTATATAAAAAATATTCCGACGTCATCGAATCTGTACAAAAGCAATTTCTGATGTTTTGTCTCCGAGGACTGAATTTTAATCCTACAAGTTTACCTTCTTATTCAGCCAGACTAGCTTTAATTAAACTTCCGACACTTAAAAGCCGCAGAACTATGTTAAATATCTCATTCATATTCAATGTAATTACTGGTGATATAGGCTCCAGTTTTTTAATCCATAATATCACGTTTAATGTTCCTCAACGTCCGTCACGTCATTTTTCCCCATTATCAATACAATTTTTTAGATCCAACTACGCTGGTGCTGATCCAATAAGGAGAATGTGTAAAGAATTTAATAAATTGTATATGCTAATAGATTTTTCGTCATCAAATAATGTTATAAAGAATAATGTAATTGTGTATTTGAATTCATAGTTTTTAAAATTGATATAAATTTAAATTTACAATTGTAACTTTAATAAATTGCCTGCAAGGAATATTTCCATAGGCAAATAAAATAAATAAATAAATAAATAAAATAATTATTCAAAATCCTAACATGTAAAGCCTGTGAGGATGAGAATGAAAATGAAAAATGCTGTCTGTTTCTTTTGGCAAAAAAAGTTAATTGGATTAGAAGCTTGAGCATGACCAACATTTATCTAACAAAGATCTAAACTGCATAAGGTACTAACGAATATACGGTGTACAGACCTACATATTTTATAGCATTTTGCCGTTACTCAAGCCGGTATAATAGAAAAGTAAGTTCCTGCTTGAAAAGTAAGTTTCCTAATGGAAAGATTTGTGACAATTTGTGACAACTTGTGCGGGAAACATTGATTGGATAGTGAATAGCTAAGTGGTCGAGTAATTTTTAATATAGGACAGACAATTTGATCAAAGCAGGAAAACAAATAATATCACAGTCTAGGTTTCTGATGTGTTTAAACTTAGTTAGCAATTCATTTAGAGTACTTCGAGTAATTATGGAGTAAGGTAATTGTTTAAAACATAAAATATAGGGTATTTATATGTTTACTTATAACTACCAGCTGATGTTTTTTTTTAAATATTTTATTATAAGTTTTTAGTTTGATTTTAAAACACAAACGTTAAAGTATACATAGAAGTGGCTAAGAAAAGTGACGTTTTGATTGAGTGATTGGCATGAAATGAATTACAAATTCTTCATTACACTTTAAAGCAAAAGAATAATAATAAAATAAATATAAAAACAAAAAGACAAGAAATAGAAAAAAAATGGAAATAAAAAATAAATTGTACTGAATTTGAGGTCTGCAATAAAATGTTCATTTGCACAGACATGAATTGTAACAGAAATAGAAAATATAACGTTTTCTATGTTTGTATGCATGTGCTTGTGTACTTTTTTTGTACACTTTATATTAAAGAAACCTCACGAATAAACATAAAAAATAAAACTTAAGTATGAATGAAATTTTTAATGAAATACAAGTAAAAAAAACCATACGACAGAGGCAGTGTTTTTTTTTCTTTTTTTATAACACAACTTTGCCAACAGTTGGGGAAAACACTATGAAGTGAAAAGGAATATAAAAAAAAGCAAAGAAAAAACGACAAAACTTAACAGCTTAAACACAAATAGCCAACCCACCACCATCGAACAATGCTTGAGCTTGTGAAAGAAGGTGTTAAATTTCAAATTGTATTTATTTTAATACAGGCTATACTATGCCATACCATACCATACCATACCATACCATACAGTTACAAGTTCCGTATACACTATAAAGTGTACGTGTGAGCATGTTTCCATTAGTAGATGTCTTCTGTATTGTTTGAAATGTTATGATATGTTTGTATGATTTTGATATGTTTGCTAATTTGTGAGTTTTGTTAAGTGAACATCTTTCCACCCAGCCATCCAACCATCCAGCTAGTCATTCATTCATTCATTCATTCAGTCATCTATACATACGTCTGTCCACCCAACTGTCAGTCTGCTGGTCTATACCTGTGTTTGTGTGTGTGTGCTTTCGTCTTTGTCTCAACTTTAAGTCTTAAGATTTTGTTTGATGTTTTGTTACTGGTTTATTGTTACACTTTGTTGTTGCTTTTATTATTATTATTGTTGTTGATTTTTTTCTTAATAAATATTTTCCTTCTTTTTTTATTAAAACATTTTTTTCTTTTCTTTTTTTTTGATTGTAAAATGCAAGCTGGTGTTATTTTTTTTTTTTTGCTTCTTTCCACAACTTCTTGAGCACAATAACGGTAAGCAGCCATTGGAACTTATTGTAATATCATCATCAGATATGTATTGTTTATGAATATTATATTATTTATCACAAAGAAATAAACAAAAAACAATAACAACAACAAAAACAAATATAGGTTGGTATGGGAAATTAGTAGGTTTTGCTAAGAAAAAAAAATACAAGAAAAAAACAAACACAAGCATATGAATTGTTTTGAAATTTCTCTCGTCTCATCGTTACAGATGTGTAAAAATGTGTAGAAAACAAAAACAAACATATTTTTTCTTTTCTTAATTTAAATATGTATCGTAGCTTCTATAATATACATTTATACATACCTACCTACATAAATATTTACTTTAATTTAATGAATGAATATCTGTATGGAGAAAAAAGGCTCATAAAATTTCCCTTGTATTCCCATCAAAACAAAAATTTCATTCATCTTTTTTTATGCCCCGAAACCCACAAGACAATTAAAATCTTCATAATAGATCATCCATTATAATCTTGGTTGTTTGAATAGTTTTAAAAATTTAAATGTCAATAGAAAAAATCAAATTAGTTTATGGCCTGTTGTAAAGAATTGAAAAAAAATTGTTTTTTTTTTGGGTGAAATTTATGGTAAAAATATTTTGTTTTCGCATTAGCATTTGTGAAATAGGCCTCTGATGTGTTAAATTCATCGTGTTTTTTATCACATTTTTAGATACAAATATTTACTCACTTCAATATTGTAAAAAATCTTAAACTATCTGTATAAATATGTGAGATCTTCCAATAGGGACTTCTGAAATTTGTTAGATGATAACTTCCAGCTTATTAAACCTACATCTTGCAAATTAATGATAGGAGAAGTAACATAGTGGTGGAGTGGTATAGTAGATAAAGTGATTGATTACAAACAGGATAGAAGAGAATAGAAGTCGCCACTGTTTAATAGTTAGTATGTTGGTCTAGTGACAAGTGCCATCTCGAACAAAACAATATGTGAAAATAAATTTCCCCTTAGCAGTCTTCTAGCAAAAACTCTGTGAACAAATAAAATTTGGCGTGAAAGGTATATCGAAAAAATGGCGTTCGTAGTCGGCATTAAACTGTAGCACTCCCAATTATTGACAACACAAAATCAGAAATCGCCATACTCATGGTTTAAACCGCAGATTAGACATCTCCAACAAAATAGAATATGAATAAGAATTTCTTAGGCGACAGCCTCTTATTTATTCAGTCTCCTTCTAATCACATTCAAGGCATATAACATTCAACAATACCTGCAGATAAATTTTTTATTTAACAAAGTAGGTACTCTGTTCGGTCAATGTCCTACCGAGAGATTTATTCACAATGTTGAGAACAAATTGGAATCCAACGGAACACAAAATCCACCTAAAACACCGCCGATGTTTGTGAAGGTGTGCAATAGAATCCAAAGCAAAAATTCATCTCAGCCAGGCACTGAATTCAAACATTTCTTCGGCGACTGCCTCTCAGCGCATTTCTGGCTAAACTCTGACAGTAAAAAAATTTACATGAAAAAGTTTCTCGAAAATATGTCGTTTGGAATTGACTTTAAACTGTAGGTCCCGCCACATACATAATTGGTCATTACAACCCTTTAGTTAGGATTACGACCTAGTTTCTCACAAAATTTATGTTGAGTGCGTTAATTTTATACATGAGTGGCGGGACCTACAGTTTAAAGTCGACTCCGAACGACGGATTTTTGAGAAACTCTTCATGACAATCTTATGCCAGAAATCTGCTGAGAGGCAGTCGCCGAAGAAATATTTTTTTCATATGTTCGTTTTGATGTCTGACCTGGAATTTTGGCCGTGGCCTTAAGTCTAATAAGCCGGCACTACCTACTAGACTACGGCGAAGACTACAGGCCTCGCCACTCATGTATAAAATTAACAAACGTAACATAAGTGGTGCGAGAAGCTATGACCTAGCCTCCTGACTGAAGGTTTGTAATGACCAATTATGTGACTATGTATGTATGTATGTATGTTTAGACCAATTAAAAATGGTAAATAAATGTCTCCAATATCCTCTAAATATTCCCTACATCTTAGTAAAAGTTTCTACTACTGTTTCAAAGTAGAACAGAAATCTGTTTTATTTTTAAAAATTTTAAATTTAATGTTTCTATTCTTTTGCATAGCAACTTTCTGAAAGATTTCTAATAGAAACAAGAAATATATTATGATGTCAAAAGCAAAATGTTTATATTTTTATCACATACGCAGTCGATATGCATCTAAATACCTGCTAAAACCATTTTCATTCACACTGTATCATAAAGGCATGGGAACATTTGTGATATTAAAAGCTTCTTGTGTAATCTACTGAAAGGATTTAAAATAATTAAAAAACAACTTAACGATTACTGTATAATAATTATAATGTTCGAAAGTATTTATTTGACCCAAATTACAGATTTAAGCAGTGCTTCAGTCATTCATTTTGTAAATAAAACAAAATTTTGTGTGAAAAACAATAGTGAAAAAAGAAACTCAAATACAACAAATAAATGAATAAAGGAAGCCCACCGTTAACGTTATCACTTATAAAAACCGTTGTATTATGATTTATTGCCAATAAAAAATTCTAATAAACACAAAATAAAAGCGAGCATTAAAGTTTACATTGTTGTTTATTTACTTCTAATATTTTTCCGTCTTTTTTTTTGGTTAAAAATTATTTAACATATCATTAACGTATCAATCTGGCCTTTTTTGAAAATGGTCTTATGATTATAGACCACTTAATGTCACACATACAATAATACAAGCGAATATCATAAATAAATTTCAAATAAAATTATAAATTTATGAATTAAAAATTATGGCAAACAAAAAAAATGAATGAATGAAAAAAAAAAGAAATAATAATAATAACACAACACAGACCCGGCTTATTGATGGCATTATATATCAATTTTGAACACATTGATTGACAAACGTGAGAAGCATTTATAACATCTGAAGAAAGAAATCAAAAAAAAATAAATAAATAAAAAAAGTGAACCCAGTGAAGAAGATTTAACAAAAAAAACCAAACAGACCCGAAATGTATGATTATAATGGAACAAGTTACCAAATGGTTTTATCGTCACCATATCATGATTATCATCACATCACAATAATGTTAATCACACGATAATGATCATCTTCGTATAGCGGTTGATCAATATAATGCTCATTCCGATTGACATGTGTATGTTCAGGTGTTAAAAGCCATTAACATTTTATATGATTTCTCTTCTCCAGCTCTACAACTGAATATTTCAACAAACAACAACAACACCAACATCAATAAACACAAAAAAAGTCAACCGTAAAATATTTACTTCTTCTTCTTTTCTTTATATTTAATAGAAAAAAAAAACACTTAAAAATGTTACAAAGATTTGAGGTCGATTATATGATACCCTATAGAAGGTATTTATATGATCATCATATAAATGAAAAAAGGTTTCGGTAACGTTGGAAATCGTAAAAATGAATTTTATAAGTATTTTACCAATGGTTGTGTGAGATGCTAGGTTGTAATCCTGACTAAAAAGCTGTAATAATCAATTAAGTAAGAAAGATAATGCATGGGCTCTTGTGCAAGGAATGCAATGTAATTGATAGGTTATCATGGTGAATTAGCAAAATATCTCTGGAGAGAGGATATATCAAACGCATCGAAAGCGCATCAAAGTCTAATGAGGAGTTAGTGATCATAGACAAGAACACAATCAATAGAGAATCAATGATCTCTTACTGGCCGAAATTTTCTCCCTTCAGAGGGTTTAATTGTGGTCACTTGAGGGTATGAATTAAAAGTTTGCTACATGCGAACGATAGCCTAGCAGGAAGTATGTTGGTGTGAGCCCACGTTTCAAACCCCAGGTAAGACATCACCAAAAGAGCGAAATATGAAAAATTATTTCTGCGGCGACTTCCTCTGGCATAAACTCTTAGAATAAATAACTTTATACTTTAAACTGTAGGTTCCGCCACTGATGTATAAAATTAACACACACGACATAAGTGGTATGAGAAGCTAGGATTGTACTAACCAATTATGTATGTACGTTTATGTGCGAAAAAAAAACCAACCATATTGGTCAGCAATTCGAGGAATACATTTAGGATCATAGATTTTTTAATTCTTGTGGAATAACTTTCATGACTGTTTGACTTGACTAATTCAAATATTTTTTTGGACAATTTGGTTTGGCATAGGACATCTTGGAGAGCAAAACGAAATCAACGCAATCACGCCTATTTATGAGTGATTGCAATAGTCCATATAAGGTTTAATATCTTAAAATTTAAATGAAACAAAATGTGTATGTGTGATATCATCGAAATTTTTTATTTGTTTGAGGAACATGTTGATGACACTGTATGTGGAACACGGTTTCTTTCCACTTTTCAATAAGACGGATGGCAGAACCGCTATGGCTTACTCCCATATGTTTGCGACTTAAGAAAAACCTACACAAACGGAATCAAATCACATTACACCCACGTGAGATGACCATCTCTTGTGCAGTTTATAGAATGCGGCGTAAGCTGTGTAGCATTTAGGACTATCCTGTTTAAGTCACATGTGGATGATCCAATTCAGGTCAAAAGCATTCGTACTCGACGTTGGCAATGGTGACCTGCCCAACGTTGTCAGCAAAGTCCACACCAATCAGTGACTTTGCGAATGCATTGGCCGATTTTGGATCTCATGGGAATTGAAACATACTCGTACATTCATACCTAATTGGTCATTACAACCCTTCAGTTAGGATTACGACCCAGTTTCTCACACCACTTATGTTGTGTGTGTTAATTTTCTATACATGAGTGGCTGGACCTACAATTTAAAGTGTACTTCGAATGACAGATTTTTGAGAAACTTATTTTACTGTCAGATTTTTTGCGCGTAATCTGCTGACAGGAAATCGCCGAAGAATTATTTGTTTATATTTCGTTTTGTTTGAGATGTCTGCCTTGGGATTTGAAACATGGCCTCACGTCTTATAAGCCAACACAATACCTACTTGACTACTTCGACTTCGTGAAATAATTTTTCCCAAATTTGACAATTTTGTCTGTTCACTTATCCACTTTTCCAGAAACATCTGGTCCAAAGCCCATCATTCATCAAACACTCCACAGTGATGCGGACAGAATAAATGACAACTAATTTTATAGATATAGCTTCAACAAGATTGGTGTTATTACCTGCAAAAGTTTGGAAATCTTTGTTGAAAGAAACAATACAAGGACCAGGAGCTAGCTCGTAACTAACGTGGCGTAGCTGTTAAAGTGCTTGTGAAAAAATCCCAGCAATGTAGGCAAAAAAAAAAATGATACAATACCGCTCCAAGTAATCAATCCTGGACATTTACCGCGTCTCTCCAAAAACTGTGAAAACCGATGAAGGTCATACAGCGACACATGTTGAGAATAAGTTTGACTTAATGTATTCGATTTGTTATCGCTACACGCAACAAAATTGAAGTTCAATTACGTTAGATGGAGAAGCCTTCTTGAAGTGAATCCAGATTTTGGAACCATTTTCACTCCACAGACAAATATTCAACTCGGAGGAGAGCGAATCTCTTCAGGAGACTATTCCATGCTATAATCTTTGCTTTGAAAATTTCGCAAGAAATGAGAGATATTGACACATAACGAGAACAATATTTTATTCCTCCCTGCAAGAGTCAAGCCAAGGTATTCTGAAATTATCAAGACTCTCCCCAATAGTAACCTGTGAGAACCGCAAGATTGCAATGGATGTCCATGCTAATGCGGAAGCTATATTGTAATTGCAGCATTCTAGTAAGTAGTGTGTGTGCTTATTTGACGAGAGATAGTTGTCCAAAACTTGCTCAGTCATCTCGAACAAAACGAAATATGAAAAAATATTTCTTTCAGCGACTTAGCAGTATTCTGGCAAAAATTGTGAGAGTAAAACTAAAGTGCCATGAAAATTATCTTAAATCTGTTCTTGGGGAGTCGATATTAAGCAGTTGGTCCCGCCAACCAAGCATAAAATTAATGCACACAATATGAATGGTGTGAGAAGCTTGTTTGTAATACTGGCAATGACCAATAAGGTAAGCAAGTGCATAGAGTGCCACTCAAAGATTTGTAATACATTTCTTTGGATTACCGAGGCCAGACTAATTTCACTAATTTTGGTTTACAATTTAAAACACTTGCTTAATGACCCAAGGGTCATGTTCATTACAGGGTAATATAGTATATATGTAAACAACGATTTCAAAAAAAAACCTTTTCTAAAGCAATTTATAAGATATTACAAAACATACGCACCAACACCAAATACTGAACAGTTTATAGCGGTGGGGGTATAGTAAATAAATAAAAACCGCTTAATTTTATGTTAATCTTAAATACAATTATAAAACCGTTTTATACCAACACATACCCGTCATATACAAGACTACATCTATATTAAATATAAATAATAAAAGAAACAACAACACCACAAACAAACATATTGTAAAAGTTAATGTTATTGGTGGAGACCTAAATATCGTAGCAGACATCAAATTCGATACAATTCACATCGAAAACGAAACACATGAAGTATAACACCTTAAGGCGCTTGTATGCATATCAATATTTTTGATTTGAAAATATCATAAATATCGCCCGAATACAGTGGGTATAATATTAAAACATAAGCTGAATTGTCAAAATTTTGGTAATAAGATTTTGAGGTTTGGCCAAGTAGTAAAGCCATGCACAATATTCTGTTTAAAACGCGACTAATTTTTAAGTTCTAGATTAATAAAATACAGAACTGCAGCATGTCCTATGTTACCGTACCGTGTTTTGTTTCCTTTTTTTGCATTATATCGCTGTCGTTAACTGTGGTGAGACAACTAAAACAAACTGTTTTGACAACTCATCATTAATAGTTTAACACCACAAAAATTCTTCCAAATCGTTAAAACTTCGACGACTGCCTCTCAGCAGATTTCTAGCAAAAACTCTGAGAATAAATAAAATTGCCATGAAAGGTTTCTCAAAAAGCTGTCGTTCGAATTTAAAATTCGAAAATTCGTTTAAATTGTAGGTCATGCCATTCACAACACAACATAAGTTGTGTGAGTAACTACGTCATAATCCTGACTGAATGGTTGTAATGACCAATTATGTATGCATGTGTGTATGTATTTAACGTTGACGAATCAAATTTTTTCTTCTCCTTTCAAAACCATCGAAAAGATATAGCAATGTGCTTATTTGTAACGCGAAGTCTAGAAGATCACGTTGTTCTCAACATGACTACGTAGAAAGGACCTTGACTTACGTGCCTTAAAAAATACAGTTCGCTGAAGCTAA
Source organism: Sarcophaga subvicina (assembly GCA_936449025.2). Taxonomy (NCBI): domain Eukaryota; kingdom Metazoa; phylum Arthropoda; class Insecta; order Diptera; family Sarcophagidae; genus Sarcophaga; species Sarcophaga subvicina. The sequence goes on from OW388081.2 coordinate 33,152,242, forward strand.
ACGACCATACAAAACCGTCTGAAGAGGAGCATTTGCATCAAAGAATTATATGTATATACTGATGGAGCTCATTATGAATATTGGAACACTTTCCTGAATTGTGGCAAAAAACAATTCCTATGCCGTTAATGAATCACCTTACATAATTGGTCGCTACAATAGTTTAGCTAAGTTTTCAACCAAGCTTCTCACTCCACCCATGTTGAGTATATGTTAATTTTATTCATGAGTTGCGGGACCTACAGTTCAAAGTCGTTCCGAATGACGGAATTTTTTTTCCTTTTACAACGAGGCTGTTAGTGTGTAACACGTACCAAAAACTCAACTTTAATGTATGTAGTGATGATTCGTTTGAAGTCACCGTAGTCTAGTAGGTAGTGTGTCGGCTTATTAGACAAGAGCCGGTGGTTCAAATCCTGGCTTAGTCACAAAAAGAAACACCAAAACAAATATAAAAAAATATTTCTTTCAGCTTCCTTTCAACAGACTGCTATGCCATGCTTTATTGTGGCTTTTGAGTACCGAGGATGTAGCCGATTTCCTTTTGGTCTTCTCACGTGGCAAACTCCATTTGAATTTAGTAAGTTAAATTTAGATTCATCAGTAAATAAAACAGTTCTCCATTTGGATATAGTCCAATCCATATGTGCTCTAGCAAAATCCAACATAAAACAAACAAAAATTTGAGAAAATCAGAGACTACGTTGCAATCAATCAGACAAACCTCTTTTTTAAATGCTTCTCAGTCAGCATAGGCTTCTTAGGTGGCATGAAGCTTCCAAAAGGAAAGCATGGGGGTGGCAATGTGATGGTTTCGACTTGTTTTTCAGCCAGTGGTGTTGGTCCCTTGTAGAAATTCAAACAAAAATGGACCGTTTTCTTTACAGAGACATTTTAGCCACTCACATGCTTAACTATGCTGAGTGGGAAATGCCCCTTCGATGGGTGTTTCAAAATGACAATGACCCAAAACACTCATCGAAGTTAGTCAAGGATTGGTTATCAGCTAATGGGGTTTGAAGTCTTGGATTGTCCACCTCAATCGCCAGACTTGAATCCCATAGAGAACGGAGAGTTGGAACTCGACCCTTTAAAAATAAACAGGAGTTGATGAACTGTCTAAAATCAGAGTGGGAAGCTATACTATATGAATCTATGCCCAAAAGATGCGCTGAGGTCGTAAGTAACAAAGGATATCATATCAAATATTAAAAGTTGCTTAGGATTTGAACAGCGAATTTTTAAGTTAATTTTGTTTTTATTTTATTATAACTTCAAAAGAAATGGAATTAAATTTTTGTTGTTATTTTTAGGTTATAGCCACATCCTGTAATAGTAAATAAAATAAATATTTTCTATAAATTTATTTAGAGAAAAGATATGAGCCTATATGGGCAAAAGTTGCTTAGGTTTCGAACAATACTGTATGTGTATACATGTATGCTCTTTTCAAGGCACAAAATCTTAAATTTTTCATCACACTACCACATAGAAAATCAAAAGCTTAGACTATAATGAGATTATCTTCGTAGCAATTCTTATACAAGATTTGTATCTTCCACGCCTACACAAAACTGTATTCCATACCACAGTGGCATGATATGAAACAAAACGCAGCATTATGTTAAATTTGAAAATCACAAACATTTAAAACATTTTCAATTTTTTATTTGTTTTTTATTTGTTTAATTTTATTACGGAATTTTATGTCACATTAAGGGAACATACACACACAGGCACATGTGTTAACATGGTCGTAGAGAATTGAAAGAAAATGGATGGCAATTAAATGAAATCATTTGTTGAAGAGTTCCAATCGGTAGGTCTGTCAAAATGTTTCTTCAATTTATTTCTAATAAAGATACAACAACAAAGCAAACCATGGTAGACATTTGTAGACGATTAAGCGAATTGTGTGTGGCACCCTATAAACACTATAACTTTCATCAGGGCTAGTGGCGTAATTGATAGAATAGAATCGATTCGGTTCGGGTGATGACTTAACAACGGTTTCTTTTGGCATTACGGTCGTATTATGTTCTTAACACTTAGAGCCAACTAATATATACAGTGTACAGCAAAAGTCTTAGTAGTAGTATTTTGACAAAAAAAAGTGTCCAAAGGCTTAATACTTTTGCACAAGCTCCCGATATGACTTCAAGAGAGTATTTAGGAGATCATTTGAAAGGACGTTTACGTAATCGTTAGCACTCTGAATTTTAAATTGACTCAGGGTTCTCCTTGGGGGTACCTAGGGAGTCATCTGAAACTTTTCCTTATTTTTCTCTTGTTTTATGAAAAATATTAAAAAATGGTTTGATTTATAATAAAATAGAAATAAATTAATAAGAATAAATATAAAAACTATAAATTTTTATACAAACTTTTGGCTAGAATTCATGAAATTGCTAAAATATATTGCCGTACTAAGACTTTTGCTGGCTACTGTATAAAGGCTGCATCAGTAAGACGCAACTTTTTCACTTTTAAAATAAAAATACTTATGTTTTGAGACAGACATCGAAAAGAGAAGATGTTTTCGATTAGATTTGGATTCAAAAATATCGCTTAAATAGCCGCCACGGTTTCGAGAGGCACAGAGATGTGGCGTCTCAAATTTGAGATCAAAAATTGCTCTTGGTTTCTTCGCATAAACTCAAGATTTCAAAAAACCACAAAGTAAACTATCATTTGGCGTTAAATCGCATGTTCTTAGTGGCCAGTTTAAATCACAATATTTTTTAGAAATAATTTGTTCTGAAATTTAGCATCGTTTTGATGGAAACACATGCAGTCTAGATCCACATTCCGTACTTGAGTTCAAGAAAACTCTGATATTACGCTCCGTTCTCATCTGTGAAAATGTAAAACCCAATAAGGCTGCCTGACCAAAATTTGCATCAAATTGTTGCTTACTGTGGGAACAACTGTTTCTTGCAAATTCGACAATTTTGTCTATTCGCTTAGCCCTTCAGATACTCTGCAAGATGCTCATCCTCCCCGTGCTTCTTTATAGCGCAGAGGCATCATGGACACTACTAAGCACTGATGCAGTAGCCTTTAGAGTATTCGAGAGAAAAGTCTTACGTAAGATTTTCGGTCCAGTGCGAGTTGGCGATGATTTTAGCATACGATTCAACTGTACTGTACTGTATGAGCTTCTCAACGAGATGGACGTTCTGCAGCGTATTAACATCCAGCGGCTACGCTGGCTTAGCCATGTCATTCAAATGAGGATGAGGATGCGCCGGCGAGACGGGTATTCGATTCGAAGATTTGTGGAAGTCGGCGAAGAAGACGACCTTGTTTGTGTTGGAAGGACCAAATCTAGGAAGCCTTGACATCGATTGGTGTGACCAATTGCGAAGGCGCACTAGAAGCAGAAGCGTCTGGATTGTATATGGCCAATTAAGTAAATAAGTAAGCATTCAGATGGAAATACGCTTCTTTGGAGAAGATAACATTTTTACAAAAACTAGCATTGACTTTATTTTGAACCGATTTGGCGGCGCTTTCCATGTTTTGCTGAACTTTGTACACATGAAGGTGGAGAACTTTTCTAAAAAAGTTGCTGGGTAGTGCTCTGTGAAACGTTAAGTTGTTAAGAACAATGCCGAATTAACGGCTATTCACTCATTTTGCATCAGAAATATTTTCAAGAGACCAGCGGGTAGTTTATCGAATCATAAGTAACCAAAGTTTTTAAAATTTTTTGACCACGCCTCGAATAGGCAACGTATACGTACATACATACATAATTGGTCATTACAACATTTCAGTTAGGATTACGACCTAGCTTCTCATACCATTTATGTTGCGTGTGTTAATTTTATACATGAGTGGCGGGACCTACAGTTTAAAGTCGACTCCGAAAGACTGATTTTTTTTTGAGAAACTTTTTTTTGCCAGAAATCTACTGAAAGGAAGTCACCGAAGAAATATTTTTTCATATTTCGTTTAGGTGGAGATGTCTGTCCTGGGGTTTGAACCGTGGTCTCAAGTCTAATAAGCCAATACTCTGCCTACTAGACGCACGTCTCAGTTGATTTTTAAACAAATTTTGTAATTAGAGATTTCTCAATTACAAGGCGTTGTCTTTCGCAAAAGGCTCCATTTTTAGTGTTTCTAAATAAATATGTGTGGGACAACTGCCAAGTACCTCTTATTGAGGCACCCGTAAGTACAGTTTTGTCTTCAAGCTAAGGGACGCTTAATGAACAAGTTTTACAAAACTTTAGATTTTAAAGCAAATTTTTTCATCATAGATTTTAAGCCGTTGTAAGCTTCAACATCATCTCAAAATATGCCTGGATATGGATGGCGATGTAGGGTATTAGAGTGTAGCAAGTGAAATATGGATTACTTATGCAAAACACATATAGAACACAATGCGTATGTAAATAGAGGCACGTTTGTGTATCTTGGATAGGTAAGCATTTGTTTGTGTTGTTGTTATTGTTATTTATATGTATATTAGGCGTGTTATTATTAGTGACAGCATTAGCATAATAAATTGTATAAAAAAAAAAACGAAAAAAAGAGATTTTTTTTATTATTCCACTGCTGATCAGGCGTGATTTACAAAATGTGGGCTTTATTAACGTTGACATGAGAATTTAAACTTTTTTTCATTCGTTTCGTTTGCTATTTTTTCCATCTTTTTTTCGAACAATTATTTGTACATTTCTTTTGTTTTATTTAATAAGTGTTGCTTTGTTTTTTGTTTCTTATTTCTTCTCACATTCAATTGCTTGGTTTGTTATTAAATCAAGTCATACACGGTTATAATTTACAATTTATGCTGGTGATTTACGATGTGAATGAACATTTTCGACATGATATGGGTATTGGTTGGAAACCTTAGCCAAGAAACAAAAAAAAAACAAAATGTTTGAGCAAACATTAAAAAGCGGTTAAACTAAATAGTTATGGCATATTAAGTGCCAGAACTAAGTAGGAATCTAGAATAACTGCAAACTGTTCCAGATTTTAAATGTTAAGGGAATACTGAACATTGAATGTTTTTTCATCGTTTTCAAACTCATTGCAATTTTAGTAATTGCTTTCGTATTTTTTTTTAATTAGATTTGGAACAATATAAGAATCATGAAAAACAAATTAAATAAGAACGATATGGTGCAAGCAATATAATTTTTAAATGTACCCAACTATTGTTAATCACTCCTAAAAATCCTTTAAATTTACTAACCTTTTGAGTCAGACTTTTAATTTACGTCCAGCTTGGATGTTTAACAACAAACATTATTGCATCTAACCAGCTTCATCGCCCATCAGCCATGTCCTAACGTTCCATGCGGATTTCAGTCGATATTCTATGCAATTGCCGTAGTCTAGTAGTGTGATGACTTATTAGACGTAAAAGCCACAGTTCAAACCCCTGGTCAGACATCTCCAACAAAACGAAATATAAAAAAATATTTCTTTGGGGATTTGGTATATAAGTATGTATTAGAAAATCTAATGTCATAGACGCTGCTAAAGGTAAAAGCATTTCTTTACAAAATAAAATGTTTCGAAAATAAAAGACTTAAGAAACAAACTTTTTATTCGCATTGGCTTATGTTTGTTACAACATCATAACATGGGTAATGACAAATGTATGTATTAATTGTAATGAAATAAAAATCAAAACAAATATATCTTCAGGACTTTGGCCACTTGTTTTCCTTTCGTTTTTCTTTCTTGATTAATGTTGTTCAATTTTGAGCCTCTTATCTTATCTCTTCTTCTGGCTCGTCTTATGATTGTCTGAAGCGTTTTGTTTTTCAATTTTATTCTAGTAGTAGTTCTTTGAGGATTTGTACCATAATTCAGGATAACTTGTTATTCAAGAACCAAATGAGTTTTTTATTACTAAAACGATTTTATTTATTTCCATTTACAAAAATTATAAAAATAATTCATATAACAGAATACAATAAAACGCTGACTCGACTTCTTCTGCAAGTTTTCGAAACACTAACAAACACATGTTTACACATAATTGCTGCAAGTAAATTCGGCAAGCCGTGACTTCTAATAAGCCATCACTACCAACTAGACTATGGCGACTGCATACAAGCTAGAAACAATTCCTGAGGCCCAATACAGCCATTGAATTTTATAAAATCATAATGGGCTACTATTCTATTCCATACTTAATCGGGAAATGTCTTCTTTACAATCTAATAAAAACAAAACACAACTATTTCAACAAATTCGTGTGTTTAGTTTAAAATGAAAAATTTAATTCTTACTGTGACACCCTTTCTAAATACGATGCTAAATAGTTTTGAACCCTCAAACTGCAAGAAGCCGAGGTCGTCAAAGGTCTTCCTTTATCCATGCCATACTCCAACAACTAAAACACTACAAACTTGCATGTAAAGTTCCAAAAATAATTCGTGTCAGATGCTGATAGTGTGTAGCACAGACATGATATGAATTTTCGCTGACCACCTCACTGGTCATTACGACCTAGCTTCACACAAATCTCATGTTCAGTGGGTTAATTTTATCCATGAGTGACGGAACCAAGAGTTTAAGAGTTTACGAACGGCAGATTTTATAAAGTTTTTGTGATAAGTTTATTTACTCCCAGAAATTTTTCGTGGTAGCTCTCGTCTAGTAAGCCAACTCGCTACATAGTGTCCTACTAATATTGATGTCGAAGTTGCCGTTGCCTAGTGGTTAGTGCGTTGGGTTTTTAGATGTGAGGCCACGTGTATTAAGAAGCTCGGTTGTAAATGTCATGACTGAAGGGTTGTATAGACGAATTATGTATGTATACCGGCTTTCACAAGGTGTGTCCAATCCAGCAATATTTCCGCAATCTCATCGCTAGTACAATGGGTGTACGATTACATCTTCTGTAAAGCTCTGAGTTGGAACTCCACTTGTGGGTCAACCATATGCGAAGAATATTTCGGAGGTAAAGGCTAATGAAAGCCTGCAGTTTGTTCATTCTTTACACTGACACGAAGCACGATTCTTTTCTGTAAGTCAAGTTTTAAGGACCCATCCCTCTCCTTTCTAATAAGGTTTAAATTTTGGACATCGGTTCTGAAATGTTTGTGTAATCAATAAAATTGTGCGTAAAGTACAAAAATATCGTTTTTGTAAAAAAAAAACCGGTTTGGAGGGTTCAAGAAATATAAAAAAAAATATTTTTGAGTTCTACTCAATAAAACTCACAACTTACACTATGTCCTTAGCTTGGTGTATTTCAATTTTTTTATTTTGCCGCATAGTGTAATAGGCAATGTGTTAGATTACTAGACGAGAGCTAGTAACTTCAAACCTTAGGTCTGATATCTCGAAAAAAAATTTTAAATATTTTTTAACAAAATATTTCTTTCAACACAGTGTAATGTACCGTATGGTGGGAATACAAGGAATTTTTTAATGTGATGTCTTATTAAATCTCTTCCTGAATTATCTTTATGTCATGTTTGTGTTAGAAAACCAGACTTAAAGTTATCATACACAAATTATCTGCTTTAAGTCAAATGGGTGTGTATATTTTGTTGTACATATCTTTTTAATGGTTCGTATCCAACTGATAATTACAGAGCTTCTGTTAATCCAAGTTATTACTGTAAAATATCTATGCTGATACATACATACATACATATGTATGTAAGTAATTACAATCGAAACAAAAGATTAATCACGAATATATTGATTTGAAAAACAAGTAAAATTATTTCTGTGGTATTTAATACGCTGGCGTTGTTTGTTGAATTTAAAAATCAAGGTCCCCCCCCCTACAAAATCATAAATGTTACGTACACACGTATTGGCGTTAATAGGTAAGTATTGGCGGGCTCAAGACAATTTAAAACTTTAATAGAATTATAATTAATTATCAAATGATACAATTAGTTTGCAATGATAATAAAGCATATATCATATTGTAAAAATGCTTTATTAATTATGCAAATTGCTTATACGAGAGTATGTGTTTGGTAGATACAGTTAAAATATATAATTTCTAATAAATTGTTGTTGTTAAGCAGAGAGATAATTACGGTTTGTGTTAATTTCTTGCAAATTCTATTGTCACCGCTGTGTTGAATTAGCAGCTTAAGCTGAAACACAAGTCCATGTCCTTATTTGGTTATTGAAAACAATGCTGATTTATTTAACTTAACCACGTAATTAATTAGTTTATTGGGCTTATATATCAACAGGTTCAATAAAGATCTCTAACGGCCGATAACAAGGGGATCGTTGTTTATTAGTTGTTAGCATTTCGATAAAAACTAGAAATTTATTAAATAAATGAATAAATAAATACCAAAAAATCAAATGCATTATTGGCAATAAAATTTAAATTAAAACAAACAAAAAAATTTAATAAAAAAATATTAAATATTCACAAAAAATTATAAAAAAGAACTTCAATTGATTATAAAAATTTTTTAAGTATAATTGACTGCTATTCTATAGAGAATTTTAAAATTTTAAATGAGATTTAAACTCACTCAAGGGATTGCTAATCTGATTTGAAGACCTGTTTGTGTCGTAATACAAAGTGATTATTAAATTTTATGTTTAAAATAAATTAAAAAAAAAATTATATACACTTATGCCAAATGGAGTTTAAATAATTTAAGATCGATTATAAACAAGAAGAAAAATTTATAACCAAATAAACTTGACTAGCTAATACCGTACCCATCATTTCTACACCAATATACATACAGTGGGCAGCAAAATTCTTATTACGGCAATATATTTTTAGCAATTTCATGAATTTTAGCCAAAAGTTTACATACAAATTTATAGTTTATATATTTATTTTATTAATTAATTTCTGTTTTATTATAAAACAAAAAACTTTTTTAATATTTTTCATAAAACAAGAGAAAAATAAGGAAACGTTTCAGATGAGTCCATAGGTACCCCAAGGAGAACCCTGAATAAATTTTAAATTCAAAGCCGTAATATATGAAAATGTTATTCCTTGTATTTAGTAAAATATCCCTTAAGGTCAAGCACTCCATTTAACCCATTTGGAATTGAATATACAAGTTTTGTTTCTTGTTTTCTGGTTTGAGGTTTAGCGATTACGCAAACGTTCTTTCAAATGATGTCCTAAATACTCCCTTGATGTCATATCGGGACTTTGGGCAAGGATATTAAGCCTGTGGGAACTTTTTTTGTCAAAAATTACTGCCGTACTAAGACTTTTGCTGTCCACTGTACATACATACATACCTACACGACATACATACTTACGACCTAGTTTCCCACATAACTTATGCATTGTATGTGTTATTTTACACATGAGTGGCGGTACCTATTGTTTAAAGTCGACTCTAAACAACAGATTTTTTGAGAAATTTTTCATGTTAACTTTTTTATTTACTCTCAGAATTTTTGACAGAAATCTGCCGAGAGAAAGTCGCCGGAAAAATATTTTTTCATATTTAGTTGTGCTGGAGATGTTTGACCCTGGGTTTGAACCGTGGCCTCACGTCTATTAACCGAACACACTAACTACTAGTCAATGGCGACTTCGACATCGATATTGGTAAAATTAAGCCCACGTCGATTGCAGTCGTAGGATACAATGTAGCGAGTTAATTTCCTAGACGAGAGCAACCATTAAAAACTCTGGAAGTAAATAAACTTGTCACAAAAACTTTATCAAATCTGCCGTTCGTAGTTGACATTGAACTCTTGGTCCCGTCACTCATGGATAAAATTAACGTACAGAACATGATGTTTGTGTGAAGCTGGGTCGTATTGACCAGTGAAGCTGTCAGTGAAAATTCATATCATGTCTGTGATACACACACTGTTAGCATCTGACACGAATTATTTTTCAAACTCTACATGCAGGTTTGTAGTGTTCTAGATTTTGGCGTATGGCATGGATTAAGGAAGACCATTGACCATCTCGGCTTCTTGAAGTTTGAGGATTCAAAGTTATTTAGCATCGTATTTAGAAAGGGTGTTACTGTAAAAATAACTTTTTTCATTTTAAACTTGTTGAAATAGTTGTGTTTTGTTTTTATTGGATTATAAAGAAGACATTTCCCGATTAAGTATGGAATAAAATATAAGTCAAATGGCAACTATGACTCTGATGGTATCCCATTATAGTTTTATGAAATTCCACAAAGACGTGGCTGTATTTTATCAAAGTCGCATTCTATCTTGAATTTAGGCTGAGGATTTGTTTCAAGCTTGCAGGCAGACGCCGCACTATGTGGCATTTACCCCGAAAAGCTGGCCAAAAAGGCAAAAATGAATTTTAAGAAATTTAAGAAACTGAGTACGCAGTTCAATGGACAACAAAATTCTGCATTATATAGTAACTTTTCACGACTTTATGTTGAGATTGGTAGATTTGAGACCTATGTCAAAGTCAGGAAAGTGAAGAAAATTAAATGCGTTTTTGGTGTTTTTTGAAATTGTAATAGGTTTATATGATATTTTTTTGTGGCTAAACCAATAGAGGTTTTATATTGATTTTTTTATTTGAAAGGTATGAGCAACTGCTACTTTAATTTTTTTTTTATATATATATATCTCATATATTAATGTTAAAATTATTCGTTCAAAATTTAAAAATAATAAAAATTTCACATTTTTTTACCCTTCCTAAAAAAAGATAAGCATTTTAAAGGTGAAAGTAGTTTTTAGTAGTTTAATGTTATATACCACAAGAAAATATGAACTCTCTATATTCAGTAACAAAAAAAGAGTTTGCGCAAATTTGCGCAATTATTTTTGGCGATTTTTTGAAAATTTTACTTTTTTTTTGAAAAATTACAAAAATTAGACGCAGTGTAATAAAGCCATAGGCAATAAAGCCGTATGGACTTAATCCTCTAATGAATGCGAGAAATTTAGTAGAAGCCATACCAATCGAGATGTCCTGAATAGGTTACTTTTAAGCAGTGACCCTTTTATAAGCTGCAGTACACAAAAATCGCAAAGGAATAGAAAAGCATTTTCATCAGATACTATTAAATTACTCCTTCCTGACATTGATGATAAAAGTGATAACGATTTCAACGATTGTAGTTAGTTTCACTTTTAAGTATTAAATAATGTAAAATAAATATTATAAATAAATATTAATTATCATAGAAGTTTAAAAACTTAATTACATATGTATGTATATCGACTATTATAACAATATGAGATGTATGTCAGATTTTCTTAATGGGCCGTATGTGGTACCTAGGGGCACTTATGATCCGATCATTATAAAATGTGATCATAAATGATTCACATTCATATTAAACATATTCATGTCGAATTTCATCGAGGTAATAACATTTTTAAGCCAATTATAATTGCTAAACATATTTTCTTAAGGGGCCCTATTTTGGACCAAGGGGCAATTATGGACCGACAATAACAAAATTTGGTAATATGATTTAGATTTACAAAATACACGTTTATACCGAATTTCATCACGATACCGATGTTTTTAAGCCATTTATAAGCGCAAACGTGAATTTCTAAAGGGGACTTTATATGGGGTCAAATGTGATCCGATTTTCACCAAACTTTACACCATGATTTCTAAGTACACAGAACTGATCCATGCTAAATTTTATCATGATTGTTCAATAATTACCATAATTATGTGTAAATAAGTGCAATTTCGAGGGGAATTTGTATGGGGGCTAGGCGAAATCACGGACCGATTTGAACCAAAATCAGTTGGGTTCATCCTTGGGCCTAATTATCACTAACACTATTAAAAAATTCAAGCCATTAACTCATAAAACGCTTCTATTAATTTTGGCCAGGTTTTGAGGCAAAATGCCACATAGTGCGCCGTATTCTAGTAGGTAGTATGATGGCTTATTAGAGGTCACGGCTTGTCTAAGTTACTTGCAGCAATAATGTGCAAACATGTGTTTCTTGCATACAGAAAGTAAGTTGCACGGATTACTGTGTCGAAAACTTGCAGAAGAAGTTTTGTCAACTTTTCCCTGTATTCTGTTATATGAGTTCTTTTAAAAAAAATTTAAAATTTTAATAAATAAAATCTTTTTGAATTAAAAAAAAATTAATTGGTTTTTGAAAAACAAGAAAATTATTCTGAATTATGGGACGCGTCCTCAAAGAACTACAAGAATAAAATTAAAAAACAAACCACTTCAGCCAATCATAAAGACGATCCTGAGGAAGAGATCAAAAGGCTCAAAATTGAACAACATTCGAATGCATTTTAGTCAAGAAATAAAAAAGAAAGGAAAGCAAGTAGCCAAAGTCCTGAAGATATATTTGTTTTGATTTTTATTTCATTACAGATAATACATACATTGGTCATTACCCATGTTGTGATGTTGTAACAAACATAAGCCAACGCCAATAAAAAGTTTGTTTCTTAAGTCTTTTATTTTAGAAACACTTTGTTTTGTAAGGAAATGCTGTTACCTTTAGCAGCGTCTATGACATTAAATTTCTAAACATACTTACATACATAATTGGTCATTACAAACATTCAGTCAGGATTACGACCTAGCTTCTTATACCACTTATGTTGTGTGTGTGTGTTAATTTCATACATGAGTGGCGGGACAGTTTAAAGTCGACTCCGAACGACAGATTTTTTCATGGCAATTTTATTTACTCTCAGAGTTTTTGCCGGAAATCTGTTGAGAGCAAGACGCTGAAGAAATAGTTCTTTTTTGGATTTCGATTTTATCGAGATTTCTGAACAGTGGTGTCACATCTAATAAGCCACCACATTACCTATTAGACCTCGGTGACTTTCATATGCAGAACTTCTAAACGCTAAACGGTACCCTCTTACATACATACATTGGTCATTACAACCCTTCAGTTGGGATTACGATTTAGCTGCTCACGCCACTTCTGTTGTGTGTGTATGAGTTATGGGACCTACAGTTTAAAGTCAACACCGAACGACAGATTTTTTTGAGAAACTTTTCATGGCATTTTAATTTTTCTTAAAGTTTTTGCCAGAAAGAGGAAGTCGCCGGAGAAATATTTGTTTTCAAATTTCGTTTTTATTGAGATATCTGACATGACGTGGCCTCACTTCTAATGAGAAAACGCATTGCACACTAGACTACGCCGGCTTCCACCTCTAGAACTTCTAAGCGCTAAAAATGTCCCTTTTACATAATACATATTTGATATTACAACTCTTTAGTCAGGATTGCGACCTAGTTTCTCAAACCACTTATGTTATGTGTATTAATTTTATACATGAGTGTCGGGGCCTAGAGTTTAAAGTCGACTCCGCATGATAGATTTTTGAGAAACTTTTCCATGGCAATTTTATTGACTTTCAGAATTTTTGCTAGAAATCTCCTAGAGTAAGTCACCGAAGAAATATTTTAACATTGGCCTCAAGTTTATGTGACTAGACTACAGTGACTTCAAAGTGATAAAAATATTGGCGACTGAAGGGGATCATATAAACACGTATAAGTTGACTTTTTTCTAAAATTTCCAAAAATTTAGAATGTGTGTATAATACTTGCAAAGAGGCTTAGCTGGGTTTAGAGGAACAAAGTTAATACGGTCTCCTAAGATATGTCTTTTATCAGCCCAATATGTCTTATTTGATATTATCTTCCGCAAGTACCTTGCTAGTGTACACACGGCTTTGGAGTTATTTTCATAAGAATTTTCAATCGTTTGTTCCTTTGTCTATTGTTGTCTGATTTCATTTTTAATTATTTCAAAATTAAAAGATTATTGGATAGGAAAACCACAGTTCATGTGTCAAATTTTCAAATTCACGTATTTGAACTGTTCGATGATGAATCAATCCGTCAATTGGCTATTAATGCAGTAAACTTTTAACTACGTAATCAGAAAAGTACTCTAATTAATACATTTCTACTTACATACGTACATATTTAGACTTTAAATGTCACAGCAAATAAATTCCCCAGGAAATATTTAACAATGTGCTGCAGTGACGCACTCAGCGTTACGTACATTAACCGCCACAGCAGAGCAGAGCAGAGCCGAGCAGACACAATGTCATCTGGGGAAATGTAATGAAATGAAATCAAATAAAATATTTCTGTATATGCAGTACAGCTAGGCAGTGAAAATCCCCTGTGTTATTTGGATTTGTTTTTTTTTCCTGTTTTAGTTTGTGTATAAAAAAACGACAACAAAACAAAGTATTTAATTATTATAGTGTTAATTAAGCTAATTACTAATTACTGACTGCAAAAATACACGTAAATGACCACAAATTAACAGAAAAACAGAAAAAAACTGAAAACAAAACATGCTTAACTTGACTTAGTCATCAGTGTTTATACCATATTTATATGGTCAAGTCTAATGCTAACAACAACAAAGTAATTTATTGTTTAAAATACAAATTAAATTTTAATTATAAACCCCATGTTAATAATTCTGTATATCTTTTTCAGTTTCAGTTCAGAAAAGAAAACTCAGTAAATTACCAAGAATTTTTTGTACTAATTGTACCACAATAACAAGAAACGATGAAAACAATCACATTCATTAGAGCAAAAACCCAGAGAAAACAATTACAAGCAGGCATAAATTATATGGAGTAGGGACAGAGAAACCCTAATTGTGGGTACAAGTTATTTAAAAAAATCTACAGTGTTGGACAAAATAAAAGCCATGCCCTTTTGTGTGATACGATTTTCCTCCCCTTAAGCATTAATGCAACATGGTGTGAGAAAATAATTTAAAAAAAATATACGGTGTAGTAAAAAGAAATCCATGTTGCTTTTTTCATGTGGAATTGTCTATGTACGCATACATGTGTTAAAGTTGGATTTGAATAGATCATGAAAATGAACAATGTTAATCCTCTCGTCCGACGTAGTCTAGTTGGCAGTGTGTTGGCTTATTAGACGTAAGGCCCGGGTTCAATTCCCAGATCAGATATCAAAACGATATATGAAAAAATATTCGGCGACTTGCTCTCAGCAGATTGCTGGCAAAAACTCTGAGAGTAAATGAAACTGTCTTGAAAAGTTTCGCACAAGTCTGTCGTTCGGAACCGACTTTAAACTGTAGCTCCCGCCGCTCATGTATAAAAAACGCACACAACATAAGTGTTGTGAGAAGCTAGGTTGTAATCCTGACTGAAGAGTTGTAATGACCAATTATGATACACCACTAACTTGTTGAATACTCATCTAGCTTCTGCAGTACAGTAACAATCATTGGCGAAATAAAAATTGAGGTATACAGCAATCCTAAAAAGCGATCCCGGCTTTGAAATGATCATACACCACAATGCTAACGATAGATGTTGTGGAACTTGAGGAGATTGAGAGGATATTGTAAACTATAAAAGCGTTAAAGGCAAGCCTGGTATTTGGGGCAATTTAGAAGACATTAAGATATGAGCCAAGAATGAACGGCCCCTTTTACTTCAGTTATTCACCATCGTTCTGCTTCAGCAGATCTTTAGCCACGACAGAAGTCGTTAGATGGGAGCTGTAGTCTTTCTGACCTGTAAGCATGGCCACTGCTAGCGAGATAATATTATGATCAAGTCCGAGTAGCTGGTTGGTGCGCCTTCTATCCATCGAGGACCAAATGAGATCGGCAGTGGTGATAGGTTGGCGTCCCGAAAGAATTTCCGCCCATTAGCCAATTTTATAGAGGTTAGTGGCGAAGTCGCCATGGTCTAGTAGATAGTGTGTCGACTTATAAGACGTAAAGCCTCGGGTCAGACCCCAGGTCAGACATCAAAACGAATATAAGAAAAAATATTTCTTCGGCGACTTCCTCTCAGCATATTTCTGGCAAAAACTCTGAGAATAAATAAAATTGCCATGAAAAGTGTCTCAAAAATCTGTCTTTCGGAATCGACTTTAAACTGTAGGTACCGCCACCCATGTGTAAAATTAACGCACACAACATAAGTAGTGTGAGAAACTAGGTTGTAATCCTGACTGAAGGATTGTAATGACCAATTATGTATGTTATGTATGTATGTAAGTGGCATTCCCAAATCGATTGACGAGGGTTCCTGAAGGAGTGCTCCAGCTCTTGCGAGCACGTCGGTACTTCAGTTTCCTGGAATGTGACTGTGACCAGGAACCCAGTCAAGTTAAACACTGAATCGTCTAGAGTTAGTCATGAAGCTCGATAGAGATGTCATAGCAAATTGACTATCAGAGAGGATTGAGATGCGGGTGAAAGGAGCATCGTTGATGACGATCCATTTAAGGGTCCGATAAAAACACGCTACAGAAACTGTATAGTAAACAAATTAAAAATGAATTTCGTTCAATCAGAAGGATTCTAATATAGAACAGAAAACTACTCCGATTCTGGTGATTCGAGTTATGAGAAGGAAATCCTATTTAATTGAGATTTTTTATCACTGAAAGTGAATCGTGGGCGTAATCCCAAACTATTACAAACCAAACTGGTAGGATTGTTGGCTTATTAAATTTTTAAACATAAATTTTCTTTTTTCACACTAAAGTAATTCATGATATTTTCTGTATTTACAGAATAGCTCATACTCCTACATGTTATGCTCGAAATACTACTTAAAATCGTATCTTTATATGGTATTTTCACTCAAGATAGTTAAGATTAATGATTTCAATTCTTCTTTTGTATTTTATTCTTTATATATTTGGAACTACTTTGGCAAGACTAATGCACAAGTCCATTTTAGCCATCCAAATGATGGCCAAACAGTAACATTTCTGTCATACAATGTTGCAAATTACGGCAACCAATACTTGAGACACTAAATTACCATGAAAGAGGCAAAAAAGAGTAAATACAGATTGCAAATGTAATCGCTGTATTATATCACCTCCAGAGCATGAAAAGAAATCTAAGCATAGCATACCAAATGCCAGTCCAGTGATAATTATGGGTTTGGTACTTCAATGGAATTTCTTTTAAGATCTTTATTTACACAATTAATCCTTTGAGGGCCGATTAATAACACGATGCGACGAGTATATACATAGTAAAAGTTATTCACTAAGTTAAGTAGAACTCAAAAATACTTTTTTTTTATTTTTCTCGAACCCTCTAAGTCTGTTTTATTTGACGAAAATGATTTTTTGATATTTTCACACAAAATTATTAATTATCCAAATATGTTTGAATCTATTTTAAAAATCCCAAGTTTTTAGAAAGAGGAGAGATTAGCCTTTAAAACGGTATACATAAATATTTTGTTCAAACTTATATGTCATGAGTTTTGATGGGGAAAACTTGGAAAAAATTATTTTGTTTCTTATTATTTCAAGTTTGGCCATTCTTAATTGCAAATTTAATTAAGATATATAAACCAAGTGGAGACATTCTTAAAGTGCATTTTCTAGTGAAGAGGTTGACACTTCGTTTGATAAAATTGGACAAAAATTACAGAAGTTATTATTTACAGAGCTTAGTCATATTTTTTTATAAATGCTGTCTCATCAAATGAATTTGAAGTTAAAAATTTTCAAAATTTTTGATGGATCTTAAGTGTTTATTGAAAAGTGTGTCCTTTTTCCGTTAGACCAGCCACCGGAAGTTGGCCAATGTTTGTGCAAAGCGAAATAGTATTATGTGCGAAAAACGAAAATATTAAACGACTTTTGGTAGTGGATCAAACGTGCAAAGAATAAGTTCTTAGGTAAACAATAAAGATCCATCAGAAATTGTGAAAATTTTTGAAATGGCAGTTCATTTGATAAGTTTACGTATAAAAAATTCTAATATGACTGTTATACTACTTAAATAATAATTGCGGTAATTTTTGTTCGATTTGATCAAACAAAGTGTCAATCTCTTCACAAGATCATGCACTATCAGAATGTCACCACTTATTTCATATTTTTTAATTAAATTTTGAAGCTAAGAATGGCCAAACTTAAAAAAATAAGAAAAAATAATATTTTCCTAGTTTACCCCATCAAATCTCATAACACATAAGTTTGAACAAATTTTATGTGTACACCGTTTTAAATGCTAAGCTCTCCCCTTTCTAAAAATCTTTGGATTTTTTAAATTGTTTCAAATCTATTTGGATATTCAATAATTTTGTATGAAAAGATCAAAAAAACCGATTTTGTCAAATAAAACAGGTTTGGGTGGTTCGAGTAAAATAAAAAAAAAAATATTTTTGAATTCTATTCAACTAACTGAACAACTTAGACTAGCTAGTTACTCGGGTGTAATTAAATTTTCGTATTTTGTTGCATAGTGTTATTTGCAATCCTTTTTATATAATTTGATGTGTTTAATAATGAAATATGCGATGCCCTTTATAAGTATTTGAAAATTTTTTTCTAACACCCACGCATTATTTATTTTTGTGTTCACCTACAAAGGGTTAATAAATGTGAGGGTGTTACCATTGTCGTTAGATAATGCTGACAAATAATAACCCGGGTAAATAATCGCGTACAAAGTAAATAAACATGTTTAAATGTAAAGCAATGATGATGATAAAACCAACTTGTCATTTATCTTAATGGACCTTTATTTCTCTTTTTTTCTTTTTTTTGTGTAATAAATTGCGCAAAAAAATAAATAATTTATGAGATCTTTGGATAGTCTAAAGAAAACAAGTAAGTTTTTTGTTTTTTTTTTGTTTTGTTTGAAGTAGAATTTATCAAAGTATAGTTTAGTGGTAGTTATTGATAAATATGCATAATTAAATATTTATTAAATTCGCATAAATTAAAAGATCACTTTAGTTTTGTTAAACGATACACTCTAATATTTAGAGACACCTTTAAAGATCACCAGCCGTTAACTGAGATTTATATTTACAGGTGACGATAGTCAAAAGATGAGAAAAAAAATCTTGTTCCGAAATTTATCTCTACAATGGAACAAGTATTATGAACTACAATAGTTCATAACGAATTTTATCTTTATATATCTTTTATGTTTGAACGATGTTATATTCCACATATAATGGCAACAAAAGGCCTTTCAAACGAATTCCAAATTACGATGATATTTCCCACACACTTTGTTTTATTGCAAATCAAAAATCTGTAGCGCTTAAAATAAGACATTTAATATTTACTTATTTATGTATTAATTACAATACAATTACAAATTATATTCTAGTTATATATGAGCGGAGTAGCCTGACCGTATGTTCGGTGTAGTGTCACAGACCAGAGTCTCTGGTGGGAATCGGACCCTCACGACCCTCACAACCCTCACGCTAATAATCTAGCACAATACCCACTGGACCCAAGACCTTAAATTTATCACGCAAAATCAAAATAAAAAAATATAAAAAATCGAGCAAAGATTAAGTGTTCAGAAAAAGGCTGCCAGTTTCGAATCGGAGAATATTAACCGATTTTCCAAAAAGTTTTTCCTATTTCTGCCAGGCGTCTATCAGCGAGAGCATTACTGTATTATTTTTAACACTCTGCTGTCAAGGACATACATATATACAAGCATACATATTTACATAATTGGTCATTAAACCCTTTAATCAGTATTACAACCTAGCTTCTCACACCACTTATGTTGTATGTGTAAATTGTATCCCTAAGTGGCGGGACTTTAAAGTCAGAAATTTCCATTACAATTTTTTATTTACTCTCAGTGCTTTTGCTAGAAATATGCTGAGAGAAAGTCGACAAAACAATATTTTTTCTTACTTCGTTTTATTGGAAATGGTCTGACCTGGGGTTTCAACCATGGCCTCACGTCTAATGAGCCAACATACTGCCTACTGGACTATGGATACTTACCGCTGCCAAGTGCTGAAGCAGTTTAGGTATTTACAAACACAAGTAAGACCTCTCGCCTATATTTCTACTCTTCAAACGATAAATGCCAAGATGAAGACTTAACGTCCAATCACTTCCAGACGCTCATTTACTATTTACAACAACTACTACGTAAGATGACGTACTAGCTAGCTCTCACGCCCCTATATGTTCCTATAAACGGGATCAATATATTCCGAATTTAAACGGTTTAGCCATTTCATTAAGAAACGAGCTACAGTAGTGAATAGTTTTAGAAATCAGGGCTTCATAGAGATCCATAGAGAATCGTAGCAAATTTTTAGAAATTTCAACCTATCTAGGCCAGTCTGCAAACTCCTTTGTAGCGAAGGTTTTAGGTGGTAAAGACAGCAATGATCTAGACTTCCCTTTCATAATATGCCTCGAAAATAATTCAGAACTAACTCACCATTGCTGTGTAAAAATGAGCAGTTTTCCTTCTTTCACGTCTTCGGTTTGGAAACAGCACAGTATAAAAACGATCACAAAAACATCCAGAGTTTTATAAACCACATTTCGCGTGGCGGTCATCGTTTACTCCATAGAAATTAACATAGAGAAGCGACTTATTGTGTTCAACATTACTTAGGTTCTTACTAAATCCAAAAGTTGTATGCCGAGAATCACTTGAAGAGCTTTAAGTTCGTGTAGTACATAAAACACCTCTCTCATATATGGACGTCTATGCATCTTACTTAACATCGTCTGCATTTTTGCAAAATCGTTGTAAGATTTTCAAGGAACTATTTTATACGACAATTAGTGGAAGCATGCCCCGTCCCTTATCAGGATTTATTTAAATCCAATTAAATTGAATTCTACATGTGCTGTTGCATGTAAAATGAAGTTAAACCTGAAAGTCAATGGTGGTTAGTGGCGAAGAAATATAGATTTACTTAGACAATCCTAAGTGATTACATGTGAAGGTCAACCAACCAGCCGAATCAATGTCAAATCCTAATATACACGGCCCCAAGGCAATGCTCTCTTGGTTTTTTCTAGTCCATTATGAACCGTTGCACACTTTCTGTGATTATAATCAATGTTTACCATGAAAAGCCGCCATAATCTAGCCGGTAGTGTGTTGGCTTATTAGACGTGAGGCCGCGGTTCAAACCACGGGTCAGACATCTCCAACGAAACAAAATATGAAAAAATATTTCCACGGTGACTTCCTCTCAGCAGAATTTCTGGCGAAAACTCTGAGCGTAAATAACATTGCCATGAAAAGTTTTTAAAAAATCTGTCGTTCGGAGTCGACTTTGAACTGTAGGTCACGCCACTCATTTATAAAAGATTAATGCACACAACATAAGTAATGTGAGAAACTAGGTCGTAAGGACTGAAGGGTTGTAATAACCAATTATGTATGTATGTATGTATGTATGTTTACCATGAGATCGGCAAGTGGTTCTGAGACGACTGTTAAAGTTGTTCAAGTTCACGGTTCCAAAATACTTGATATACTTAAAGAAATTATTTGCAAACAATTTTGGTCAAAGTTTCCTTAGAGGCACCGAATATATAACATGAAATCCATTTGCAAAGACGTAAACCCCCACTGTACTGAACCAAGCTAAGGCAAATATCACTTATGTGACATCATAAAACCAAAAAAGAAGTTTTTTCAAGGGCGGTATCTCTTTGTTTTATCAGATTAATTGTGGAATAAAATATCCGTCTAATGACCGCCACTACTCTGATGTCCATTACTCTTTTCATGAAATTTTCCATAACTTTTTCTCAGAGGTGTGGATGTATTTCACCAACTACGGGTTGCATCAGGGATTTGAACTTAGGAATTCTTTGTGGTTTATTCACATAAACACATCATATGTTCAGGAAATCGTTTTTGCAATAAATCAATTGTAGCTCGAGTAGTATACCAGGTGGTATGGTCTTGTTGAAGGCATATGTCGCTCAGATCCATGCGGTCCTGCTGAAATCACAAGAACTTTAATTTTATGGTCCTGTGATTAATGTCGTTCAGAGTCCATGCAATTAAGGCCTCATCCACAAAAAAGTAAAATCCAATCACACCTCCTGACCCGAAATCTCGTCAAACAATTTATCGTCGTGAAAGCATTCCTTGCTCATGCATACATACACACATGATTGGCCATTACAACCTTTCAGTCAGGATTACGATCAAGCTTTTCACACCACATGTTGTGTGCGTTAATTTTATTCATTAGTGGCTGTACCTATAGTTTAAAGTCACCGAACGACAGATTTTTTTGCGAAAATTTCATGGCAATTTTTATTTACTCTCAGAGCTTTTGTCACAAATCTGCTGAGAGAAATATTTTTTCATAATTCGTTTTGATGGAAATGTCTGACGTGTGGTTTGAACGGTGACCTCACGTCTAAGAAGCCAACACAAAGCCTACTAGGCTACGACAACTTCTGACATTTACATTCAATTTAATTACGGACTCATCTACAAACAAATAAAATTCAATCATGCCGCCTGTCACGAATTCATATCCGAATATTTGGAAGCATTTTTTGCTCATGCATTATTTAAAAATTCGAAAATTTTGCGTCATTTCGATGGAAATGCCCTTCATCGGAAAAATATGAATTTTTTCAAAAAATTGGCATTCACTTTACATTGCTCCATTACATGGATACCATTGTGTGAATCACCTACGCTTTCCGTTTTTACTGGTTTCTGCTCATGAGGCAGCTCAGTTTTGTATGCATTAATGTGGAGTTTTTTTTGTGAAGACTTGATATGTTACGTTAAATTTGAATTTGTTGAGAACGATGATGCACTGATGTTTTCGAATCCTTGGCAACAGTTTCATTTACAGTACCAATGATTTTAAGAGACCGACTGATACGTTGACGCACAGGAGTCTTACTGTCCATATCCATACATTTTTATCACTCTTCGAATAGTTGATACATTAGCTGCACTTTCTCTACTGAAAATTCTTTGAAGTTTGGTATCAAATTTTTGCTTCACAGTTATGATGCATTATGCTTTCGTAAAATGTTCCACTTTTAATAATCGGAAGATACCAAATTGCTCGGCATACCTGCGAAGCTGATAAGGCTATGCAGAATGACGTTGAGCAATTCCTGCAGCTCCGTCAAGGTAGGAATAAACCGCTCCGAACCTTTTGAAACCGTGCGAGGTTTCAGACAAGGCGATTCCTTATCATGCGAAAAGCGGGAGTGCATCGCAATGTCACTATTTTCCAGTTGCATGCGTACGCTGACGACATTGACATCATATGGAGTACCAAGCGAGATATTACTGCTGCCTTTAGTGCTATTGAACGGGAGTCTAATAAGATGGGTCTGGCAGTAAATGAGGTCAAAACAAAGCGTATGTTATCGCCAAGTATAACTATACTTTTGATATATTCACGGAATTTATTTATCTTGACTCCGCCGTTAGCACCAAAAATGATGTCAGTCTGGCGATCAAGCGCAGTTTCACTCTTGACAACAGAAGCTGCTACTATGGTCTCAATAGGCAATTGAGTAGCAGAGACCTCTCTCGTACAACAAAACTAATACTCTACAAGATGCTCTTCCTGCCCGTGCTTCTTTATGGCGCAGAGTCATGGACCCACTTAAGCACTGATACAGCAGCCTTGAGAGTATTCGAGGCAAAAGCCCTACGTAAGATGTTCGGTCCAGTGCGAGTTGACGATGATTTCCGCATCCCATCCGAACAGTGAGCTGTATGAGCTCCTCAACGACATAGACGTTGCGCGACTGCACTGGCTCGCGCATGTTGTTCGAATGGAGAAGGATGCTCCGGCGAGTCGAGTATTTGAGGCGGGGATCTGCGGAAGTAGGCGAAGAGGATAACCTTGTATGCGTTGGAAGGACCAAATCGAGGATGCCCTGTCAACGATTGGTGTGACCAACTGGCATAGGTGCGCAAGAAGCAGAGGCGTCTGGAAGGATGTGTTAAGGCAGGCTGAAATCCGTTAATCCGGTTGTTAAAGGCCAATTAAGTAAGTTAGTAAGTAAGATACCAAATTTTAGTGTTACTACTTAACATTCTTCATGTAAAATTTAATTAAATGTCTACTAATCCTACTCGTAATATTCTGGAGTTTTTTTATGAAAGAGTACGTACTATAAGCTATTAAAATTATTCTCAAAGCAAGTGTTTGTATTTCATTTTCACACTGGCTAGATTTTATCTGGCATTAAATGTAAACCTTATGCTAAGAAGGCCTGTTCAATTATTTGCTAATTATCTATCATTAGCCATATAGAAATGTACAATAAAGACTGGCTGTTTACCCTTAATTGATGGAAACAATTCCCATTTGATTTAACACTCTGTATGCATACGTTACAGTTACACTGTTTTTATTCAATTTACTTGTCAATAAATGTTGTTGTTTTAATAGCATTTTCCTTTTGTATGCATTTTCTAACATGCTGAAATATGTATGCATGGACAGACGGACTGGACTGAACTAGACTCTGTTCGTCAATCGCACTGTCTAGCTTGGTGTCTGTCCTTTTGCTATTTCTATGCGTAAACGCACTTGAGGCCAGCCTTCTATAATAAAGTTATTTAAAATAGTTGATAATGCTTCGAGCATTTACAAGTGACAGCCAAGTTAAACACATTTAACCATTGGTAGTTGCAGTAAGTAGTTAAGTTACATGCATACATACGTACGTGTATGTTGATTCCTAATAGATTGGTTAATATTACTACCTCCACTGCAAGTAACGCTCATACATATATTTTAGTTTATCTAAATATCTGTGGATGTTTTGCGTGCCCATTTAGAAAGATACACACTTGCACATACGCGTACATAGTTAGTAAAACAATATGAATTTAGTTGGTAATTGTATCATATCAACAGCTAAAGAAACGTCTGTACGATCACTGTATTTCCACACACACACACACACAGTGTGATGTGATGTGGCATGGTGTCTTTATACTTAAAACTCAAACAACAACTACAACAGTTGAGGTGCTAAATGTAGAGCTACTTGCGTAATTGGTTTTTCAAATCAAGTTCTTCAATGAAAATTGTTGCATGCAGGTCTTATTTTTTTCATTTTTTTTTTTGTTAAATGTGGTGTCTTTTTCATGTAATTTAAAAAAAATATTTATATTCTCTTGTGCATGTATTTAATTGTTTGTAGAGAGTATAATGTCTGTAAACCATATGTATATAAAACGCCATCATACAGTTTGAGATTAGGAAAGACCACCAAGTAACCGATTTTGAATAATGACTTTGACAGTGTTGTCAAAAATCTTCATGAAAGCTAAAGAAATTTCAATTAATCCCGGAGGCTTTGAATGTTTACATACATAATAACATAATTGGTCATTACAACCCTTCAGTCAGGATTACGGCGTAGCTTCTTACACCACACATGTTGTGTGTGTTAATTTTTATACATGAGTGGTGGGACCTACAGTTTAAAGTCGACTCCGAACTACAGATTTTTGAGAAACTTTTCATGGCAATTTTATTTAATCCCAGAGTTTTTGGCAGAAATCTGCAGAGAGGAAGCCGCCGAAGAAAATTTTTTTCATTGATCATATCATGATCAAATGCACAGTTTACGATTTAATTCATTTTGAGTAATTTTCAGTGGCGCCACCTGTCGGAAATTGGTCATACTAACTTAGAAACCTTCGTCGGCTCATGCGCAACAACTTTGCTAAAGATCATAACAAACATTCATTTTTATATATGTAGACTATGCACCTCCCATATATAGCCACTATAGCCAATTAAACATTAAATATTTATTGGGTATGGGGCGCGGCACCTCGCCGACTTGAAATTTTAAAATAAAAAATAGTATATAGTTCCTTCCAGACATATAGGAACGTACTGATAACATTACAAGAAAATCGGTCCAGCCGTTTAGCCGTCTATAGACTTCAAACAAACAAACAAACCCACAAACAAACATTCATTGCTATGTATAAGATTATATACAAGCGGAGTAATTTCACCATATGCTCGGTGTAGTGTCACAGACCAAAGTCTCTGGTGGGCATCGAACCCACGACCCTCACGCTAATAATCTAGCACACTAACCACTAGTTTACCGGGACACCCCACCGGAGCTTTATATTTTAAGAAATTAAAAAAAAAACTGCAATTGTCGTTAAAACAATTTTTTTTTAAAGTGCACACACTCTTAACCCTACAAAGACTATGACTTTAGCAATGAATATCATAGGAAACTCAGACATCGTCACCTCTTAAGAAAAAACAGAATTTAAAGAGCAGAGATCTTCATCAGTGTGACAAAAATTTCACACATCTTGCTTGTTTCGGCAACAATAGATGGCAACCCTATCTCTCTAGAATTTGTCACAATAGTTATAAAGGCGTGAATAAACCATTCAGGCAGAGGCTTTATCACAGCAAGCACTGTATTCCTTAAACAAAAAGTTAAGTTTCTAAATTTCAAAAAAAGTTTCTAATCATGAAGGCTTTGAATATTTACTCTCTCGCTAAATAGGATTGAGTGACGCAGTATCATAAGTACTTAACAACAAAGCCGATTAATCCACTTTCTAATAAGTGTGCAGGACACCAGCCTTTTATATTTTAAGCAATTAAAAAAACAAAAAAAAACTGCAATCGTCGTTAAAACAATTTATTTAAAAAGTATACACACTCTTGACCCTCCAGAGAGTGTAACTTTAGCAATGAACATCATAGGAAGCTCATGCAATGTCGCTTCTTAAGAAACGGTGAAAATTAATAAGTAGACTTTCTCGGCACCATGCCAAATGTAACAAGAAAAATAAAAAAATTCTTAGATCTTGTTGTTCTAGGCAATAATCGGGAGCAACTCTATGTTCTCTAGAATTTGTTACAATAGTAATAAAGGCGCAAATAAACCATTTACATTGATGAAATTAAAATGAAGCAAATATAAATGTCGCGATAAGGCAGATGCTTTATAACAGCAAGTATTATTTTCCTTAAACAAAAAAGTTTCTAAATGGAACTCACGAATTTTTTCGTGGAATACTAATTTCATTCATATCAATCGTTTAGATTAACATTACCAGCCTGAATCGAGTTTCCATAGACTCTTTGCGAAATACTTTACATTAATGTAAGTTATGTTTACCATAATATCAGCAAGTATTCTGGAGAAGTAGTGTGTGAAGCAGTTTAGTCTAAGTTTCCTTAGAGATGGATGCTGTATATTTGCCGGAAGTCCCATGTGCTTGCCCATCTTTATCCGATCTTTAGCACATCAAGTTGTGCCTGTGTATACCGAAAGATCTTACAGATTGTGATGATCCGTCTCTCTTCTTACCATATATAATTGGTCATTACAACCCTTCAGTCAGGATTACGGCCTAGTTTTTCACGACACTTATGTTGTGTGCATTAATTTTATACAAGAGTGGCGGCACATACAGTTTAAAGTGGTCTCCGAAAGACAGATTTTTGAGAAACATTTCATGGCAATTTTCTTTACTCTCTGAGTTTTTGCCAGAAATCTGCAGAGAGGAAGTCGTCAGTTGCTTATGGTAACATTTCGAATTTTTTTGAATAAGTTTCAGAGGAAAGGAGACACTTTAATAGAAACCAAAATAGAATTTTTCATTCCAAAAGTTAATTCTCACGTGGAGGCTGTTGAAATTATTTTGATGTCGTGCTTAATATGGTTTGGTGGCAGCATAAAGTCAGCTCACGTATGCTCAAAACAAAATTATAAGTAGATTAGGGAGACATATTTCAATAGTCAGTTTCTAAGAAGCTTCTTCAAACACTATCTTACTGATATTGGGTCTTCCAATAGAGACTTTTAGAACATTGATCGTTTATGACGGCCACTTTTAAAGCTCGGTCTGTCAAATTAGTTGTAATTTATTCAGTCTCTTTAGCTAAATCGCAAAAACAATTGTTTTATGCAAATTCGTATTCTGTTCGGGTATCGGTTACGTGTGCTTCGTCCATTTCACGATCGCCATAATCGTCCTATTGTGAAGACTGTTCGTAATGAGATGGATATATTGGCGTCTACTGCTTCAGTAAACTATCGACAACCACTTGTACGTCGACGAAACGCAACAATTGCCGAAAATAAGAATTCAAGGATGTCGATTTCGTATCGCTTAAATGAATTTGGCTTTTCGTACCACATTTTGTAATTTGCGTCGTGACTCGGACTTCTACCCTTCAATAGACACAGGAACTGAAGGTAAACGTCTATAGACAACTACATGAGTTTTCTGAATGGACTCTGCAGCTGTTGGCAACTGAAAATCAATCGAAAAATCATCTTGTGCGATGAGGCCGATTTCTGTATAAATCGTTGAATTTGAATTGATACCAATCTGTGTGAGATCCTAGACTTTCCAATGCATTTCGCAAAAGTAACTATTTGGTGTGCATTTTGGCCGACACTATAAGTTGACGATTACACAACTTCTTTTGGCGTAAATTGGATAATCTGGCCTTTACAACTCTGCAGTCAGGATAACGACCTAGCTTCACACCCCACTTATGTTGAGTGTGTTAATTTTATGGATAAGTGATGAGACCTACAGTTTAAAGCCGGCTTGTGAAGTTTTTCATGGCAATTTCATTTACTTTCAGAGTTTTTGCCAGAAATCTGCTGAGAGAAAGTCAACGAGGAAATATTTGTTCATATTTTCGTTTTTTTGGAGATGTCTGACCTCGGTTTTGCCCTGTGGCCGCATGCCTAATAAGCCAACACACTACCTACTAGACTACGGCGACTTCAATCTGAAGAGCAACGACATGTAAAACAGAAAGGCACTATGTGTCACACACCTAATGCCCTTGGGTAATTTGACTCCGTTAAAATTATTCTTGTGGTGTTCTCTTAAGTCGCAGGTAGATGCGAATAAGCCACATATCCTCAAAGCTAATATTACTTGGATGGATTATGAATTATGCGGCTGAATAATAGAATTTTTGACATTTCGGATGCGTTCCATGACATCCATAATGCCATTAGTAGCCGAGTGAAACGAATAAAAATTTCGATGATATGAGACACACACTTTGATTTATTTAAATTGAAAAAGAGGATACTCTTAATGAAAGACCCGATATACAAATGACTTTTGATCTTTTTTGAACATTTTCTAATCATTCACTTTCATTAGCCATTAAAGAAAATCTTAAACTTTATTCAGCAGCAGATCTGTATAGCAAATGATAATCCCGCATCTACAGGAAAACAAAAACTTTCATTCTCTACCGAGTTTTCATTTCTATTTTTTTTCATTAAAACCGGTGTTTTGGAATTGGAAAACTTTCTTTCAATTCTTTTTCTTTTTTGTTTTCGTTTTTACCAAAGAGTTTATACGACGTTAAGCTGTGTATGAAGAAAAGCCACGGCTTAAAATAACAAGAAAATTGACTTAAAGGCGTTGTCTTTCAAATTCAACTGGCTGGCTGGCTGGTTGGTTGGCATGTGCCTTAAATTCTTAATAATGTTGTAGTTTGTTATTTAAGCTCTTGTTCGGGTTGTTGTTGTGGTTTTTGTAGTTGTTTTTTTTTGCTATTATTATTGCTAATATTTGTTGTAGTTTTAGTTGTTAGTATTGATGACAGCTTCACTTAAATTGTTGGCTTTTAAATATTTATCTGCACGTCCCATACATATTCAACAACACATTGTACGTTTGTATGTATGCATACGTATATAAGGGGTGCATGTATTCGTTTGTATTTAAATCGAACAACGAACACATGCAAATCAACATGAAATAAAAATTGTAATGTTTAGATATTGCATTACCTAACTTAACATGACATAAATTACCCCTTTAGCGTTGGTAAAGTATATGGTAATTTTGTAATCTACAAACACACACACATACACACACACGCACACACTAACATTATTCAATACCATGCTGTAAAATACTGTGTTTCTTTAAGGCTGCTCCTCTAAAAACAACGAGAACACCTATTAAAATGATCGTAAAAATAATTTATATTCCAATAATACTTGATATTACAGGCAATTAAAATCTCCACAATACAGCTGCAGAAAGACTTCCAAAGGCAGTTCATTGGAAATGATGGAACTTTTCTTGTGCGATATAAAGACATGTGATGTGTGAAATGCAATTAGTTTTCTATAACAGTCGATATTGGACACATAGACTATGTCTGGTCAAGCATCATATTTTAATTGTACGGAGATCCTCTCCTCTAGTTTTGAATACTACATACATACATACATAATTGGTCTTTACAACCCTTCCGTCAGGATTACAACCTAGCTTCTCACAACACTTATATTGTGTCAGTTAATTTTATACATGAGTGGCAGGCCCTACAGTTTAAAGCCGACTCCGAATGACAATTTTTTTCAGAAACTTTTCATGGCAATTATACTATGTTTACTCTCAAGTTTTTGTCAGAAAACTCCTGGGAGGAAGTCGCCGAAGAAATATTTTTCCTATTTCCTTTTTATGTCTGACCTGGGGTTTGAACTGTGGCCTCACGTCTAAGATACCAACACACTACTTACCAGACTACGACGACTAGAATACTGCTATGGTATATTTAGAAAAGTCGTTATATGACAATTATGTCCAGATAACAAGTACCAGGGTTATATAGAGATTCTTCCAAAAGCTGTGTGTTTCCCCTACAAACAGAGATAATGAAGGACTTCCTCACACATACTGTCAAGCATACCTTGAGCCAACATGTGAGAGATTCCGCTTGAGGCTACCAGAACCTCACAAACTAACCTCTAAGATGCTTTTGCAGCGGGTTCTTAAACGAAATGGCAATGCTACATATACATTATATGGATGCCACTAAGCAGCGCTATCCACTAAACTGCGGATGGCCAGAAGTGGCACTAAACACGTATTTTCGGGAATCCAAATTAGAACCTTAAACCTTAGGCTTGACATGCATACATGTATTGGAATACAGGAAATATAACATGGCAAATACGCCCCAGATTGGCAGAAATCATATGGAAAGCCTGCTCAAGCTTCAAAAAGATATTGTTGGAGTCAGCCCTGGGCAATGCATTCAAACAACTCAATCAATCATATATTTAGTGATTTCAGAGACGAGAAGAGGAGACTGTTCTTCACCTATTGGTTACATCTTCAGTGTTATGTCATGGTAAATGCTTGTTTTCTACCATTAAAATAATTTTACGGATTATTGAAAATGGAAACAGAGTATTGTCAGCGAAGAAAAATTAACTGAGGCATCACAGTGAATCAAACTTGGCCTAAGTCCATCTTTCCTTTCAGATTTAAGGCCACTTTTTTTGAGGAACTTCGGCTGATTCAGTTCTGTTTCTGAATGCAGCCTCCTTTTCTCGTATTCTCAGCTGTTTGAAACTGGATTAATCGGTTTTGTATTTGATCACGTCACTTCTCCACTTAACATTTTAGGCAAGTTAAGGTTTTTCCAATTTTGTTGTTTGGACGACATGGAACTGACAAACTACGCTTATCTGTTTATAGAAGGCACGTGTATGAATAAGCATGACCCAATGACATATATGTCAGGGTTTCTGCATATAAAATCTTTGTAAGAAAGAACGCAACAGCTAGAAGTTTCTCACAAGTGTAAGTTTTTGCATCACAAATAGGAATCAAGTTGTAAACGAACTTTTGATGAAGTTATATGAGACGGCACTGAATCTCAACGAAAAATTTTTAAAGAGACATTCATCTAAGGGAAGAAAGTAACTGTATAAATAAAAGAATGTTAGACTACTAGATGAACTATCGAAAATGTCTCGTAATTGTTTTGAGCGTTAAACCTTCATTAAAGGTCGATGTATGCTAGTAGGTAGTGTTTTGGATTATTATATATTATTATTATTCTAGTCTGGGTTCTAACCCCAGGTCGGACATTCCCACGAAAACGAGATATGAAAAATATTTCTTTGGCGACTTCCTCTCAGCAGATTTCTGGCAAAAACTCTGAGTGTAAATAAAATTGCCATGAAAACTTTCTCAAAAATCTGTCGTTTGGAGTCGACTTTAAATTCTAGGTCTTGCCACTCAAGTATAAAATTAACACACACAACATAAGTGGTATGAGAAGCTAGGTCGTAGTCTTGACTGAAGGGTTATAATGACCAATTATGCATATATGTGTGTTAAACAACAATGGAGGACTCCTATGGAGAGCATAATGATTCCACCGTCTAATTTCGGACAGGAAAAATAATCCTAAAAAGAGACGATTTTGTAGGATGTACTTGTAAGAGAGGTAAAAGTATTCACACTGAGTTTTAAAAAATTAAGCTGAACAATTTTCGTGAAATATATCACAAATATTCCATAATGCTGTGATTCTTGGGTGTTGGTGTTCGGTGGGGTGTTTTAACTATGAAACCTAAACTGACCTAAACTGTTATCAGATTATTCTGCAAATATTTCTAAGTTCCAAGCTCTAGTACAGCGTTATTCTTCGTGCTAGGCTATATGGAAATCTGTAAAGAAACTCTGGAAACAACAGAAATTGACAACTGCAGTTATAGTCTAGGTATTGTGTCCCCTTACATTTTCGCTGAGTTTAAAGTATTTTTCGAGGTTTTGAGGTGAATTTAAGGTGGCAGTAATTGTATCTCAAACTTTACAAAAGTTGTGTGTTTTAGATATC
Source organism: Sarcophaga subvicina (assembly GCA_936449025.2). Taxonomy (NCBI): domain Eukaryota; kingdom Metazoa; phylum Arthropoda; class Insecta; order Diptera; family Sarcophagidae; genus Sarcophaga; species Sarcophaga subvicina. Next base: position 33,184,592 of record OW388081.2, read on the forward strand.
ATTTCAAAGTTATTTTGAAAGAGCTAAGCATGATAATGAAACTATTATCGTAGATATTCTGTAGACAACTTGAAGATTTGTCTTAAGCAAATATCATACCTCTCTTCTTCCACAAACTATCAGACATGCAAAACAAGACAAGAGCGATCAATTAGATCGTGAGAGAAGACAGTCTTTTTCTAACCACGGTATTTATGATAGATGAAGCCCTTATGCTTTCTGAACACGAAATTTGTAGTGCAGCATTGTTGAACATTAAAGGAAAGATATGTACCATATTCTTCCCGAGACGTAGTGTCTTTGATTGAAGAACGTTTTCATGGATTAGAGATGTTTGTTGATGTTTTATACAGTGTGATACTCTTCCAGTTATCCCTAGAGTGATTTTTTGGGCTTAACTATTCCATAACTCACGACGTAATGGATCTGTGAACGCATGGGTATGCCTTTTATATCAGTCTTAGGCTCCTTGGCCGCATAACTTCATAGAAAACGCAATGCAGCGGTGACGTATTGTAGTGCTTTTTAACCAATGTAGCGTGAAATATTATCATAATTGCATATTAGTACTTAAAATTCAGTTTTTATGTAAAATTTAAGAATCCAGCACTAATATCCCAGTAGTAATAACTTCAATACATCTTCGGTAATTGGATTATAAATTTTAATTTAATAGCTTTCTCACCTTGGGTTTTGAGCCACCCTAATTGAACTGTCAGGTACTTTATGAAATAGCCAATCGATCGTTTGCAATTAGTAACACTTTTCAAACCAGTTGCTATTGATCAGAAAATTACTTGTCTATTCTATTTTTAAAAGCTCACTACTGTGCGTACTCTTCAGCATCTTTAATGCAAGCCACTATAATTAGTTTTACGGAAGCTGAACAGCAGGTGTATTGTTCTTCCTTTTGCGTATTTTAATTAAACAACGTTAAATGCAATTGCATGTAGAAATATATTGAAACAATTTAAAGGTGATAAAAAGAGGAACCTGACCATAAAATTTCCTAAAACGTAATTATATTTTGACGTACTTGGCTTAAACGTATTAACAAATGCCGTACTGACGAATGAAGTCATGACTGTTTAATAGCTTATTATATGGCTAATTAAGTTTTTGTTGTATGTGCTGATCGAAGAGGTAAATGAAATAGATGTGTGGTGCAATAAACAATCATTAAGGGCACGACAATAAATAGTTAAGTTTAAGTGAACGTAAATTAAAAGAATTGAAAAAAGTTACACCAAAGTAAGTAAGAGTTCTTAACATGAATTCGATTATCTTTCATACGTAATAAGAAATTTTACTTGAAGACTTTGGGTAAAATTGTAATGACTCGTACTTAATTAATGGGTCATTTTAACCCTCTATTTAATTACTTTCCCACAGTTTAGATATTCATCACAATCACTGCAAAATAATTCCCAAACAGCCGCACCGTGTGTCAAATTGTAAACAGTCACTGCAACTACTAATTGCAAGTCTATCACGTATGCTGTGTAATAGGCTTTTATACAGAAAAAGAAAAATACTTTTAGCGACATTAAAAGTGCTATGACTTGTTGAAAATATACCCTATTTGTAGGAGTTTTTTGTGGACAGTCCAACATAGTACAGACACATCAAAATTTTAACAGTGCAATTAAATATTTGGTCTACTGTTCATGTCAGGACAGCATAATAGAACATCACTGTGGGGAACTTTATTGGTATAATAAATATTTCTAACGTAAATTAGCCGAACTTAACAGAAGCCTAAGATATCCCTATAGAACACCTTGTAAATAACGTAAGTGCGGTGTCCCCGCCTATGTATAATTCTTGGTGATTAAAGAATAGAAATGTTGTCACGATTTGATATTTTCAGCTTCAGTTATTGAGTGGAGTACATAATACAATACTGGTTCTGAAAAATTAGAAATATGCTGGACTTAAAAATATTACAATCGATATATCGAATATCAAGATCTCCATTCCCTATTTATGTAAATATGAATCCAGGGAAGTTTCAAAAAAGAAGAACATTTGCACTCCTTTGTGAATGTGAAACTTGTTTTGTAATTAAACTGATTGCTAACAAACATACTTGCCCGGCCACACATCAAATAATGAATCAAACTTACCTTTTTTATTATTGTGTTGATAAAAAATACTCACACGTATAAGCCGCGGTGAGTTTGAAGAATTTAAAAATATTTTTGATTTCCACTACTCTTGATTACACTTCGTTAAAACAATACAATGAAGCTTGAAGGTACAATTTTAAAGTGTTGCTGTGATAAATAAAACAAATGTTACCAACACATATGCAAATTTGATCAGTCAGAGTTTTATTAACCAATACTTAATTATTATCAACGAGAATTTGCGATCGAAAACTGAAATAAATTTAAACGGATCAGTCAGAATTACGGCCTAGCTTCTCAAACCACTCATGAGTGGCGGGACCTACAGTTTAAAGTCAACTCCGAACGACAGAGTTGTGGGAAACTTTTCATGGCAATTTTATTTACTCTCAGAGTTTTTGCCAGAAGTCTGTTGAGAGGAAGTCGCCGAAGAAATATTTTTTCATATTTCGTTTTGATGTATGACCTGGGGTTTGAACCATGGCCTACCTACTAGACTACGACGACTCTACAAAGGTATTAGATACACATTTCGCAAACTATCCTAGGAAATATTCCCTATCCTGCAACCTGTAGCGTTAGTCCATCGCTAATGGGAGACATATTTTCACCACAATAAAAGAAATCAGAAATTTTGGAGCAAGTCGACCATGGTGGAGATAAATTATAGAAAATCGATGTGTATAAGGCAACTACCTAGAAAACTCTCATTAATAAACTTATTAGCTATATTATAACATGAGTGCTATGAGAAGCAAGGTTGTAATCCTGACTAAAAGGTTGCAATGAGTCCGGAATAACTTCTGGCTATTTTATTGTTTTAAAAGTGAAAAAAGTGCATTGTTACTGAGACACACACTACGTCAAAGGAAGTTGTGTAATTGTCAACCTATAGTGTCGTTCTCAATGAAATATAGATCGTTGACGCCAATAGTTACTTTTCGAGATGCATTGGCCAGTCTTGGATCTGACATAGATTGGTATCAATTCAAATTCAACGATTTATACAGAAGTACAAGTCGCGACACAAGAATCGGTATGTTGTGGTTTACGAAAAGCCAAATTCATTTGAGCGGTGTGAAATCGTTGTCCTGGAATTTTTCTTTTAGGCAGTTCCTGCGTTTCATCGACTTACAAGTGGTTATCGTTAGTTTACTGATGCAGTAGACTCGAATATACGTATCCACCACATTACGAATAGTCTTCACAATAGGACGATTATGGCGATCGTTAAATACCCATTTGCATAAAACAATGGTTTTTGGGATTTAGCAAAAGAGACTGAATTAATCACAACCAATTTGACATACGTAGCTTTAAAATGGTGGCCGTTATCAACTATCAATCTTCTAAAAGTCTCTACTGGAAGATAAGATAATGTTTGCTGAAGCTTTTTAGAAACTGACTATTGAAATATGTCTCCCTAATCTACTTACTGAAGGGTTGTAATGATCAATTATGTGTGTATGTATGTATGTATTAGAAATTTAATGTTATAATCGCTGCTAAAGTTAATGTTAAGGCCACAATATTACATATCTATTCGTTTAATACTTAATTATTCCTGCAGCATAAAACTTTAACTGTTTTGTTTTTAACACCAACAGAGACAATCAGCCCGAAATAGAGAGAATACAAGAAGAAGAAAAAAAAAACAACAAAAAAACTTGATCTCAATTATGTTAAATGTCAAAAGTTGCCAATAGATTAAACACTAAATTAATGTCAATTTAAAAATATTTTAACATGTCAGCAGGAATGTGACATTAATCGCTGTGTGTTTTTTTCTTGTTTTTTCTTCTCATTTTTCAGGCTGTGTTTGAGGCGTATTTCTGGGGATCAATTTCCACACAAAAAACCACAACTTCTTATGCAATAAAATTGATTTCGTTTTTTTTTTGTCGTTGTCCATTGAATTTTCGTTGTAATTTTTGCTATTGAGCTAGGCTTTTAGGAAAAACTTTAAATGTTTATGTAGAATATTGTTATAATTTTTTTTTTCTAACTTACTAAACATAAAGATTTTCGATTACAAATGATTAAAATCAGCATATAAATTTATACAAAATAAAGCCATAAATCATGGTAACAAGGCTTTTTTCTTCGCTATGTGCTCTTTGAAAAAAATTAAAGACGGAAAAAATTGGTTTAAAAAGAAAACTAAAAAATTTGTCTCAACAATTGCTCAATTTCAACTGTTTGGCCTATGAGGTGGCCAAACAAATAAAACTTTAAAGGAACGTTTAGAAAAAAAAAATTAAGAAGAAGAAAAAAACACGCACTTAATCTAAGTAACTAAAATTTACTTGTATGTACATGCATACATACATACATACATACGTCTGACCATTGGCTTAGTTTGTCGCCGTTGTCCGGTATGTTACATTACGTTGCCTCTTACATGCACTCAATAAATTTTTTTTAATTTTTTTTGTTTAATGCATTCCTAATGGCGCTGTTAAGTCTAAACCCGCAAATATCTATTTTTTTCTTTACGTATAATACTTGCATTTAAACAACCCACATTAATTTTATTTCTTTAAATATTTTTTTTTCCTTTTTTTTTTCTTTTGTGCTCTTTTTTTATTTTGCATGAATACGTATGCCGTTCGTATGGCTTGGTTTAGTTTTGTAAGTGTGTATTGTAGTTTTATATCATTTTTATGGGGCTATTTTCGAGCTCAACCACTTCCCCAAATCATTATTGATGACAATTGTCAGTTGCGGACTCAGCATATTAATGCCAGACTAACAAATAAATGTAACGATGGCTGTGGTTTGCTTTTATGAAAGACGAAAAAAAGTGTGTTCCTCTCTTTTTTTTTCTTTTCTTTTCGTTTCTATCTCACGGCAGGTTTTCTATGGATTTGGCACAGCTAACTAATACGCCCATTTTTTTTCTCTCGTATTACAATGAATTTTTGCAGAAATATTTATCATTCGCTTAGCATAGCTAAGTTAGTTTGTTAATGTGTGTGTAAGAAAATGTATTTTGGGGTGCTATCAATTACATGTAGATCTCTTAACTGGTGGCTTAGTCTTCTTTTATTCGCTACGATTTTATGGAAATGTTCTCTACGCCAGTTTAAGGTTCTTGAAGAATTTATGAATGGTTCGGTAAAAGCAATGGATTGTTCACTTGTATAATTATGACTTTTGATTTAATTTTAGTACTTTACTTACTTAATTGATCTTTACAATCCTTTTAGTCTGGATTACGATCTAGCCTCTTACACCAGCCATGTTAAGTGTGTTAATTTTATACATGACTGGCAGGATCTATAGTTTAAAATCGCATCTGAATAGGTTATTTCATATACTTTGCATGGCAATTTTATTTACTCTCAGAGGTTTTGCCCACCAGACTAACGGAAAGAATTTGCCGAAGACTTATTTTTCAATATTTCATTATGTTCGAAATGCCTCAGCCTGGGTTTGAACCTCGGGCTTTCACTCAGATGTGCATCAGAGATCAGCAATGAGTACTCAAAAAGATGAGTAGATTCGAATCATACTCATAATTTCTGATACTTTTACGCATTCAAACTTATTTTAATATTATACTTATACTACTCATATTCAAAATTTGAAGTACTCATCGTACTGATACTTAACAATACGTATGATGTTGTTGATTTCGACTCTCCATGACTCAACATTTACAAGGACCATAAAATAAGTATGATTCGCTGCAATACTCATTAGAAGGTTGTGTATTTGCTTTGCTTAGTGTCGTTGTCTTTCCCTAAGACTGTAAATTTTTATGAATGATTCGAATCCCTCGCATCATTTATGAGTATTATAAGCATTTTTCTAAAGTTATGAATATAAATGAGTACTCATACTCTTTGCAACCTGTACTTATAAATCAATGTGGTAGTGAGTACGAAGAATCACAGTAGTTGAATTTTAATACCGTTGACTCACTCATATTCAAAATTTCATGAGTACTTATGAGTAACGAAAAAACGATTAATGGCTGATCTCTGATGTGCATGCCATATTTATTTTATTGAACAAAGAAGTGCCTGCCTAAAGCCGTTGTTACCTGCCATTACGTCGTACTTGTTTCATTCGTAAACTTCAAGTTTGGCATACTGTTTCGTTGTATGTGAGAGACTCACGTATATATACATAACATATTTGGCTATTACTATGTTGTCTGTGTTAATTTTATACATGAGCGGCAGTACCTACAGTTTAAACTCGACTCCGAGCCACAGATTTTTGAGAAACTTTTTCATGGCAATTTTATTTCATTCAAAGAGTTTTTGCCAGAAATCGCTGATCATATTTCGTGTTACTGAATATGTTTGACCTGGGGTTTGAACCGTGATCTCACGTTTTATAAATCAGCACAGTACCTATTAGAGTATGACGACTTCATACACTTCACGTATTCTCTAGTAATATAGTCTAAAGGGACATATCACATGATCTTGGGAGCAAAACTTAGCTGTTATAAGTTCATACTAACACTCTCTGAGTAGTGACTGATACCGTCTCGATGAAATCGCATGTCAACCAAGCTCAATTCCTCATGAGCCACACTAAACAATGCATATATCGGTATGAGTTAAGAGCTATTGCACTGCCTCTGGCTACTTTTCATATCAATTGATTCAAAAATGAGATTTTTTGCTAAAATTATTTTCCCGATATTAAAAAATTGTCTCTGATGGAAATAACATTCAATAAAATGTTCATATAATGAAATTGTTTCTATTAAAATAGGTGTTCTGACGACCCTAATTTAATTTAATTATCGAAAAATTATCTTCAGCGATCGATTTATATATCAAACCGTAGTGTGTTGGCTTATTAGACGTAAGGCTAAGGTTCAAACCCCAGATCGGATATCAAAACGAAATATGAACAAATATTTCTTCGGCGAATTCCTCTCAGCAGATTTCTGGCAAAAACTAAATAAAAATAAAATTGCCTTGAAAAGTTTCTCAAAATTCTGTGTGAAGGTTTGAAATGGCCAATCAATAGATCTTCAAAACGTATAAAAAATGTCGATGATATCTCACACATATGTTTTTTTAATTAAATTTAAAAATAAAAAGCACTTAAAAAGACCCTATATATCTAGCCTCCATATACATAACTACATTTGTAAATAGCTTTTAAAACGATGTCTAAGATCTTTAAAAAAGTATTCATTTGGTCAGCTTAAATAAGTTTTATTCCGAGATTAGTTTGATGTATGCCAGCAAGAGTCATTAGTTGTACGGTAAATTGATAACATTGTTGCCAATCCCTTAATAAAATTGCGAATTTTCTTAAGCTGTTTTTCTAATCATAATAGCAACTGCAGCAATAGCAGCACTCATAATAGTTTTATAATCACAATATTTTTCCAAGCAATGGGTTTGGTATTCTGTTTGTGTTGCTAATCAGTTGGAAGTGTAACTTGTGGTATGTGTTGCGGCTAGACGCTGGCAATTGCTGCCAACATTTGTTCATTTTTTTGTTTTTGTTTTTGTTAGTGTTTCTCCGACATTTTCATATTTCAATTTATAATAATTTCTGTAGCATATTTTAACTACTTTTTCATTGCTGCAGTTATAGTTGTTGAAGGTTTTTATCGCTTTTATGAATCTTTTGTTGTGAAATGCGTGCGTAGATTTTGATATCAAATGAAAACTAAAACTAGCGTTTAACAACGTAAAAACGTTTTAAAAATAATTTTTAAAGTTTTCCTCTTTTTTTTCTTTTGCTCCCCTCTTTTTTTCTTTTTTCTTTCTTTTTTTTTCTTTTATTTTTTCCATTAAAAGTTTAAATGCTTTTGTAAATGCTTTTGTAAAGTGTGTGTGTGCATGTGTCTTATATTTTAGCTTTAATTAAAGGCCTAAATCTGGGAAAATATTATAAAAAAAAATATTGTTAATGGCTTTGTAACCAAATAAAGTTTTAAGTTTAATTGCAATTTTATGTTTAAACATAAGTTACGGTAGTAATATAAATAATTTGTTTCGAGATAAACAAACATACAAACAACGTACTATGTACGTATGTATACCAGCATACAATTTAAAATATAAAATTATAAATGAAAATGAACATTTTAAGGCTGTTTAATATGTATGTTGAATGGATATTAGGAAATCATAATAAAAATTAAATTCAAACAAAACAGAAATTAATGCAATAAATGGAATTTTAATTGAATTTTAATCCAAGATTGTAACAAAAACTGTTAGTGAGTTTGTGTCTTAAGTCTTTTGTTTTGCTCTAACTAAGCTACAATTAATTAAAAACTTTGGTGTTAAATATTTAATTGCCTTAAAATAAGTATTTAGGTGTTTAAACAGTTGCAACAAATATGTTTAAAAAACTTTTAAAAATCAAATAATAAATGATTTTGCTTAGACAGAGTCAAGGCCAATAGAAGTGCTCTTATTTTTTGAAGAACAATTAATCAAATTCAATATGTTCTATTGCATTTAACTCAAACAAATAATTAATACAATTTAATTTTTCTAAAAATAAATCAAATTAAATTAATTATAAACAAGGCTACTGTACTTTAAAGAACCCTTTTGTTAGGTGCACTCTTTTAAGTGTTCAGACAGGAGATTTTCGTTTTTCACTTATATTTTTAGTTTTTATTTTATTTTAGCTCAAGACTTTCACAGCACAAATTTTACACATCAGTAGTACAAATTAAATTGCTATCGTCTAGTAGGTAGTGTGTTGGCTTATTAGACGATAGGCCATGGTACAACCCACAGGTCAGACATCAAAACGGAATTTGAAAAAATATTTCTTCAGCGACTTCCTCTGGCAAAAACTCTGAGTAAAGGGTGGATAAAAACGTGGTGGGACAAAAAAGTGCTGAAATTTTGAAATTTATTTTTTTTGTTGTTGTAAAGTACAATATTTCCGGTTAGAAATGAAATATTATTTCATTCATATGGCTACCGCGGCTGGCCTCACAGTACCTCATTCGATCGGGCCAATTCTCATGCACTATTTCGTGCGTTTGGGATCGTATCTGGGCAATAGCATCACGAATGTTGGCCTTCAAATGCTTAATTGTCTCTGGTTTGTCGGCGTAACACTTTTCTTTAACGGCACCCCACATAAAATAGTCCCACGGTGTCAAATAGCAGCTTCTTGGTGGCCAATTGACATCACGATTTCGGCTAATTAAACGGCAATCAAACGTTTGACGCAATAAATCGATTGTGGCATGAGATCTGTGGCAAGTTGCCCCATCGTTTTGAAACCAAACATCGCTCACATCAATGCCATGAAGAGTGGGTACAAAGAATTGGTTATCATGAGGCGATAGGTGCCCGCATTTACATAATGGTTGCGCCGTCTTCATTTTGAAAGAAATATGGGCAAATGATCTCTCAGCTCCACAAGCCGCACGAAACATTCACACTTAATGGGTGCATTGACTTCAGTAAAATCACGTGTGGGTTCGCTAAACCCCTAACATGTCAATTTTGCTTATTAACGTACCCACCAAGATAAAAATGACCTTCATCCGAAAAGCTGATTTACTTGGCAAAAAAAATTCCGACCAATTGCCTTTGTTTTGGAAATAAATTTCCAATAAATCACAACGGTGCTCAAGCGTACATCGATTTATTACGTTCAGTAGAGATAATATACTGAATTTAGCGAGGGAAAGGAATGAAATGAGTATTGCCAGATTCGAAATAACCGATGGCTGAAATTTAAACCGATAGATGGCCAACTCGATATATAAAGGCAAGAAAAAAACGTCATCATGATTTTCAAATTCATAAGAGTAAAAGGCCTCAGTGCCATTCATACATGTAATCTACTTCAGAAGACGACCAGTACTTACTTATCAATGACAATAACGTCAATAATAAATATCATTGGAGAAATAGTAGGTTACAAGCAATAAAAGTTACTCAATACTACTCCCAATAAATGTTTACAAAGGGATGGTATCAAGACAGCTGCTACAGTAGACCAATCAGCCGGTAAAACTGGATTAATAAAGCCGATATGAGAATATGTTGTGTCATCCCTATTTTTTTTTTTTTTTTTTTTTTTGGAATAAAGGAAACTAACAAATCTAATAAGACACAAAAAGGCGGCCACTTATTTACCCTTCATTCAGGATTGCTAACAGCATTGCTAGCTTCTTATAGCATACATGTTCTGATAATAAGGCGTAAAAATTCGGCCACTTATTTACTACCTTAATTGGCAATTACAACCATTTAGTCAGGATTACACTGTGGTAGAACCTATAGTTTAACGTCAACCCCGAATGACGGGTTTGAGAAACTAAACTTTACACAGATTTTTTCTTGCCCTCAGGGTTATTGTAAAACGACAGCTGACAGGAATTCTTTAGTCACATAAAGCCAATGCGTGTACCATCGATGAAAACAAATAGTAGTCGGAAGGAGCCAAGTCTGGTGAAAATGGGTCCAGCTCCCAGCATAATGCTGCCATTGTAGCCTGAGCTAGATTTGCTTTGCGTGCAGGTGCATTTTTATGTTGCAAAATTATCTTGCCGTGTCTTGTGACTCATTCTGGCCGTTTTGTAGTCAATGCATATTTCAAGTTGTCCAATAAAATTCTAATTCAAATTCTAGGTCACACATCTCCAACAAAACGAATTCTTCTCAGCAGATTTCTGACAAAAACACTGTGAATGAAACAAAATTGCCCTGAAAAATTTCTTAAGAATCTGTCGTTCGGAATCGACTTTAAAACTGTAAGTACTTTAACTCATGTATGAAATTAATACACATAATATATGTGGTGTGAGAAGCTAGGTCATAATCCTGGCTGAAGGATTGTAATGACCAATTATGTACGTATGTATGCTTGTTTCAGAATCCATTATCAGCCTCAAGAGTAATAAAATATTTTAAATAAAACAAAACTAAACTAATATTCAGCTTTTGTTAATTTTTCTTTCTAACTATTCAATGCTAGTCTTGATTACATACATTAATATATATAGATATACACACTAATTTATACTCAATCAATTAGTGCTTGTTGCTTAAGTCTTTTGTTAACATACGTCAAAATGTCTGTAGAATTCAATATTAAATGAAATATTTTTTTTTTTTTTTTGCAATTATACAGTTTATATTGACATTTTGTTTATTTCCACTATTTAAGCGAGCCCAGATTTTTATTTCCGCCAAATATCATACAATTGAACACGGTGTGCGCGATTAATGTTTACATGCCTTGTCTCAGCAATTAACCGCAGACTCATTGCGAGAAAATTAACAACAAACGAACAAACATTGCGGAAAATATTCAAAATAACAACGGCGACCAGCCATTACAACAAGCATTAGCAGCAAGAATAAATAAAAAATTTTTTATAACAACACAGAGACTACAATAAAAACAAAATTACGCGCATAATTGCGTTGCCAATACTATAGAAGAGTGCAAGCGAGTGAGGAATTATGCTTGTACGTATTATTTAAGCATTTAAACAAAGTGGTTTTCAGTAATTTTACTGTTTATTTATTTTTTTCTCTTTGTTTTCTGTTTTGTTTTTCTTTATGATTATTTTCTATATGTTTAAAGCTTTTGTTGCTGGATTTGTCTGTATTTCTTCTGTAACTGTAAGTAATGTTTTTATGATGATTGTTGTAGTTGTTGTTTATGTTTTGTTTATTATGCCGTATTATTTTTTAATGCAGTTTTTGTATAAGTTGTTGCTTCTATTTGTTGCTATTGTTAACTAACAATTAAGCAATTATAATAATTATTAACAATTGACCACTTTTTGACACGCTGCAAATGCCTTTTTTATTTCTTGCTAATTTTTTTTTCGTTTCGAGTTGATTATTTTCTCTGTAGCTGTACGCTACATCTAACCAGTTACCACCATGCTTGAGGTGATATTTGTAATAAAAATGGATTGTTTAACATTTTTTCAAAATTCATGTATTTAAGCTTTTTAAATCTTATCAATTGGGTAGTAGTCCGGAGCTGTTGTACTTGGAGACTATTAAAACCTTAAAGATATTCTTAAAAGCATACTTAAGAATGCGTCTTTGGCTTGTGTTTAAATTTAACGTGAGTTTTTTTATTCGGAAGTAGTTACACAGCATCTTCTTGATATTTTTACTTGTTAGGTTCCAAACTCATTCATCAAGCTTTTCCAGCTCATCATTCCAATAAACAACAAATTGCTTTATAATAACCGTGGTCTGGTAGGTAATGTGTTCGCTTTTTAGATGTGAAGCCTCAGTTTAAATCCCAGGTCATACATCTCCAACAAAACGAAAAATATTCCCTTGGCGTCAAAATCTCACACATTTCTGGCAAAAACTCTGAGAGTAAATAAGAAATTGTCACGAAAAAGTTTCTCAAAAATCTGTCATTCGGAAACGACTACAAACTATAGGTCCCGCCACTCATGTATGAAATTAACACATTCTCCGTAAGTGGTGTAAGAAACGAGGTCGTAATCTTGACTGTAGTATTGTAATGACCGATTATGTTATGTTATGTTTATTGCCTTTTGGGAAAACAAGGTATAGGCGTGATTGTATTGCACGTAATGGGTTGGAACTTTACTTTGTAACATACACTTCCTGTAATAGTTTTCTTAAAACATTTGTTTCATGTATATGGATCGATATTTAAAACCTGAAGTCGCCGTAGTCTAGTAGACAGTGTGCTGGCTTATTAGACTAGAGTCCGTGGTACAAACTCCGGCTTAGTAATCTCGAATAAAACGAAATATTCAAACATATTTGTTTAAAACAAGGAAACGTAATTGCAAACCATAGCCATTACAATCCTTCAGTCAGGATTACGACTTAGTTTCTCACACCACTTGTGTTGTGTGCGTTAATTTTTATGAATGGCGAAACCTACAGTTTTAAAGACGACACCGAACGACCGTTTCTTAAGAAACTTTTCACGGCAATTTTATTTCATTCACAGGGTTTTTGCCAGAAATCTGCTAAGAGGAAGCCGCCGAAGAAATATTTTTTCATATTTTCGTTTTAATGTCTGACTTGGGGTTTAAACCGTGTCTTCACGTCTAATAAGCCACGACGATTGTTATCAACTCGCATATCTACCTATATATTCTGAGAGCCGCATTCCAATTTTCAAGTCTCAATATTCTCTCCTGATTCGTTTAAAGCATAAAGACTTGAATGATCATATTTCTCAACACTGACCAGTCTAATCCATTTAATTTTTACAATAAATAAGCATCATCATCATTAGTCCTAAGGAATAGTAGAAGCATTACATTCTGAAGGAGACGAGTGCACACTTTAAGAACAAAACAAAATTTAACTGAAAATTTAATTTGGTTTTACGATCACACTGAGTATTAAGCTGGACTGTATTCGTATAGAATATACTTATTACTCCGTATAAGACAAATTTAAAATCTTATGATAGAATAGAATTCTAAATCAATTCATACACGTTACTTTTGCTCTTCGAGTGTCTTTCATTACATTTCGTTATCCGTCACCTTATAATTTTTTTTTTTTTGTTTGTTTCAGTTTCAGTAAATTCAGTAAGATTTTCCTGCTAACTACTGCAGCATTATCTTACGATACCTAAACACAGCGTCCTTTGAGATTGTGTATTGGATTGTAGTATTGGGATTATTGATAATGAACTTTGCTTATTGGGGCTCATGGATGGATTTTGAAGTGCTATGAGTTCAGTTGTCCTGTCCAAATATGCAAATTATTTCTTCTTCAACCAGATTTGATTTTTGCTTGGTTGGTTTTGAATACAAAAATTTTAACCAGCACCCTACACTATTTGTATATATATTAACTGGCCAATTAGTGTAGAACTTCCGGGTTTTATATATTTTTCAAGTTTCTACGGTATTCAAATTTACATAATCATCCCAAAAAAGTTCAGCAGAGCTCGATTTTGATTTGATTGATTATCTGATGCAACAAAGCCTTTCAGTTAAGCTCTTCCAGTTTCTTACATTTCTTAATGATGACTTGTAAAGCTGCACCTGGCGTCATCCAGAATCTTTGTCATGTTTATTGTCGTAATTGCTCAATTTTTCAGCGCTCATAACCATTCAGAAATAATTCGAACAGTTACGCTTTATTAAATTATAAGGGATTTAATGAGGAGATCCAGCTTACTTAGTAAAGAATTTGTTGTTGGTTTAGTTTTTTATAAAAAATAATGCCAGATTTTTTTGGCCGCAATATAAACATAAATAAACTAGACATTGACTGTAAATCGCTGCATTGAGATCTGGTCGTTATTAGATGATTAGAATCCAGTAACAATTGTGGTAAGTTAATAGGGATTAGAGTTCATTATAGAGAAAGTGAGCTAAAGTGAAGAATATTGATTTGAATTTGCATTTTGTTTTTTAAATAAAATATGTAAAACGTATTAAAGTGAAGTGAGGTAAAAGTTGAAAGCCCCTGGACGGAAATTAACACCCAAAGTAGCATAATGACAGATCATCATACTATTCGTAATTGCGTCTATCAAATATGCCTTACACATGCTCTAAAGAAATACAAGGCATTCCGAAAAAATTACTGTTTGGTGTGGATTTTTTGTCCGGCAGCATCATCGGTCCATTTTTCTACCAGAACGACATTGGTCAGGCCATAACTGTCAACGGTGAGCATTATAGGTCTCTTGGCTTCAATTGAATGATCTGAACACGTGCTACACAACTCATGCCACATTCAATATTCAGCGAGAGTGATTTGAAGGCGTGGTAATTTCACGTGAAACTGATGTAAACTGGCAAGTGTGATAGTGCGATTTGTCAGAGTTAGACATTTTCTTGTGATGTTTAAGCGAATAAGCCACAAACTACAGCGATATTCCGAGTCAACATAACTTAACAAATTGGATATTGCGTTTGCGTTTCACCTAGAAAAGCAGGGACAGTAACGTTTGAATCATGTTATATTCCATACATAATGACATCAATTGGTCTTTCAAACGAATGAAAAATTTATATGACCTTCTACACCCACTATGTTTTATTTAATTTTAAAAGTTGAAAACACTTAATGAGAGACCCGATATTTGTGGGTTAGACAGTGTATTGTATTTATTTTCTGTATGGAGTTATTATAATTTTAACCAAACCAAGATTCTTTCTTGCCAAAAAAATTGTTGTCGTGCCATGCTTCCAGTATACCCATGCATCCCTATAGATGCTTTGCAGGATCTCAATTGACCTTTGCTTTGGAAATGCAAACCAGAAATGTTTTCAATATTTAAGGTTTATGAACATCAGGTTGTTAGAGAAAAAAAAGAAAATGTTAAATACAAAAGTAAGAACTGTGGTTAGTTTGCTGTGGACTACTTTTGGCCTAAATAGAATATCTGAGGACATAATCATCTCACGTGTAGATGATGTGAACTGCCCATTGAGATCATGAAATTTGACCTTTTTCTTGTGTAGTTTTGTTAAAACGCAGGAATATACAAATAAGGCAAATACCACAGCAGTCTTCAAAACCAACGTGTGCAATGCCATCTGTGAAACTCAGCTTTGAATATGCGCCGGAGCCATGGCATATTTGACATTTCCGATGAGCACCACCCAAGGATTAATGGAATCTAACAGGTATTTTCGTTGTAGGCCAAATTTTCTAGGCAACGATAGATTGTAATCATATCGTCCTAGGACCTGCTACAATGCTGCAAACAATCACATGCTTGATTGCAGAATTTTTTATTAATAAAATTAATACAGAGAACAGTAGAAACAGTATGGGCGAAAAATAATGAAAATAATAAATGATCGCTATCGGCTACAATGTTAACTATGCTGTAATTAACTTTTATTTGTAATTAACTTTCTGACAATACTACACAGAAAAATATTGAAATATTAACTTGAAATATAATTTGAAGATTAATAAGAACTCTTGGTCGACCAATGCTTATTTAAAATTTATTTGTCTCACCTGTTTGCAATCAAGCTTATGTTTGGCGACATTAACGCTATTTAAGCATTTTCTTCGATTAGATTGCTGTTGTATGATGAAAATCGTTGGTTGTCTGTAATAAATGAAAAAATAAAAAAAATGTTAAAAAAGTAATAATAAAAAGTCAGCTACAATAGATAAAGTAAATATTATTATCCATGCTTGTTCATATTGTTTATAAAACATAAAAAAAAAATTAGAAAAAAAAAACTTAAATTAACTTTGGCATAATCATCACGTGCCACCCTGACTAGTTTTTTTTTTCTTTTCCAAAGCATATCTTTTTTTTTTCTTGATTGTGTACAATATTTTTTTATTATTTAGTAATAAATACGATAATTAAATGTTATTTGCATATACCATATACATAATAATTTTCTTAGAGTTTTCATAATTTCGGAGCGTTGAAAAATAGCAAAATAAGTGTAACACCTTGATGGACAAGTTTTTTTTCCACATGGCATTTAAATTTGCAAAACAAAACAGAGAAAAAATATCGAATGAAATGAAATTTTTCAAATACTTTTATGCGTTTTAATTGAAGTTTAAATATTTTTAATTTCCTGTTGTATATTTCAAGTAAAAAAAATTGTAATAATTTCAATAAAATCTTAGACTTGCTTGCACCCCTCGTTAATTGCTTTTTAAACAAAAAATTTAAAATGTTAAACATGATTGACACTTATGGTTTGTCGAGCAAAGGAAATCTGCTTTTTTCCAATAATGTTTGTACGTCTAACTAGGTTGGCAAATATGAAATAAATTTCTTAAAAAAAACTAAATTTTTTGAAAAAAAAAATGAAAAAAAAACTCGTATATAATTTCAATGCATGACTCTAACGAGGTACGTGTGCAATATTTGTTGAAATGAAAATTTTATTAAAAAAAATTCGTTTTTAATTGCTTTTAATTACAGATAAGTATGTGTAATAGTCTCACAAAAAAATATAAAAAAAATTCTTGTTTAAAGAACGGGAGGTGTCATGGCGCTATTTCGTATTCCATATTCAACATTCATAATTACTGTCAGACTTCTTTAACAATATTTTTACAAAAACTAAGGCATCCGTGCTGCCAAGATATGCAAAATGTCTTCCGAACACTTGATAATTCTAATTATAATGAGGCGCCATAGCTATGGGTTACAGGAATGTGGCACCTCATAAGAGAACACTTTTGGAAAATAATGTCATTGTTTTGTATGGTATATCGCTGTAGTCTAGTAAATTTATTACACCCCAACCCGTGGTCCAAACACCAGCTCAGACTTCTAGACCAAAGCAAAATTGGAAAATATATTGCTTCAGCAACTTCCTTTCAGCAGTCTTCTGGCAAAAACTCCGAGAGTAAATAAAAAAATTTTGTGTAAAGTTTGGTTTCTCAAATCTGTCAGTCGGGCTCGATATTAAACTATAAGTCTCGCCAGTCTGAATAAAATTAACACTTTCTTTCAGTTATTTTATGGGAAAAATTTTGAGGGTAAAATAATTGCTATGGAAGGTTTAGTTTCTCGTGGAGAAGCTAGGTTGTAATCCTGGCTAAAGGGTTGTAATAAGTTTAATTAAGTAAATAAGTACTTAAGCTCGCCTTTTTGTGATTAAATTTGTCATGAAAAGTTTCTCAAAAATCAGTTGTTCCAAATCGATTTTTAACTCTATGCCACGCCAAACGTGTACAACATTATCGCACACACCATGGATACTGTGAAGCTAGGTTGTGATCCTGACTAAAGGGTTGTAATCACCAATTAAGTAAGGTAAAGTAAGTAAGTCACATGTGCCTTTTCCGCTTATTAAAAATGGATCATTTGACGAAAGATAGCTCGTTATAATAGGGAAAACTGCTAGCAAACCCCAACGAATTGTCAGCAGAGAAAGTGCACCTAATGTGACAACCAGTAGAAGCGTGGCCAAAAAATATGAAGATAACGAATAAACCAGTTCGGCATCTTTCTTAACAACTTTAAATTTGTGGTATGGCAGTACTTCACAAAATATCATCACCTTGGTACTTACATGCATCACATATAATTGGGCACTACAACCCTTCAGTCACGGTTCTCCACTTATGTCGTGTGTGTTAGTTTTTACACTAGTGGCAAGACATAAAGTTTAAGGTCTTCTCCGAACGACAGATGTTTGAAAAGAATTTTAATGGTAATGATGATAGGCAGTTGCCGAAGAAAGATGTCTGACCTGCGGTTTGAGCCATGGCCTCACGTATGATAAGCTAACACACTACCTACTAGACTACGGCGACTTCAATACATTGATACGTGTCGGCAATTCGTTCAATAGGTAATAGAGAAAAGTGAATTCAATGCAAATTTTTAGAAAAAAGTAAGTGAACACACAACATAGATGGTGTGAGAAATTATTTTGTAATCTTGAGTAAATGATTGCATTGACCAATTAAGTAGAAATGGTCGCGGTCTAGTAGGTAGTATGTTAGCTTATTAAACGTGAGACTACGGTTCAAACCACAACAAAACGAAATATGAAAAATATTTCTCCAAGACGACTTCTTCTCAGCAGATTTCTGGCAAAAAAATCTGAGAAAAAATAAATTTCCATGAAAAGTTTATAAAAATCTATTGTTCGGAATAGACTTTAAACTACAGGTCGCGCCACTCATAAGTGGTGTGAAAAGCTAGGTCAACGAGGGTTGTAATGACCAATTATCCATGCATGTATGGCTTAGTGAATGCAAAAACAAATTGTTGAGTTTGTAGCTCAGAAAATGTTCATGCAATCCATGGGAAATAAATACACCTCCAACTGCGTGGTGCGTACTTTGGTTAGGCGTCGTAAATGGCCCTCACTTTATAGAGGGTGAGACACGAAATTGTAATGACTATATATTGACGGCATATGGTCATCTCTATCTGTCACACCGGGCGTTCATCGATAAAATTTTTGATACAACGAATTTTAGAAGAAATTGTGGCAACAATTTCTAATGTCAACTGGGTGCCAAGTTATTTTTTTTTTGTCTTTGTGGTTTTGTTAAATCTCGTGAATATGAGATTTCAGCTCAGAGGTCAAGTGCATTACCGGTGAGATGCAACCAAATGAATGTGTGAAGCATAGAAATATTCATGAAAGGGAAGATATTCTCATCAAAGCCCATTCTTCGTACATGTTGCCTTTACAATCCAACAAAAAAATTCCAACTGTTTTAACAAATGTTTGCATTTTTCCATGAAAAATTGCTGAGACAGCCTGTATAAGACAATCTATGAAAATATGTTCATTTCTATTAAAAGTCGCCGTAGTCTAGTAGGTAGTGTGTTGGTTTATTAAACATAAGCCCAAGGTTCAAATCCCATGTCAGATATCAAAACGAAATATGAAAAAAATATTTCTTCAAAGTCTTCCTCTCAGAAGATTTTTGGCAAAAACTCTGGGAGCCATAAAAAGTTTCTCAAAAATCTAAATTAACATACACAACATGAGTGGTGTGAGAAGCTAGGCCGTAATCCTGACTGATGGGTTGTAATAGCCAGTTATGTATGTAGGTATGTATGTATATATGTTTGTTTCTACGTAGTCAAAGTCAATTTAGTTCAAAAATAAATATTTTTATTTCGTAATTCACAAACTTTGTGGTGCATTTGAATTAAAAATACCATAAAATAGTGTCGTCATAATGATGTCGGTTGTACATTTTAAATTCCAGCCACCATCCGCCAGCGGATGTTTAAGTACTTTATTCAAAAACTAAAGAAACGAAAAATGTATTTCAATTTATGCTGCAATGGAAATCTAGTCTCGTGTTTTCCAAATCATTTGATTTTTGTTAAGCGTACGTTGTATGTACCGCCAAAAAACACGACTGAATTCAAAGTTAATGTAGGATGAAGTATAACGCAACAATATTTGTGTGTGTATGTGTGTGTCGTTTTTATTTGACAAATTAATACATTTTATTTAATAATTTATTAATTTTCATAATGTTTAGAGTTTCATCAGTGCCATTTCCATGAATATTATCTTATATTTGTTTGTGGCATAGTGGTGGCATGACATTAATTTGATTAATTATTTTTGTTGAAGTGTTGAAATAACAATTTTCGTTGATACTCCCAAGCTTGTTGCAGGTTTCACTTAAAAGAGTTTTTAATTTATTTTTCATATGTCTTTTAAACTTATAGAGGTAGTCAGTATAAAGTAGTGTCATAGGGCGTATACAATGTCTTAATGTTTGTTTAGTTTCAGATGGGTTGATATTTCCTTTTTTTCCGTTTGAACTTCTTTCTTTGAGCTTTTATGAAACTTGAAATCTAAAACGACTTGGAAATTTAATTTGAGGTAAAGCTCTGTATTTTTATACCAAATGTTTCACTAGCAATGACTATAAATGCCATACATACATACGTACATAATTGGTCATTACAACCCTTCAGTCAATATTACGACCTAGTTTCTCACACCACTTATGTTGTGTGTGTTAATTTTATGCATGAGCGGTGGGACCTACAGTTTAACGTCGACTCCGAACAACAGATTTTTGTGAAACTTTTCATGTCAATTTTATTTACTCTCAGAGTTTTGCCCAGAAAGTCGCCGAAGAAATACTTTTTGTATTTTGTTTTGATGTCTTGCCTGGGGCTCGAACCCTGGTTTTTATGTCTAATAAGCCAACACACTACCTACTAGACTACGGCGACTTCAGGGTAGAAAAGATTGCCATAAAGACCCATATATCGGGACATTTTCTAAGCGAATCCTATTTCTCTGAATGCGATGCATTCCAAATGCCCTATTTTCTATGACTCTGGCGCATAAATCTGTTTGAATTTGACTGACAGTATTGCTTCTGTTGGGTCTGAGGACCGCTATGGTTTGTATTTTATTTGGATGACGATGACGCATAAATCAGTTTGAATTTGACCCACAGCATTGCTTATGTTGGCTCTGAGGACCGCTGTAATTTGTGCCAGAAGAATTCTACCGGAGTCAAGGCGTATGATGTCGGTGGCAGTTTGGGACATCTTCGCGTAAAATATCCAATGTGGCATGAGCTGTATGTATCCAGTTGGTATCCAGATCGCCCAATTCGAGCCAAAGGAAGATGGTTACCATCCACATTAAAGATCATCAATGAATCGTTTTTTCGCTAATCGTAAGTAATCATGAAATTTTGAGTATGAGTGAGTCAACAATATTGAAATTTAACTACTCTGATGCATTCGTACTCACTACAACGTTGATTTATAAGTATGACTACAATGAGTATGTGTACAACATTGACATCAAACACATACCACTCGAAATATGTTTGATTCATAAGCCTACGCATTCAGATTCATAACTTTAGAAAAATACTTATAATACTCATAAATGATTAGAGTGACTCGAATCATTCATCAATTTACAGTCTTAGTTGTTGTTACATTTACAAAAAAAAAAAGAAGAAAGGAAAAGGCAAAGAAAGTAAGCAAAGCAAACACACAACCTTCAAGTGAGTATTGTAGTGTTCGTACGCAAATCATACTTATTTTTGATTGGTGCATATGTTGAGTTATGGAAAGTCGAAATAAACCACATCATGCGTATTGTTAAGTATGAGTACGTTGAGTGCTTTAAACTTTGAATATGAGTAGTATGAGTATGATATTAAAATAAGTACGAATCACGCATTCGTAAGTATCAGAAATTATGAGTATGATTCGATTCTACTCATCTTTTTTAATACTCATTGCTGATTTCTGATCCACATATGGTGTTTGCCATTAACAGTGATGACCTCGTTAACGTTGTTCTCAAACGAAATATGTTCCCGGGTCAGTCGAACTTTATACGAATACAGTCCCAAGTCAAGACGCAAGATGGGTGCCCCGATGTCCTAGCAGGTAGTGTGTTCAGGACGTGAGTTGGATGCCCACCAAAGACCTTGGGTGTTTTCTGATACGATTAAACGCAACAGAAAAAAAAAATGGTGAATTACAAAGAAATTCTTGGGAAAAAATGAACAAGCTTTTACCCCTCTGAAGCAAACTCAGATGTGTTATGCAGTTCTTACGTTTCGTCGACGTACACGTATTTGTTGATCATTTAATGAATCAGTATTGGGCCCAAATTTAACAACCACTTTGCAAATACTCCTCTCGGTAAAGCGATTGTGGCGATCGTAAAATGGGCGACAAAACGTTGCTTTTGATTCAACAATTTTATTATTTGCATGTATTGTTGCCTGCTATAGATGTTTTAATAAAATAGACTGAATAAATGACAATTTATGTGGCAAATGTAGGCTTTAACAACATGGCCGTTATTAACCCTTTCATGCCCGATGTTGCCTATAGGCAACATTGTACATTTTTGTTCATAAATTCCATAATTTTTAATTTTTTAAAAGATTTTTTTTGCAAACAAGCTTGGTTAAAAACGTGTAAAACCAGAATACGTAGGACTCTGATTTTAATATCACTTCATATTTAGGCCATGACTAACAAACACATGTCCTTAAAAAAATTTTAGCTCTGGCCCAAAAAATTCGGGCATGAAAGTGTTAACTGTCGAAGTCCAAAGATCTGGTATATATAAACAGATGTAAAACCTACCATCCTAGGACTTGCTACAGTAAACCAATCAAATGCTTAACGATTAATAAGACTGAAATAAAAGGCGTCGTAGCCTGGTAGGTAGTGTGTTGGCTTATTAGACGTGAGGCCACGGTTCAAACCTCAGGTCAGACATCTCCAACAAAACGAAATATAAAAAATACTTCTTCGGCGGCTTTCTCTAAGCAGATTTCTGTCAAAAACTCTGCGGTTAAATAAAATTGCCAAGAAAAGTTTCTCAAAAAAAAAAAAAAAAAAAAAAAAAAAAAAAAAAAAAAAAACTGTCGTTCGGAGCCAACTATAAACTGTAGGTCCCGGCACTCATGCATGAAATTAACAAACACAACATATGTAAGTGGTGTGAGAAGCTAGATCGCAATCCTGACTGAAGGGTTATAATGACCAATTATATATGTATATATGTATGTAAGACTGAAGTAAAGCAAAAGAATACAAAATCATGCCACATGGCACATGGCACATGGCGCATATAAAATAATCCTTGTGGACATGCACCCGTTGTTCTCAAAAAAATTCCTCTTATTCGGTTACGGTAACTAAAATTGTATTCTGCGTTATGTTTGTGTATTATTTTAACGATCACCACATACCAAAAATAAAAACGGCGATAGGTTTGTTTAGAATTTAATGGTAATAAGACTAATCCGAAGGAAAAATATTTTCTTACTCTGACATGAACCATACATATGCAAATAATTAGTTTAGTTCCATTGGTGGTCCTTTTTTTTTGTTATATTTTAAGGACTTAATTTTTCTACTGTGGTTTTTAAAAACACCAACAACAGTGAATATTTTAATAGCAATAGGAATAGTATGTAGCACTTGTGCTATTTTAAAATATGTTTCAAATGTTGTAAATATTTCTTTAATTTGTAACTAATTTTAGTAACGCCTTTAATAGCACAAAATCGCTGGTATTTGCAATGAAATTTAAGTGATGTTTAGCCAAAAACACAAAAAAAAACAAAAGAAAACAAATACTCATTAGATCTGTATAAACTGTAAGCTAATCTTTAGAAATCTATGCAAAGTTTCTGTTTATTTTTTTCGTTTGTTTGGATGTTAAAACTTCATGCAGCAATTAATGGCTGCATTACGTTGGTTACGGTTTATAGGAAGGTATAGTAAAGCAGCTACTGTATGGCCAAATACGGTCACTTTTTGGCTACTGCTTAACATTTTCTTTCTTTTTTTTCGTTTTTATTTTCCTTTTATTGTTACTTTTACTCCTTTTATGTTTTGAGTTGCATCGTAAAGTAACACTACAATTCGTTACGTATGTCCTGTGCTGAAATGCTTGTCATCTTTAAAATAGTTTTTGTTCGATTTGAATCACTTTTTGTTTTTTGCTCAGCTTTTATTATCGATTTTTCTCATTGCTGGCATGGCCGTTAATGTCGTTGCTTAATGCGATTTGCAAAAATTTAAGAAAAACTATTAAAAAAAACTAAAAGACAACCCGCAAAGCATTTTAAATAAAAACGATTTTGGTGTATGCTGCTGCTGCTATTTTAGCTACCATTTGTAATTATTTGGAATCTCATTAAATTTTTAACCACGTATCTCACGTAAACACTTGCTTTTTGCAAAAAAACACAAAAACCAGCAGCAATAAAATGTGCACAACACAACAAAAAAAGAATTAGTAAAGGCTCTAAGACATCCCAAAGACATGGCAAAGACTTAATCCACCATATTGAAGCATTTAATTTTTTTTTTTAATTTGAAAATCTCAAACTAAATAACTTATATGGGGATGTAGCCATTGAGCTACAAAAAAACCTGTCATTTCATTGACGAGCTATAAAAGAAATCTCCAGAGATCTTTTCACCTTTCTTTGGTTCAGTTTGAATTTTTTCATTCAATGCGGCTAAAAATTTCATCAGCAAAGCGTATGTATATCCGTGCGTATATAAATTCATTCATCAGTTCCAAATTGTTATTTCGATTTGGTTTAAATTAAATAAGGACAGACAATTGTATACCAAAAAAGGTAGTGTCGTAGGTTCATTTCAGGGCAAATGCAAATTTTTCTAGGCGTGGCATATAAATTTGAACAGTCGAAAGCAATCCCACCTAATCGAACTCCAGTGACTTTAACTATAAAATATCTTCTCCTTACTCCATCATCCAAGTGCCATATATTACATACTTAATTGGTTATTACAGTCGCTCAGCGAGGTTTACAACCTAGCTTCCCACATCACTTATGTTGTGTGAGTTAATTTTATACATGAGCGTCAGAACCAATAATTTAAAGTCGCCTCCGTATGATAGATTTTTGAGAAATTTTTCATGGCAATTTATTATAATATTTATTCTCAGAGCTTTTGCCAGAAATCTGCTGAGAGGAAGTCGCCGATGTAATATTTTTTCATATTTCGTTTTGTTCGAGATGTGTGACCTGGGGTTTGAACCGTGGCCTCACGTCTAATAAGCCAACATACTGCCATATACTACGGCGTTTCTTAAACACTGCTAAAATCCATCATGTTTTCAAATACGATTTATTATGAACACAAGATCTTAATCTGAATAACCAACATTACCAAGTTTTCCTAACAACCCCGTCTGTAGTCTTGTTCATTCATCATTCATTATCATCTCCAAATTGGATTATTTACACAGGGTCAAACGAATTGCTACAAATCCTACTATATTACTAGAGTCCAGGGTATCCTGTTAGTCTAGTGGGTAGTATGCTAAACATTAGCGTGAGGATTGTGGGTTCGATTTCCGCCAGAGACTATGGTCTGCTGCACTACACCCAGCATATGGTCCAGAGATCGGCAATGAGTATTCAGAAAGATGTGTAGATCCGAATCATACTCATAATTTCTGATACCTATACGCATTCATACTTAATTTAATATTTTGCCCATACTGCTCATATTCTAAGTTTGAAGTACTTAATAATACGCATGATGTTGTTGATTTTGACTTCGTGTAAAATTCGACTGACCCAGGAACATATTTCTTTTGAGAACAACGTTGATTTGGTCATCATTGTTAACGGCAAACACCATATGTGGATCAGCAATGAGTATTCAAAAAGATGAATAGAATCGAATCATACTCATATATTCTGATACTTATACGCATTCATACATATTTTAATATTATATGCATACAACTCATATTCAAAGATTGTAGGACTCATTATATTCATACTTAACAATAATAATAATTATATAATAAAATTGTTGATTTCGACTCTCGATGACTCAACATTTACAAGAATCACAAAATAAGTATGATTCGCGACGAACACTACAATACTCACTTGAAGGTTGTGTGTTTGCTTTGCTTACTTTCTTTGCCTTTTCCTTTCTTCTTTTTTTTTTTGTAAATGTAACAACAACTAAGACTGTAAATTGATGAATGATTCGAGTCACTCTAATCATTTATGAGTATTATAAGTATTTTTCTAAAGTTATGAATCTGAATGCGTAGGCTTATGAATCAAACATATTTCGAGTGGTATGTGTTTGATGTCAATGTTGTACACATACTCATTGTAGTCATACTTATAAATCAACGTTGTAGTGAGTACGAATGCATCAGAGTAGTTAAATTTCAATATTGTTGACTCACTCATACTCAAAATTTCATGATTACTTACGATTAGCGAAAAAACGATTCATTGATGATCTTTAATGTGGATGGTAACCATCTTCCTTTGGCTCGAATTGGGCGATCTGGATACCAACTGGATACATACAGCTCATGCCACATTGGATATTTTACGCGAAGATGTCCCAAACTGCCACCGACATCATACGCCTTGACTCCGGTAGAATTCTTCTGGCACAAATTACAGCGGTCCTCAGAGCCAACATAAGCAATGCTGTGGGTCAAATTCAAACTGATTTATGCGTCATCGTCATCCAAATAAAATACAAACCATAGCGGTCCTCAGACCCAACAGAAGCAATACTGTCAGTCAAATTCAAACAGATTTATGCGCCAGAGTCATAGAAAATAGGGCATTTGGAATGCATCGCATTCAGAGAAATAGGATTCGCTTAGAAAATGTCCCGATATATGGGTCTTTATGGCAATCTTTTCTACCCTGAAGTCGCCGTAGTCTAGTAGGTAGTGTGTTGGCTTATTAGACATAAAAACCAGGGTTCGAGCCCCAGGCAAGACATCAAAACAAAATACAAAAAGTATTTCTTCGGCGACTTTCTGGGCAAAACTCTGAGAGTAAATAAAATTGCCATGGAAAAGTTTCTCAGAAATCTGTCGTTCGGAGTCGACTTTAAACTGTAGATCTCGCCACTTATGGATAAAATTAACACACAGTGGACAGCAAAAGTCTTAGTACTCCAATATATTTTGATCAAAAAAAGTCCTCTTGCTCAAAGTCCCGATATGACTTCAAGAGAGTATTTAGGAGACCATTTGAAAGAACGGTTACGTAATCGCTAAACCTCAAACAAAAGTCAACCGAGAAACTTGTTCATGATGCTACCAGAAAACATTAAACAAAACTTGTACATTCAATTCCATTAAGGGATATTCTACTAAATACAAGGGATAAAATTTTTATATATTAGGCCTTTTGAATTTTAAATTTACTCAGGGTTCTCCTTGGGGGTACCTATGGAGTCATCTGAAACTTTTAATTATTTTTCTCTTGTTTTATGAAAAACATTACGAAATTGTTTGTTTTATAATAAAATAGAAATAAATTAATTAAATAAATATTAAACTATAAATTTTTATACAAACTTTTGGCTAAAATTCATGAAATTGCTAAAATATATTAACATTCTAAGACTTTTTCTGTTCACTGTAATTAGTGTGAGTAACTAGGTCGCAATCCTGACTAAAAGGATATAATGACCTATTAAGTTAAGTAAATATGGCAAGAAGTTGTCCTTGTCTAGTATATAATGCGTTGGCTGATGAGGCGAGAGCCCATGATTCAAACACCACTTCTCAGACATCACGAACAAGACAAAATATTTCTTTCTACAACTTTCTCTCAGCAATTTTCTTGCAAAAATTCTGCTTCTTAATAAAATTGCCATGAAAAGTTTCGCAAATCTGTCATTTGGAGTCAACGTTGAACTGTAAATCCTGCCACTCATGGATAAAATTAACACCACACAACATGGCTGTCCCGCATCTCCATCCACTTGAGATGGCCTGGTTCTCTAATCACACGTGCAGAATATTCAAAGTAACATAATCTGTGTGGCACGTAGAAGTGTCTTTTTGGAACATTCTTTCGTTTGTATCCAGATCATCCAATTTGGACCAAAAGAAGTTGACAATCATCAACCTTTAGCGCTCGCCGTTGTTAGTGATGGCCTGGACAAAGTTGTTCTCACAGAAATATGGATCGATAACGCCCCCTAAACTAACAACCACGTCAAACAACGACTTTTTCGGATCGTATTTTTGTTTGTTCATGTGTTCATTTGTCCTGGAATGAGATTCGGCGTTGAGCAAGATTCTTCAATGAAAATTAATTACCGTTGCAACCAACAATTTTAATAAAAAATTCTTTTGTTTTTTCCATGTGTACCGGGAGGTACACAACAACTTGCCTTACTTTCTGGCGGAATATGGCAGTTTTTGATTGCATACTTCGTTTTGCAATCTACAGGTACATTGTGAAACAGCTTGAGACTAAGAGAAATACATTCCTTTAATTGTAAAATATATCATATGAAAGGAGGATGTGTACAACTTGTTAAGGTGGAGTATTCGTTTTCTATTTTGTTAAAAATCGTTTTGTATCCAACAAAAACTGTCTTTGAATTAAGGAAACTGAGAAGTAAGTATGTCACGTGTCTTTACAATGTTATACTATGTACAGAGTGTATGTACAGAAAGCGATTTGAAATATTGCCAAATTAGAAACGGAATATTATTTCATTCATATGGCTATCGCGGCTGCCCTCACAGTACCTTATTCGGCAATGGCATCACAAATGTTGTCCTTCAAGTACTCACTTGTCTCTGGTATGTTGACTTAACATTTTTCTTTAACGGCGTCAAACAAAAAATAGTCCAACGGTGTCAAATTGTAGCTTCTTGGTGGCCAATTGACATCATCATTTCAGCTAATTAAACGGCAATCAAACGTTTGGCGCAATAAATCGATTGTGGCATGAGATGTGTGGCAAGTTGCACCATTCTGTTGAAACCAAACAACGTTCACATCAATACGATAGGTCTCTCCATTGACCGTAATGGTTTCACCGTCCACATTTTCAAACAACTATGGGCTAGTGATGCCCCTGCTCTACAAACCAAACACCAACAAACAATATTATGTATATTTTAATATGTTGCCTTCTTTGTAGAAGCAAAGTCAATGTTATGCCAGATTATTTGTAGAAGAATTTTACTGAAGCTTTCATAAAGAATTTCATCATGGTATAGTTATGTTTCAAATGTTGTAAATATTTCTTTAATTTCTAACTAATTTTAGTAACGCCACGAAATCGCACAAATTAAAAACACAAAAAAAAACAAAAGAAAACAAATCCTCATTAGATATGTATAAACTGTAAGCTAATCTTTAGAAATCTATGCAAAGTTTTTGTTTTTGTTTTTCGTTTGTTTGGATGTTAAAACTTCATGCAGCAATTAATGGCTGCATTACGTTTGGTTACGGTTTATAGGAAGGTATAGTAAAGCAGCTACTGTATGGCCAAATACGGTCACTTTTTGGCTACTGCTTAGCATTTTCTTTCTTTTTTTTCGTTTTTATTTTCCTTTTATTGTTACTTTTACTCCTTTTATGTTTTGAGTTGCATCGCAAAGTAACACTACAATTCGTTACGTATGTCCTGTGCTGAAATGCTTGTCACCTTTAAAATAATTTTTGTTCGATTTGAAACACTTTTCGTTTTTTTCTTTTTTGCTTAGCTTTTATTATCGATATTTTCATTTTCAAATAAATGTGGGCTAATTGTGCCTCCGCTTCACAAGCCTTACCAAACAGTCACTCGTAATGGGTGCATTGGCTTCTGGAAGACTACCCAATTATGAAATGAAATATTATTTAATTAAAATGGCTAACGCGGCTGGCCTCACAGTACCTCATTTGATCGAACTAATTTTCGTGAACTTTTGTGAGTGTATGGAGTGGTATTTCGGCAATGGCGTCATGAATGTTGGGCTTCTCAGGCTCAATTGTGTCTGGTTTGTCGACATAACATACATACACAATTGGCCATTTCAACCCTTCATCCCTTCACCACTCATGTTGTGTTTGCTAATTTTATATATGAGTGGAGGGACATAAAGTTTAAAGTCGACTCCGAACGATAGATTTTTATGAGACTTTTTATGGCAATTTTATTTACTCTCAGAGTTTTTGCCAGAAATCTAGCTGAAGAAATATTTTTTCATATTTGATTTTGATGTCTGACCTGGGGATTTAAGCATGGCCTTATGTCTGATAAGCCGACACACTACCTACTAAACTTGTTTACATAACAGTTATCTTTAACGGCGTCGTATAGAAAAAATGCCAACAGTATCAAATTGCAACTTTGCGGTCATCAAACGTTTGACGTAATAAATCGATTGTGGCATCATCCTGT
Organism: Sarcophaga subvicina; assembly: GCA_936449025.2. Classification (NCBI taxonomy): domain Eukaryota; kingdom Metazoa; phylum Arthropoda; class Insecta; order Diptera; family Sarcophagidae; genus Sarcophaga; species Sarcophaga subvicina. The sequence continues at coordinate 33,214,816 of OW388081.2, forward strand.
TGAAACCAAACATCGTCCACATCAATGCCTTGAAGAGTGGGTACAAAAAAATCGGTTAACATGGTGCTATAGTTGCCCGCATTGACCGTCATGGTTGTGTTGTCCTCATTTTTAAAGGAATATTGGCCAATGATGCCTCCGCTCCACAAGTTGTATCAAACAGTCACTTGTAATGGATGCATTGGCTTCTGAAAAACCATGTGTGGATTTTCTAACGTATCCATTAAGATGAAAATGAGCTCCATATTAAAAATTGATTTTTTTTTTGGCAAAATCAACGTCATCGTTCACTTTTTCGTTGTTCCTATAAATCCCAACGTTGCTCAAGCGTAAATCAATTAATTACGGTCAGTGGAGGTAATATACTGAATTTTGTTAGCGAATAGAATGACATAAGTATTGCTAGATTCGAAATAACTGATGATTCAAATTTAAAACGATAGGTGACCCAGCCTATATATGTATACTCCAAGGTTTATGGAAAAATTGTATCACCAAAATGGTTAACAAAGTTCATAGAATCAAATTTCTTCTGTCATATTCGATACCAAACGAATTGAAACAGTATTGAGTACTGTATTCCATCAATTTAATTGTCAAATCTAACAGCTGCCCTCTGAATTATTGTTTATTTTTAAAAAATTTAATAACAAATTAAGCGATTTGTCACACAATATGAGTGAATGAAAGTGATTTGTTTTTATTTTACAAGTTAAAGTTCATAGAGAACACAGTGGACATTTGCTAAACGTTTAGTATGACATTATGGTGGCAAAAACTTACTTTTTTTCAATTAGTGAATCGAATTGCAATGCAAGATATTTCATGTTCATAATTTTGTTTCTTTTTGGTGTTTAATAACCGTTAAAGAAAACTCACAACCGATGTTTCCATTTCATTTCATTTTAATTTTTATTGTCTTGAAAGCTGTCAATTAAAGTGTTTAAATATCCATTTTAGCGTTTTGGGTCTTAAGTCTTTTGTTTTAATTACGAATTTATTTGGAAATCACAGCAGGTGTTGGTGGGAAAGTTTTCTGTTGAATACAACTTTAAATGTCTACAACCTGCTACTTTAATACTGAACATGCTGAACATAGCAGCCTTCATAATTAAGCGAGAAATTGAAAGAGAAATATAAAATCAATTAAATAGTGGTAGCATCAGGTTTTTTTTATTTTTTATTTTTTATTTTTGTGAGAATTTTTTAGGTATCAAAATCGTATGGCACTAGAACGAGAATGTGAGTACATTACAAGTGTTTTTTATTGGAAAAGTATTTAAATGCGTATGGAATCTGTATACCAAATCTGATAAATGTTGTAAATTATAAAATCCAATGTACAATTTCTTTATGTTAACATTAACTACTAAATTTTAGATGGACTAAAGCCTACTATTTATGTTGACTCGGTAGACAGTTGAGAAATCAAAATAATACAAATAATTACACTATGCGACAAAATAACAGAATTGAAACACACCCAGATAATGACATAGTGTATGTTGTGAGTTTTATTGAGTAGAACTCAAAAATACTTGTTTTTACATTTATTGAACCCTCCAAACTTGTTTTACTTGACAAAAACGGTTTTTTTATCTTTTCACACAAAATTATTGATTACCCAAATATGTTTGAACCTATTTTAAAAATTCAAAGTTTTTAGAAAGGGGAGAGATTAGTCTTTAAAACGGTATTCATAATTGTTTTGTTCAAAGTTATATGTTATGCGATTTGATGGGGTAAACTTGAAAAATTTTATTTTTTTCTTATTATTTCAAGTTTGGCCATTCTTAATTGCAAAATTTAATTAAAGACCATAAAACAAGTGGTGATATTCTGAAAGTGCATTATCTTGTGAAGAGATTGACACTTGGTTTGATAAAATCGGACAAAAATTGTCGTAGTTATTATTCAAATAGTATAACAGTCGTGTTATATTTTTTTTATATGTCACCTTATCAAATGAATTTTCAGTTCAAAATTTTTAAAAATTTTTCATGTATTTTCATTGTTTACGACAAAATGTGTCAACTTCACATTTGACAAGCTACCGGAAGTAGGCTAATATTTGTAATTTTTGCAAATATTTTTATTTCGCTTTGGGCAAGCATTGACCACCTTATGGTGGTCGCTCAAACGTGAAATTGACACATTTGCCAATAAACAATCAATATTCATCAAAAATTCTGAAATTTTTTTTCTGAAAGTTCATTTGAAAAAAATGTATATGAAAAATATAACACGATTGTTCTACTCTTTAAATAATAACTGCGATGAATTTTGTCCAATTTTATCAAACGTAGTGTCAATCTCTTCACAACAGAACGCACTTTAAGAATTTACCCACTCATTTTATATGTGTTAATAAAGGTTTGCTACTATGAATGGACAAACTAAAAATATGGAAAAAATATCGCATTTGCCAAGTTTAACTCATCAAACCTCATAGAATATTAAGTCGAATAATATATATGTATGTGTACAGTTTTAAAGGCCCATCAAGTTTAAATTTGTGACATTGGTTCACAAATGTTTATGTAATCAATAAATTTGTGCGCTAAATGCAAAAAAAAAACAGTTTCTGTAAAATAAAACAAGTTTGGAGGGTTTGGAGAAATATAAAAAAAAATATTTTTGAGTTCTACTCAACAAGACTCACAACATGCATTATGTCATTAGCTGGCTGTATTTCATTTTTTTTTTGTCGCACAGTGTTCTTGGTGGAGGTAAGTAAGTATGCATTAAAAATGACAGGAATAAAAATGTTAGGAATAAGACACAGACATAGAAAACAAATGAATAAAAAAAACTTAAATCCTATGTTGCAAAGAATTCATGAAAGCGTTTGCAAAAGAAAGTATGAGAATAAAAGAAAAAACAAATCAAAATAAAAGACCAATACTACACAGAAAGATTGCAAAGTTGCCAGACATAAAGTAAAGCAGTATAAATAGAGCGAAAGGCAGTATTGTCAACCAGTTGTAGTTATCCAGTAAAACACCGAGAGTTCTAATAAAGAGTACATACAAGATCATTTTACACTGAGATTTTGGTATTTTTATTTGAAGGATAATGAAATCAAATTAAAATCGTAGTGTTAGCAATTTGCCATCATCGAATTTATGAAAAAAATGAGAATTTTGAAAAACTATAATCTTATTAACACCAATAATGACAATGTTTTTGTCCTCATCTTCATCATCACCATCATCATTTTTTTACTTTCGTTGCAGCAAAAACTGACTCTGGTGAAGATCTAACAAACATAGTAAATGCATAGCTTTAGAATGACGTGAACATTGCGTGATTTAAAGGTGGGAGTATTTGATACATCTGTTAAACCAATTCTTCTTTGTGGCTGTATGTTCTTGGTCTTAAGCAATCAGTTGCTTTTGGCCAAATACCATAAGTAGCTTAGATCCTCTTCATCTAACTCACCAATCGTTCATAAATATGAAAGTCATAATAAAGAACTTTCAATTAGTAGTGCATGTCTAAAGTTCTCATAATACTGTCCGGTTTGATTTTAATGTCCAAAGAGAAACCAACATATTTTGGAGGACTTTAGGAGAACATTTGAAGATAAAAAGATGCATTTGCACATAATAGAATAAAAACATAATCCAAAAATAATTCCATCAGTTATTTAAGGTAAAATTTAGAGAATAATCCTGTTGAGAAAGCAATAGCGGGCAAACACAAGATAAATAATGCAGTTTATCTCAATGGTAGTATGCGTGTTGATAGAAGCAGTATTACAGTAAATTCCAGAAATCACAGAATTATTGACCACATTGTGTTCTGTGATCTCCTTTCCCACCTCTTTGCTAAGGCTTCTGCAAAAGTCGAACTGACCTATTCCCAGCCTCTGGGAGTAAACACCAAGAGACCAATGTAAAATTATAGCTGCTATGGATTTTCTAAAATGGTTTATGGTCAGGCTAAACACACATTTTGCTCACCATAGTCCTACATTGGGTTATATCTGTCTGATCTCTATATAAATGGTTTCATTATCCCATTTTTATTTTACAAATGAGTGAAGAGCATTTATTTGTCCCTTTACAGAGCAATGTCAATCTTATGATTAAATTCATTTCCATATGCGCTAGCTTTGTTGTTATCTCCAATGTCCTGGTGTTTAGAAATCCATATGAAGATAACTGTCGAAGGTCTTTCCATCTGCTGCAGAGATATTCGGTATGCCTGAACAATTTAAGATGGTGGTGTGTTTGCTTATTATATGAGAGTCTTTGGTTCAACGCAGACATCTCTTACAAAAGGGAATAAAAAAATATTACTTTCGAAGACTTTCTCTCAGCAGATTTCAAAAAACTCAAAAATTCTGAGTGTAAATAAAATTACCACAAAAAGTTTCTCAAAAATCTGTCGTTCGGAGTGGACTTTAAACTGTAGGTCCCACCACATACATACATATATAATTGGCCATTACAACCCTTGAGTCAAGATTACGGAGTTTTTGCTAGAAATCTACTGAGAGGAAGTCACCGAAGAAATATTTTTTCATATTTTAGTTTTGATGTCTGACCTAGGGTTTGAACCGTGGCCTTACGTCTAATAAGCCAACACACTACCTACTAGACTACGGCGACTTCAGGTATCACCATATAATATAAATGGTGTGAGATGCTACATTGTAATGCTGACTAAAAGTTTGTAATGATTAATTAAGTATGTAGTAATACATACTCTCAGGAATCTTATGTCTGTTTTACTGTCAGTAAGCGTGTGTATATACGGTATGCTCTGATACGGTTTTCGCACAGTGGCAGTATAGACAACATTTTAGTCTGATTAGTACAAGGTCTTTCAAAGTGGATTTTTGAACTTCGAAAGTTGATAATGATAATGACTAGTTGAGAAAGATAAGAAAGCATTATAGAAATCGGGTAGTGCACAGGAAAAGGTAATGCGTATAACACCCAAATTTGGCACATTGTCTGGATATGTCAGTGAGTTCTCGGATAACGCTCTTTGTATTCGGTATTTCCGTTACAACACAAGTTTCGAAAGCGGGATCTAGTGCCCTGAATTCAATAGGCTTATCCAGCTCAACTATGCCAGAGATTTTAAGTTGCACTTAGCCCCTACTGCATGTATTCATGCACCATGCCCAGAAGCTCAGCCCACTGAAGAGTTTGAAGAATCATTTTTCGTTGACATGTCTAGAGGTAGCCACTTAAGGATAGTAAACAATACCTTAGAAAATAATTCAATCAGCATTACGATCCAGCAGCTTCTCACACCTCTTATGTTATGCTTGTTAATTTTATATATTAAAAGGTTTAAAGCCTACTCCGGACGACTGATTTTTGAAGAATTTTTTCATGGCAATTTTATTTACTCTCAGCCTACTCTGAAATATTTTTTTCATATTTAATTTTGATCGAGATGTCTAACCTGGGGTTTGAAACATGGCCTCATGTCTAATAAGCCGATGCACTACTGACTACACTACGACGGCTTCATAACTTCAGAACAGATAACAGAATTTTAAATTTAAAAACAAAACGACATTTTAAAATGACTCAAACAACAAACTAAATTGCAAATAATTTTATTGCAGGCAGAGATATGGGGATTGAATATATTATAACTATTTATCTTTTATTAAATACAGCTTATGAAATGAAAAGTAAAACCAAAAAAATTACTGGATTTCCCCAAAGAACAGTTGAAACATTCGGATAACCATATACGCCATGTTGAGTATTTTATCAAAAATAATTTTTGACGTCTTGTTAAATACATTGTATCAGCAAATTTTCCAACCAAGTTAAGTGGTAACTTGTTAAAAAGGCTTTAAGATCAAAGTTGAATTAATTTTGTTTCATTTATATTTTTGTTTTTGTTTCATTTTTTTTTATAAAATTTTATTACACACATTAAAACAAAGCCAAAGTAATAAAACGTCGACTTCAATCTTGATCAATTTGTTGTATTAAAATTTAATACTTTAAGTGTATATTATTTAAGCTGTTGTGAATATTCATAATTCATAAAATAAAGTAGAGGAAATTTTTGGTACTGATACCAGCATTTAAGGTGGTAAATATGTTGCTGAAAACTGTCTATAAAAAGATTATTTTTGAAAAAAAAAATAAAAATTTTCAAACTAAAACAATAATGGTTACTTATGAAAATTTAATACGAGAAAGAGAAAAATTTTAAGGCATATATCGGGTGTTGTTTTTAGGTCCACAAACACTATGGATATCGATAAGTATGGTTTGATACGTGATACTGACATTTATGTTTAGTAATGTGTGGTAGGTAAACCTGGATCGGTTCCAAATTGTGCAAGCTTACTTGGAGAAAACTAAACAAGTTCAGATGACACTTTATACATTTTACCTGCAACATAATCAATCTAGACAGCAAGTAATTCGTGCAGTAATTGTACTCCTCTTGTATCAAAACCATTAGCAAGACAAAAAAATGTGCGTACTGTAGTGTCAAGCCTGGAATATGATGCCAAATTGTTGACCTTTATACTTCGGCTGATTGGACGTAACAACTTAAAATTAACGACGACCTTTTTCAATAAACGTTTTCTATTTTTAAACTTCAATAAAATAAAGTATATGTGAGACAGGTTCGATTTCTCAAACGTAACGAAATATGAAAAAATATTTCTTCGGCGACTTTCTTTCAGCAGATTACTGGCAACAACTCTAAGAGTAAATAAAAAAATTGTACTGAAAAGTTTTTTAAAAATCTGTCATTCGGAATCGACTTTAAACTGTAGGTCTCGCCACACATGTATAAATTTAACACACACAAAATAAGTGACTTGAGAAGCTAGGTCGTAATCCTGACTGAAAGGTTCTATTGACCAATTATGTATGTTTGTGTTTGTATGTGTGAAATATCATACGTTTCAAAGACCTATTGTTGCCATTATGTGTGGAATATAAAATCGTTCAAATGTCCACCACGGCATCTCTGCATGAAGCCCATCTGAAATACCCCATTTTCTATTACAATGACGGATAACGCAGATGTCATGGGCTTTGAGGAAGGAAGCCCCATACACCAGAGACTTGAAAACTTCACAAAAAAATTCGAATGTGTTTAGATCTCACGATCTAGGTGGCCATTTTACATCATCTTTAAATGCAGTTCGTGAAGAATATGCAATGTAGCATTAGTTGTGTGGCAGGCGTTGTTGAAACCACATCCATTCAGTTCTTGCCGTTGACAGTGATAGACTGGTCAACGTCGTTCTCATAGAAGAATTCTAAAATCCACCTCAAACAATGACTTTTTCGGTATGTATTGGACGCTTTTTAATCACAAGTGGATTAATATCATCTTAAAATCGACAATTTTCTTTCATCACCTCCCTATTCGTTCAGAAATGAGACTAATCGTCGAATATGGTTTTACGATGGCTCAGTTGTAAACTGTTCCAGACGACATTTAATGAACAAACTTTGATCTTCAGTTCCTGGATCAGTATTCTACGGGAGCAGAGCCAAATTACAACGCGATATTCGTTAAGTTGTGGTGTGCGTATGGCCATGTTCTTGTGAGCGCCGCGAAATCTAATGCCTTGTATTCTACTAGAAATTCTCACGTGCTATGGTATTACTTATGTCAGCTCATACTTTTCGCCGAATGTTGGGCGATCAGCATTATTATGGTGATCGTAAAATCAATTTTGATATAAAAAAATTTGATTATATACTCGTGTTGTAGAAGTCCATGGTGTTTTAGCAGATTTCTTGGGATAACTCTGAGAGTAAAATATAATTGCCACTAAAATGTTTCTCAAAAAGCTATCGTTCGGAATCGACTTAAAACTTTAGGTCATGCCACTCAATTGTAGCGTCAACATAGCCGTAGTTAACAACTGTCAAATGTCGAAAGTTCCTGTTGGAAGACTCGATTCATCGAACATGTATTGAAGAATTCCACGTTAGATTGCGTGACATTTTTTTTAATTGCATCCCTTTAAAAATGTTGAACGATGATTAGTTTTATTAAAGAATGGTACCAATTGTAATAAAGACACAAAATTGTTACTTTTGGAGCAAAAACAATATTCATGTAGTTAACAAATCCCCATTAGCCATTTCTCTTAACCGTGAGCACGAAGCTGTTCCGATGAATGGTGACATCTATTCAGTCATGTTGAGTGTATTTATTTTTCCCAAAAATTAATCAACTAAACATCATCCACTCAAATTGCCATACATATATACATATATAATTGGTTATTACAACCATTATTCGGGATTACGACCTAGCTTCTCACACCACTTGTGCTGTGTGTGTTAATTTTATCCGCAAGTGGCGGGACCTACAGTTTAAAGTCGACTTCGAACAACAGAAACTTCTTGAGAAACTTTTCATTGTAATTTTATTTACTCTTAGAATTTTTGCCATAAATCTGCTGACGGTAAGTTGTTGAAAGAATATTTTTTCATATCGATCGAGATGTCTGTCTAACCTGGAGATTGAACCTTACGTTACCCCAAATTGTCATACAGCTCATTTAATAGACATTTTATTGCAAAATTAATTTGACAAAAACTTTCTTCCAGAAGTGATCCTTTTCACTGGCTCACCCGTTAGCATGGACTTCTTTAAAGGGCACTGTGTTAAGTTATTGAGTTGATTTATGTTGCTTTATATTGAATAAATAATTTATATTGAAAGTCGCCGTAGTCTAGTAGGTAGTGTGTTTGTTTATTAGACGTAAGGCCACGATTCAAACAAACGCCAGGTCAGACATCAAAACGAAATATGAAATAATATTTCTTCGGCGACTTCCTCTCAGCAGATTTCTGGCAAAAACTTTGGGAGTAAAAAATTGCCATGAAAAGTTTTTTTAAAAATCGTTCGTTCGGAGTCGACTTTAAACTCTAGTTCTAACTATCTAGGTCATCTATAAAAAACTTAACACACACAACATGAAGCTAGGCCGTAATCCTGACTGAATGGTTCTATTGACCAATTATGTTTTTATTATGTACGTGTGAAATATCATACTTTTCAAAGACTTATTTTTGTAATGGCCAAATATGTGTGTATGTATGTGTATATTGAATAAAAATATTTAAAAAAATTAAAGCCTTGCACCTTGCACTCTTAAAATAGCACCCGTTACAAATACATATAAATTATAGAAATTTTTATTAAAAAATAAAACGAAATGAAAATTAAAGAGATAATTTCAGTTGTTGGTATATTTTTGCAACAACAAAACATTAAATTGTATATTTCTTTCTGTTTTTTTTCTGCGGCGAACGAACATTTTTTTGGTACAAAACTTGGGATTTTTATTGACGGGTGCAAATTTCTAAACAAAAATAGCAATAGCGGGTGTGTATTTTAAAAATGTTAAAAACGTGACTAAACTGTGTTTTGTTTTAAGAAACAACCAAGACAAGAATAAAAATTAAAACAAAAACCAAAAACAAGATTAAATAATTTAGACCTTAAACTAAAGCTAACGAAGCGTAGCCATTTTTATTAGTCCATGCCATATACTCACTCCATTTATTAGTTAATAAATTGAATTGAATTTTATTTTATTTTATTTGTATCTTTTTTTTTTCTGTAATATTTTCTACCATAAGCCTTTATCATTAGTATGTTTTCCTTGTGCCATGTTGGAAATTCTTTTTAGTTTTCCATAAGTATTTTTAATAACTCTTAAAATATTGCAAATATGTTTTTCAGAGCCAAGTTGTGCTAATTGTTGTTTCTCATATTAAGCCATTACACTTTGCTTGCTGAAGTCAGTAAGCCAGCCAGTTAGCCAGCCAGCCAGTTAGCCACTCAACCATGGATATAGTCGGACTTTTATGTTTGATAACACAAACAAAAAAAATTGAATTGAATTTCGTTTGGATTTTTATTGCCTTAAATAGCCTGTTTTCGAATAGTATAAATAAATTTATATTATATTCTTATGCTGGTCGGGTAAAGTAGCTGGCGGTTTGTCTTTTGATTCGCCTCTATTTGGTCACTAGGCATCAATGTGTGGCATAGTTAATTGTTCTACAAGAAAATAGTAAAATTGCTGAAGAAAAACTAAAAAAAAAAATGAAAAAAAAACACAGGAAAATAGTTTTGAAACTAAATTTGTGTTACAAGTAATCATATTAAAAACTTTTAATAAATGACAATTATTTATACGAGCAAATATTTGGGAAACATTTATAATGACAACAATTTTAATTATGAAAGAAAACAAAAAACAACAACAACACCAACAACTCTAACATCAATAAGTCTATGTAATCGTTTTAATGTGAATCCACGCTACACTGTTTATGGCCATTTTTGGTCATAAAAAAGATTTAAAAAAAATTTTATTTTTTTAAAGATTAGTGGTAATAGGTTATGATGTTTTTGACAATTACAAATAATTGCTGTGAATTGCCGGCATTATTAACAGAAGTGTATAAAGAATTTTTTTTTCTTTTCTTTTTTATATTTTTAAACAAGAAACAAGTAAATTCGTAAATTTTTTATGCATTCTTGAATATAATGAAGAGAATGTTTAACTAAATCAATGAAAATGAATGAAGATGTTATTGCTTTGAACTCGCCTAACTAAAATTCTTTTTCGTAGTACCACAGTGACATTTTCTTCAAATGAGTCAGATTTTCTACATCTTTCTATTTTTAATATACATACATACATACATACATACATAAGTGGTCATTACAACCCTTCAGTCAGGATTACGACCTAGCTTCTCATACCACTCATGTTGTGTGCGTTAATTTTATACATGAGTGGCGGAACCTACAGTTTAAAGTCGACTGCGAACGACAGTTTTTTAGAGAGGAAATCGCCGAAGAAATATTTTTTTCATATTTTCGTTTTGATGTCTGACCTGGGGTTTGAACCGTGGCCTTGCGTCTAATAAGCCAACAAACTACTTTCTAGACTACGGCGACTTCTTTCTCTTTTCTGTTTCTAATTGTCATCGAAAAATCATTTTCAACAATAAGAATCACTTCTGAATGAATCAGTACAAGAAAAAAAACAAAATTCTGAAAAAATTTACCACATGGTAGTAGGTAGTGTTAGGCTACGGTTCAAACCCCAGGCCAGACATCTCCAACAAACTGAAATATGATAAAATATTTCTTGATCGACTTTCCCGTAGCAGATTTCTTGCAAAAACTGTGACAGTAATTAAAATTGTCATCAACATAAGTGTTGTGAGAAGCTAGGTCGTAATCCTAGCTGAAAGCTTGTAATGACCAGTTGTGTTTGTAGGTATATATGTACGTATGTATGCACATTAGTCATATAAAAATTTAAAATTTCGGATGAGCCCCACCCAACAAAGCCATTGCAAACATTTGATGGTTCTAATATTCGCAATAGCCTAGTGAGTAGAGTGTTGGCATATTGAACGTGATTCCGATTCAGGATACCAACAAAGCATTGTGCTGGGAGCTAACATTACTCTCGCCGTTTTCACTATATTTGTCTCATTCCGAAAACTCATTGTTTTTATCGATGCAACACGCATTGGCTGGGCAGCATTTCGATTCCTACGAGGAAATTATAAATTGGGTGGCTAATTGGTTTGATGAACAGTTTTAATGGCGTGGAATACACAAATTGCCTGAAAGATGGTAAAAATAGGTAGCCAGCTATGGCCAATACTTTGAATAAAAAGTTTTATACCTGTTAGGTCATCGCATATATCTATATATAATTATATTATATTATCCATTTTTGAATTTGTATTAGTTTTGTTTTTCATTAATTTTTCATTTGCTTTGCTCATTAATTGCATTTAAAGTCTTTAATTATATTTTTTATTAAACTCCATTCAGATTTCCATTTAAATACATTTTATATTTTATATTTTTTGCTGCTTTTAGCCCACTGTAATTTGATTATATTTTGTTTAAGCTAAGCTTAGTTTGGTTGTAACCCGTTAGCTTCTTTTATTTGTTTCTCGCTAACATTCTTTTCATATTTATAATGTTGTTGTTCTTGTTACAATGGTATTATTTATTTCCAATAATATTCTTTCAGTTACATATGTAAAGTTTTTTATGCGTAAAGTTTAATAGGAACAAATGAATTGGTACATTGGAAGCGAGAAACAAATAATAGCAACAACAACAGTCGGCTTATGTTTTACATTGTAACCGATAGGTTTAAGTAAAAGATTTTTAAATAAAGAAGTATTAGTATTAATATTGAATTTGAGTTTGTCCTTTAATTGAGTCACGGTCGCAATACATTTTGGTTTTTCAATACTTAAATTATCATTGCCCAGAGAACATTTCAGAGGCATATAGACAACAATTCGATATTGCAGAATTGCTCTATATCGTCGCCGGTGGGGAAAAAGCTCCTCATCGTACAATACCTTTCACGAAACAATGCTAATATCATACCGTTACGCCTGATATTTTGCGAAACAAAAACTAAGAATGAAAGTAAAATTTACTGAAACATCATTGAAAACTGCATACAAAACTGCGTCATAGTAAGAAACATTTTCAATACCCATCCATCACTTTTCTAAATAAAAGTCAATTTAGATCGAAACACTATGTTATCTTTGCTTTTAAATATTGGGTTTTATGTACCAATTCAATTCCAATAAGTAATAATGTTTGGTTAAAAAAAATACTTTGATGATGTATGTACCATATAAGCATAAGACATTTTAAAATAATTTAAAAAAAATACACATTAACTGCCAGATAACGTAATTAAAAATCAACTTTCGTATGTTAGCAAGAATCAAAATTTAAGCATAAAATGTCGTTCAATTTAAAGGCAAATCAAAAATTAATTATTCTTTGTTAACACTTTAACAGGTTAAAGGTATAGAGTTATACGCGTCAGAGTGACACGATATTTTCTGCCCAGTGACGAGTATACTCGTCTTGAAGTATCCGTATTATTTTTTAACTAATCGACTGGAAGTTTTTTTCCTTAGAAGGCAGAAATTAGTATTTTTTAGAAAGTGTATATTTTATAACATTCCTTAGTCTGACAGCAAGCGCTTGTATTAAACTGAGATAACAAATTTTGGAAAAGTACCATTACAAAATACATATTTACAAAATTTATATTTAGAAGATTATATGTGTTTTCTGAAGTACTAACACTTAATATTTTCCGACTTTTACAGGCAGACATATTTTACTCTGTTTATGTCGAGTATACTCGCCTTAGCTGGGAAATTATTGGAAGGCAGAAGCAGTTATATACATACATAAGTGGGCATTACAATCCTTCAGTTAGGAATACGACCTAGTTTCTCACACCATTTATGTTGTGTGTGTTAATTTTAAACATGAGTAGCGGGTCCTACAGTTTAAAGTCGATTCCGAAAGACAGATTTTTGAAAAACTTTTCATGACAATTTTATTTGCTCTTAGAGTGTTTGCCAGAAATCTGCTGAGAGGAAGTCGCCCAAGAAATATTTTTTTTTATATTTTCGTTTTGATGTCTGGCCTGGGGTTTGAACTCTGCCTTACGTCTAATAAGAAAACGAACTACATACTAGACTACGACATCAACATAGTCATAAATGCTTACGTTTACAGGCAGAAAGGTTTTAATCTGTTTATGACGAGTATACTCGTTTTCGATGGAAAATTATTAAGAAGCTGTGAAAAGTTCTTTGAAATAAAATTTAACAGTTAAAGGGTTAAAAAACAGTGTGGAATATTTTCTCATATTCTTTCCTTGATTATTTATTACCGTTATGTGTAGTAAATCACACCTTTTTCCTCCAAAAATAAAAAAGTGGAAGCGTATAATTTGTTTTCTTTTTTATTTCTACGTGTGTGTTTTTGTTTTTTATAATTTATTGCCAATTTCCTATTTTGTTTAAAAGCTTTTTAATTTTCGTTTAGTATCCCACATTATACTATTTTAACGAGTTTTTACTAATTAATTAGCGTTGTTGTTTTTTTTTTACTTTAATTTTATTTTTATTTGCGTTATTTTTTAAAATTTTTTTCTCTACTCTTAGTAAGAAAAAAAAAACATAAAAATGCCGCCGAATTGATAAATACAAACTACTTAACGGTCTAAATGGATTTCATTAAATAATTTTAACACATTAAAAGTCAATTAAAGCAAAATCTTTAAATTTTTTTTAATTTTTAATTTTAAAATGCACAGAAAAAAATTCACAAGAAAAACAAAAATGAAGCAGAATCTATACTTTGATTTATTTTTTCTTATTTAAAGCCGCTAGAGATGCTAGAGACAAAGATTTGGTTATTGCAGCGTTTCGTTTCATGTTCGTCCGTAGAAATATCAATTCTTTTGTTGTTGTTGTCTTTTAATATTGGCGACAAACAATCAAAGCATTTTTATTAGTAGTCGTGGCAAAATATAGAAAATATAACAGAAATATTCATCAAATTATCTTTAATTAAAAATCTCTATCTGGACTTGAAACGCAACAAACTAATGCTGATGATCAAAGTTTATGTGCTTTTAATTAGACAGCCAACATTGGAACAACAATTTCTAATGCCAGAACTTTAATATGTTTTATTATTATTAATCTATTCTAGTGGTTGTATAAATGATACCAAATGTTTCAGTAAAATTTAATAAAACTTTACAGACCACAAGTGCATAGGATTTGTGTTGGCATGGTTATTTTGTTGACTTCATTATTTACATACTTACTATATATACATAACTGGTCATTACGACCCTTCGGTTAGGATTATGGACCTAGTTTCGCACACCGCTAATGTTGTGTGTGTTAATTTTGTACATAAGTGGCGGAACCTACAGTTTAAAGTCGGCTACGAACGATAGATTTTTGAGAAACTTTTCATGACAATTTTATTTACTCTCAGAGCTTTTGCCGGAAGCCTGCTAAGAGGAAGTCACCAAAGAAATATTTTTTTTCAAATTTCGTTTTGATGTCTGACCTAGGGTTTGTACCGCGGCCTTACGTCTAATAAACCAACACATTACCTACTAGACTAAGGCGACTTCATTTATTTTATTTATTTATACAATAAATTTCGGAGTATTTTTAATACCGAGCTCCTAAGTTTAAGTATGTATTACGGGTAGTTTGCCGTTCACAGGCTTGTTCACTCGATGGCCCATTGTGTCAGCCAGTGTCAGCCTCTTTGTCATGATCCGTCATAACTCTATATGAAGTCACCCAATTCCCTTAGTGGCACGATCGCCATCATGCCCAGATCTTCAAAAACCAATAGCGTCTGTCCTTAAGTGCAGGTCACTTCCATAAAAGGTGTTGCATCGATTCCGTTTCCTTCACATCATGGCAGCTTCTGCAGTAATCCTGGTGATACAGACCGAGCTTGCCAGCGAAACTGACTTAAGATTTCTCTTGTCAAATTCAATTAGTTTCCTGATTTTTCCGCTGACCAATGCTGGACATAACAGTTTTGAAATTCGGCAACTAGGTATATATGACCACTCACGGTCTGTTAAATTCCAAATTTCATATTCTTTCATTTTAATTTTTTATTTTCATTTGAAGAAAATTGTTGGAGAGTAACATGGAAAACTTGTCGCTACATATGGTGACTATGCTCTATCAGAGGCAATATTCAGAAGACGGTTTCAACGGTTCACAGATATCGATTCTGATAAGAGAAATGAAGAACATGGAAGACATCCAAAAAGTGTAACGAAGCCGAATTGCAAACAAAATTGTACGAAGATTACACTTTAAACCAGAAACAAGTGGCAGAAATGTTAAATAACAATTCCAAACCATTTAAAAGCTCTCTTCTACCAAAAGTATGGAAAATTGGTGCCACAAGGGCTAAATAACAGACAGATGGAAAAAAAGAAAAAACCACTTGTGAAATTTTGCTACAAAGACACGATGGAACATCAGTATTGAATCCTTAAATGAAAAAAATCATGGGATAATCTAGAACAACCGTCAATGTCGGCTGTGAACCCAAATCGATTCGAGAGGAAGACAATGTTGTGTGTCTCTTGGGAACAGAAGGGTGTGGTGTACCATGATTTCCTAAAACTTTGTGAAATCTTTAATACAGATCACGCCAAATAACAAATAATCAATTTGAATCCAGCATTGATCACAAAATAACCAAAATGAGCCACAAGACACGCCAAAGTAATTTTGTAACATGACAATGCACCAGCACACAAAGCAAAACTGGTTCAGTAATAAAAAGCATTATGCTGGGAGCTGTTACCCCACCCACCGTATTCCCCAAACTTGGCTCCTTCCAATGACATTTTGTTTTCATCGATGGGACACCAATTGGTCGAGCAACATTTCGATTCCTACTGGGAAGTCGAAAATTGGGTGCATATGGGGTTCAAACAGTTTTATTGGCGCGGATTCCACAAATTTCCTGAAAAATAGAAAAAGTGTACAGTGTACATTCCATTGCTGGAATGGCCAATACTTTGAAGAAATAATACTTCCCATTAAAAACTAGGGTTTTACCTGGTATGTATATGCGACGTTTAATTTGATAGAGGATCACTATTTCCTCACAGAAGAATATACAAGAAAACCTTTGTATCCGTAATTCTTCAGAATCTCTCATGCTACTTACAGGGCTCACAGAAAAGTTAACCTATTGAGAAGAGGTGAAACCAATGTTTTTTCGACCTACTCTTTGAATCCTAGTCCATAGTGGGAACGCCATAAAAGAGTGGATTTCAGGTCAAACATGGCAATTGAAGAGTACAAAAGCCATTTTGTATTCAACAAAAGCTTATAATGCTGTATTTCAAACGTAGATATAAAGCAGCGAGTTAAAGAAATAAGTGAGTTGATAACATTAGCAAAAAAGCATAAATAGCTGCGTCGATTCGGTGGCTCTTTCTCTTAGGTGCCTTAGAAAGGTCTCTTACTAAGTTTGAATTATTTCTAGATAGTCTGATGCATGTACAGTCGCTGTAGTCTAGTAAGTAGTGTGTTAAGTTATTAGACATAAGGCCACAGTTCAAACCCTGAGATCAGATATCCTGACTGAAGGGATTTTAATGACCAATTATGCACGTATGTATGGACGTTCAAATCAAAGATCAGCAATGAGTATTCAAAAAGATGAGTAGAATCGAAACATACTCATAATTTTTGATATGTACTTATACTCATTCATACTTATTTTAATATCCTAATCATACTACTCATATTCAAAGTTTGAAGTACTCATCGTACTCATACTTAACAATACGTATGATTTTGTTGATTTCGACTCTCCTTGACTCAATACAATACTCACTAGAAGGTTGTGTGTTTGCTTTGGTTACTGTCTTTGTCTTTTTCTTTCTTATTTTTTTTAAATGCAACAACAACTAAGACTGTAAATTTTGATGAATCATTCGAATCACTCGAATCATTTATGAGTATTATAAGTATTTTTCTAAATTTATGAATCTAAATGAGTGGGCTGATGAATCAAACATATTTCGATTGGTATGAGTTTGATGTCAGTGTTGTACTCTTATTCATTGCAACCTGTACTTATAAATCAATGTGGTAGTGAGTACGAATGAATCACAGTAGTTGAATTTCAATACTGTTGACTCATTCATACTCAAACTTTCATGAGTACATATTAGTAGCGAAAAAAGGATTCATAGCTGATCTTAGGTACATATGTATGTAATAGGCGTATTACAAGTAACATTACAAATAAATTTGGATCCTACGAGCTTTTCGAAACTTATTTCTGAGATAATGATATCAAGACAAATCCGTAGCATGATTGAAAAGAAAACATTTATTTAGTTTTTATGAAAACATAATGCTTCAGTATAAAATTTGTTTTAAAAAGTTTCAGAATTGCTTTCAACATTTTTATCTCTTATGGGAAGGTGAATGAAAAGGAAATCAAACATTAATGAACGTTTTGGTAAATAAATACCAAATTAAATGAAATTTTACGGAAACAGTTTTACAAACAACCCCGTTTATTTATCGTTTTGTTATCGAAGTAATTTAATTTAAAATTTGTACTTATCGGCCATGGATGATCGGTGTAAGCTACAAGCTTTATTACAGCCTCATTTGCTAGTTTTTCAATATTGCTGCCGACAGAAGCAGCACGTGTAAGACTAGGGTGTGAATTAAAGACGTAATCGTATAATAGATTTAAGGTTTGTTTTTTTATTATTTCCAACACACACACACATTGTATTATCAATACATTTGGCGGCATTTTAGATTAAATTAATTAATGATCGAATGCGAAAAAATAAAAAAAACTGAAAACTTTATAAAAGACCTTAAAAAACAAAGCCAAAGAACATTAAGGAATGTTGTAGGATTTACTGTATACCCTACATTTTTACGTAAAACATTGAATTGAAAATGTTTTCGTGGCAAGCATATGTTTGATATTCATTTTTAATTAAATTTAATTTATTTCTTATTTACATCAAAATTAAATTATTCACATATGTTTCTGTTTATGTGAAACACCATAAAGGTATATAAATAATTACATCGCATACCTTTGAAAACACCTTAAAAAGCGAATAGTAATTCAGTTTCATTTATTGTTTTTCTCATTTACCGTTAGAGCAATAAGATTTAAAAAAATTTTAATAATTACAACTGAAATGAATGAAGAATCGTGTACCAATCACCCTTCTACGTTATAAGCTACATGAAAATTAAATGACGATATTTTCATAGTTCCTCGTATAATAGCGATCTTAAGACATATTGGAGACGTCGTAGTCTAGTAGGTAGTTTGTTGGCTTATTAGACATAAGGCCACGGTTCAAAACGAAAATATGAAAAAATATTTCTTCGGCGACTACCTCTCAGCAGATTTCTGGCAAAAACTCTGAGAATAAATGGATCTCCCATGAAAACTTTCTCAAAAATCTGTCGTTCGAAGTCGAATTTAAACTGTAGGCCCCGCCACTAATGTATAAAATTAACACCCACAACATAAGTAGTGTGAAAAGCTAGGCCGTAATCCTGACCGAAGGGTTGTAATTATATATTGTGTGTGTATGTAAGACATGTTGGTTTTACAATAAATATTCCCTTTTAAAGAGGAGGATAATACTAACGATCATAAAGTCTATAATTTTATATGCTTACCCAAACTATCATTGGTGTATCGCCCAAAAGCAATTAGACGGATAAGTCGTTTTCAGTAGCAGTACTTTTATTGACAAAAAATAGGACCTATAGACACATATATTGACGGATGAGATGAGATCGGTGCTTAGATGGTGTATATGATAGTTTGCTAAATTTCAAGTACAGAGGTCGTGGGTTCGATTCGCACATTAAATAAAGTGAGAATTATTACAAAGTAATTCTCAAGAAACACAAAGGCTGATCTTTGAAAAAACAACAATTTTTCAAAAACAAAAATTTCTTGTATTTCCTTTCTGTATTTCCAATACAATGCACTGCATAAGTAAGTGTCTTCTTCTGAGTGTTGGCCTTGAAAAAACAAGGTAAGGCGTTTATAGGACCCAGAACAAACTGCCGCTATAAATGCGGAAGAACTACGGACTTCCATGTGCAAATGATAGTCACGATGGGAGAATGGGTTTAAAGGGAAGGCGTACATTTCGCCTTATCCCTAAACTAACCCCCTGTTTGGAATACAAACACTGCGAGCTGAACTGGGTAACGTAGAAACCCAGTTCTTCATTGGTCAGGGTTGCTTCGAAAATACCTGTACAGTTTTGAACATGAAGAGATGTGGAAGGAAACGAATGGTCCAGAGAAAAGAATTCAAGGCAAAAATGTATAGCCTATTTTGATGAGATGATGAGATGTTGAATTCTAAAATTCTATGGAACTAGTACAGTCAGTGTAGGGCTTCCATTGTATACTGGAACTGCGAAGGCTGGCTGATAATGATTGATACAAAGCTTGTAAATTAACTAGACTTCTAGGAAGTACTACTTAACGGCAGCCTAAAGAGTGAGTGAGAGAAATAGGGGGTGGGTTAAGTGCGTCAACACCATGCTCACTTCTAATGGAACATAATTGTCTTTTGAAGATTTCCACCATCGGTTTAGAATTTTTCATTGCTATTTTATTTAATTTCAGAGAGTTTACCAGAAATCTGTTGAGAGGAAGTAGCCGAAGAAATATTTTTTCATTACCTCCGCGTGAGATGAACTTTCCTTCAGATCCTCGTTTTGTGTTGATTATAGAATTTAAAATCGCCCTTGACAAGTCACTAAAAATACTCGACGTTAAACTGTCGATCCTGCCACTCAGGGATAAAATTAAGATTCAAAACTTGCGTGATGCCTAATACTAGGTTGTAATCCCGACTAAACGGTTAGAATGACGTATTCAGTAAGTAAGTAAGACTAGCACTGTCGCCACTTATTTCATATATTTTAATTAAATTTTGCAGTTAAGAATGGCCAAACTTGAAAAAAAAGAAAAAAATAGCATATTTTCCAAGTTTATCCCATCAAAACTCATAACATATAAGTTTGAAAAAAATGTATACAGTTTTAAAGGCTAATCTCTCCTCTTTCTAAAAAACTTTGGATTTTTAAAATAGATTCAAGTATATTTGGGTAATTAATAATTTTGTGTGAAAAGATCAAAAAAAAACTTTTTTGTCAAATAAAATAAGTTTGGAGGGTTCGAGAAAAATAAAAAAAAATATTTTTGAGTTGTACTCAACCTAGTGAATAACTTAGGCTATGTAGTTATTGCTACCTGCTGCCATGTAGGGTATTATAGCAACAATTATGATGAACCGGTCATCATGCAAATTTCTTAATATTGTTGCTTATATCAGGAAGGTGTATGGTATCTACCGTTTTATAGTATTTTGTTGTTCTTGTTATTAAAATTAATTAATAATATATACTATATACAGTCAGTCAGTGTTGATGAATTATGACAGCTACAAAAACAAAAACAAGAAGTCAAAATTAGTAAAGTAAAGAAGCAGAAAAATATTTAATTTTTGCTGTTCAAAAGAAAAAAAATCCAAAAAAATGTTATGGAGCGTCAGCAGGTGAAGATATGGTCTTAGATCTTAACTGAACTGTCAAATTTTAAATTATGATATTAGCATTATAATAGACGTATTAAAAGCTAATAAATTTATTTGAAAGCTAAAAGTATATACAAATTTTAAATTTTTAATATCTACTGCCATCGATCGATCGATGGCTTACTCAAAAATATTTGCATTTTTCCATACAATAATTGCCATGGAAGATGGAGAAAAAACAAATTAGGTTTGTTGCTCTGTAGCAATTAGTGAAATGAAATGAATTGCTTAAGCTTTTATTTTCATATTTTACTTGGAAATTGTATTTGCAAAGTTGCATGACATAAATGTCATTCATTGATTTCATATTATTGTTGCTGGAATGTTGTTTCGTTTTCACAATCATCACTACAGGTGATGCAGGAGAAAATATGGGCAAGTTTTTCGTCTCACAACACTCTGACACAGGTGACAGCTTTTGTTGCTTATAAGCATACATATAGCCAACGAAGAAACACAAGTGAGATATCCTGATTGAATACCCTACACTTTGCAAGAAGGTTTTTGATTAAAAATTAATTTTTTTTATGACTATAAGATTTGACATAAAAACAAAATTTATGTATGAATTTAATTGAAAACAAAGAGTTTCAAGAGCCGACTCCGAACGACAAATTTTTTTGAGAAACTTTTCATGTCAATTTTATTTACTCTCAGAGTTTTTGCCAGAAATCTGCTGAGAGGAAGTCGCCTAAGAAATATTTTTAAATATTTTCGTTTTGTTGGAGATATTTGACCTGAGGTTTGAACCCTGGCCTTACGTCCAATAAACCAATACACTACCCATTAGACTACGTCAACTTCAATCAATCGATCCAAACCAAGTATTTCTAGAATCAAGTCACTGTTAATGCCTAAAAATAGCGTAGCACTCACCAAACGGATACAGGAAACTTTGAGTATGAGTGAGTCCACAGTATTGACATTTAAGTACTCTGATGCATTCATACTCACTACAACGTTGATTTATAAGTACTGATTGCAATGAGTATGCGTACAACATTGACATCAAACTCATGCCATTGGAAACATGTTTGATTCATACGCCGACTCATTCAGATTCATAACTTTAGAAAAATACTTATAAATGATTCGAGTGATTCGAATCATTCATCAAAATTTACAGTCTTAGTTGTTGTCACATTTACAAAAAAAGAAAAAAGAAAAAGACAGGGACAGCAAGCAAAGCAAACACACAACCTTCTAGTGAGTATTGTAGTGTTAGTACGCGAACCATGATTATTTTGTGATTCTTTTAAATGTTGAGTCATAGAGAGTCGAAATCAACAGCATCATACGTATTGTTAAGTATAAGTACGATGAGTACTTCAAACTTTGAATATGAGTAGTATGAGTATATTATTAAAATAAGTATGAATGCGTATAAGTATCACAAATTATGAGTATGATTCGATTCTATTCATCTTTTTGAATACTAATTGCTGATCTCTGATTGCAACATCACTAGCATTATTGCAATCAAACCATGTTGCAGTTCTAAAGAAATCGTAGACTAAGCTATCGTATATAGAATATTCCCCTAATGGATCTTTATCATGATTATTGACGTGCAAGACTAAAACAGTAATCAGTAAGTCAGTGATGAGATCATTCGCCTTCACTGCATTACAAACATCATTGTGAGGAAGAGTTAAATTCTAAGTCAAGTCGCTGTAGTCTAGTCGGTATTGTTTTGCCTTATTAGACGTGAGACCATGGTCGGATATCTCCAACTAAACGAAATATGAAAATTTATTTCTCTGGCAACTTCTTCTCAGCAGATTTCTGGCAAAAACTCTGTCAGTAAATAAAATTGTAATGAAAAATTTTTAAAATATCTGTCGTTCGAAGTCGACTTTAAACTGTAGGTCCCACCACTCATGTATAAATATTAACACATACAGCATAAGTGGTGTGAGAAACTAGGTAGTGATCCAGACTGAAGGATTGTAACGACCAATTATGTATGTATGTATGAAAAAAATATTTCTTTCGAGGATGCTCAACAGTCCTTTGGCAAAAACTCTGCAAGAAAAAAAAATTGCCATGAATATTAACACTCACAACATTCGTGATGCTAGACGCTAGGTTGTAATCCTGACTAAACGGTTGTAATGACGAATTAAGTAAGTAAGAAAGACTAGCATGACAATTAATTCTGTCAACCAACATGCTTATGGCACTGACATATTCTATGCTGCTTGAGACCTGTGGCATCGTCCAAATTTTGAATTTAGGAAAAGCGGGATACCAATCATAAGGGCAACTTTGTTACTTTTTTCTCTTTAAAAAATGGCCTGTATTTTTGTTAAGTCGCCGTCGTCTAGTAGGTAGTGTGTTGACTTATTAGACGCGAGGTCATAGTTCAAACCCTATGTCTTACATCTTCAACAACATGAAATATACAAAAATATTTCTTCGACGACAGATTTCAGGCAAAAACTCTGAGAGTAAATAAAATTGCAATGAAAACGTTTCTCAAAAATATTTGTTATTTGCAATCGACTTTAAACTGTAGGTCCAGCCTTTTATGGATAAAATTAACACACACAGAGTAAGCGGTGTGACAAACTAGGTCGTAATCCTGATTGAAGGGTTGTAATGACCATGTATGTATGTATGTATGTATGGAGATATTCACGGGTACTTAACCATACTTAATGATCCGAATGCTTATAGCAGTCGAGATGGAAATTATTGCCTTTGCCACCCAATTTGATGCGAAGTCTTTAGGCCTCTTCTAAGGAATCCGTCACCAAATACAACCTTTGGCAGAAGTTCTTTATACCTCAGGAGAAAAGTCAATTTTGAGGAAAAAAGGGTATGGACCGTCCTACCACGCCACATCTCAGTCACACAATTGGCCATTGATGAGCTGATATGGAGACTTAATCCCAATCAGTCCCCTAGTTTGGCTTCAACTTTTAGTGGGTTTGCATTAGCCATACAATTTTCAATTATGGTAAGAGATTCTCTAGTAATTTTTTTCTTTCCAATCCAATATGTGTTTGAAAATACTGTAGAGTACTTTTACAGAATCTATTATTCGTTGGAAACATTTCATAAATATTTATTTCATTTTATTTTACCGTTTCAGTTTATGTGACATTACAAACAAACATTTGTTACCGTTTGTATTGAAAAATTTCTACGATTTTTAGTTGGTTTTGTTTGATGTTCTCTGCCACAATATTAAATATGCATTGTTGCCACACTTTTGGGGAAAACCAGTCGAGCAACCGCATTTTTTCTTTCAGTTTCATTGTGTTTTTTCTTTTCTTTTATTATATTTTTTATTTGTTTTTTACTGTGCACTAAAACAAAAGCCACTAAGCAACAATATTGCACACAAAAAAGGAGTCATTCAAGCCCGGTGGCAGATAATCTGCTGTCAAGGAAATGAAATGAAAAAATAAAGAAATATGTGGAGCAAAATACCACGCAAGCCAGCAAACTTTTGAGAGAACAACAGCAAAAAAAATATGAATAAAATATATAACAGGTACAAATAATGCAATCCAACATAAAGGATTATTTAAAGCGCTACAGTGCAGTAGGAATATAGAAATGCAGTAAAATTTCACTAAAATTTCTTAGAATACTTTGTGTCTGTATCTTAAGTCTTTTGTTATTTTTGAATACATCAGTGAGAAGATAGAAAAAACGAATTATAAAAAATTGATGGCAGTATTGAAATAATCTTAGAACTTTGTTATCTATATCAAATAGCTTTGTGAACGATTATTTAACTAAAAATCGGTGAATGGTTTTTGTAAAAATTGAAAAGTAAGGTGAGGTAAAAAATATTACATCAAGAAGTCATAACACGCCAATGACCAAATGACTTACTTTGTTACTTAATTGTTTAAGCAACCCTTCAGTCAGCATTACGACCAAGTCTTTCACACAATTTATGAAGTTTAAAGTCCACTCCGAAGGACAAATTTTTAAGAAAATTTTCATCGCAAATTTATTTACTCTGAAAGTTTTTTTTATTTTTTCATATTTCGGTTAGTTCCAGTTGTCTGACGTGTGGGTTAAATCGTGGCCTCGCGTCTTTGCCAAACATACTACCTACTAGACTACGGCGACTTCAGTTTATATAATTGTGAGACGTTTACTGAAAACGAAGAAAATATTTACAGGATTTCCAGATATCAACGAAATAATGGTTCGTAATTTTATGAATGCAATCGAAATTCGTGACAAATGGTTTGCCAAGCTGCCAGTGAAACTTATAAATCACTGAATTTATTATCAGTTTTCTGAACGGTATATTTTTGAGAAACTTTTGTATGGCAATTTTCTATTTACTCTCACAGTTTTGGACAGAAAATAGGCTGAGAGAAAATCGCCGTCGCTTTGTTAAAGATGTCTGAATTCATGCGTTACGAAAAATGTGCTTTCTATTGACTTATTTTGTGAATTGAATCCGAATCCAAATACGAGTATGTAAACAGAAATGCTAAACTACGAATTTTCATTCAACGATATCTGAAATTGTTTTTAATGGGAAGATTGTACAATCTTATTGTAGTAACAATATTTTAGGAAATTTATCCGCAATCTAATATTCACTTGAATACAGCGTAAAATTCTGTTTTTTACACTTTTAGTATAGATAACTAGAAAACCTCGAGTGCTGCAGCAATTCTAAGCTCCGATTCGAATTTAGCACACCATAGAACCTTACAAAATAAGTAAGACTAGCCAACCGCCATGCTTATGGCACTCACATACTATATGCTACCTATGGCCTGCGCCATCAGCCAAATTTTTAAGGCTTACAATGTCCAATTAAGTAAGTACAGTCATTTACTCACTCACAATGACTTAATTTTTTTTGGCTCAAAATGGAGGAGGGTTCGTTGATATGTGATTTCAACAAAACGGTGTAGGTGACTCTACGTCTACCATTGCCGTAATACTAGCCAAATGGCGGTAAAAAGCTCTCCAACATCGGTATAATAGACAAATAAGCGAGAGTGCAACAACAAACAATGTGAACAAATTACACAAACAACAATGAAGTCGCAACAGAATTCTCGAGAAGGCGAAACCCCGAACATTTCACTTCAAGAATCTTCATCGGACTGATTGCGAGCGCATTTAAAAGGGCAAGACAAAGCAGACACCGAGTAGTAAGAATTCAGTCAGTCTTGTGTGAAGACGCATTGCGTGCGAAGTAAACAGTGGTGGTATGAAAATCGCGGTTGTGAAGATCCACCGAATAGTTGTTAGTGTTTGCGCGGACTGAAGTATAAAGTAAAATAGTGAACAAGCAATTATTGTTGAAACCGTCAAGTTGTATACGGTGGTACACCAAAGTAGTGCGAGCAATAAAGAGCTTAATTGAAACTAAATATAAATTTATTTTTATTTTGTTTGCAATCAAGGAACTCATACTCTAAACGTTTTTAAAAAGGTTAAAACGTAACAGTATGTTATTTTCAATACGGCAACTTCAAATATAAAGAAAATTAGCATATACAACAAAAAAAAAACGAAGCCCATCGTTGACACTGCTTTTAAAAATAAACTTTTTTAATTGAGCAGTGTTAACGACATAGCTCCGGCATTACCATATTTTTGAAAAAATTAACTTTATTTTATCATTAGGTTGTAATAACGAAAAGAATTTAAAGGTGACTTTAAAGTTCACTTTAGCTAAAGTTAACTTTAACTAAACTCAGCTTTACTTTTTACTTTAACTTTATTTTATTTGTATTTATTTGTAATAACGAAAAGCAGTTGAATATGATTTTAAAGTTTACTTTAGCTAAAGTTAAAGGCGACTTTAAAGTTTACTTTAGCTAAAGTTACCTTTAACTAAACCCAACATTAATAATAATAGTGGTCTAGAAAGCTTAAATAGTGTGGTAAGTGATACATGAGTAAACTCAGAGTATTGACATACTAATAATTGTAGCAATTTAACCTACTGTAGGGCCAACAATCTTGCATGTTGCATGTCATTTTAAAATTGACCTAGTCCGAGTAGACACTGTACCTATACATTGAAACTTAATAACAAGTCCTTATAAAGGAATCATGATATAAATACACAATTATAAAATAAAATAAATGATAAAAACAAAACATAAAAACGCCAATAAAATGAAACCAGAAGCCTTTATAACACACAAAAAAAAACTGAATCTTCTTTTGCATGAAGAGAAAAAAAAACAAAATTAACGAAAGCAAAGCATACAGCAAAAAAATGTCTTATTTGATCATGTCGTGTATATTTTTTTTGCATTTTCATTTGCTTCAACATATTTTGCGTGCCACAAAGCAACTGCAAAAAAAGCATACCACTTTCAGCTTCAAATCTGGATTAAATATCAGCCAATGCTGTATTCATGTATGTATTCCTTTTTCTTCGTCATCGGCAAAAAAATTAAACCACAAAAAAAGACACAGAAAATCCTCAATATCAACAACAATTGCAGCACAAACATTTTGGACATACATACATACGTACAAATGTATATCCATGCATGTGATGTATACATTTAAGGAAAGCTTCATCTTCTATTTTATTCTGTGTTACAATTTAAAGACAGGATTTTTTCATTATTTTTTTTTTATATTTTGCTGGCCTTTACCACAATAATGACGATGCTGATGACGTTAATGATGGAAATCACTAGTGACGGAAGACTTCAGCTGTAGGCTTTTGTTACAATTTCTTTGTCGTTGTATGGCATTGTAAATGATTGGAGGTTTTTTTCTTGTTGTCTTATAGTTTTATAAAGTCAGAAAAAACGTTGTTGTTTTTTTCTCTCTTGTCACAATAACAACAACAACAATATTGGCCAAACTGCAAAAAAACAACATGTTGTACAACAACATTTCCATGCAAATGACCATGAAATGGAATTTGTAAAATGAACGAGTTTTGTATGTGCAAACAGTTCATTTATTTAACTTCGTTTTTTTTGTTTTTGTTTTTGCAACATATTTTAGCATAATTTTTTTTTCAGCTGATCTGTATGTGTGTGTAACGTACTTGAACCAGAAAACTCAATTTTGATTTTGATAACAGAATATTCAAGTATAACTAATAAAGAATGACGTTGAAGGTGTTTTCTTTTTCGTTCAGTTGTTTTTTTTCCTCTTTTTTTGTCTTTTTTCTTTCTGTTGCATTTTGTTCAAAACCATTTAAGTATAGGAAGATGTGTGAAGTGGAAATATTTTTCAGGTTTGTTTCTTAAGTTTTTTGTTTTTTTTTTTTTAGATAGCAAAGTATTGTTAAGCGGTATCTTTGTTTATGCAATTTATTACAGTTGATGTAAAGCAATTATTATTGAAATTTAATTCAAATGTATTATAAAATATAGTCTTTAGATAAAAAATTAAAAAGATAACAGGGTGCCCTGGGTAGGGTAGTGTGCTACACTATTAGCGTGAGGGTCGTGGGTTCGATTCCCACCAGAGACTGCTCTGTGACACCACACCGATAATATGGTCAAAGTTACTCAGCTCGTATATAATGAGAATAATTTGTAATTGTATTGTAATTAATTAATAAATAAATAAATAAAAAGATAACATGTATTTATTAATTGTACACACTGAAACTAATTTTATTTGTAAAAAATATTATTTATAATATTAAAATTTATTTCCATTTAAGCTTAAGTCCTAAATTCGTTTTTCTATATTGTTTTGTTTTGTTTTTTGTTTTGTTTTTGGTAAAACAGAACATGTAGTATGGTTCAGGATTAATTATTAAATAAATATTGTTACGAAAATGGAAACGGTGTAACATCGTTTAACATTAAAATGAGCAAAAGCTACACAAACGAATACAACGAACTTGTTACAAGCAAACCAACAACATCAGTTTGAAAGAAAAGGGGATAGACAAATAAGCGAGAACGCAACAACATGCAATGTGTACAAAATACACTAACAACAATGATGTCGCGATGGAGTTCTCGACAAAGCGAAACCACGAACTTTCGACTTTAAGAACCTTCATCAGACTGTTTACGCGGTTGCATATAAAAAGGCAAGACAAAACAGGCAACTATTAGTAAGAATTCAGTCAGTCTTGTGTGAAGACGCGTTGTGTGTGAAAAGAACAGTCGTGTAAAGTTATACCGAGTTATTTACCCTCAGAGTTTTTGCCAGAAATCTGCTGGGAAGAAGTCACCAAGAAATATTTTTTCATGTTCGTTTTGCTGGTGATGTCTGAACTGGGGTTTAAACCCGTGGCCTCATGTCTAATTTACCAACATACTACTAACTAGACTATAGATTACATATAGCATGTAATGTTACCAGGCTATCTACGTTCAAATTTTCAAAAGTTGACCAGATATTAATGGATTATTGAGGATTACATAGGAACTTGCCTTAAGCGCATTCTATATTTAAATTTATGTATGTGTGAGATATCACCGAAATTTTTTACTCGTTTAAAAGTCCTACTGATGCAAATATCTGTGGAATGTAACATCGTTGAATAGTCCGCCACGACTTATTTACCCAATTAGACATTATAACCCTTTAGTCAGAATTACGACCTGTCTTCCCGCTCCACCCATGTTGTGTGTGTTACCTTGCATGACCTACAGTTAATGTCGACTCCGAAAGAAACATATTTTACTCTTAGAGTTTCTGCCAGAAGACTGCTTAGATATTTCTGTTTATTCGAGATATCTGTGCTACAGGTTAAACCACAGGCTCTCCATAAAATAAACCAACAAACTACCAGCTCGACTGCGGCTACTTCTACCACGAATTCATCAATTTCTGCGACTCTAGCGTATAAGTCAGACAAAATTTGATCGATGGCATGGGTTATTTTGGTTTAGGGAACCGCTTTGATTAGTGCCTTATTCGCATACAACTGCGACTTATAAAAATTCCACAAGAAAAAATTTAAGGAGATCAAATCTCACGATCTTGGTGGCCAGTTTATATCACCTTCACGTGAGGTGAAAAGTACCCAATGTTGCATAAGCTATGTGGCACGTAGAACCTTTCTCTTGAAGTCATATATCGTTGGTGTTCAGATCATTCAATTCAGATCCAAAGAAGTTTGGACCTATTGTGCTCACCGCTGATGTATAGGAAAAAGAAATGAGTCTTTGGGCGGCTTCTTCTCAGCAGTCTTTCAGTAAATATTCTGAGTGCAAGTAAAATTATCATTTAAAGCTTTTTTAATATGTCTTTCGTAGTTAACGTTTAAACTGTAGATTCCCCCACTTATGAATAAAAATTAACACACATAACACTGGTGGTGTGAGAAGCTAGGCCGTAATACTGATGAAAGTATTGTAATGACCAATTAAGTATGTAAGTAGGATTCTGAGTGGCCAGTTCGTTGAGTACATTGTGTTATTCCGGTAAAGCCCAGGGCGAATGTAAGTGCTTCGTGACCTTAGAAATTAATTTGCACTCCGCTTTTGAATAAGGCCGTTATTGTTTTTCCTTTTTTTTGTGTGTTGGTTTTGATTTTGAAGGCCCCACTG
Source organism: Sarcophaga subvicina (assembly GCA_936449025.2). NCBI lineage: Eukaryota > Metazoa > Arthropoda > Insecta > Diptera > Sarcophagidae > Sarcophaga > Sarcophaga subvicina. Next base: position 33,245,325 of record OW388081.2, read on the forward strand.
TTCGTGTATCTTCTACATGGAATATTTTATATCCATCCGTATACCATTTTGTGATTCATGTCGTAGCTATTTTAATCCCGAAATATCACTTTGTATTCCCTTATGAAATCGCCGTAGTCTAGTAGGTAATATGTTGGCTTATTAGATGTTAGGCCACGGTTCCAACCCCGGGTCAAACAACTCCAACAAAACGAAATGTGAAAAAATATTCCCTCGGCGACTTCCTCTCTGCAGGTTTCTGGCAAAAACTCTGAGAGTAAATAAAACTGCCGTGAAAAGTTTTTAAAAGAATTTGTCGTTCGGAATCAACCTTAAACTGTTGGTCCAGCCACTCATATATAAAATTATCACAACCAACCACAAGTGGTGTAAAAATCTAAGTCGTAATCCTGACTAAAGGATTGTAATGACCATTTCTGTATGCGGACATTTGTGAATAATAAATTTCGATTAATGTAGCTTATCTTTGTGTTGCTTTAAAATATCTTTACTTTACTTTATTTTTATATTCTTGCACGGTTTCCTGTTTAGCTAATAGAATACTATTGAGATGAATATCAACTTTTAATCTGATTTATTTTAAAGGCGTGGTTAAGCAAAACATTTAAATTGGAAATATTTTCAAATCATAGAAACTGACTAATACTATCTATGCTAATTGATTTTATAGTTTTCAAATTATTTCAATTTTAACTCTCAAATAAGCAATTATACGTTTTCGAAAATAATTTTAATTACACCTCAAACGACCTTCGCTGATATGCAGCAGAAAAAACAGAGTGTAATTAAAATAAAATTGAAAATAAAGTTCGTCACCCGTTTTTAAATATGCTGCTGTTTAGATTCAATTGTTTCTTAAGAAACACAAAAAAAAATCTTAAATACTATTATTAAATGGGTTAAATATAATGTAAAGTTTTTGTGTTTTGTTTTTTATTTATTTATTCTTGCTCTATATAAATCATAAAAGACGCAAAAAACTTTATAAAAAAAAACTATAAACTTGAAAATAATAAACAATAAAATTAAAAAAAAAACAACAAGTGATACATAAATGTCTGAATGTGAACAGTAAATAAATTTAAGCCGGATCTTGGCTATTGAATATGAGTCGAACGAGTAAACAGTAAAAAAAACCAAATAAAAAACGAAGCAAAAATAGTTTAATCTTAACGAAGACGGCGGCAAGTACATCTATGACTATGACACATACAATGAATACAACCGGCCAGATCCATTGGTGCCGGCAGGTTAACAATTTGACTCGTACAGCGAAAAAAAAAAAGAAAAAACGGACTTACCGCAAAACAATACAATACAACACAATACACATATACATCGACGTGCAACACCTGCAACTGTATGGGGATATAACAGTAATAAATCTAATTTAAAAGTGAAGCAAAAATGAAAATGAATTTTAGAAGACATACTGGCTACAAAACATATGCTTGTATACCATACATACAAATAAAAATCGTATTAAAAAAAGAAAAAAAAAATTAAATAAAAGATGAATAAACGTCATAACCTGCAAGGCTTTGCGAAAGCTGAATTCATATTTTTTCCATTAATACTACAGACATTTGACTCTGGGTACCCTACATCCCAATTTGTATTTATATTACTCTGAATTTGTGCTAATAACTACCATATGATAGAAAAAAATTGTTAGTTTAACATGAGTTTTCACATGCGATTGGAATATTTCGTTTTGGAGCTTAAAACTTTCGCTTTTGTACTTTTCTCGATCCATGCATATGCCACTGAATTGTACTTCAAATGTTAAGATGCATGGACAAAGGTCGAGTTAGTTTTGATTACCAAAGCTCACTTCAGCACGCAGTGGCCCGTTGTGATTTCTGGCAAAAACTGAGAGTAAATAAAATTGCCATGAAAAGTTCTCAAAAATCTGTCTTTAAAATGTAGGTCCCGCCACTCATGTATAAAATTAACACACACAACATGAGTGGTATGAGAAGCTAGGCCGTAATCCTGACTGAAGGGTTTTAATGGCCAATTGTATATATATGTATGTTTATCCTTGATATCCGTAAAGCTGACAAGCAATGGAGGCCCAAATACCCTAAATCTATATCGCGTAAGAGGCGGCTATTAACAAAGAAAGTGGATAACAGTCTCCTCCTCTTCAGCAGATCCACATACACGACATCCGCTTGTCTTTCCATAACGCCATGACCTGTAATCATGACCACTGTGATGGAGATGACATTGCGATCAAGTCCGAGTAATTGGTATATTTAAATCAATTGACAAGGGTTCTGGAAGGAGTGCACAAGCGCTGCGGAGCTCGTTGGTCCTGCAGTCAACTGGAATGCAGCTGTAACCAGGAACCCAGGCAAATGAGGCACTGAAACGGCCATTACCTCCGCTTAAAACACGCTACCGTGATCTGGCAGTCGGAGAGAAATGTTTAGGTCTAGTTTCTCAGAGTAGACACCGCTTCCAACTCCATTATCGAGTTTAGATCCATCAGTGTATACATATAGGAGAAATTGGGTACCAATCGCTCCTGCACGGAATCAGAAAATGAAATCTCCTGTCAAAATAATATTCCGTAGAGATATAATCGATGTTCAATGAGGCCGTAGAATCAACCTCCAAAATATCGCTCCTGCTCGGAATCAGAAAATGAAAACTCCTGTTAAAATAATATTCCGTAGGGAAATCTTCAATCTATCTTCAATGGTGCCGTAGAATCAACCTCCAAAATAGAGGAATGCCCAGAAGGGATGATGCGCCAGCGAGATAAGGCACTGACTATAATTGCGGCAAATTTGGCAGCACGTTTAATAAAAGAATGAGTATGAACGATGCTTTTGTAGAGCAGGTATGTCTGCTATGAATAGCTGCAGACACCTTCTGACCTTGCCAGGAAGTCCGACAGTAAGTAGTTTGTTCAGCGCAGTCCACCTGAAAGCAAACCCATATAGCAGGCTGGGTTCGATGACTGCAGAATAGATCAATTGCGAGATCTTGCAGCGGTGACCGCATCTGATTCTGCAGCAATAAGCAGCACAGGCTGCTTTGCATGACAGATGGAGATTTTCACACCTTTTGATAGGATTAAATTGACTGATTATTCTAATAAAACCAATCAAAATCAATGAGAACACATAACGGAACAGTCATGTTTGTTACTTACCCATTAGCCAGGATTACAACCTAGCTTCTTATACCACCAATGTAGCGTGTGTTCATTTTATCAATATGTGGCGGGACCTACAGTTTAAAGTCGACTCTGAACGATAGATTTTTGAGAAACTTTTCATTGGATTTTGATTTACTCTTAGAGTCTACTCTGAACGAATCAGTACAACATGGCACGTAAGCATCCAGCAGCGCTGTGTTATGTCATGATTATTATTTTAATTTGTTCTTCATGACATGCTGGACACGAGCTAGACAGTGAAAAGTGAGACAATGGAACTTTATAGATTAGCTTGCGGAAAGCGTTTACTTACTTAATTGGTCATTACAACTTTTCAGTCAGGATTACAACCTAGCTTCTCACAACACCAATGTTGTGTGTTTGAAGCTCACTCCAAATGACAAATTTTTTGAGAATTTTTTCGTGGAAATTTTATTTGCGTTAAAGCAAAGTATTTGCGAGAAATATGCTAAGAAGAAGTCTTCGATGAAATATTTATTCCTATTTTGTGTTGTTCGAGATGTCTCAGCTGGGGTTTGAACCACGGCCTCACGTTTAAACGGTTGCAACTACGAATTAAGTAGTCGAGTAAGAATTCAGCGTTGTAAACTTTGGAATGCAATCTGCATTTAATTTTGTTTAGATTTCTGTCTACAATTGAACTTTGTGGACATTCGAACAATAGAATCAGGTGCAGGTTTATGTAACGATTTTCACTGTAGAGACTTTAGTATTCTGTATTGTTTTGCATTTAACTTCACTGTAATGCTTCCATTTCCATAATGTTTGGTTGGCAACTGTTAATTATTTTGTTGTAGCAATTAAATTTGATTTTTCTATTTGTTTAAGATTAAATTTTTAATAACAATTATTATTATTATTTAATGTTAAGATTATGTTATTATTAATAATTATTTTCTGTTTTATTATTAACTTTTTGAATAAATATTTTAATTATTTCGCTGATCTAATACTTGTAATAACATTTTGATTTGCATACATCCTACATATATACTCGTATGTAAGTTTCTGATGATCGACTTGGAGTGTTACAAATATTTCAGGATTGTGCAGCGGTTTACAAAAGACTCTTTTAGAGAATGCTACTGAAGACGGATCACTAAGCTCTTAGTAATCAATTCTGTGGATAAATACTCAAACGTTTATAATCATATTTGTCTAAGGTTTTTTACCATGTGTACCGGTCTGAAGTGAATGACAGTTGATGGGAAAACCGGAAAAAGGTTAGGTTAGGTTAGGTTAGAGAACGTGTATTTGGCAATTAAGACAAGTACAGTACCCGGAGGTCGAATTGACCTATGTACAACGTCCTAGTTTCTCACACCACTTACGTTGAGTGTATTAATTGTTATACATGAGTGGTGGGACCTACAGTTTAAAGTCGACTCCGAACGACAGATTTTTGAGAAACTTTTCATGGCAATTCTATTTACTCTCCGAGTTTTTGCCAGAAATCTGTTGAGAGGAAGTCGCCGAAGAAATACTTTTTGTATTGTGTCTTGATGTCTTGCCTGGCTTTACGTCTAATAAGCAAATACAGTACCTACTAGACTACTTCGACGTCAAACCGGAAAAAAAAACTTGTGAAATTTTGCTTCAAAGAAAAGATAAAAAATCAGTGTTGCATCGAATTGTTACTGGCAATAAAAAATTGATTTATTTTTAGAATCCTAAACGGAAAAAATCATGGGTTAACCCGGGAAAACCACTAACTTCGGCTGCAAAACTAGGTCAATTCCACAAGAAGACAATGCTGTGACCAGAAAGGTGTAGTGTACCACGAGTTTCTAAAACCTGGAGAAACCATTAATACAAATCGCTGCGCACAACAAATGCTCAATTTAAACCATGCATTGAGCGAAAAATGACCAAAATGGGCCACAAGACCCGGTCAGTTAATTTTGCAACATAACAATACATCTGCATACAAAGCAAAATCGATTCAGAATATCAACAAAGCATTATGTTGGGAGCTGCCATCACTCTCACCGTATTTACCATATTTGTCTCATTCCGAAAACTATTTGTTTTCATCGATGCAACACGCATTGGCCGGGCAGCATTTCAATTCCTACAAGTAAATTAGAAATTGAGTGGCTAATTGGTTTGCTTTAAAAGATGAACTGTATTAATGGCGTGGAATACACAAATTGCCTGAAAGATGGTAAAAATAGGTTGCCAGCAATGGCCAATATTTTGAACAAAAAGTTTTATACCTTTCACGAAACAATGCTAATATCATACCGGTACAACTGATATTTTGCGAAACAAAAACTAAGAATGAAAGTAAAATATACTGAAACATCATTGAAAACTGCATACAAAACTGCGTCATCGCAAGAAACATTTTTAATACCCATCCATCACTTTTCTAAGTAAAAGTCAATTTAGATCGAAACACTATGTTATCTTTGCTTTTAAATATTAGATTTTATGTACCAATTCAATTCCAAAAAGTAATAATGTTTGGTTAAAAAATACTTTGATGATGTATGTACCATATAAGCATAAGACATTTTAAAATAATTTAAAAAAAAATACACATTAACTGCCAGATAACGTAATTAAAAATCAACTTTCGTATGTTAGCAAGAATCAAAATTTAAGCATAAAATGTCATTCAATTTAAAGGCAAATCAAATATTCTTTGTTAACCCTTTAACAGGTTAAATGTGTATATCGCCTATACGCGTAACAGCGAAACGAATTTTTTTTGCCTAGTGACGAGTATATTCGTCCAGAAGAATCGAATCGACTGGAATTGTTCTGTACTGAGAAAGGTCAAATAAATGTTTTTTAAAAAGTGTACATTTTATAACAGTTCCTTAGTTTGACAACAAGCGTTTATATTAAACTGAGATAACAAATTTTGGAAAAGTACCGTTACAAAATACATATTTACAACATTTATATTTAGAAGATTATATGTGTTTTCTGAAGTACTAACACTTAATATTTTCCGACTTTTACAGGCAGACATATTTTACTCTGTTTATGTTGAGTGTACTCGCCTTAGCTGGAAAATTATCAGAAGGCAGAAACAGTTATATACATACATAATTAGGCATTACAACACTAGTTTCTCGACAAGCTAATTGTGCAACATACCAATGCAACCGATTAAGAATACAATTAAATCACTAGACGAGGAGCTTCCCTTCCGGCGTAGTGGTTTTTGTATAGGCAAATAAGAAGGAATTGTTTGACAATGACTTTTGAGGAAAGTAATGAGGGTGTTCTATAGAGAACAGTTAACTAAAAGAAATCCATATTGTTTTTTTTTAGCAAAAAATTATATTTTGTCTTCAAAGAAACCTATTCAAGTCATCTAAGTATTGTTAAAAAAAAAACTGTGAAAATTTTCATGCAATTCTGTAACTTAAGTGTAAATGATATATGGGCAATTTCATGTCAAGTGACCCAATTTTTAAAATCGATGTGTCGATTTCGATGAAATTTGCACCAAGGTTAGTACTATTGGATAGTAGACCAGACCCAGATTTTCAGCTCTATCAAAGGCAAAGTTGGACATTTTGGTCATACAGGGCTTTTTTAAAATGTTTGTAACTTTTCACCTATTGGTCCTAGCCAAAATTTTGCAAAGGATATTGGACAGAAATAGCTGTCCAAAAATAATTTTTTTAATTTAAAGTGATTGTTTTTTAATTTTTTTTTCAATATGGGCCCTTTTTTTGTTCAAAAGAAAACTTATACAATTTCCTTTAAGGCTTTATAATCGCTTAGTGGGATATCTATCAAAAAAATTATTTTTTAACTCAAGAATAAGATTTTTCAATATTTGGCATAAAGACGTACTACCTAAATGATCTTAGAAAAGTATTTGCATTCTAAGAACATTCGGAAATTATTTTTTTTATAAACAGTGTTAAAGTTTGGACGTGCGTTATTTACTAATTACTTACATAATTAATCTTCACAATGGCTTGGTGCAAATTTCATCCAAATCGGAAGACATCGATTTTAAAAATTGGTTCACTTGACACGAAATTGACCATATATTTTAGTATTGTTTCAATTAAAATATATTGCCTTATTATTAATTTGAAAACATATTTAATCTATTTAGATTGCTTATACAATTTAGTAGATATGAGCGATTTAAAATGGACTTAAAAAATTCCCTAATTTTCTACTTGTATCAAATGAAAGCCGAACGTCTATTCTTTAAATAGAGGCAAAACAATTTCTACCATCGCTGAACAAATTTATAAATTTTCTAAAAATGGTCAAGAATATTTCTCTATTATCCGTGTGCATATTTTTAAAGCTAAACCTTCCGAAAGGAATTAAGTGAACATAATTTTAAAGAATAAAATTCTTCATTACGCACTCGAATAAAAATAATAAAATGCGTACTTCATGTAGCTTATAATGTGGTCTGAAATCGAAGAAACAATCATGGGCGTGGCCAGTTTTTATAAAAGTTGGCATGCGCCTTTAATTTATTCCAGAAAGTATAGGATGGGAAAGTTAACAGTTCAAATTCAAAAATTTAATAAAACAGAAATGGTGTGCAATTTTGCCAAATTTATTTTTTTGTTGCGAAGTACAATTGTTCCGGTTAGAAATGGAACCTCTTTCGATTGGAACAATTTTTGTGCACTTTTTCGCGTGTTTTGAGTCGTATCACGGCAATGGCATCACGAATTTTGCCTTCAAATTCGCAATTGTCACTGGTTTGTCGGCTTAAGGCTTTTCTTTAACGACGCCCCTCAAAAATAGTCCAACTGTGACAAATCGCAACTTCTTGACGGCCAATTGACATCACCATTTCGGCTAATTATGGCATGAGATGTATAGCAAGTTGCAACATCCTGTTGAAACCAAACATCGTTCACATCAATACCATGAAGAGCGAGTACAAAAAAATCGGTTATCATAGTGCCATAGGTGTCTGCATTCACCGTAATGGTTGCGCCGTTGGCCCAATAAATCCCAAATGTAAATCGATTCATTACGTTCACTGGAGATAATATATTGAATTTTGTGAAGGAATAGAACGACATAAGTATTGCCAGATTCGAAATAATCGATGTATGGTGAATTTTGTTGAAATTCTATTTTTTTTTCTTAATTTAGAAAAATTAGTTGAACAGCACTTCGATTCTTACGAGGAAGTTCAAAATTGGGTGACTAATTGGTGTGCTTCGAAAACCGAATAGTTTTATTGACGTGAAATCTACAAAGTTCTTGAAAGATGGAAAAAATGTGTAACCAGCGATGGGCAATACATACATACGTAATTGGCGGATATGTACATACCGAGTATCCAGGACAAACAGCAGCTATAAAAGCGGAGGAACGAAGGACTTCCATGCACAAATGGCAGTCACGATGAGAGAACAGTTTAAAGTCAAGATGGACCTTTCACCTTGTCCCTGATGGAGAACAAACATTGCGAGCTGAACTACTACCTGACCCAGTTTCTAACTTCAGGAAGTACCTGCACAGATTTGGACATTACACTTCCCCTATATGCCCAAACTAGGTAGATGAGGAGGAAGATGCGGAGCATATTCTAACGTGCTGCCCCAGATTTAGATGGCCCGGAGAAACGTGTTTAGGACCAAAACGGATTATGGAAGAGGTGTTGAGTTCTAGGATTCTAGGATTCTATGGAGCCAATACAGCCAAAAAACGGCTGAAGTAATGCTGGAACTCCGAAGGTTGGAGGAACGAAGGCGAAATTTGAATTAACGTGATAAAGCTTTAAAGCTAACCAGCCCTCCGCGAAGTAATACCTTACAACAGTCCCGCGGGTGGAGATTGGTTGAAGAATGTAGGGGGAGGGTTCAGTATATAGGCACCAGTGATGGTGAATCGTGCACTCTTTTGTTGGAACAAAAGTATCTTTCGAAGATTCCCATCTCCGGCCCAAGACGAAAAAAACATAATTGGTCACAGCAACCCTTAAGTGAGGACTGCGATCTTTTGACAGGAATTCAACGAAGGAATATTTTTTTTTTTAAATTTCGTTTTGTTTGAGTCAGACATCTACTTGTGTTTGGGCCATCTAAAAAAGCAACACACTACCTACGAGACTACGGCAATCTCAAAAGAAACGTTGGCATCATACTGTTACATTTTGGTATTAGAACCAGTTATATAAGTTTTGTGAATTTAAAAATTTTCATATGCCTGTGTATCATGTTATTTTTAAAATTGGGATCTAGAGAGGTGTATGCGCTTCATCAAAAATCCTTTAAATCCGGCCAAAAATGTCTAAATAATCGTGATAGTTTTCGAATTTTAGAAATTAAGCAAATTTCAAGTCCCCTAAATAATAAACTTACCCAAACAAAAAATAAATAATTAATTTATATACACTCTATCAATATTATAAAGTACTTTCAATAAATTATATTTATTTTAATGATATGAAAATATTATACAAAAAATCAGAATATTTAAATGATTTAACTGAAGGAAATATTTATCGAAACTTAAATCAGTACTGGGCTGTACATGGCCAAACTGCTATGACTAAAATATTCAATAAATACGTCTAATTTATATTGTATTAAATAAAACGAATAAACTTAATCAATATTTACTGACATTTAATATTTTTAACATAAAAAAATGAGTTGTAATATCCTTCATTAATATTAAGTTTTGCGTTTTTGTTTGTTACAAACGTTTTTATCTAAAAGCCATAAATAATGTGTTTAAATAGTCAAGAACACGCACAATTTGCTCAATATATGTATGTACCCTAAAATTGAAAAGAGAAAAAAAATCGTTATAATCATAGAAATACTAAATGTTTTCCATAACTTTACGTCATACTTAGTAGAGGGAAGCAAAAAAAGAAAAAAAATTTTAAAAAATATCAGACACAAATATTTTAAATGGGGAGAGAGAGAGAGAATTCATTTTATCGTGATTTGTTGCTTGTTTGTCATCTAAATGTGATGTTGTAAATCACCATAAATTTAAAACATTTTTCAGAATTGTTTGTTTGTTTTTTTTTTTTTCTTCATATAGATGTATAGCAAAAACTAAAAAAAATTATCATTTATAAATTTCATTGAAAACTACCTTAAAAACAAAAAAAAGCGAAAAAAAACAATTCTATTCATTACAATAAAACTAAAATACTAATACATAATAATAATAAAACTTTAACACAATGTTTAATATTCAGCATTATAATCGTAACTTAAATATCACGATATTTTAAAGCATTTTTTTTAGAACAAAAACAAAAAAATTTTTTTCTAAATCTACGAAATAAATATACGCATTATTTATTATTTAAATACATGTAAACGCAAGTGACCACGCTAATGTGTTGGTGTACACATATAGAAAATATGATAAAAATCTTAAAAATTATTTCAACAGCGAAAAAACCCCAACAAAAATTTCAGATACATTTTGACACAAAACAAATCCCAAGTTACTAGTGTTTCTAACGCACAGAATGAGGCTGTAAATTAGGCAGAATGTTAAAAGAATAATTTAATTCTATAAGACTGCTTGCTTAAAACTATAAAAAGGTGACTCGCAAATTTTAATCGGTTGTACAACCTAACATTCAATTTGGAAACCTAAAGAAATAATCTCAATATGTTTTAGTCCAACTTACTTACTTAATTGGTAATTACAACCTTTTAGTTAGGATAGCTACTCACACCACTCATGTAGTCTGTGTTAATTTTATCCATGGGCGATGGGACTGCATAATGCCGACTACAAACATCAGATTTGAAAAACTTTTCATGGCAGTTTTTTGTTTACTCTCAGAGTTTTTGCAAGTAGACTGCCGTGACTAAGCCACTGAAGAAATATACATTTTTTTTATTTCGTTTCGTTCGTGACGTCTGAAACGGCGTTTGAATTAAGGTCTCTCTTCTAATAAGCCAACGTACTTCCTATCAGACTACGTCGACCTCACATAAAATGCAGCTAAATTCGGGCCCAGAGTCCAGGGACATGCTGAAATTTAAGAAAGACAAAGAAATCCGCAGAACCTTTCTGCAGAGTGGGAGAAGTTGTTTGGATGGTATACTCAGAGAGGCAGAGACTCTTCCTTAAATCGTCGTAGTCTAGTATGTAGTGTGATGGCTTATTAGACGTGATGCCACGGTTCATACACCAGGTCAGACATCAAAGCGAAAGTATAAAAAAATATTTCTTTTACTTCCTTTCAGAAGAAATAAAATTGCCATGGAAACTTTCTCAAAAATCTGTTGTTCGGAGTCAACATTAAACTGTACGTCCCGCCACTCATACATAAGTGGTGTGAAAATCTAAATTGTAATATTGACTGAAGGGTTGTAATGACCAATTATGTATGTAAAGACACACCCAAGGTTTGGCATTTAAATTTTAGAATTCTAAGTGGTGGCTTCTATCGGGTATTTCATTATGTGCTTTTTCCCTTTAAATTTATATAAAACAACGTATAAGAGATATCCTTTGAAAAACCTATTGATGCCATAATATGTGTGAAATATAAAATCGTTCAAATGTCCACCACGACTTCTCCGGATGAAGCACATGCGAAATATCAAAGTTTCCATAATTCTGGCGTATTAATCGGACAATTCCAGCAATGGCTTGGATTACGTTGACTTTGAGTACCGATGTGATTTGAGGCTCATACGCATATTTAGATAATTAGTTCGCATTATTTTCACCTATGATAACCAAATATTTCGTACAGAATATTCAGTGTGGCATCAGCTGCGTGGCACGTACCAACGTCCTTTTGAAACCACATGTCGTTGGTATCCATATCATCCAATATAGACTAAAAGACGTGTTTAAACATCAAATGACTTCTGCAGGAATTTAGGGTCTGGAATGAGTGGGTTTTTTAACACTCATTTACATTTCTAACATCCTCGACTGAACTCTTCAAAATAAAAATTGCTGCATTGCATAACACCTTTGTTGGATATTCATTGTAGTGTCACAATGAAAAAAAGCGCAGATGTAAATGGGCCTTGCCTTTCAAAGTGGGCTAGCTACCTAACCTAAGTAACCTTATGACAGCTTTAAGAACGGCAGAACCACTTTACTATCTTACGTTCTACAAAATGAATTCTGACATCTTAAATATGCTCTCTCAACACGTTCTCTCACCAGCCTTAAAAAATCTACTAATTGATGTCAAATTTATTTTATGCTCTGAAACCAATGCGAAATCCATCCAATCCTGATATTGAAGGAAGCGGAAGTGGATAAACAATAAAATTCATTACAGACTTTTAGGTAGTGTGTTGATTTATTAGAAGTGAGGCCCCGACTCCAACTTCAGCTCAGACATTTCCAACAAAACGAAATATAAAAAAAATTTAAAATTGCCATGAAAAGTTGCTCACCAGTCTGTCTTACGAAGTAGGGCTTAAACTGTAGGTCCCGCCACCCACATATAACGTAAGTGGTGTGAGAAACTAGGTCGTAAACCTCACTGAAGGGTTGCAAAGACCACTTATATACAATGTATGTATGATTAAACGTTACTAGATTACCAAAAATAAATTGGTTGCTTGATATATAGAGCTCCTGTATGGAGAAAACAATTTCATTTATTATACTGTTCGAGCTGATTGCCTTTGCAGCTAGTGCTCCTTAACTAAATATAATCCTTGGATTTATTCCCTTGGTTTTATATGAATAAATAAAATAAAATAATAAAAATATTATACTGAATCTGATCTACCAAATAGGGCTCAGAAGAGAACTGAAAAAAATCAATATTACCATTAGAAACATCAGACCCATAATATTTTTTCTATTCCAGTCAATTTTCATGCCAGTCTAATACCAAAAAAAATGATTGTAATTATTTTAATTCAACTTGTAGCTGAATGAAGACATTCCTTTAAATGTCTGCTTAAATTCTACGTTAACGTTTATAAACATGAAAAGTTCTCACGCACCGTAAACATATTTAGCCACCAAATAAGAGGCTGTATAGCGTTGTCTAGTCGAGTGCTATTTTGTTTGTGTTCGTTTGTTCGTATAGACCCATAAACAAATCAAGTTCAAAAATAAAATTTGCTGAAGCATATGATTTTATGTGCAAATAACAAATAAAAAAAACAGCAAAAACAACAAAATTTTGTAATATTAAACCGCCAACAATAAGTGGACTTTAGTATCAACAAAAAAAATGGAAAAACAACAAGAAAACAGAGGGAATGGAAGCCTATAGGGAGATTGAAAGCATTAATTCATACTGAATTAGCGCAGACTTTTTAAGAAGTGTGTTCAAAAATTCAGTGTGTGCTTTACTCGATTATGTTTTGTTTTTGTAGCCTGACCAACGTGGCCCAGTATCCATAACAAACAGTGAGTTTTTCGGGATGCCTTGATCTCTCCTGGATCTTATCCAAATTCCACAATGTTTTTTATTCACATGCCCATTCATCCAGAAATGGATCTAATCGTAGAAGAAAATTTTTCAATGACAATTAGGATCAGTTGCTAACTGCTTCAGAGCTCATTTAATCGCTGTTTGATGTGAATTTCTTGACTGTTAGAGTTATCAGTACATATTCCTTTGAGAACTATGTTGACCAGGCCATAATTGTTAATGAAGGGCACTAGAGAACTCCTTTTGAATTGGATGATCTCTGCACACAAACGACATATGGTTCTAGAACACAAAGCCCATGCTGTATTGGATATTTCGCACGGGCAATTGAAGGGCATAATCAACTCTCATTGTGGCAATTTAAACTTGTCACCGAGATCGTGCGATGTGGCCACATTAGACTTTTTCTTGTTAGGTTTTCATAAGTTGCAGGTGTATGCAAAAATGTTGCAAATCACAGCGATCCTAAAAGCCATAACGCATGCCATGGGGGTAATGCAGTCTGATTTGGGAGCCAGAGTCATAGAATATTGAACATTTTTTATTCGTCTGGGTAGACCCAGAAAAGTATTGTATTCCACATATAACGGCATCAATAGATCTTTCAAATAAATATGAAATTTAGATGTTACCACACACACTCTAAGCTTTTTCTTTAATTTGAAGATAGAAGACGCTGAATGAAAGACCCGAAAAATGTTATGTGACCATAAATGTAGAAACAACGTTTTAAAGTTTTTCTCAAAACCCTACATATATTTATCCGTGGATCGAGTTCGAGACTCTATAACATTAATTCAGAAAAAGTTAGATGCCTGAAATTTTTTTAATTCGTTAGTATTGTTATCGCCTTTATTTGAAACCAAATAAATTTCAAACAGGACTTAAAAAATTCAAAAACTTCATAATTCTGGCTTATTATGCATCATTTTTGATACATACGACTTTCCTACGGGCTCTTTGGTGTAATTTCCTTAACTTTTCAAAGATATTGTAAAGTTTTATCGTAAATAATAAGTTATTTATGGTATTTGAGAAGGAATTGAAAGTTAAGTGTTGAATGAAAGTGAAAAAAATGAATTTTCTGTTCTGGATATATTCTTGAGATTGATTGAAGTAGTCGTAGTTTAGTATGTAGCGTGTTAGCTTATTAAACGTCAGATAAGGTTCAAACCTCAGGTCAGACATTTCTAATTTACAACGAAAGGTTGTAATGACCGATTATGTATGTAATATTCCTGCTGCTGAAGACTCTGAAGAAGAAGAAAACAGAAGCTCGTCTTATGAATTGACGAATATATGAACAGCTAAAAACAGGACAATAGGATGTTAGTAGCCAAAGATAGAATAGAGAACCGTATGCGTTTAGTAGCTTGGGAAGAAAAAATATTACCAATTTACGGTCAGATTCCTAGCAGCTGTTTCTTGAAATGTTGTGGAGACTTTCTTACCGTTCTTCTCATATTTATCTCACGTCATAAACATTATAAGAACGTTTTACGTCCTATGCTTTATTTCATATATATTACAGAAGGTTAAAATTTCGATCGACTATGTACGTATGAGATAACAGAATCATTCACTTTGATAATGTTCTACTCGGAAATGGTGATAAATTTACACTTATTATGGCTTTTCAAAAAATGAGGGGAAAGTCTTTCAGCTTTTTATAAACCCAATAATATTGTCGCTGTAGATAAGTAACTAATTGAATTTTATTTTCGTTACAAATTTTGTGGTCCACCAAAATCGAATTGGCAGTTTTAGATTCAAGTACATGCTACATGTGTAGCAACTACTTACAGCCGTATTTGGGGAAATCTGCATCCGGGAAACCAGAGAGGAATCAAAGAGAGAGCATTGTTATTGTAATAATCGATGTTCTATTGCAACGGGAAACTTTTTTACCTCACATGACGTTGACAAAAAATTTTTCTAACGAAATATAACAACGGTTTGAACCATCAGGTTTCAGCCAACTCTCAATTGAGAGTGTTACTGATGCGAGTGACAATAAGTCGTCCCATGTAAACAATTGGGAATTCAAATATTGATACATCAAATTATTACCATTTAGAAGAAAAATAAAGTGTTAGATTTTTAAGTAAAAACCATACTGCAATGTACATCATGTCAAAAATTTCATAAAAGTCATAATACAACGTAATAATATAAAATAGTTTTATTAAAACCAATTAAAATAAATCGAAATATTAAGATTGTTTAATGAAACCTGTCAATAATTGAGAAAATTCCATGTATTACAAGTATGTATCAAAAGTGATACATAAGCTGGTATTATTAATGTTTTTAAGGCTCGATCTACGTTCGTAGGCCAGTTAAAGTCTAGGCTACGAAGTACAAAGCATTTGAATACCACACTGTCCATATATCCATGTAAGCATTCTTCCCAAAAACATAATAACTTTGAACAAATAGTTAAAATATGAAAAGCATTTACAAGTCATGTATATATTTCAACCCAAATTGATTAGAACACACCTTCATTGTTTATGTGTGTCATTTAAATTAAAAGTACTGTCAGTTTAATATTGCATACGGTGCCAACACACAGGAAATATAAATTATCAAGGTTTTGTATGCACTTTGGAAGAGAAAATTATATTCTATCCCTTTCCATAAGCTTTTGGGCAGTGTAGTCCTTCCCCCTCTACTTTTTTAACGCAAATTTCTAATTTGTTTTGTTGCACGCATTACTTCGGCAGCACGCGTTCTGAAAATACTTTATGTTTCGCAGCCTATTTCAATTTAATTTATTTGCTGCAGTAATTAGATACGTACTGTTGTAGTTTTTTTTTATTTTCTTTCTAGTTTTCTTTTTTTAAATAATTTATATACGTTATGTTTGCAGTGTGTTTCAACAGGTTGTTTTATCATTGTAATGGTAAGGTAAGTGATGTAATTTTCATGTTTAACGTCGTGTTGTCCAGTTGTGTGATATTTGTTAAGATCCTTCTTATCAATAACACGTTTACACTGATTTTATTTATTTATTTATTTTGTTGTTTTGTTTATTTATTTAAATTTAATTTAACAAAAAAATAATTGTAACTTAAGAAAATTGATTTTTTTGCTGAATTTATATGTTGGTCAAGACCAACTATCGCCAATAACTTACAGTAAAGAAAAAATATCGCTTATGCATATATTGTTGACGTTGTTTATTGCATTTGCATTTGTGCGTTTGTCAAAATGTTACATTTTTAGGTGAGTTTGATTTGTTGGAGAGAAAAATATCACACAATAAAATTGTGGCACTTAATTTAAATATTTCATTGGCAATAAAATCTTGTACTCGTTTGATTTTATTGTGGACACCAAGCAATTCATTAAGAATTTTTATTTATTTGCAAAAAAGTGTTGATAAATTTTTTAATCTGCTCTTTCGAAGGTGATATCCTCTAATAGTCGTTGTTGACAGTTTTTCCTTGTTCAAGATAGCCGCTGGAAATATTCGATAGGAAATCCGAAATTCGGGTGGACTATCTATCGGTTTATTTTCAACCATCGGTTATTTCGATGCTGGCAATACTTATGTTATTCTATTCTGTCACAAAATTCAGTATATTATCTCCAATGAACGTAATGAATTGATTTACATTTGAACAACATAGGGATTTATTTGAAATTTATTTCCAAAACAAAGACAATTGATCAGAAATTGCACGAAAATGTCGTACAAAACTTAGACGCAAAGAAGGACCAACAGTGCCCAGTTCGTGAAACTGGTTTCATTGTTGGTGCTCGTACAGTGCATACACCCGAAAATATCGAAGCAGGGCTGAGAGTGTGCGTGAGAATCCCTCTTCAATATCAACTTGTCATCGTTCTCAGAAATTGAACATTTCACGCACAAGTTTACGTCGAATTTTGCGAAGAGATCGCGGTATGACGCCTTGCAGAGGTTCAAGACCTAAATGTCTATCCGCTTCACTTTCGCTTAGCTAGATTGGCTAACAAGAAACTGCACAACGATGTCGATTTTGCCAAAAAAAAAACATCTTTTCGCTTGGAGCTTATTTTTATCTTGGTGGTTACGTTAATAAGCAAAATTGCTATACTTGGGGCTTAGAAAACATACGCGTGGTCTTGCAGAAGCCAATGCACAAATTACGAGTGACTGTTTGGTTCGGCTATCGCCGTAGTCTAGTAGGTAGTGTGTTGGCTTATTAGATGTAAAGCCAGGGTTCGAGCCCCAGGCCAGACATCAAAACAAAATACAAAAAGTATTTCTTCGGCGACTTCCTCTCAGCAGATTTCTGGCAAAAACTCCGAGAGTAAATAAAATTGCCATGAAAAGTTTCTCAAAAATCTGTCGTTCGGAGTCGACTTTAAACTGTAGTTCCTAGCACTCATGTATGAAATTAACGCACACAACATAAGTGGTGTGAGAAACTAGGTCGCAGGGTTGTAATGACCAATTATGTATGTATGTATGTGTACGTTCGGTTCGGTTTGTGGAACAGAGGCATCATTAGCGCATATTTCTTTGAAAATGAGGACGGCGCAAGCATTACGGTCAATGTAGACACCTATCGCACCATGATAACCGCTCTTCATGGTATTGATGTGAACGATGTATGGTTTCAATCAATTTATTGTGTCAAACGTTTGATGGCCGTTTAATTAGTCGAAATAATGAAGTCAATTGGCCGCCAAGAAGCTGCAATTTGACACCGCAACAATTGTACTTCACAACAAAAAAAATAAATTTGGCATAATTACAAACCGTTTTTGTTTCATTGCATTTTCAAACATAAACTTTTAAATGGCCCACGTTTTTAATTCATGGCAGCGTCTTTCCATGCTTTTGATTCGGCTCACCGCATGTAATCCAATCAGATGCCAATCGCTTTGATTTTGTTATGAACTGATTAGGCCAGGTTTTATCCAGTGTTACATATCGCTTTATAGGTTGGAAAACATTTAAATACTGCTGCTGGTATTTGTCAATTGAACAATCAATGCATCCACTACTTGGTATAGAATTTAGGCTGTCGGCATCATCAGTCCATATTCCTGTGGTTGGTGTCCAAATCATTCAATCGTACAACTAGACTCCGTTAGTCACAGCGGTCCTCAAAGCTAACATAACCTCTACCTACCATCGACCAAATTTATGTGCCTAGAGTCATATAATATTGGACATTTCGAATATGATCTATGCAGAGAATCCATGGAAGTTCTTAATATAAGCCCCGTTAGAATATCCTTTCCGATAAACCCCTTAAATTATTCAGATTTCTCAATGACTGAAATTTATATATTCATTTACAAAATGGGGTAATTCACGGGTCCGTAGAACGTGAGTAATTGTTTTCACATGCTTTGTTTATGTATGCTTTCAAAGATTTTTTTGTCATTCGATCAAATCAGGTCTCATCATCCAATTGAAGTTGCGTCAATAGTGGCTTGAATATCGCTGCTAATGTTGCAAGAGTTGCTAGTTGTCGGTATAAGCGTACGAATTAGTAGAAAAGTGGACAGGATCACTTCTGGAGAGATTTTAATATAAATCGATTGTTTAGTACGCTGTATGGCAAGTAGCATTGTCCAGATGCAACCAAATTTCGCATGTCAACGTGGTTCGAAAACGTTCGTCATTCACCCTAACGTCAGAGCCTTGCTCATTTCGAAAAAAATAATAACCGATGATGCCGATAGCGTGTAAACTGCACTAAATAATCAGTTTTAATGGATGTAATGGCAATTCGTTATGAAGTCGCCGTAGTCTAGTAGGAAGTGTATCGGCTTATTAGACACGAACCGGTGGTTAAAACCCCAGCTCAGACATTTCGAACAGAACGAAATAGAAAAAATATATCTTCGGTGACTTCGTCTCAGCAGTCTTCTTGCAAAAGTTCTGAGAATGTAAACAAAATTGCCATGAAGAGTTTCTCAAAAATCTGTCATTCGATATTGACTTTAAAAACTGTAGATCCCACTACTCATGAATGAAATTATCACACACACAACATGGGTGGTGATAATTAAGTAAGTATGTAAGTGATGTCGATTCGTTAACGACTTGAGGACTGTCTTCACTCCGTATATAACAATTTTTCTTATGATTTCTTTAACCAGAAATAAAAGTGATCATCTTCACACAATTCCAAAATGAGCCCAATTAGGAAGAGTAGAAAAATGTGGTAATTTGGCTTCAAGTATTGTACCAGCTACATTTTCTATGCACATATGCACAAAGGGTTATAAGATGACATACATAATTGGTCATTACAACCTTTAGTCAGGATTACGACCTAGCTTCTCACACCACTTATGTTGTGTGTGTTAATTTTATCATGAGTGGTGGGACAGTTTAAAGTCGACTCCGAACGACAGATTTTTTAGAAACTTTTCATGGCAATTTATTTACTCTCGGAGTTTTTGCCGGAAATCTGCTGAGAGGAAGTCGTCGAAGAAATTTTTTTTTATATTTTCATTTTGATGTCTGACCTGGGGTTTGAACTCGGGCCTTACGTCTAATAAGCCAACACACTACCTACTAGACTACGACGACTAATAAGATGACAACGACTGCAAATCTATACTTTGTTGACTTTTTTAGCCTTTGTGCTACAACACCGGCCTGACAAATTAATTTGCCTTGTTGCTGGGTTTGTAACGAAAACAGCAAAATTAGTAATAAAAATATCAAAAGATGCATGAGTTTCTTATTCGCTAGGATTTCTATGTTGACCCTAAACTAGACAACGTGTCGTATAAGTTATGCAAACAGATTTATTCTACAATTTCATGCTGACTTGACAAAACTAACTGAAACTGTCAAACCAAACTTGCCTAATTGTTGATTACAACCCTGTAGTCAGGATTACAACCTACATTCTTACACTACCCAAGCTGGTATGTGTTACTTTTATACATGAATGGTGGAGTCTAAATTCGACTCCAGTCGAAACGTCAAATATTTGTGAAACTTTTCATGGCAGTTTTATTTACTCCCAGAGTTTTTGCCGGAAGACTGCTAAGAGGAAGTTCGTTTTGTAGGACATGTCTGACCTGGGGTTTGGACTATGGCCTCAGGTCTAATAATCCAATATTAACTCTCACACAGTTACAAAAACATCCCACAGGTGTACATTTGCTGGTAAAGAAATATCACAAATACTTTGCATAAGAAGGACAGTGTGGCTATTAACTGACAAACGTACTTAATTAAGTTTTAATTAACTTTCAACATAAAGTGACAGCTTATTTCAATTTGTACAGACAGTATACCTAATGAAGAGAGCATTTATTTCATGGTAATAACACGTTGACAATTTCATTTTCCCCTTCACGGAGAATGAAAATTACATGCGAATATATATTCCGCTATTTTGTCGCCAATGGGAGGATGAGTTGATTGTGTTTTTTTCCTAAGAGTTTCTATTTATATTTCTTTACACTCACATTTATTCTAAGTAGCACAGCAGTAGATTGTCTTACATTTTAATTTTGAACTTATTTTAAATGTCGTTAACATGCCATTGTTAGCGATTGATTCCATAAAATAAATCCGTATGCACAGATAATGATTGTGTCATATTAGTTCTCAGAATTAACGGTGCTGCTGTAAAAACTGCTAGAAAATAAAGAACAATTCGTTGGAAATGTTATAAAAATTAAACGGAATTCTAAGAAATACTGTGTATGAAAAGAAAAATTCTAAAATAAATTATTTTTTATGTCCGTTTGGTGTTGTTTTATAAAATTGCGATTTGTAATTAACAAATGTGGCCTCATTTTGTTTTGTGTTTTTTTTCGTTAAATTTAACTAAAAATATATAGAATAACGAAAAAAATAACACGGTGCGACAGTGAAAATATCAAGAGTAACTACATACAGTGGACAAAAATTCACTTTGAAAGACCCTATATTAATCAGACTAAAATGTTGTCTATAACGCCACTGTGCTAAACCCGTATCAGAGATATACGCACGCTTACTCCCTTTGGAGTCGTGCAATGCCATACAGTGGACAGCAAAAGTCTTAGTACAGCAATATATTTTTTTACAAAAAAGTCCCCACAGGCTTAATTCTCTTGCACAAAGTCCCGATATGACTTCAAGAGAGTACTTATGAGATCATTTGAAAGAACGGTTACATAATCGCTAAACTTCAAACAAAAGTCAACCGAAAAACTTGCTCATGGTGCCACTAGAAAACGCTAAACAAAACTTGTACATTCAATTCCAAATGAGTTAAATGGAGTGCTTGACGTTAAGGCATATTCTACTAAATACAAGGAATAACATTTTCATATATTAGGCCTTTGAATTTGAAATTTACTCAGGGGGTACTCCTTGAGGGTACCTACGGAGTCATCTGAAACTTTTCCTTATTTTTTTCTTGTTTTATGAAAAACATTAAAAAATTGTTTGTTTTATAATAAAACAGAAATAAATTAATTATATAAATATAAAAACTATAAATTCTTATACAAACTTTTGGCTAAAATTCATCAAATTTCTAAAATATATTGCCGTCCTAAGACTTTTGCTGTCCACTGTAGTCTAAGTTATTCACTAGGCTGAGTAGAACTCGAAAATATTTTTATTATTTTTCTCGAACCCTCCAAAGTGGTTTTATTTGACAAAAACGTTTTTTTATATCTTTTCACACAAAATTATTTATTACCCAAATACGTTTGAACCTATTTTAAAAATTCAAAGTTTTTTAGAAAGGAGAGAGTTTAGCCTTTAAAACGGTATACATAAATATTTTGTTCAAACTTATGTGTTATGAGTTTTGATGGGGTAAACTTAAAAACAATTATTTTTTTCTTATTATTAGGAGAGATTGACACTTCGTTTGATAAAACTGGACACAAATTGGCGTAGTTATTATTTAAAAAATATAACAGTCGTGTTAGATTTTTTATATACGTCATCTTATCAAATGAGCTTTCATTTCAAAAAGTTTAAAAATTTTTGATGAATCTTGATTTTTTACCTAAGAATTTATCCTTTGCACGTTTGATCGACTACCAAAAGTAATCTAATATTTTCGTTTTTCGCAAATATTATTATTTTGCTTTGCGCAAACCTTCCGGTGGTTGGTCCAATGGAAAAAGGACACATTTTTGAATAAACACTTAAGATCCATCAAAATTTTTGAAAATTTTTAACTTAAAGTTCATTTGATGAGACCGCATTTATAAAAAATATGACTAAGCTGCTATACTCTTTAAATAATAACTACGATAATTTTTGTGCAATTTTATCAAGCGAAGTGAAATTTTTTCCCAATATAATGCACTTTCAGAATGTTATCACTTATTTTATATTTTTTAATTAAGTTTAGAAATTCAGAATGGCCAAACTTGAAATAATAAGAAAAAAAATTTTTTTCCAAGTTTACCACATCAAAACTCATAACATATAAGTTTGAACAAAATGTTTTAAAGGCTAATCTCTCCTCTTTCTAGAAAACTTCGGATTTTTAAAATAGGTTCAAACATATTTGGATAATTAATAATTTTATGGGAAAAGATTAAAAAAACCGTTTTTGTCAAATAAGACAGGTTTAGAGGGTTCAAGATAATTTAAAAAAAATATTTTTGAGTTCTATTCAACGACTCAACGATTTAGACTACTTAGTTACTCGCGTGTATTTAATTATTTGTATTTTGTTGCCTAGTGTAATTTATTAATATTGTAACAAATAGAAAAAATTCATAAATCTTAACAAAAATTGTTCAAACTGGTTTAAATAGTAAAAAAAATTATTTTTCATTTACAAAAAAAAAACCCTCAATAACAACACCAACACTTTATTTAAAAAAATGAAAATAAAAACATAAAACGGCCACAATTATTAATAATAATTTTATTAATGTTGTTGTTATTGTTTTTTTTGCGGCAACGTAAACACTTGTGCGTAAAACACATTAAAAAAAATCGACACAAAATGTTTAACAATACCCATACACATGTATAGACATGCAATAATTAAAATAATGAAAAAAAAAAAAAAAACAAAAAAAAAATTAAATTAAATAATAAAGAAAAATACAACAACAATACAACAACAAATAATTGTTCATAAATAGACACCGTAATTGTTGCATGACATGTGAGAGTGTGCGACCTATTGAGCACCAACAAATCTGCCAAACAATTTATTGTCTTTGCAGCATAACATTAAACGATTTATGAAACGAGTAGACATTATGACAGCCGTTCGGTCTGGCAAGGGGTTTCCTACAATTATAAATATTAGGCTTGTCTTGTTTATTATGTTTCGCTTTTGTTGTTATTGTTGTTGTTATTGTCTTGTTTCTTCTTAATTAAACAGCAATTAAGAAAAATTAATAGAAAATTGTTTTCATACAAAATTTAAGGCGTATATTAGAAATCTTAAATACGCAGATATTATAATATGCAGTTAACATAACTCTAAGTATGGAGGAAAAAAAAATATGTGAAATTGTTGCCCCAAGTTGGCGTTGAATCGAATGGCTTTGCTTAAAGTAGAATTTAAAATTTCAAAATCTATCGGAACTCTACTGTACGTTGCTGACGGTACAAGGACAGCTCAATAAGCCCGTGATTTTTTGAAAAGAACATATTTTTGTAAAAAATATATTCATTTTATTTTTCAAAATGGTCTCCTCTGAGCTCTATGCACTTTATCCCACATTTCTCACATTTTGTTATACCTTCAAAAAGGTAAGTTTTCTATACCTTTTCTTTGTGAGATGAGTTCTTCCTTGGAGTTAAATTTCTTGTTTGCTAGCTAAGCAAATGGACAGGAGTACAGTATTTAGCCCAATTAATGGATTTTGTAACGCAAAATGCTTATGTGGGCTTTCTGGCACTTTCCAAAAGCTGTCAATTCTTATACCGCGGAAATTACATAAAATCGCGGCCTTAATTATAGTTTGACCGTATTGAAGTTACAGTAGTCTAGTAGATAGTGTGTTGGCTTGTTAGGCGTGAGGCCACGGTTCAAGCGGCAGGTCAGACATTGCGAACGAAACGAAACATAAAAAAATATTTGTTTGACGATTTCCTCTCAGCAGATTTCTGGCAAAAGCTTCGAGAAAAATAAAAAGCTTGAAACTTGAGAAGTTTCTCAAAAATCTGCCGTTCGGAGTCGGCTTTAAAATGTAGCTCTGGCCACTCTTGTATAAAATTAACACACACAACATAAGTGGTGTAAGTAACTATATCGTAATTCCAATTAAGAAAGTATCATAAACAACTTTCGTAATTTTCATGCTAATCAAACTGAGCTTTAACGTAAATTTTGTGGGCATATTACATTCAACATTTTCTTGCCTAGTTGCAATGTTCTGATGAACCCCCATCGCTTGGTTTGATGTTTATTCATTCGGAATATTAAAAGCGGTAACACTTTAAGTCATTTTCTGTAGGCGTATCGTCAATATAGCAGTTTGGGAATCGTTTGGAAATGAGCACACTTCAAATCATCTTACCAGCCGGATTAAATCACTACAATGATAGATTAGGCGACCCGTTAATGAACTCATCAGAATTTCTGTTGAAGACCGTGTAGTAAGCGTCATAATTTATTCAAACTCAAATATTAGCCGGGTTTCAATTCCGTTCAATAAACTAAACGTTAAATAAGCGGTAAATATTTTACGCTTGATCTCGTCTAGAATTTGTGGGCTGGGCTGCTCGTACTGATTGCAACGCTTTAGTCATTATTACAACCTAGCTTGCCATACTACCCACGTTGCGCGTGTAAATTTCATCCTAGAGAGGATGGACCAACAGTGTAACGTCGAGTCCGAAATATAGATTTTTGAGAAAGGTTTCATGACAATTTTATTCACTATCAGAGTAAGAATGCTCGCTAAGAGAAATATTTTCTTTTATCTATAATTGGTTTTTGTTCGAGATCAGCTGGGATATGAAACTAGGGCTTGTGTCTACTAAATCAACACACTACTTAGTAGACTATGGCGATTCCAATATCCCACATGAATTAGTAGTGCAACATTTTATGAATAGAATAATGATATAATGACTATCTGGGCTATGTCTGGGGTCCCAGTATAAAAGCATTATTTCCTATACTCAATTGGCTCCCCTCTGACCTTGTATTAAAGCAAAGGGTTGGTGGAAGTAAGTAAGCCTCAATGCAGTCAATTTCTGGCCCAACTTGGACTACGGAAATGCTGTTATTCTGGGAACACATAGATACATCAGAATCGATTATTCGATTCCTTAAAACTTTCTGAACAGAGCATTCGATTTTAGAATTCTGCAGATCTAAGGCTTCCCAATGGGACCCTTGAGGTTTACACCAACGGCTCATAAATGACTGACTGATGTTAAACTTTCTTATTGGCTGTCTGACCACTGTAGTTTTTGCGAAGTAGAGGTCACGGCTATTTCAAATGCGGAGGAATGCTTGTTGGTTGCGAGATTTTCCTTAAAAATCTCTAGTCTTACATGGACATCCAGACTGCGATTAAGTCCCTAACGAACGTAATTTCAATGCCCGTCTTTGTCTATGAATTCCAAGTAGTTCTCAGGGGAGTTTCTAATCAGTAAAAGGTAACTGACGGCGGAGATCGCAATATTAGCCATGTTACAGGGCATAAGGCAGTCCGATTGCCTATGTTATCTGAGATATTATCCACAGTTGTTTTGGTGAAGCTCAATCTCGTTGGTAGCGAGAGGTACAGTATTGTTTAACTGGACACTTAATCGTAAGAAGAATGCCGTTAAATCGCATGATTATCCGTCGCACAGTAGTGATTTGTTATTTTGGTAGGCAGACCGAAAGACTCGACATTAAGGCAAATTCGTTTTGCAGAGGCTGTGGGTCTTAGGAGGAGAAAAAGACTGTGTTTCACGTCATGTGTCATAAAGAGACGATAGTTTTTGAATACTCACTTTTTGACATATCTGACTGAGCTCTTTAATACGAAGATTACTGCATTCGTCAGATTTACTTTGGGCTCGGTTTAGTTTTTCTCTAGGTAATGTTTGATCTCCAAGTAGAATTAATTGTGGCAGCAGAGGGATAGGCTCCTGACCTTTAAGGGGAGTTCACCATCTTACCTAACATAAAGTAAAAAGTAAAGTAAACCTAATCTTAGAAAGCAATGAATTATCTGAACCACAGGGCTATTGCAATGTAGAACAAGCTTTTGATCTGTCTTAGAAGATTGGTTCGGTG
This sequence comes from Sarcophaga subvicina, assembly GCA_936449025.2. Lineage (NCBI taxonomy): Eukaryota > Metazoa > Arthropoda > Insecta > Diptera > Sarcophagidae > Sarcophaga > Sarcophaga subvicina. The sequence goes on from OW388081.2 coordinate 33,272,053, forward strand.
AAATAGCAAACGAAATAAATAATAATTTATGCTGCAATATTCGAGATAGCTACTGTTCAATATTCAACATGTGTTTATATTTATAAATTTATAAAAAAATATGAATTAAAGCATTGCACACAGAAACCCTAAGTGTTCAGCAAAAACGCATAAAATATGAAAATGACGTTTTATGAGAGTTAATAAATAAAAATAAATTGCACATATAATGCTAATTAAGCTGCCGTTACACAGTGTATGTATGGTAGATGCACAATCATTTACAAACATTTCGAAAAACATACGCACTTAACGCACCTGCCACATATTGTTTATGCGATTACAACTCCTCTCATACATGACAAAAAGCTTAAGCCGCACTTGTTTCGCTTGGGTTTTTTTTTGTAACAATTTTTGCTCATTTGTTTATTGTAGCTTTAGGTGTAAGATATTGTTGTTGTTTTTATTAAATTACAAAGAAAAAAATGAAAATTGTCGTGATGTTGCTTTTAAAGTCACTGTCATTAGGTGATCAATTAATAGGAAAAAATTCTAGATCAAGGTAATATTGATTTTTTTTCGTTATAAATATCAAAGGTAGTCTTTAGACGTACGAGCAGTAATAATAAAAATAAATTTCAAATTATTTATTTATTTATTGGAAATAAAATAAAAATTGTAAAATATTTAAATTTATATTTTAATAAAGAATTAAAAATGCATAATTTGTAAATCAATAAGTAATTTATGGGTCTATAAGGCATACTAGATGTAAACGAAAGACTTAAGACACAAGCGAGTAGGCATATTTATTTGAAGATCACACAAATTCTGATGCAATATGTGGTAAAATATTGCAAAGGAATGTGGCACAACTGATAATCTTGAGACATAAACATAGAAATCTACATTCTAACAACTAATTAATCGAGTAACGAATAAATTGTGATTTTTTATGATGAAATATGTTTTAAAAAAAATTTTAATTTTTGGCAGACGTTAAATGCTTTTGATTTCAAAACCTTAATTACAGCTACATGTTAAGCGTTTTTTGTGTTCTATTCTGTTTCATCTATGCCGATGTAAAAAATTTTCAAAATAAAAAAAATAAAACATTTTTTTAATTAAAATTTAGTTTGCTTTGCCTAAAAGATGACTTAATTCATTAACAATGTTTTTTTAGTCATTTTATATTCATGTTTATCGTTTTTAATTTTTATAGCTCATATACTCCATACATTAATACAGTTTAAATTAAATATTTTATTTTATTTTTTAAATTTATAATTTAAAACTTTAATTAATTATTTTTTTTTTAATTTTTTTCTTAATCAAAAATTCCACTTGAATCGTATCAAACCAGACAAACCTTTAATAAGAATTGCTTGAAATTTCGATGTTAAGCTTAATAAAGTTCAAGGCATGCCAAATATGTATGTGTGACATTATTTAATAACAGTTTTATTCACATAAATAGCTTAAGAATCATTTGTTTTAAGTATACTTGAATTTATTCATTTGTTTATTAGGTATTATTCAAGTGTTAATTATTATTAATTAATATTTATATTCAATGAATAATGTTCTTGCATCTAATTAGTGAAACATGTTATTTAAAGAAAAATAAATCAAACACAAATAAATAAATAATTTATCAAAAAACAAAAAACAAACAAAAAACATTAATTTATTTATTGCCATTGTATTGTTTTGTATAAATTCATTTTATATGCGGAATATTAAATAAACTCGATGATAAATAGTCAAGGAGTTGTTTTTTACACTGAAAAGGGGCGGTATAATTAGTTACTCTGCATTTTGTATGAAATAAAGACATAAAATAGTTTATGACATGACATTGACATTGTAAGCACCACCATACATACATAATTGGTCATTACAACCCTTTAGTCAGGTTTCTAGTTTCTCGCATCACTTATGTTGTGTGTGTTAATTTTTATACATGAGTGGTAGGACCTACAGTTTAGAGTCAACTCCGAATGACAGATTTTTGAGAAACTTTTAACCCTGGGCAGTTACTGTTCGTCGAATCAACGAAGATCATTTACTCTTTATCATATAATTCTTTTATTTTTGACCAAACTTCGCTCTCCTTTTCAACAACGTTAGTTGATAACGAAAGCTTGCAGTGAGTGCTTTTAATTTAAGGGCAATATGATTTTGTTTCAATTAGAATTTTATTTCTGTTTCAATATTTATTTATTCAAACTTTGAATTTATATTCAATTAAAAATCTTAAGAGACTTAGAACAGCCACTTTCGAATTTTTACAACTGATAACGGCCATCTATCAAATTAGTTGTCATTCATTAACTCCGTTTTGCCAAATCATCATGGTCGTTTAAAACATTCAACAACACGTGCAGATAATTACATAAATTGATTTGTTAGTCTGTTCAGCCAAAATATCGCCCACTTAGATCATTTTATGATCGCAATAGTTACTGTGGCCTAGTGATCGTCGATTTAGCATTGCTCACAGGAACTAACTTGGACCGGTACTCGTACAAGATTCAACTTCTTCATGAACTGTAAACTAACATAGACAATCACGTTGGTTTGCTGAATGGGCACTGGAGTAGTTGATAACTGCCTCAATTTTCATTGGAAATTCCTCTTCAGTAATGACGCTCATTTCTGAAGGAATGAATAAACAAACAAAATGTTCAAATTTAGGACAATACCAACGCACATGAAGTCCAACAACTTCCAATGAATTGTGAAAATGTCACTGTTTGGTGTGAATTTTGGGCTGGCAACGCCATCGGTTTATAATTCTTTCAGCGAGCACTATCGGTCAATGATTACTAACTTCTTTTGGCTTGAATTGCATAATCTGGATACAAAGGAATTGTATTTGCAACAAAATGACGCATGTCGCATTGAATATTCCGTACGAGTGAATTGAAAGCATCCATTTAACGTGGAGCTGATTTGTGATGCGATTTGACCTTGTTAGACTATTTCATGCAAAGGTTTCCTAAACCGCAAGTGTATAAGATTAAATCACAGATCACAGCAGCCCTTTAGCCTCTGCTATCTTCCAAATTCAGCTCAAGTGATGGAGAATGGAACATTTTAGACATATTGTTAGTATAATTCGCAAATGTGTTAAGTCCATTTTTTTCAAATTTTACAGGGGACCCAAAAAACATAGCAACTTTTTCAGGTTTTAAAATTTGTAAACTTTTTAAACGCAATTAATTTTACAAAATAGCTCTCTTTTAATGACCTAGATCAAAATAATTAATAATAATTAATAAATAATATTCGTGGAGTTAGCACGTGCTTTTAATTTTTTTCGTCGTTTTGTGGACTTAGCGTTTTTGCAAACCACAAAATTACAACAACTTTAAACCACATAATGACATTTTTTGTTGTCGTAAAATATGTATTTTGTATAGTGTTACCGTTTTGTATTAAAATCTCAATTTTGAAAAAAGTGGACTTAGCGTCTTTGCGAATTATACTAACGATATGCTTCATGAATATTTTGTCATGCGAAAGCTTTCTTCACAATGCATGACGCGAGGACTCGCTATCTCCAAACAACACCAACGAATTGTAGATTCTAATCCAAAACGCGCAAAGAGGCAAGACTCAGCTAGCAAAGTAATGGTATCAGTATTGTAGAATGCTCTTGATATAGCGACTATTACATGGCATTTTTTTCTGTTTTTTTCTATTATAGTCCAGGAATTGTTTTTGCTTTAAAGTAAATTTTCATTCTAAAATAACTTTTACGTGGGTTTCCAGGACACAGGATCAGCATCGACATGGAGTTTACAATGTTCCAATTATCTCAGTTAGACTACGTATTCTCTGTTCGTTTTTAAGTAAGGCTCAACCTTAATGGTAGCAGAATCGTAAGTGGAATATTGCTAGACTTTGCTGACCTTGTACAACCAAGAAGTGGACTGTTTATCTGTTTTCCTTAAATTGCATCGTTATCTGTCACACAAATGTGATTGTCATGGGCTACTATGCCTTCGATGGTATACAGATAGACTTGTTATTCCCCTCAAAGACTTCTGCAGGTGTTGTGGGTCTAAGGAGGAAGATACTATCTTTCAACTTAAGTGTTTGTGTCCTACTTTTGCTATGATTGGACTGTCTAAGATTTATTCCGGGATAGAATTATAGTAGTTTCCGGTAGGGAATGTTCGAACCTCGGTTTGAATATTAACTGCAGTTTCGCAAAGGACTGGCGTAAGTAACCCATTCAATTAGAGTTTGACACCAAACCTACCCTAACCTTAGGACCAATGAATATTTGTTCTACACAAAATTATCCGAAATTTAAAAAAAAGCTTCTATATAAAGTCTCTATAATTGCAATTGTATTGTGATAACAAAATTTACACTGCTGACAACAAGTCTACAAATAGATTGTTCAACCCAAACATAAATGAAGGTTTATAAATACATAATCTGCTTAACGATACGCAGTATTACTATCACAAAGATTTATTTCATTCAATCACTCTCAACAAAAGATGCGACGTAAATTTTATATCCGTTTAAGATATGTTCATAATTTTTAATAGAGTATGACATGGTTAAACATGATTTAAATTTATTTGTTTTGGTATGATTTAGTCACACGATGCTTTCTTAGTAAAGACACTGTTAACGAGTAAGTATAGGATCTTCCATTAAACATTTAATATCTTTAAATGTAAATGAAGTAGTCTAGTAGTTAGTGTATTGGCTTATTAGAGCTAAGGCCAGGGTTCCAATTCCAGGTTAGACATCAGAACAAAATATGAAATAAATATTTCTTCGGTGACTGCCTCTCAGCAGATTTCTGGCAAAATCTCTGAGCATAAATAAAATTGCCATGAAAATTTTCTCAAAAAAATATGTCGTTCGGAGTCGACTTTAAACTGTAGGTCCCGCCACTCATATGTAATATTAATGCACACAACATAAGTGGTGTGAGATACTAGGTCGTAATCCTGGCTGAAAGGTTGCAATGGCCAATTATGTATGTGTGTAAGGTGTGTATGTGATACCATATTAGTGTGCAAATAAAATCGTTCATATGTCTGGCAAGGCTTCTCTAGAAGGAGCGTGTCCGAAATGTCTCATTTTCCATGACTCTGCCGCACAAATCAGGCTGAATTTGTCTGATAGCATGGATTGTTGTTTACTTAATGGACTGCTGTGATTTGTTGTTTATTTGCATATATCTGTGATCACATCAAACGACCATGACCGCGAACCATGCGGTCAAATCTTTCAAGCAGAATATTCAATAAGGCATGAGCTGTTTGTCATGAACTGTGGCATAGCACGAAGCGCATGCCTGTTGAAACCCTTTGGCGGTAGTGTCCTTATCATCCATTTCAGGGCAAAAGAAGTAGGTAAGCATCGAGCTATACTGCTTGCTGTTGACAGTATTGTTCTCTTAGGAACTTTGGCCCGCCAGCCAAAAGTCTACGCCATTCAGAAATAGGCGTTATCGTTAAAAATTATATTTCAGTTTTTGGCGTCAGTTTGCAACTGCTTCAGATATTATTTAGCGAACGCACGTCGTTTTTAAGAAGGTCGTCCATTGTGACTTCGCAAACATGTAAAAATGACATGAAATGTAAATAAGTGACAATTAATTTGAGAAAAAATTCGGCTGTTCTTATTGGAAGACCCTATATATTATCAATTCCAATGTTGCTGTATAAATTTAAGGTCTCTATGGAATTCAGTTTTACCACCCACACGTTTTATAAAGTCGCCCAAAGTCACTTTAATCAACATTTTATTACCAGTTTTTCAAAAATTTTGATTTGTTGGATACATTAAGCGAATAAAAATCAAATTAACTGTTGACATATTGATTAATTTGTTAACGCTTAATATATATTTAATTTCAGCTAAATGGAGTATTTATTTCATATAGCCAAAGAGTTTAAACAAAAACGCATTAAAAATATAAAAACAAGTTCAGTATCTAATCAGAGAATATAAATCTTGAGAACAGTTTTACTACCTGGTAAGTATTAATGCATCCAACATAATTAACATAATTTTATAAAATAAAATCATGTTTTTAAAACATTTTAGAAAATAAAAAGGTGCCCTGGTAGTCTAGTGGGTAGTGAGCTAAGTTATTAGCGTGAAGTTCGGGGGTCGATTCCCACCAGGGACTCTGGTCTGTGACACTACACCAAATTATTCCGCTCGTATATAATTAGAATATAATTTGTTGTTGTTGATATCTGTTTCCTCTCCAGAGCGACAAAAAATGTATAAGCTTTTGATAAAGTTCTCATATAATTTATTTAATAAAGGCAATAAAAGATTCACTGACTTTTACCGAGTAAACTTACCAATGGCATGTGGTCTAAAATTGCTTCATACAACCAGTGCCCAGGAATGACCCCTACAAATGTCGTGCATTGATTTGGAACTAAGGAATATTTTTTATTTATATTGTATTTAAATATTAATACATTAGCAGGAAAATGCGAATTGTACAGCTGAAGAACGTATTTGCCCTCTATACACTGTCAAATTAATCACGAACAGATGCAGAGAAGTATGAGTTGCACGTAAAAATATGTGATTTTTGGAAACAAAATCCTTTATTTCACTTTTAGTAGCTGTAGGAAAGCGAAATGCAGTCTACGTTTTGATGATATTCTAATGAACCAAATTCGAAAAAGACATCAATCACCTACAGATAGCAAAGTCAAATTGGCTTGGCAATAACTCACGTCAATGATTGTCAAATACAGCCGCATTGGTTGTAGTTTCTTACGTTCCTTAAGAAGCTTCCTAATATTCCGAAAATTGGCCCGCCAAACCTTAAACAGGAGTCTAAACTGGGCAATTGATGACAATATGGTAGTCAACCAAAGGCATTATAGAAATAAAAGTTGATAGAAAATACAGGAAATATCTCACTCAGTTGCCGTACTGCAGGGTGGCACCAAGGGCAAATTAAGATGAGCGCCTGTGCAGACCTGCTTACTTGAAAGTTTTATTCCTTTTTCGCATTGATGTATGGTAAGTGGTGTAACTATTAAGTAAGTGAAATGTGATAAAGCTATCAAGGCTTCTAAATATACATGTGACAGGGAACATACATAGATACATACATAATTGGTAATTACAACCCCTTAGTCAGTATTACGATCTAGTTTCTCACACCACTTATGTCGTGTGATAGATTTTTGAGAAATGTTTCATCGCAATCTTATTTACTTTCAGAATTTTTGTCAGAAATCTGCTGAGAGGAAGCCGTTTTCATTTTTTCGTTTAGTAGGAGATGTCTGAGTTGGGGTTTGAACCGCGACCTCATGAGTAATAAGCCAACATACTACCTACTTGACTACGGCGACTAGTCTAAAAAGTGATAAGCTTCTGGCCTTTCAATATATACGGCAACCATATTACTAAAGACATTTTATTATTCTTGCATTTGTCAGTCAGTAAACAACATTGGGCATAAATCGATGCATTGCTCACAACTCCATTCGCAGTTTGTCTAAAGATCGTATGCAAGTGCGTCGTTAAAATTAGGTATTTTCGCCTTAATCTCCAAAGAGTTGAGTTTACGATCAAAGGAATATGAGTTAGGAATACAAGGTCTCCCAACAAATATTTCAAATCGCTATGGCTGGATATAGTACCCAATAACACGAAAAATTAACAAAAATATTTTACCAAAATTCTAATCGAAAAATCATCTTCAGCGATGACGCCCACTTCTGGATGAATTCACTAGAGATCTAAGGGTGTCCAACTGATCTAGAGCCCATTCAGCGAACACACGTCGTTGTCTAGGCTCGTCCAGAAGGGATTGGCAAACAAGTTGAATTAATGACTAGTAATTTGACCGATGTAGTAGTCGTTGTAGTGTAGGCCATGGTTCAAACTCCAGGTCGGACATCTCAAGCAAAACGAAATATAAAAAAATATTATTTCGGCGACTTTCTCTCTTTTCTGGAAAAACTCTGAGGCTAAAATGAAATTTCCATGAAAAGCTTCTCAAAAATCTGTCGTTTGGAATCGACTTTAAACCGTAGGTCCCGCCGCTCATGTATAAAATTAACGCACACAAACCATAAGTAATGTAAAAAGCTAGGTCGTAGTCCTGACTGACGGGCTGTAATGATCAATTATGTATGTATGTATGTAAATTGAACGATTTAGCTAGATAGCCGTTGTTAATTGTCAAATTTCGGAAATCCTCATTGAAAGATTGTTCTGTACTGGCGTCTATAATTCTGTTTTAATTTTTTAAAATATAAATTTTATTTTATTTTAATTTAATTGAATAAAAATCTTCAAACTTTATAATTTGCATTGTTTATGAATACAATAAAATTAAGTATACAATAGAAAACGATATTATGATCACATCGAACATATACAATAACTATGAAATGGTAAAAATGTTATTGATTTATGATATTCAATTTGAAATCGATAACGAATATATTTTTTAAAAACTAAAAAAAAAAATTCAGTTAAAACCGCACATCGTCTCCATTATGAAAATGATAATGAAAACGAGTCAGAAACAAAAAAATGCCATGCTTAATTAGCTAATTAAAATGATTAATAGTGCACGTTTTACCAATAAACTAATATTATCACCATAAAAATTAAAAAAAAAAAATAATTTTTTAAACAAAAAAAAAAAAAGATTATTTAAAGTAGTTAAAAAAACTCGTACATACATATATTTTCTATTTTTAAGGTTGATAGGTATGATAACAAATTAGCAGTAAACAGTTTAAAGTAATTAAAAACATATAAATTTATTATATTTACGAGTATTTAATGTGCATGAGCACAATGAATTAAAATTAAACAAAATATTTGAAAATATTTTCTACGGAAGCTACGCTCATACGATAGATTAATTCGTCAACAATTAAGCGAGAATGCCAGACAAATATTGACTCTTCATATGTCATACATCCATACATACATGCATAATTGGTCATTAAAACACTGCAGCCAGGATTACGTTCTAGTTTCCCTCATCACTTATGTTGTGTATATTGATTCCCCACATGAGAGGTTGGACCTACAGTTTAAAATCGACTCTGAATAACAGATTTTTGAGAAACTTTTCATGGCAATTTCATTTACTGTCAGAGTTTTATCCTGACATTTGCTGAGAGGAAGTCGCCGAAGAAATATTTTTTCAAAATTTCGTTTTGCTGTGGCTGAACTGTGACCTCATTTCTATTCCAATTCACCAGAGCCAAACACTTAGGGTCGTGTACTGGCAAGTTATAAGCTACATTGTTTTCAATTCAGTATCACTGTGGTTCGTTCGAAATGCAGCTGACTTCCAGCCTATACTTGCCCAAAGGCAGTGTGAAAGTCGTCATGCAAGACCAGTGTGTTTATTCATATAGATATACAGTGATCGTCAAAAGTGAGTAAAAACAACTGAAACAATTAATTTTTTTATGATAGCGAGAAAAGTAAATAAGAATAGTCGAATAAATTTCCAATAACGAAAACGTTATCTATTACTTATAAAATTTTAAAACAAAAACAACAATTCATGATAAAGGCACTTTTTTTATACTTAAGAACATAATAGAAAATTTAAAATTATAGTTGGTGTTGACTCACTTATGGCGCTCAATCTACACTCTATCACTCAGTGTGATCTGTTCATAGGTGAGAAAAGCGTCTCCGTTACGGTCGGCCTACGAGAACGCAACAATTTTACTTTAAAAGACACCGTCTTCATACATAAGCTATGTGTACACGCAATAAATCCCCTCGGCGATGCTCTCCACCCTTGTGCTACACAAGAAGATAATATGATCTCATCCAGTATCCCTTTAAAACAGGGTTCGTCAAAAAATTTTTGGTTATGTGTTAGTGAGTAAGAGAGAGAGAATAAGTTGAGAGAATTTATTTATTTACAGCCATAGAAAAGTGTTAGTAATATACGCTATTTTTATTTTCATTTCATCAGCATACATATGTAAAGCTATATAACTTTGGCTTAATAATTTTAGATAAATAAAAATAAAATAAAAAATCCATTTTTTATTAAAAGAACATAAAGCTATCCATCTTTGGCTTAAAAATTATGCCATGTTTTTTTAAATAAATAAAAATAAAAAGAATAAAAAACCCATTTTTTATTAACAGAAAAAAGCGAGCATTCCAAAGCATTTAAAAAAAATTATACTATGCGACAAAATAAAAAAAAAATTAAAAACGCCCAGCTAATGTCATAGCCCATTTTTAACATAAAATATTTTTTGAGTGTCATTCTGAAATAAAATGATAAAGCAGTCTGATCGACAACTAAATGAAAAAACACAAGAATGCGTGTGAGTTCTCTTTGCACAACTGTGCTATGAAATGGTAAACTATGCTTTAAAACCTCGCTTATGCTCGTCTCTGCAAATACCAAAGAGGACAACTTGCTGAAATCATGCATTCTGACCATGTAGTACGTCAAACACGTACTCAGAGTTCCGTTTACGACTTAATCGACAAAACTTACTTAATTAGCCAATCCATTTATCGGATTTTGGCCAATCCGTTTATCGGATTTTGGCCTGCCTTAACACATTCTTCGAGGCGCATGCAAGGCCTTCGCCAGTTGGTGACACCAATCGATGACAGGTTGCCCTCTACGCCGATTTCCTCTAATTCCCGTTATTTATATACGAACGATATAGCTAGCCAGTGCAGCCGCTAATGTTAATGCGCTGCACAACGTTCATGTTGTTAAGGAGCTCACACAGCTCATTGTTGGGTCTGATGTAGAAATCATTCCCATCGAACACTGGCGTAATGTTTTTCTCTCTGCTACGTACATAATTGGCCTTCGGTTAGGACAACGACGTAGCATTCACACTGCATATGTTATGTGCGTTAATAATAAACATTAGTGATGGCACTTACATTTTTAAATTTAAACTTTAAATTCGACTCCGAACGACAAATTTTTTTTAGAAACTTTTCATGGCAATTTTTATTTACTCTCAGAGTTTTTTTCTGCTGAGAGGAATTTGCCGGAAATATATTTTTTCATATTTCGTTTCGATGTCTGACCTGGGGTTTGAACCGTGGCCTAACGTCTAATAAGCCAACACACTACCTACTAGACTGCGGCGAAAAGGCTGCTATATCGGTACTTAAAAGCGTCCATGCATCTATGCTATAAAGAAGTACGGGGAGAATGGGCGACGACTTGTAGAATATTAGATTTGTCGTACGAGAGAGGACTTCGCTACTCAGTTGAGTATTGAGGCCATGGTTAATACTACGCCTGGCCTCCAGACTGTCATAATTTTTGCTGGTGACGGCGATAATCTGTTATCCGATACGCCACATGTTCCTACTCGTAGACAATATATCTTTCGTTTTGCAAAAATCCTCATGAAGTTACTCATCACCAGCGGCTTTACTAATTCAACGATATGAAGGAGTTTTCAAAAGATTTCTGACGAGTGTTCCAATAGACTTCATTACCGAGCTGCACTCACTGGCTCGGAGTCTCCAAAGTTTTATTATTATAAATTTATTATGATGTGTTTAGAATCCTAAATAATATATTATGAGGAGGCAATCACATTATAAAACTGTTCTTAAACCTTGTGCAAAAAATGATTTCAAATATATGTTCAATATTTTTTTTTTTCAGTATTCGTTTTCAAAACTTTTCTTATGGGAATTAAGATTTCCGTTAAAATAGAATCTGCGTGTAACAAAGTCCACTTAATAGCTTTTTGGTAAATTTTTTCTTTTGCCATTGACTTCTTGGCGTTTAGTATGGCCTTCTCTTCATGAAATTTGTATGCCGTCTTGTCGAAATTGTTTCCAAGAAGCCTGTTATGGATTAAAATTATAATCCATGAAATTATTTGATGTTTTTTTTGTTGTTTGTCTGTTTGTTTTTCCAATAGCATTGCAAATAACATTTCCTACTTATATATGTATATGCGCAACTAAACAGTTTTATTGTTTAAAAATATAATTTTATTGGTAAGTACGCATATATTTAAAGAAAAAATAAAAAAAAAATTAAAAGGAAAGAAAAATAATTTTTTTTGTTGTTTTATTTTTATTTTCTTTTAATTTCAAAGGTTTTTTTTGTTTTTTGAAGTCACGCAATAATTATTGAAATTGCGCAGTTTTTCTTTTCTATCTCTCTCTCTTGTTTCGCTAAGTACTTTGGCAGACGGACGGACGGACAGGCAGACAGATAGACATACAGTAACTATTACATGATTCACATTGTGTGCAGTTATTTGGTGGTTTGTTGCACAAAAATCAATGAAAAAATTTCTTTTTCATATATGTGTATGTGTGTGTATATGTATGTGAATCCACGGATATCTATCTGTCTGTCCATCAGATGCTTGTTTCTGCTTGTATGTTTAAATGTTTCTCTTTTTTTTCGGTTTGATAGAGTGTGGGAATTAGTTTTTAAGTTTTTATTTTCAATTGGTTAAATGCGAAAAATAAAAAGAAAAACAAAAACAAAAAAAAACAACAATTTTTTTACAGAATAATTAAATGAAAATATTGCCAAGAGTATTAATACCGATGGTTTGTAAAGAAACAAAAAAAAAACTCATTGTGAAATTAATGTTTTGAAAATATTTATTTTGTGTGCAATCTAAGAGGTTAAAGTCTATGCTAAATTACCATACTGTTGACAGGAATTCTTTTTTTTTTGTATAATTTATGTAACAAATTCAATTAAACTAAAAATAATTGTGAAGTAAAGATTTATTTCAAAATAATTTTCGAAAATTTTTTTAATCATAAATTAGGGGAACATGACGGTTCTTTTACTACATACAAAAGCTGCCTAGGATTGCAGTTTATTGCGATAAGGCTGGCGTATTTTAATAATGAAAACTACCTTAAAGGGTGGGCCATTTAAAACTTTAAATTTATAAATGCAATAAAACAAAAATATTTTGAATTTTTTTTGTTTTGTAAAGTCGCCGTGGTCTATTAGGAAGTGTGTTGACTTATTAGACGTGAGGCCACGGTTCATACCCCAGGTCCGTCATCTCCATCTAAACGAAATATGAGAAAATATTTCCTCTCAGCAGATTTCTGGCAAAAACTCTGTGAGTCAATAAAATTGCCATGAAAAGTTTCTCGAAAATCTGTCCTTCGGAATCGACTTTTAACTGTAGGTCCTACCACTCATGTATAAAAATTAAAGAACATAACATAATTGCTGGGAGAAACTAGGTCGTAATCATGACCAATTATGTATGTATTTTTTTTATTGTGAAGTACAATTGTTCCGCTTCGAAAGAAATGGAATATAACTTCATTCAAATGGCTGCCGCGGCTAGCATCACAGTACCTCATTCCATGGGACAAATTTTCATGCACTTTTTCGAGAGCATGGGATCGTATCTCGGCAATGCCATCACGAATGTTGGGCTGCAAATACTCGAATGCCCCTGGTTTTTCTTTAATAGCGCCCCACAGAAAATACTACAACGGTGTCAAATCGCAGCTTCTTGGCGGCCAATTGACATCGCTGTTTTGGCTAATTAAACGGCAATTAAATGTTTAACGCAATGAATCGTTTGTGACATGAGTTGTACGGCAAGATGCATCATCCTATTGAAACCAAACTTCGTTCACATCAATACCATGAAGAGAGGGTACAAAAAAAAAAAACGGTTATCATGGCGCAATAGGTGTCTCCATTGACCATTTTCAAAGAAATATGGGCCAATGATGCCACTGCTCCACAAGTGACTCGTAAGGGGTGCATTGGCTTCTGTAAGACTACGAGTGTGTTTTCTGAGCCCCGAAATGATGATTTTTTTTTTTGCAAAATCGACATTATCGTGCATTTTCTCGTTGGCCCAATAAATCCTAACGTTGCTCAAGCATAAATCGATTCATTACGTTCAGTGGCCATAATATAATGCGAATTTTGTAACAGAATAGAATGACATAAGTATTGTCAGATTTGAAATAACCGATGTTTAAAATTTAAGCCGATAAATGGCCCACTCGATATTATAAAAATTTGCTTACTATAGGAATTCTATCCGTTTTATAGAAACTCGTTTACTAATTAAAGCAAATTATTGTGAAATAATAAAGAGTGTCTCAGTAAGAATGCCTTTTCATGTTTAAATAAATAGTTTTTTTGTATTTTTTAAAATAGTTTTGTTTTGGGCTGGACTGCAAAAATGCCATGTTCCTATAAAGAAAACATTAAATGTCTATCTAATTGGCCAGACGCCTCAATTACTGTAATTTTTTAAAACCTTTTCCTAGAGATGTGGCTGTATCCCAATGATGTGGCGTTCAATGTCGAAACTAACCTTCAATTTCACAAAACTCCTAAGAAAGAAATCGTATGACGTTCAATCTTATAGTTTTCTCGTGGTTAGTTGAGATCAAAATTTCTTGAAATAATTTGTAAATTTTTGTAAATTGGCAACATAACGCGCATTGTGGCATGTAGGCCCATTTTGCTGAAACCACATTTAGTTCAGATTCATACCAGCAATTTGCGGTCATAAGAATTCTATTGACATGTAACTGTACCAAATGCCTTTTACAATGATAGCAATATCAGCCTTCAAAATCCACACCAGACAGTTGCTCGTTGTCGGTGCATTTGTTTCTCAGAGATTCAGGAGTTTCTGATCCAGAAATTCAATATATTTGTACATTTACTAAACCATTCAGATGGAAATGCGCTTCATTGGAAAAAATTATTTTTTTCAACCTCTCTTTAGTCCATTACCCGTTTTCCGTGCTCTGCTAATTTGTGTTCCGGAGTAAGCTGAATTTATACGCATGTGTTGTCGTTTGTGAAATTTGAAGTTTGCTGACAACGATGTTGAATTGATGTTTTCGGATACACTTTCGTTAAAAAAAAAAAAAAACCTGACTCTCCATGACAATTTAAATTGTTTAATAAATTTTCACAATATAATGCGTTGTTCCTTTGTAAAGCGGTCCATTTTTAAAAAGCGGAACAATTTTACGCAGTTGTCTTGTAGGCAGTGATGTTGGCTTAGTAGACGTGAGACCACGGTTCAAACCCCAGCTCAAACATATCCAACAAAATGAAATAAAAAATATTTCTTCTATCTATTCAGCAAATTTCTCGCAAAAACTCTGAGAACAAATAAAATTGCCATGTAAAGTTTCTCAAAAATCTGTCGTTCGGAGTCGACTTAAAATTGTAAGCCCCGCCAATCGTATATAAAATTAACACACACAACATACGAGGTGTAAAATCTGTCGTTCGGAGTCGACTTTAAACTGTAGGTCCCACCACTCAAGTATAGAATTAACACACACAACATAAGCGGTGCGAGAAACTAGAAGGTTGTACAATGGGTCAATTCGACCTCCGGGTACTCTACTTGTCTTAACTGACAAGTACACATCCTCAAACCTAACCTAACCTAACGAAATGTGAAAAGCTAGGTCGCAATTCTGACTTAAGGGTTGTAATGACCAAGTATGTATGTACATATGTAGTCTAGTAGGTGTGTTGGCAAATTAGACTAGAGCCCATGGTTCAACCCTTGGCTAGGACATCTCGAACAAAACGAAATAAAAAATACTCCTTTCGACGACTTCCCGTCAGCACTTTTCCAGCAAAAACTTTGAGAGCAAATAAAATTGCCATGAAAAGTTTCTCAAATCTACTATTTGTATACGACGTTAAACTTGTTCTCCAGCCACTCATGAATAATATTAACACACGGAATATGAATGGGGTGAGAAGCTAGGTTGTAATCCTGACTAAATGGTTGTAATAACCACTTAAGAAAGTAAGTAAGTATATGGCACGTGTACTATTTATGCAAAAAATATTTCCTTAATAAACGCTTAAAATATTTTCAACGAATACCATTGCAAATAAGAAATAATTTCGTTTTAATAACTTTAACACAGAATGTATTGAAAGACTTAACATTGGATAAAAGAAATTTGTGGCATACAGAGAGAAAAATTTTCTTTTCTTACCGACAATTGGTCATCTTCTATTCATTATTTAATGGTGAAGAAAATTGACACAGAAATTTGATTTATTTCTTTAAGACATAATTACGGTCGTTAACAATTGCCTTCTGTGACATTAACAGGGCGAAGCACACAGGAATGAGACCGTACTTTCAAGAGTAAATATAAACGGTTATTACAGCATATGTAACTGTTTGGAAGATAATGTCTATACCCTACTGTATTGTACATAAGTAGTGTATCTCAATAGTTAATAAAATATGCATAATTATTGAAACTATATCTGTTTATTTTTGACAACTGAAAATTTCTTAAGTTTTTAATTGAACTATAATATTTCTATAGAGTATCATTTGGTCGTTATGTATCGCCTACAATGATTTAATTACTTTTAAATACATACATAATTATTATATAAAATTTTCCAACAAACAGATGCCTAATCAGTCATTAACAGACAGAGAATTAAACGGCAGAAAAATGGAAAAGCAAACAATTGTGTGCAATGTTGATGAGCTGAAAAACAATTAAAGCAACGCTATATTGATTTGCAGTTAGAACTGCTTAGAAATAATAGATGGAATTAGAAATGATCTGCTCAAGCGAACAAAATTATACACAAAAAAAAACAAATAAAAACAATTACAAAAAAAAAGGCAGAGAGTGGGTATGCATTTTAAAGTTGCTACTGCATTAAACCATAGCACACAGCTATTATGTATGTGTCTGGCAAACTGTATGGCATGTGCTTAATAGCATGATAGAAAACAAAATACTGCATAGAAAGAAATATATTTGTTGTATTAAAAAAGCCCATGATCTTCTAACAAAATTTTTGACCGGACAAAATTATTTTTTACTGAGGGTTTTTTCAAAAGATTTGTTCGGAAAATCAAGGCTGCCAACGACACCTTTGAAGCAAATTCAGATTTTACACGATTTATATGAGCAAATCAATTCAACTTTGAATAAAAAATTTAACCTATTGGCAGCACATATTCTCTCTCTCTCTTATTCAAGAAGAACGAGATATAAAAAATGTTGTCCGGACCAATATTTTGTACGTACAACATGGGTGAAATTAAAAAAAAAAGTCGAGATTTCTGGCCGATATCTACAGTTTAAGGTCGCCATAGTCTAGTAGATAGTGTGTTGGCTTATTAGACGTAGGGCCTCGTTTCAAACCCCAGGTCAGACATCAAAACGAAATATAAAAATATTTCTTTGGCGACTTCCCCTCAGCAGATTCTGGCAAAAACTCTGAGATTAATTAAATTGCCGTGAAAAGTTTCTCAAAAATCTGTCGTTCGGAGTCGACTTTAAACAGTAGGTCCCGCCACTCATTTATAGAATTAACACACACAACATGAGTGGTGTGAGAAGCTAGGTCGAAATCCTTACTCAATGGTTTTAATGACCAATTATGTATGTATGTACTTACAGTTCAAGGAATATGTAAATAAGGTGATCTAGTGAGTTCTTCTACGGTAGGGAAGAAACGCAACTGGTGCGGTCAAGTCATTTCGACTATTGGAATATATTAACTTTTTTGATACCTGATGCAGAGCTTTGAATAATTTTGGATAATCTCTTCGACGGTTGGGCTATCATCACGAATAAGTATAAAATGGAGAAGGGCATAGGAGACAAATGTCTTCATCAACCAACGTCAGAATTTGTTATAATATTTCAACGAATTCTAGGATCCTCCAGGCGAAAGTTCTACGGGTCGTTAAGACCAAGAGGAAGATTTCAAGAATAACAATTTATGAGGACAATCAGGTTGCACTGAAAACTATGAAAGCATATACTAAATATACTAAAATATTGCAAAGCGTCCATATGTGCAATTATCGAATTATATTATATACCTAATACATATATAATTGGGCATTACAACCCTTCAGTCTGGATTGCGGCCTAGCTTCTCACAACATTCATGTTGTGTGTGTTAATTCTGCACATGAGTGGCCGGACCTCAATTTTAAAGTCGACTCCGAACGACAAATTTTTGAGAAACTTCATGGCAATTTTATTTTTGCCAAAAATCTGGTGAGAGGAAGTGTAGTGTGTTGGTCACACTTATCCACCGTTGTGTGTTGGTTACGTTTGTGCTACCTAAAAATGCATTTTGATACATTCCTCAATAATATGAACAAAACTGTCAATGACCAATGGCACGAGGTATCAAATTGCGTTATAAAAATTTTCAGTACGTAATAATTGTAAAGTAGCAAAATGCTGACCATGCACACTCTATGTTAAGTAAAACTTAAATTAGGTCATAAGTATTATGTATAGAAATTAGACTTAAGTAAAAAAACTAAATTAGGTCACAAATATTAATATGTAAGAAATTAGACTTAAGAAATTGTAAGTTGATTGATATAATTTAGAATAAAATTGATGATCATAACGGCTCTTTAGCTGAAAAAGATTTCAACTAAGCGGCGTGCTCGCCTTAATAATAAGCAAACCAGGACAGACATAAAACTGACCGACAATTCAAATGCACAAACATTCCTTTCATTACAGAAGTCACCGAAGAAATAGTTTTTTTTATATTTCGTTTTGATGTCTCACCTGTGGTTTGAACCTTGGTCCTTCGTTTAATAATCGAATTAGATTATTCTGGATTATTGTGAAGTTGCAGAAAATTTTGCAACATCAGAAATAGCTTTGAAATTAACGAGGAGATAGTCTTCTTCGTTAGGATTATTTATAAAAATTTCGCATCATTCACTAATCGTGTATGAAAATATATGTCTGACTGTGGGGCTATTTTAACCGAAATTAACCTTAAGCATTAGTAACAGAGTTACAGTAAGAGTTATCATAGGGCGCTTAACAAGTCTTTAATGTCAATGTTATTGTCTGTAAGTGCGTAGGCAGATCAATATTCGGTAGTTTTCCTCACTTGAAGGAGATAGCGGGGCGTTTTCCCTAACAACACAACAGTAAACTAATTTAGTTCATATATAAGGTAGGCATTTCCCAGCGGAGAAGCAAGAAAAAGGTTTCGTAAAAAATTCATTCATTTGTAAAAGAAAGAATTTATAGTGAACCCATTTGCTGAGAAGCCCAGACAAAACTGAACTGAATCTATCTTAGAAACCTCAAGAAAAGACAGAGTATATCTTATCTGTCATTATTCACCCCTTGGGAAACTAGTAGGAATTTGTGGGCACCTAGAATTTATTGATAGAAGGTGTTTAAATAAAGACGATTTGAATAAAATGATTATGCTTACGATTTAAAAAGGCCAAGGTGCCCAAATAAGTACCCAAAGAAGCTATGCCCATTGAAACAGTTGTCTAACCTATGACCTTCAGTAGCTAGGGAAAAACACAGCTAGAAACAGATGAAAGCCTAATCAATAAATTTATGTGCAGAGAAGAAAAGCAACCTGGGAAAATTTTCGAATTTTGAACTTTCCTCTGCTGCATCTTTACTCAGGGACATTCTCGAAACAGATTCTGGCAATTGCACTATTATACAGGGGAATTTTGATGATAATTTTTTTCTGTGCTCTTATTTAAAATGCATGCACTGTTACGCAGCATAGTTCGTATTTACAAATGTTGTGGTTGGAAGCTACAATTAAAACCTGAAGAGAAAAAAGTTCATAATTATTAATAATAAAAAACAATATCGTAGATAACTTAAAGGCAGACGATTTATTATAACTCGTGACTAGTAAGAAAAAGAAGAAGAAGAAAAAGTTAAATTAAAAAAAGCTAGAAAAATGAATTGAAAAACTCTTTATATTGTAAAGACTTACGTCTGAATCTCTAAATGCATGTAATATTTCAAAAGCCAGTAGCATTGTTTGTAAAAACACTTGGTAATAAAGACAAAGGAAATGGCCTACAATAGATTACACGGTCCGACAGTGAAAATACACCCGAGTAACTACATAGTCTAAGTTATTCACTAGGATGAGTAGAACTCAAAAATACTTTTTTATTTTTCTCGAACACAAATAAAACAAGTTTTATTTGACAAAAATGGTTTTTTTATCTTTTCACACAAAATTATTGATTATCCAAATATGTTTGAACCTATTTTCGAAATCCAATGTTTTTAAGAAAGAGGAGGGATTAGCCTTTCAAGCGGTATACATAAATGTTTCGTTCAAACGTATATGTTATGAGTTTTGATGGGGTAAACTTGGAAAATAATATTTGTTTCTTAATTGCAAAATTTAATTAAAAAAATATAAAATAAGTGATGACATTGTGAAAGTGCATTATCTTGTGAAGAGATTGACACTTTGTTTGATCAAATCGGACAAAAATTACCACAGTTATAATTTTAATAGTATAACAGTCGTCTTATATTTTTTATATACGACATCTTATCAAATGAACTTACAGTTCAAGCATTTTCAAAAGTTTTGATGGATCTTGATTGTTTATCGCAAAATATGTCAATTTCACGTTTGTACAACTATCAGTCGGCTAATATTTGTGTTTTTTGCAAATATTATTATTTCGCTTTGCGCAAACATTGTTCAACTTCTGGTAGTCGCTCAAACGTGAAATTGACACATTTTGCGAAAAAAAAAATATATATATAAAAAATATAACTCGACTGTTAGACTCTTTAAATAATAACTACTGCCATTTTTGTCCGATTTGATCAAACGAAGTGTCAGTCTCTTCACAAGATAATGCACTTTAAGAATGTTATCACTTATTTCATGTTTTTTAATTAAAGTTTGCTACTATGAACTGACAAACTTGAAAAAATATTAAAAAAATTCCCATTTGTCAAGTTTTCCTCATCAAACCTTATCGTTTAAAAGCCCCATCCCTCTCCTTTCTAATAACGTTTAAATTTTGGACGTGGGTTCAGAAAAGTAAAAAAAAAACAGTTTTTGTCAAATAAAACAAGTTTGGAGGATTCGTGAAAAACAAAAAAAAAATATTTTTTAGATCTACTCAACTAACTGAACAACTTACTATAGACTAGGTAGTTACTCGGGTGTATTTAATTTTTTGTATTTCGTCGCATTGTGTTATGTATACGTAGAATATTTTAAACTTATTTAAGCTTCAATCGCTTGATTGATTTTATTTAAAAATATTTTTTAAATTCAAAAATATTTTTCTTTTTATATATGAGTACAAATAAAATATATTTCTTCAGTTATAAAGTTTTTTTTAGTCACAGTTAATTTGATGAACTAAATACACTGACTAAATTGTGTGATGTGCATTTGTGTAGTAAAGTAGCAAGAGAAAAAGTATAGGAAAATAAGTTCCATTTGAAGTAATTTTCTATGCATTTCGATTTATGAATTCATAATTGTAATGATTTTAAGCAGAAAATAGGTAGAAAATAGCGATTTGTGTTATAAATTTATTAATTATTTATGCCATAATTATAAACGCTTACAACAACAAATACGAAAGAAAATCAAAATGAAAAATTATTAATTATTGTTACAATAACACAACAACAATTTTCTGAAATGATGAAATATTTAATTGAAATAGAATTCATGTAATCGCCAATACCCAGATAGTATCATCCAGTGATATCATTTAAGCCTCTTTTTAAGAGATAACTACAAAGGAAAATTATTTAATTCTTCTCTGCACTACGATTTTTGTATTTAGAATTTTACAAAAGTATGATTGATTCAATGAGAGACTATTACAAAGCTGCCTGGATCTTCCTAGAGATGGATTATTTTGATGGAAATAAATTTTTAATTCCAAAATGTCTCCAATTATGTCTGCCCTAAGCCAGTTCAACCCAGGCCAAGCGATTTGCAATTTCCCCCCTTCTATCTGTCTCCATCTCTAAATATGTGTTAGATTAGGTTAAGTTAGCGAATAGCTTACTGTTCACTGGCAAATTCATTCATTGGCCATAAGGACCGTTGTGTTATCCAATGTGAAGTAAGTCCCCTTGCCATGAGCCGTTACTGGTGGACTTGAATTACCCCGAGCTTCGAATGAAACCGTCCAGTTCCCTTCGCCACCATGCTCAGGTCTTCAAACGTTCTGTCACCCAAAAACCAATGACGTCTGGTCTGTAATCCTGGAAAGCAATTTACAATTTATCTTCTTCTTTCTGTCTTTTCCAAACAGGGTTAGGCCTTCCAATTTTCTACTTCCTTGTAAATTTCACTTTATAAAGGCTCTCAAAACCTCTAAATCCTGTATCCGCAGGTACACAGAACATCCGCTTTTATTGGAATGTGGCTGATACTCAACCAAACCGAATTATTCTCATTCATGCAGGAATTCAAAATATGGCGACTGCCATATGATTTAATTACAATTTAAATAATAGAAGTTCCCGAAATCAAGTAGACAGTGTGTTGGCTTATTGGAAGAGTACCCGTGGTTCAAACCTCAAGCCAGACATCTGGAACAAAATAGCAGTTTTCGGGTAAAAACTCAGGGAAAAAATTCCATGAAAATATTTGTAAATCTGTCGCTTGATGTCATAGATTTCGCCACATATAAACAAAATTTACAACATGGGTGGTATGAAAAACTATATTGTAATACTGATTAAAGGGTTGTATTGATCCAGAAAGTAAATAAGATCAGGATAAGGGACTTAGGCAGTCAAACATGCTGTTGCTTTTGTTTATTCAGCTCTGAATATCAATCATTACTCGATCTACCGAACGTGATGAGGATGCTTCTATTATGGGACATCCTTCTAATGTAGGTCGATGTTGTTAAGTGTTGAATTTGCTATAACTCTGGCGCAAAAATTAGGTTGAATTTAACCAATGTCATGGCTTATGTTGGCTTTGAGCCCCACTTTGATTTGTGGCTTATTCACATTCTGCAGCGACTTAAGAAACACCCACAAGAAAAAGTCTAACGAAGTCAAATCTAACGCTGTCTGTTGCCGGTTTAAATTGCTTTCACGTGAGATGACCCTGCACTCAAAGCGCTCGTTTCGAAAATCCAATGTGGCATGAGCTCTATTGCAGGCAGCGCCGTTCTGTGGATATTACATATGTTTGGTGTACAAATTATCCAATTCAGGCCTAGTAATAGTGCTCGCCGATAACTGGACAACGACTTTCTCAAAAATATATGGACTGCCAATCCAAAATTCACATCTAACAGTGACTTTTTCGAAAAGCATTGGACGCTCTTGAATCTTTAATGGTCTGACAATTTCGCCACAAATTCAACAATTTTGTTTATTCGAGTACGGATTTATCCAAATATGGGTCTCATCGGTAAAGAAGGTTTTTCAATGATACTTAGGATCATTTGTCAACTGTTTCAGAACCCATTCAACGAACACACATTGTTATATATGGTCGTTTACCGTAAGTTCCTGGGTCAGTTGAATTTTGCACGATAACAGGCTTGAGTAACAATGCAAAATTCGATACGTTTTGCAGAAGAAGAGAATGATACGAATTACACGAAGTCCTGAGCACTCTCAGGGATAGAGGCTATCATTACAGCAGATTTTGTATTTAGTTGAAGCATTGATATTTCATTGCTGATCGATCTTATAGTGAAGCAGTTATCTCGACGTTATCTATTATGGTGATCGTAAAATTAACAAAGCCCGAACAGAACAGCCATTTTCATACAACAATTTTTTTTATTTGTAGGTGTTGTTGAATGCTATGTCTGTACAAGGCCGTTTGACAAAACAGACTGAATAAATGACAAATCTTTTTGGCAGATGTAGCTTCAACAAGATGGCCATTGTCAACAGACAAACCCCTGTTGGGAGACCTTATAATTATCACTCATATATCTCTGATCGTAGAGTATCGTATGTATGTATTTACAATGTACACATATATTTTTTTTTATTACTGATATATACTGATGTGTATATCACAGTCAAATAGAAATTCATATCTTATACACAATCTGTCCCATGTGTTATCACCTCAAAGTCAATCAAAGATATTGATTGTCTTGTGTTACACTACAACTTGTCATATTTTTGTTTGAAAACATTTGTTGTACTACACGTCTGATGAAGTGTAATTAAAAAAAACAATTCGCACTCAATACCAATCATAACATTTTACTTGCGGTGATGAAGACTATAAAATATTATAAAATGCATATATAAATACATACAAACATACATATATATATATATACATATATATTACATACAGAAATAAATGAAACCAATTAAAGTGAATACGAGATCAGATTGAAAAAAAAAAACGAGAAAAACAATGTGTTGACGTTGTTTATCACATTTTGTTTTTTAAATATTATTTTTAATTTCAGTTTATATTGTTGTTGTTGTTTTTCTTTTTTTTTATAAGTCAAAGTATTATGTTTTAGTTTTCATTATATTTTAATTAATCTTTTGTTTATAATTATTACTCCACTTGAATACTCACTCCCGTGTCTCAAACTCAATGTAGGAAATTGAAGCTTTGTCAACACATATCAATCGAAAGTTGTTGTAGTTGATTACCGTTAATAATAATTCATAATAATTTTTCAATCATTAATAATACAATAAATAAATTAAAAAAATAACAGTAAAAAAATCAGTAATTTATGCATAAAATGTCGTTAAACTAGTAGAGGAGAAAAGCCGTGTAACAGTAGCAGTGTAATGTAGAAACATCTTAATTAGAAATTATAAAATCAATAAACTTTATTAATTAAGTGCCATATTTAATATGAAACAATTTGTTTGTTAAAGCGTTTCATTATTATGATCGTATACTTCATAAATTATTATAAAAATTTTATGTTGATTTATAAAATGCCAGCACCTACGCTATTAAAAAAAAATATGAATATTGTAGGCGGTAGGTAGGTAGGTTCGAGTGATAAGTTGGTTACCAAAGACCACTTGAGCACTCATAGCGGCCCATTATGATGCAACAGGTAAGCGCAGTTGCCGTACTGATCGAATTCCACCAAACTAAGCGACGAAGTTGGTCAAGGCAGAGGCTGCACACTAAAACACAACTCCTATATGCTGAAAACCACCCTGAAGCGCCTAAAGAGGCGACAACACTCCCTAACGAGTTTGGAGTTGACCGTAACGCTCGAGAGGAATCTAATAATAGATTGGCTGTCAGAAAAGATTGAGAGACTAGTAAAATGAGCACCGTTAAGAAGATCAATTGAGCGACTTGGTAAATGGGTAATGCCTGAGCATAAAGCACATCCAAGGATTTATAGAAGATGATCATGTTTGAAAAAACCGAAATCTCTTGTCCATTTCTGTATACTGTTGGTAGACAATCGATGTTTGAAGGGTCTGGGGGATTAGCCTCCAAAATAAAAGAATGCCCACAAGGAATGATGTGCTAGCGAGACAAGGCATTGAGTCTAGTCGCGCCGAGTTCGGCCGCTTGTCTAACAAGAAGAGGCAGTAAAAACCAGTTAACCATTACAAACATGGCTTTTGTAGCAGTGGTACGTAGTGGTACGCAGAACATATTTTGTTGGACCTTGTCAAGAAGTCTGATATTATATTGTCTGTTTAAAGCAGTGCACCAGAAAGCAATTTCATATAGGAATAGATACAGCGCATGATATATGGTGCATTGATCCCATCTGTATTAATCTGCTCTTCTGCAGCAGTAAGAAGCGCAGGCTGCTTTGTGTGCCCTTGCGTCTAGGTTATCTTTCCAATTAAGTTTGGAGTCGAGGACTAGGACTAGATACTTAACTTCGGCACTCAAAGTGATTATAGTCGCGCTTATATCAGTCTTGGAGGGGTTTTTTAGAAAAATTAAAAAAAGAACTTGAAAAAGTATGCCTACAATGGCATTACCTTGTGTTTAATATTGTTGCGAGTTATAGATTTATTCGGTTATTTAGAATGCTCTGCACCGATAACGCGGTATTTAACTTGTCGGATAGTATCTGTGGACACATTCCTAAAGCAGCAATGGCAATGTTGTCAGCGTAAGCTATAGCATTATTGCCAGAAGATTCGAGCTTTTTCAAGAGCATGTTGACTGCAAGATTTCAAAGAAGTGGTGAACATCGCCTTGCGTTATGCCTTGTCAAACCATTCTCTGCCAATATGTAGTGCCCACGGAGAAGGTTACGGTTCGGTAAACGATTGAACAACACCCGTAGGTCCCCACAACACAAGATGTGTCGAAAGCATAGCCGTTGCTCGTGAGTGTATGTAGGAGAATCCAATGCAGCCGATTTCTCATCGCTTAATCATAGGAAATCGGTCTTCCGTAAACCACAACTTGGCAAATTTGGCATTGTTTCATAGGGCTGCACTTGAAAAAATTCAAGCGACTATGATAGCAACACGTGTTCGCTGAATAAACTCTGGTGCAGTCGACAACAGAACATTTTGATTGAAAAAATATCGTTAGCGATGAGTAAATACCAATTCACATGAGATCCAAGAACGTCTAATACATTCCCTGAAAATTTATTGTTTGGTATTAATTTCGAGGTAGCGGTCTAGATTTTTTCTTGAGAACGACATTGTCCAACAGCTCATGTCTCATTGGATATGGTGTACGAGCGATATGAAGGCATGGCTATCAAACGTGGAGTTAAAGTAAACCTAACAAAACAGATGTATGAGAATAAGATACAAAGCACATACATTTTCTAAGTCGTGCCATCGCACTATGTGGCATTTTGCTCGAAAAACTGGCCAAAATTAATAGAAGTGTTTTATGAGTTAATGGTTGGAATTTTTCATAGTGTTAGTGATAATTAGGCCCAAGGATGAAAAAAACTGATTTCTGTTCAAATTGGTCCGTGATTTCGCATAGCCCCCATACAAATTCCCCTCGAAATTGCACTTATTTACACATAATTATGGTAATTATGCAACACTCATGATAAAATGTAGCATGGATCAGTTTTGTGTACCAAGAAATCGTGGTGTAAAGTTTGGTGAAAATCGGATCACATTTGTCCTTGTTCCCATATAAAGTCCACTTTAGAAATTCACGTTTGCGCTTATAAATGGCTTAAAAACATCGGTATCGTGATAAAATTCGGTATGAACGTGTATTTCGTAAATCTAAATCATATTACCAAATTCTGTTATGGTCGGTCCATAATTGGCCCTTGGTCCAAAATAGGGCCCCTTAAGAAAATATGTTTAGCAATTATAATTGGCTTAAAAATTGTATTACCTCGATGAAATTCGACATGAACATGTTTAATATGAATGTGAATCATTTATGATCACATTTTATTATGATCGGATCATAAGTGCCCCTAGGTACCACATACGGTCCATTAAGAAAATCTAACATACATACATCTCATATTGTTATAATAGTCGATATACATATGCAATTAAGTTTTTAAACTTCTATGATAATTAATATTTATTCATAATATTTATTTTACATTATTTAATACTTAACTTAAAAATACTTAAAAAGTGAAACTAACTACAATCGTTAATATCGTTATCATTTTCATCATCAACGTAGGAAGGAGTAATTTAATAGTATGTGATGAAAATACTTTAAAGTCGTGAAAATTTACTATATAATGCAGAATTTTGTTGTCAATCGAACTGCATACTCAGTTTCTTAAATTTCTTTAAATTCATTTTTGCCTTTTTGCCCAGCTTTTCAGGGTAAATGCCACATAGTGCATCGGTCGGATTCTGATTGAACCTTATGTGCCAGCGTCATTAAAAATTTTCACATTTCAGATGTCCTCTGCCGAGAGTAGCCATGTCGGCCATTTGAACGATGTTATATTTCACACATAATGGCAACATTAGGTCTTTTAAATTTTCGATGACATCTCTCAACTGACCCTTCAGTCAGGATTACGACCTAGTTTCTCACACCACTTATGTTGTCTGTGTTAATTTTTTTTATACATTACAGATTTTTTTCAGAAAATTTTCATGGCAATTTCATTTACTCTCAAAGTTTCTGCCAGAAATCTGCTGAGAGGAAGCGGCCGAAGAAATATTTTTTCATATTTTTTCTGAAGTCTGACCTGGGGTTTGAACCGTGGCCAATAACAATATGCTAACACACTGCCTACTAGACTACAGCGGCTTCATCTCTCACACATACTTTGTTTTATTTAAATTGAAAGAAAGTTAGATTTTTTTGGTTAATAACGTAAGGAAGGTCACCTTTTACTTTTGATTTTTAAGTAAATTCCACAAATATTTCATTCGTGTGGCTGCAACGCATAAACTTACAGGCAATTTGTAAAAAAAATTTAAAGTCTTGTTTTAAAAACGAACACGATTTAATAAAAAATATTTTTGAAATAATTTATCTTTTAAATTGATCAACATTTTAGCGGTTATTGTATTGTAGGCGTAATTAACTTTTTAGCTCAATAAGTCTTGCAAAATACTTCAATAAAAGCGAAATTGAAGAAAAATTGACAAAATCGATTTCATGACCACATGACTGACAAATAATTCAATTTTGAAACGAGCTCTCCATACCTATAAACATCCGAAATAAATACCATTTGACTTCAGTCTACTCTACTTTACTGCATAGATTTACTTCAATGTTTACATAGGTATATATATACATACATATGTACATGTTTGACAAACCAAAAAGAAAACATTTTTTTTTATTTTTTTGCTTTTATTTTGCAAATCTTGTTATAAAAAAGTTCACATTTTCCTTTTTAATGACTCGTTTTTTATATGCATACCTACATACAAACATGTACATACATGTCCACACATGTATGTATGTATAGGTATTTATGTATATATGTTAAGTTAAGATCTAGAGCACTGATAAAATATTTATTCATATTAATTGATACAGTTATGAATAGTTTTGTTGTATTTATTGAAATTTATTTATATTTTGTCGTTTTTCTTAAATACTGTCATACATTTATGAATTATTAATAAAATATTGGGTATTAATTTTAATTGATTTAAGCTACTTTAACAACAGTGTGCTACAAGCATAGTAACCATTCCAGGAATTCAATTCTTTTGCTTTGACATATGTGCTAAAAACAGTTGCCGAATGTTTTCAACTTCCGTCTAATGAAAAAAAAAAATCTTAAAAAAGGATACCTGCAAAGGGATTACTCTGTGGTTAACATTGTTGCAAGTTATAGATTTATTCGGTTGTTTATAATTGCATGAAATTGTTGACATTTTAAATGTTTGCTTTACAATACGAAGTGGAAAATACAAAAAAGAAAGAAAACCAAAATGCCTCAGGCAAATTACAATAGTGAAGGAAATAATAGGAAAACATTCTCAAGTACCACGTCTCTTTAAGACCCAACCAGAACTTCGTGCAAATTATATCAGATTCGACAGTGGAAGCTACTTGCCGCTCTTTCATAATCCAAACAGTTTCAATACAAAGAGCTACAACAGTTAAGACATACGTGCATTCGTACATACATATATACACACATAATTGGTCATTACAAACCCACAGTTAGGGTTAGCATCTCACACCACTTATGTAGTTTGTGTTAATTTTTTACATGAGTGGCGGGACCTACAATTTAAAGTCAACTTCGAATGGAAAATTTTTGAATAACATTTTCATGTCAATTTTTAATTTACTCTCAGCGTGTTTGTCAGAAAGCTGCTGAGAAGAAGTGGCCACAATTTTTTTTCATATTTCCTTTTGTTGGAGATGTCTGGCCTGGGGTTGGAACCAGTCACCATACTACCTACTAGACTATGTCGACTTCATTCGTACACCAAAAGTTTAAACAACAACTTGAAAACAGATGAGTAACCCACATAATGTTTTCATCGTATTGTTTGTTGGAGATATCTGGTCAGGGGTTTGAACCGCGGCCTCAAGTCTAATAAGCAGTCACACTACCTTCTAGACTATGACCGTATGGTACGACCATGGCAAATGTAGAAATACATCCTGGCCCCCTTAGTCTCATCAACGACTTCGTAGAGGCTCATATAACAGAAGCATGCATGGATAGCAGGCTTAGCATTTTCTCCAAACTGGTGATAATGTCAGGAACTCAAGGTTGCTGGTGTAAAAATACAGCATCTGCCACCTATTTGGTAGGTTTAGCTGAATGAATACTACAAGATATGAAATCCCATTAAATTTGCAATAATTCTAGATTGAATTCCATCAAAGAAAACTTAATAAAAAAATGTTTGTAATATATCCTGGAGAAAATACTAAATTGTCCCTACTATTTCGTGCAACACTGTATATCGAAAGCTGTTAGTTTTCTCAATGTAACTGACATTTAAGATACAAATATTTCTTTACATTTTTATTTCAAAGACATTTTAAATTTAGTTTTATTTTAAATCAGATTTTGAAGTGGTTTAAGCACATGCCAACAGTTCCTATGTAATGAGTTAAGATTCGATCTATGGAAGTACATAATTGCCTTTCAAGTTGTGGTAGGGTCATCTATATTGGTTTTAGTACCAAGCTTATCCACCTATAGAAAGATCGATAGAGATACATATATTGAATCCTATTCGGATTAAATCAAATTCTTGAATAAAATTCTCCACAACAAGAATATCTTAAAAATATCTTAAATCGCATTTCTTTGAAGGTTTTTTGTTTTTTCAATATGTAGTCGATTTAGTTTAAATTTCATTCCCCAATATTCAATCAATCAATATTTTTACTATTTTGTGCGTGTGAAGAAGATAATCGTGGTTTGAAGATCTCCGATGTAAAGATCTAACAAATAATTGTTAGTGTTTACACAGAAGAGTGTAAAGAAGAATAACAAACAAAGCGAATTGTTGTTGTTTACATCAAGTTGTGAATGGTGGCACAGGGAATTGTGAGATAAATAAAGAACTTATCTAAGCACTAAAATAACCTGATGAAAAACTTAACAAAACTTCATGCCGAAACCACTGGGGACTTATATACAGACTAGGCAGGCAATCTGTTATCTCAATCATTTTAATTTCAAACAAAGGATTTTAGACTATAGTCTGTTTGGTTCCACTCCGGCCTTCTACTGAAGCAGGTCTATTCTGGTCTAACCTGGACTAGGGAATGTTACAATTCTGGGATTATATTCGCTTCGACAATATGATTCCTTACAACTTCGCAGGTGGATCATTTGCTTTTACAATTCCAACTAGGCACCGGTGGAACTCACGAGACTTTCAATTTCTCAAAAATATTGATAAGAATAGGCTGTGGTATATATATTTAACTTTCTGATATTAAACATTCGCAAAAGTTGCCTAAGCACTACAGAGTTTTTTCCTGGCGGAGATCAGGTATATGAAAACGGAACAATGGTTGTTGGGTCGTAAGATTTTTCCTGAAAGCTTCTTAACTTATTTGAACTGTCATGCTGCTATTAACTTCCTAAAGAACTTAATTTCAATGTCCGTCCTTGTCCCTAAATGCCGGGGATTTCTCAGGGAAATTTTAAATCATTTGAAAGTAACTTGGGTTTAAGGACATTGAGATATCATTTCCTAATTAATTGCACATTGCTAATTAATTAGACAGAGTTCATAATCTCCTACATGTTAACCGTCATAGGTGTTCCGATTAACGCAGTCAATCTAAGCGTTCTGCGTTCGTTTTTCAGGATGACTGGCAGCTAGAAAGTACTTCCAATATGGGTAAGAAGAAGACTGAATGTACTTTGTCCTTAAATCACATGGCTGTCCATTTCACAATTGCGATTTCACTGGCCATTATTCTATTCTAAGACGTGCCTATATACTTGGCATCGCTCAGGTGACTTCTACAGGAGCTGTGGCTCTGATGTGGAGGAAAAGACTGCCTAGTAACATAGGAATTCATGACCTGATTTTTTCTAAAAATCTTTATTATTGTTGTCAATAAAAATTTTTCTTTGACATTTCTGAACGACTTTAAAAAAATTTCAATAAAAATACACCTTTTTCTTCAACAATTTCGAAAATTCGATTTTAAAAAATTTTCAGGCAAAACTTAAAATATTTCCTCGCCCATTATTATTGCATAATAATTTTTGTAAGTCATTCGAATAATTTCATAACGAATGATTTTTTTTTCGACGTTTAACTTAAAACGCATTGTTTTGCTGTTGTTTGCTTTGTTCTAAATGCAACAGTTTTTTCAATAATTTATTACGTAAACAATATTGACTTCGCAGATACATTTTTCTCTATTTTTTTTGTCTTCTATTTTTACAATAGCAACGCAAAAATTCCTTTTGTATTCCACTAAGAATTTGCAATTATTGTACGAACGAAAATGTTTTTCCTCAGACAAAAGTGTGACTGTCGATGTACTTGTACGACGAATTCATATGTTTGTTTATTGCAAAACAACAATTCCATAAAATCGTGGTCCATGTATGCAACACAACAAAACGAAAAGTCATGTGTATGGTTGCCAAAAGACGCATGAAAAGCAAAACAATAGAAATTTTTTTCTTCTTTTTTTTCTCGACATTCTGAACTTTTAATCGCTTTAAATATGATTGCTTCAAACGGTGTACGCTATAGATGTGGAGGCTATATGTCGTCATGGACCAATTCATCTTCTAAGTGTTATAAACTTTGTCCAGTGGGGTGAGTTAGTTTCATGGTAAAAATTTAAAATACTCAAGCTAGTCGCTATAAGTAGTAAGTAGGGTTGGCTAATTAGACTAGAGTCCGTGGATCAAACCTCTGCTCAGACATCTCGAACAAAAAACCGAATATGAAATAAATATTCCTCTCAGCAGTCTTCTGATAATAACATTTACTTACGTACATAAATAATTGATTATTACAACCAATAAATCATGATTACGACCTAGCTTCTCACACCACTTATGTTGCGAGCGTTAATTTTATACATGAGTGTTGGCACCTGCTGTTTAAAGTCAACTCCAAACGACAGTTTTTTGTGAAACTTTTCATGGCAATTTTATTTACTCTCAGAGTTTTTGCCCGAAATCTGCTGAGAAGAAGTCGCGAAGAAATATTTGTTCAAATTTCGTTGGAGATGTCTGATCTGGCGCTTGAACCGTAACCTCACGGCTAATAAGCCAACACACTACCTAATAGACTACGGCGACTAGAAATAACCCTGCGAGTAAATAAAATTGCCATGAAAAGTTTCTCAAATTTGGATTTTCGAGCTCGACGTTCAACCATAGGTTCTGCCACTCATAAATAAAATTTTGCTGCGAGAATCTATGTTGAAATCTTCAGTAAAGGGTTGTAACCCTAGTACCCGAGCTAATGTAGCTGCAAGAGATAACAGCTGTGAATGCCTAATTGTATTGTCATTTTCTCGTTAATGACAAAACAAGGCTTTCAAGTTCTGTAAATCTATTTAAAAAAAAAACTGTTCATAAAATTCATATATAAAACATTGTTCTTTTTACGTTCAAAAATTATTAACCCAGCGAGCAGGTAATTCGTGCAGTCAGTCATTTATATACGTTTGCGCACTAATTTCACTCTTCCTGGTTCAAAAGTATCAACAACATTGTGGTTGTCGTAGTATAGTAGGTACCACCGTTTAAATCCCGCTTCAGACATCAGAACCAAAATATGAAAAAATATTTTTTCGGCCGCTTCCTATCAGTAGATTTCTGGCAAAAACTCTCAGAGTTTTTCAAAAATCTGTCGTTCGGAATCGACTTTAAACTGTAGAACCCGCTACTCATGTATAAAATTAACACACACAACATGAGTGGTATGAGCAGCTAGGCCGTAATCCTAATTGAAGGGTTGTAATGTCCACTTATGTATGTACATAATATGTATGTTATATCATTGGCTTGTGCCGACAAGTTAGCTACTCCTGAAGCCGTTGAGGATTTATTGAACTCACCACTAACGTGAAACGGACAAATTTATGGGAAAGAAGTGTATACAATTAGTCTGATCTATAGAACCATACACTCTCTGATAATGCCTATAATGTATATAGGCTCAAAAATTTAAAAGCGTGCCATTTTTGTTATATGGCACCACTTGCCTCATATCAATAATGTATACGTCCTTTGAAAGAACAATTCTTCTAACAGCAGTGTTTAGTTTAATTGTGCACCTCATAATTCCTTCACAATGTTAAATCTTTCCAACGGACGAAAAACCAGCATTCTGTTTTGACAAGAAAACAACACGTGGGAGTCAACGTTTGCTTGTGGAATTATAGTGTGAGCATGTCCTATTAAAAACTCAATGTAACGAGTGGTTAATTCCTGGATAGCCAATAAAGTTTGAAGAACATAATTAAGAAACTTTTCTCGATCAAGATTTGTGTCAAATGCAAGAAGAGCTTGCACAATCATTGGGCGTGACTCAAGCCGCCATTTCGAAGCGTTTAAAGACAACAGGATTCATTCAGTTTATCGACTACCACATGAACTGAAGCCAACAGGCGTTGAAGGACAATTTTGCATATCTTAAATATTGTTTGATCGCTTCATTTATGTTGTTTGATCAATCATTAGGAATGAAAACACGATTTATTACGACAACGCCATGTGTAAAAAATCATATAAGCAGGCTAGGAGGAAAATTAACAACCAAGCAGAATCCTTTGTGTCAAGGTAATGATCTTGCACAATGCAGAATGTTGCTAAAACTGGACCAAACTATCATGGAATGCCTGTATAGATTATGGATGTATGGATTATGGAATGCCTGTATAATTAATTTGTTTGAATACAGCATTCTCCTAAATATGCAACCAGACACGAGGCTGTAGTTTTCCATCTTGACAACGATCGGCTACATATTACGTCGTCGATCAAAAACTATTTGGAAAACAGTGGAAGGAAGTTTTATCTCACCCGCCCTATAGCTTAGAACTTGCCGCTTCTGATTACTTTTGTTTCGATCGCGGCAGAATTGTATCACTGGAATGCGCATCTCTTCAGAACAAAATATCAAAATTAGTTCGACTGATTTTTGACATCAAAAGACCGGCGATTTTTTGGGATGGAATCCATAATTTGCCAGAAAGATGGGCAAACGTTGAAGGTTCGGTGAACAAAACTTTGACATAAATAATAAAAAAAAATTCATTTAAACAATATTTCGGTTTTTTATTATTATTTTAGGTATTCAAATAACATGTCGACGCCTCCATTCTATCGTTCTAAGTGTACTAAGACGTTCTCTAACTTAAATACTGTCAAAATTTGGTTAAGATGCGCCGATCCGTTCCGAAATTATAGGGAAAAATCTACTTAGAATACACATATAGTCGTATGTCGCGTGAAAACTTTGAGTGCTCATAACTCAAAACACACTTTTTCGACTTAGAATGTTATAGAACGGAGGCGTCGGTGTGATACCATAGTTTCGATAAACATTATTTTTTGCATTTACCCATGCTTTTATTTGATCAACTCTTCGATTCTTTCAAGAGAGACTAGTCAGCACTAAGATCAGATAGAATGAGGCAAACTTTCCCTTATTAATAAACTCTCTAAATGGCTTTTGTTATGAACACGGTTTTTAAGCTCAATGGTCTCCAGCTCCATCTTTACATCGTTATTTTGTAGAAATTCTACAATTTTTCGTCTTAATCAGAAACCCAACATACATACATACATATATAATTGGTCATTACAACCCTTCAGTCACAATTACGACCTAGTTTCTCACACCACTTATGTTGCGTGTGTTAATTTTATTCGTAAGAGGTGGGACCTACAGTTTAAAGTCAATTTCAAACGACAGATTTTTGAGAAACTTTTCATGGCGATTTTGTTTACTCGCAGAGTTTTTATGGCTGAAAACTGGCGTTTGGTTGGAGTTGCTTGACCTGGGTTTTGAACAGTGGCCTCACGTCTTATAACACCCTACCTACTAGACTACAGCGGCTTTCAAAATTTGTACTTTTTCAAATAATAGGGTACAAAGCGTACGTGTATTAACCAACAAATTTTTTGATTTATTTGCTTTAAATTCTATTGTGTGCACAATTATTAAAAAATTATTTCTATGACGCACTCTACGCTGCTTTATATGCATTTTCTAAATGTCAGTTTTGTTATTATCGATTTGATTTGATTTTATTTTTATTTGTATTTTTTTTCTTAAACAGCCTCTGAGAATTATTGATGCTTTTGTTGTTTCGTCAGTTTTGCCGAGAGTCTGTCACATTTTAAAACATTTTTTTAGATTTATTTTATGCGTTATTTATTATGTGTTTTTTTTATTTTATTTTTATTTTTTTTAACAGGCAAAATATTGGTGTTATTAATTGAATATTTATGCGTTTGATGTCATCATAATGGTCATCGCTATTTGGGAAAAACAAAAACAGTAACCAGTAATAATAGCAAAAAGTCACAAGCAACTTTTTGTAGTCGTAATGGGCTTTAGAAGCGTCATCATCATGATCATCAGCATCACATTTATAAAAAGTCGCGACAGATAAAGTGAATCACGCCGGCTTTATGATACTTTAAACCATAATACAATTTATGGAGGTTGGTATTCGCTATGTTGTTAACCAATGAAGTCGCTGCGATTTAATCATGAAAAAAGGCTTTGCTTTTAACGTTTGGAATTATATGGAGCCTGCTCTGCTGAAAAGAAATCGACAAAGATACGTTTTTTCATATTTCGATTAGTTGGAGACGCATGACCTGCGGTTTGAACCAAGGCCTCACGTCTAGTAAGCCAACAAACCTGGTTAGATGATTACCTAGCCAGTGTATATATGTCAGGCTGAGATTTTTGCTTTAGAACAAGCTGCACGCATGATTAAATCCTATGTACCTTCTTCGAACTTGATCATACATATGTGTAGACAGTCAAGCAGTAATCAAAGCGCGGGAATTACATTGCGTCAAATCAAATGCTTCAGCAGTTATATGGACTCTTTACACCGTATACAAAACGACGCCTCTAAACAAAACGGCGAACGAACTGCCACGGAATAGATCGGAGATATCTGAAGAAAAGACGACAGAGGGGATATATGAGCCTCTAAGGGAATACTTTTCCAAATTGGAAAAAGTAGCAACAAAGCGTAGGTGGTCTAACATACCTGATTGCCGAATTTCAAAACTGCAGCGGACAGTGGGAGAACCAGAGAACTACTTGAGAATTCTTTTCTAAATGAGGAAAACTTTTTAGGTTTGATTGCTTTTTATTTCGAAATAACTGAACCAAGTTTTATATTATTTAGGAAGTTGATTTCCTCTTTCCCAAAATGGAGTTTTCATTTCGGCATCATCTTCTTGGGTTAGCGGTACCTATTCCATTTAAACTCTGGGATGAACCTAAGTATAGCTTTGCTATGTGTTCTTCTACACGAGAAGGCTTGCATACTTATACACGCTACCCATGTGTATTCATTTTATCACAGAGTGTTTAATATCGACCCTGAATGACAAAAAAGCTTCTTCACGACACTTTTATTTACTCTCAAGGGTCTCAGAAGACTGCTGAGAGGTACCAGCCACAAGAAGTATTTTTTTATGTACTTCGTTTTGTTCGAGATATCTGAGCTGGGAGTTGAACCAGGGGCTCTCGTGTATAATCGAACATATTACCTACTGACATAAGGTGAGTTCAATAAGTGTAACAGGCAAAATATAATCGAACCGACAATCCCCGTACTCGTAGTTTATAAAACACCATCTGGACTACAGGGTCATTTCGTTGTTCGGTTTAATTTGAGTAATATAAATCCGAATGCTTGGTCTTCAAAACATACAGGAATCGAAATCTAATGTCGACAGTTGCACTACTCTGGCGATCTTAAAATCGAAAGTAAAAATGTTTACATTGTCCCAATTTTCCGACATATAAGTAGAGCGCTTCAGAAAACTAAATTTATATTAAATAAGATAAGAAACAAATAAAGATCATATCGACATATCATCTTTAAATTCTACGTTCTCTACTTCAAATACTATCGAAAGGTGCGCCGATCCGTTCCGAAGTTATAGGGAAAAGTCTTCTTAGAATACACATATATATAGTCGTATGTCGCGTGAAAACTGTGAGAGTTCATAACTCAAAACACATTTTTTCAACTTAGAATGTTATATTATATATTATATATTCAGTCAGGATTACGACCTAGTTTCTCACACCACTTATGTTGTATGTGTTAATTTTATACTTTGAGTGTTGGGACCTACAGTTTAAAGTCGACTCCGAACGACAGATTTCTGAGAAACTTTTCATGGCAATTTTATTTACGCTCAGAGATTTTTCCAGAAATCAGCTGAGAGGAAGTCGCCGAAGAAATACTTTTTGTATTTTGTTTTACCGTCTGACCTGGGTTTTGAACTCTGGCTTTACGTCTAATAAGCCAACACACTACCTACTATACTACGGCGACGATCATATGGCTTGATACACAGTGAGTATAAAGTTTGTAACCGACTTGTATCGAATTCTGTTTGCACAACCTTTAGTGTCTTTGTAGGATATGAGCAATGTTTCATTTTGTTCTAAAACCTTAGCCTGTAGCATGCGTTCTTTATCTAAAGTTGGCTTATTAGACGTGAATCCGTGGTTCAAATCCCATGCGAGATTTCCTGAACAAATCTAAAGCAGTCTTATGGCAAAAACTGTGTTAATAAATAACATTGCCATGAAAAATTTCTAAAAAATCTGTTGTTCGGACTTGACCTGTAGGTCCCGCCATTCATGGATAAAAATTAACGCCCACGACTTAGTTGGTGTGAGAAGCTAGGTCGAAAGTAACAAAGTAATGCCAGCCTATATTATTATTACCTGACGTACTATATTTTGCCCACTTTATTTGACTAGTACAGTTAAGAGCGAGAGAGAGCTTTTTATCCCCATAGCATTAATTGTTACAAAACTGTGCATAAAACCAATATACTCCAGCAGGTAGATTGTATACACAAATGTTATGTGCGAACAAAGCAAATCTAAATCACATGCTATCCGTAAACATACATATGATGACTATTTACTCACACATTAACAATCCCATCAATTGTAGAATTATTAACTTGAATTTGTTTTATTTCACAGAGATGAATGACAACAATTGTGCCAGTCAGCGTGGACCAGATGTAAGTCGACAAGCGAGCATGAATGAATTCATAGATCAAAAAAAAAAAGAGAAAAACTAAAATCTACTTAAAGTTGTCAATAAAATTATATGATTAATGATTGAATTGCATCTCTTTGTATGTACATATATATTTGTATCTGTATTTGTATTTGTAGTTGTAAATATGAGTAAACCTCGGGCTGTTTTTAATGCATGTGAACCATTTTAAATGTCAAAGTATTATTGAATTACTCAATGCACTGAATCTAAAACTAAACTTTAGATACCGTAATTAAATTATGGAATATTTATATACTCGTATGGAAACTTGTAACAATTTAGTACTTAACTCCTGCTTAATTTTAATGATTAGACAATAAATATCACATGGGCTTAACGGCGTGAATTATGACAATTGTGGATGATTGTGTGTGAAAATAGATACGCAATAAAGTAAAATAATTATTGCATCTTTATTTCAATGATTAATGTCGGTTTAATGGCAGTGGAGTACTTATAAATTTCCTTATTTGTAAGGCAGTACAATTGAAAGCAAATAAATTATAAGTCGGGTTGATCACATGAAGAAAAAACAAAAAAAAAAACTATTCTGCTGTGATTTAATGACAAGTGACAGAAATAATTCCTGGTAGCATATGTAAATTAATTAATAATTATTTGATTACTCATACCATCATACATATTGTGTGTGGGGAACTTGGCAGATAGACTTAGCAACCTTGCTGTCTTCACTGAAAAGTCAAACAAAGTTCATTGATGCGAATAAATCCTACTGATCTTGTTAAAAGGAAGAGAAAAAATTAACGGTTAATAGTTCGCAAATGACCCTCAGACCATAACCCAAAGAGATAGGACAAAAAAATCGTTTTTAATACATGCAATATTAATAAAGAACCTTTTTTCAGTACTTTCCCCATTAAAATTTAATATCATCGAAATTTTTTATTCGTTTGTAAGATCTTTTAATGTCATTGTGTGTGAAATATAACAGCATTTGGGTGCCCTGGTAGTCTAGTGGGTTGTGTGCTAGACTATTAGCGTGAGGGTCGTGGGTTCGATTCCTACCAGAGTCTCTGATCTGTGACACTACACCGAGCACATGGTCTATTTACTCCGCTCCTACATAATTAAAATATAATTTATAATTGTATTGTAATTAATAAATAAATAAATATAACAGCATTCTTGCGGTCGCCCGGTTTCTTTGGATTGAGCGCATCCAAAGTGTCAAATTTTACATGATGTTGGCGCTTAGAGAACCTCTACCCCTGGCTTGTGACTTATTCACATACATCTACGGCTTCAGTTAACTCCGCAAGAAAAAATCTGACGAGGTCAAATCGCTCGATCTCGATGTCAAGTTTATATCACCTCCTCTAGCGAAGACATCATATCGCTCATGCTGAATAGCTAATGTGTTATGAGCTCGGTGCCACATGGCGCCGTCCCACCTGTCATCCTTGACCTGATCATGAAATCTAAGTCAAAAGAATATGATGACCTATAGTGCTTGCCTGGCCAATGTCGTTTCAAAGAAGTAAGGAACGATGACGTCGCTAGCCCAAAATTCACACCAAACAGTGACTTTTTCGGAATGCATTGGAAAATGTTGTTTGCTTACGTTCCTATTCGTCACTGATGATGATTTTTCAATAAAAATTAAAATTAGATACGACTGCTCCAGGGCAAATTCAGTGAACATATTTTGTTGTTTGTGGTTGATTACCTTCCATTCCTTGGTCATTTGAATTTTGTACGTATAAATTCCCAAACCACAATGCAAGTTATTCAAGCAGTGGCAATATTTTCGGAAGATCTTGAGTTTTGATGACATATGTGAGTTTGTACATCGTTAACTGAACCAATGGACTAGAATGTATCTGCCATATTGCGACCAGTCCTCCCATTATTGCAATTGTAGATTATGAGAAGCTCGCTGTATGCTACCGAAATAAAGTACCCATATACTCTGATAGTTAATTAAATTACCATGAAAAGCTTATAAAAAATCTGTAGTTCAGAATCAATTTCAAACTGTAGGTACCGCTGTAGTCTAGTGCGTAGTGTGTTCGCTTATTAGACATAAGGCCGTGGTTCAAATCCCAGCCCAGATATATCCTACAAATCGAAATATAAAACAAATATTTCTTTGCTGACTTAATCTCAGCAGTCCTGTGGCAAAACGTCTGAAAAGTATCTTCTAAAAATTTGTCGTTCGCAGCCGACTTTAAACTGTAGGTCTCAGCACGCATGAATGAAATTAACACACACTACATGGGTGATTTGAGAAGCTTGATGGTAATCCTGTAATTCTGACTAATTAAGTAAGATAGTTCGTTTGGGTCTCTGTAGTCTAGTATGTGGTGTGTTGTCTTAGAGCCACACTAGAGCCCGTGGATTAAACATGCCTCGGACATATCAAAGAAAATGAAATATGAAGCAATCTTCTGGCAAAAACTTTGAGAGGAAATAAAGTTGCGAT
This sequence comes from Sarcophaga subvicina, assembly GCA_936449025.2. NCBI lineage: Eukaryota > Metazoa > Arthropoda > Insecta > Diptera > Sarcophagidae > Sarcophaga > Sarcophaga subvicina. The sequence goes on from OW388081.2 coordinate 33,313,425, forward strand.
GAAAACTTAAAGGTACTCAAAAATCTGTCGTTTGGAGGCGACTTTAAACAACATGAATGGTATGAGAAGCTATGTTGTAATCCTGACTAAAGGGTTGTAATAACCAAATAAGTAGGCAAGTCAGCTGGGCTCTTTGAGATGTTAGATATTATTTGTAAAATCAAAAAAGCTTCTTAATATTCTAAAAATCGAAAACTATGAAGAACATTTCTTCGTCTACCACTAGACGTTGAAATTAACTAACTACACCGTAATTAGTATTACAGCATTACGGTCAGCTAGGCCATCTTCTCACACCACTCATGTTGTGTGTGTTAATTTTATACATGAGTGGCGTTACCTACAAGTTAAAGTCGATTCCGAACGACAGATTTTTGAGATTTTCATGGCAATTTTAATTTACTGTCAGAATTTTTGCCAGAAACCTTCTGAGAAACAGTGGCAAAGGAAATATTTTTTCAAATTTCTTTGGAGATGTCTGACCTGGCGCTTGAACCGCGGCCATACGTCTAATAAGCCAACACACTACCCAATAGACTATAGAGACTTCAAATGTAAATGTAGGAGCACCAAAAAAAAAAAAAAAAGGAAATTGTTTATGGAGGCTGTAAAAGTATATTCCTCCATGGGCTTAACATATGAGGTAAGGCCATTCAAATAGGATAGAGTTTACAGAGACTAATACATGAACAGAGAAGCGCAGCTTTAAGGCTCTCATCTTCTTGCTATAAAATGTAATTAGTAACGTAATTGAAAATTTCAGGATTTTGATTTGTAAAGTATTCTGTGTCGTTTATTTCACGTTAAATTCTACATTTGCTACTGCTGTGTATGCATTGTGGTGGCTTTTTACGATTAACACGCTTCGATAACAAAGTTTATAAAGTCAGTCAGTCTAAGTAAACAAATAAAGTTCAAAAACCACATTAACAAATGCTTTATTAAACGTCTATTATAATTCCATTATTATGAATAATTGCTCCATTTAAAATATTGTTGTAATTGCTGCTGTATCGGACATTAGCTTTAGTGTTAATTAAAGTATTTAAGATTTCATACACCGTATTTATAAACAGGAAGAAATTGTATTTAAATTAGAAATACAAAATTATAAAAACATATACATACAAACTTTCAAAGTTGCTTACATTGAAATTTTCTAAAAAAAATTTAAATTTTTTAAATTTGAAATTTCATTTGAAATATTTTGCAATGGACCACCAGCAAAATACTAAAACTTAATAGGCGTATAAATAAATCATATTAACGTGGTATTTAAAAATCCGTTACACACTAGATTTTATTGTATATGAAAAGAAAAAGAAATGCTGGTTTGAAACCAAAAAAAGAAAAAAAAATTTTAATGTATGAATAAAGGCCTCCAAAAATCAATTTCACACTTTACAACAGCAATAAATTGTTAATTATTAGGTCTTTAAATGCTGTTAACAATTTATTAATAATCGTATGATTACTTATGGCCTAAAGAAATGAAAAAAGAAAACAATTTTTTGTTTTGGGACTTAAAACGCTGTTAACTTTTTCATTAACATTAAAACAATTTGTCATGCTTTACATTTGTTTTAAAGAAAACTAAAGCCCCCCCCCCCCAAAAAAAAAAAAAAAAAAAAAAAAAAAAAAACATTTTAATAACTTTAGAAAAGTTTCAAACAAAAAGCTCGAAATGGTTTGATGAAGAAACATTTCTCTTGAGGGTCATGTTTTATATTAAAATGTGTTACAATGTGTTAAAATCTTGTATTTAATAGCCTTACAATCAGTTCATCTTGTATGGTAAGAGGCATTATTTTGGGTTTTTTTCAAATAATATTTCGTAATTTTAGTAGCCACAATTTAAATTTTGATTAATTAATAATTTTTGTTATAATTTTTACGCTCTAGTCTAAATAAAACTTAAAAATATCAAAGCAAAAACAAAAAAAGAAAAAAACATTTTAAGTAGCCATTGAAAATTCAAATTACAACGCATTGTGTGTAAATGTTTATGGGAAACGATGGTGTTGAAATTTGTTGTTAAAAATAATGTGTTTTCGGTTTCTTTTTTCAGAAGACCACACCGTTGTTTCAGTGAACGATAATTCATATGGTAGACCCATTAAACCGTTTAGAATATTTATCGCTACTGGGTTTCCTCGGTTAATTACAGTTTAAAATGAAAATATTATGGGAATTTTTTAAATTTTTCACAAATTTTTTTGGGAAATTTCTTTTTAAAATTTTTCCTACAGCATGCATGATTAAGTTACGCATGAAAAAAGTCATATGCTTTGAGCTTTAAAGAAAATTCTTTTTGTAAAGTTTTGAATTACCGAAAGTCTTTATTTCAAGCTGAAAATACAAAATTTTAAGGCTCTTAATTATTGGTAGAGATTTTAAATTGAAATTGTAAAGAGTGTATCAGTAAAAATGCACTTTTTCACTGTAAATAGACGTGAGGACTCGTTTCAAACCCTAGGTCAACCACCTCCAATAAAACAAAATATGAAAAATATTTCTTTCGAAGGCTTCCTTCCTGGCTAAGCCAGGGTTTGGTACCACGGGTTCTCATCTAAGAAGCCAACACACTACATGCTAGACTACAGACACTTCAAAATGAAAATGTAGGAGGACCAATAAATAAAAGGAGGAAATTGTTTATGGAGGCTGTAAAAGTATATTCCTTAATGGGCTTAAGATATAAGGTAAGGCCATGCAAATAGGGAATGGTGTGGAATATGTATGCATACAGTTGGCAAGAAGATAGAAAGAGGTGTAAATATTTATATAATTATTGAGGCGATCACTTTACAAAAATACAGTTCTAAAGCAGACGGAGGATGCAATACAATTAGAATGGCTTTATAAATGACCACCTTTCAGGGGATGGATGACTTTCATACAGTTGTGTATGCATGGTGGAATCAGCAAACTAAAGGCAAGTAAGGTTAGTGTTAAGTCGTCGTAGTCTAGTAGGTAGTGTGTTGGCATATTAGACATGAGGCCTCGGTTCTAACCCCAGGTTAGACATCTCGAACAAAACGAAATATGAAAAACGATTTCTGCGGCGATTTCCTCTGAGCAGATTTCGGGCAAAAACTCTGAGAGTAAATAAAATTGCCATGAAAAAATTTGTCAAAAATTTGTCGTGCGAAATCAACTTTAAACTGTAGGTGACGCCACTCATGCATAAAATTAACACACACAACATAAATGGTGTGAGATGCTATTCGTTTGTTATTCACACAATAGATGAAGCTTAAGAACGATTTCTCTCTGCAAAGCATTGTGCTAAGCAAAGGACAACGTAAACATTACAAATTTTCGGAAACAAGTCTGTTAACACTCTGTCGCAGTTTCGATTTAACACTGCAGCACTAACCTTATTGTGGTTATGCTTTAATCAATCATTCCTGTATGCGGTTAAAAAGCCTCAAAATACATTCATTTGCTTCTAGGTCGGATGACTTTTGAGTAAATATTAAATCGATCGTAGGGATGTAAAAAAGCACTTTTTCACTGTGAAATAAGAGTATGTAAGCGACGGCTAATCAAAGAATGGAAACAAAATGTTGCATTTTCTCGCAATGATGCTTTAACTGTTTTAGCTGTTAAAAGACTTAGATTTTTCAATTACTGTTATTACAAGCCGATTTAGCTAAAATATATGCCAGGTATGATTCATTATTTTTTATTTCTTTAGCCATACGCCAGGACATAATGCATTTTTCCAACCATTGTCTGTTGGCTGATAATAAAACATTCTCTTAGCAATTCTCCAAATTTATCGCATTAAATTTTAACGTATAATGTGATGAAACCAACAAAACTGATAAGTACTCGTTTTCTTATTCTATTATTTTAAACAATTATTGGGTTGTTCGCAAAGTAATTTCGTTTTTTTTTTTTGTGGAAATGAAAGACAGCTTTCATATAATATCAATCTTGTGGTCATAAACTGTTGAATTTAATAAATTTCACCTCAATCCGATCTCACCTGTTGTTATTCGCCGGTTCGCCTCAATTAATGACTTTTTTATGTCTTTATTAGCTTCAACTGGCCTTTCTGAACGTGGTGCATCTTCGACATTAAAATTGGCGGATCGAAATTTAGCGAACCAGTTCTGGCACTGGCGTACTGCTAACATACATTCTATATACACATCGGTCAATTTCTTCCTGACTTGAACAGCATTTTTCTTTTCATTTTCTGTAGTAAAACAGTAAGATATATCGAAAATGCTGCTTATCGCGCTCTCCATATTTAAAAGGGCACCAACCAAAAACTATTGCGTAGAATTAATTGGAATTTTTCTCACACAAGCCTTGCTATATGAGCTCTTCAAACATATAAAAATTATACGGCTTGAGTGTGAAGTTGGGTGCAAAAAACGTAATTAAAACCTCTGTCGGGAAATCCAATAGGTTGTAATAAAATTCTTTTTATTTCCACGAATTTTCTCAATATGTTATTAATAATTACAACTTTACAATATCATATATATACATATGATTATTATTAATAAAATAATGCTATTTAAATATAAACATTAAGAAACGAACAGTAGGGTGCTCATAGTATGTGCAATTTAATAATACTCTGCCAATTAACATTTGCCCGTTAATGTATTTTATTTTCTATGCACTTATGGCCGATAGAGACAAAAGCAAAAATGCAATCAATTGACATCTCTTTAAAACTTTCTCAATCAATAAAATAAAAGAAGATAAAAACAAAACAGCTTTCTTTAGCACAACTGGCCATCATATTGATGCTAATAAAATACATGTAGTGTTAGGCAATTATGCGAGGATAAACATAAGAAGTTTTTTTTTATAATATTTATTGATAAGAAGAGAACTTCATATTTTAGAAATGTATTGGCCTGTTTGCGTTAAATATTAGCTCTCAAGGATGTTATATTTTTTTGTGCTTCTGATTTCCAGTTGATTTCAAAAACCTCCAATTGAAAATAAAAATTCATGTGGAAAATATGTTTCGCGGCACCTCGTATATTTTACCAATTAATTTCCAATTTATTTTTTTATGTTTTATAAAATTACAATTTTTTTTGTTTTTGTTTCTCAGTATTTCTGTGTAAGCCATGGCTAAGATTTCATAATTAATTAATATTGACAGGCGATGACACATGAAAGTTTTTTTCTTTGCATTAAACAAACAAAACATTAAAAGCGAATACGATAATAAAACTTAAAATTACAACAATGAAGAAAAAACGATACAAAGTATGATATTCCAACGGAAAATTAAATAATGCGTTCAATGAGAAAGTGAAAATATCAGAAAGAAAATTAAATGCTTGACATACTGTATAGAAAAACAAATCTGAATTTATTAACCTGACAGTAAAAAATATCTGATTTCAACTGAATAGGTTGCACTCAAATAAATCACACATACATATATACATAATTGGTCAACTTAAACGCTAAGTAATGATTACGACCTAGCTTCTTCCTCCACTTATGTTGTGTGTGTTAATTTCATACGTAAATGGCGAAACAGTTTAAAATCGTCTCCAAACGACAGATTTTTGAGAATCTTTTCATGGCAATTTTATTTACTCTCAGAGTCTTGGCCAGAAATCTGCTGAGAGGAAGTCGCCAAAGAAATACTTTTTGTATTCTGTTTGATGTCTGACCTGGGGATTGAACCCTGGCAGAGAATTTAATTTTATTTAAATTTTTTCGTTGCTGATTTATTTGGTAGAAGTCGCCGTAGTCGCGACTGCCGAGGCTGTAGTGATTATGGTTTTGTGGATGATTCAGCTATTAAGGTATCAGATTTTGATCCGCACATTCTCTCCCATTCTCTCTCTTTGACATACAACTAGGCTCTAAAGCTTATGATGTAAACACAATAAACGTCATGCAGCAATCATTACAATTCTGTAACAACATTTCATTTATTGTAGCATTGCCTTTAAAATAATATTTTAAATTGCTTTTTACTTACTACGTGGGATATACAAAGCAGAAAATTAGGCTTACTTAACACCATGAAAATTACATACATATGTAATTGGTTATTACAACCCTGCAGTAAAGATTATCACATAGTTTACCATACCACTTATGCTGTGTATGTTAATTCATGAGTGGCGGGAGCTACAATCTAAAGTCGACCCTGAACAACAGATTTTTTGCCAAAACTCTGGCAAATTTTATTTACTGCCAGAGTTTTGGCGGGAAACTCATGTATAAAATTAACACACACAACATAAGTGGTGTGAGAAACTAGGACGTTGTACAATGGGTCAATACGACCTCCGGCTACTGTACTTGCCTTAATTGGCAAGTACACGTCCTCTAACCTAACTTAACCTTTGGCCAGAAAACTGCTGAGAGGCAGTCGCCGAAGAAATATTTTTTTTTTGTTGGTTGGAGATGTCTGAGACCGGGTTTGAACAGTGGCCTCATGTCTAATAAGCCAACACACTACTTACTAGACTACAGCGACTACTACATGCATGAAATAGATCGTTTAAAAACATGATTTATGAAATATAACGCAAAAGAACGTTTGCAGCTTATGCGTTGTCCTTACCTACGAATTTTTGAAGAAGTTGAAACTTGAATTTATTAACAGATATCAAATAAATTTAAAATTAATAAATTAAATTATTTAAATTGTGTATACAAAACATATGAATTTTTGAAATTTTAATAAATTTTCTTGATCCTTATGGTGTTTTTTTTTCTACAAAAAAATGTGCATTTTTTGTGTTTGTTTCTTAAAAATGTTTCGCCCTTTAAAAGGGTGGTATGTTTCATTCTAAATAATTCGCACTTGCAATGCATTGCAATTTTATGCCCTGTATAAGTCGAGAGTGCTGATAATACCCTGTAAATCAGATAACTTTTGTTTATTTATAGGGCTACCACATGGAATTTAAAACAAAGTCGCCTGGTATCGTTATAGTGTTTTCGCAAAAAAATTTAAAACCTGATTCTAGCATTAAAACCATAAACAGCTGATTTTGCGTTCACACTGCAAGTTTTATTAAAATTGGTTTTAAATTCATGACATTTATGACTGCGAGAAAAAAATTTTATGCGCAATATGCCTTATTTCATCTTGATATATTTAGCTTCTGACTTACCTTTCGCACAATAAACTATATTCATTGTGACCAGAAACAACACAAATTTCGATTAATAATTAAATATTTACAAATTTTTAAAATTTTCATTGAAGAAATTAAAAATATTCCAAATTTTTCCTTTTTTAATAGAAAATAAATGGTTATTTGCATTTATTTATTTATTTACATTTGTTTTTGTTTTTATCAGCTGTTTTCAGGTTTTCAGAGCTGGTAGCTCTGATTTAGTACATTTAGTACATCAAAACAAGGTTGTATTTCATAAAACCAACTTAAAACCAATTCAAAAAAGGTTTTATTTTGGTTTTAACACAATAATTTTGTATGGTAAAATCAGGTTTTATTTTTGGTTTTAACGTTAAAACCAACTTTTGCGTTAAAACCACTCGGTGTGAAAACACTATTACCAAATTTTGAAGTTAATTTTTTCATTATCTTGTGGAGTCACCTTAAGGAAACATTACATATTAAAGCTACATGGTCAGTAATATAAAAAAATTGCATTCAGTGTTAGAACAGTGTTAAAAAATTTTTTTTTGGGTATAAAGAAAGCGCTCCAAAAATTAAGTCGAAAATTTAGAGATCTGGCAACACCTTTTTCCTACTTACATATTTTATTGAAAACAAATCAAAATATACAACATATTTTTAAATCTAAAACCTTTTAGAAAAAAAAATATATATATGGGGAATTTCGTATCACGTGACCCAATTTTTAAAATCGATGTCTTCCGATTGTTTTTGAACAAATAAAAAAGAAGTACAAAACGTCACATACTAGATCTGAAAGAATTCAACTTCTTACTCTTGCCCATCGTCATGGAGTTGTTCAAAAATAATGACCGAGCTTGGAACGTCTCAACGAAAAGCAAGAATTGCTAAAAACTTGGTTGCTTAGCATGGGATTCAGACACTTCCAAACGAAAGGGAAACACTTTAGCGTGCGAAACTGAAGCTCTAGTAACTCAATTTTATCATAAAATATTGAAATAATATTGAAAAATCTTATTCTCGCATCGTATTAAGCGATTATAAAGGCCTGAAAGGAAATTGTATAACCTTTCTTTTGACCAAAAAAAAGGGCCCATTTTGAAAAAAAATTTAAAAAATTTTTTTTTTTTTAAATTTATTTAAAAAAAAAATAAAAAATTATTAGAAATTTTATTAGAATTAAAAAAAAAAAATAAAAAATTATTTTTGGAAAGACCAATAGGTGAAAAGTTACACACATTTAAAAAAAACCCTGTAGACCAAAATGTCCAACTTTGACCCCCTCTAACTCCGGCAGTTCTTGACTGATAGAGCTAACAATTTGTGTCTGGCCTACTATCCAATAGTACTAACCTTGGTGCAAATTGCATCCAAATCGGAAGAAATCGATTTTAAAAATTGGGTCACTTGACACGAAATTCCCCATATATATAAATATACATACAGGCTGCGGCGAGTATTATTGGGTCTTCAAGCGGAACGTCACCATATTTTCTGATAGCCAGGCGGCTATCAAAGCTCTGAGTTCTAATGTGATGAACTCCAAGACGGTGTACGGCTGTCGCAGGTATCTGCAGAGCTGGTGAACGTGCCAGGCGGGGCACGACCATCGAACTCTCCGATGAGTTCTCGAATCTGGGTAATGCGATCATCGATTCCGTCAACGACAGGTGGGCGGCCTCGGATATGGGTAGAACGGCTCGTAAAATCAGGTCAAGGCTGGATGAGGGTCGCACAATGAGTCTACTTAAACTCCAAAGAGGCGCGCGCTCAGTGTAGTTGTCGGTGTCATTACGGGGTATTGCATTATGGGTATGCAAGCGAGGCGCATTGGTCTTGGACATCTTGCTAATGACTTCTGTAGAAGCTGAAGAGATGAGGAGGAAGAGGAGACTGTCCCTCATCTGCTGGGTACATGCCCGGCTCTTTGCCAAAGGAGAACTACATGGATGATCTGGAGGAACTGTCAAGGATTGAGATTGGCAGACTGAATCGCTTCATCAGGAGCTCCGAGTGGTTTCGCGACTAGGGGATAACGGATAACTGTGATAGCACAATGGGCCCAAAGCGTCCTAAGTGAGTCCATCCAAAAATTTTTCTTGGATGGGCAGCCACCTCTACCTACCTACCTATGTATATATAAATATAAATATGGATATTGCTGCATCTATTTTATTTGCGAAAAATTGGCATTTGAACAAATTGGTATTTCCTCATTCATTTTCCTAATAAGTGGTAAACACAGGACATACCCAATTTAATATTTGTGTTATGTTTTTCTCAAATAAAAAATTGTTGGGTTGGTCAGCAATTTTTTTAATACACCTTGTAAGAGGGTGATATTTTCTTTGTAGAAAAGAAAACACCATTAGTTTAACTGAATATAAAAAAATTAAATATCCCATAGGCACGCTTCTTTTTTCAAAATATTTTCAAATATTTATATTTAATATGACACATAAGTATATTTAAATATATGTATATATTTAGTAAATCCAAAAATTTCCATTGAAAAATATTGGAGAATTAATTTTCTTCTGAAATTTTGTTTCGCCAAATAACTGTCAATTTTATGTAAATTTATAATGCCACGAGCCAGAATGTTACTTTTTTAAATACAATTTATTCCAACAAAAAAATTTTTTTTTAATTTTTTTTTACAATATTAAATGATTGAATTTATTATTTGCAAAATCTTAAATATGCATGCATGTACTTACCTTTTGGGCAGGTTCAAAAACTTAATAAATAAAATTGTTTTAATCACACTGAAATTTCACAATGTTTGTTGGTTTTTGAAAAATTTAATTTTTTTTTCTCTCTCTCTCACTTGATTTCGGTAAATTGCAAATTCAATTGTTTGGTAATAAATAATTTATTTATTTGTTTATGGTTTCATTTTTAGTATTTTTTTAATCTTTATGTTGTAAAAGCTTAACATTATTAACATGATGGTATTATACATAGTTTTAATAATATTTATTAACTGTTAAAACTGTTTATTACTTTCAATAGTTTCAAATCATTTCGTATGTTTATCTTCTTGTTTTTTTTTTTTCTAACAATTTAAATTTTTAATATTTTTCATTCGATTTATTTATGGTTAATATTTTTATATTCCATGCTTTTTTTTGCAAGCAAAAATTTAAATCATTTTGGTTTTGCTAATCAATTTAATTTTCTTAAATTTTTTTTCTCAGATAATAATTTTTTTAATTTTTATTCTCATTTTCATTGCATTTGGTATCAATTAATTAAAATTATTTTTTTTTGTTATTCGTTTTACATTTTAAAACTTCATGTGAACAATATTTATGGGGTCAAACAATTTTTTATGCTGCAAAAAAACCAAAACAAAAAAGATAAGAAATATTAAATGATTTACAAAAATATTAAATCAAATCACTGAATATTGAATAAATAAACAACTAAACATGTAAATGGTTATAAACTAAATGGAAAATAATAGGTAAGAAATATTTTTATATCCAAAAGTAATATTTTTATTTCTGCCAATATATTACGGATAATATATTGCAGGAAAATGTATTTGGTTCCCATACATTGATTTATAAGGAAACTATTTTGAATTCCAAATTATTAAAATAAGATTTCATACTAAAAATTTTAATAATCCTTTATATTTATATTAAAAAAATATTTGTAGATTTATATAGTTATAAAACCATAGCCAGCAGTGCGAACGAAAAATTTGGTTGTACACTTAAACACTTTAATACTGAATGGTAAAATTATTTCAATATTTATTTTGATATATAAAGAAGTGTTAATGTTTTTTTAAATAATAATTTCTTTAATAAATTTTTATTTATATTGTCTTACTGACTGGCAGTTTTTGTGCCCTTCAAATACTTTTTTAATAATTTCCAGTACCCCTCAATAGAGAAAACTCTGGGCAATTTGTTGTTGTTCATGAACTACAATTTCCCACACTAAACTGGGGTTTAGTTGTCGAAGTCTAGGTAGCGTCATGGCTTATTAGATGTAAGGCCATCTTTCATACCACAGCTCATACATTTCCAAAAAAACGAAATATGAAAAAATATTTCTTCGGCAACTTCCTCTCAGCAGATTTGTGGCAAAAAAAAATTGAAATGAAACTTTTCTCAAACATTTGTCGTGCAGAGTGAACGTTAAACTATAGGTCCCGCCACATACATTCACAACATAATCGGTCGCTACAACCCTTCAGTCAGGATTCCGACCAAGCATCTCTCACCACTTATGTATGTTTTTATACATGTGTGGTGGGACCTACAGTTTAAAGTCGACTCCGAACGACAGAATTTTGGGGAACTTTTCATGGCAATTTTATTTGCTCTCAGAATTTTTGCCAGAAATCTGCTGAGAGGCAATCGCCGAAGAAATATTTTTTTTATATTTTCGTTGTGATGTCTGACCTGGCATTTGAACCTCGGCCTTACGTCTAATAAGCCGACACACTACCTACAAGACTACGGTGGCTACACTCATGTATAAAATTAACGCACACAACATAAGTGTTGTGAGAAGCTAGATCGTAATCCTGACTAATGATTGTAATGACCAGTTATTTATGTATGTATGTATGTAAACTGGAGTTTTAAACCATATAGTTGATCAAGATACATCTTATGACCATGTGATACAAGTAACCGCTTTCTTACAACGAAAATTGACAACTGAATTGATTCTTTTATTGTAATGGTTACAACCACTCAGAAAATATCATCCAACTATTCAATAGTGGATCCAGATTACAGGGCAAATTTGGATGGGGAATCTTTTCAAGTCTTTTGCACTATCGGATTACTGTAGTATTTCTCAGCTATGAAGTTTGCCGCTATGAGAGCATATCGCATTGCATTGTACGCAGATTTATCGACAGTAAAGCTGGCATAAAGTCGCCGAAGACTAGTTGGTAGTATGCTGGCTTATAAGACGTGAGCCCGCGGTTCAAACCCCACGTTAGGAAGCTCCAATAAAACGAAATATGAGAAAATATTTCTTTTGGCGACTTCCTCTCAGCAGATTTCTGGCAAAAACTCTTAGAATAAATAAAATTGTCATGAACATTTTTTCAAAAATCTGTAGTTTGGAGTCTAATATTGGTGTCAGCATCTAGATCGTAATCCTGACAAAAGGGTTGTAATGATCAGTTATGTATATATGTATGTTATGTATGTAAATCTGCCATTAGATTTCTTGACAATGTGTGCACCACATATTAGATTGCCTGGTATGTTTGAGGAGATTTAGAAACATTTGACGGTTCACTTCGTATAGATTTCAGAACACAGGATAATAGGAATACGGAATCATAGGAATACGGCATCTTAGTAATAAAGCCAAAGCGATTGCAAGAGCTGGCACAATTGAAAATTCAATTTTATTCGTACATGATGTAGGCATTCCTCTACAGGGGAGCAAACAAATAGTCTTATACAAACCCTATTTTTAAAAATATGTTGAGATAATGAACTCAATTGCAGAGAGATCAGTGAAAAAGGGACTGAAATGAGTGTATGGAGGGTAAAAAATTAATAGTACCTGAACAGTTCATATCTTTGCACTTATAACGGAGTACAGGCTTCTGGGTGCCCATCTCCTGGAACTGGGAATGTATAATAACGGGGTCAGCATAAGCTGTAACAAAGTGAAAGAATATATTTTTTTCTTTTATACGACTGATAAGAACGAAAAGCGTGTTATTTTCTATTAATTTGTGTTGCGACGACGACTTATTTATTATGTGTACCTAATTATATATTGTATACCTTTTTCTATTATTTTCAATGATTTGAAGCTCGTAACTTTTGAACGTTAATCACATAGGAGACTTGATGGGAGTAAGGGAAAGAATATCTTCTCTGTAATTTTCTGGCCCTTGGGAACCTAAAAAGAATTCTTGAACACCCAAAATATATTGATAGGACGTGTCTAGTCACAATTTCAAAAGGATTGGAAAATACATTGAACTCTAAGCCTGAGAAATGCCAACCGGGTGTAGTAATTTTATGACAAAAAAGATAAGATTGGTGTTACAAAGGGATCGTATAGGACCCAAGTAAGCTATGGCTATTGATACTAACTTAAACAACGTAAGTGGGATGGTACTACTTTATTCTTTTTTTCGATGAGACTTAATGGTTATTTTAAAATGGTAAAAAATTTCTTATTCAATCAATCTTTTATCACATATGCAACTAGAAAACTTTTTTTTCTGCACTTTCTTTTTCGCTTTGAATTCATGGTATCGGTATTCTTCTCTAGGAAGCTATTAAAAATCAAGCAACACGTTGGCCACATTGAACATTTGATGACACACAGATCTTTTAATGAAATTTTTGTGTAGATCTTTCATTAATTTTCAGCCTCGACCTTTTTTCCTTTCACTCGATCACTTTTACTTGGAACGTCTTCATCCTATCTTTTTTTTGTTTTTCTGAAATAATCTTGGAGCGTTTTCAAATTGACAATATCTTTATAATTTTACTAATTTTATTTAGGGTCTACAGATACTTTTCTAGTATTTAATGCACTATAAGGATCTGGTGATCTTGATGATATTTTCAAACATTATTCATTATTTCTTCAGACATAATCTGTAAACATACCTCATTGCCATCATCTGGGAATACTTTAATTTTGAACACCCTTACGACGCCCATATTGGCGCCAAAGTATGCCTAAGCTTTCTTTGAGCCGTTAGAATGTAGAACATAGAACGAGAAGCCTACAAGTTTCGCGCCAAAATTAAGAAGTAATTTTTTATCCGACAATATATTCGACGTCTTGAATGTAACTGTACAAAATGATTCCTAATATACATATATGTATACAAACTATGCTCTGTGAAAAAAGAGAAAAGTTTTGAAAGAAGCTGTACATTTAGATCAGTGGTGCTCAAACACATACTATCATAGTTTAGGTTGTGTTGGTAAAGCAGCGGAGAACAAAATGCAACTTAATTTTTGAGAATCGTACACTGGGAAAATAAAAAAAATAAAAAAAATTGGTTGCGTACACACATACATCAATATATTCATCAATACATACATACATACAAACATACGTCAATATATTCATCAATATAGACATACATACACATATACACCAGTATATTCATCAATACATATATACATACACACATACATACATATATACATATATACATACATAAGTTCATTATGTAATAACATACACGCAACACGCAACGTATTGATGAATATACTGATGTATGTGTGTACGTATGTCTGTATTGATGAATATATTGCCGTATGTGTGTAATTACAACACTTCAGTCAGAATTACGACTCTTACTTAGATATAGATGACGGGCAGAACCTACAGTTTAAAGTCGACACCGAACGATAAATTTTTGAGAAAATTTTCAATTCAATTTTATTTCATTCACAGAGTTTTTGCCAGAAATCTGCTGAGTGGAATTCGACGAAGAAATGTTTTTTTATATTTCGGCTTGTTGAAGACAGCTGACCTAGGGTTTGAACCTTGGCCTCACATCTAATAGGCCAAGTCACTACCTACTGGACTACGGCGACTTCAATTAGTGGTGTACAGTACTCAATTTTGTCTACGAGCACATTATAGGGCAGATTGTTTAGCAATCCATTCAAATCTGTTCTTCTATCACACTTATCTCTTAAAGGAGCAATCTTACAAATTCAAACGTTTTTACTGTTACCATAAATATTACTTTCACTTTCTGTTCTCCCGGCTCATATTTAGTTTGAAGCGGCCATTTCAAAAGTAGTACTGTTGTACGAAAAAAAAATGTTCATGCTATTCTTCGTTCACTACATCCACAGATGCTTACTCATGTATCGCAGTTAACAATTTTTCTAGTACTGACAACGGATATAAAGGATATTATTTATTGGTAAAATTATTATTATTATTATTATGATTAGTTTTATTTATTTCATGTGTGTTCCAGTACTCATTAATTATTCAATTCGAAAAGTAATTTGCTATGAGTGCTAGTGGTATTAGTATTGTTGTTGTTCAGTTTTTCTAATGTGAAATACTATAGCCACCCAATAGCAATTATGAGACACTAATTATAGATTTATTTACTACCGCATTTTTAAATGTAATTAATATATAATTAAATTAATAATAATAAATAAATACGAGAGTATGTATTTCACTTAAAAAAGGTTAAATTCTTTGGTAATAAATCATTTCATTTTTAAGCATTTAGAAAACATAAAACCCCAAGCATTTTGTTTTTACTTTTATGAATAAGCCATTAAATGCATCATAAAGTTGATACATAATTAAAAAATATAAGATTTTTATTAAGTTTTTTAAGATTTTTATGGAAATTGCCTTGTCTGACTGACTATTGAATTTAATTTGTTTATCAAAGATTTCTTACTGTGCGCTGTCAAATGAGGGCTAGAAATTTAAATTAATTTTGTTAGTGTTTTATGACGAAGAAGAAAACAGTATCTGGCCCCTTGTGTATTGCCAAAATTGGCATTTTTAGCAGCGTACCTCATGAGGCTAGTAGTAGCACATCCCTCCTAACCCAGAGATAATTGGTTTGAACTTTTGTTTGCCTCTAAATTCGAGTACAAGTTATGTATGTAAAATGCAGTCAAATTTATTATTTGTGCAGTCGGTTTTGTTAATTGACCTTAGACAACCACAGGCGATGACGTGTGTTCTCTGTATAGACTCTGGAGCAATTGCCAACTGACCCTAATTTTCATTGCAAAATCATTTTCCGAGATAACGATATGATTTCTGGATGAATGGTAACTTTAACAAACACAATTGCCGTATTTAAGACGATACTAATGCACATGAGACCCAAGAGCAACCAGATGTATCTCGAAAAAAATTACTATTTCTTTGAGAACGACTTTGGCCAGACCATTACTATTAACGACGAGCACTAAACCCATTTGTTTTGACCTATTTAAGAAGACCTGAACAAGAGCGAGAAGACGCCACAGTCTAGTGTGTGTGTTTCATACCCCAACAGTCTTGTAGTAAAAACTCTGTGAGTACATAAAAATTGTCATGAATAATTTCTCAGAAGTCGATATTAAACTGCAACCCCCGTCTCAGACATCTCGAACAAAACGAAAGTCGAAAAAATATTTGCTTCGGCGATTTCCTCCACGGGAGTCTTCGACATTGTACACATTACCACCAAAAAAAAAAATCACACACAACATGGCTGCTATGAGAAGCTAGGTTGTAATCGTGACTATTGTGTTGTAATAACCAATTAAGTAAGTAAGTAAGAACACTAACGACATTGGATATTCTGCGCGAGTAATTTGAAGTCCAGATCATCTCACGTAGAGGTAATGTTAACTGGCCACCGCCATTGTGTGATATAATCCATTAGAATTTTTTGTGGTGTTTTTTAGCCGTGGGAATATGCAAATAAACCTTATACCACAGTGATGCTCAAACTTATTCCATCGGCCAAATTTAACCTGATATGTGCATCAAAGTCATGGAAAATTTAACATTTCACATGCGTTCCCCCAAGAGAAGCCACGACGGATATCCGAACGATGTTATATTCCATACATAATTGCATCAATTGCATGAAGAGGACTTTCAAATAAATGAAAAACAGTTTAGATCATTACACACACACGCTTTATTTTGTTTAAATTTAAAGATAGGATGCTCTTAAAAACTCCATATAGTTACAAACATATTGAAGTCGCCGTAGTCTAGAAAAAAGAACTTGAATTTCTGGCAAAATCTCTGAGAGCAAATAAATTTGCCACGAAAAGTTTCTCGAAAATCTGTCGTTCAGAGGCGACTTTAAACTGTAGGTCCCACCACTCATGTATAAAAATTAACGCACACAACATGAGTGGTGTGTAAAGCTAGATTGTAATCCTGACTGATGATAATGAGCAATTATGTATGTATGTATGTATGTATGTAGTTGCAAACATTTAAACATCTCCGCATATGCTGCAATTAATTGATGCCAATTGGATAAACTCAAATAAAATTTTTCTACGTGATTTGGTAAACGTGAATTGGCATTGCAAAATGGAAAAATGCCCAAGATATGAATTTTCCATGACTCTTCTCTTATAGCTCTCAATAGAAAATGCAGCTGATGTAAGAGACAATGAAGCTGGTCCATTTGAAAACCAGAAGTAAGCTTTAAATTGTCGAAAATGAAAATCAAAAATATATTTGTAGAAAAAACTTTATATTGGATTATCTTTAGCAATGCTTAGTTATTATATAAGTTTATTTAATCCACCATAATTTTATTATTAAAATTAATTAATTTTTTAAATGTTAATTTCATATTTACGATAAAAATTAAATTTTCTTTTCACCGGGTGTTAACAAGACACCTCTGGTTCCATGTTTTTTCTTTCTTGGTTGTTTTTTTTTCTGTTACTAAATAGCAACACGAAGTGATCAGCTTGAATTGTTTTTTAACAAAATTAATGTTCAAGTAGCAATTGAGTTTTGAGCTTAGCTGGTGTCACAATTCCATTTATAAATTGATTTTCTTATACAATATATTTTATTAGTTTTTTTTTAGTAGCACTCTTAGCAATTTATTAATGATATTAACAATTTTGTTTTTTATTTTTTTCGTTTCGTTTTTTATATATTTTTTAATGTGTAGTTAATTTTCTTTTTTCACAAAATCGATTTGCATTTTAAATATTCGAATGGAAATTGCAACTGACGTTGTCGTTTAAAGTTGCTTTTCTTGCAATTTTGTCAATACTATTTAATAATAAAAATCATAAAAAAGAAACAAAATAAAAAGAAAATGTTTTTTTTTTCTATCCCCTCTTACTGGGTAAAAATTAGTATTTTATAGTTTTTGGCAAGATTTCAAAATGTCAATTAGCATTTAAGGCATACACGCAGACTAATTTTTGATTTTCTTGGGTTGTTTGGAAAGTAATTTCGTTTTTTTGTTTTGTGAAAATGAAAGACATTTTTCGTATAATAAACAAAATACTTTATTAAATTCTATACCTTCTATACCTTTTGCCATCTTTCTGGTAGTAGCATTTCATTTCTCAATTTTTGGACTTTGCTGGCAAAATCTGGTCGAGGTGGTTTTTGACCTCCTCATTTGAGGTGAAAAAATTTCGGAGTGACCGAAACAAATAATAATCCGATGGTGTCAGGTCTGGAGAATATGGTGGGTGTAGCATTGTATCCCATTAAAGCTGTAAAAGATTTTAGCGAGCGACCAAACTTGTGTGAGGTCTCGCGTTGTCTTGGTGGAACACTACACCTTTCCTGTTGATTAGTTCTGGCCTTTTCTATTGAATTGCATCATTCAGTTTGTCCATCTGATGACAGTAGACCTCAGAATTAATCGTTGTATTATACGGTAAAAGCTCAAAAAAACGATTCTTTTAAAACCCTACCGAACAGACTGAATCACCCTTTTTTGGTGAACATCGGCTTTGGAAATGGTTTGAGCCGGTTTATCTTTTTTGCTTCATGAGCTCTTGCGTTTGACGTTGTTGTATACAATCCATTTTCGTCCCCAGTAATGATGCGCTTCAAAAACGGATCATTTTCGTGACGTTTGAGAAGCGAACGGCAGACGTCAATGCGGTGATACATATTTCTCTATGTGAGGACATGGGTAACCCATACATCGAGCTTCGAGGATAATTCCAGGCCTTTGAAGTGGTCATAAACTGTTGAATTTGATAAATTTAGTCTCAATCCAATCTCACGTGTTGTTATTCGCCGGTTCGCATCAATTAATGCCTATATCGCGGCTTTATCAGTTTCAACCGGCCTTCCCGAACGTGGTGCATTTTCAACATTAAAATTGCCGTATCGAAATTTAGTAAACCAGTTCTGGCACTGGCATACTGTCAACATACACTCTATTCGTCAATTCAATCAATTTCTTTCTGGCTTGAACAGCATTTTTACCATTTCTGTAGTAAAACAGTAAGATATGTTGAAAATGCTGCTTATCTCACCAACCAAAAACTACTGCGTAGAATTAATTGAAATTTTTCACACACAAGCCTTGCTAAATGACCTCTCAAAGCATATAAAAATTATAAGGCTTAAAAGTGAGATTGGGTGCAAAAAAATGCAATTATATCCTGTGTCGGGAAAAAAACGAAATTACTTTCCGAACAACCCAATATTTTTTCGATGAATTTTTAAAAATTTATTCCAATTTTATGATTATTAAACTATATTAAGAATATTCTATGCTTTAGGTTAAAGAGGGGAAAAATAAAGTTAGTGTCTGTCACATTGAATTTTCAATTAATATGACACTGTGCTCATGAGTTAGTTGGTCTACTGGAATTATTGGACATTAAACTTGCAGTGGCACTATTACGGCCATATGGAAGGCGTAATTGATTATTCATGTTCAATTTATGTCTACTGGTGTTATTTTCGATTATTCTCATATTTTTGGATTATTTACCATGAAAACTAAATTTAAAACGAAGAAATAGAAAAACCATGTAAGGTGCCCTACAGCATAATGTGCGTAACAAAAATTCAGTTTTTCTTACCGAAAATTCTAGAAATTCCTACAAAAGTGTGTGTGAATGAAAATGTATGGAAAAAAACATTTGGTCAGAGCATACAGTGTCGTACAAAACACACATTCATACACAATTGATCATTACAAGCCTTCATACGGGTTTACGACCTAGCATATTACACCACCTATGGTGTGTGTTTTACTTTTATGCATGAGTGTTGGGTCAAAACAGTTTAAAGTCGATTCCGAATGGCAGATTTTTTAAAAAACCTTTTCATGACAATTTTATTTCCTCCCAGAGCTTTTGACAGTAATCTGCTGAGAGGAAGTCGTTTGGACAGTGGCCTTATGCCAAATAAGCCAACATACTACCTACTGGACTATGGCAATTGTGTACTTATACTCAAAATTATGTAAAATTTGTCCTCCCATGTGCATCAACATGTTTTTATTGTAATGAATTTAATTAATTTCTAATCCATTAATCCTTAGTAATGGTAGTAGAATGCTCTGGGTATGTGTGTCGGCAAGAGGTGTAGGCAGTTTAGAATTTATTGGGGACACAATGAATATGAGAGTGTATGTAAACACTATAAAGAAAAATTTCAACTAAATTGTGGAAGAATTAGGAATTCGTAATGATTATTACTTTGAATAGGCAATGAGCCTAAGCATACTGCTGCTGACGTAAAGATATGTTCCCAAAGTTCCCACACAGGCTTACCACTCTTCCACAAAGTTTCAATATGACTGCACGAAAGTATTTAGAGGTTACTCAATCCCAAACAAAAGTCAACTGAAAAACTTGCTTATAAGTGAATGGGAAGAAAAATTCAACAGAGAAAAATGCTGGCAACTTCAATGTCAAGGAAGTTAAATAGAGTACTTAAGCTTCAGGGATATCCTACTAAATATTAATTTTAACATTTGAAGTCATGGGGCCTTTAAATTTGAAATTTACTCTGAGTTCTTCGGGGGGGTGCCTGCACTTTTGCTTCGCAAGATATAAAGTCATTGGGAAATTATTCTTTTATTTCTTATGCTTTAAATAATTAAATAAATAGACTATTAGCGTGAGGGTCATGGGTTCGATTTCCACCGGAGACTCTGGTCTGTGACAATACACCGAGTATATGGTCAAAGTTAGTCAGGTCGTATATAATTAAATATAATTTGTAATTGTATTGTAATAAATAAATAAAATAAATAAATAAATTGTGTATCTTAAGTGGCAGTTGTTTTCACCTGAAATTGTTTCTTTCATTGGCATTGTTAAGGACTAAGCTAGAGTTTGAACCATGGATTATCGTCCAATAAGCCAACCTACTACCAGCTAGATTACGGCATCTTAATGATTGATAGTAAAAGTTAACAAAGCGATATTTTTTTAAATATTGACTACAATTTAGCGCATGAACCTATGAATGTTATGAATTCCACCTATTGGTCTAGGAATAAGTCCTGTAGTGGTTTAGTAAGGCCATATATAAGGGTCAAATGGCAAAGGGTCGACTCTATGTTGCATCTTCAAGTTAAAAAACAGTCAACACTAAATATGTCGTTTATAACCAAGTACTTCAATAATTTTTAACACAGGTTTTGTAATTCCTTAGAAAATTTTATTTTCAATACATATTCGTATATTTTTATTAGGGTGTTGTCTAGTAAAGCAAGCAGGGTTATACTATGTTCAGATATGCACTTTTATTGAGTGCAATATTCGGTTTATTGAATACAATATTTTAAGTGTTCAGACATAATAATATACGCAGTTCAGCTGCTTATTCAAATTTCATTTGACAGCTGGTAAACAAAACAGCTGGTTGTTTCAACAACATTGTTTTTATTTTGTTTTTTTTGTTTTGTTGTTTTTTTTTTGTTTTTTGTTTGTTTTGCTTGTCGTTGTTGACATGTGAGTTGTCAAATATCAACAGAAAATGTTCGTTTAATTGTAATATGTATACTAACTGAACATACTGCTGCATTTTAAGTTTTACTCAATATTATAACAATTTGCGTATTTATTGCGTAATTATTAATTGAAACTTTATATGAAATATTGAACACAATAATACCATTTATTGCGATTTATGCAATAAAGGTGCATATCTGAATGCCGTAATCCTCAAATTAAAATAAAAATTTCATAAACACAGAGTTTGTTTCCTCACTCTTTTATATTCTTCAGCATAGGAATAACAAAATTAAACAATAAAAACGTTAGCATTATATTCTGTTAAATTTTCGAACGGTCAGTGATTAATATTTTATTATTAAAAAGTTTTTTCATTATAATTTTTATTTCTAACAATTTCATATGTATGTTGTGAAATACAGGCCTATAAAATAAATATCTAGAAAAAAGGAAAAAAGCCAAAACCAAAAAAATAACTGAAATAAAAAATATCACATCACAATTGTTTCGCGTTCATTGTAATAAAATTTAAATGGGTTAATTACAAACAAAATCAGAGAAAAAAAAATAAAAAAAAACAGAAACATATTTTTACCAAAGAAATTTTGTATGCCTTTCAAGCTGATTTGATTATAAGCAAAGCGAATGAGAGTGTATGACATGTAAGAAGATTAAGTAATAAAAATTTTATTGTAGTCCAAATTAAAATTAATTAAAATAATTCAATTATTTTACAGAGAAATTATACTCAAAAACATACATTAAATATCAAAAAAAGAGTTGAGTTTTCTAAAATAATTCTCTGAATTTCATGTCTAACATTTATACTTTGAATTCGTAATAATATACGGCAAATAAGGGACACTGTGTTCGTATATTACAAACAAGTAAAATAATTTCTTTATTTGCATTTTACTGCTGAGTTTAAGAACAAATCAGTAATTAGGATAAGCTTAAGTACTCTTTTTAACCTACTTGACATTGAAGTTACCAGCTTTTATTTCTGTTGATATTTGCTGCCGTAGTTATAAGTAAGTTTTTCAGTTGACTTTTATTTGAGATTAATTGACTACGTTACGATTTTTTTTAAAGGATTCCCTAAATACTCTCTTGCAGTCATATCGGTACCCTTTGGAAGAGTATTTGAAAGTAATAATAATTACGAATTCCTAATTCTTCCACAATTTAGTTCAGATTTTTCTTTATAATGTTTACATACACTGTCGTATTTAGTGTTTTCCCAATAAATTCTAAACAGTCTACACATGTTGCCGATAGACATCCACAGAGCATTCTACTATCATCACTATGAATGGATGGATTAGTAATTGCTTTTAATTGGTGATGGTAAAGTGAGTGCAAAATGATTTTGAATGATGGATTCATTACAATTCAAACATATTGATGCACATTCGTATAATCAAAAGGAAAACAAATTTTACTGAATTTTGGGTATACATACACAATTACCATAGTCTAGTAGGTAGTATATTGGCTTAGTAGACATGAGAACACTGTTCAAATGACTTCCTCTCAGCAGATTTCTGGCAAGAACTCTGAGAGTAAATATAATGAGCTTGTAAAGTTTCTCAAAAAATCTGTCGTTCTGTGTTCACTTTAAACTGTAGGTCCCGCAACTTGTGGATAAACTTAAAATACGCAAAATGGGTGGTGTGAGCAACTAAGTCGTAATCCAGACTAAAGAGTTATAATAACCAATTAAGTAAGTAAATAAACAATATCCTCAAGATGGTCTATAAAGTTCTATTGCCCCGCTTTTCACTGTCTAGCTCGTATCCAGTATTTTATGAAGAACAAATTAAAATAATAATGATGATAAATCTTAGCTCCCCCCAATCATGTGTTAAGTTAACATATGTGGCGTGAGAAATTAGATATCGAGTCCTGACAAAAGGGTTGTAATGACCTATTATGTATTTATGTATGTATGAGTATATGCTGGCAATATTACATTTTCATTGCTTGAATGAAAGAGCGATATTCGCAGACAAAAATTTTTTTGAATCTCATCAATCAATCTGAAATTGTTGGCAATTGTAACACTTAGGAATCTGTTGATACTGTAATGAATCAAGATGATACATGCATACATACATAATTGGTCATTACAATCCTTCAGTCAGGATTACGACCTAGTTTCTCACACCACTTATGTTGTGTGTGTGTTAATTATATACATGAATGGAGGGACCTACAGTTTAAAGTCGACTCCGAACGACAGACTTTTGAGAATCTTTTTCATGGAAATTTTATTTACTCTCAGAGTTTTTGCCAGAAATCTGCTGAGCGAAAGCCGCCGAAGAAATACTCCTTGTATTTTTGTTTTGGTGTCTGGCCTGGGGCTCGAACCCTGGCTTTGCATCTAATAAGCCAACACACTACCTACTAGACTACGGAGACTTTCAACAAGATAATATAGTCCGTTAATTAATTGAAATTGTATGGATTGTCACTATACACAATTACAATTATCAATCATTACGATTCATAATATTAATCTCCTACAAAGTTATTTAAAAAAGACTTGTGTTCAAAACCTGTTGAAACCACAATTCCAAATTACGCAAACATTCTCAAGTTGATGTATTTTCAAAGGGTCAACTTTAATTTACAACATTAAGTGAAGAAAACGCAACACCAATATGTCGTTGATCATTTATTATTGTAGTGTATCGTTTATTATTGTATTGTCTAGCAAAGCAAACAGCGCTACTCAAATTAAAATATAAATTATTTTATAAACACAGAGTTCGTTTCCTAAGTCTATTATTTTCTGCAGCAAAGAAATCCCAAAAGAAGAATGCCATCTATTTTGATTTTCTGTTATATAAGTTTTCTTTAAAATTTTGTGAACTTGTTTTCTAATATTTTCATAAATAAACATTTTGAAATGAATAATGAAAACGATGTAATATTTTATTGAAATTTATTGTAGAATGTGTACATAAAGACATTGTAATTGAACATATTTTATGCCAGTAAAATAATTTTCTTTTCAAATTTATGTAATTTTTTTTTACTAAATCTCAATCAGTTAATTAAGTAGTTGAGTTATATGCTCAAATATTCAGTGTATTTGATGTGAAAAAAAAATTTGGAAACTTGTTAAGCGGCAATAAAATAAAGTTTACGAAATGTTTGTTTGTATTTATTTCTTAATTTAATTTTATTTTTTTGCCTGTTGCTATATGATACTAATTGTTTAAATTTATTTGTCATTTTTTTCAATTTAATTTGAGAAATATGCAAAGCAGTGCAAAACAGTGAATAATATTTGTATAAATTTTAATAAAATTAAAAATTTTTCTTTTCAATTTTAAATCGAAATTATTGCTTAAAAAAATAAAAAAATTTTTACACTTAAAAAAAAACAATTAATTTTTTAAACAATATTATGTAAAACCACTTCAACTGTATTTCGTATTTTTTTTTTCATGCGAAATAAATTTTTTTTCCAATCCCTCTATTATTTTCTGTAAGTAATCAAATTCAATCCCAGTAATTTAATGTTTAAGAACTTATGAAGAATTTTGAACTGGTTTGTTTTAATTAATTTTATTTTCTTTTAAGTATTGTTTGTAACAAAAAAAAATCAGATTTATTATCACTGTGACTCATTTTATGGCGAAATAATTATTTCCAAAAATTTATTCTCATTTTCGAAATCTCATTGACCTTTATTTTTTTGTTTTTTAATAATTAAACGTTTAAACAACAGTCAACAAAACATTAGCCGAAATAAGTATCACCTGTAACTTTATATGCCAAATGAAAACCTGAATACATTTAAACATTTTACAAAAGTTTGAATTTATTTTAATTTTGATATTTATTTCAGTTTTTTTTTTAATTTAAGGCAATAATTCCATAATTTCCATTATAATTATAATAAAAAATTATTTTCAATTGATTTTACCAAAAGGCTGCAAAAAATTTTACTAAGAAAGCAATACATACAAGGAAACAGATCCCGAGATTAAACCATCTCTACATACATAATTGGTTATATCGACCATTCAGTCAGGATTACGACCTAGCTTCTCACACCACTTATGTTGTGTGTGTTAATTTAATACATGAGTAGCGGGACATACAGTTAAAGTCGATTCCGAAGTACAAAATTTAGAGAAACTTTTTCATGACAATTTTTTTAACTGTCAGAGTTTTTGCCAGAAATCTGCTGAGAGGAGGTCGCGAAGAAATATTTTTTTATATATTCGTTTTGATATCTGACGTGGGGTTTGAACCGTGGCCTTACGTCTTATAAGTCAACATACTACTATTTATATTGTAAAATAAAACTTCAAGACTGCCGCAAGATTCTAACATGTGATGTTCACGTTAGAATTTTTTAATTGTCTTTACATTTGGAGTATTTAAAAGCCCTTTAAATAGAAATGCTGTAATATCATCTAAATTTGGAATGGATTTAAGGGAGGTAAATTTAAATAAAATTTAACATTCCACATAAACTGTAAAACAAGAGAATAAGAAGTCGTTGTAGCCTAGTGCCAGGCCAGACAACTTGAACTCGACTTCCATACAGCAGTCTTCTGACAAAAACTCTGAGAGTAAATACAATTGCCAAAAGTCTTAACAATCTGTAGTTCGGAGTCGACTTTAAACTGTGGGTCTTGACACTCATGAATATAATTAACACACCCTGACTTGTAATATTGTAATGTTGTAAGCACTAAGAGCATAAGAAACAGTTTTCTTTTTGTTTTCAACTGTGGAATGATTACATACGTATAAAAAAATGAAATTAGTGCTTGCATATAAATTATTTGCTACATAAAGTGGGGTTATGATGATGTTTTGATGTCCTGAATAGAATAAAAAAAGGCTAAACGTCCGGTGTAAAATCTGTGTTATATTTATTTATTTATTAATTAATTACAATACAATCATATTTTTAATTAAATACGAGCGGAGTAACTTGACCACATGTTCGGTGTAGTGTCACAGACCAGAGTTTCCGACCCTCACTCACACTTATAGTCTAGCACACTACCCACTAGACTAACAGGGCACTAAATCTGTGTTATATGTTTGCGAAACATTGAAACGTTGCAAACCAAACCAAAACCATAAGGAAAACTTTACAAAAGTATTTCTTTAATAAAATATATATGAGTGTTCTTTTATGGCCTATAATATTTTTAAGAGAATGTTGGGCATGTGAAGGAAAAATTCGAAATGCCGTAAAGGAATTTAAGTATGGCTAGCAATTTGTTCTTCTAGATTAAAAGAAGCACTTTTGCTTTACGAACTCCAACATTTATGTTATTGACTGTCTGTAGAACATGATGTTAATGTTGTTTAATATCCACAAAATGCACTCATCATTTGTCTAGACAGATTTTGCCACTTATTTTTTATAGTAAATAGCTCTTTTAGAAATGAAATACAATTAAATAACAAGTGAAGAATTTCTCCTACTTTTGTTTAGTAACTGAACAATATTTTCTTTAACTTGAATAAAGATTGAAAGAACTTTCTGTTTGCTATACCCAAATATACTCGTGCGCACATATCTATGACCTTAAAGATAAATTTAACCTTACTCAACTTAAGCTTAAGACTTAATATAACAAATTGATTTTTAAAATAATACAACTCATTTGTTTTGACATGCATTTAACGTTTTCTATTCTTAATTATTTTGTCAACTTAAGTGATCAAAACTTTCAATTAATCTTTATTATAAAAAACGAAATTATCATCACATCTATTGTTAGATCCTCTTTAAAAATAAACCCGGTAGCTAATATTTTGTTTTTCTTTTTTTTCTACAAAAGAACTGTTTATTTATTCTCTACATTTCATTTTAATAAAAGTGATTTTCTTTCTTTTTACTCAAAATGCTAACAATGCTTGTGTCTTAAGTCTTTTGTCTCTATATGAACTAAGCTGCAATTGATTTGAATATTTTTCATATTAAATCATATTAAAAACTCTAACTGTTGTTTTAAAGTAATGATTTTATTAGCTTTTATAAGATATTTTTCATGAACTTTTTTTTGTTTCGATTTCTCTAAATTCACACGTTTTTTACTGAATTTTTTTTTTTCTGTAGATTTCTTAGGAAATTTTCATAAATTTTTTTTTCATGGCATTTATTTAAAATTCCTTTAAAATTGTTAAACAATTATATGATGTAACATGATTATATTTAATACTGTAATAACAGCCATAAGCACTTGCAAAAACACTAACCATGCGAGAATATTTTATTTTTTATTTCATTTTTTTTTCTCTCGTTTTGTAATTTTTACTTCATTTGTAAAACAAATCAATGGAGCACTGCAATAACAACGAATTTATTACAATAAACCGTCATTAGAAGAAAACCGAAACAGAATTTTGCAATTGGCTTTTTAAAGGCAACGGAAAAATATTTGTAACAACACACACACTCAATATTAGTGGCATTTAAAATAAGTACGAAACGTTAAATTTATTTTTTTTTTTGACGAAAACCAAGAGCAAGAATAATAAAAAAAAACCAAAAAAAAAAAAATCGAAAACGGAAAATAAAACATAAACAAAACTCTAGACAACAAAACAACTACATTTTTCGCACACATTAAGCGCGCAATTGCAAAAAAGCAAACAGTCCCGCAAGAAAGCCGTTTAGAAACTGCAAAGGAATATATTTGCAACAACATGCGCATGTGCCAAGCACATAGTGCACACAGTCTCATGCAGCCAGCATTTTAGACTAACAGCCAGCCGCCAAGCCAACCAGCCAGCCATACAGTCAGCCAAATAGGCACAGACAAAACAAAACAAACGCCATAAACAGTTTCAAAAACAACAGGCGAGCAAACATTTTCTAGTCTTCCAATGCAGTCGAATACCGGTGCAGCAGCATGAAAACCTGCATTGGAATGAAGAAAATCAAAGGCATACAGCCAGAATGCAAACAACCGCAAAACACAACATGCCTCAGTGTTTGCGAGTACCAACTGTTTAACAGGCCATCAGTAGTAAAAGTTTTGTTGGTGGCAGTGGCAGTGGTAAGAGCAATAAACCGCAAATCAAAATGCAACTCCAGCAAACATAAGAGCAAACAAAGCCACAGCCATGGAGAATATAAAAATGAAAACAAAACAAAACAAAAACAATAAACAAACAAAACAAACGAAAACAAAAAAAAAATGGCAAATAGCAACAACCTCTCAAAGACCGACTGACCGAGTAATACAGTGTAAATAGTTAAAGTCCACACGACACAACACACACAGCTTCAGCAAAAGTAATCTCTGCCACAGAGATTGTCTCCATGCAAAACACAATAAAACTCACTCATACATTGAGAAAAAATGCCGCTATAAAGAAAAATCAGTTAAAAACAAAGTCAAGCAACGGCCACAAAAAAATACACACACACACACGTACAGAGTTAAAAACCTGAACATTAAAGCAGGTTTGTTAACTTCAAACAAAACTTAAGAGATTCGCGTTCTGCTAGCGAGTTGGAAAAAAAAGAGAAAATCTTAAAAGAGTGTGTGCCAATGTGCTCTTAAATAAAGAGTAACGTTGTTGAGTTTTCATTTTTTTCTTTTAAGTGAAGAGCTGAAATCGTTGTTGAATATTCCAGTAAGAGACCAATTCTAACCGTTATGCTCAGCTTACGGTTTCTTTCCAGTTTTGCCAATAATTTCCAATATTGTACGTTACTTTGCATGCTTTACTGCCGCTTGAACTGTGTGTATGTGTGTTTATCGGTTTTTGTTTTTTCGCCAGCGTTTAGCCAATCAAATTAGGCTGGCACGGTGTCTTTTGCTACCTGGATATGATTTTTAGTTTTTAAAATGTTAAATTGTTAACAATAAAGAATGGTGGAGAGAGATTGTGTGCGCTTGTTTTCAGCGGTAACTGAAATACGAAAATGTTTGTGTCTTAAGTCTTTTGTTTAACAGTGGTGCTTTAACATAACAATAACAGAATATGTTAATATGTATTTCTTATTTGAAAAAGAAATTAAATTCGATTTTTAAATTTTTTTAAATTATGGAACAAAAAAAATTTAAAATCATATAAGATTTACTATTTTGGCTCGTTTCATAAGAGAAATTTCGATGATTATGACTATGTGACAAAATTAAAAAAATGAAATACATCCAGCTAATGCCGTAGTGTAAGTTGTGAGTTTTGTTGAGTAAAACTCAAAAGTATTTTTTTATATTCCTTCAACCCTCCAAACTTCTTTTATATGACAAAAACTGTTTTTTTTGCACTTTACGCACAAATTTATTGATTACACAAACATTTCTGAACCGATGTCCAACATTTAAATCTTATTAGAAAGGAATGGGATGGGCCTTTAAAACGATATACATATATATATATATTATTTGACTTAATATGCTATGGGGTTTGATGAGGTAAACTTGGCAAATGCAATTCTTTTTTCATATTTTTTTAAGTTTGTCCATTCATAGCAGCAAACTTTTATTAAAAAATATAAAATAAGTGGGGAAATTCTTAAAGTTCATTCTGTTGTGAAGAGATTGCTATTTCGTTTGATAAAATCTAAAAAAAATTACCGTAGTTAGGCTGCCTTCCAAAATGCATCAATACAAAGTTTGTATGCAGTTCTACTACTGTATATAAACAATGTAGATATGCAAAGTAACCAAACAATGCATCAACTATAAATCCGATGCCTGATTGCTTTTTGACTGCTTTAAAAATACACATTGACGACGTTTTGAAATGGAATACATTGTATATATTTTGTGCAGCGGCATTATGAAATACGATACTTTGTTCAAACACAAAGCAA
This sequence comes from Sarcophaga subvicina, assembly GCA_936449025.2. Lineage (NCBI taxonomy): Eukaryota > Metazoa > Arthropoda > Insecta > Diptera > Sarcophagidae > Sarcophaga > Sarcophaga subvicina. Next base: position 33,343,781 of record OW388081.2, read on the forward strand.
CTAACATTTTAGAAGGCAGCCTTATTATTTAAGGAGTAGAACAGTAGTGTTAACAAAATGTTTATGTATGTATGTATATCGTTTTAAAGGCTCATTTGTCCCCTTCTCATAAAACTTTGGATTTTGAAAATAGGTTCAAAGATATTTGGGTAATCAATAATTTTTGTGTAAAAAGATTAAAAATACCTTTTTTGTCAAATAAAAGAAGTTTGGAGGGTTCGAGAAATATAAAAAAAAATATATTTTTAAATTCTACTTAACAGAACTCACAACTTACACTATGTCATTAGCTGGGTGTATTTTGACTGTCATATCGTGTTATTATAATTTTTTTTTTTTGTGATAAATTTGAATATTAAAAATTTATTCAACTGTCTTCAAAAATTTTGAACCTGAACAAGGAAACTTAACCTTTAGAACTTATGAACCGGTTAAAAAGGTAGGTTAAAGGAAAGAAGAACAACCAAGGGACCCATGGCTATCGGCATACACCTAAGCCGGTGCCTGCACCTCTTGTAAAGTACGGTTCAAGGGTACATGCAAAGCGGTGTGCCTTTCTTTCAATGGCATCACCGCAGAGTATCTTATTAATTTTTCCCCACTGTTCCATAAAAGTCGACCACTTTCTTAGATTGGCCTTGATGTAATGAAAGCTTTTGGTATATGTATACTACTCCCCCTATCAGTCAGAATATTTGCTTCCTTATTTCCGATCACCTTTTTATAACTAAGTACCCATGTAATTCTTTACATTCAGGACTGTCCTTTATCCCACATACTTGTTCCACTCTTGTAATTTGTTTATCAGTGAAGATATTTAAATCTATATACGTCCACTAAGATAATGAAATACAGATTGCGGTGCATGTAGCAACATAAGTCTTGTTAGTTAAATAATCTCGAAACCTATATCGCAAGCGGTAAAAAATTACAATAGGAAAGTTTTGAGAAAAAAATAGCTCGATGAGAATGTGTTCAGATACAAAGGCACATGTTAGATATGGCCTGGATAAAGCTCTATTCAAAGTGGATGCTCCACAAGCTCACAGTAACCCAAACTAACAACAAATTGATAATACTAAGCATTGTTTGCAGTTGTTCCGGTATAAAAACAAGAACTTATGCGTTGATGATTGCATTGGTGAAACATGGTTTTACTATTTCAAAACAGAATTGAAACGGTCATCTGAACGTACTGTACGTGGTGCACCGGTTCTGAAGAGTGGCAAGAAGACTTGAATATCAATGCCCATATCAGGTTCGACTATTTGAACAGACTTATTTGCATTTATTTTTATGATAAGAAAAGTTGTGCGTAATTTCAAATATGTTTCTCGTGGTAATGAAGTAAAAACGAACATTGTGGATACAATATGAAGTTAATCACATTACAATAGAAAGCACAAATTTTCTCCACGAAAATGGTGGCCTGATCATATTAACCTATATCTGCAGTACTCTAAAATAATTTTCTTTTTGCTTAGTGGGCTCATTTTCAATTAGAATATGGGTTTTGGCAAATTTTTTTTGTTGAAGCTTTAGTTCATATGTTTTGACAAGACTTAGATACCTTTATTCTGAAAATTTCATCTTCCGAGAGTGAATTAATCCCTACCAATTTTTCAATCAACTGTAGTTAATGTTGTTGACTATATATGTGGAGGATTAGATAAAGGATTTAATGGTGTTGGTGCAGTGTTTTTCGATTTGTCAAAGGCATTTGATCTAGTTGATCACAAGGAAGTGTACTAGGGCCCCTATTATTCAAGATTTTCATTAATGGTATTGGAAATATACAGTTCAATTGCAGGTTATTCATGTTTGCTGCTGACAGTTGCTTGCTTTATCTATACAGACATGTTCGGGTATTGCAGACCCAAGTTGAATATGATGCAGCTATACTTGGGGACACGGTTCCATTCTGCTACAACAAAATTAGGTAAAGTCAGTTTCTGACTGTTATAAGATGTCGGCTGGAATTGACGAAACAGCTTATTAGCTTTGCTGGGCCGAGTACATACAACGACCTGCCTATGTTATTAAAGAATATAGAAACATTTGCGGTTTTTAAAAGGGAATTGAAAAGTTATTTATTAATGAACATTGAGTCACTTCTTATATAGATTTGTAATATTATTGTTATATTAGTTTATAGGAATTTGAATTGTACATTTATTGATATATAAAGGGTTTTTTTATAGAGGTATAAAACTTTAAGTTGCAATAAAACAACGATGGATTATTCGATTGACATGAATTTTATTTATCCGAAAGATAATCTTGTGGCATTACATTTTAAATATGATTTCTGGCATATGACCGCCATGGCTTTTCGATGACTTTATCCAACATTTGTGACCGTATATCGGCAATAATACGGCGAATGTTGTCTTCCAAATGGTCAAGCGTTTGTGGCTTTACCGCATAGACCAATGACTTTACATAGCCCCACAGAAAGTTGTCTAGTGGTGTTAAATCACAAGATCTTGGAGGCCAATTCACAGGTCCAAAACGTGAAATTAGGCGGTCACCAAACGTGTCTTTCAATAAATCTATTGTGGCACGAGCTGTGTGACATGTTGCGCCGTCTTGTTGAAACCACATCTCCTGGACATCATGGTTATTCAATTCAGGAATGAAAAAGTTAGTAATCATGGCTCTATACCGATCACCATTGACTGTAACGTTCTGGCCACCATCGTTTTCGAAAAAGTACGGACCAATGATTCCACCAGCCCATAAAGCGCACCAAACAGTCAGTTTTTCTGGATGTAACGGTGTTTCCACATACACTTGAGGATTACCTTCACTCCAAATGCGGCAGTTTTGTTTGTTAACGTAGCCATTCAACCAGAAGTGCGCTTCATCGCTAAACAAAATTCGCTTATGAAAATCGGGAATAACGGTAATCTCGTTTTGGGTCCATTCGACGAATCTACGCCTTACTTGATGATCGTTTGGCTTCAATTCTTGCACTAGTTGGATTTTGTAAGCACGCAAACCAAGATCCTTCCGCAAAATCTTCCATACAGTGGATGGACACAGATCCAATTCCTGTGCACGATGGCGGATGGACTAATTTGGGTCTTCCTCAATGCTACGCTCTACAGCAGCAATAGCTTCTTCTGTAAACTTCTAGAGTAAACGTGGTGCGAAAACGTTCCATGGTTAATCGAATTAACTGCTCTGATGGACGATTTTGTCGACGATAAAATGGACGTAGTGCGCGATACGTTTTCCGAACAGAACCATTATTTTCGACATAAAATTGCACTATTTGCAAGCGTTGTTCAGGCGTAAGTCTATTCACGATGAATTGCCGAACCAAACTGAGAATAAATCACTTGAGAGCTGTTAAATCGGTCGCCACCTTGAAAAGTAATGCCAACTTAAAGTTCTATACCTCTGTAAAAAACTCCCTTTATATTATGAATATCTAATTTAGTTGCCAACATGCCTCTCTAATGCCATCAATTACTGGTGCTGAGGCTATGAATAGTTTAAGATACATCTTTATATATCTTTATTTTTTATTCTCTGAAATAATAAATAAATAATAAAACATATATATGTACTTCAAATCTAATTTACAATTTCAGAGAAATTTATTCGAAGCATTTTTCTGTGTCTAATCGCGGCTATGAATCATACTTATCACTAATTTTATCAATTTAACATTATAAATTGAAAAGCTTTTAGAAAATATTTTCTGGTGACTTCACTTTTTTACGACACACCGACAAACAGGTAGTGGTGTAATGTAATGGCTAAGATGTTTTAAATCAGCAACGTCAAAAGACGAAAATATTTCTAATAATTTCATTAAAGTAGGAGGTTGGTTTTTCAAACTTTGACAGTTAATAAGGGCCATTCAGTTGAAGCTACATTTGCCAAATTAGTTGTTGTTTATTCAGTTTATTTTGCCAGATTACAAAGGCAACCAAATATGTTAATCGAATGGGCTCTGAAGCTGTTTAAAACTAATCGGAATTTTCATCAAAAATCGTCTTCAACGATGAAGCGCACTTCTAGATAAGTGGATATAATATATATTATTTCCAGTAGTGTTCAATGCATCTCGAATAGGTGAATGTTTAGTGTGGAATTTGGACTACGTTAACGGCCTATACTTCTTTGAGGACAACGTTGGTGGCTGTCAAGGGCGAGCACTATAAGCTGATGATTACCATAATTTTTTGCCCGGAATACAATAATCTTGATGTCAACGTCATGTCAGCTTATGCCATATTGGATATTCTGCACGATTGATTTGATGTACGATTATCTCTCGTGGAGGTGATGGAAACTAGCCATCGAGATCATCCTTTCTGACCTGCACGAATGATTTGAGGTACGATTATCTCTCGTGGAGCTGATGAGAACTAGCCCTCGATATCATCCTTTCTGACCTATTTATAGAGATAAAATTCGGTGTAAAATATACAATAAAAATATATTTTTTCACTCATATTTGTTCTTTTGTGTAACACATAGCAGCTACAAAGTTTGTTATTACTTTGATTCGTTTCAGTTTTATTAAACAAGTTTCCATAGCTAAGTATGTGATTGGTTGACTATAACAGGCCCTTCGTTCATTACCATTATGTCTAATGTTGTGGGTTAGAAATCAAGCAGTTTTCTGGGAAGAATATTCAAGTTTTTAAAATTCGAAAAACACGAACAAAAATTCTCCAGCGCTAGTTGGTATTCTAATCTTACTAGTGTTTGCAATCAATTAGTCTACTCTGAACAATACAATACACACATACATATATTTATAATAGGTCATTATAAGCCTTCAGTCCGGATTAAGACCTAGCTTCTCACACCACTCATGTTGTGTGTGTGTTAATTTTTATACATGAGCTGCATTACCTACAGCTTAAAGTCATCAGATTTTTGAGAAACTTTCCGTGGCAATTTTATTTACTTTCAGAGTTTTTGTCAGAAATCTGCTGAGAAGCAGACGCCGAAGAAATATTTTTTCATATTTTTTTTTGGAGATGTCTGACCGGAGGTTTGAACCGTGGCCTCATGTCTAATAAGCCAACACCCTACTTACTAGATTATGGTGATCACAAAACAATACAATAAGCCTGTGAAAAATACTGAAACTTTGTTATTTCATTTTTGATTTCTTTAATCGCTTGCTAGTGTCCTATTCTATCATTCAGGATACCGGTCTAATTTCTCACAGCCCCTAGTTTAACGCCATCTACACAATAACATACGTACACACATAATTGGTCATTACAACCCTTCAGTCAGGATTACGACCTGGCTTCTCACACCACTTATGTTGTGTGTGTTAATTTTATACATGAGTGGTGAGACCTACAGTTTAAAGTCGACACCGAACGACAGATTTTTGAGAAACTCTTCATGGCAATTTTATTTACTCTCAGATTTTTTGCCAGAAATCTGCTGAGAGGCAGTCACCGAAGAAATATTTTTTTTATATTTTTCATTTAGGTGTCTGACCTGGTATTTGAACCGAGGCCTTACGTCTAATAAGCCGACACACTACCTACTAGACTACGGCGACTATCATCTTCTTAATGCAATTCTGTAAAGCTTCTTAATGGCAACTGGTTTGCTTTAAGATCTTTTGCCGGAAAAATGACGGGTGAAAGTTGGCAAACAAAAATTATTTTTTTTTTCAAAATATCACACTCTCCGTTAAGCTTAAGTGATCTTTTCTACAATAATAAATACTATGAACTCTTGCAAGTATTCAAAATTAATTTTAATTTTTATTTTTTTGACAATAAATGTTAGCTCTTTGTGTATGGAGATAAGCTTGTTAGTTTTGAGCCAACATAAGCTACCATTATTGACATTTTTTAAGCCACAAATCTATAATACACATATGCCATATTAATTGGGTTAATTTATGGGCATGGCTGCTTCAATATACAGATCCTTAACTGTTCTGGGATTAAAATAAAACAAAATACCATTCTTAGACGACTTGACAGAGTCAAACATTTAATTCTATAATAACAAGACAATTTAGTTTAAGCATAACAACAAACACGTGCCATTTAAACTTAAACTTCTAACAAAGAAACTTAACGTAGATTATTTGAAAAACAAAAACTATAACAGTGCTACTAACATCTAAAAATGACAATTTAATTGTCACTTCCTGCCGAAACTTACAATGACAAAAGGTTTTGAACCAAAAAAAAAAAAAAAAAAAATGCAGCGATAAACCTAAAAAAAGTGGACAGAAAATAGAAAAGAAATATACAAAAAATACACTCCAACAGAGCCCATTGAATTGACAGGCACTTGAATACTGGCTTAATGTCACTTTTCTGCAATAACAACAAAAACAAAAACAACATCAACAACGATATCTGAAATACAAAGTGTGAAGCCCACACTTGTCAAAAGATTACAAAAGTATTAAAAAAAGCAATAACAACAACAACAGCTATACAGTAGCACCTCAAAATCCCAAAAGTACTTCTCGTACTTCATAGTTAAGATAACGTGATATGAAAAACAAAATAAAACAAAAAAAAAAGGAAAGAAGTGATCATAGACAGGCAAACAAGCCAGAAGAGATCGAAATAAAAATGACCAAAACGTATAGGGAGGGGGCAAAAAACAAAAAATATTTATAGTGTCTCTATTATCATAATAAAGTGCGATAACACCCAATGGATTAGAGACGACGACATATTATTGAATATAGAAATGGGTTCGTATGGGATGACAAGGAATAAAATAAAAACAAACAGGCCAACCAGTAGGCAAAAGCTATAGGAAATAAGCAACTGAAGAAAAGAAAAAAAAGGGAAAAAAAGACAGAAAGCAAGAAAGACTTTGAAAATAAAATTGTCATAAATTACAAAACAATGACAAGTGCTATGAAAAGACATACAGAAGAGAAGAAAAAAACGTACAAAAGTTTTTTTTTTTTTGTTTTTATATACAGAAGAAAATGTGAAACAGAATTCAAAAACACAAAAACCCATACAAAAAGCAAACCAAACTACTGTAAAGTAAGTTTTTCTATGTTTTTGTTTTTGTTTTTGTTTTTCAAATAAACTACAATTGACATGTAGTGTTGCACCTTTTTGTTGCAATTCATTTCACAATACTTACGTTAATACGTATACATATGTATATATACATATTTTATACAGATGCTTCATCATCTATGGTACATATACACATGCTGCGATGTACAACTTTTGTTTCTTATAAAATAATCATTAAAATAATTTATTTGTTTTAATTATTAATTTACAATACAATTATAAATTATATGGGGTGCCCTGGTAGTCTAGTGGGTAGTGTGCGTGAGGGTCGTGGGTTCGATTCCCACCAGAGACTTGTCCGTGACACTACACCGAGCATATGGTCAAAGTTACTCAGCTCGTATATAATTAGAATATAATTTGTAATTGTATTGTAATAAATAAATAAATAAATAAATTAATAAATAAATTAATAAATAAATTAATAAATAAATTAATAAATAAATTAATAAATAAATTAATAAATAAATATAAATTAAATTACAATTTTAATTACAATAATAATTTATGGGTAACTTCAAACTAATGCTCGAAATCGAACTTACTGCTCTCACACTAATAGATTAGTACACTAACTACTAGTTTCCCAGGGCACTCAGCATTATCATTAACTTCTATTGGTAGAATATTTCAACTCAACAACGTTTAATATAATTTAATAACAAAAATGTGAAGTCGCCGTAGTCTAGTAGGTAGTGTATTGGCTTATTAGACCTCCTTATTTATGATTTGCTTTGTCTTTTCTAATGAATAAATCTTTTAAGCACAATATGCACCCTGGGGCTGGAGATTAATGAGTATGCCACAGCTCAGTTTTATTGGGATACTTTGTAAGGGTGTTACAAAGAATTGGTACCGCGCCCATGTGCTTGCAGATCTTTGAATAGGTGATATCACGTATTGTAAAACTGTAAATACCTTTCACTAGTTATTCTTTCGAAACGTAACCCAATTTACCAATAATAATGTCACCCGTAGGAGTCGCCGTAGTCTAGTAGGTAGTGTGTTGGCTTATTAGACCGTAAGACCACTGTTCAAACCTCAGGTCAGACATCTCGAATAAATTGAAATATGAAAAAATATTTTTTCGGCGACTTCCTCTCAGTAGATTTCTGGCAAAAACTAAATAAGATTGCCATGAAAAGTTTCTCAAAAATCTGTAATATAATAACAATAAACTGTAGGTCCCGCCACTCATGTATAAAATTAACACACACAACATGGGTGGTGTGAGAAACTACACTACAGTGGACAGCAAAAGCCTTAGTACTCCAATATATTTTGACAAAAAAAGTCCATTCAAACATAATAATCTTGCACAAAGTCCCGATATGACTTCAAGAGAGTATTTTGAAAGAACGGTTACGTAATCGCTAAACCTCAAACAAAAGTCAACCGAAAAACTTGCTCATGGTGCCACCAGAAAACATTAAACAAAACTTGTATATTCAATTACAAATGGGTTAAATGGAGGGCTTGACCTTAAGAGATATTCTACTAAATACAAGGAATACCACTTTCATATATTACGAATTTGTATTTTAAATTTACATAATGTTCTCCTTGGGGGTACCTATGAGTCATCTGAAACTTTTCTTATTTTTCTCTTGTTTTAAGAAAAACATTAAAAAAATTTTTGTTTTATAATGAAACAGAAATAAATTAATAAAATAAATATATAAACTATACAGTTTTATACAAACTTTTGGCTAAAATTAATGAAATTGCTAAACTACATATATTGCCGTACTTAGACTTTTGCTGTCCATTGTATATGGAATATAACATCATTAAAATGACCACCACAGCTTCCCTAGTTGAAGGGCATATGAAAAGTTCAACTTTACATGACTCTGGCGGCTAAATACGGCAAAATTTTACCAATTTCAAGGGTTATGTTGGCTTGTTCGCATACACCTACAACTTAAGAAAATCCCGCAAGAAAATGTTTAACGAGATTAAATCGTGCGATCTCGGTGGCCAATTCGTATTACCTCCATTAGAGATGACCAAACCGCTCGTGCCAAATATCAAATATGGCATAAGATACTTATATGGCATGCAGCAGAGTCCTCTTGAAACCATCAGCCACATCAACCAACTAAAGATACAGAAGTTGGTAATCGGTAAACTATTGTGTTCATCGTTGACATAAATGGCCTGGCCAATGTCATTCACAAAGAAATATGGATTGATGACGTCGATAGCCAAAAATCCACAGCAAACAGTAACATTTTCCTCATGAGTTTTGCAATCGTTCCACACATAGAAAGTAAAGAAAATTTGAGCTGTACGTAAAACTCGTAAAAAGAGCGCTACTAATAATTTTCCAAACGATTTCAATATTTTACATTAATTAATTTATTAAAAGTCAAATATGGTTAGATGTGGTCGTTCTGCTAGTCCTCCTCCAGCTATAAGAAGAGCTGCTCCAACACCATCTAATAATGTGCCAGCTCGCGTCGCCCCAGCACCCACACCGGCTCCTGTTCAAACAGCACCAAGTGCTGTAGGAGCTCCTCAGCAACCATCAATGTTTCAGCAAATGGCCGCAACTGCTGGTGGTGTTGCTGTAGGCTCTGCAGTTGGACATGCTGTTGGTCATGGATCTGACAAGGAAGTGGCTGCACCTGCTGCAGCTCCAACAGCCGCAGCAACTCAACAGTATGGAAACGTTACTCCTAATGAGCCACAAGGACCTTGCAGCTGGGAGATAAAACAGTTCTTGCAATGTGCTCAAGGGCAATCAGATTTGACACTTTGTGAAGGCTTCAATGAGGCTTTACGGCAGTGCAAAGTTCAACACCATTTACAATAATTTTCTCATTATTTAAATGAAGTATGCATTGTTCCTTTAGGCCAATATCAATGAAATTTTTTTTATTAATTTTAATTTGTTAAATATCCAATTTATTTATAGTAGTCGATATTTTGGTTTTAATAATGATAAAAAACCTCACATATTTGTTTTAATTTTGTATAATTTAATAAAAACCCTGGTGCCAACAGCGGTCTGGATAATTGTAAGAAATTAGCCAATATCCAATTCCAAAAATTTAAAAATAATTTAAACACGTCATGTTTTCCATCAAAAAGAAAGCAAACTTTAATCATAATACAGATCACTGTTGTCACTTTACAAATTAGACAATTTAGTTTGTTCTCATACATACATACATAACAAAATTGGTCATTACAATCCTTCAGTCAGGATTACACCCTAGTTTCTCACATCACTTATGTTGTGTGTGTTAATTTTATACATGAGTGGCGGGACCTACAGCTTAAAGTCGAGTCCGAACGTCATATTTTTGTGAAACTTTTCATGGCAATTTTTTATATATCCTCAGAGTTTTTGCCAGAAATCTGCTGAGAGAAAGTCGGCCAAGAAATACTTTTTTGTATTTCGTTTTGATTTCTGGCTTGACGTCTAATAAGCTAATACACTACCTACTAGACTACGGCGACTTTCAAATATTCTCATACCGTTTCAAGAAAAGGGCTTCATCACGTAGTTTTCCAACTACTCCGGAAGCCATTCAATGAACACACTCCTTTGTGTACGGTCGCCCATAATGATTTGGCATTAAAAACTAAATAAATTACAACTAATTTGATAGGTGTCCAGAGATGTTACTGCTGTCTTTGGCGCTATTGAACGAGAGTCTATTGAGATGGGTCTGGCAGTAAGTGACGAAGTATACGTTATCGATAAGTAATGACATGCGGATGGTTAGATCACAGATTAGGGCTGATAACTATACTTTCGATATAGTTAGTGAATTAGTTGACCTTGGCTACGCCGTTATCAGCAAAGATAATGTCAGTCTGGAGATCAAGCGTATGATCACTCTTGCCAACACGTGCTACTATGATCCCAATACGCAATTGATTAGTAGAGGCCTCTGTCGTACGACAAAACTAATACTCTACAAGACGCTCATTCTACCCCGCCTTCTTTATGGCGCAAAAGCATGGTCGATATTAAGAATCTATGTAGCAGACTTGAGAGTATTGGAGAGGAAAGTCCTACACAGGATCTTCGGAGCAGTGCCAGTTGGAGATGATTCCCACACCTCCAACAATTAGCTGTTTGAGGTCCTCAAAGACATGGACATTGCGCAGCGTATTAACATCCAGTGACTGTGCTGGCTCGGCTGTATTGTTCGGATGGAAGGGCATTCTCCGGCGATACGGGTATTTGATGCAGGGATTAATAGATGGCGGCAAAGAGGGCGACCTTGTCTGCGTTGGATGGACCAAATCGAAGAAGACATTTCATCGATTAGTGTGACCAACTGACGAAGACGCGCAAGAAGCAGGATGCGTTGAATCTGTTAATCGGATTGTTAATAGCCAATTAATAAAAACAGCAATTTGATAGGTTTAGATTCAACAGGATAACCGTTATCAGTTGTGAATTTAATTATAAAAGGGATAACGTCAGAATAAAACATTGCTTGCAATTTTATCTTGCTTCCTCCACATCGTCCATCTTCTTTTTTTAGTTCTTGGCATTTTTCAATTTTACTAATCAAGTTCTTGTAGCAAAGTTTTAATAAGAAAATCTGTTGCTAGCAAATCAACGTTCGCTTTTTGCGAGCAATTGCATTACTCTGATTTTTTGGTCAAACGTATGGTTCCGTTCCGTACAAATTATTCTAAAGAGAGACATAGGATGGGACTTAGCGTCCGCAGTATAGTTACTAGAAATCAGTTACAAAGCTTTGGTTCACAAAAATCGTTAAATCCTTAGAAATATTTCTCTAAAATCTGTATATAAGTATTCGCCTAAGCATCTAATGGTTGGCCATTTCACTTGCATTTATATTGTATGTATTGAGGGTAACGTAAATCAAATAAACTGAAATACAATAAACAAACTAAACCGATTTGAACAGCCAACTGCAATACCTGCAGCATCATCATCATTATCAAACGTAACAGCAAAACGCTAAACGCTTTACTCTATAAAAACACAACCGTAATTACATTTCAAAATATTGTCTCGTACAGGACCCATGGAGTAGGTTACTTTGCACAGTCTATTGATGATGTTTTAAGTTTTCAACTTCCTTCGTTTCCTCTTTGTCAACGGAGTCACATTTACAGCATGGCACGGCACAGCACAGCACGGCACATGCTGTTTCTTTCATTTTCTGCTGTGTTGCAGTGTTGTGCTGAGCAGTGTATCTGCAAATAAACAAACGCTAATCATTACGTTATTTCGCTTTTAAACAATTTTAAATGAAAATTCAAAAGACGAAATAAAAGAAAAAATAAATCGAAGAAATGTTGGCGCGGCTTTTGCCTTGTTTGGCTTTTTGCTGGCGACAAGTGTAAAACGACAGCTCAGCTTGTTGTTTGCTTTGTTGAGGTCTGTTTTAATAGTTTTTTGTTGTTGTGTTTTTTACTTCATTGATATTAGCTTTCGAATCTGCAACAGCATTCTCTCTTTTGCTCCTTTGGTTACTTTTCTTTTTAACAATTGTAAGCTTTTTACTTTTCACTATTATTTGGCCGTTGAACAAGTGACAGAGTTGCCTAGTAATTCCTAAATTTTTGTGAGTTTAATACCACGTTTCCCATAAAACTAAAAAAAAATTGATTTCGAAAGACTAGTTACAAGTGTTACGAGCGCCGTTACATACATATACATAACCCTTCAGCCAGGATTACGACCTAGCTTCTCACACCACCCACGTTGTATGTATTAATTTTATACATGAGTGACGGGACCTACAGTTTAAAGTCGACTCCAAACGACAAATTTTTGAGAAAATTTTCATGACAATTTTATTTACTCTCAGAGTTTTTGCCAGAAATCTACTGAGAGGAAGTCGCCGAAGAAATATTTGTTTTCATATTTCATTTTGTTCGAGATGTTTGACATGGGGTTTGAACCGTGGCCTTACGGTCTAATAAGGCAACACACTACCTACTAGACTACGGCGACTTCTACGAGTGCCATTATTATTGGTAAATTGGGTTACGTTTTGAAAGAATAACTAGTAAAAGGCATTTAAAATTTTACAATATGTGAGATCAACTATTCAGAGGCCTGCAAGCACTTACATGGGGCCACTAACCATTCTTTGTAACACCCTTACAAAGTATCTCAATAAAACTAAGCTGTGGCATAATCCTTAATCTCCAACCCAAATGATAAATAAGGAAAAAGGAAAAGACAAGTTTGTTGAGCTGTGAGGGGAAGTGTGCCTTGATAATAGGCTGCAATAAATAGCATACAAATGTAATACCTTACAAAACCATATCAAAGTACTGTCCATCGTACTGAGAAGAAATATTAATACACTAATGCTTAAGAAGAGTGCTTAAATTCCAATGTACACTGATACCAGGCTATAAAACTTGATGCTTAATAGGGAGAATGAAATTATCTTGCTTGTGATGACATTTTAAAACAAGGATTTCTTATCCACATAAGATATTGTTAGAAAACGGAAATGGTGTTACATCTTTTAACGCTAAAGTAATAAACAAAATCTACAAAATATACAAAAAAATGGACTTGTTTACATGATCGACATGTAAACAAAAATATAGCAACAACATCAGTATAAAAAAGGTGATAAACAAGTAAACAAACAGGCAACAACAACACTGCAAGGACCAACGTAAACAAAATACACAAACAACAATAACGTGAACAACATGTTCAGATTTATAGAGATTTCGCGAAGGCAAAGTCATTCTCCTTTAAGAGTATTCATCAGACTGTTTACCCTGCGATATAAAAGGCAAGACAAAGCAGGCAACGGAGTCAGATACGATTCAGTCAGTCTTGTGTGAAGTTCCGTCGCGTGTGGAGAGAATAATCGCGGTTTGAAGATCTCCGTTATAAAGATCTATTGGACAACATTTATTGTTTACGCCAAAGAGTGAAAATAAGAATAACTAATAAAGCAATTGTTGTTGTCTACATCAAGCTGTGAACAGTGGCACACAGAATTGTGCGAACAATAAAGAATTTAATTAAAACCTAACATAAATTAATTTGTATTTGCAATCTAGGAGCTCATATTTTAAACGTTTTTAAAAACGTAAAAACGTAACAATATTAATACAGCTTTCGATTCGCATTCATTGGCTTTTGCGCAGATACGATTACTTTAGAATATTCACAATCATCCTCACTCTCTGACTGTGGGCTACATAATGACTAAATCAATACAAAACATTCTTCGAATTTTCTACAACTGATTTCTACAACTGTTTTTAACAACAGTCGGTAGTCGTCAGTAAGCTGCGACCAAATTATCAAAGCTGGCAAAAGTAAATTAATAATTGATTGCAATGCATTGACTTTAAGATCACCGAAATTCAACGATTTCTTGGAATTTTAGAGAACAGAGATGATTGCCACTTTTAAAATCCCTGCAAACCCTATATTTCCGTTACTTTTATATGTAGTGCCAATGCGTTATAATTGTGAAAACATATATAATTTTGTATTCGCCGTAGTCCATTAGGTAGTATGTTGGCTTATTAGACGTGAGGTCAAACAGGTCAAACATCTACAAGCAGATTTCTTGCAAAAACTCTGAGAGTGAATAAAATTGCTATGAAAAAATGTTTAAAAATCTAGGTAGGTCACACCACTCGCCTATAAAATGAATAAACACGCCATAAGTGGTGTGAGAAACTAGGTCGTAATCCTTGCCGAAGGGCTGCAAAGACCATTTATGTATACATATGGGCAATTTCGTGTCAAGTGACCCAATTTTTATAATCGATGTCTTCCGAGATGGATGCACCAAGGTTAGTACTATTGCATAGTAGCCCAGACACAAATTTTCAGCTCTATCAGTCAAGAACTGCCGGAGTTAGAGGGGGTCAAAGTTGGACATTTTTGTCATACAGGGTTTTTTTAAAATGTGTGTAACTTTTCACCTAATCGGAAGACATCGATTTTAAAAATTGGGTCACTTGACACGAAATTGCTGACATCGCTTGCAAACTTCGAAGTAAGTCAAGAAAGTGTATTTAACGTGTCGATTATTCAAAGAGCCTTCATGAAATTTGAAAAAAAAAACTAACAGGTTATGGACCGTATAACTCCTGTGCATTAACGTACTAGTCGGTCTCTTGAAAGCATTGCTACTGTAAACACAAAAATTCAATTCCTTAACGTTCTCAACACCTTCAAATTTCACGAAACGCAATGCTGCGAATTTTGACAAAAGACCTCCTGCTTCATGAGTATATAATTTAGCTTATTCAGTACATTAAGCCATGGAAAGCGACGATAACTCGAATAATAGGTGATGGAGCAATGTGGTGCTAATTTTTCGGAAAAGTCGCATTTTCCGTTGAAGTTCCCTTCCACTTGAACGGTTAAGTGATTACACAAAATTATATCGAATTTGGTCCTGAGGAAACTCTCATGCAATCCCTAAGAAACAAATGCATTCACAACGGCAAACTGTTTGGTGTGGATTGTAGTCGGGCGACGTATTTAAGCTTTTTTTTGCTGAAGATGATGTCCAGATTGCAGTGATTGTGAACGAATCTCAGACGTCTCCAATAAAGCCAAACCAGAACAAAAATACTTCTTCGTCTACTTCCCTCACCAGATTTTTGGCAAAAACTCTGTACATACATACATACATAATTGGTAATTACAACCCTTCAGTCAGGATTACGACCTAGCTTCTCAAAAACTATGTGAGTAAACATAAATGCCATGGAAAAGTTAATAAAAATCTGCCGTTCGGAGTCAATTTTAAACTGTAGGTTACACAACGTTAGTGTTGCGAGAAGCTAGGACGTAATCCTGACCGAAGGATTGTAATGACAAATTATATCCCGTATTCGATTCAGGAACATAATAACGTAGTCCCGGTTGCCTCAACAGGATGACATGGGGATGAATGACTTGTGCTTACAGCAAGACGTGCCGTTTCATTCAATAAGGCAACGATTACCAAAAAAATTTTATTTAAAAAAAATTTTGATATTAACTGGCTTGCAAGATCATGCAATTTAACGCTGTGATATTTTTCTAGTTTTAAAATAAACCAACAACAATTCCTAAGGTCAAGTCCGAGATGCAACGAGTTATCAATGGGATGCAGCAACATCTCAGTGAAAAAGACATGGAAAATTAAATGAAAAGAGCAATGGCCCGCCATCAGAGCCGTGACCATTTTTTGATGGATGTTTTATTCAAATGAAAAAATTGTATTATTACAGTGACTCCCTGTATATTGAGCATCTACTCCTCTATGCACTCTGACACTCACTGAGTTAGCCTTTACAACCCTTTGGTTAGGATTACAAGGTACCTTTCCACGCCACCTATGTTATGTGTGTTAATCGCACCCATGAGTAGCGGGTCCAAGCATTTAACGTCGATTCCAAACGACCGATTAGAGAAGCTTGTTCATGATAATTATTTACCCTCAGGGATTTTGCCATTTTCGAGATTTCAGAGCCAACACACTAACTTCTAGAATATATAGCGACTTCATGCACTTTATGCAGACACTGATCATCTAGGTTTCGAAAACTGTGTTAAAAACAATATTTTCGGTTTGGCAACTCTAAACAGCGGTCAGCAAGTCAAATAGCACAAAACAAAAAAAAACATGAATTCAGACAGTCAGTCATGCAACAAAACAGCATGATTTTATGTGTAACATTGTACGACAAGAGGAACGATATGTTGATCTTTATGCAAGTGTTGCCGCCATCAAACATGATTTGATGTCATCTTCATTTCATTTATTATGGTCATCCATTGCATAGAAAATGATGTGTGTATGTTTCTTTTTGCTTTGTTTCGTTTCTCCATTTTTGCTAGATTTGGCATATTTTTCATAATTGTTTTGTATAATTTTTTTCGTTTGTTTCTTTCCATTTTATTTGATAACCTCTATAGAAAAATAAGTTATTGTTATGCATTTCAAGAGACAGAGAGAGATTTAAGCATTTCATAAAAATGTGCCTGCCAGCCTAGCCGGCCTGCCTGACTATTTATTTGACCGCTAGTTTGCTCGTGTGACTAACCGTCTGTCATGTAACGAAATCTTTAGCATCAATTTTGTCGTTTTGTTTTTTTTTCTCTTCATATTCCCTGTTTTGTTGAGGATGGCATCAAACAATCTATGCAGAGCAATTGCTTTCATACATTATTCATGATTAGTTTTGCTGTTATACCAACAGGCCTGGATGCCTGCCTGCCTGCCATCCAGCCAACTAAGCAGCGCACAGTAACCGTTTTACATTAAGGCAATACTGGAATTTTAAGTGATTTTTAATTCAGTGATGATTGATGTGCTTATGGCCTTTTATTGACATTCAACTAAATTATAGAAAATCATTTCTTCTCATCCCTCCTCTCTCTACTCTCTTTGGCGTTGGTTCTTGCAAACCAGATATTCATTTTTTCGAATTTTCTGTGTGTGATTTCATGTATTATTGGTTGCTCGCATTGCAACACAGAAATAAAGTAAAGTTAAGTGAAACCTTATAGAATTCATGTTCTATCACACCTATTGTGTCACTTTATTTATATTTGGTCAGTACACAAATTCCAATCATGGTTGAACTTGATTATTATCATTGAAAACACAGTCTATGGACGATGGCCATACAATTTTATGTGATGCAGCCATGGAATATGTTTCACATCAAGATTTCAGTTTAATGTCTATATCGCTTTCAACGCAAACAAAACAACAAATAAAAAATAAAAATAAAACAACAAAAAATAGAAGAAAAAAATGGAATCGAAATAGTTTTCTATTTATGCAACTGTTTCTGTTGCTGTTTCTCTTGCCATTGTAAATACATTTGGTGCACATGGCACAGGCATTGTTAAGATAAAAAGATTGAATGTTAAAACGATAAAAATGGTTAAAAATTGATTCAAATGTAAACGATATACCCACAAGCCATATTTACAGAATTTCATTATGTGCTTCCGTTTTTTGGGCATCGATTTCTGAATGAATTTCAAGATAAAAAATGTTGTACGACAAATAGATGGAGAGAAATGATTTTTTTAGTTAAGCTATATGGAATCGGTCCAATTTATAAACGTAATGCGATAATCAAAGATAACCGTCAAACTATTTAAATGCTCTGGAGACCTACCAACAACATTGTTCTCATAGGAATATGGACCAATGACACCGCTTATGCAGAATCTATACCAAACAAAGAGTTTTTTGAAATGCAGTGGACGCTCTTGGATCTCATCACAAATTTACTTTATTCACATACATATTCATCTAGAAGTGGTCCTCATTGTCGAAATATAAGACTATCTTACTTACTTAATTGGGATTAACACTTAACATTGACTCCTTTCCAGGGGCTACTGCCTTGCGCACAACAGAACTTACTGAACTTGGTTTTACCAACGCCGATAAGGTCATTCTTTACGCCGACGACCACTAATACATACATTGTTGGTCACTACAACCCTTTAGTCAGGATTACCACCTAGCTTCTCACACCGCTTATGTTGTGTGCGTTAATTTTATACATGAGTGTAGGGACCTACAATTTAAAGTCGACCCTGAATGACAGATTTTTGAGAAACTTTTCATGGCAATTTTATTTGCTCTCAGATTTTTTTGCCAGAAATCTGTTGAGAGTTAGTCGCCAAAGAAATATTTTTTCATATTTCGTGTTTTGGAGAGGTCTTACATGGGGTTTGAATCTTGCCCTCACGTCTAATAAGTTAACACACTACCTACAAGACTATGGAGACTACATACCTTTTCATTCAGAAATGGTCCCCATCGTCGAACTATAGGACTTTCTTACTTACTTAATAAACTTAATACCTAAACTTGGTGCTACCAACGCCGACGAGTTTGTCCTCTACGTCGACTTAATGTAATGGCAGCGTAACTTCCTCTGTCATACGAACGACATGGCAGAGCTATTGCAGCTTCTTGATGTTAATACGTTACACAACGTTAATATCATTAACCCTGGACGGTTACTCTTCATTTTTGTACATTAAGGTCACTCTTCGTTAAATCGACGAACACTTTAACTTTAATTGGTTACTGTTCGTCGAATCGACGAAGCTCATTTACTCTTTATCATACAATTCTTTTATGTTTGATCAAATTTCGCTCTTTTTATCAACAATGTTGGTTGATAACGAAAGCTTGTAGTGAGTAAGCGTACCCTGGCCACCCATTTTATTAATCGTGGATGGTTATATTTGTACAGAAGGTTACTCTTCGTTGAATCAACGAACAAAAAAAATTTTTTTTTCGGCTACTGACTGCAAGTTTTCATTATAAACTAACGTTGTTGAAAAAAAGAACGAAATTTGATCAAACATAAAAGAGTTATATGATAAAGAGTAAATGCAACCGTCCAGGGTTAATTACACGCTTGATCTATAGACTGACAACATTTTTGTTGGTATCGGCTGTGCCAAGATAAATAAATTCACAAACAACGTCGTGTTAATTATTAACAGTCATAATCTGGGATCCTGAACGCCGCTTGTCAACAACATATATCACGTTTTGCTCTGATTTACTGCCAGACCCATCTTGTCCAATAGCGCGAAAGGCAGCAGTACCCACTCGCCTAGTAAACCAAATGATGTCGATGTCAAGCAACTCGTACACTTTTTGGCATTGCGATGAACACCCACCTTCTGCAGAAAGCTCACCATGACGAAGTTAATGAAGTAGCAGGATCGTGTTCTCTAAAACCTCCCTCGGTGTCACAGGGTGCGTACAGGTCTTTTTTTACCATCATGTCGTTCGTAAAAATTCGTATACGATAGGGAGAAAGCTTTTACCGCTGCAGCTGGAGCATATCATGGAGTTTCCCTTTTTGAGGACAGGACTGAGTTTTTAATATTTGGGCATACTTTAGTTTAGCCATATCCATAAATAACAAGCCATGCAGCCAGGGTATTATGGCCAAAAGCCCAGCTGTTCCTAAGTTGCTGACTCGCGACTTTTACCTCGTCACCAATGATTGTGTTCGCAACATCATCTTCTCTAAACGCGGAATCAGTGTCGCCATCGCCAAGTAGCGAGGTTGCCTACATAACCTCAGGATCCCTCACGAATCCGTAACCAAGTTTCCATTTTCATTCGTGCAAGAATATGGCCCGGACTTGAAACCTTAGGTTAGACGCTTAACATTTTTATAAAAATTTTTAACATCATACCTACACCAGCCCAACTCGAGTTCCCCTTTCCTTGCCTTTCTTGTATGCGGCAATTTTCTATGCAGCAGCCTCGTAACACTCTTCATCGTTTCATGGGTTTTGTTAGAGTGACCGCTCGAATTGGAGATGTAAATCGACAGTCCTCCAACGCCGTTGAGATTAGATGAGGGTTTGTGTTTATATTTGCATTGGATTACATATTTTCCTCTATGAGATTGGACTGCTTCTGTACGCATTACTGGTCAAACTGGCTGCTGATAATATGCAATCCATGGCAGGTTACGAGGAGGCTGCTTGTCAACTTAAGTTCAGTACGAGAACAATCATTCTGAAGGTCGCCCTCCTAAACCATACCGGCGTGGTGGACGACGATAAATGCAGAACATGTTCAGAGGACATGTAAACAATGGAACACTTTTTTCCAGCTTTTGTAAAAGCGTAATTGCAGGGAAGCATAGTACATCACATTACATTTCTGCGACTTCCTCTCAGCATATTTCTGGCAAAAACTCCGAGAGCAAATAAAATTGCCATGAAAAGTTTCTCAAAAATCTGTCGTCCGGAGTCGACTTTAAACTGTAGGTCCTGCCACTCATGTATAAACTTAACACACACAACATAAGTGGTGTGAGAAGCTACATATGTCATGATCCTGACTGAAGGGTTGTTATGAATAATTAGACATGGACCATTCGAATAAAATTCGTTAATAAATATTGCGTATGATTTAGCTTTTAAAGTTTTAACAATACGCCGAGAGTACACATGCTTTATCCATTTGCACATATACCGGTTTCTAATAATAAAAATAATTTCATGAATCTTGAACTCAGAATTGTTCACCAACGCAAAAGTAAAAAATCAAATGCAACTCTTTAACTATTTGATGCCACAATTGCAAAAAAAAAAAACAAAAAACACACTTGACTTGATCAGTGGAAATTGTGGCACGCGTTAACAAAACAACGGCAGCACTATAGAAAGTCAAAGAAACAATAAACCAAAGTATTGGCTATAAGGCAGCAGACTTCGACATTTGGTCATCAGCAACAACAAACAGCATTTTTATGATTAAATATTGTGTACAGGGAAGAGGTATTGAAGCAGAAATAAAAGACCTTTCAACACAATACATCACAAGGAACTTTAAACTCAAATTCATGGAAGAAACAATTTCAGCAAATTATTGGGTGTAAAAATAAAAAAAGAGTTGTACAATACAATGAGAATTTATGTGTAATTATTATGAGCAAAATGTCAAAGACCATATTTTCCGTGGAGTGTAACAGACTAGACCAGCCATTTGGTTGGAATCGAAACCAAGTCCTTTATACTAATAGATTAGCACTAGTTGGTGCATTTAAATATTTTAAATATTTTAACTGTAAAGTGGAAAGCTTTAATAAAGTGTGTTTGAGGAAATAATAGGTACATGACATTAAACTTTGTGTATTCAGCCCTTAGTGATTGCATTGACCGGGAAGTTCTTTCAAACAACGGGTAATATTTTTAAAAGTTTAGCTTTTGAATATTGAAATGAATTTCTAAAAAATAGTCTCGCGTAAATGTTGCTATGAGGTCGCCGTGGTCTAGTAGGTAGTGTTTTGGCTTATTAGACGTGTGGCCTCTGTTCAAATCCCAGGTCAGGCATCTCCAGCTAAAGGAAATATGAAAAAATATTACTTCGGTGACTTCCTCTCAGCAGTTTTTTCTGGCAAAAACTCTGAGAGTAAATAAAATTGCCATGAAAAAGTTTCTCAAAAATTTGTCGTTCGGAATCGACTTTAGGTCCCGCCACTCATGTATAAAATTGACACACACAACATGAATTGTGTGAGAAGCTAGGTCGCAATCCTGACTGAAGGGTTGTAATGGCCAATTATATATGTATGTATGTACAATTATCTCCAAATCTAAAGTGAAGCAACAGTTCATGGTGTTTACAGAAAACTTCAGCTGCAGTATCTCCATTCTGAAGTCAGAATTTTATTCAGTTCGCTATAGAGAATAAGGATCTCCCATCCACATAGAAACATCGTAAGAATTCACTGAAACAAAGGGATTTAAGATAGATGCACGAAAATGCCTCAGCTGTATACCATAAGTTTAGCTTTTAAATCGTCGTTAAAGTGCTGAAAAGGCTGGGCAATGTCATGAGCAACTATTGGCAAATTTCTGTTGTCTCCTTCTTCTTGAGATCTGCTAAGTATAGATGAGCATTGATAGTAGCTCATAACAATTTTAGCAAAAAAAAAATGCAAGAATTTATTTTAACCACCAATATTGTTCAATAGACTGAAAAATACAAACGAAAATATTAAAAAAGAAATAAAAAATAAAGCGTGCACTGTGGTCAATAGTTTTATTATCATAAGAAATGAACCAAAAAAAGAAAAGAAACAAAAAAGAAAAGAAAACTTCAAACACATAATAAAACCATTCACAGAAGGTATCTTTTGCTCAAGGAGTGGTTATAAAGGTTAAAATCTTCTCGCACACACTCACATAAACACATAGAAAACATGATATAAAAACGATTGATTTTTTTTTTTGTAACTCTTTTGATGACCCAATTTCAAGAAAAATTTTCTCAAATTTCTTTCAGGCTGCAACAATTTTTGTGACCACAAAATTCATTAATTTTTATTTTTCTTTTTTTTTTTGGTCCAACAACAAAATCAAGTGCATTTTGAACTTGTTTTTCTTTCATCATCTCGAAAATTTTTGTTTGCTATTAAAGGCGTCACTTCTTCTCTTTTTGGTTGTTGTTATTGTTGTTTTTGTTGGTCGACTTTTCCGTTTTGGTCATTATAATTTTATTAAATATATTTCCTTTTGTAAGTTATAGGCACGTTTGTGTAAGTGTGTAGATTTAATTTACTTTAAAGGTCAAAAGGTTTTACGTTTAGTTCATAAGAAAAGTGAAAGATGAAATGTTTTGCGTTTAATAAAATTGTACAGAAAAAATATAGTTTTTACTATTTGAAGTCATTGAATCTGATTTCATAGTTGTAGGAGTACATTTTTATTTTTAAATATGATAGGAATTTAATGTGAAAAGGGAAAACTGAATCAGTGTAATGGTTACTTCTGGTTATGCCACTTAGCCTCTTAATGTCCGCATGCTATAGATCATTACGAACATTTGCATGCCAGATGTCGTATTAGCCTAGTAGGTAGTAAGTTGCCTTATTAGATGCGAGGCCATGCTTCAAGCGCCAGGTCAAACATCTCTAACAAAACGAAACATGAAAAAATATTTCTTCGGTGACTTTTTCTCAACAGGTTTCTGGCAAAAACTCAGTGAGTAAATAAAAATGATAAAAAACAATATCAATTACTAGACAATTATTCGACAAGTCTTTATAACGCAGATCTTCAAATCACGATTATTCTTTTCAAATATACCTCGTCTTCACACACGACTGACTGAACTTCACTAACTCAGTCGCCTGATTTGGCTTCCCTTTTATATGGAAACGTAAACGGTCTGATGAATGTTCTTGAAGGCGAACGTTCATGACTTCGACTTATTGAAATCTTTATAAATGCAAACATCGTTGTTTACGTTTATGCTTGTAGCGTTTGTTGTTGTATTTTTGTTTATTTGTTTACCATATTTTTATACTGGTGTTTGTTGTTATACTAAGCAGTATGATAATTTGTAAACAGCATTGTTATATTACGAAGACGCCGTAGACGTAAAGCCAGGATTCGAGCCCCAGGCCAGACATCAAAACCAAATACAAAAAGTATTTCTTCGGCGAATTCGTCTCAGCAGATTTCTAGCAAAAACTCTGGGAATAAATAAAATTGCCATGAAAAGTGTCTCTAAAAATCTGTCATTTGGAGTCGACTTTAAACTGTAGGTCCCGCCACTCATGTATAAAATCAACACACACAACATAAGTGGTGTGAGCAACTAGGTCGTAATCGTGATTGAAGGGTTGTAATGACCAATTATGTATGTACATGTGTGTATTGTTTTATTTTTTTAGTTTTTGTTTATAATTTTAATGTTAAGTAAAGTAAACGCAAAACACCAGTATCTAGATTTTTAATTTTCGTAACAATATTTTGATAAAAATGCTTACCATTGGCAAATGAGCCAAAGAAGCTACAATTCCCATGAAAACGATTAGATTTCCTACAATCCAGTTGCCCTAAAAACATTGTAAATGATATAGTGTATTACATACATACATAATTGGCCACTACAACCCTTCAGTCAGGATTACGATCTAGCTTCTCACACCAACCATGATGTTTTGTGTTAATTTTATACATGAGTGATGGGCCCTACAGTTTAAAGTCAACTCCGAACGACAAATTTTATAGAAACTTTTCATAACAGTCGCATTTACTCTCAGAGTTTTTGCCAGAAATCTACTGCGTGGAAGTCGCCGAAGAAATATTTTTTCATATTTTCATTTTGTTCGAGATTTCTGACTTGGGTTATACTGTATTCCTAACGTTAATTATCTGCCTCTAGTTTATGATAAGGACTCAAGTGTTTTCCACCGAAATATATTACCAGGTCCCAAGTACATGTTCTGGTAATGAATTTCCATCATCATAAAATCCACACTTCGTGCTTAAAGCGCTCTCTATTCTGCACAAATTTTCTTTGAGTCTATAGTGCTCGGTCACCAGGCCGCTTATAGCTCTCAGGCTAAACAACAGCTCAAATCACTTAGCACTGCCCAACTGACCTTACCTTTACTTTTTACGCGTCTTGACTAGGTAGAAAAATATTTTCTGCGCCTTCTTCCTGGCTTCTTCAGCTTCAGATATTGTTTCTTTATTGCCTCACGCAAACGGTGGTCATTTGGCTGTAATTTATAGGCACATAAGCCAGGACTATGCGCTACAGCAGTAATATACTCTTCACTGTGCATATGTCTTTTTCCTGTTAATCATTTTGAATCATTGGGAAAATGACCAACAACTGTACAGATGGATAGCTTACATGGTCGATTGTATTGACCTTAAAATGGACAAAGTGCTGTTTGAATATTTGAATCATTTTATTGCTTTCCAAGTAAACTTCCACAATTCGGTAGCTTAATGATTTTCCAAACCACACTAATCAGCATTGTAAACACAGTTTGTTATCCTCAGCCGTCTACAGTGTTCATAAATAACACGAAAAAAATTTACTAATTTGTTCTTGTGACGAATTTCATGCAGAGTTAATTAATTATTTTTTATTACGCTTTCGACATTAAAGTTTATAAAAAGTTACATAATAAAGCAATAAAATTATTTGTTTATAGCAATAAATTATTTCTTAAAAGAAAAAGAACATAAAACTGAAATCTGACATTAATTTTTGTGTATTGACAAAATACATCGACGGTAATAAAGTTTTCATCGAATAATTGAAACAAAAAAGACAGACAACCACATTTAAAAATTATTTCTCTATAATCAAAGGTTTTTTCTCAATAAAGGGTGTGCTTAAAATATAACGGGTGATTTTTTTAACTATTATCTTTTTGGCAACACTGGTTTAAAAAGCTCACACTCGTTTCGTGTTTTGTTTCACTGTCAATGTCATCTTCAGTTTGGTCTATAATTAAACCATAAATCGTCTTACAAATGAACAACGCTTGCAAATCATTGCAAATTTATTATCAAACTGCGTCCTCTGTTAAGAAAGTTCATCGCGCGCTTCTTCCATTTTATGGTCAGTTTAATCGACCCACTGAAGCGGCTATTCGGGCTATTGTGACTAAATTTCGCACCAAATTTACATTGCTGGACATTGAACAACCAACACGTTTACGTAGAGTGCGAACTGAGGAAAATATCGCAGCTGTATCGGCCAGTGTTAATGATGGCCATCAATTATCGATTCGTAGCCGTTCGCAGCAATTGGGCCTCTGTTACTCAACAACGTGGAAAATTTTGCGGAAGGATTTAGGTGTGAAGCCTTTTAAAATACAGCTGGTGCAAGAATTAAAGCCGAACGACCTACCGCAATGCAGAATTTTTGGTGAATGGGCTCTTGGAAAGTTGGCCGAAGATCCACTTCTTTATCGAAAAATTGTGTTCAGCGACGAAGCTCATTTTTAACTCAATGGATACGTAAATAAGCAGAATTGTCGATTTTGGAGTGAAGATCAGCCAATAGCATTGCAAAAGCTACCAATGCAAGCAAAAAAAGTCACAGTTTGGTGCGGTTTATGGGCTGGTGGCATCATTGGACCGTACTTCTTCAAAGATGCTGCGAATCGTAACGTAACTGTGAATGGTGAGCGCCACCGTGAGATGATATTTAACTTTTTTTGCCCAAAATGCAAGAGCTTGACTCGCATGACATGTGGTTTCAACAAGATGGTGCCACATGCCACACAGCACGCATAACAATGGACTTATTGAGAGGCGAGTTCGGTGAACATTTTATTTCACGTTCGGGACCGGTCAATTGGCCGCCTAGATCGTGCGATTTAACGCCTTTAGACTATTTTTTGTGAGGCTATGTTAAAGCCCATGTCTATACAGACAAGCCCGCTTCAATTGACACATTGGAAGACAACATTGAAGCATTTATTCGAGAGGTACCGGCCGAAATGTTGGAAAGAGTATGCCAAAATTGGACTAAGCGGATGTACCATTTGACGCTCAGTCGCGGTCAACATTTGCATGAAATAATCTTCAAACATTAAATTATATGGACCGTACTATCGATTCAAATAAAGATTTCATATATTTTTCTGAATTTTATGTTTTTTTTTTGAAAAATTTTCCTATAGCTCTTAAAAAATCACCCATTATTATACATCACACTGGTGATGAAAACTAAAGCAAGTAATGCAGTAGCATTGTAAACAGTACAATACATAGAGGTAAACATATAGTTTCAACAGGATTGCGCTACATGCCACACAACTCATGCCTGCGTAAGCTATTTCAGAGCATATCCATTCCATGTGATGGTGATGTGAGCTGGCCATCAAAATAATGACATTTGACCCTATTAGACTTTCCCTTCTCTGTTAGACTTTGTCTGTCCTCAAAGACAACATAATTCAGGCCATCGCTCAAATTCAGCTTGATTTATGCATCAGAGTCATGGAAAATATGACATTTCGGATGTTCTCCACCTAGAGAAGCCACTACGGACATCTGAACGATATTATATTCCACATATAGTGGCATCAATAGGTTCTTCAAATGAAAATTTCGGTGATAACAGTTTGTCTTATTGAAATATAAAGATAGAAAGCGCTTTAAAAAAACCCTATGCTTTGTAAACACATACAAAATTGATCACTACAACCCTTCAGTCAGAATTACGACCTAGCGGGTACAAAAAACTTGTTTATCATGGTGCGATAGGTTGGGACGGCCCAACCATTACTTTCAATGGAGACCGTAATGGTTGGGCCGTCCTCATTTTCAAAGAAATATGGTCATTGGCCTCCGCTCTACAAACCGCTCCAAACAGTCAGTAGTAATGGGTGCATTGGCTTCTGCACGACCACGTTGTGTGTGTTAATTTTATACGTGAGTGGCTAAGCCTACAATTTAAAGTTGATTCCGAACAACAGATTTTTGAGAAACTTTTCCTGGCAATTTTATTTACTATCAGAGTTTTTGCCAGAAATCTGTTGAGAGGATGTCACCGAAGAAATATTTCTTCATATTTCGATTCATAGGAGATGTATGACCTGGGATATGAACCGCGGCCTCACGGCTAATAAGCCAACACACTATCCACTGGACAATGCCGTCTACATCTTGGTTAATTTAGGCGTGCTGGCCGGTTTTAAGAAATCGATAGCTGTTGTTGCTTTGTAGTTTCTTCCGATAAAGCAAACTGCAGAGTAGGTCTCTGTTGATGCTACTGCCACTCTGTTTATTTGATAATATGTCAATCATATTATAAAGATGTCTCACATTGTTTGCATGTAAAAATTACATTTCATTATAACACTTGTCACTATTTTCCATGGCCAATAGGAACTGTGATTTATTTTCCCATTTAATCACTTTCAAAAATTTTAATTAAAAAATAAGTACGAAAACTCGCGACTTCAGTCAGCAACATTAAAATTCCTGTTGTTTATTACGTGAAATTTCAATTACGGCCAAAATAAATTTTTCCACTAAATTACCAAATCGTTTGACTTGTTTTATGTTGCCAAACACTGGAAATGTTCAAATTTAAATACAAAACAATTCAGTGCATCACCACTGCCAAACACGCAAATATATGGTAAGCAAATCAACATCCATAAACTATTTTACGTTGATGCCGAAATAGGAAGACACATCTTTGTCAGCCATTTAATGAAAACAACAGAAATATAGGGTGGGAAATTGAAAAGTTTAAAAATTCAATAAAAACAAAAACGGTTTGAAATTTTGCCAAATTATTTTTTTTTGTTGTGAAGAAAATTTGTTCCGGTTAGAAATGGAATATTACATACATACATACATAATTGGTCATTACAACCCTTTCATCAGGATTACGACTTAGTTTCTCACACCATTTATGTTGTGTGCATTAATTTTTATACAGTTTAAAGTCGACTACGAACGACAGATTTTTGAGAAACTTTTCATAGGAATTTTATTTACTCTCAGAGTTTTTGCCAGAAATCTGCTGAGGTGAAGTCACAGAAGAAATATTTTTTCATATTTCGTTCAGTAGGAGATGCCTGACCTGGGGTTTGAACCGAGCCATCACGTCTAATAAGCCAACACATTCATATGGCTGTCTCGGCTGACCTCACAGTACCCCATTCGATCGAACCAATTTTTCGTGCACTTTTTGCAGTGTATGGGGTCATATCTCGGCAATCACATCAAGAATGTTGTCCTTCAAATGCTCAATTGTCATTAGTATGTCGACATAACACACCCACAGAAAATAGTCCAACGTTGTCAAGTCGCAGTTTCTCGGCGGCCAATTGACATCACCATTAAATCGATTGTGGCATGAGATGTGTGGCAAGTTGCATCATCCTGTTGAAACCAAACAATGTTCATATCAATATCATGAAGAGTGGGTAGAAAAAAATCGGTTGTCATGGTTCGATATGTGTCTCCATTGATCATAATGGTTGTGCCGTCCACATTTTCAAAGAAATATGGATCAATGATGCCTCCGCTCCACAAGCCGCACCAAACTGTCGCTCGTAATGGGTGCATTGGCTTCTGTAAGACCACGTGTGGGTTTTCTGAGACCCAAATACAGCAGTTTTGCTTATTAACGTGTCAACCAAGATGAAAATGAGTTTCATCCGACAGAAATTTTGTTTGGCAAAATCGACATTATCGTAGAGTTTCTCATTGACTTATCTAGCAACGCGAAAAGGGAGCAGATGGTCAAGCGAATTCAACTCATGAACCAATTGCACTTTGTAAAACGTCACACCGATATCTTTTCGACATAAACCGGTGCGTGAAATGTTCAATTCTTGAGAACGAGGCCTAGTTGATGTTTATGGATTCCGCACACTCTCCTATTTTCAAACAGGCTCACATCTTGGCGCATCAACAATGAAACCAGTTTCTCGGACTTTTGCAATAACTTGCGTATACCGGGCACTGTTGGCCCTTCTCTGCGACCAAATTTTGTACGACATTTTGTTTTGGAAATAAATTCCCAATAAATCCCAACGTTGCTTAAGCGTAAATCGATTGATTACTTTCAGTGGAGATAATATACTGAATTTTGTGACAGAATAAAATGATGTAAGTGGGTGCCCTGGCAGTCTAGTGGGTAGTGTGCTAGACTATTAGCGTAAGTGTCGTGGGTTCGATTCACTCTGGTCTGTGACACTACACCGAGCATATGCTCAAGTTACTCCGATCATATATAATTATAAAATAATTTGTAATTGTATTGTAATTAATAAATAAAATAAAATGATGTAAGTATTGCCAGATTCGAAATAACCGATAATTCAAATTTAAACCGCTAGATTGCCCACCCGATATTTTCTTCAATGCAAATGAAATGAATAACAAGAAAAAGAAAAATTAATAAAATGGTAGCTCAAAACCATGTTGACGATAATGATGTCGACCATCTTTGCCGACAATCATTTGCACCTCATGGGAAATTTGTTAAAATTTTTAAGACCTCAGGCTACATAACAACAACTTGTAAAGAAATTGTAAAATCGACAAGAAATCAACGAGAGACTAGTGTACATATAATACATATGATATGTGGTATAAGAATTGTCAGTTGTTGTCTTTATTGTATAACTGGGAGCATAAGCTTTGACTTTACTTTACTTTACTTTATCTATAGATTTGGGTTTGGTTAACAAATGCATTTATTTCATAGTATTGTTGGTCAATCAAATATTAGTTAAAAATATTTCCTTTACATTTATTTATTACTTATTAATATTATTTCATTTATTTCCACATACAAATATATTAAATATTTGCGAAATTGAATTGAATACCAAAACTCAAATGATTTCATGTTTTCCAATTAAAAAATTTCGGAATTTGTTGAACATTTTAATGCAACCAGAACTAAAAGTTAATACTGACTGTTAAGCTGTACTCCTAGCACAAAACGCTTGCTTTTTGCCCGACAATAAACTGACCTGTATTGGATTTATTTATATCAGTTGGGATGTTGTGTAGAGATACTTAAGTACTGCCCCAAAATTACTGCCCTAACAACCGTTACAGTAATACATTGTATCATACATACATACATACATAGTTTCTCACACCACTTATGTTAATTTTATACATCAGTGGCGGAAGCTAGATATTAAAGTCGACTCCGAAAGACAGATTTTTTGAGAAGCTTTTCATGGCAATTTTTATTTACTCTCAGAGTTTTTGCCAGAAATCTGCTGGGAGGAAGTCGCCAAAGAAATACTTTTTGTATTTTGTTGTGATGGTTGACCTGGGGTTTGAACCATGGCTTTACGTCTAATAAGCCAACACACTACCTACTATACCACGACGACTTCAATAGTAGTAGTTTCATCATCACAAAATACACACTTTCAGCTGAAATCATTCACTACTCTGCACAAATTCTCTTTGAGTTTATAAAGCCTAGTTTGAAGTCGCCGTAGTCTAGTAGGTAGTGTGTTGGATTATTAGACGCAAAAGCCTGGGTTCGAGCCCCAGGCCAGGCATCAAAGACAAAATACAAGACGTACTTTTTCGGCGACTTCCTCTCAGTAGATTTCTGGCAAAAACTCTGAGAGTAAATAAAAACTGCCATGAAAAGTTTCTCAATAAATAAAAATCTGTCGTTCGGAGTCGACTTTAAACTGTAGGTCCTACCACTCATGTATAAAAAATTAACACACACAACATAAGTGATGTGAGAAACTAGGACGTTGTACAATGGGTCAATTCGACCTCCGGGTACTGTACTTGTCTTAATTGACAAGTACACGTCCTCTAACCTAACCTAACCTAAGCCTAGTTTATAAAAACCGCTTATAGCTCTCAGGCTAAACAAGAGCTCAAATATATATGCACTGCCCAACTGACCTTACCCTTACTTTTAACTGCCTCTTGACTAGGTGGGAAAATATTTCCTGCCTTATAAATACGTTCCTGCATCCTCTTCCTGGCTTCTTTAGATTTCATTTGGTTTCAATTATAAAACCAGCTGTATTTTAGAAGCACGTAAGTCCGGACTTTGCGTCACAGCAGCAATATGTTCTTCGGTGAGCACCTGTCTTTTTCTTGTTAATCATTTTGAATTAAGTAGACTCAAATTACTGGGAAAACGACCAATAACTGTACGAATTGATATCTCAATGCGTCAATTGTGTTGACCTTAAAGTGGAAAAAGTGCTGCATGAACATCTCAAGCAGATTTATTATTTTCTAAGTAAACTTTTGCTAGCCTTTTGAGGGTTCAGACCCTTCATTACGTATCTCAGCAACCATCTGTAGCCTAGTTCACTACGCAGTGAATCATCGATTCCTAGAATTTGATATATTCGTTGTAATTATCCTAGTTGCTGCTCCTCAATTGCGTATCTCACATTGGAGACACTAAATGTAGTTATAAGGCTAACAACGCAAACAAAAAAGTTTATCGTTTCCCCATTACCCTGACTGGATTGGTATCCAATAAAACACTACTAAAACTACCCATGGATCAATTCGAACATACTACTTCGGTAATACGGTTTTTAAATAACACAGAAGCCGCCATAATTACAAATTATTTACCTCCGATAATATCAGATAATCTTTATGAATCTAAGGCCTTACATGGCCCTAAAAACCAAGTTACGACGGAGTTATATATTGGATCATCCAAAACGGACTTCCGCACTTTAACATTTGAAAATGGTCCTCTTTATAAGCTGCATCAGTTAAATTATTTGTCATTTATTCAGTCTGTTGTGCCCAATCGTCATTAATATATATACGTGCAAATAACAAAATTGTTTACCAAAATGGCTGTTCTGCTAGGGAACCTCTTCACCGAAATTTAAATTGCACCAGTGAGTTCGATTTCTGTGTGAATTATTAAAACTGTCGAATTTGGGACGTTACCAATCCACATGGGATTCAAGCGCATCCAATGCATCATAAAAATGTCGCTGTTTGGTGTTGTTTTTTTGTTTCTTTGAGAAAGGCATTGATCGGACCGACACTGTTAATGGTGAGCGCTATATGTCGACATTCTGCACGAACTCTTTGAAAGTAAAGTGAACTAGCCACCGAGATTATTAGGTCTCATTTATTACATCTGTTTTGTCAAATCACCATGTACGACTGTAGACAACAACGTAGTTTTCATCATAAAGTGGTATTCAGCAATAGCCACATGCCTGGATGAACGGCCATGTCAACAAACAAAACGATACCAATCCACGTGAGATCTAATAACGTCCAATGCAGCTCGGAATAGTCACTATTTAATGTGGATTTAAGATGTGGCAGTGTCATCGGTTCAAGGAAAACACTGTAGTTCGACGAATACACAGCATCATTTGGTTTAAAGTGGATAATATGGACACCAAAGAAGAGAGTAGTAGAATCATGGGGTTTGAACCTATTTGACATTTGCTAGTGGCGTTTTCTTAAGTCGCTGGTGCATGCGAATAATAAACAAACCACGGCGGTCATCAAAGACAACATAAGTTAAGGCTCTAACTCAGTCCAATCAGTGATACATTTGTTTACATACATAGATAATTCATTACAACCCTTTAGTCAGGATTACAACATAGCTTCTCACACCACTTATGTTGTGTGCGTTAATTTTATACATGAGTGGCGGAACCTACAGTTTACAGTCGACTCCGAACGACAGATTTTTGAGAAACCTTTCATGGCAATTATATTTACTATCAGAGTTTTTGACAGAAATCTGCAGAAATCGTTTTGATGTCTGATCTGGGGTTTGAACCGTGGCGTTATATCTAATAAGCCAACTCACTACCTACTAGACTACAGCGACTTCTTTGTTTAAGTTTCTTCAAATTCAAAGATCGAAGCGCTTGAAATCGCCGTAGTCTAGCAAATATTGTGTTGGCTTATCAGACGCAAGGCTAGGGTTCAAACACTAGATCAGACATCCCGAACATAACGAAATATGAAAAAATATTTCTTTGGGGAATTTATCGCAGCAGATTTCTGGCAAAAACTCTGGAAATAAATAACAATTGGTATGAAAAAGTTTCACAACCAAAATCTGTCATTCGGAGTCGACTTTAAACTGCAATCATGTATAAAACTAACACACACAACATAAGTGATGTGAGAAGCTAGGTCTTAATCGTGACTGAAAGCTTGTAATAACGAATTATGTATGTATGCATGACAGACGCGCAAAAGTCACGATATATTGTAATGAATATCATATAATCAGGCCACTTACGCCATGAGCGACTCTGATAAAAATTTCAAGGATTTTTAAAAATTTCTACGATTGTTAATGAGTGATGTTTAGACATGAGATCATCACTAAGATTTTT
The DNA here is from genome assembly GCA_936449025.2 of Sarcophaga subvicina. Taxonomy (NCBI): domain Eukaryota; kingdom Metazoa; phylum Arthropoda; class Insecta; order Diptera; family Sarcophagidae; genus Sarcophaga; species Sarcophaga subvicina. The sequence continues at coordinate 33,377,956 of OW388081.2, forward strand.
TCGTTTCGACCATTTAAAAAATATTTTCTTTATACTCCGAATAATTTAATATTGTAAACAAAAAATTTACAAAAATTCTTTGAAATATTTTCTTCAAATATTAGGAAACCATGAACTTATATCCATGACGAGTGTACTAACATTAGACCAGAAAATTTAAATAATTATCAACGGTTGTTAACCTATAATAAATAGTTCATAGATGGTATAATTCCCAGTACTTAAGGTCAACTGCATTCCTACAATTTACACCATTTCCATATGAATGTTTATTACATGGGCAATAAAACTGTAAATATAAAAATTGTCCATCCAAAGGAATGTTATGAATTTCAACTGGAAATAAATGACAACGATATTTGCATAGAAATGCCAACAACAACTAATGATGGCCATTTAAAAAACATTAAAAGAAAAGAATCTTAACATTATTTTCTCAACTATTTCCTATTCTCAAAATTGTGTTGTATGCTGGCAAACGATAACAACAACTCATGCAAATTAGCAAATGTTGTTTGAGAATTTTATGAGCACGTCATCTAGGCAGTCATATATCATTACAGCCTTCATTCGCCAGCGGTAAGAGATAAGACAAGCTTCCAGGTGAAAATTTTATTTTGAGTGTGTTGCTACACATTGAAAAAGGAAATTGTAACCAGTGTGGCAAGTTAAAGTAAAAATGTACACACCCACATGGAAACATTTCTACACTTCTGGGGATAAACACTTTTTATAAAAGACTTTACATACATATAGAGAATATGCATGTACAATATGGAGAAAACTATTTTATAGACATATATTGTGGCAAAAGAAATAATAAGGACACATAAATATTATAACAACAACTTCATAAATTTTGGTTTACCACCACATAATTCAACCAACCTAAGTATTTTGGTCAAATTGTAAAAAAATAGTGTCCTGTTCTGTTGCATGAGAAGAAAAATTTTTTTTCAAAACTATCTTCATTTTCACAATCAGCTGGCATCGCCAGTTCCTTGATTTTCAAGATGAAAAAATTTGCAGGGAAATACTTCGAAGTGACATAAATAATGTTGAAGTCGTCATAGTCTAGTAAGTAGTGTTTTGGCTTGTTAGAACTGAGGCCACGGTTCAAACTCCAGGTCAGATATCTCGAACAAAATGAAATATGAAAACAGATATTTCGTCGGCTACTTCCTCTCAGCAGATTTCTGACAAAAACTCTGAGAGTAAAATAAAATTTGCCATGAAAAGCTTCTCAAAAATCTGTCGTTCGGTGTCGACTTTAAACTGTAGATGTCGCCACTGATGAATAAAATTAACACAACAAAAGTTGTGTGAGAAGCTACGTCATAATCCTGAATGAAGGGTTGTAATGACGAATTTATGTATGGCAAATAAATACAGATAGAAGTTTTTGAATCACTCTTTTTTACACGTCGTGTCTTTCATTAGACGCTTTCTATCTTTAAAATTCAATAAAACAAAGTGTATGTAAGATGCTGTAGAAATTTTTTTTTATTCGTTGAAAGACTTATTGACATCATTATGTGTGAAATATAGCGTCAATCAGGCTGAATTTGGTCGATGACATGAGTAATGTTGGCTTTGAGGCACGCGTTTGTTTAAGGCTTATTCGCTTACAACTGCGGCTTTACATTTGACAAAAGTCTAATGCGGTCAAATTCTACGATTTCGTTGGCCAATTCACATCAGCTTCACGTAAGGTATCCCCATCCTCAAATCGATCGTGAAGAATTGCATGAGTTGTATGGCACGTAGCACTGACATCTTGAAAGCACAAGTAGTTGGTGTTTAAATCATCTACTACGTGTTACATGAAGTTAATTATCATCGATGTGCAGTGTTATTCTTGGCAGTAATGGCCTGGCCAATGTCATTTTCAAAGAAGTATGAACCGATGACACTGCCAGCCACAAATCCACTCCAAACAATGAACTTTTTGAGATGTATTGGATGTTATTGGTTGTTTACATGACTCAAACTCTACTTTAGTGTATAGATAATAGACTTCGGGCCAAATGAGGTTGGTAATCCTCGAACTACAGTAATTTTCTTGCCAGTGATGACATGGCTAATGTTGATTTCAAAGAATTATGAACCGATGATACTGCCAGCCACAAATGCATTTTGGTTTGATGCATTGAACGTTATTGGTTCTCATGTGGATTGGTATCGTTTTGTTTGTTTACATGGCCATTCATCCAGAGATGAGCCTATTGCTGAAGATGATTTTTTGATGAAAATTAGGTTGAGTTGCAAACTACTCCATAACATACGTCGTTGTTTATGGTCGTTCATAGGCACCACATGTCGTTGGTGTACGATTCATTCAATTCTGGCAAAAAAGAAGTTTTTCAAAGTATGAACCGATGACGCTGCCAGTCTTAAATGCACACTAAAGAGTGACTTTTTCACGATATATTGAATGTTTTTAGTTTTAATGCGTACTGGTAGCGCCTCAAATTTTGTTTGTTCACATGGCGATTCATCCAGACATGGACGTATCGCTGAAGATGATTTTTTGATGAAAATTGGGATCAGTTGCATGCTACACCACAGTCCATTCAGCGAACAAATGTCGTTGTCTTTGATCGCATATGGTTATTTGCCAAGACAGACTGAATAAATGAGAACTAACATGCATTAGGTGCATTATCAACAAAATGGGCTTTTTAAACTGTTAAAGTTTCGAAGTTCCTATTGGAAGGCCCTATAAATATTGTAAACCAAAAGGTAGGTTGTGTGTCGGCTTATTAGACGTAAGGCCACGGTTCAAAACCCAGGTCAGATTTCACGAACATAACGAAAAATTGAAAAATATTGCTTAGAGACTGCCTCTCAGCAGACTGCTGGTAAAAACTCTGAGATTAAAATAAAATTGCCATGAAAAGCTTCTCAAAAATCTGTCGTTCGGTGTCGACTTTAAACTGTAGATCCCGCCACTCATGAATAAAATTAACAAACACAACATAAGTTGTGTGACAAGTTAGGTTGCAATCCTGACTGAAGTGTTGTAATGACCAATTATGTATGTATGACACATGGATTTTTCCGAGGCATTCATAGTTTGTTTACGGAACGGCTTCCGCAGAATTCTTCATGCGATGGTGATTGAACTATGTGTGGGTAATAGCTCTAGCCTCCTGTAATAATTTTATTAAAAATTGGACGTTAAAGGTCCTTCAAACGCATAAAAAATTTCAACGATATCTCACACAGACTTTGTTTTATTTAAATTTAAATATAGAAAGCGCTTATAAAAGACTACATATAACACGTAATTAAGAATAAAGCATTTGTCTCTATTATTTCTAAGGATATGTTTAGTTATGAATTTATTTCGTTAGTTGCCATAACTTCACATAGATTTTTTCAAAATTCCAAAATATTATGATTTCCAGCACTCAATTTATATCATCAGGCATGTAATGATTGTAGTTATGATAAGTGTTGTTGTTAAAATATTAATAAATATTGTATTAAAAACAGAAATTGTTTAAGAGAAGACAAAAAAAACGTGTTAAAATCGTTGCATGTCTCTAATCAGTTGATCTTCTCTTTTTGTTTTTCATGTTATTTGCCATGCCATGCCATGCTTTGGAGAATATTAAGTTTTTATTGGAAATTATTAACCAAAAAGTACTTCCTGTTAATGTGGATCTCAAAAAAAAATGTTTTACAAAAACAATTTAATATTGCACAATAATAAACTTTACCATTGTGATTATATTATTAAAAAATTCAGGTTTCAAGTTAAAAGAGCAGAGATTAAATAGCTTACATAGCTTATAAGATTTATACAGCAGTGTTTAGACCTATTTGGATGGTATTTGAGAAAACAATAGTAACCTGAATTAAGTCGCCGTAGTCTAGTAGGTAGTGTATATATACGGCCTATTTTCTGTAAGGTTATCTCATTTTGGCCCCAGGCCAGGCATCAAAACAAAATGCAAAAAGTATTCCTTCGGCGACTTCCTCTCAGCAGATTTCTGGCAAATACTCTGAGAGCAAATAAAATTGCCATGAAAAGTTTCTCAAAAAATTTGTCGTTCGGTGTCGACTTTAAACTGTAGGTCCTGCCACTCATGTATAAAATTAACACACACCACATAAGTGGTGTGAGAAGCTAGGTCGTAATCCTGACTGAAGGATTGTCATGACTAATTATGTATGTGTGAATACTAACCTGAATTTAATAAAGCAGACACAAAGCTACCCATGTATCGCTATTACGGATGCATATTACAAAATGTACATCGGCGCTGGAGACAACACTCCGCTTCTTTTCGCTGAACCATTATTGTAACGACTGTTGAATGAAGGATTCTGACGTAATTAAACATTTTAAAAAACATTGATTACATGGAAAGACACTAAGACGTTCTTGACGTCCACTCTAAATAGAGAAAAAAGAAAAAGTGATGTAACGCCCCTCGTAAACGACTTCGTAAAGGTCTTCCTAGATGGTTCGGGACTGGATGAAGCCATGGGTAGTTATATCTTTTAACAGTCGACAAGTATAGGCCACCTTAAGGCGACAGTGTCAGTCTCTACGTTCATGAATATTATGCACAACAATACCTCTTGGAAAGCTTTTAATATACTTTCTGATTGCCAGGCAGTAGTCTGAATACAGTGTTGTAATAAAATGGTTTTCGGGTATCGCAACGATGCGACACAAACTGAAAAATTTCGAATGAGTTCACTACATTAGAAATCTTATTGAAAATCTGTGACTTTAGGATGAACAATATTGTATAGATTCCCTCAAAGCCGCAGCCAAACTGACCAAAATTTTGATGGACGTGGAAAGTCTGTTGAAGCTCATTTCGAAAAAACAAAATTTCTGTGACTTTGACGTATAAATAAAGCTGAATTTGATTTCAATTGGCTTTGAGGACTTTTTGCTTTTTGGCTTATTCGAATATGTCTGCGACTTCAGAAAACACCACAAGAAAAATTCTAACAGGGTCAAATCACACAATCTTCGTTTTCACTTCACACTGCGTCCACATGTGCAGATAATGTTCTTAAAGCGATTTGCAAAATATCCAAGTGCCATGAGTTGTGTGGTACGTAGCGCTATCCGTTGGTGTCCAATTCAGGCCAAAAAAAAATTGGTAATCATTGACCTGACGGTAATGGCCTGGTCAACGTCGTTCTCGAAGAAATATGGACACCAAGCAGTGACTTTAATGCATTGGATGTTCTTGGATGTCATGTGGATTCTAGAATTGTGTTTGCTCATGTACGTATTCATCTAGATATGGGCCCTATCGCTGTAAATGATTTTTCGATGTAATTTTGGGTCAAATACTAACTGCTTCGGAACCCATTAAGCGAACTCATGTCATCGTCTATTGTAGTCCAATGTGGATTGACAAAGCAGACTGAATAAATGACAACTAATTTGACAGATATAGCTATAACAAAATGGCCGATATCAAATGCCAAGGTACATAACAATACTCGGGCTTATGTTGCTAAGGGCCATTATTGCAACTTCACGTTAAAGTTGGGTTTAGTTAAGGGTAACTTTAGTTAAAGTGAACTTTAAAGTCCCCTTTAACTTATTTTCGTTATTACAGCCAAATGATAAAATAAACTTAACTTTTTCAAAAATATGGCAATGCCGGAGCTTTTTTTTTTGTTGTACTTGCTCATTTTGTTTATATTTGAAGTTGTCGTATTGAAACTAATATAATGCCAAGTTCAACCATAAACTTAACTTTAAAAGTTAGAGATAAGATGATCCTCCCTTTAGTTTAAAGCTTACTTCTACCTCATTGTCCGCTTATAATAATGAAAGACAATTTATCTGCCCGTTAAAATCATCCCTTTAGTTAACGGCAAGTTGTAATAACGGCCCTAAGGTGTGTAATTAAAGTGAACAAATTTAAATGGGAATACTTACTCTACTCTAACTTTAAATGGTACCAACAAATGTCTATCACAAACAAAGCGTTAATAAATTGTGGAAAACTTTTGAAAACATCTAATAACAGTTTAATTTTTTATTTTTCATTTCATAAAAAAACAGTAAAAAGTTGCATTTACTTCCATTAAATTCACTGCATAATTAAGTTTGTTTTTTAATTAATTTAAACAAAAAAAAAAAAAACAAAAATTAAAAATTCAAATAAAACATAAACTTTTAAAAACCCAATAATTTCTATGCGATAACTTCATTATCTATTTTAGATTTTTTTATTAACAAATAGAATTATTAACAAATATTTATTGCAAATATAAAGCAGTTGATTAGCATTTTTTCACAATCAAATGAATTGAAACGCAATCGTAAGTATTGAAAAAAAAATAAAAAATAATTTCAAATTTAATTGTAAATAAATACAAAATAAAATGCCTGATTAATAAAAATAAAACGGCAATAATGTTTACCTACAAGCTTTACAACATTAAATTTGAAAAAAAATATTTGTTCGTTTTTAATGTCTTGTATGGTCTCCTTTAAAATAGAAATTAACATGGATTTTATGGTTGTTTGCATCCAAATTCAATGATTACTAAGGGTGATTCATTATTGTGGTTCCAAAAGTTTTTCAGCAATTCAAGTTGTGCTGAATATTAAGGAATTATTTTCTGAATTTGGTTTCAATATTATATTCTAGCATTTATCGGGTGTTCCAACAGGGACTTGCGATCTGAACTTGTTATTCCAATATTTCAGTCAGGATTATGCCCTAGCTTCTTGCACCATCCATGCTGTGTGTGATAATTTAAGCCAGGAGAGTTGCGGGACCTACAATTTAAAGTAGACTCTTCCGGACGACAGTTTTTAGAGAAAATTTTAATCGCAATACCGTGGATACCATCCGCAATATGGTGGATAGGTTCACGTCGGCGAACGCATTCATGAAAGTGTGCTGGTGAATCCGAGTCAGTCGAATCTGCGGTCCTTATAAGAACTCAGTCTTCTGATAGCCCGTGCAACTGAAAGTAAATGATCATAAACAAAAATGAGCTCGCTGAATGGTCTCTGGACAATACCATCCCCATGAAATCCATCCCGAACCCCCATGACATGCTTCCCGAAAAATTCACTACATGGGGTGGATTTTGATAATAACATATGCCAGGCATTTACTCTCAATATCGAGCTGTATAGAGTGATGATTATCAACTTCTGTTGGACAAAATTGAATCATCTGGATACCAACGACATTTGGTTTCGACAGAAGGTATCTACATGTTTGGACCACACTTATTTAAGGTACAGAACAAAGTATCATGAGTTAATTACTGACTCCACTGTTACAGAGCCCACTGTCTCGTTACAAGTGTTATGATGTTTCTACAGTAGACTCTGTATGGTCAGAAATTTCTGGTGCTGTCAGATCCTTTGCAATTGGGTTCACGGTTCCACATATCATCTGCCAATAAGCGACGTTTATGTGACACCATTTTGTTTTTTGTTTTTTTTTGTAGAGGAGTGCCAATCTTATATATGAATTCAATTATACTTTGTGCCAGCGCTTCGATTTTGTTGTTACTTATTATCCGGTATTCTTAATCAATATCAGATATTTTCTAAAGATCTAATGGCCGCTTTACATACATACATAATTGTTCATTACAACCCTTCAGTCATGATTACGACCTGACCTAGTTTCTCACACCACTTACGTTGTGTGCATTAATTTTATACATGAGTGGAGGGACCTACAGTTTAAAGTCGACTCTGAACGACAGATTTTTTGAGAAACTTTTCATGGCAATTTTATTTACTCTTAGATTTTTTGCCAGAAATCTGCAGAGAGGAAGTCGCCGAAGAAACACATTTTGTATTTTGTTTTGATGACTGGCCTGGGGCTCGAACCCTGACTTTACGTCTAATAAGCCAACAAACTACCTACTAGACCACGCCGCTTTATTGTTGGTAAATAAAACGTATATCAACATGCGATTTACTTTGATATGGGATTCAGGTAGCGTCATCATTATAGTATTTCCTTTCAGCCTGCGTACAGTACTACAGGCGACTGAATTCGCTGTAGCGGTTCAAAAGCTGGCTCAGACATTTTGAACAAATCGAAACGAGAAAAAATATTTCTTTCCTCAAAAATTCTGAGAGTAAAATTAATCAATCTGTCATTCGGAATCGACATTAAACAGTAGATCCTGCCACTCATGGATAAAATTATTACACACAAAATGAGCGGTGCGAGAAGCTAGGTTGTAATGACGAATTATGTTATGGCCAAAGGAAAAACTAGAAGTTAGTCGTTTTTAAAAGATTGGCAGGATGTGGAATTTGTGATCTGAACCAGATATAAGCAATGAATATTCAAAAAGATGAGTTGATTCGAATCATACTCATAATTGCTGACACTTATACGCTTTCATACTTATTTTAATATTATATTCATACTACTCATATTCAAAGTTTGTACTCATTGTACTCATACTTAACAATACGTATAAAGTTATTGATTTCAACTCTCCATGACTTAAGATTTGCAAGAATCACAAAATAAGTATGATTTGCGTACGTATACTACAATGCTCACTAGAAGGTTGTGTGTTTGCTTTGTCCTGTTTTTTATAAATACAACAACAACTAAGACTGTAAATTTTGATGAACGATTCGAATCACTCGTATCATTTATAAGTATTTTTCTAAAATTATGAATCTAAATAAGTAGGTTTATGAATCAAACATATTTCGAATGGTATGAGTTTAATGTCAACTTTGTACTCATACTCATTGTACTCAGACTAATAAATCAACGTTATACTGAGTACGAATGAATCAGAGTACATAGTTAAATTTCAATATTGTTGACTCACTTATATTCAAAATTTCATGAGTGCTTATAGGTTTAGGTTTAGGTCGGAGTGGTAGCTCTGATATCACAAAGCTCACTAGAGCACGCATAGCGGCCCGTTGTGATGCCATGGGTGAACGCAGTCCAAAATCAGGGAAGGGTAGCGAAAATACGATTCATTGCTGATCTCTGATCTGAACCCATCAGTAGTTGCATGACATTCCCTGGGAGATGTAAACCGTTATCATTAAACGATCTCTCCAATATTTTTCGTACGCAAAGATTGATGACAAATTGGTTCATTGCGGCATAATTTCGTGCAACAGTCCATATGGTTACAATACCAAATGTAGGGTATATTACAGTATAAATGAAAACATTTGTTCACGCTAACAAAAGCAACAATTACAACAGAAAATGCAAAGAAGAAGAAAGACAAAAAAATAATATGAAAACAATTAGTTAAGTTGAGTTCATAGCATATCTTGGAATTATTCAGTATGAAAAAGTGCATGAAATTATTTTACAGTTTGTAAGTCAGTTTCAGTTTAAACAGCAGCAACTGCTAGGGTAATATTTTAGATTAGCATTAATAATTTCAAATTGTATTCAAAAAAAATAAAAAATAAGAAAAAAATAATAAACAAAACCAAACCAAACCTAAAAACAAATATTGTGTTGAATAAAATAAAAACAAAAAAAAAAACAAATAAAAATTAAAAAAAAAAAATTAAAACAAAAGCCATAAAACAGTAGCTGTAAAAACGATTTTAATAATTTCTCAACATTAATTAAAATTAATCAATTGAAAATACAAGTGAATGAAAACAAAAGAAATAAACAATAAAAAATGTACAAAAAAAAAACGAAAAAACAAATCTTTTTACTTTTTTTGTTTTATTATTACTCGTAATATAGCAAGCATATCAGGACCAGTAAGAGCTTTCTGATTTTATTTTTCTTTTTGTTGGTTTTTTAATCCATGAGCAGACGCGCACACCTATTTCTGCCTTTTTCCTATGGGTAGGAAGCAAAATATAACAATTGCATGAATATGCATAATTTCAAATAACAAATTGCACGAAATGCGAATGAATATACAATAATGAAACTGTTTTTTTTATTTCTTTTTTTTCTTTTTCATTTTATTTTCTTAAAAAAGAAAACGAAAAATACCGGTAACTTTTGTTTCTATCATAATAACTTATAATAGAAAAATAAAATGAAACGACTTAAGAAACGAACTTGATGTGTAATGATAAAACAATTTGTTAGCAATTGTGGTTAATAATCATCAACGAAAACACAAAAAAAAACTCAAAATTTAATATATTTTATCGTATTATTATAAAACACTTTATTTAATAAATTGTTTAAAATGAAGCAATTGTTTTTGCTTAGATACTAATTAGATAGGTAGTTAGGTTGAAAGAGCAGAGACCAACCAAAGGTCTCATGTGTATTGACATGCGCCTAAGACATCATGTAGTCTTATTTTGCGCTCGCCATTAACCCTTTGACGACCAAACATTTTCTGCTGATGAGATTTAACCTTTTGTTTTATTTTAATAATCTGTGGCCTAATAGTAGTGACGAAAAAAAAATTGCCCTCCTGGGTATCCTCTAAGTCCCTCAATTCGCTTGGCAAATATAGTTGCCTATGGGTTGAAAGCAATCTTTTTATCGCTAATTATTAATTTTTAGACATGATTTAAAAACAATTTTTTTTATTAAAAATATAAAGTTAAATACAATAAATCTTAAAAATTTATAGTTAGTGTTGTTCGTGATAGTTTTCAAAGCAATCACGGGATGTAGTGAAACAAAGAAACACATTGCATTGAACGCAGAAAACATTTGTGCGACTATATTTTTTATAGGAAGCACAATGAAAGCAGCGTTTCCAACATTCACTCTTTTCCATTTTATGAAGAGATTTGGACTTACTTATAAAATTAGGTCCAAATTTGGTTGACGCTGAAAAGGCACGTTTTCTTGAATTGAAGCGACTTATCAGTTCTTTGGCTAAAGCTGCTCGAAATTCAATTGTAGTCACATTGATTGAGGAATTGTTAGCCAATATGAGTTTCTTATATATTATATAACTATTATGAACACATAGCTCAAATAGGTCCAAGAACAATCGTCAATTAAAAAGCCACTTACTTCTGCGATCGTACTCATAATAAACTTTCTTTTGGTCCATTAGATCAATGCCTCCCATTCCTTTGTTGTAGTGCTGTATAATCAGAGGGCAATCAATATCTATTTTATTAGCTTGTCCAGCAACACGTCGCTTGACCTTGATAACCTCTGTTGGGTCAATAAAATATGAGGAAATGCTTCCTGACATGAAGTAACTTATGTGCCCTCTTTTCATTTCTTTATCCGCCGGAAAATTCTTCGGTATGTGCTTTCTACTACAACGAATAGTTCCACATGCCATTATTTCATTTTGCTGAAGGATGTGCATTAAGTTTAGACTTGTAGAGAAATTATCAAAGTAAACTTCAACCCCTTTTTTGCCAGTGGCTTACATAACTGCAGGACGACAGCTTCGGCAAGACCGTGTTCAACAAATGGTTTGTTTTCCTGTATAAATGTCAATATTGTACAAGTATCCAGTTTCTGACTCACATAAACACCATAGTTTGAATCCCCATGAAATAGGTTTGTCCTTCATATACTATTTCGTGGCATTATGTCCCTTAAACTTTACCATAGGTTTTAATTCTAGAGTTTTTAGGAATGATAATTTTCGTTTCAACCCATAGGCAAACATAATTGCCAAATATAAAATAAATAGTTTTAGGCAGTTTGGAGTTTATCCAAAACTGTTCATTATATTTTTTTGATAGACAAAGGCTAAATCCAAAACATAATTGCCTCCCATCCCCATGTGCCCCATCTTTACCCTGTAGTAGCCCTCGGTATAAAGACCATTATTTGGCCAAATTTGGAGCTTCGTGTAGTACAAGTGGAGCCAGATAGGGGTTTGCACTCAACTACATTTTTGTTGCGCCAATCTTCTTCTATAAAACATTCTCTGACATATTTGCTCTATTTGTAACCTGGACAAATATATAAGCCAAAAACCCCCGGGCAAGCATACTTGCCTATGGTCGTCAAAGGGTTAAGGAATACTGCCTTACTTTCTATATCATTTCACACCATGCCAATACGGTTGAAATGTACCAGTAAGGCGGAGTGTTTCTTGTGTACGCTCATTAACGTACTTAGATTCCCTGATCTAGTTTTAAAGTAGGCACGATTATCCAATTATTAGGATCGCCCCTATGTATTTTAGTAATGCTTACTACTTATTCCACAATAACTGCTAACTTCCCAGCTTGGTCTTTAATACACTGAAAGGTTATGTAATCCTCTGGCTCTATTATTCAGAATATTCGCTTCCTCATTTTCATTCACTCCATGATAACTAGGTAATCATATATTAATCATAATATTAATCATCCTTTTACACTCCAGGACAGTCTTTAATTCCATATTCTTACACGTTATTGCTCTAATTGTCAACTGACTATCTGTGAAGATACTTAAATTCAAATACGTTAAGTTTACCAAATGATTGCTAGCCGAGATCATACATTCCTTGATCGGTACCGGGAAGCAAAATTTGGTTTCTGAATCTGCTATATATAGAAGCCCTGCCTAGTTTTGTCCCCATGCTTAGAGCCATCCGTATAGCAACTGGCCCCAACTGACATCTGTAGCATGGATCCGTTTGGGCAAGAAAATTGACATGGCATTAGAGTGATGCAATAGAGAACTCTGGCCTGAAGATCCGGACTTTCCCAATGAGATACCCTACCCTTTGAGGTTTATACTTATGGGCACGAAGATGAATGACAGAACATACTATGTATTAAGGCTTCAGACATTAAATTTTTTTATAGGCTGCCTGACCATTGCAGTATTTTCCAGGCCGATTTCATGGCAGTTTGTAAGCTTGTTGGGTGGGAGGTATTTTACATGAAAATGTCTTGATTTACTCGAACAGCCAGGCTGCGATTAAGTACCTAACGAACATAGTTTCAATGTCCACCCTTATCCATAAATGCTGATGATTTCTCAGGAAAATTTCGGTTCAAAAGTAACGTTTATATGGGTTCCGGGACATAGAGATATTACGACCTCTTACTGGGTATGGGTATTCTGATTGCCTCAGCTGAATTAGATATTATACACTCGTTTAATAGGGACGCTAAATCTCGTTGGTTGCAGGAAGATACGTGCAAAATCATTGGACCCTGATGCACAGGTTCTCGGTTCAAAAGTAACGTTTATATGGGTTCCGGGACATAGAGATATTACGATCTCTTACAGGGTATGGGTATTGTGATTGCCTCAGTTAAATTAGATATTATACACTCGTTTAATAGGGACGCTAAATCTCGTTGGTTGCAGGAAGATACGTGCAAAATCATTGGATCCTGAAGCACACATTACAAGAGAATCGATTCACTTCTGTTCTTAAATAACATGGCCATTCATCGCACACTACGGCAATTGTCCGGGCGTTGCTGGACAATATCTAAAAGGCAATATGGGCAATTTGAAAATACACGAATACGAATGAATACTATTGTAATTGATGACATTTTTAACATTGCAATTTTCGCAAAAAATGGACTAAGATGACAGCTTACCAAGATGCAGCATATATTTGACAGTTTAAATTGAGCTGCAAACGTGCAACAACCAACCTTGAGCTTTATTAATATTTCTGAAAAAATCTGAGAGAGAGTAAAAAATTGCCATGAAAAAGTTTTTCAAAAATCTGTCGGTCGGAGTCGACTTTAAACTGTACGTCTCGCCATTCATGTACAAACTTAACAAACACAACATATGTGGTGTGAGAAGCTAGATCGTAATTCTGACTCAAGGGTTGTAATGACTAATTATGAATGTATAAATGTGTAAGAGATACAGTAGCGAGCAAAAAAATTGAACCCCAAGCCGATTGATCTTTATGTACGCCTCTTTAAAAAAAAACAGTACCGAAATTAAATACTTTTTTTTATTTTTATGCTCCACAAACTTAGTTAACAAACGTCAAATATCAAAATTTTTCTATCCACTTATTATTATTTTAACATTAAAGAAAAAAAAAAGAAAAATTTCAGTGAAAAAAAAAATGCAACGCTATTTGCATTATTTAAATTAAATGCAAATTCTTACAAAATGTTGGTTAAAAATATACTTAAAACTAATGCTTGGTTACCCTTGCTGTCTGGAGGGCATAAAATCCACAGGGGTATTTTTTTCCCATTCTGACTTAATTTTTTTCTAGTTTCGCCAAATTTGAAGGATTTTTCTTCTTAACTTTCCGATCTAAAATCTCCCATAGTTTTGCCATGGGGCTTAGATCGGGAGATTGTGACGGCCAATCCAAAACTTGCACATCAAGGTCGCTTAGATAGTTACGAAACAAGCGACTAGAGTGCTTCAGGTCATTGTCTTGTTGGAATATGCTGCTTGGGGGCACTTTTTCCATAAGATGTGGAAGCATATTTTCTTCTAGGATCCCACAGTATTTAGGGGCATTCATAATACCATCGATTTTCACCAACGGACTAACTCCGTACCGAGAAAACGCACCTACCAATAAATTACATAAAATAAAGAATTTCGCTGAAAAACAAAAGTAAAACGCCATGTTTAACTGTTGGTAGCTGATATCTGGGAGAATATCTCTGCTTAGGTGGTCGTCGAATATATTTTATCCTATCAGAACCAAAAAGATTAAATTTACTCTCATCACTCTCAGCACTTTCGCCCACTGTTCACTTGACCAATTTTGATAACGCTTTGCAAAATTAAGGCGCTTGATTTTATTGGCCTTAGTTATTTGCGGTTTCTTTGCGGAACGTCTTTCAAGTAAATTGGCATCATTCAATCTGCGGGGACAGTATGCACTCCAATGGAATTACCCATTTTCTCATTAGCAAATTTAGTAACGTCCACATCTGTCACTCTTGGATCAGCTTTAACCAGTCTAATCATTTGGCGATCTTCGCGCTGGGTAGATTTTCTTGGGCGACCGCTGCCTGACTTTCTTTACACGCTATTTGTTGTTCGAAATTTAGACGCAATTCGGCACACCTTTAATTTGTTTACGCCGAATATTTGCCCAATTTCTCTCATTCTTTTACCCTCTTCCAGAGCGTTAATAATGGCTACCTTGCTATCAGTTGATAACTGTTTCTAATGGTTAATAAATATTGTAAAAATTATTAACGAAAATTTTGTATAAATAAATTTTATCTACTTACTTTCACTAATAATTCACTGCGTTGCATTTTTTTTGCTCGCTGAAATTTGTCACTTTTTTCTTAGATGTTGAAACAAAAATAAGTGGATAGAAAAATTTTGATGTTGTAACCTGCATTTGTTAACTAAGTTTGTGGAGCATAAAAATAAAAAACAAAGTATTTAATTTCCGTACTGTTTTTTGAAAGAGGCGTACATAAAGGTCAATCGGCTTGTCGTTGCATTTTTTTGCTCGCAACTGTATCATCGAAATTTTTTATTCTGCCAATATCAGGCAGAATCCTAGCCAAGCGATGGCATTGGTTATTTTGTGCTTTGTTGATTATTCACATTCACATGCGTATTAAGAAAACCGCACAAAAAGTCTAAGGGTCTCAAATTATATAATCTCAGCGACCAGTTCACCTTACGTCTATATGTAGGGGTTTTTTTTTTCTTTTTGAGACCAACACTCAGGAGATGACCCTGACTTATGCAATGCACTGTGTTGCAGTACAGGAACGATGATTTATAGAAGAAAGAAAATATAGAAATCACATACAAACAATCAGGCAATCACAAACACCCAAAGTCCCTGGTGGAATCGAACCCACAGCCTAGACACTTGAAACTTAGCTGATTACCAACTCGGCCGTCGGTTCACCTTGGTGGAATCATATGTCATTGCTGTCCAGATCATTCAGTTCACGTCCAGATCATGCAAATCAGGCCAAAAGATATTAGTAATCATTGACCTTTAGTGCTCATCGATGATAGTGATGGCCAGGAAAATATCGATTTAAAAAAAATATGACCCGACGACGTCGTTAGCTCAAAATTCACATCAAACAATGACTTTATCGGCATGCATTGGATGCTCTTTGATCTCATGTGGATCCACATTGGTGAAAAGCATTAGGTACCTGTGGCTGGAAAAAAAAAAATAATAAAAAAAAGTTTTTTGAAACAAAGAAATTTTAATTCGAAATTGGAAATGAAATGAATGAATGAATTCGAGACTTCTGTCATTTTTCATTGTGATCAATTGTTCATCGTACTCCTGAGAGTGACAATTTGAAATTTTAAGTTCTTATGGGTTCAATCCCGGCAGTACTAACACGCTATTCACAATACTGTTCTGCTCCTTGCGAGTATAAGGAATTTATCGTACTTTATGCACCCACTCTGTTATATCGTTTTTAAAGTAAAAAAAAAATTCATCAGTTACAGTTTAAGGAATTCATAATTGCATAAATCACCCTCTGCAACATTTAAGTGTTGCACTAACTCTTCAAAAAACAATGTCTTTAAGCTATGATGAAGACCAATTTAAATTGTTTAAACGTGTGTAGGCCATTTAAATTCTTTTCATTTTAACTGAACTTTTTTTTTCCATTTTTTTGTTTTTGTTGTTGTTGCACTTAAAGCACACTATAAATCTGTTGAGAAAAAGCGAACACACACACACACACACATAATGAGTTACATTTTTATTTTTATGATATTTAATGTTGCATGAAATAAATACAAATTAAGAGGAATAAGAAGAAGAAGAAGAAGAATTATAAATCTAATAAAATGTTAAACATCAAACTGATGTTATTCTCGTAAAGTGTTGAAAATGTTTTTTGTTTTTCGTTTTTTTTTTCATCCTTATTGTCTGCTTTCATTTGTTAAGTTTATCTACTTGCGATTACAGCTATTAAGGTAACAAGTGCTTAAAAACAAAGCAAAATGACTAAAGTAAAGGTCTACCAAAATATCCAAACCGTCAAAAAAGTTTTCAACAATAAAAATCATCATCATCATCATCAGTAGCAGTAAGAGTAATACCAGCCAATGGCAGCAAAAATCATCATCATTGTATGGCTGCAAGGAAGATGAGGAAGCTAAAAATTCAAACAACACCACAACCTAAACACCATAATGCCGTTGAACAAATAATGCAATTTGTGTAAATTTTAAACGAAAACAAAAACAATAAAATATTCCAGTTGGTTTGGAGGTAAAGGGCGACCTTAGTGAGGCTCTACATACGAACTTAGTTATTGTGCAAAGTAACTGAGGAGTGTTCAAACTTTTTTTGAAGTGCACAACTTAAAAATTTAGCTTAAGCTTACTATACATACATAATTGCTCATTACAACACTTCAGTCAGGATTATGATCTAGCTTCTCACACCTTCTATGTTGTGTGTCTTAATTTTATACATGAGTGGCGGGATCTACATCTTAAAGTCGACTCCGAACTACAGATTTTTAAGAAATCTTTCATGGCAATTTTATTTACTCTCAGAGTTTTTGTAAGAAATCTGCCGAAATTTTGTTTTGCTGGAGATTTCTGGCCTGTGGTTTGACCCGTGACCTCACGTCTAATAAGTCAACTCACTACCTACTGAACTATGACGACTTCAGGTTAAGCTTACTAGCTTACTTAATTTGGTCATTACAGCCCTTAGTCAGCATTACAACCAAGCTTCTCGCATCACCCATGTTGTGTGTATTAATTTCATCCATAAGCGTCTGGAACTACCGTCTTGGGAGCATATATAGCTTTCATAAAACGTTTTCATCTTATCCGGTTGGCTGCTGTTGTTGACATAAGTTCCTGGTGGTTGTTATTCTGCCTTGTTTCCGTTTCGTTATTGTTGTTCCACATAAGCAGGTGATTGGTCTGCTGTAGCAGATCCTAGGATAATGGTGCTGTCATCTATCATTGCCTAGAAACAGTGCTCTTCGAGTATGTGCTGTAGTGGTGGGAACCTTGCTACCCGTCGATTCCTACTTTTTCCCCACATGGCAATTTTATTTACTCTCAAAATGTTTGCCAAATTATTCGTTCCGTCTAAGATATTTCTCTCAAATAAACTACGACGCCGAAAGAACGCTATAACGGCGCTAAAGACATCAAAAATTAAGCTACTGTTGGAGAGTCGAAATAGGCTGCCTAATATGATGAGTAAAGCTCTTCACCCCTAAATTCTATACAATAACCCAACAATACAATACATGGTAGCCCTATTATCCTAGGATCTGCTATAGCAGGCTAATATCTGCTTAGTAAGAAAAACTATAATAAATGGAACTGAAACAAGACAAAGAAATAATAATAGTGTAGGGTAATGCTTTGTGATAGCTTGTACCTTAAAGGAACCGTAAGGATTAAAATTACAGGTCAGCAGAAGCTACTTTTCTATATTGATAAGCTAATCTTTAAAGACCCGTATTATCTCCCAATATATTTTCCTGTTTTCTAGTCCTGGGATGTGTAGAACAGCGATGTATACAATAAGATGTAAATCGAGTCCTGGAGTTGGTTAAGCCTTCGATCTTATAGCACGGATTTTGAGCTGAGCAATGATTTTTGAGGTATAAAAAACGATCTACTTTAAATACGTAAGACTTTGTAGATAGTTAGGTCTTGAATGTTATCTACATTACATCCACTGTGAACACAAAATATCGCATAATTTGATCAACGACTGGGTATGTACACATTTGGGTATTAAAGATAGTCTAGTAGCCGTTTGCCTAGCAATGTACGGTCTTACGACGTCATTTAGATTGCATATGTAGTTTAGGGGATGTGAACGCTTTAAAATTCAGCGTTCGCAGTTTAAGATGAAGAAAAAGAAGTTAGCACTGTCCTCCTCCGTTTTCTTTTTGAAAACAAATGATAGAAGAGCCTACTATTCTATGAAAAGAATCCATCGACTTTTACCGATCACTGAACAAACTTAGACATTTCCGGAAGGCGTTTATTTCGTTGTACTCGAAAAACAATTTGAGCTAGGGGAGTGGCCAATTCTTCTTAAACCTCGCATGTATCTTTTGTTTATTCTAGACTACGTATGCAAAATCAAATGATCTTCAATCTGATAGTTTTTGCACGAAAATATTTTAACCTGTACCACTGTGCGATATACTGCCTATTATTGATCAGGTCGTTATATTCTTGATATTTCACAAGCTTTTATCATACTTTCTATGAACTTGTTAAGTGCGCAACATATTACTTTTAATCTGTAGCTTTCAGGGTTATTAATTATTACCATTTTTCGGGATTAGACTTACGTTAGGAACTTTCCATTACGCATGTATGATATAAGATACTGTAAAGGTTAGCAAATGCATGAGCGAGTGTAGAAGATCTCTTCAGTACCCGTACTGGAATACAGTCATGAATAGAAGAGCTGTTTATGTTGATACGAGAGATCAGCAAGGTATAGTAACTGAATCATGAAGCGACAATTACCACGTTCTAGACGTATCAAGCAAAGTATTCTAGCATCTTGCCTAAAAATCGTATTTAACTCAAATTTTTTATTGAAGTCGTGACTTATTAGACCCAAGGCAATGGTTAAACTTCGGTGACTTCCTGTCAGCAGATTTCTGGCAAAAAACTTTGTGAAAAAAAATGCCATGAAAAATTTCTTAAAAATCTGTGGTTCGGAGTCGATTTTAAACTGTAGATCCCACCACTCATGTATAAAATCAACACACACAACATCAAAAGGGGGCGAGAAGCTAGGTCGTAATCCTGACTGAAAGATTGTAATGACCAATTATGTATTTTATCTCAAAAGCTTTCGGGCGTAAACCTTGATCAAATGGTATCACCAGCTGTTGTGGTGTAGGGATCTGTTAATAATAAAAAAAAGTTCATAAAATGTTGTTCTGTTGCTATTTCAGTTGGCGCTGATGTTTGTTCATTACACTCACTAAAGCTGGTTGCTTCTGCTTGTTCTGCATTCATGCTGGCTCAACATTAGAAAAGATGTTCAAACAAACGTGGGAGCTTTTTTTGTTTGGTTTTATGTGTTTCTGTTTTTACTTCAGCTAATACTTAAGATTCTTATGCAGCGTTTGCTTATATTTATTTAAACGTTTCACTATTGTTGTTGGCTGTTGCTATTTATTTAATTTTATTTTAACAAATAATGAGAATTATTTAACAGTTTAAATTTTACATGAAATTAAATACACAAATAATGAGGAGTTTTAAAGAAAAACAAACAAACAATCAAACAATATACGTACAACACTAATGTATACAGGTAGATTTACTATGAATTCGGCTTTAAAATTGTTTATTTGCTTCCTTGTACAGCGTAAATAAATGATTAATTATGAATTCAATTTTTATTCGTTTTTCATTATTTACATTTAATTTTGTTGCAGTCATTGGTCTGAAGTCTTTTGTCTCTTTATTTTATTAAATGTTTTGTAATTAAATTTAACACTTGAAGTGACCACAGGGTTATAACAATATCCATACTGGGCTTGGACGTACGTAGTTTCAAGTGGACTACCAAAGGTGTAACCAAGGACTGGATCGCATTGCGGATTTATTGGAATTCTTACCTCGCCCCACACGTTTTGTATTGCAATGTCATATCGATCACAATGGCCATGCTTACAGGTCGTTGCGTTATGGAAAGACACGCGAAAAGACTGCAGCTACCATAAATTTTGAGGATTCACTGGAATATTTACAGGCCATTGCGTTATGGGAAGACACGCGAAGAGACTGCAGCTGCCATCAATTTTGAGGATTCACTGGAATTGTATACAAAGCACTGCCTCCATCAAACGACTTTTGTCGATGTTGTAGGCCTGCTGAAGAGGTATAAACTGTAATCCACTTTCTTTGTCAATACCCATCACTTGCGAAGTGCAGATTAAAGCTATTTGGCTCCTTTGTCAGCTTAACGGGGTTATTACCCATTGACATCAAGGATATAGCTTCATTCATAAAACTTTCAATTTGGTTTCCAGCTTAGGGGAGTCGTGCTTTAGCTTACAGCCTCTGCTTTTACCAGATGAAACTTTGTAGAATTCGGTCAGTACGAGGACTGCGTTTAACTGTGGCATCCCAACGGGTCGCTATGCGTGCTCAAGTGAGTTTAGGCATCAAAGCTACCACTCCAAGCTATTTACCTACCTACTCGTCTTGTATACATACATACATACATAATTGGCCATTACAACCCTTCAGTCAGGATTACGGCCTAGTTTCTCACACCACTCATGTTGAGTGCGTTAATTTTATACCCGAGTGGCGGGACCTACAGTTTAACGTCGACTCCGAACGACAGATTTTTTTGAGAAACTTTTTCAAGGTAATGTTATTTAATCTCAGAGTTTTTGCCAGAATTCTGCTGAGAGGAAATCGCCGAAGAAATATTTTTCATATTTCGTTTTGATGCTTGACCTGGGATACGAACATGGGCTTTACGTCTAATAATCCAACGCACCACAGGACAGGGCTGAAATCCATCACGGATTTAACTTCGTAGATATTATAGGATAAAATTATAAAATAAAATTAGACTAAGGGAATGCATAGAACTGCTGGACTTACAAAGTATTTGGCACAGCCTAACCATAGACAAATGATTCAATGTTAAGTACGATTAGAAATCTTAAAAGACTCTTTATATTGAAGCAACTTTTACAAAACTAAGCTGAGGGTTGGTCAAGAAATGTTACCGTGACAGGTAGTCGGTGGGTCCTTGGAAAACTGTGAATTAAGTGGCGTAAGAAGCGTAGGTCAAAGCGTAAGCGCAGAAAGAGTCACATAAGATCCAAATAAACCACCTAATAACTCTAGACAAAGTACATTATACTGTTCTCCCATTACGTTTAAACCTATAAAAGAAAAATTGCTTGTCGTAATATTTTAACTATCGAGTGGTCCAGAAAACGATTGCCACGCTCAAGACGAAGAAAGCCTGAAAAGGATCTTTTCCAAGAGCAGATTCGTACGGAATCGTAACTAAAGACAAATTAAACAAATCCAAAAAATTTCTCCGAAATATAAAGAAACATGAAGTCAGCGTAGTTTAATAGGTAGTCTGTTGAATTATTAGACGTGAACCCACTACAACTTCCCCTCAGCAGATTTCTGGCAAAAACTCTGAGGGTAATTAAAATTCAAATGAAAAGTTTCTAAAAAATCTGCCGTTTGGAGTCGATTTTAAACTGTAACATTAACATTAAAATAATTGTTCTTTCCTATTTATCGGTATTTTTCAATCATTGGACATATTGCCTCGCAATACGTTTGGTTATATGTAAATCTGATGTTTTCCGGACAGGTTCAGTATTCCACGGAGAGTGCAAGTGCTGCAATGGCCAACTTTAGAGAACTGATTACACATGGAGGTGGACCTATCACAAATAGGAGGATATTGCTAATGGAAGCGTGGGGTACAACTATGCGGATTCTACAGAGAGTTTTACCTGCACAATAGCATGGGAATTCCGGCCCTATCCGATTATTCTATTAGCGACGTTTTTACAGATTATATCGTGAATGATCTCTTTACACTTTCAGGTGGCACATCGGAATGAATTAATTATACGAGGTTTGTTCAAAAAATAAGGTGAGTTTTAAATTTTCGCGGGCTACGCACATTCAATTCATGCATCAAATTTTGTGTAAGAAATAGAATTTAGTGCTCAAAAACACTTGAAATGTTTACAATGGCACACGAGTCACTCTGACTCAAAAATATGTATACAAGTGCTAAAAGCTTTTCACAGAAACTCGAGAAAATGAGAATGATGACGCTAGCCTTGGACGCCCCAGCACATAAATAACCGATGAAAATGTTGAAAAAGTGAAGAAAATGGTTACGGAAAATCTTCCAATCACAATTAGAGAAGATGCTGAGGATGTTGGCATATCGCTTGGGTCATGCCATGCAAGTTTTTCGGAAATTATTGCGCATGAAGCGTGTGGCGGGTATGAAAATTACTGAATTTGACAAAAAAAAAAGGTCGCATGAGAATCGCTCAGGAATTGTTGAATGATGTCAATATTTCAATCGTTTTTGAGCACTTCATTACATTTTTTGCTGGAAATTTAATTTTTTTGATAGCAAAAAATTAGTGTGAGACGGCAAGTATAGCCAACCTATGAAAGTGGTAAGTTTGGTGGGACAATGAATGGTAAGTGTGAGCTAGCAGCCCAGGTATTATCTTTCCATCCATTAAGAAGGAAACATTTGCAATGTAGATTACTTAACGCAACGGCTGCTTTCAAATCCTGTTTACTTCAATAAGTATTTATGCAAAATGAATATATACAGTGCACCATAATGTATTTATGCATACATACATAATTGGTAATTGTAGCCCTTCAGTCAGAATTACGAATAAGTTTCTCACACCACCCATGTTGTGTGAGTTTATTTTATAAATGAGTGGCGGGGCCCATAGTCGACTTAGGTTAGAGGACGTGTATTTGTCAATTAAGATAAGTACAGCACCCGGAAGTCGAATTCACACATTGTACTTAAAGTCGACTTGAAACGACAGATTTTTTTCATGTCAATTTTATTTACTCCCACAGTTTTTGCCAGAAATATGCTGAGAGTAATTTGGAATTTGTTTGAGATGATTGATTAAGCAGATCATGGCTATTTTTAGTCCAATCGATGTAGAAATGAGTTAGAAGTCTAACTGCAACAACATTATCCAGAAAATAATAGACGATAAAAATTGACTTTGACAAAGAAATGCGAAAGCGGTCCCGAGATGGTTAAATTAAAGGTGCCCACATAATGGAAGCTGACATACATATCTGTAAAACGGCATTTAGCGTAACAAATAGAAGAGCTTCTCTGACATGATTTTACATGATCTTTAAAATTTCCATTTTCATATGAAGTAGCCGTAGTCTAGTAGGTAGTGTGTTGGTTTATTAGACGTAAAGTCAGGGTTCAAACCCCAGGCCAGACATCAAGCAAAATACAAAAAGTATTTCTTCGGCGACTTCCTCTCAGCAGATTTTTGGCAAAAACTCTGAGAGTAAAGAAAATTGTCATGAAAAGTTTCTCAAAAATCTGTCGTTCGAAGTCGACTTTAAACTGTAGGTCCCACCACTCATGTATAAAGTTAACACACACAACATATGTAAGTGGTGTGAAAAACTAGGTCGTAATCCTGACTGAAGGGTTGTAATGACCAATTATGTATGTATGTATGTATGTATGTATGTTAAAATTACCATCTTGATCCCGAGGTGGTTAAATCAAAGTTGGCCATATATAATGGAAGCTGACGTTCTCTAATACGGCATTTAGCGTAACAAATATATGGGTTTTCTCTGGCTTACTTAATCTTTCAAATTTTCATCTTAATTAGGGTTCTAGTCTGTACTGGAGATAAAATACCAAACAATTTTAAAATGCATGTAATAAAAATTGATTTTGATTTTAATTAAAATCGAAGAACACATGTTTAGTTATATGAACAAAGAAAGAAAAAAATCAATCACTGGCACGCAATGCTAATGAAAAAAAGTTTCCATTTAATTAAGTTTTAATTTATTAAACATCATAAATTATTTTCTTATAGGTTTTTTAAATACATTTGCCAAATTCAATAAAAATCAATTTTAATGTAAATTAATTTTTTAAAGCGCATACCTCATCAATCATTCGAACATTTTAAAAAATTTAAATACCAATAGACTAATAAAAGTGCATGTCAGAAATGTTGGTTTTATATACCAAAAAAACACCAAAAATTTAGAAAAAAAATTCAAATAAAATTAAAATTGATTTCAATCTTAAATAACCTCTAATTAGTTAACATTAATAAAATATTTTTTATATGGATACACGTATGTAATGTTCACATGTATGTAAATCAATAAACATGTTTTTTATTAGGCCAATCAATATATTCTTCAATAATTTGCTACAAATATATTAAAATTCCGATTAACAAGAAATACAAAAAAAAAAAAAAAAAAAAAAAATAACACGATATTTAGCCAGCATAAATCAAAATCAATTCAAATTACAGGCAGTGTTTGTGGTAATAACATGCGGTGTTACATGAAAAACGCTGCCAAATTGTACATTAAACACTGCCTGCCCACCAACACTAAATGTCAAAATAACTGTATTTTGTGGCACTACTTAGTACAAGTGTTGTAAAAAAAATCGACTTTAAAATAAATGCAGAATTATTTAAATATTAAAATAATTTCATATGTACACTGCACTACCACCATTAAATAAAATAAAAATAAAAACAACAACAAAAAAACAAATGTTTAAATAAATAGTAGATTTATTTATTTATTATATGCATTAAATTTTCTACTTGTACATTAAGATATTTACAACCAAAAAAAAAAAAAAAAAAAAAAACCGCATGTAAGTTATGGTATATTATGCTATGATATGTTCTAGGAACGCCTGTATTTTGTGTCGGTTTCGCATGAATTAGAAAAACATTTAAACAAACACAAAAAAAATAAAATTTTTTTGAATTTATGGGAAATACTAAATATGTATGAATGACTTACATTTGATAGACAAGACAAAATACGGCATATATTTCTTTAATGCGAGTAAGCAAATTATTAAATTGGTCAAAAACGACTATCCAATATCCTACACTTTATTTTAGTTATCGTTAAAGGCAACCATACAATAACCCCTTATTGTGTCAATCGTCGAAGAAATAAATGTCAGATTGGTCTACTGGGTAGGCTGTTTCTCAAATGTGTAGTTCGCAGTCAACATTTGTTCCTCCGCTCAAAAAAAAATTAATACACTGAAGTTGTAGTACCAAACTCTTGTAAGTAATTATGGGTGGGCCATCTATCAGTTTGAATATGAACCACCGAATATTTTGAACCTGGCAATACTAATGTCCTTCTATTCTGTCACAAAATTCAGTATATTATCTCCACTGAACGTAAAGAATCGCTTTACGCTTGAGTAACCTTAGGATTTATTGGGCCAAAAAGGGAAACTGCACGATGATGTCAATCTTCATTTTTTCGGTTGAAGCAAATTTGCCCATTTGTGGTCTTACTGAAGCCAATGCACCCATTAATGCTTGGTACAGCTTGTGGAGCGGCGCCATCATTGGCCCATATTTCTTTGAAAATTTGGACGGCGCAACCATTACGGTCAATGGAGACACCTATCGTACCACGATAGCCGATTTTATTGTACCCACTCTTCATGGCATTGATATGAATGATGTTTGGTTTCAACAGGATGCTGCAACTTGCCACGCATCTCATGCCATACTCGATTAATTGCATCAAACGTTTGATGTCCGTTTAATTAGCCGAAATGGTGATGTCAATTGGCCGCCAAGAAGCTTCGATTTGAGACCGTTGGACTATTTTCTGTGGGGCTTCGTTAAGGAAAAGTGTTATGCCGACAAACCACAGACAATTGTGCATTTGAAAGCCAACATTCGTGATAGCATTGCCAAATTACGATACCGTACAATCGAAAATCTGCACGAAAATTGGTTCGATCGTATGAGGTACTGTGAGACCAGTCAGGGCAGCTATATGAATGAAACAATTTCTAACCGGAACATTTGTACTTTACAACAAAAACGAAATTTCGCCAAATTTCAAACCGTTTTTATTTTTAAATTTATACTTTTAATTTTCCTAGATAATGCCTCAGCATGCGGCTCAGGGTCAGCAAGTGCAATTCTCTGTTCTCCTGTACCACTGATGCGTCTTCTTTTGGGTTACATTTATGCCTCACATATTCCAACTACGAGTT
The DNA here is from genome assembly GCA_936449025.2 of Sarcophaga subvicina. Lineage (NCBI taxonomy): Eukaryota > Metazoa > Arthropoda > Insecta > Diptera > Sarcophagidae > Sarcophaga > Sarcophaga subvicina. The sequence goes on from OW388081.2 coordinate 33,404,584, forward strand.
CGATAATTCGTTCCCATCATCGCAGAATACATGTATTGGGTTTGAGATGATCTTCAATCTGAACAAATATATACTTGAAGTCTACAGAGTTCTTTTAAAAGGCCGGTTAGTAACCTCAGGTTAATTAAGGATAGCCTGAGGCATGACTACAATCTCTTGGAACTTTTATGGCATTAATCCCTCGCAGTAACAAACATCTGAATGCTAGTGCTAGGCAATAGACTTGGAGGAGTCATTATGGAAATATTCTATAAAGTTGGAGGCGAGCACAATAGATCGTATAGTCGTAGTAGTAAGGCACCTCTTCAATGCAATAACGATGACTCAATTCTCGTTTTATTGTAATTCCTAAACAAGAGTTCAGATTGCTGCAAATCTATTAGGTTTGGGATAAGTTTTTGCCTCTCTCTTTTCATGCCAGAAAAAGATTCTCGTCCATTTAGCGGAGTGGAACCTTCTCTCCTTGCATGCACATCATCCTGCATTTTGCAGCGAATTTTGATATGATTTGGGTGCAAGTAGAGGGTAGTTGTATTTCTCATATTTAGCTAATTTAGACTCCCTAGATAGTTCCACACTATTTTAGGCTTAATAGTCAGTTGGTATTGGCGTCCTTTATACCTGAATAGAGCACATCTTTTGATGGCATAGTTTCTTAATGAGAGGTACAAGCGAGTTTTCATTGGAATCGTAATGTTTTACTCTGAGAACAAAAATTTTCCGCTCCTGTTCCAATGCGCGTTGTTGGCCTATCGGTGCGTGGTTTTCCCTCATGAAGGTAATGTGATCATGTGATTTAACTTCGTCAGTCTTCGCAGGTACATGCGAATAAGCCACAAACTAAAACCGTTCTCAAAACTATGATATTGGTCAAAATCGACCTGATTTAGGCGCCAGATTCGTGCAAACTTCCAATAAGCTTCACCCAAAGAAACCGTGGCGGGCATTGGAACGACGTTAAATTCCACACATAATGCTAGCAATGGTTCAAACGCATAAAAAAATGTCGATGATATGTGACACACACTTTATTTTGTTTAAAGAAAGCGCTTAAAAACGATCCTATATTAATAAGAGTGGTGGTAAAGCGAACTTCTGCCCATGATATAACGATGTAGAGTGACATGGAAATAAACGAGCTTAGCAGCCTATAATTTCATACACCTTATAATAAATATGTACCGACATCGATAACTTTTTTGAATTTTATTTCAAATAAATTCAAAATTAAAATAAATAACAGGGTGTGACTTTTGTAAGATGAGATAGGAACCAGATTTTTGAGTGTTGCATTTAACACGTTTTAATGAGAGATTTAAGAAAATGACGATGATTTAAGCAAACATTTTGCAAACAACGCCTAAAAAATGTATTAAGAAATCTAATTAAACTAAATGATCATTAATTAAACAAGTATCTTTTAAAATAACGATGTATACATACATACATATTGTGTTGTTCGAAAAGTAATTTCGTTTTTTTCCGATATAGGATTTAATTGTATTTTTTACACCCAACTTCACACTTAAGCCGTGTGTGAAAAATTCCAATCAATTCTACGCAGTAGTTTTTGGTTGGTGCCCTTTTAAATATGGTGAGCGCGATAAGCAGCATTTTCGACAAATCTTACTGTTTTACTACAGAAAATGAAAAGAAAAATGCTGTTCAAGCCAGAAAGAAATTGACCGATGTGTATGTAGAAGGTATGTTAGCAGTACGCCAGTGCCAGAACTGGTTCGCTAAATTTCGATCCGGCAATTTTAATGTCGAAGATGCACCACGTTCGGGAAGGAAGGCCGGTTCAAGTTAATAAAGACGCGATAAAGGCATTAGTTGATGCGAACTGGCGAATAAAAACATGTGAGATCGGATTGAGGTTAAATTTATTAAATTCAACAGTCTATGACCACTGGAAAGGCCTGGGATTATCCTCGAAGCTCGATGTATGGGTTTCCCATGTTCTCACAAAAAGAAATCTGTGTCGCGCTTTGACGTCTGCGATTCGCTTCTCAAACGTCATGAAAATTATCCATTTTTGAAGAGCATCATCACTGGGGACGATAAATGGGTTGTATACAATAACGACAAACGCAAGAGGCCATGGAGCAAAAAAGATGAACCGTCTCAAACCATTTCCAAAGCCGATATTCACCAAAAAAAAAATAATGCACTTCCATAGAAAAAGCCAGAAATAATCAACAGGGAAGGTGTAGTGTGTCACTAAGACAACGCGAGACTTCACACAAGTTTGGTTGCTCGCCAAAAGTTTTTACAGCTTGAATATGATACAATTTCCAATATATTCTACAGACCTGGCAGCATCGGATTATTATTTGTTCCGGTCACTCCAAAATTGTTTAGATGGCAAAACCTTCATCTCAAATGAGGAGGTCTAAAACCACCACGATCAGTTTTTTACCAGCAAAGACCAAAAATTGAGAAATGAGCGTGGAATTATGCTTCTACCAGAAAGATGGCAAACAATATATAACAGAACAATAAATTTATAAAGTATTTGTTTATTATACGAAAACTGTCTTTTATTTTCGCAAAAAAACAAACGAAATTACTTTCCGAATAACCCAATACATATGGTATGTAAATATACACAAAATATTTGTTTACACAATTGTCATCAAAAAATACAATTTTTATGTCTGTTAAGGCCATGCATTAAATTATATTTCAATTTGAGTAGGAAAATATTTGTTTACAACAGATTCTGTGATTTACACAAGATCCAGCAGTTTCCAAAACCATAATGATGGCCAAACAGTTCAGGGAATTTTTCCGTTGGGTTTTATCTTCCTTTTTCTTTTTCAAATTCATTGTAAAAATAAAGCGAATAAACTTTCGTGATTTACCAAAGGAAGTACATGAAAAGCAATATAAAAAAAGAAAAAATATTCCAAACAAAATTCAAACCAAAACAAATTAAAAACAAAAAAAATTAATGTGAGTAGTGACACATGGGCAAACAAATTCTAAAAACATGAATAACATGACCTACGAGGTACACTTTTCCTTTTTCTAAATAGTACTTCAGGCAGAGGCAATTAATTTGAATACTTTTGCCAGAAGATTACCCAGAGGTACTCTCGATCTGTCATCTAGTGAGTAAACTCACTAGACTATGGCGATATCATACATAATTGATCAGTACAATCCTTCAGTCAGGATTACGACCTAGTTTTTCACACCACTTACATATGTTGTGTGTGTTAATTTTATACATGAGTGGTGGGACCTACAGTTTAAAGTCGACTCCGAACGACAGATTTTTGAGAAAATTTTCATTTATTTACTCTCAGAGTTTTTGCCAGAAATCTGCTGAGAGGAAGACGCCGAAGAAATACTTTTTGTAATTTGTTTTGATGTATTTTTTGATTGGGTTATTAGACGTAAGGCCACGGTTCAAACCCCATCAAAACGAAATACAAAAAGTATTTCTTCGGCGACTTCCTCTCAGCAGATTTCTGGCAAAAAACTCTGAGTGTAAATAAAATTACAATAAAAAGTCTCTCAAAAATCTGTCGTTCGCAGTCGACTTTAAACTGTAAGTCCCGCCACTCATATATAAAATTAACACACACAACATAAGTGGAGTGAGAAGCTAGGCCGTAATCCTGACTGAAGAGTTGTAATGGCCAATTATGTATGTAAATAAGCGTCTAATGGAAGACCCGATGTATGTGAGTCACTACGAAACTGATAGTGTAAAAGAAGGAGAAGAAGAATTTCATACAGCATATAAATATTTTACTCCTTTAAAGGTTTCAACACAAACCCTTCCATGTACTATAAATTACGTTCCAATTATAAATACAGCTTCAACTACTTTGGGAATTTAACAAAGTTTTTGTCTATTGACTTAAACTTTAATGGTAGTTTTGTTAGGTACTTACATACACTTTATTTGGCATATTTTTGCATATGCTTCCAAATACATGTAAATGTTCATTTGTATGTATGTATGTATGTAAAATGCATGTAGTTTATTGTGTTTTGCTGTGCATTGTTGCAAACTCAATATGATTTTGACAAGAAGTTAAGAAATATGTATCATATCTACATACAACTAATGTTAGACGTCCAAAAAAATGTATGCAAATAGAAAAAAGAAAATCAAAAAAAAGCCTCTCTTAAAATTGTTGTTTTTTTTTGTGTGTTTATTTTCTATTTTTTAAGATGGTTGTTAACTCATATAACGTGACAGCTGCGGGCTTTAATGTGAAAATGAAAATGCCGCCCAAGACATGACAAAAAAAAATTGGGTTTTCAGTACAAAATACGAGGATAGTTGCCATAGTTAAAACGGATTATTTGGCTAAAATTTGTTCAAAGATTAAGCGTTTGGAAATTTCGTGTGACAAACAGAAACAAAAATTTTTCTGACTTCTGAGAAGAAAAATTGTACCGATTTAGCAAAAAAAAATTTAAATATTTCGACCCAAAAAAAAGGTTGCTATTATGCCTTCATATAGCAGGTCTTGGACAACAGTGGAGTACTATCATACGCATAAACCAAAAAAAAAAAACCAGTTACGTAAACCATCACGCAACTTACATATGTTTAGCGCAAAACTTGTATGTTCGTATCGTAAATTTCATTTTATTTTACTGTATTAAGACTGCCTATTTTAATTTATGTATTATGACCGTCTATAGGCATGGTAATTACTCTCCAGATTCCGCAATATTTACATTTAACGATTTCAGCCTTCCAGAAAATACAATTTCTGCTGGTACTTCATCTTCGCTTGTGCCTTTGGTCATTACAACCCTTCAGACAAGATTACGACCTAGCTTCTCACACCACTTATGTTGTGTGTGTTAATTTTGTAAATGAGTGGCAGGACCTGCAGTTTAGTTTCGATTCCGAACTACAGATGTTTGATAAACTTTTTCATGACAATTTTATTTACTACCAGAGTTATTTATTTATTTTTTTTATTACAATACATTTACAAATTATATTTTAATTATATACGAGCTGAGTAACTTTGAACATATGCTCGCTGTAGTGTCACAGACCAGAGTCTCTGGTGGGAATCGAACCCACGATCCTCACGCTAATAGTCTAAAACACTACCCACTAGACTACCAGGGCACCCGTACTATCAGAGTTTTTGCCAGAAATGTACTGAGAGGAAGTCGCCGAAAAAAATAACTGAAACGTCTGACCTGTGGTTTGAACCGTGGACTTACGTCTAGTAAGTCAACACAATACCTACTACTACGTTTACTTCTCTTTGTAGTGCTATTTAATAATAATTTATTATAATTTCTACTGTTTAAGCTTCACCCCTCGTACTTTTTTATTATTTTGTTTTTTTTTTTTCATGGAAATATATTTCTTTTTTTTTCTTGTCAGAATTTTAAACCTTAAACAATTTTCGGTTAAAAATTTGTAGCGGAAATTTTGTATTAAAATTTATATTAAAAGTAGTTTAAAAAAATTTTTACCGCCAAATGCAACTTTAACTCAATGCAACAAAAAAAAAACGTTACTGACATTTAACGAAGAAGTAAAGAACCGTTAAAAAAAGAGAAAAAAATCCTACTAATTTGCATAATTGCAATTGGATATATTTTGTGAAACTGGTTTAGCTTTATATTCACAGAATCAGAGCAGAAATTGTAATAATAAATTATTGAAGAAATAATGAAAAGGAAAAGAAAAAAATATTGAAATAAGTATCGTATTAAACATATGAAGCTGATGATAAAGATCAATGATTAAATGCTATACGTATGCTTGTTGTACGAAGACATTTACACAAGTGACAAATATTAAGACTAATAGACTCGTTCACACTGCACGCAAAATTCACCAATAAATCGTTAATCATGCCAACGAAGCGAATCTTATCTAAATCTGGTCTCGACTCTATAAGCTGCTCCTATACGTACATACTGATCCACATACATACCATACAAATATTAATTTGTATAGTATTCTACTCCAATGTCTTTTGGCTAATTATTACGAAATGTCATTGGTTACTTCGGTTGTTACATTTTCGTAAAAGTGTTAACAGGAATTGATCGACATGTGTTTAATGTACGCGTTTACATTTTATGTATAATTTATGTATTTATGAACGATTTGCTGAAAGTAATGGATTTTCATAAGTTCGTGAGCTGTGCTTAATAAGAACAACAATTTAATTTGTTATTTTTCATTTGATTGAGTTATTTATGCCAACAGTTTAAAATTGATAATTAATAATAACACACACACACATATCCAGAAGTCTCTGTAGTTCAATAAATAATTCAATATTTCAACATACAATCTGTTTGTGTTAGTGAATATGATTTTATGGTAAATATTATAAACGTACTCATATATGGGTAAATACAAACTTACAACAATTTGATTTTGTGAATGTATGAACATGGATTCATTTGGTTACGTTACTTATTATTTACATACATACATACATACCAGAGATCAATAATAAGTATTCAAAAAGATGAGTATAATCGAATCATGCTCATAAATTCTGATACTTATACGCATTCGTACTTCTTTTAATATTATACTCATATTCAAAGTCTGAAGTACTCATCATAATCATACTTAACAATACCTATGATGCTGTTGATTTCTACTCTCCATGACTTAACATTTATAACAATCACAAAATAAGTATGATACGCATAGTAACACTACAATACTCACTAGAAGGTTGTGAGTTTGCTTTGCTTGTTGTCTTTGTCTTTTTCTTTCTTTGTAAATGCAACAGCAACTAAGACTGTAAATTTTGATGAATGATTTGAGTCACTCCAGTATTATAAGTATTTTTCTAAAGTTATGAATCTGAATGAGTAGGCATATGAATCAAACATATTTCGATTGTTATGAGTTTGATGCCAAATTTGTACTCATACTCATTGTACGTAATCAACGTTTTAGTGAGAGCGAATGAATCCGAGTAGCTAAATTTGCTTATGAGTAGCAAAAAAACGATAATTGCTGTTCTCTGATACATACATAATTGGTCATTACAACTCTTTAGTCGGGATTACAACCTAGCCCAACACACCACTGATGTTGTGTGTGTTAATTTTATACATGAGTGGCAGGACCTACAGTTTAAGTGCGGCTCCGAACGACAGATTTTTGTGAAACTTTTCATGGCAATTTTATTGGCTCGCAGAGTTTTTGCCAGAAATTTTCTGAAGAAATATTTTTTTCATATTTTCGTTTTGATGCCAGACTTGGGGTTTGAACCGTAGTCTTACGTCTAATAAGCCAATACACTGCCTACTAGACAATGGCAACCAAATATGGAATAACATTTTGAGTGGAATGCCGATATCAATATCAGTTTGCGCTTCAAGCCATTAGCCGAATCGTCTGCGCATTAAATATTTAGGCTTTCGGTCAGGTCAGACATCTTAAACAAAACGAAATATGGGAGAATATTTCTTCAGCGATTGCCTCTCAGCAAATTTCTGACAAAAACTCTGAGAGTAAATAAAATTGCCATGAAAGGTTTCTCAAGAAATCTGTCTTTCGAAGGCGACTTTAAATTCTTAAAAATCAGTCGTTCAGAATGGACTGTCGCTCATGTATAAAATTAACACACACAACATACAGTGGACAGCAAAAGTCTTAGTACTTCAATATATTTTGTCAAAAAAAAGTCCCCACAGGCTTAGTACTTTTGCACAAAGTCCCGATATGGCTTCAAAAGAGTATTTATTAGATCATTTGAAAGAACGGTTACGTAATTGCTAAACCTCAAACAGAAGTCAACCGAAAAACTTGCTCATGGTGCCACCAGAAAACATTAAACAAAACTTGTACATTCAATTCCAAATGGGTTAAATGGAGTGCTTGACCTTAAGGGATATTCTACTAAACAGAAGGGATAAAATTTTCATATATTAGGCCTTTGAATTTTAAATTTACTCAGGGTTCTCCTTGGGGGTACCGAGACTTTTTCTTATTTTAGTATTGTTTTATGAAAAATATTAAAAAAAAATTTGTTTTATAATAAAACAGAAATAAATTAATAAAAATAAATATATAAACTAGGGTGCCCTGGTAGTCTAGTGGGTAGTGTGCTAGACTATTAGCGCTAGGGTCGTGGGTTCGATTCTCACCAGAGACTCTGGTCTGTGACACTACACCGAGCACATAGTCAAGCTACTTCGCTCGTATATAATTAGGATATAATTTGTAATTATATTGTAATTAATAAATAAATAAATATACAAACTATAAATTTGTATACAAACTTTTGGCTAAAATTCATGAAATTGCGAGAATACATATATTGCCGTAATAAGACTTTTGCTGTCCACTCTAAGTGGTATGAGAAGCTAAATAGTTTGTAATCTTGACTGAAGGGTTGTAATGACCAATTAAGTATGTATGTATGTGTGTTTAACTCCTGTACATGTTGAATCTTGAAAGTTTTGAAGCTGAGATCCTTTTAAAAAATCTTCCATAAAGTGGTAGGACACTAGTTGCTGAGAATGGCATCGAATTGGTTGACACTTGGTTCGTCAGTGTATACTGTTCGATAAAAAGTAACTAACGGCTGTAAAATCGTTCGTCAAATAAAACAAAGCTATGAACCTCTCTCAACACTATGCCGCAATATCCATTTAATTACAAAAAAAAAAAAAATACAAATAAAAATAAAAATAAAAATAAGCAGAATAGAGGTTATAACAGCTGCATCTGGCATTTAGAATTTCCGTTCTTCTATGAAATTTAAAACAAGTGATTTAGAATAAGAATTCGATTTAATTCTAGCTTTTCAACAATCAAGTGGCTTCTTTAAACAATATCGTACACAGAGATTAAACAGAAATTGATTGATTTACTGTTGTTGTTGTTAAATGAGTAAGTATGGCAAGTAAGTTGCCTTAGAATAACGTCTAATTAAGTATGAACGACTTCAAAAGAAATAAATATTCCCTGTGGCTGTTTAAATGAAACGAATTCATTCGGTTGAATATAAAATTACGGTTTTTAGTTGTATTTTTTATTGTTAATTTACTTTTTTTTTTTTTTTTTATTTAAATATTGTTTAGTAAATAACTTTATTAAACTGTAAAGAATTTTAAAAGCGGAAGCAAAATTAGAAATATTTGTTAATCTACATGTTGTAAAAGAACAAAATACATACATACATACGATACGATACGAAATTACTTTATTGTTGAGCACATTATTAGGGGTATTAATACGGTTTCGCCAGTATTAATTAAACAATTTTGTAAAGTTTTATTCAGCGAAGCCTTTAAGGCATTAAATTAATTTTATTTTATAATTCCAATATCATTAAATCATTAATAACGGCGACTCAGAAAAGTTGCAAACGATAATGCACGACTATGTTATGCTGTACAACTACCTGCGTCTTTAGTTGCTTTCATTCTTTTATCAGCCTATGGTTCTCGTCTTGGTCAAAAAAAACGGAACTCAATTGGACTTAAGCTTCTGAATTCCATTCTTCCAACTGCTCAGACGTCTAAATGAAAAGAGATAACTTTTAGTCCTAGTCTAGTAGGTTAGGTCAGTGTGGTAGGTTTCGTACCAAAAGCTCACTTGAGCACGCATATCGACCCGTTGTAACGCCACAGGTGATCGCAGTCTATGTGCTGACCAAGTTCCTCCGAGCCAAGGAGGGAGAAGTTGGTCAGCGCAAGGGCTGCACATTTCAAAGCACTACTACCCCATGCTGGAGAACCAGCCAGAAAGCTTGATATCCTTGACATCAGTGGACGATAGGTTGGAGAGCCAAATAACCTATATCTGCACCTCGCAAGAGATGGGCATTGACAAAGAAAGTGGATAACAGTCTCCTATTCCTCAAAGGATCTGCACCCACGGCAGAAGTCGTTAAATGGCAGCCGCATTCTTTCCGCGTGTCTACCCATAACACAGTGACCTGTAAGCATGAACATTGTGATCGAGATGATGTTACGACCAAGCCCAAGTAACTGGTTGGTGCGCCTTCTATCCACTGAGGGCCAAGTGAGCCTAGCGGAGGAGCAGGACTCCTCATTGATCTAGAATAGGTTGGCGTCTCGGAAGAATTTCAGGACGATGGTCAGCTTGAACGAGGTAAGTGGCATTCCTAAGTTGATTGAAGAGGATTCCGGAAGTAGTGCGCCGGCTCTGGCTAGGTCGTCGGCTCTGAAGTTTCCCGGAATGTCACAGTGTCCAGGGACCCAGACAAGTGTGACACTGAAGCGCCCAGAAAAATGGTTGAGGCAGCGGCGACATTCCATGACGATCCGGGAATTATTCGCAACGTTCGACAGAGACCTTATGGCAGCCTGGCTATCAGAAAAGATCGAGGTGCGGGTGAAAGGAACGCCGTATGGTAGATGGCCATTACTCGGTAGATGGCTTTTAGTCTAGTAGGTAGTGTGTTGACGTATTAGACGTGAGGCCGCGGTTCAAACTCCATGTCAGATGTCTCGAAGATGTAAAAGATGCAGGTTTAATATCGTAGTCGCCGTACGTCAGTAGGTAGTGTATAGGTTTATTACACGTACCAAGTTACCACCTCAGACATCTCGAACAAAACGAATTGTTAAAAAATATATCTTCAGCGACTTTCTCTCAGCAGAAGAAAAACTCTGAATCTGAACGAGGACCGTATATACTCATGGAAATAGATCTATATAAGGCAATTGGCTTAAACTAAGCAAATAATATGCAGCAGGTTTCTGGCAAAAACTGTGAAAGAAAATAAAATTGCAATGAAAAGTTCCTCAAAAAAAAATTTGTTGTTCGGAGTCGACATTAAACTGTAGGTCCTGACACTCATGTATAAAATTTACGGACACAACATAAGTGGTGTGATAAACTAGATCGTAATCCTAACTGAAGAGTTGTAATTATATGAATAAAAAAGGAAAAGATCTTATTGTGAGTAAAGATTGTGGCGTGTTCTAAACGATTTAAAAAGCTTTGTTTAAAAACAGTCCTTCAAATTGTAACAATTTCGTGTACAAACGGAAAATACAATCAACATCTAGGTGTGGTGAGTGAGTAGAGTACAAAAATGCGGACAACTTTTGACTGCCTGTTGAAATTGTAATTGAAAACATGTTTCTTTTCCCATCTAGAATGCAACAACAACAAATAACAAACATACTAAATATAGTTAATTTAAAATATTAATTCATTAAATTCATTAAAGGCGTAACAATTCACAAACTCTTATTAATTTTTTTCCACTGAAATAAACAAAAAAAAAATCCAACTTAAAAATCAAATCAAAATCAATAAAACTTCCCAAAAGGCTTTTAACTACCGCCACTACCTATTCAAGAGCTCTCTGTCTGTCTCTATCTATTCAATGGCCATAATCAGTTAAATACAAAGAAGAAAAAAAAACAAAAAACTTCTTAAATACGAAACGACATACAAAAGAGCCGCGTTATAAATTAAACATGTCCCTTGAGGACACAAAGAAATAGAAACAAAAAAAAAAAACAGAAAAAGATAAACCGTGAAGGCAAAAAATTAAATAAATAATCGAAAAGCCAAACTAAACAAAATTAACAAAATTATAACATTTTATATCAGAGTGTTTTTGTTGTTTTTTTTTCAATACTAAATCCATAACGACCTAAGACACTGGACTCGCACTCTGTTTCAACATGAAAATCTATGTTCAAGTCAAACATGCCATGCGAGTTGAGGGAAAATTCATTGAAATGTTTAAGAAAAACTGTGTATTTTTATTGAAAATAAACAGAAACATTTATTTGCAATCAATAATACAAATTGAATTTTAACAGAAACGTCGTAAAAAGGGGGAGAAATTTCTTCAAATCAAAATGATAGATTATATGAATAAAAGAAATCTGGAAAATAATATGGAGACGCACAAGGAATATCAACAATTACAGTTTCAATAACTTACTTACTTAACTGATCATTACAATCCTTTATTCATAAACGTTCTACCGGGAGAAATATTTGCAATGTGGTGAATAAATTGAAGACCTCTGGTTCATCCGACATTCCATCCTCATCGAAACTAAAGATCTACCGAAAATATAGCCGCTGTATGCAGAAGAATCTCAGGCCGTCAATTTCGCTTTGGCTTTTCCCAGACCACAACTTGATGAATTTTATACCGTGACTTGGGACTGCATCAATAAAATATTCAACGGATCCAGTAACTGAAGGAAAACGGCCATATACAATGCCGTTAGTTCATTATATATGGGCTCTGGGTTTATTGGCAACTGAACCAAATTTTTATCGAAAAATCCTCTTCAGCGAAGAGACCAGTTTCGGGATGAATGGGTACGAAAACAAACTAAATTAATGAATTTTGGACGGCGCTAGTCCACATGCGATCTAAGAGCTTCCAAAAAATGTTACTGATTGGTATGGATATTGGGCTGGCGGCATCATCGTCGTCAAATTTCATTGAGAACAATCGATCCCAACCCATCAATGTTATCGGCAACCAATATAGTTGAATGAGTATCAAATTCTTTTGGCCTGAATCAGCTGATTAAGGTAACGACGGCATGTGGTTGCAAAATTATGGCGCTACATGCTCATGTGGCTCATGCCACATAGAGCATTCTGTACGTACGATATGAGGCCATGATCATTTCATGTGGAGATGTAGTGAATTGTCATGCCATTCGATGACTATCAACTTCTTTTGGCTTGAATTGAGTGATATGGATATCAACGACACGTGGACATTACTGTGATACAGCCATTCGACATTTGATATTCTGTGCGAGCGATTTGAGAGCATGGTCACCTGGCATAAACATGATTTGAACTGTCCACCGAGATCATGCGATTTGACCCCGTTAGACTTATTGTTGTAGGGTTTTCTTAAGTCGTAAGTGTTTGCAAAAAAATTAGTGATATTCGCACACTATGACAACATATTGTCTACTTCTTGCAAAATTTCGCACGACCTTGAAAATCCACCACCGACCAAATATTTTTCACTGCACTAAATCCCAAAAAGGATTTACGAAAACCTTTCAGACGCGCCTCCCTTACTAGTTAAAATAAATTTTATGTAGTCTGATATCCGAAAATCTCCCGATAGTTTTATGAAGAACTGAATTCTATCCAAGCCACCTTCAGCTAGACATGTTCTGTCAATAAATTCTGAGTGCCCAAGAATTCTTCTTCTTAGGTTTCCAAGATTAAATGATCTGTGGTCTCAGTTTCTTTCTCGACATAACAGTTTCTGCAGGAGTCGTTGTAATTTATTCTCAATTTCTGGACTTGTACCCCTAGAGGTCAGTGCTATAGAGCTTCTGAGATGTGTTCTACTCGGTATTAACACTCTATAACACTCTCTATAAGTGAATTTATTATCTCATCTTTCTTTTGTATATAAGCAAATGGAAATCCAGGAATGCCCGTCTCACTTACGAATTCCTCAGAGTTTTCTGTTGTGCCAGGCAATTTTCTGACAAAAACTGTGTCTTCAATGTCCCCATGTCTGAAAACCTGTATTAGAGTAATCTCTAGAAACACTTGGTATTCTTGAACAATATTACGTTTGATGTACAAACTCTCTAGTAGTCTGATGGGTGTTTTACGGTTAGAAAATATGCATGTATCCTTACTCGATATCGTCTGAAACTGAATTCACAGTCTTCACAACCCTTATGTCAACCTAAATGGTACTGAAGTAATCGGGTTGTGGGCATAAGAATCCACTCACGGCAATGTATAACAATTGAATTTATGGCGAGATCTAGATCTGTCAGTGAACACTTCGATGATGTTCTCTGGGTGGTATAATTAAAATAAAAGCAAGATAAGAAAGCGGGATCAGGTGTCGAGTAGTTACAGGGATATCCATAACAATTATATCCAAGGTTATGGCCTGTGCATAGTCTATACTTCCTTTTATACAAGTTTGTGTCGCTTCATTGAAAAGCAGACGTTGTCGGTTTTTAGTAGACAGAACGTTTGATGACATGGGCATGGTGGCGTAAATGCCACTAAGTGAACAGGCTGGTTTTGTTCGGAGCTCGGAGTGGTTCAAAATCACCACTTCATGGATCATGACAAGGAGGTAATACAATGTGCCATATGGGCCACCGGGTGAACTTGCCTGCGAACGGCAAGCTATGCCCTAATCTAACCTAATACACCATTTTTATTTAAATTCAATGATATTTTAATGCCAGCCATATAGCTACACCCCATTTAAAGTTTGCGCCAGAAGCAACGCTACTGCCACAAGGTGCATGTTTAAGTTCTTTCATTGTAAAATTCACCAAAAGAAAAAAAATACCAGTCTTCCAGTATTCAATTATAATAGATTATTCGTTTATATTATAAAGCGATAAAAAATTTGTGGTAAAACTACAAAAATTACTAAAATCTACAAGCAAATCGTATTAAATCATAACCAAGAAATTATTGGCTAAACTTGCAACATAACTACGCATACGTTTTAAAGCATATTACCTTAATGCTCTACTATAAATAAGGCTTGAAGCCAGTTTGAAACGAATGTGTTACACCTTAAAGATGATATAAAATTGAATTGATTTTATATTAAATTCAGAAATGAGAATATTTTTTTAATATCAGAGATAAAGTGACTGTAAAAAGAAAATTTAAAGTTTGGAAGCATATTTCATAGCGCATATCAAACGCATCACAGGCCTTATCACCTGCTAAAATGTAGCATAAATAGAAACTATTTTAAGAAAATCTTAAATAATAAAACAGAAAACAAAACCCAGAAAAGGAACAGAAAAATATAAGCAAACACTTCGATATGATTATAAACGGCAATTTTAAATTTTTACTGGCAATTGTGAGTTACAATCACGATTGTATGGAAACACAAAATAAATATGAAAAAAAAGGACGGCTACAAATTATTCGAATACATGTAAGATTAACAATATTTTGTTTTGTTTTTCATTTTCTTTTTGTTTTTGTTTTAATTTTCGATTTTCTTGTTTAGCGTTTCTTATTGCCTTCTTTTTCAAGTTTGATCTATTAGTTACGGGTATTTTAAATGAAAATATCAGATTTAAAGGCGCGTATTACAGTTGCAATTACAGAAAATGCCACATCGTCCGATGGCAACGATTTTATATTGAAAAAAAAAAACGAAAAACAATTTTTGCTTTTTTTTTAACAAAACTAACAAATCGTGCAACATTAATAAATTATTTATAGATTATTGATTATTAAAACAGACTCGAAATAATACTGGATATAGACAGTCGAAATGTATGTTAATTTTTTTACCCCTGTTTTTATTACCCTACAAAGAGCATTTTTTCTTTTAGAGAAACATGTATTAAAAAATTATATTTTCGATTCTGTGAATCTTTTTGGAAAGTAATTTGGACCTTTTGCCTGCAAGATCATGTAGTTTATGTCGACTAGATCATTTAAAGTCGACTTACAGCGAAAACCCCAATAAAACTGCAGTCCTGGAAGAAACCATTACATCTGCCATTGATGAAGTCCAGCCGTAACAGCTGGCAACATTTATAAGAAATAGTCTTCAAACAGAATATTATTATACCTGATAGTATAGGTGTACCGGTATGAAGTGAGCGCTTTTATTTTAGTATTGGCCATTACTGACTACACTTTTTATTCATCTTTCAGACAATATATATAAAATATTTTTCTAAATTTCGTTTAGTTGGAGATGCCTGACCTGGAGTTTGAACCGAGGTGTCACGTCTAATAAGTCAACACACTACCTAGTAGACCACTTCATATGTGAGATGGCATATGCATAACTAAGCCTCCATAAAATAGGGTATTGCACAGTCAATTAGGATAAATATGTCAGCTATTATTATGAGTTCTTTCATTAAAATTTTTGCTTGTTTTTAATCAAAGTTTTATTGTAAATTGTTATTTATGTTTAGAGGGGGGGTTAAAAAGTAGAAAACAAACCTCTATACAATATTAAAACGATAAGAGTAAATTATGCTTGAAAAAAACTTAATTGCCTTTTAATACAGTATGTATGTATGTATATATGTGCGAGTATCTCAATTAAATATCGATATGTTAGATTTATGTGACAAAATACATGATACTTGCTTGCCATAATTAAAATAAATGATCTTTAGCTTGTGGCAAATAATTGAATTTTTTTCTTCAGATTTTGCTACAGATTTTATTTGTAATTATTAAATAAAGTGTTTCACTTGGCTATTGTAATTGGGGTGTTTTTTTATATTTAATTGCAAATAAAGCAAAATTTTGTTAAAAATCAAGTAAATTAAAATTTATTATTTTTTATTTTGTGGTGCTTAAAGAAAAATACAAAATCTGATAGTAAAATTCAATATACAGATCAAATGTTGTATACATAAATATTTTATTGATAATTTATATATATTTTTTATAACATATAAACGCTTACGTAAAATTATTACGTATTTTTATTAAGCATTTATTCATAAAATTTCATTTTATTTATCATTTAAATAAAACCGTATTTATCCCCGACCAACTTTAACACCATTACACCGCATGCTATGTATTGGTTTCGGTTGTTGTTTTATTAAATTTATAAGTTTTATAATCAAAAAAAAAAACCTTAAAATTTTTTATTTTCTAAAAACAACACACATAGTCAGTCCAGCAGGTGTCTCTACAATAGCATTAATTAATCATCCTAAATTCAGTTATATGATAATGTTTAATGTCTAACAACTTAATTATAGTTTTTGTAATAAAAACAAATTGTTTTTTAATAAAAAGAAACCAACAACAAAATGTTTTGTATGGAAAAGACAAATTCATTTTAACTACAACTTTTTCTCTCTCTCTCCACTTACTATATGCCAACTACCGAGAAATCCCGTCAACATCAACGACATCTTGTTAAAATTTTTATCGAAAATTATCAAAAAAAATTAACAAAAAATATGAAAAAAAAGTCAGAAACCAACAAACCAGTAACCAATATAAAAGCAGTAGAACAACAAAAATAACCAAAATGAAGTGGATGTCGTGTCGCATGCAAAATTATACTGCTTATAATACGGCTGCTTAGCGTCTTTGATACGGCATCTGCTGTTGCTGTGGCACTGTTAATGCAGCAGCAGTAGTTTTTAGCAACAGCCAGCCGGTAGTAGTAGTAGCAGCGCCCACTGATAACCAAAACGTCATTTGCCTCTAATAACAATAAACACCAAATTTATTAAATACACACTTAACTTATTAACTCGTTCCATTGCTTAGCTTTTGATGCAGTCTCCTTGCTTGCCAGCTATTTACATCGTTTGCCATTATTTGACCGCTCCTCGTTTGTTCTCTAGGAGTTGAAACATGCGAGCTGGTACTATAAAGAAACTATTCAAAATCACATTAAATGACAATTTCTCTCGTCTGCAGAATGAAAATAAAAATTCAATACAACCAGACATGCACTTAAAATTGTACACGAGGCGCTATGCTATTAAAATACCCTACAGACAGTTGAATGAGCTCGATGCGGCTAAAAGCTCTGTGCAACTCAATAGCCTAATGTTTTCTGTAATGTTTAATATTGACTCTGAATATAGTAGGCATAGTCTGGTTATTGATTAGTATCTTTCCTTGTTTAGACTTGAGGTCGAGGGTTCGAATCCCGCGATGTCTCTCTAGCTCTCAGCATTCTTCTGCCTAAAACTTTGCAGACAATATAATGGCCAATAATACCGATCATTAATGGTATTTAAATTTCCTTATTCAATAAGGTAGCGATCATGTTGGATGCCAAGCTCTCATGGAATGACAACATAGTTGAGAAGGATAAAAAGCGACAATAGCTCTTTACATCATAATCATTGACCCCGAGATGTATAACTTTCAAAGTGTCGTAACACAAATTTAACGGAATAGCACTTGATACCTATAAAACGATCGGAGGTGAGATCTAGGATTTTAGGCCAACCATTATATATTGCTTTATGGTGTACATGGTTGATGGAGGATATGCAAACACTGCAAACTGATAGACAGAGCAGGCTGCCACTTGACTTTCTATTAAAGCAGAGAGCTGAGATCATGGTAGAACGCCTAGATGCATTTAAGTTCTGGCCAAACTTGTACTAGGAAAATGCTGCTATTATGGGAAGACATTCAAACATTCGTATCCGCATGGTTCCCTATATCTTTCTGATTAGAATATTTGATTTTAATACCTGGTCTAAAGATTTAAAGGTTCCCAATGGGTTACTGATTACAGCGTTTTCCAGGCAGAGGTCATTACCATTTATAAAACGGAGCTCTAGTTGTTGGATGGAGGAATTTTCTGTGACAAACTCCTCATGTCCTTGGATAACCATATATAGGGATATCGTTGGAAATTACATTGCTGATGAGCTGACAAGGGCAGGTTCGGACTTCGCAATCTCCGACATCTTACATGGCATAGGTATTCCTATTGCCTCAGTTAAACTGGATATTTTCAACTCGTTTAATGTGGAGTTGCAACGTTTTTTATATCTAATTGGCATTCACTTTTATATCCAGATCGCATGGCCATTCATCGCACGATAGCCATATTCCGTTTGTTAGGCATGCAAAAGACTTGGCATTCCATCAAATGACTTCTGCAAGAGCTATGGTTCTTTGTGAAGAGACTCTGTCAGTGACCCGCTCTTCTTACTGTGTTTCTGGCTTCTCACTTTCTAATATCGTTGACCGAGCTTCTTAAAATAAGGATTGCTTCAATAACAAGATTTATTGTGGATACGGGTTGATTTTTCCTAGTGAATGTTTAACACTCGGGTTAAATAATTATTGTCGTATAACCTAAATGCCTAAATGCTGGTTTTTCTTAAAAAAGAAGAAACGATTTGATTGGTTTCGGTAAATTACATACATACATATATAATTGATAATTACAACCCTTCAGTTAGGATTACAACCTAGCTTCTTCCTTCACTTATGTTGGGCGAGTTAATTTTATCCGTAAGTGGCCGGACCAACTGTTTAAAGTCGACTCCGAATGACTAATTTTAGAGGAACTTTTCATTGAGATTTTATTTACTCTCAGAGTTTTTGCCAGAAATTTACTGAGAGGAAGTCGCCGAGGAAGTTCCTTGTTTATTTCACTTTATTATAGATTTCTAACCTGGGGTTTTAAACGAGTCCTCAAGTCTAATAAGCCAACACGCTACCTACTAGACTACAGCAACTTCTTATATAATTAAACGTTTAATGATCAAAAAGTCATACTCAACGCGGGGCGAACCTCGGCACCGAAATGTGTCTACTTACTGTTCTATGCTTCAGTTTTACGGTATCATTCTAAAGTTGAAGTCTAATCTGTTTGGAATTCTGTTTGAATAATCAGTTTTGATACGACGAATCTAGACATAGGCTGTCAGGCTGAGTATGCCCGAACTAGTTTGTATTTCGATTGCGCTAAGCAGCATGAAAAAGTGACATGATGTGGCGCAATGAAGACCAACAAATAATATTCATGAAGATTTTCGAATGTTAAAAGTAAAAAATGTCTTCAATTCCTATTTAAATAATTCAACCAATTAGACTCCGAACCTTTGTAAGAATTAACGTAAACAATGATCATCTTATGAAGATATGAGGCAGTGTCATCTCTTAAAGAAGAGTAGAACTTCATTAACAAATTTCCTCACTAGAACATCTAATAATGTTATGGAGAGAGTTCATGAGTAAGTATCAAAAGAAGCACAAATCAGTTCAAATATTTGAATACTTTGGCAGCTCTTGAACTTTCCCTGGCTGCTCTTAACAATTATTAAGAATTCGTCAATTGATGTATCATTTGAGGCAAAGATGAGCTTGTCGATGAAGTTAATTTTCGTTAGAAATACATTTCTCAGGCAGCAGGAATAAAATAAAATTTATTGTAAATATAATAAGATACTGTGACGTGTGACGAATATTGTTTTATATTAATTATGGTACGGTATTCATTAGCCTTAATTACCACTCTCTTCGTTTCCGTATCTTTATATTCTTAGCAAAATCACAACAATGTTGTTGGCAATTTGCACTTCTTCGTCGTTTTCCTTTATTGAGTAGGAGTCAAAACTACTAAAACATTAAAATATCTTCACATTAAACGTTTAATACTCATCTGTGTCTGTCCATCTAGCTGTCTGTCTCTCTGTTTGTCTGTCTCCACTGTCTCTATATATTTATGTACATTTATGATGATAACTTTTATGCTAAATAAACATGTTTTCTTACATTTTTCTTTTTTTTTTTCTTTCAAGCCAAAGAAGATATTTGATGACAACAATATCGCAATTTATTTATTAAGTCTTTTACTTTTTTTGTTTTTTGAGGGTTTCTTTAGCAGGACTTTTTTGTTTTTTTTTTATAAAAGGCACAAATAATGTCGTTAAATATCTTGCAATAAATGGTTGAAATCTTTTTGGTTGGCATATTTTTATAAAACAAACTTAACTATTGAAATATCTTAGATGTGTCCATATAAAGTTACATTGCAGAAGCACAGCACAATAAAAAAAAACAAAAAAAGCTGAAATAAAATTATTATTCACATTATCAGGGGAAGTGTTGACATGATGTCTGGCTAAGTAACCATATTCATTAATTGTAGATTTTCTGACAAGCACAACAACAGCCTCATCAGACTCGAAAAGCATTATCCAACATTGTGGTTCTCAACATCAATGATAATTGCAGACACATGTTCAGTGTATTTAAATTTTGTACGGCTAATTGTAATACACACCAGTTGTATGGTTAGAAAAATATTCAGTTTTGAGTCAGTTTTCCGGTTTAGTAGCAGACGTAAATGATTGGATAAATTAGATGGTTAAGTGGAACCGCAAATGCATTAATATTTTGCTGTTTAATATTTAAAAAATTAGTTTTTTCTTCTTCTTTTTTTTTGGGGGAAATTATTGCTTTGATAAGCCATTAAGTCCGGCTTATAAACTTTACGGTCTACATTGTATAAAAATTACAAAATGTTCGTTATACACAGAGTATTACTGATGCCGTTTGCGATCATATTCGGCTGTTGAATTCTTCCACAAAAGTTAGGATTACGACCTAACTTCTCACACCTCTTATGTTTTATATGACTCCGAGCAACAGATTTTTGCGAAACTTTTCATTGCAAATTTTATTTACTTTCAGAGTTTTTGCCAAAAATCTGCTGAGACACAGTCACCAACGAAATATTTTCTTTATTTTGTACGAGATGTCTGACCTGGAGTTTGAACCCTGGCCTCACATATAATAAGGCCATATAGTACCTACTAGGCTAGTCGAATTCTTCCACTTTTTGCAAAAAAGGCGATATTCATCGCACGATGTTTTGTCACTGCAATGTAACGATTTTCACTGTCGTGAAGAGCTGTCATAGCACTGCGTTCTATTGTAGTCCCCTGAAGCTTTATAGAGTATCTCTATAATGTCTCCTCCATGTCGATTACCCTTACAAAATTCAGGATGCTGAAACACCAGCACCTTGTGTGCACTCTGGGTTTTCCTCCTGGGTTGCATTAATGCCATACAGCTTCCGAAAATGCATTCTTATGATTCATTCTTATCATAATTAGTATCTGCATAATAGGCTCGAGGCGATCTTCATTCTGAAAAAGTGCAACTTTGTCCACAGTGCTCTTTCAAAAGACCGTTTACTGAATGCAGGTTACGCCTACATAGTCTGATGCATGACTTAAATATTCTCTTTTATTGTAATCTCACAACAATGATTACGATTGTCTCAAACCGATTTTTACTCTTTAGCTGCCCTTGCTTTGAGTATTACTTTCCAAATATCTATGTCACTCCACAGCAAAAATTATGGCCCAATCAAAGACTTGGAAGCTTCCATCAAGATCATATCCACTTCATTGGCTTGTTCATAGACACAATTTCCCACATGAACCGGGGCCCTATAAAGGCTAACTGACTTCGCTTACCCAAATAGTTACATGCAGACATACTTAATTGGTCATTAAAACCCTTCAGTCAGGAGAGAACCTAGAAACCTAGTTTCTCACATCACTTATGTTGTGTGTGTTAATTTAATACATGAGCGGCGGGACCTACAGCTTAAAATCAACCTCGAACGACAGATTTCTGAGAAATTCTTCATGGCAATCTTATTTACTCTCAGAGTTTTTGCCAGAAATCCGCTGAGAGGAAATCGGCGAAGAAATATTTTTTAAATATTCGTTTTGTTGGAGATGTCTGACTTGTCGTTTGAACCGTGTCCTCACGTCTGATAAAGCAACACACCATCTGCTACACTACGACGACTTCGTGTTGCATAATTTCTCAAATTAACTCCCTAATACCCGAGTGCTCAGATGGCACTGCTTTGTCCCGTCTTTGTAGCTTTTGTCGAAGCTGAATTATACATACATATCTTTCGATGGCAAAGACATCAGCTTGTAATATATCCAAGAGTTTCTCAATGGGCTCGAAATATTCCATTTTGGGACCAAAAACTCCAACACTTACCCCAATATTTGTTCATGACATACCCATAACGATCACATGATGGTCTCTCTTTTAAAGGAGAGTAGTATGCAGCTTCCAGACTGCTCTGTTTACTTTTGCAAAAATCATAGAGTTTACTGTTTATTTTCAGGTCACAGTTAAGAAGGGTACTATCAGCCACTCGATTCAGTAGGTACTGTAGACCTCTGATGAATCTCGTATTAAACTTTTCTCCAATTATCCTAACTATAGTCTCCTAAGCTCTGGTATTCACTACTATGTGTAGCTTACTAAAATTCAACAACAAAGCTTTCAACATTGTCATAGGCCAGGTTTCCACAACTCTATTGAGCTGCCTCAACGGTCCTACAGGTACTGGGTTATTATTTCAAGATTTTCCTGAATGCCTTCAGCATTTTTCGCATGTCTTGTCTTTGTCTCTTGTCATTCATTTGTCATTTAGGAAGTTTTCCTTTCTTGTGAATGTTACTATTGTTGTACTAATAGGGCTTATCCTTAGACTCGCTGACTCTGTCACCTGCAACTTATAATCTCAAGACCTCTTTACAACAGTCTCTTTAAACTTACCTTTAGTAATCAAGAAAAATTTTTTTTTTTGTTTCTTTTATAAGATCAAAACTCTGGGGATGGCCCCTACTCATGGAGTGCATTTTATTGCAATTAGAAAAATAGATTATGAGAAGTACAAGGCGAGAAGTGTTTCTGGATTTTATATTTGAATCTGTTTGTTTAATAAGTGGTAGGAAAGATTTCTGCAGGAAGGGAGTTCCAGTGTGCGATCCATTGACCAATCGACCAATGGATATCGGATGTGCCGTGCTAGAAAGACGGTTGCTAAGTATGTAAGAATACACGATTATAGGGAACAAGTCCATTTATCTTGCTAGAGCAAAATCCATTGTAGTAGCGAGAGAACAGTGAAACACAAGTCACATGGCAACGATGCTACGATAAATCAATAGACTTGGATACCCTACCGTCATTAATGAGCACCTTCAATATATATATGTATATATATACATATAATACGCCTCAAAATAGAGTTTAAGACACAGGTCCGTACATAAGAGTTGTATTCCATTCTCAGTTCGATAAATATTATCTAAATACCTTTGGCATTAGTAGCCTGTCTGCTATAGTTTTGTCAAGAGTTCATCCGTAGCGAACCCTCACATTAGTGGTAAAAGGACACTACAAGAATACCGCTATAAATTTTCTTCTTTGTAATATTTGTAATGAAATATGAAATCTAATAAGCACAGGAATACGTCGGTGTAATTGTTAGATTAAAAATTGTTGACAATGACAGTTGACCCTATAATAATAGGTACGTATCAGAAATCAGCAATGAATCGTTTTTTCGCTACTCATAAATACTCATGAAATTTTGAGTATGAGTGAGTCAACAGTATTGAAATATAACTACTTTGATACAGGTTGCAATGAGTATGAGTACAAAATTCACATCAAACTCATAACATTCGAAATATGTTTGATTCATACGCCTACTCATTCAGATTCATAACTTTAGAAAAATACTTATAATACTCATAAATGATACGAGTGACTCAAATCATTCATCAAAATTTACAGCCTTAGTTGTTGTTGCATTTACAAAGAAGAAGAAAGAAAAAGATAAAGACAGCAATGAAAGCGAACACACAACCTTCTAACGAGTAATGTAGTGTTCATACGCGAATCATACTTATTTTGTGTGATTCTTGTAAATGTTGAGTAAAGGAGAGTCGAAATCAACATCATGCGTATTGTTTAGTATGAGTATGATGAGTACTTCAAACTTTGAATATCAGTAGTATCAGTATAATATTAAAATAAGTATGAATGCGTATAAATATCAGAAATTATAAGTATGATTCGAATCTACTCATATTTTTGAATACTAATTGCCGATTTCTATTACGTATTCATTTCGAAATCTTTAAAATTTTGAGATTTTCCATAAAATTTGTTGCGAGGTCAATAATGTAATAAAGCATGTTACAAATATTTTATTTCTATTGACAGAGGAATTCCTGTATTGGTAACATGTATTTATAATGTCATGAGAAATAATTAAAAACAAATTCAAGTACATTACTAATTAATGTGAAGGTAATTAAGATGGGAACATTTGCTTAAACAAAGTATTACAAGACAAAATGCAATTCCCTTAAGCATTTACTGAATTGAAACCAAAAAAAATTGTTTTTTGGTTGACAAACTTATTTGAACCGCAAGAAGTCGTTGTTTTCAGTTAGTCAGACCATGTCATCAAATACGACAGCCACAACGGCAATATTAAATTCGATAGTGATTAGCTTTTTGGAATTATTAAGTCAAGAAAATCACTTTTCTCACAAGCTAACCGAACTAGGCAGTTGGATAAGGACAGAGCAATATTATGATACGGTCATCTTTATGAGGCATGGAGCCAATGGCCAACACGACGACGAAAACAGCTACAATACCGATCAAATCTTTAAACATTTAATGCAAGACTATACGATACCGATAATAAATTTGAAAGACAATAACTCAGACATTCTATGGCATCATTTTAATCGCCGTTATATGGCCATTGCCCACCTAAATGGCAATGTAACTCAGGACAAGCAGTTATTGCAGACTTTATGGACAACCTTAAGGCGCAACGTTCAAACCAAACTAATGCTATTGATTAAGGAAAACGAGAACATCAAACGCAATACGGAAAACGTATTAAAATTTTGTCATGCTAATGAGGTTCTCAATGTTATTGCCATACCCATAACTCTACAGCCATCCAATAATTACTATGGCATGCAAATATATCCCGAATTTAGAATGCAGCTTCAGACATTTAAATTTGAACATAACATCATTCTATATCCCGATCACGTAGAGGATATGCATGGCCATTCCATACGTTTATATGCAAGCGAAAATAATTTAAAATGTTACGTATTAGAGAAGAGAAATAACACCATCATACTGGGCGGTTATGTTGGTCACTTCTTTACGGAGTTTGCACGTAAACATAATGCTACTTTGGTAATGCCCAGCCCTAACATAACCAAAGGTAAACTTTTTATTACTGATGTCGAGGCTCTACTGAAAGATGGTATTTTTGATGTCTCCGCTGACCTAATAGTTGATGTGTTTAGCATTGACAATGCTTATACAAGGGCCTACGATTATACGGACTGCTGTGTAATGGTGCCAGTAGGAAAGGATGTACCAGCCTTTATGTTCTATATAATGGTCTTTGATGGATTCAGCTTGCTTCTAATCTTTGTGACTTTCATTTTAATATCGATTGTAGTCTTATTAACCTATGTGGTGAAGGGAGAACCCTATGTTTTACTGGAACTCATTTTGAATATTTACATCTTGAATGGTCTCTTGGGGCAGTCATTTAAATTCGAGTATTATTTTGCAGGTGTACGTAGCTTTCTGTTTATGCTTGTCTGCCTGGGAGGCTTGGTCTTTAACACCACCTACTCAACTTATCTGCAGACGTTTAATGCCAAACCACCGAAGATGCATGTCATAGAAACCATAGATGATTTAAAAAGATCAGCTTTACCCGTTGCTTTTCATGAGGATGAGTATAAGATATTAAAAGCCTTTGATGTATCAAACGATTTATTGTCGTTGGGTAAAGTTATACGTTCGTATACTGAATTCTCTGCTTTGCGAAATGGTTTCGATAACCGTTATGCCTATCCGGTAACATCTTCGCAATGGGAAACATACGAACAACAACAAAAACACTTTGCCAAGCCACGTTTTCGTTTTTCCAATATCTGCATTGTGAAAATGATAGCCATGCAAATGCCTCTAGCACCGAATACTCCCTATGTTAAGCATATGAATGATATGATCGGACAAGTAACTCAAGCTGGCCTTGTGGCCTACTGGAAATCTTTAGCTTTTTCAGAATCTGTACAATTGAAAACCATAAAATTGGATGATGGCAGCAGTAAAACGACATTTGAGCCCATGAAACTGGCGGACATGCAACTGTTAATGTTTTTATTTGGCGAAATAGCCATACTTTTGTGTATTTGTTTCATTATTGAGATGTACTGGCCACATCGTGGCAAATTAATGAAAAAACTTACTCGTTGTAGGAAAAGAGTGTGGGGTAGATGTAATGCTAAATAATTTAATAAAGAATACAACATAAAGGCAGCAGATAAAGCAAATAAAAAATGAAAATGATTACTTATGAAACACTCGAAATGAACGTAAGTAAGTTAGATTAAGTCAGACTATTTGTTAACCTATAACACAATTAAAGTAGCCGTAGTCTGGTAGGTACTGTGCTGGCTTATTCGATGTGAGGCTAAGGTTCAAACTCCAGGTCAGACATCTCCAACAAAAGGAAATATAAAAAAACTTGTCTTCGGTGACAGCAGATTTCAGGCAAATCTCTGAGAGTAAATAAAATTGGCATGAAAAAGTTTCTCAAAAATTGGTTTTTCGGAGTGGACTTTGAACTCCGCCACTCATGTATAAAACTTACACACACAACATAAGTGATGTGAGAAGCTACGTCGTAATCCTGACTGAAGAGTTCCAATCATAAATTATGTTTGTATGGATAGTCATTCGAACACTTTAGTCAGGATTACAACCTAACTTCTTACATCATACATGTTATGTGTGTTAATTTTATGCATAAATGGCGGGACCTACAGTCAATGTCAACTTCGGACGATGGACTTGAAAAACATTTCATGGCAATTTTATTTTTACACTCAGAGCTTTCGCCGGGCTTTTATATTTCGAGATTATTTTCGCTTCAAATATTGCAATTTGCAATGAGCTTCATAGTTAAACACAATGCCCGTGTTCAGTCAGCTTCAAATGACGAAATTAGTAAAAATGCTACGCATATGGTAGTCACCGTAGTCTAGTAGATGTAGGCTTATTAGGCGTAAGGTCAAGGCTCAAACCGGGGTCAAACGTCTCTAACTAAACGAAATATGAAGAAATATTTCTTCTGCTACTGCCTGTCAGCAGATTTCTGGCAGAAAGTCTGAGAGTAAATAAAAATTACCAAGAAAAGTTTCTCAAAAATCTGTCATTCGGAATAGACTGTAAACTGTAGGTCCCACCACTGATGTATAAAAATAAAATACACAACAGATGTGGTGTCAAAAAGTAGGTTGTAATCCTGACTGAAGGGCTGTAATGGTTGTGTATGTGTGTAAGTAGGTATGTATGTGATGGTCATTTAGCTTCAATTCTTATGCGAGCTGTATTTTACAGGCAAGTAAGCCAAGATCCAACAAGATTAGGATGATGGCGAATCAATAATTCGGCATTTTCTTCGAGACGCATTCATACCTAAAATTTTTGTTCCGGTGATAGCTTTCAATCGAGAAATTAGTGTGAAAGCGATCAATGAAGTCGTGAAGTTAACTCTTTGCTCACTATTATGTTAACTTTTGTTGATCGTAAAAGGAACGGAGTACTCTAGGAACTTCATGTTTTTTTTACAATACATTTTCACAATCTGAAAGCGTTGTTCTGTCGTTAAACAATTCATAATAACTTGCCAGCAGAACAGAAATGTTAACAGCTGTTAAAGTAGAGATATCGATAGTAAGAAAACCGATACAGAGAATCAGTGCTGCGTGATACCTTAGTCATGGCTGTTTAAGCTTTAAAAACCTAAACATTCTATTTCTACTATTAAGGCAATTTAATAAAATAAAAATATTCGAAATAAATTTCTTTGTTACACTGACCATCAGTAAAGTTTTTCTTCCATTTTTTTTGATAAATAATCGCTTCAAAATTGATTTTCCTCATACAACAGCACCTGTTGCTCAATTCTAAAGATGTTCATAAAGCAGATCTAAACAGATATTAAAAATTCATCACTTTCATGACACAATCATTCAACACGCTTCCTTTATTTCTAAAGAGAAGAATTTGCATCTGCTAAAATATTCACCAAAAACACAAAAATTTATTTCAAAACCAGCTAAACGTTTAACAAAACGAGATGCTGCATAAAACAAATCTTTAAAATTTTTTTGCTTTTTTTTTGTTTTTAATGAAAACATTAACACAAATTTATGCAGTTTTCATTCAAATTTTTTGGTTGAAAAACAAACCATCATTCAAGAAATAAATTGTCAACGAAATCATAAATCATGAAAATGACGTTAACACATCAACGTCAGCAGTAAAGCTGAAAAGAATAGAAAAATATCTACGAACAGTATTGATTTAAAATCGCAAGCCTTATAAGGAAACGAAAGCAAATTTATTATCAAATATTTTCTCTGGAAAAAAAAGAAAAGAAAACCTGATGACACAAGACAGAGAAAGAATAACTTATGCAGTGTTGTTGGTTTTTTTGGTACAGTTGGTCAAATGATTTTGTAAAAATAAACAAAATTTTCGAAAAAACTTAACCGTATAATCACTTATTGAATAGTAGTTTAGGCTAACTAGTCTTCCCTTTTGATTAAATATGCTTAAAAGGCCAGAGGTTCCCTAATCTTGCGGATAAATTAAGTTTTTGTGTCAAAATCAGTACAAAGTAAAATTATGGAAGCGTTAAAGACTACATGTTATCCTGTATTATAAATCCCATATCTACCTGTAGCTACACATATATAGTAATGCTAAAACGGTCTTAAAATTCAGATGGGAATCAGGAGTACAACTGGTTAAGCCCTGATAATAATGAGAGGTATCGCCTGATAAAATGATAATTTGCGGAAATCATTTAATTTTTAATTTTCATTTGAAGAAACGAACGGAGAAATTGCATCGAATGCTTGTCGTAGGATATGGTGATCAAAGTCTATCACATGCTTTCGATGGTTCTGAAATAACGTTTTTGTTGTGAGGAATACAGAACGTGGAAAACCCCCAAACAAGTTTGAAGAAGTCGAATTGCAAACAATATTGAATGAAGATGACACTTTGAGTCAGAAACAAGTTGCAAAAATGTTAAATGTTGCACAACAAATAATTCCTAATTGTTTAAAGTAAGGGAAATAAGTTCCACATTTACACCAGGTACACCTGGTATATGCAGCAAATTGAACAAAACCTCTTACTTTAGTAGTCTACTTGCGGTCAGATGTAGACTCTGTAATTTGCAAGGAAATCAGATGCGGTAATTCATTGCTTTTTTACTATGCCGATACCTATGAACATCGCTTTTAATTTTCATGCCCAAAAATACATTTACCACCACAACTTACACCACGTAATTACTCGGGTTTATTTTCACTGTCGCATCGTGTAATTTTATTAAACAATTAAAATACAGAAATAGGCGCAAACCGATGCTATTTTTATATTTTTTGGCCCCTTCAAAACATCCTTATTCAGACTATAGCCAGTAATATATTTCGATTATAGCTCTTAGTTACTCCTAAATCATAGCCAACACACTATCTACTAGACCACGTCTAATGAATTAGTAGTAGAATAAGTCTAACGGAGTCAAAACACATAATCTCTGGGAACAATATCCAATAACGTAAGATAACCATGATCTCAAATCGAACGTGAAGGATATACAATATCGCATGAGTTGTGTGGCACGCAGCGCCGACATGAACATGAAACCACACGTCGCTGCTCTTCAGATCACACAAGTCATGTCAAGAGAAGTTGGTAACCATCGAAGTATGGTGCTCGCCGTTGACATTGGTGGGTTGGCCAACATTGTTCTCAAAGAAATATTAACCGATGACACTGTCAGCCTGATACACACATTAGGGAGTGATATTGAATGCTATTGAATCATATGGTAGTTGTGTTATCATAAATTCGACAATTTTGTCTGTATACGTGCCCATTCATACACAAATGAGCCTCAGTGCTGAAGATGATTTTTCGATGAAAACGTTCCCCGAATTGAACACCCGCGTCCGAGATTTGGCAAAATGTACATACATAGCATAATTGGTCATTACAACCCTTCAGACAGGATTACGACACCTAGCTTCGTACACCACTTATTTTGTGTGTGTTAACTTTATACATGAATGGCGGGACCTACCGTTTAAAGTCGATTTTTAAAAAAACATTTCATGACAATTTTTATTTACTCTCAGTGTTTTTGCCAGAAATCTGTTGAGCGGAAGGAGACAAAGAAATGTTTTTTTTATTTATTTTTGCTGCAGATGCATTACCTAGGATTTGAACTATGACGTTACGTCTTATAAGCCAACGCACTACCTACTAGACCACGGCGACTTCTCATATGGGTTGTTATTCTTTCAATTTCAACAATATCATTTGTTTACGTGTCCATTGATCAACAATGGGTCTCAGCGTTGAAGATGATTTTATAATGAAAACAGTCTCCGAACATAACATCCATTTGGACCTGTTACTGAATGCAATATCCATCCGAGATTTAGCAAAAAAAAAAATGAATATATGACAACCAAATGGAAAGATATGGCTTCAACAAGATGGCTGTTAACAATTGTGATAATTCAGAAGTCCCCGTTACATTCATACATAAATTGTCATTACAACCCTTCAGTCAGAGTTATGGTCTAGCTTCTCACACCACTCATGTTGTGTGTGTTAATTTTATACATGAGAGGCGGGAAACACATTTTAAAGTCGACTCCGAATGACAGACTTTTGAGAAACTTTTTCATGGCAATCATGAAATCTGCTGAGAGGAAGTAGCCGAAGAAATATTTTTTCATATTTCGTTTTGATGTCTGACCTGGAGTACCTTACGTCTAATATTTTAAACACTTTTGCGCATTTTTATACTTTTCCTTCCATTATTAAAAATTTTGTATTTACTGTGGGCATAGCCATTGCCAGCTAGGTAGTTTGAGAGGAATTGAGGCTTCACCAGAAGCTTTCTAAGAATATTTTTCAACCTCTGCTCTGATGATTCACTTTTTTTTTTGGGGTCATAAGGCACCTATACGGACCATTGCATCCCTAAAAGATGGAGGTACAATATCGTGGTCGCGTTGTGTAGTAGGTAGTGTGTTGGCTTATTACATGTAAGGCTTAAACACCGACTCATACATCTCGAACAAAACGAATTGTGAAAATAAATTTCTTCAGCGATATTCTCTCAGCAGATTTCAGGCAAAAACTCTGAGAGTAAATAAAAAATTGCCATGAAAAGTTTCTCAAAAATCTGTCGTTCGCACTCGACTTTAAATTGTGGGTACAGCCACTAATGCATAAAATTAACACACACAACATAGGTGGCATAAGGGGCTTGGTTGTAATCCTGACTGAAGGCTTGTAAAAACCAATTATGTAGGTATGTGTCGTTTTAATTTTTCGGCAATTGAATAATTTAATCAGTTTTTTTTATAAGATAACTGCCTGGTAAAATGATCTGTTCTAGGTATTCTTAGATAGGGAAACTCTGACTGAAGATGCATTACTTCGTTAAAGAAGAAAATGATGCTGAGTTTAAAAATAAAAAAAATTTAAGACGGAAATATTGAATTCATTTAAAATGGAAATGAGATGAATTGCGTTCGTACAGCTTGCATGGCGTTATTAAACAAAACATTGATTTCTTAATGTAAGCGAAATTACACTTGAGTCTCTTTAAACATGCTCCATTCATATTCTATTCATTCTGATATTCATTCATATTCTATTGCGTACAGAAGTGTTGGAAGTGTTATGTACTGTCACAGCAGTTCAAGCTTTATCTCTTCAGTTGTTTGTTTAAATGATACCCAGGTAATGTTGTTTGATTTCCATGAAGATGATAATGATGTGGATGTGGATGTGGATGTGGATGTTGATGGTGATGATTTTGGTTATTGTTGCAGCAGCAAATTGTGATGGCTGTTGTTTTGATTCCATCAAATGTGTTACTGATGATGTTTTATTTTGTTTTGTTTTTTTCTTTTAAATAAAATCTTTAAAGTCTGCATATCTGCCACATAAGCCACATAAATGTTGTTGGTTTTTTTTTTTTTTTGTTAACAACAACAATGTTTGAAATCATGTTGCAGGTGTTAGATAAATTTCTAAATAGTGCAAAAACGTGCAACAAAATTTGTACGTGTTTATGTTTTGGAATTGATGTTGTTATTGTTGTTGTTACCCTCTAACATAGCATCCGGCTCCCTTACCTCGCCACTGTTTTCGTAAATCTTTTTTTATTTTTCGTCTTTTTTTTTGTGCTGTAAACTGAAATGAGAATGATGTTGTCGATGTCAATGAAGTTTATGTTGATTTTAATATGAATACCTGACAATGTGTGATTCGTTTGTCTGTATGACTGTCTATCTATCCATATCTGTGTCTCTTTGTCCGTCTACTGGCTTTAACATCCGTCTATCGTTTAGCTTAAGTTTGTCTGGTTTTGGACTCAGACTCTGATAGACTCTGTGTGAATGGGAAGTATGTTGTTAAGTTAGTAGGAGGTCACAACTTGCAACAAGTTGCACTTTACTTTTAGTTTTAGTTTCTGTTCGTTTGTCTGTTGTGCTACTTTACTTTACTTTACTTTATATGTGTTGAACTGGCTGTAGTAAATTTCATTAATATTGTTGCATATCCAGTATTGTTAGCTCATCAATGAGTTCTGTATTGGCAATGTTCGCATCATCAACATTTGATTTTAATGTTGAGAACTCCTTTTTTCTTTTTTTGATTGCATTTGGTTTGTTAAACGACCAACGCAGCAAGTGTTATAATATTTTGATTTTCTCCTGTTGGATTGAAGAAAAAAAAATTTCATTCAAAACCGTTTCCAGAAGTAACTCTCCACTGACATGGTGTATGTTTTAAGTGGGTAAAGTTTTAGCATAAATACTAGTTTGTTGTTGTTGCTACAAAAACATTAAGTTTTATGTCTGTCACTTCTTTTATGTGTGTCTTATTGCTGCAATATTTGTTGCATGAATGTAATTTGTTTTCTTCTCATTGCCAGTTAAGTTAGTTGGCGACTGTTTTCACCCTACACTTAAGTTATTGATTTAGAGAGAATTATAATTTTGCAGGGATCTTTACTAGCTGTTAAATACTTCAAATACTTGAAATAAAAATTTTATACGAAGACAATGCTTTCACAACATGGTGAATTTGCCTAACAAACACTGTTTGAGAAGAACACGTCTAATTTTTAGATTTTCGCAAGCAAATCTAATCCTTGATTCGAATTATTCGTCTATTTATCAACCTGAAAGTCGCCGTAGTGTAGAAGGTAGTGTGTTGGCATAATGGAAGAAGAAGCCTGGGTTCAAACCTCAGGTCAAATATAAAACAGATTTCTGGCAAAAACTCTTGAGAGTAAATAAAATTGCCATGGAAAGTTTCTCAAAAAAAAAAATCTGTCGTGTGAAATCGACTTTAAACTGTAGGTCGTAATCCTGACTAAAGGGTTGTAATGGTCAACTATGAATCAATGGATGTAATCAAGTAATTTCTTAATTTGCTTCTTAAAAGTCTGCAAAAGAAGGATATAGTGTTGAATGCCATTCTACAGCCTGCTCTACAATAATAATTAAGCTGTTTATGTGGTCAATGGATGATTTCTGGAAACGGAATCCACCTTGCTTCAGCCTCAAAGTCGTTCTTACCCTGTTTGAAATAGATTCATCAAGTCTTATCGAGGCAATCACTGTGCTTAACATAAAAAGTAGAGTAATACTGTGAAGTCGCCGTGGTGTAGTAGGTAGTGTGTTGGCTTACTATTCGTAAAGCCCGGGTTCGTATCCCAGGTCAGACATCAAAAATGAAATATGAAAAAAAAAAATATTTCTTCGGCGACTTCCTCTCAGCAGATTTCTGGCAAAAACTCTGAGAGTAAATAAAATTGCCATGAAAAGTTTCTCAAAAATCTGTCGTTCGGAGTCGACGTTAAACTGTAGGTCCCGCCACTCACGTATAAAATTAACGCACACAACATGAGTGGTGTGAGAAGCTAGGCCGTAATCCTGACTGAAGGGTTGTAATGGCCAATTATGTATGTAATACTGTGACAGTTGCTGGGATCTGTGGCGTCGAATCCGCCATAGTCTAGTAGGTAGTGTGTGGACTTCTTAGACATGAGGCCTTGCTTCAAACCCCAGATCAGACGTCTCCAATAAAACGAAATATTTGAAGAAATATTTCTTCGGCGACTCCCTCTCAGCAGATTTCTGCCAAAAACTCTGAGATTAAATAACATTGCCTTGAAAAATTGTCTCAATAAATCTGTCATTCCGAATCGACTTTAAACTGTAGGTCACGCCACTCATGTATACAATTAACACACACTGCATTGTGCGAGATGCTAGGTCGTAATCCTAAAAAATTAACACACACAACTTAATTGGTGTGAGTAATCCTAGCTGAAGGGTAGTAACAACCAATTATATATGTGAGGTCGCCTTCTTTTGGTGTGTTTGCAATAACACTCTCAACCAGTTTACTGGGCACAAGACTCGGATTAGAGGAATTACAATTTGTGTACTCGTGCCTAGATAGCACTTTAATAACCCTTCTGCCATCCCAATGCCTTATGTTTCCTTTTGGTATGTTGTTTGATACTGGCATTTGTCAAAACAATGTGCCTGTTAACTTCAAACGTTGCTATATACAGTTAATACTTGTGGGTGGGCTGTTCACTGAAGAAATAAGGCTGTAGTTGTCCACCCAAATCTCAATAGTTGCCACACTAAATTACTTTTTGGTGACTGTTTTGAAGTCTTATGGGCAATGGTGAATTTCATAAGAGTCCGATTAGTTGGCTCTCCACTGAATTTTGTGCCTATTTGCTAACATTGTTAACTCAGCTTCCGTTGTCCACACAGCGATTAAGCTTCACTGCTTTGTCCAACTCGCTATTTCATGCATGTGGCTCTAATTTAGCACTACGAGCTTTTGGTGCATTCATTGGCATTGGTACGTTGTTCAAACCCTATCTCAGATATGTCGAATAAAAGGATATGGGATCGAAAATGTAACTTTGACGACTTCCTCTCAGCAGTCTGAGAATAAATAAAATTGCCTTAGAAAGTTTTCTACATCAAAATTCAAAATCCATGTCATTCGGACATGGATCATGGATAAAACTAACACACGCAACATTGGTGTAGTGAGAAGCTAGGTTGTAGTCCTGACTAAATGGTAATAATAATATGGCCATACAAACACCACTATTTCTTGACATGCCCAGGATACGAATAGCAGTCGCAGACATATTGACTTAAACTCTTCGCATTGATAAAGATCAGCTTTCGTCGGAGTTACCTGGACAAGGACTTCACGATTCTTTAATTTTATCATTTATTTATTATTTATTTTATTAATTACAATACAATATCAAATTATTTTATAATTATATACGAGTGGAGTAACTTGACCATATGCTCGGTGTAGTGTCACAGACTAGAGTCTCTGGTGGGAATCAAACACACGACCCTTACGCTAATAGTCTAGCACACTAACCACTAGACTACCTTTTAAATTTAAATTTAAATTAATTTTAAGAACCTTTATGAGAAATGTTAGTCAGTTGTCAGACTGGTAGCGGACTATTGCCTTAAACAGTCCATTATTTTTGATACTCTACTGGAAATGCACAAGTGCCTTGCTTTAATAAGTTATTTTGTGTGGTCACTTTCCGGGCCTGGTATGGAAAGGGCAGAACAAAGGTGAAGTTAGTTGTACTGTGTGGTAAAACGTGTTTCGGCAATAAGCAAAAAAGGATTTACTGTGAACATGGTGTTGATTGGCTATTTAGCTGCTTGCTCCTTGAAAGTAAATGAATCATTAACTGACATGGTCCATCACATAAAATATTTGAGTGAATTCTTTATAGTTTTTTCAATTATCTGTGAATCATGTAAAGAGGTCTAGTACTCGTTATAAACATTTTAATGGGGAAAGCCATAACACAGGAAAGAAGAAGACCTTAAACTGTGTTATTGCCTGTTGCAGAATGCCTACAATCGCCAATATAAACTCATAAACTGTAAACTATTACAAGTAGCGTGTATACAACAGCTCGTAAAACTTTAGGTTTGGAAAATTAAAGTTTTTCCTTCATTTTTTATGTTTTTTTTTTTTTGTTGGTATGTTTGTTTAGTACCCTTCCTTTCCGTTCATCTCATAATAATTTACATTTTCTGTAATGTTTTGTTTTTCATTTTCTCTCTCTTTCTTAATGCTAAAAAGCATTGTGTAGCAAGAGATATGGGGGGGTAAGGAAAAAAGTCAGCAGTTGAACTGTTTTTGTTCATGTCTCGCGTTTTATTTATTGGTTGTCTTGAACCTGTTGGGTCTTCATTTGAAATTTGACACACATTAAGTATTTGATTTTGTCGTGCTAAAGTATTTTGTAAGATTTTTAAAATTCATACAAAAATTTCTTAACTTTGCTTCAAAACAAAATTCACAGAATAACGCAATACTTTGCAGCAGCAATAGAAAAACGAGATACAATATATTGCAGACAATTCCTTTATGAAAGAAATTGAAATTTTTGGTTAAACTTTGTTACACAATAATAATTCGTAGTAAAACAAAATCATGTTTAACTTCATTTTTGCAAAAGATCATCTGGGGTCTCTTTAATGTTAGTTTTTTTTTCTCTTCTACATTATGTATGTATATGTACATACAATACGTACAATACATATACATATATGTATAATCGTATCAATAAATAGTTTACGTTTATAGAAACCAAAATATAATTGACGATATTTACTAGGTGGGTGGCATGGCATCATTATTTCAATAAAATTTAAAGAAAATTTCATCTACGAAAACAACTAAATAAAACGGAAAAGTGCACTTGAAGCTATAATTTCAATGATTGATGATTTAATTTGACATCCGA
Organism: Sarcophaga subvicina; assembly: GCA_936449025.2. Taxonomy (NCBI): domain Eukaryota; kingdom Metazoa; phylum Arthropoda; class Insecta; order Diptera; family Sarcophagidae; genus Sarcophaga; species Sarcophaga subvicina. The sequence continues at coordinate 33,441,837 of OW388081.2, forward strand.
CTAACTAGATCGTTTTCGTTCATGTAAAATAAAAATATTTGGAGCGTACACGATAGGTGGGAGGTCAGTTTGGAATACTTACACAAGCAAGTTTAGTTGAAAGAAATTTAGTTTTACTTCGTTTAGAAAATTTTTTGTGGATTACATTTCTGTATGTAAAAATGTGTGTCTTTTACTGTTAATTAAGGTATGCTTTATATTAAATAATCTGATCAAGCATTTTAAATTATTAAAATGTAAAAAAATCAGAAATTTAAGAGGAAGTTGCATTGTCACCGTAGTCTTGTAGGTGGTGTGTTGCCTTATTGGACGTAAGGCCATGGTTCAAACCCCAGGTCAGATGTCAAAACTAAAATATAAAAAAATAGTTCTTCGACGACTTCCTCTCAGCAGATTTCTGGCAAAAACTCTGAGGGTAAATAAAGATTGCCATGAAAAGTTTCTCAAAAAATCTGTCGTTCGGGGTCGTTCGGTCGGTTGTAGGTCCCGCCACTCATGTATAAATTTAACACACACAACATGAGTGGTGTGAGAAACTAGGTCCATAATCCTGACTAAAGGGTTGTAGTAACTTATCATGTATGTATGGTGGATAAACCATGCTGGGTTATGTTGGCTTTAAGGGCCGCCATGGCGAGTGGCGAACCGTCTAGTGAACCAAACCACAACCTACTTTGCTACGAAGACTTAACACTCTTAACATTATAAAAGAATAATCTTTAGAAGGGCATATAGTACACATGCCTGTAAATTTCAAAAAAGACTTCGATATGAAAAGCATTGAGTTCTTCGTAAAGAGAATATTAATAAACCAGTTCACACAAATGCTGGAGTTAAACTTCATCTGCACTCCATCGTAATGGATGATAAGCGAAAGACGTTCAGAGCACGGATGGAATTCATGGTACAATTATACTTTTTATGCTATATTTTTGACTTTGATGGTACCATAGGTCTACCGCAAGTTACTTGGTACAATTTAAAAATTCTAACTTTCATTATGTGGCAACATTAATTTTTCCTATACACATACTACATACATACAGTTGGTCATTACTACCTTTTAGTCACGATTACGACCTAGGTCCTTATACTGCGTACGTTGTGTGTGTTAATTTTATACATGGGTTGGGGGACCTACAGTTGAAAGTCGACTCCGAACGACAGATTTTTGAGAATTTTTTATTTACGCTCAGAGATTTTGCCAGAAATGTGCTGAGAAGAAATCATCGAAGAAATATTTTTTCATATTTCGCTTGAACCAAAGTCTAATAAGCCAACGCACTACCTACTGGACTATGGCGACTTCAATTTTGCCTATGTTCTCTTCAATATCGTTTATGTGTGCTTTATTTTAAACGGTCAGTTTGCCTATTTTTATTGTAATGCTGTCGTTAAGACGAACTAAAGTTCCAGGTGGTGCCAAGTGTGCAACAATAAAATCTGTCTAGTGCTTTGTAGTATTGAAATTTGTCACGTAAGACTTCCTAGAAAATCACATGGTACCATCATTTTCGAAAAATCCATTTCTATGTTCCTTCTGTGGTCCAGAGAGAAGATTTGAATTAAACGGTTGATATTTGTTTACTCTTGTACAACATGCAATCAAATCTAGAAAACTTGGAAAGTTTGACACCAAAGGCATGAGAACAAACGTAAGCACATCATGCTACAAAGACAATAAGCTTTCAAGGCAACACAGCGACAACGGAACAGGCGTTACATAAAGCAAAAGAGGCATTTGAAAGTCCACAATAAATATAGAGAAACTCACAAATATCTAGACGAGCAAAGTTTAGTAATTCATGTAAATCATTATCCAATATCTTATTCCATAGGATATCACCACGGACTAAACAGACTCCGTTTCTGATATTATCCGATAGTAAAGCGACAGAGTATATCCTTATTTTACTTTAAGGTTGATATGAAATGATTTCTTTGTGAAGGGCTAACAATGCTATATCTATCCTAGCTTTACATTACAATTATTTTCTGCCATATGCTTTATTTCCTCAATGTTAGTCAATGTTTCCATTAAGCAGTCGTGATATAGAAGACTTTCGAAAATAGATAAAAAGCAGCCTGAGGAGAGTATGCCGTATTATAGATTACTATAGTCATTCTAATTGATTATTTGAGATTTAAATCGTGGTAAAAAATTTACTTCTATAAGAAACACATTTTGAGTAGAGAGGTCTTTCACAAAATGATAAAGAATTTTTTTGTTTTTTCTAAATAGCAGTTGTAAGCGTCAGAACAGCAGAAATTTGTAAAACTTTACATAGAAATTTATATTTTACTCTCAGAGTTTTTGGCTGAACATTGTTGTAAGGAAGTCGAAAAGAAATATTTTTCTATTTCGTTTGATCGGGATGTTGTAATCACGGGCACTTGTCTATTAAATCAACACACTACCTACCTGACAACGGCACGTACAAACATAGCTGTCAGAGTTGACGATTTATGCCCTTATTTTGACGATTTTTGGATATTAAAAATTTACGATACAAAAATGAAACACAAACCACATTGCAACGATGCTCAATGGAGTTGGATACACTACCGCCATTAACGAGCTACTACAGCCTCTCCTGTGCACGATCATGAAACCTCAAAATAGACATAAGAGTTGTATTCCAGTCTCGGTCGGTTACAAATGGTGTAAATAGTAAGATCATGAGATCTTAAGAAGGAACTGAAAAATGTGTCGGTTGAAGCCAACATTACATTGAATTTTCATGCTCAGAATGTCAAGAACTTCTGACTCCTTAATATTTACATCATCCATAGATATAGATGATGCAACATTATTGATGCGTTTATGTGTGAATAAATAACACTAGGATAGATTGTTTAATCCTTAAACAAGTTTTTCCTGAAAATGCTATAAAATTTCTCCATTTTTGGAAAAAAAATTAATAAATGAAGATGAGGGACGCTAGCTTTTAATTTCTAAAAAAAATTTTTTAAATTTTTTATTTTCGAACTCAGATATGTATGTACATATATTGACTTTATATGTTTTACTACAATAAAAATAATTTTGGTTTTTAAAAACTTTTAGTTTATTTATTTATTTTTTCTGACGATTTTTTTGCCGATTTTGACGATATTTTCTCATATATTTGACGATTTGGTGCCTCATTTATCTGGCAGCTATGCCTACAACAGCTAACGGATAATAATTTTGTTGAAGGAAAAATTATCTTTAATGCAACCATTTTAAGATAACCCAACAGACTGCGCTCCTGCTTTAAAATCGAAAATTGTTGTGTACATGCAACATAAAAATACCACGTACAACCTCTATGAATAGGTGAAATAGAGCCACAAATTTTACCTTACAGTGAGTAGCAAAAGACAAAAAAAGGAAAATAAAAAATAAAAAAACAATGAAAAAAAGAGAAGAAGTAAGGAAAACAACCACTTTAGTAACAAAATAGACACTTGATGAATAAATTAGTAAAATGACACAATAATTAGGTTGGTTATAAATCACAGCAAAGAAAGCCATAAATCAATCTGGTAAGTAAATAAGCAGAAAATTTAAGCAGTTTTTTTCGCTTTTTTGTGAAAAAAAAAGTGAAAAAAAACTTCAACAAGATCAATTATTTAGATTAAGGAAATTTATATAAGAAAAGACAAAAACAAAAGAAAAGAAAAAAAATTAAATTTAAAAAATAAAAAATAAATAAATAAACAAAGACAGCCATGAACATGACACAATTTTTTATTTTATTTAAAATTTTTTTATTTTTGTTTGTTGTTGTTGTTTTTTTTTTTGTTTTTTGGGAAATTTATAAACCACGATTTGTTGACAAATTTTTAAAACATAATAAATCAACAATTAAACCATGATGACCTTTGTGAAGTCAAAATATCGTATACGATAGCAAAACTTGAACTTCATCGTTTCCTCTTTTTTTTTTGATATTTTTTACGGCAGTGACTGCATGATAAATGAAGAGAAAATTCGCTTTATTTTCTTATTTTTATTTTCTTCACATGCCCCCACATGATGACGAAGGCGCTGGTTGATGACTATGACGCTGGCAACAACGACGGCTATGCGGCTGATGTCTGCCTCTATGTGGTTATATGGTGCATAAAGGAAAGCAACCACGTATGCATGTGGTGGTAAGGCACAGTGTGTTAATAGTTTATTGCCAATAAATAATAAAATATTTATAATATATCCTCTACATTCTTGGCTTTTTAGAAAGAAAGCCACATAAAGAAAAAAAAATAAAAACGTAAGATTTACCAGGCATTTGTCTACATTAGAACGTTTAAGTTTTCGATTAAAATTCAAGAGAAATAAAATGAAATTTAAAAAAGCATTTTATTCTCAAAGATTTCTTCAAATCATTTCATGTCAGAAAAAGGATTTCCTTTATGATTTACTGAAACGTCTGCTTTTATGAATTAAATATTGAAAGTCAAAGTATCTAGGATTTGGGGACAAAGTTTTATTTGAACAATCAATAAAATTAAAATGGCATGGATTGAATTAACAGCAGCAAACAGTGTAAAATGGAAATGAATTGTGGGAGTCAAATACTACTGAGAAGGGTAACAAAAAAAAAAAAATTAGAAAAAAATATGTTCAAAAGTTATGCAACATAAGAAATATTTTTGAATCAATTCTAGGTAGATCACTTCAAATTTTACCAGATGTACTGGCGTGATATGATATGAAGTCGCCGGGGTCTAGTAAGTAGTGTGTTGGCTTATTAGACGTGAGGCCTCGGTTCGAACTCCAGGTCAGGTATCACCAACTAAACGAAATATGAAAAAATATTTCTTCGGGAACTTCCTCTCAGAAGATTCTGAGAGTAAATAAAATTGCCATGAAAAGTTTCTCAAAAATCTGTCGTTCGGAGTCGACTTTAAACCGTAGGTCCCACCAATCATGTTTAAAAAATTCACGCACACAACATAAGTGGTGTGAGAAACTAGGTCGTAATCCTGACTAAAGGGTTGTAAAAAGGGTTGGGTAAATGGTTGTAATGTATGTATTTGTATGTATGTACTGGCGTGATATAGACATTTTCTTTTTATGCAATAAAACACTGATTTTTAATGGAAGAGTAGAAAACTGTATTCAAAGTTTTGGCCCTTGCTGGCTACACATTTGTTCATCTTTCAGCTAATTAGTGGATTTCATTGCAATAAAACTGTTCGTCTTTTGAAGCAAACCAATTAATCATCCAATTATCGACTTCCACTTTGTAAGTGGAATGCCAATGCTTGTCAAATTGATGAAAACAAATACTAGTCGGAAGGAGCCAACTCTGTGTACACGACGGGTGCCATACCATCTCCCAGCCTAACGCTGAATCGTTTTTGCTTTGTGTGCCGGTGCCTTGTCATGCTGCAAAAATACTTTGCTGTGTCTTGTGATTGTGGTCATTTTTCAATCAATATATGGTTCAAATTGAGCATTCACCAGATTTTTGGAACTCTAGGTTCTATACACCTTTCTGGTCCCACCACACACACAGCATTGTCTGCCAGCCGAATCGATTTGGTTTTGCAGCCGATATTGAAGGTTGTTCCTGCGTAAACCATGACTTTTTGTATTTAGGATTGTTAAAATAAAAGAATTTTTCATCGCTAGTAACAATTCGTTGCAACATTGATATTCAAGTTGTTTTTAGGTTTTCCATCTGTCTGTCACTCAATTCATGCGGCAGCTATCTTCCAGACTTTTGGATCTCTCCTATAGCTTTTAAATCGCTAGAAATTGTTTGTTGTGCAACATTTGCAAGATTTTTGCCATTTGTTTCTGACTCAAATTAAATAGTAGAGATTCTCCAGCACTTTTCCTCAAAGGAAAACAAAAAATTATTGTTTTCAGCAAATCATCATTTTTTGATGTAAAATTCACAATCAGTTCAAGAAATATGAATGAATCATATGAGTATGAATTTGAAATAGCAATGTCCTGGCAAAAAAAATTCTTTCATTTAAAGCTGGCTGATTATTCACAGTTCAGTAAATTTGCCATACTACCCCTCGTATTAAGTTAAGTCAAATGTTAAAATTTTCATGTAATTCGAACATCCTTTTTTTCAAAGATCACTCTTAACGTAGTTTACATGTGTTAAAGGAGCGCAAAAGGACTCTACTCTCGGTTCCTTTCTTTTCACAATATATGTTAGCGATTTAGTTTGATATCCTGTCGCTTAGCAGGGCACACTTTAATGTTTAAAATAAACAATTGCGGATCCAATCTTAACTAGGACATTAAGTGGGTAAATATATGGGTAAGTGTATATGGCCTTTGCATGAATCCTTTAGAATCTAAGTGCTTGATTCTAACTCCAAGATCTGTAATATTATACATGAAGCCTGGTATTGTATTAAACATAACCTGACTTTAACCGACCATATAAACCATGCTTCAAACAAAAATATTTTCTATTTTGTGAAGTCTGCGGATATCAAAATAAGTTCAAAGACTGATATTTGCTAAATCACTCTTCTTAAGCTTTAGATGATCAATAGTCGTAACCGCACTGAGTCCATGTGTAAAAGAAATTGTACTTAGTACATTGGGTGTTTCTACAGAAACTTCCGAAATTTGATAATTATGACGATCATGTTGTTAAAACTGCAGCTATCAAATTAATTATCTTTTATTTCAAGCTTATTTTTTCAAATCACCATGAACGATAAACATGAATCATAAGCAATGACGTGTGTTCGCTAATGGGCTCTGAGAGCCCTAACTTTCGTCAAAAAATAATCTTCGACGATAAATTGATTTCTGAAGCAGTGGATACGATAGGCCATCACTATAGACGACGAGAACTATATATCGATGAGTACTAACTTATTATGGTCTAAATTGAATGATCTGAACACCTACGACATATGATGTTAACAGAACAACGCTATATGACACGGAGTTCATACAACATTGAGCGGTTTGACCGTGTTCGATTTTTTCTTGTGGCGATTTTCTTAAGTCGCTGGTGTATGCAAATAAGATATAACCCACAGTGGTGCTCAGAACCTTGCCAGCAGGTGCTCATAATGCTTGCCAGAGGTCAGCAAAATTCCGATTTATGCACCGGAGTCAAATAAAATTTAACATTTCGGATGGGCTCCACCCATAGAATCCATAGCGGACATTTGATCGATGTTATATACCACATATGATGGCATCAATAGGTCTCTCAAACAAATAAAAAATTTCGATAATATTTCACACACATACACACACACACATTCTTTTATTGAATTTTATTGCTACTTTTGTAGCAATCCCTACAATGAAATAACGAAACTGTGGTTTCTGTGAAAACTAATTGGATTGTTTAGTTGGGTATAGGGATGAGGATCTTTGTGTATTGAGTGCTAGTCTTTATTTCCCTGATGATATTCGTTGCGGATGTTATTCCCTCTGTGGAGTTAGCGCCCAGAGTGCTTCTTAAATAGGTATATGTGAAGTGGTATGCAATTAATGTCAATAAATTATGAAATCGAAAATCCAAAGTGAAAATTTGTTCGTGCCCTATTAGTTTCGACCATATATAGTTCGAGTTTACAGTCTCTCTAGAACTCTGGAAACTGAAACAAATAAAATTAGTTCAGAAATGTTATAAAAATCAAATTCATCGTTCAAAAGCATAATTTTGTTGATGAATTTTAAACGAAAATAATTTAGCACGTCAGATGAAGGACCCTAAGTGGTATTACAAAACGAACAACAACTGCTCAACTTAACTTAAATTGGCAAACTGCAACTGATTTATAAAAACATTCCACAATTTAAGGTTTTTAGTTTGCTACAGAAAAAAATATGCCAAATACAGAAGACGGTTTCTGAATATGCAACAAAATCTGTGTTAAGCAAGCAACATTTTTATTATGCAAAATGCTACAAAAGGCCTTATAATCTCTTGTAAACCTTTAAAAAAAAGGATCAATAATACGTTGTATTTTTTCTTCTTCTCCACGTGGTTTTCCTTCTGAAAGTAGAAGAAAGGCGAGTGCAATGAGCCATCTCTGAAATCTTGTATACATAGCTTGTAATATGAGGAGGTTTACGGGAATTAGGCTCGACTTGTACAGATTATTGATAAATTTTTTGTACGATCTTAGAAAACTTTGAACACACTGTATGTACTTCACACATTATGAGAGAACATACATAATAAAATTATGATTAGTGTCACGAACTTAAGGGTCGTCTAACTAACTATTCAAAACTCAAATCAAAGTGGAGAAATACAATTTTAGAAATTCTGGTGCAGTGGTATTAAATGAAGAAAAAATTTTAAATAAAAACGTGAAGAAAATAAAACGTGAAAAACGTGTAGGAAACTAAACATTGTAAGTTAATATATTTTCTTTTGATTGCAAATCAATAACGAAATAAAGTCACATATAATTTGTTTTTTTTTTGTTTTTTTATTTTTATTTTTTTGTCGCTGACAGATTATTTTATTACCTTTAAGGTTCTGAACATCGTACTCGTAACATACAAAAAAGAAGTTCCACTCATACATACTACTTCAAAAGTATGAAGGTCATTTTGTTGCACAGAAAGAAAGAAAAAAAACAAAAACAGGCATAAAATAAACCGAAAATAATATTGTATTGTTACTGTTGCCACGATAAGACATTACAACGCATAAAATTCTTGACCCAAAATATTTGGCTTTAACACAAATCATTAATGTTGCCTTGTAAATATGGGCAGTAGTCGTCTTATAACATTAAACCGAAAATGTTAAATAAGTAAATAACAACAACAAAAAAAAAAGAAGTTAAACAAAAACCTAAAACTTTCTCTGAAAAATATAAAATACTCCGGCTTAAAAACACAAAAAAAAATGAGAAAAAAATTCTTTTTTTTTTTGTTTCCTCTTATTTCGTTTTGTATGAGCAATCGTGTGGCATGTTGCAACTAGTGACTTAAGTTGGTAATAAAATTTTATTGGTCACATAAAAAAACATTATAACCAGACAATATTAACCGACCAACGGTTATTCGTTTACTTACAGTCACCAGTCATCAGCCATCATACACACACATAAAGTTAAGTTAACTTAAGTTTTTTTATTTCCTTTTTGCAAAACATTTCAAGAATTTATCACTTAAAATATGTACGATAAGCAACAAAAGAACACAAATAAATAAATTGTTTCACCCAATACCCGCCTTTCTTCTACCTTCAGCAGGAAAACCAAGAGTGGAAGAAGAAAAAAAAAATACAACGTATTATTGATCCTTTTTTTAAAGGTTTACGAGAGATTATAAGGCCTTTTGTAGCATTTTGCATAATAAAAATGTTGCTTGCTTAACACAGATTTTGTTGCATGTTCAGCAATCGTCTTCTGTATTTGGCATGTTTTCTTTTTTTTTGTAGCAAACTGAAAACCTTAAATTGTGGAATATTTTTACAAATCAGTTGTAGTTTGCCAGTTCAAAAGTTAAAGTTGAACAGTTGTCGGGTGTTTTATAATACCTCTTAGGGTCCTCTATCTGACCTGATAAAACGTTGAATTTGATTTTTATAACATTTCTAAGCTAATTTTCTTTGTTTCCTAAGTGCAGTGAATTAATTATGAACGAACAATAGATTTTAATTTTTTGATTTTTCCTTTACATCCTTTTTGGCAGCATATGACTTGCGTCATGCGTATACATCTTACGCTATTGGCTCTTGCGCATGTAAGATTCCACTGCCCTTGCATAATGCGTATGCATCTTACGCTATCAGCTCTTGCGCATGTAAGATTCCACAGCCCTTGCTGAAAAAGTATCGGGCTTTATCAGATATAAATTCGTCGTAGACCATCCTTGTATTACCTCCACTTTCTACATCAAATTTAACATTCCATGTCACTGTAATTCGTTCCGTAAGTTACACAGATTTTCGAACATATAAAACCAACAGGATTTATTCAAAAGCAAGAAAATTGGATGCCACATTAACAGAAGTCGAGAAACAATTTTGCATTTACTTTAAAAATAAATCAATTTTGCATCGAATTATCACTGGCGACCATCGAACTCTGTGATGAATTCTCGACTTTGGGAATCCTTTTCGGCACCTGCAAGCTTATAATTGATAATGTAATTATGGACCTCGTGGACAGTAGGACACGGGCGGAAAATCTGGCCAAGCTTTGCTCAAACTCCAGTGAAGTAGACTTAGTACTGTTGTCGGCGTTATTACGGGGCATTGCATTAAAAGAACGCATGCGAGGCGTATAAGTCCTGAACACCTTGCAAATGATTTCTTTAGAAGCTGTGGAGATGCGGAGCAGGATGAGACTGTTCTTCACCTACTGTATACATGCCCGGCACTTGTTTGGAGTAGAAAGAGGCACCTGGGTGCCTACTATATGGAGGATTTGGATGAACAGTCATGTATTGATATTGGCAGTGTGAGTCGATTTATCGGAAGCTCCGAGTTGTTCCTGTATTAGGGGAAAATGTGTGGGCCCTGTACTGGCGATAGAAAATATGTTCATTATGGCAAACCCAACGACAAGAAGCGCGGGCAATGAGCAAAGTCTACCGCCAAGCAGAGTATCCATTGAGCAGTAATGCCGGGCATGACTCTCTCTAGAGAACTGTACACTCAAAAATTAATTTCATTGCGGCGATCATTGGCCGAAAAATAACCTGAATATGAATACCAGATATAAAGTTGTAATTTTTTATCATAACAATGTTGGGTATGAAATTGCACGAAAATGTCGTACAAAATTTGATCACTAAGAAGGACCAACAGTGGCCGGTATACGAAAGTTTAGCAATAAACCTGGTTTCATGAAATTGGTTTCATTGTTGATGTGTACACCCGAAAATATCGAAATTGACATCAACTTCTCAAGAATTTAATATTTTACGCACCAGCTCACGTCGAACTTTGCGAAAAGATCTCGTGATGATGCCTTACAAAGTTCAATTGGTTCAGGAGTTAAAGCGGCAATGACCATCCGCTTCGTTTTCGCTTGGCTAGATGGGCCAAAGAAAGTCACTGTAGTCGAGTAGGTAGAGTGTTGTTTATTAGAGGTAAGGCCACGGTTCAAACTCCTGGTCAGACATCCTGATCAAATCGAAATATAAAAAAAAATATTTCTTAGGCGACTTTCTCTCAGCAGATTTCTGGCAAGAATTCCGAGAGTAAATAAAAATTGCCATGAAAAGTTTCTTAAAAAATCTGTCGTTCGGAGTCTACTTTAAACTGTAGGTCCAGCTACTTATGAATAAAATTAACACACACAACATAAATGGTGTGAGAAGCTAGATTGTAATCCAGACTGAAGGGTTGTAATGACCAATTATGTATGTATGTACATATATACATGGTCCAACGAGAAAATGCACGACGATGTCGATTTTGCCAAAAAAATACATCTTTTCGCTTGGAGCTCATTTTCATCTTGGTGGGTACGTTAATAAGCAAATTTGCCGTATTTGGGGCTCAGAACACATACACGTGATCTTACAGAAGCCAATGAATCCATTACGACTGACTGTTTGGTGCGACTTGTGCAGCGGAGTCATAATTGGCCGATATTTCTCTGAAAATGAGAATGGTCCAACCATTACGGTCAATGGAGACACCTATCGCACCATGATAAACAATTTTTTTGTATTTGCTCTTCATTTTTAAATTTAAACTTTTAAATGTGCCAACTCTTTATAAATGGAAATATTTAGTTGTGATCGTTCAATTACTTAACAATAAATAATATGGCTGCCTTCCAAAATGTTAGTTGCTTTGTGTTTGAACAAAGTATTCTATTTCAAAACGTCGTCAATGTGTATTTTTAACGCAGTCAAAAAGCAATCAGGCGTCGGATTTATAGTTGATGCATTGTTTGGTTACTTTGCATATCTACATAGTTTATATACAGTAGTAGAACTGCATACAAACTTTGTATCGATACATTTTGGAAGGCTGCCTATCTGTTTCGATTAGTTGTTGTTAGGGTTCCAAACATATTTTTGTGTCAATTATTGAATTAATTATCCAACGAAATTCTCTCATTCAAGCGAAACAAAAGTTTTTTACGAAATAAACTACTGTGACTTATCATGCACATTTGAACATAATTTTTTTTTGGGAAATATTTCCTAAAATCTTTACATCGGTTTGGCACTTACAAGACTTCATTCTAAGTTTCTCGTAATATTTTATTTATATTATTTGCAGATTTAAAATTTCTTGGATATTCGTAAATAATTTTAAGGTGAAAATGTTTTTCTCTTCTATTATTTCTTTTTTTTTTTTTGTTTAATTTAAAGGTGGCGGTATTTGTCTGTTGCATGTTTAATACAAATAAATTGTTTATATTTTGCCGCATTTGTTACGGTGTTGCAATTGCATCGCATAAGTGTTTGAATCTTCAGTAGCATGCCACATATAATCAGTTGCACTTTTATTTTTTTAATTTTTTTATTGTCGTCTTGTCGCTGTACAAATGTTTTTCGTCTGTTGCTGCATTTATTCAAACATTATTTGCGGTGTTGCGATGTTGCTGCTTGCAACGTAAGGTAAAGTCTGCCTGTGGTGTGTGATAATTTGTTGAGATTATTTTGGCAACTTTTATTGAAAGTGAAATTATTGACATCACAGGTTAATGAGAATTTATGGTTGAGGCGATTATATTCCTTATTTGCGTGTAACCCACAAACACCTCAAGGTATGTGAAAATTGTTTAGGTATCCTAGGCAAGTCTATTTGTTGTAGACGAAATTGTAAGTTTTCCAGGGTTTTCATTCATACTTTATTGTACCAGAATATAAAATTATATTCAATTATGTCTTGTACTCTTCTATATTTTCAATTACCTTTTTTGGCAAGTGCTGCTTACCAAAAAAAACTTTAATCTTCCCAGCCAAAGCAAAGCTAATCAAAGACAAATCACAGTTGAGTAAATTTTCTACTGGTGGTGCCACTTGTGCAATTACTTTGAGATGCAAATACTGCTGTTCTGTCCTTTTATGGCTTTCAACGAAACGAAGGTGGAGTTTGTATCAACATGATATTTAACACCTTCTTTCTTCTCTTTTTTTTCTGCTTTTTTTTTTTCTTGAAAAAAAAAAAATTCTAATCTTGGCAAAAATGTCTCTGGGGTCAGAGTAGCAACGTGACAAAAAAGTTTTTAACAAACTAAGTACCTGATGTTGCACCTATTGTAAGCAAGCAATGCAGCACATGCCACAAAATAATGAAATAAAATCCAGCTACTGTTTGTGAAATAGACAAGTAGCAACAAAAAAAAAAAGGAAAAAAAAACGAAACCCAACATATATAAAGAATTACAAACAGTTGAAATATTTTTTAGTGTCGTCTGAATATCAATTAAGGAGTTAGAAAAAATATTACAAATACTCCAGTTAGTTAGTTCGTTAGCTACATGTTTCGTATATACAGTGGACAGCAAAAGTCTTAGTACGGCAATATTTTTTTTAGCAATTTCATGAATTTTAACCAACAGTTTGTATAAAAATTAAGGTTCTTATATTTATTTAATTTATTTATTTCTGTTTTATTATAAAACAAATAATTTTTTGGTGTTTTTTATGAAACAAGAGAAAAATTAGGAAAAGTTTCAGACGACTCCATATGCATCCCCAAAGAGAACCCTGAGTAAATTTAAAATTCAAAGGCCTAATATATAAAAATGTTATCCTTTGTATTTAGCAGAATATTCCTTAAGGTCAAGCATTCTATTTAACTAATTTGAAATTGAATATACAAGTTTTTTTAAGTGCTTTCTGGTGGCACCATGAGCAGGTTTTTCGGTTGACTTTTGTTTGAGGTTTAGCGATTACGTAACCGTTCTTTCAAATGATCTTCTAAATACTCTCTTGAAGTCATATCAGGACTTTGTGCCTGTGGGGACTTTTTTGTCAAAATATATTTATATGCTAAGACATTTGCTGTCCACTGTAAGTTAACTTCAGTACAAGAAAAAAAACGAAAAAAAAAATAAAAAACCCAACTTCACAATGTCCTCTATTTCACTTTAAAATCTAAAGGATCTGGGATCGTTAATAATCTTTAATCTTTATTGCATATTTGGTTCCGGTGTTATTTAAAACAATCTTGAAAACTGTATGACAGTTAAATTCTTAAACTTGACAAAACCAAAAAAAAAGATTTAATTTATCTGTACTACAGATAGATTCTATTATAATAAAAATTCATATCTCCCAGCGTACAGCAACGAGATGTTTCCTTATAAATCCAGATCACGGGCCAGAGATCAGCAGTATTAAAAAAGACAAGTAGAATCGAATCATACTTATAATTTCTTATACTTATACGCATTCATACTTATTTCAATATCATGGAAAGTCTACTCATATTCAAAATACTTATCACACTTATACTTAACAACACCTATGATGTTGTTGATTCCGACTCTCCTTGACTCAACATTTACAAGAATCCCAAAATAAGTATGATTCGCTTATGAACACTACAATAGTCACTAGAAGGTTGTGTGTTTGCTCTGCTTGCTGTATTTTTCTTTTTTCTTTTTTTTTTTTGTAAATGCAACAACAACTAAGACTGTAAATATTGATGAATGATTCGAGTCAATCGCATCATTTATGAGTATTATAAGTATTTTTCTAAATTTATGAATCTGAATGAGTAGGCGTATGAATCAAACATATTTCGAATGGTATGAGTTTGACGTCAATGTTGTACACATACTTATTGCAACCTGTACTTATAAATCAATGTTTTAGTGAGTACGAACGAATCAGAGTAGTTATATTTCAATCCTGTTGATTCACTTATATTCAAAATTTCATGAGTGTTTATGAGTAGTGAAAAACGATTCATTGCTGATCTCTGCCACGAGCCATAGACGGATTTGAAATCTACTCCAATCAACAAAGTCTCATATTTTTCCATGTACAACCCGATTAATTCATTTATTCTTGCTGAATTAATGACTCTGTAAATTGCTAACGCACGAATCGGAGTATATCGTATGATGCATACATACATAATTGGTCATTACAAGCCTTTAATCAGGATTACGACTTAGTTTATCGCACTACTTATGCATTGTGTGTTAATTTTATACATGCAAATGACAGATTTTTGATAAACTTTTCATGGCAATTTTTATTTATTCTCAGAGTTTTTGCCAGAAATCTGCTGAGAGAAAATCGCAGAAGAAAATTTGTATATATTTCGTATTGTTGCAGATATCTGACCTAGGGTTTGAACCGTGGCCTTGCATCTAATAAGACAACACACTACCAACTAGTAGTGTATACGTATATTTACCTACAGAAAAAAGGCCATTAGACCCCCGTGGTTCCTCTCATATAAGTTTCTTGTCACTGAGCATTGAGTGTAGTAACAAAGCCGATGCTTTTGCTAAAGCTGACACAGCGGTAAATTCAATTGAATTCATACTTGAGACTGACATTCTTTTACACAAAAGGAAGATGCGCTAATGCAGTTCACTTGCAGAAAGGCCAGACCATTGTAGACCGCTACAAATTCTATCTAAGAAACTTCATAGCAGTTGTAACGAGACTCTGGTTGCACGCGGAGACTGGAAATACCTTTGCCTTGACACTGGTACTGAAAATTTCCACAGTTGATGTTCAGTAGTCTTCTCTTCTTGCGAGACATTACTATTTCTGCATAAGTCATTGTAAATGAGTCTCACACTTAGGGATACTTGCCCGCCTATGAACCCTATATGGTTCTTCTTGTGATTTCATTTAACATACATAAGTCCTCCGTATATCCGCAACTGGTCATCTTTGCCTGGTCTCTATACAATTGGATACATTTTACTGTCTTTTTCCTTCGGTTATAGTTTGTATGCCAGCATTTCTTTGCTTCTAAAGAGCGCAATGTCAAACTCTGATTTAAGTTCGTGACAAACAGTTCTTGTTCGCAAGTTTGTCAGCTTGATTGTAAGCTTCAGTGTTCGATGTATAGAAACTTACATGAGAGTAAATGTTGAATGTCTCCCAATCACTACGTATAACATCTGATATTTTTGACGTGTGGTGTATCCATTTTAAATTGGTTGATTTTATATCAGCAAAATATGTTCAACTTGTACTGCGGCTTTTATTTCAGCCTTAATTAGACTATAATAATCGAGCAGTTTAAGGCACAATATGATACTGAACTGATTTGAACCGCCAGAAAACTCTAAAACGATGTGCTCTAGGATATTTATAATGGAATCTTTCATGTATTTTTTTAAGAAAATCATGATTAAAAGCGGGTTCAGAAGTCGTGCAGTCGACAGAGAGTGGCTTCCATTTAATCTCATTGTTTTGCTAGCAGCTCCTTATTTCGACACACATATGTTTCTGAAAATAGTCCGTTAAGGGATGCCATGGAGACGACATAATCGTAGTAGAATTATGATACAAATCATGATATGATATGGAGTAGCCGTAGTCTAGTAGGTTGGCTTATAAGACGCAAGGCCACGATTCAGACCTCAGGTCAGACATCGAAACGAAAATATGAAAAAATGTTTCTTTGACAGCAGATTTCTGGCAAAAATTTCTTAGAGTAAAATAAAATGCCCATGAAATGTTTCTCAAAAATCTGTGGGTCGAAGTCGACGTTAAACTGTAGCTCCCGCCAATCATAAATAAAATGTACACACACAACATGAGTGGTGAAGCTAGACCGTAATCCTGACTGAAGGGTTGTAATGGCCAGATATGTATGTGTGTGTATGTTATACTAATATAAATGTATAGAGTCTTTCAAGATCGACTTCCGATTGGTCGTATCTGATGTTTTGCTGAAGCTACATTCGTCATATTAATTTTCAATTTATTCAGTTTAAGAACATTTAACAACACTTAAAGCCTTACCAATTTTACGATTGCCACATTATTTTAAATAGATGACTCCTCGCAAAGGGTTGTACGAATTTGAGTTCACTGTTTCTGATAGCAATTGATCAACATCAGTATTCCAACGATCTGCCATTAGAATATGCAAGAGAATTCGAGGCTGTCTATCTCACATCGCATCCAAGTAGTATGACCTTGTCAGACAACAAATTGGCGAATTTTTAATTTTTAAATGGGCCTGCACTCGTACAAAATTGAACTGAAAATTAAACGACCGTTGACAGCGACAAGTTATCGCTGAAGGAGCCCTGGAGAAGTGCGTCGTGAAATGGGCCATAGACAGCGACAAGTTTTCACTAAAGCAGCCCTGGAGAAATTGGGAACTGACTTTTTTTTTTAATTGAAAAACTATTTTCTGCGATGAGGTTCATCTCTGAATGAATGTGTACGTGAACAGTTTGGTCGTGAACAAAATGGTCGAATTTTGAGACCAAGATAGGAGTCCAATGCATCTCGATAAAGTCACTGTTTGTGGTAGATTTTGGGCAGTTAGACGTCTAACTTCAGAAAATATTTTTTAATTATTGAATATGAATTGAAAAAACGTACTTCCTTCCATTAACGTATTTTTTTTAATTAACAATGCATATAAATACGTATGTTCTTATGTGGAACTGAGTTTCTTAAGAAGTTTTTAATTTCTTCAAAGTGCAAAAAAGGAAAACGCTTACTTTAAGAAAATCATGGATTCTGATGCATTAATTCTGCGGAATTTTTTTATTGTAGTATTTATACTCATAAACAATAACTGCCGTTGATCACTTTTATGTTTCTTCTCTTTTCTAAGACAAAATTCCAGTTTTTGTCAAACAATGCCTTCAACATGAGTCAAAAAATATGCATGAAAAATATGTTTTCTATTCAGAAAAAGCTCTCAAATAAAAAAATAATGAAAATATAAAGTAAATTTCATAGAAAAAGATTGCCACATTAATAAACAAACAGCATTTTGCAACCAGGTGTGCTGGATTTCTTTTTTTAATTTTTTTTTATTGTAAATCTCTGCCACAGCAACAAGACACTGCTTTGTAACTGCAGTTTTGACCTTATTGTGTCCATAATTTGGGGGATTTTCATTAATTACCGCTGCACACAGCATATAGAGTCGTAAAAACACACACAAAAAAGACACTCAAATTGCAATATCTAAGGCTAACAGTGACTAAGAATAGAGGCTTAAAGGTGGTGGATATTGACAAATGTTCAGACACTTTTTGACATAAGGCTGTGCTCATAAAACTAGAAATTTTTTGTTACTTTTTTTATTGCATGAATATTTCTTATTTTAAGTTCAAGTTGAATGTAAATAAATGACACATTGATGCGAATAAAAACCAAAAAAAAATTTGTACCACAGAAGTTTGTAGAAGGAATGAGTGTGATTTCCAAATGAATAAAGTTTTATGAAATTTTTTATAACACAGTCAGTCTAACAGAACTATTCTCCACTACATACTCATATAATAGAATATTAATACTAAAGTGTTACTAAATTTTGAGGCCATTAGAAGTACTTAATCAAGATTGCAACCAATTTTCTTTCAATCACTCAGGTTGTATGAGTTAATATTATCGATGTAAGACGGTACCTTTTGCCAGCTGACTGCTGGGATATTTTTTTTATATTTTCTTTTTTCTGTTGTCATATCTTATTTTCAAGGAATTTTTATTCATCTTTATGCAATTCAGCTTTAATGCTCCAACTCCACTTCTTATTTTTACTGACGTTCTGCACTCTTGAATTTCTAATCCTATCCACTCTTTTGCAGATGACAATAACATTTCCATTCTTTGATATGCTTTTGAAGTCGCCGTGGTCTAGTAGGTAGTAGTTGTTGGCTTATTAGACGTGAGGCCTCGGTTCAAACTCCAGGTCAGGTATCTCCAACTAAACGAAGTTTGAAAAAATATTTCTTCAGCGACTTCCTCTCAGCAGATTTCTGGAAAAAAACTCTGAGAGTAAAGAGAATTGCCATTAAAAGTTTATCAAAAATATGTCGTTCGGAGTCGACTTTAAACTGTAGGTCCCGCCACTCATGTATAAAATTAACACACACAACATAAATGGTGTGAGAAACTAGGTCGTAATCCTGACTGAAGGGTTGTAATCACCAATTATGTATGTATGTATGTATCTACTCTTTTCCAGATGCCAATAACAGTTGTCAATCACATTCCATAGTAGGATTAATATAAATTACTTTCTTACAACCGACCTACAGTCAATTGCCAAATGGGTTCGTATGGACACAATCGATTTTAAAGTACCAATGGATAAATGTTGTCCACTAACTTTCAAGCCTGACAATAATACTACGCTGTCTGTAACTATGTTCAGTGTAAATACTTGAAAATCAGAGGCTAATTAGACTCAATTTTTCAAGTGACGAAAAAAGGATTCAAGTGCAAGAAATACTTCCCTCCTTCTTATCTCCTTCCTATTAACATCCGAAAATGGAGCACAACTCTCATGTATGGACTGGTGCTGCAATTTCCATTTTTAAGTTTCTCGACTACGTACAAAGTGCTTCTTAACTCAAACTCTATTGATTCAGTAGAACACTGTCATAATGTCGCTTGTGTATCTCTGTTGTACTGCTACTCGCATTTTTTTTCTGGTAATATACGTCTGTCATATAGAACACCTCCATTCTTTGTTGATTGGCCAGTGGATCCACAATGTATTCTAAAGAGAATTTGTTCTTTAGCCGTTCGAACAATAACTCTCATCCTACAGAAGTCTCTCCCTTATGTACATATAATATATCTCCTCCTCTCTCCCACAACCTATTTTCATAATTACAACATGATTAGGGGCAATCTCCGGAGTATTAGACGTAAATAAAAAACATTATCAGATGACAGTATTTCCAGTTTTGGACAGCATTTTTTCCTGATCAATACTTAGTTATTTCTATCATGCATTATCATGCCAGTGCTATAAACGGCAAGAACTAAGACAACAAAGCACCCGTTCCCACGGCAGTTGGATCTACGTTCCGGATCGACTCGAGTATCATTCAGCCAAAGATTGCCAACTCAGATCAGAAAGATCTTACAACAACAACAACAAAGCACCTGACTATGTATGATAATATAACTCATGAGAGATGTTTAATATCAGAACACAGTTACTCTCAATCGTTCATTGGTTCTGTTTCGTATGCCTTCAAAGAATTAACTAAAAAAATGTTGACTCTACCAAATGCCAAAACTAAATTAACATAACAATGCTATACAAACATAAAGTCGTTGCATTCCAATGTGATATGTTGAAAGGGGACAAAGTAACCACGACAAGAGTTTCAGAATAACAGAGGAGAAAACTATTGAATGTCGTTCAGCACTCTACATATTGTTACAAAAATCAACAACAAGCTAAACAAAAACAAACAAGACTAACAGACAACATCAAGGCCATACACATTGTACGGTACACAGAATTTACACACTAATACTACATAATATTAAGTACGAGAATAGACGAAAATGCAACGAATCAAAGCTGAAAAACCCACAACAAAAATTCCAAAATCTTGAAGTTGTCAGGCATAAAACAATGGAGTATAAGTAGAACGAAGACAAATACTGCTAGTCAGCCACTGATAAGCCATAGGTCTGTGATTAATTAACCGAGAGTTATTGGTTAAAAGTACGTGACTAAAATATGATAAGAGAACATATAGAAATAGGAAATCATTTTTACTAAACACAGCACAATGGGCCAAAAGAAGTTTGTAATCATGTAATGGTTGCCATTAAGAGTGATAGTCTGGCCAACATTGTCCTCAAGGATATATGGACCGACGACGCCACCAGGTTAAAATCCCCACCAACGGTGCCTTTTTTCCATTAATTAAATGCTTCTGGATCTCAGGTGGACTGGTATTACATAAAATTGGATAAATTTGTGAAATTTCGATGAAAAGTTTGCATTACGTAGGCTGAACAGAACAACCATTTTGATAAAACAATTTTATTATTTGCCATTGTTATCCAAAGCTATGTATAATCCGTTCATGGTGATATGACTAAACAGACTGAAGAAATGAGATCAACTTTGGCTAATATATATTCAATAAAATTGTGATTAAATGATCAGCATACTTGGTTATCGAATTTCAAATCTGCTGTGTCCAGCAGAAGAAGTCGCCGTGGTCTAGTAGTTAGACGTGAAACCTCGGTTCAAACCCCAGGTCAGGCATCTCTAACTAAATAAAATATGACAAATTATTTCTTCGACGACTTCCTCTCAGCAGAAACTCTTGAGAGTAAATAAAATTGCCATGAAAAGTTTTTCAAAAAGATCTGAAGTCGACTTTAAAACTGTACGTGCCACCACTCATGTATAAAAATTCACGCACACAACATAAGTGGTGTAAGAAACTAGGTCGAAGTCCTGACTGAAGGGTTGTAATGGCCAATTATGTATGTATTATGTATGTGAACAGCAGTGGACTGCGTGAAAACCAGGGAACTACTTGTGGTCGACAAGTGAACCTTTCGCATTCTAACAGGAAATATAAAGGAACACTGCGCTCTTACCAGTTTTACAGGCTTGCTCTGCCCTACCATGAATACTGCTGAAGGTGCCATGATGTGGAGGAAACAGAATCGGTACAACATATTTTATGCGAGTTCCGTGCACTTCAGAACAGTCGTCATAGGTTTTTGGTTGACAGAACGTCAGAAGATCTGGGCATTGTGGCGAATGTGATACTGAGGGAATTGGCCAGTTCCATAAGGAACTTGATGGGTGGTTCAAATCCACCACTAACGGATGATGACAAGGGGGCTTACTTTACACTGAGTGACACTATGGGCCATATAAGCCACCTTGTGAATTTGCCTGTGAAAGGCCCCTTGCTACCCGCTAACAAAGAAGATTTGGAAATCCCTATTGGAAGACCTGAGATTTTTTCTTAGCCTCAAGGGAAGTTATTTGAAAAATTTTATGAAATTACCAGTTATTTTAAAAGACCTGGTAAAAGTGTGTACTACATTCACCTGCGAGTTTGATTGTGGGTGGTCTAGGGCTATGACTTAAGATGTTACAAACCAATATACACCTATCATCTGTAGTGATATACATACATATGTATACCATAAATAATTACAAAAAAATTAAAAAAAAAACTTGACATTAACTTTGCAAGAAACTTTGAAAGAAACAATTGTGAACAAAGCAACAATAAAGACAATTGTTTTAAACTGATTGCCTACTGGGCTAACATTTGTTTTCCTTTTAAACTATTTTCATAGTTTTCAGCGATTTGAGGGTGTAGCATTTGAACTGTACTTAAAAATGTAAGTGTAGTTTTTTTTTTCTTATTTTCTACAGAGATAAAATAATTTTTACTCACTCCATTTAAATATAAAGGAGAGGAATGAGTAGTTAGTTAAAGGCATGTGTTAAATTTTAATACATACATACATACATATACACCTTAAAATAAAAGAAGGAAATTGTACATACATTTATGCTCTAAAATAAAATATAAACTTAAAAATAGACTCGTTTTACTTGAAGTACTTTACTCCGAAACAATATTTTGGCGGTGTACAGTATTTTGGTGGTGGATAAAGAAATTTCTCCCGTTTTTATGTAAGAAAGAAAAATTTCATTGTTAATAGGAATTGATTTTTATTTTTCTCTCTTTTCTTTTCCTTTAGTTGCAGTGGATTTTATATAAAAACATATTCGTTTTTTTTCCTTTTTTTTTTGGTGAGCAACATAAATAACAGTGATATCGCAACTTTCAATCAATATATTGTTGCATTTTCATTTTCATTGTAACGTACATATTCTCATACACATTTACTCGTATAGCTAACAACAACAATGTTTTTATTCCGCTTTTCATTGAGGCCGTGGTTAAGCCTTAAAATGATTTTTTTACCAGCTTAATTTTATTTTTGTTAGCAAATTTAAGTGTAATGACCAGTAAATAATATAGACACTCCCAATTATTTGGTATTCAAAGATTTCGGATATTTCATTCCTCTTTATTATTATGATTAAGATTTTGTTGCCACCAATAAAATGAAAAAGAAAAAAAAAATATAAAAATATACTTAACCTTGCCATTTTTTTATATACACAAACACTATGTACCGTTTCATACTACATATACGAGATAATATAATGAAGCGTATGAATAAAGTTTACACCACAAAATGTTTTTACTTTTGGGCAAGTTTGTTGCTTAAGTCTTTTGTTAAAATAAAGCAGATTTGCTGATCAAAGTTTTAAAGTTTAAATTTATTTGAATTGAATTTAATTTATTTTATTTTATGTAATATACATACACATACACACACACATATATTATAAAAATAAAAAAATATTTTTCAAATGTTTAGAAAAAGGGAAGAAACCTAGCGATTTACAGTCGGCTCCAAATGAAATGACTGATTTTTGAGTTGGTGGCAGTCAAATCTAATGCAGTCAAATCTTGACCCAATCTGGTATATAGACATGCTAGTTACTATTCTGCCAAGTTATAGACACACTAGAGTCGATTATATGATTCCTTCTAACTTTCTGAATAGAACATTCAATTTTAAAATTCCAACAAGAGAATTCTGGTCTGAATATCCGTAGTTTTTCGATGGAACCCTTAATATTTACACTGATGGCTCAATAATGTGGTATATTTATTGAGGGTTCTGATATTAAACTCTCTTATAGGCTGTCTGACCACTGTATTGTTTTTCAAGCGAAGCTCATGGTTTTTTTTTTTAAATGCAACACTTGTTGGGTGGCAAGATTTTCTTTGAATTTTTCTTGATTTCCGAGTCAGCCAGGCTATATTCAGGTCCCTAATAAACGTATTTTTTACGGCCGTCCTTCTGCATTTCATTTCATTTAATACCAACTCTTTACGTTGGAAATTTCTTTACGGATGAGCTAGCTGATAAGGGCCGGTAAGACCCTCGTAATTATCAACATGTTACAATGCATAAGTAATCAGATTGGCTCAGTTAAAGTGGGCATTATTCACTCGTTTTATAGAGAGATTAAATCCCGTTGGTTGCAAGAGAATATGTGCCACATTGTTGGACTTTCTGGTTACATGTGAGTAAAAAAAGAATCGACTCTCTTCTATCCTTAAATCGCATGGCTAATCAACGCAAAATAGTGGGCCACTGTCACTCTCGGCAGCAGCTGTCTGTTGTTTGAGGAAGAGGAACAGGCCCAGTGCCCTGCTTTTGTTATTAAAAAGACAGAGGTTTTTGATTTTTTTACATTCGAGTTCTTTAATATAAAGTATGCTGAAATAGCAAGATTTGACTGTGGACTCGAATTGGTTTTCTCCCCCGTAGAATTGATTGCGCCATCAAGTACATACATAAGTGGTCATTACAACCCTTAAAAATCAAGATTAAGACCTAGCTTCTCACACCATTTAATTTGTGTACGTTAATTTTATAAATGAGTGGCGAGACAGTTTAAAGTCGATTCCCAACGACAGATTTTTTGGAGAAACTTTTCATGGCAAATTTATTTGCTCTCAGAGTTTTTGTCAGAAGACTGCTAATAGGAAGTTAACTAAGAAATACTTTTTCAACTTTTATTTTGTTGTACCCAAGACACTACCTACTAGACTACGACCACTATTACTCGCAATGTAAGTACTGCCAAATCTATCGCTTTTGTTAGTGCAAGTGTGGTAGATAATCTCCAATCCATTTGGTTCTATTTTTCGGCTTATTATGGTGCAAATTTTATACGAGCTTGAACCTCCCTTTATATAAATTCCAACAACAGTAAAACCCACTTATCATTCACAATGCCGCAGATGTTGTAACAGGCTTTCAATGCAGATCTATCGCATATGTGTAACTTAAAGGACCCCGAAGGAATTGCTGAAAAATTTCCTGTTTCGTACGTATTGTAGTCTTTAGATCTTATTGTTTCCTAAAGTGATCCTGGAGGCACTACCAAGAAGCTCTTTCAAAATACTATTGAAGTACTTTTGTAATACTATTCGAAATACTATTTCAAAGCAAATAATATTGACTATCCTAGGATTTATCAACAAACATTTTGGTGGCTCTTCAGGTTGGTTCATTTAAAAACCATATTCGTCAAGACATCACCGTAGTACTGGCCGAAATGTGGAAAAAGTGGCCCAAAACTACTATTATTGACTGCGACAACTAACCCGAAATAAATGGAATGAGAAAATATTATTTAGGAACATTGGTAGATATACTCTGTACTTAGAATGTCTTTTTGTTTTTAACAATAAATTTAAAAAAACTGCGGCTTAGTTCATTTGACTTATTATTTCAGACCAGCATGACATACATACATAACTAGTCATTGCAAGCATTCAGTCAGAATTATGATCTAGCTTCTCACACCACTTATGTTGTGTTTGTTAACATAATAAATGAATCACGGGACCTACAGTTAAAGTCGACTTCGACCAACAGATTTTTGCACAACATTTTCATTGAAATTCTATTTACTCTAAGTATTTTTGCCAGAAATCTGATGACGTCTAATAAGCCAACACCACCCACTAGACTACGGCGACAATCCCTGAAGGAAAAAACTAAAAATCATATTTGAATGACATCAATGTGGGAGTAACTTTGCAGCAGGCTTTAGACCTAACCCGCTGTACATAATTGTTCTTCAATTAGCCTTATTGCAATTATTCATTATTCAATAAAATTAGTTGCAATCGTCAATCTTTTCACTTGGGACGTAATATAAAAGCGATAATAGCGATATACTGTCTACTTCACGTAATTTTTATTGAATCTTCAAAGAATTAAAAACAAAAACAATAAGTAGGTCAAATCTAATGAAAATATTTATTCCTGAATAACGTCAGCGTATTTGATCGGTATTTTTATGTGGAAATTTTACGTTTCATATGTGGATATGATAACGCAACGTGTCTCACTTTTTAGATGAATGCACGAATGGTAGTCCAAGATGTAACCCGCCAGAGGATTGGGTGCAATTCAAATTGTTTTAAGTATTTCATTGAATATTTAGCAATCCCTGTTTTGACCGCTGCCACATTGAGTTCGCTATGTATATTCGTCATACTCCGGTGATCTCTGAATTTTGTCTATACGAGAAACAGTGACCGTTCTCCATTAGTGAATAATATGACAACGAATTGGATTTGAAGGTAAATTGAATACCAGTAGTTTGCAATTTAACTATGACTCTTAAATGTTAACTTCCATCTTTAACTTTCATCTTTAACATCCATCTTTAACTTCAATATTTGACTTCAATCTTTACCTTCCATCTTTAACTTCCATCTTCAACCTCCATCTTTAACTTCCATCTGTGACTGAAAATGTTACATTTTGTGTACATATTGGTTTAGAGGCATTATCGGTCCGTATTTCTTTGAAAACAATTTGACCAGGCTATCACCGTCAATGGCAAACTCTATAGGGTGTTGATTACCAACTTCTTTTTATCTGAATTTGGATGATCTATATGTGGCATGTGGTTTCAACTGGACGACGCTGTCATATTTGTTATTCTGCACGAGCGATTTGGGGACATGGGCATCTCACCTAGAGGCAATGTGAACTGAACACCTAGATCGTGCAACTAATTCTGTTGTATTAATAACCACACGAAACGAATATAATACTTTGATTTTTAAATAAATTCTGAATGAAGCCCAATGAATTTGACATACAAAGGTTCTGTGTTGCAAGAAAAAAAGAAAAAAAATCCGAAGAAAAATTATTATTTTAAAAATTGTCTTTATATCGCATAAATACCAACAACTTTTAAGAGACAAAATATAAATATTAAAACAAGTATTTTATCAACAATTTATTATCATTAAAATTTGTACAACGACTTCCGTTTGTGTTTTACAATTTGACTGTCTAGCCTTTACAGAAAACAAAAAAAAAGAACCAAAAAAAAAAACGTTTACCACACATATGTGACATTAATTTCGGCAAACGTTTAAACGCGTGCTATACTTTGCGGCTGGCAAAACAAAAAAGTATTCAGCTAGACAGGCGGACTGGCTGCCTTGCAGGCAGATTTAAAAGCATAAAATTCAAGGCACATTTTAACTTTTAAGTTTGCAAATATCTGTGGTGTACGTGTACAACACATAATTAGCATTTGTAATGTAAATAATTTGCTGGAAATAAAAAAAACAAAACTTAGGCAGATAAACAGACGAATAAAAACATTCAATATCAACAAATAAAACAAAAATAATCAAAATAATCGCTAAGAATTAATTGAGCTTCGAGGAAATAACGTGATTTAATGTATCCACGAAAAATTATGTGTTACAGTCAATATACATAAATGCCACAGCCATAGCGGCAACAATTGCTGCAACCTATTGTCACCTATTCTATCAAAAGACCATATCGAAGGCATGAACAAAATATGAGTTTATTTTTTATTTTTTATTTTTTAAAATTCAGAATTCTGTTTCCTTACATACAATCATGCATGCAATATTGATATTCATGGAAAATCACAATTGAATGTTAATCATGTTGTTCAATAACAAACAAAAATTATTAAAGTTTCTCTTTTTATCTTTTGCCATACGAATGTTCCGATTAACAAGTGCTTGAGATTCCAAAAAAAATATGAGAAAATTACGCCCGATAAGGCAGCTAGCCTTAGCAATTTAAAGTGGAACAGGATTCAAACAGTTGCTGACCACTGTGGTGCTCTACTTACGACTGTTTATGCACAGAAATCGAGTAGGTAGTACACGTAAGGCCAGGGTGCAAAACCACATCAGACATCACCAAAAAAGCGAAATATGAAAAAATATTTCTTAGTTGACTTCCTCCCTGGTAGATTTATAGCAAAAGCTCTGAGAGTAAATAAAAAATTGCTATGATAAGTTTGGAAAAAATATGCCATTCGGAGTCGACTTTCAACTGTGGGTCCCGCCACTCATGTATAAAATTAACACTCACCACATAAGTGGACGTAATCCTAATGACCAATTATGTTGAATGTCAAGCTCCCCGCACGTACTTTTCGCAGATTGCAAAACAGCTGTCGACTGCCCATGGAAAGCATTGTGAAAGAAAGAAGTTTCCCAGAAAATAATACAAATTATCCGATCTACATATAAACGACGATGAAGGATGAAGTTGCCGTAGTCTAGTAGGTAGTGTGTTGGCTTATTAGACGTAAGGCCACGGTTCAAATCCCAGGGCAGACATCAAAACGAAAAAATAAAAAAAAATATTTCTTTGGTGACTTCCTCTCAGCAGATTTTTGTCAAAAACTCTGAGAGCAAATGAAATTGCCATGAAAATTTTTTCAAAAATCTGTCGTTCGGAGTCGACATACAGTTTAAAGGCCCTGCCACTCGTGTATCAAATTAATACACAACATAAGTGATGTGAGAAACTAGGTTCATAATCCTGACTGAAGGGTTGTAATGACCAATTATATATCTATGTATGTATACAAAGGACGAGACTTTCATCTCTTCACTTTGGGAATATCATTCATTTACATATCTGCAGTATTAAAAGAGGGATGCCCTCTATCAACTCATCACTTCATCATAACACAGGATAATACAAGGAGCAAATTCTATAAAATAAAAGAATTACATGGAGTCTTTCACGCCAACACCAGAATTTGGATTATACAAATAATATTTTACGGAGGCTCGTTAGGCTCACTAGGGTCCAGCCTAAGCGCCGTCTTCGGTACAGTACGCCAACATAAAAAGTATTCTTAGTTGCCATAGAAAGAAATGCTCAGATGTTGAGTATGTTCAGTTGACCACGATAGCTTTCTGATCAAATTATACTCTTGCAAGTACGTCTCACCACTGAGGCCCAGAATCGTTCCATACATGCTTAATTGGTAAAGCAATTGCAGTCTGTTCTTGGTGAAAAGTACTACTTAAGTTTTTGTGGAAATAACAAAAAAAGTTTACTTTTAAAAATGCAATAAAACAAAAACTGTTTGAAATTTTGCCAAATTTATTCCTTTGCTGTGAAGTGCAATTGTTCCGGTTAGAAACGGAATATAATTTCATTCACATGGCTGGTGCGGCTGGCCTCACTGTACCTCATTCGAACGAATCAATTTCCGTGCACTTTTTTGAGTGTACGAAGTCGAAGCGGATGGTTATGCGGTTTCAACTCTTGAACCAATTAAATTTTGTTCGACGTAAACGGGGGTGTGAAATGTTTAAATCTTGAGAACGATGATGTTGATAGATTTTTACGCCCACTCTCAGCCACAGCCATCATCTCTATCACAGTGGCCATGCTTACAGGCCATTGTGTTATGGGTAGACACGCGGAAATGATGTGGCTCCCATTTAACGACTTCTGCTGTGGGTACAGATCCGCTGAGAAAAAGTTGTTATCCACTTTCTTTGTCAGAGCACATCTCTTTCGAGGTGCAGATATGGGTTATTTAGCTCTCCATTTCTCGTCAGGTTGACGAAGCTATCATCTATTGATTTAAAGGATTTTCGTTTTCGTTTATGAAACTTTTTGGCTGGTTTTTTCGGTGCTTTTGATGAGCAGCCTTTGCGCTAGCCAACTTCTTCCTCTTCCCTGGTTTTGATAGAACATGGTGAGTACAGAGACTGCGTTCACCTGTGGCGTCACAACGGGACGCTATGCGCGCTCAAGTGAGCTTTTTGATATAAGAGCTACCACTCCGACCTTACTTCATCCACAGCTTCGATATTTTCGGGTGTACGCACTGTACAAGCGCACTCACGTCTTTGCGCATCAACAATGAAATCAGTTTCACGAACTTTAGCAATAAACTTGCGTATACCGAGCACTGTTCTTCCTTTTCTACGACTAAATTTTCTAATTTCCAAACAAAAGTCTTTGTTCTGAAAATAAATTTCCAATAAATTTCAACGTTGCTCAAGCGTAAATCGATTCATTACGATCAGTGGTAGATAATGTACTGAGTTTTGTGACAGAATACAATGACATAAGTATTGCCAGATTCGAAATAACCCGATGTTTCAAATCAGCCACTCAGAAACATTTTCCAGAGCAAGATACTTTCTGTAGTTAACACTATCCTCAAATAGGTCGGACATTAGAGATTCCGTAGTGTAGTAGGTTGTATGTTTGATTATTAGACGATAGCCTGTGATTCAATTCACAACTGAAACATTTCGGCTTTGCTCTCAACAGCCTTCTGGTTACAGCTATCTAGTCAGGTTGTAATCCTGACCAATTACGAATTAAAATTTCACCGCGTTGGCAATTGCCTCATAGCACACCGCTACCAAAGTTCGCTCGTTGAACACAGGACTTCATAGTAGTACTTCGCTTTGTGCAGTTCCTCTTTCTATCCACCTAGTGATGAGTGAGCTCTCTCGTTTGGGGTAGACTGTGCTTCTCTGAAGTAATTTTGAAACCCAGTTGAACTCTATGGCGTATAATTCTGTATTATTTAACCCTCTTTCTTTATTCGGAATTTATTCAAATTTGTTTATTAGTTGCACTATTAATGTTGTTTACTTGAAGACTATTTGCACGCTCAAATTAGTTTTCAAACTAGTTTGAAAACTCTTGAGTCTGTTGGAGAGAGGGGGAAAACGAGCGGGGGTGAGTTCTGAGTTTGAAGTACTCGCAAACTTGCTTTGTTCTTTATTCGTATATACACATAGTTGTATTTGATTTCACATTTTATTTGACATTTTCTTTTATTTTTTGTTTCGCATAGTGAAGTTAACATGCTGACTGCCGCGGCAATTTTCAGAAAAATGGCCAAAAATGACAATTTGATTTTTTACATTATATTACTTAAAAAACTCTATTTTTAGATCGTAGGTATCATTAAAAAGCAAAAATTATGTTTTTTAGGAGAAAAAGTGGTTTAATGAGTACGAGATAACTCGTAGATTGCGTTCCCTTCTAGGGAGCGCACTATGAGTTATCTCGTAGTGAGTAGTCAACGTGTTAATATAAATTTCCCTTATTTAAAATAACATAACTTTTTGCGTATTTTGTGTTTGAAATCAAAACATTTGCAAAAGAATAATTTTATTACCAAACAATTAATTAAAAACATGAAAAAATTAAAATCAAAAAGAATATAATTTAATTTTTTAATTTATCAAAATCAATAAATAAGGTAAATATATTAAAAAATAATATGTATAATATATTATAATATTATAAAAAAAAATATAATATTCATATAATGTTCATTTTTGAACAATTGTCTGGTGTTTGAACGTAAATCACAATGCCAAATAAAGAAGAAAACAAAATTTGTCAAATTTATTTTTTTCGTACAAAAGCGAAACAAAGTTTAAAAGAAAATGCAAAAGAGTTTGTCAAACTAATTTTTAAAAAACTTTGAACGCGCAAATGGCGTCAATCAATCACGCAAAAAGAAAATAAAAAAATAAGACCAAATCCTGTTCTATGTAAAGTATTTATGTTATACAGTCTATGACTGCGACAGGAAAACACTTGTCATAAAATATCTCTTATCATAATTTATTGAATCAAATCCATGTTTTCGTTAATTTGTTAAGTAAAATTTAATTTTTTCTTTTTTTTTCTTTTTGTAATTTAAAGTTTGTTGTAAATTCTTTTTCAATAAAATGGTTTTAAAATATTTTGATAAGCTCCACTAGTATTTTGTAATTTTATAAATCTTGTAGTTTTTTTTTGGTATCTCATAAGAACACAAAAATTATTTTTTAAATATCTTAACACACCCTTTTCCAGCAATAGTGGCAGTTAGTTTTTTTTGTTGTTGTTGTTTTTGTTGTTTTATTTTGTTTTATTTTGTTTTATTGATTGTCTCTATTAAACCGTGGGATTAAGGCTCCAAAAAAACAAACAAAACAAAAAAATCATTCATAATAAATTTATATTCTGGTGGCACTCTACAATGTATGGAATACTTAACCATTCTTTGTAAAAACATTGGTGTGATCAATTGTAATCCGATTTAACTCAAATGTGACATGGTATTGAAATAGAGTAAAAATCTAATCTTAATTTTAATAAATAATAAAAAATATTGTCACTATATTTAGAATAATTTCAGGGTACTTAAAAACCATATTCCTAACCCTGTTATAGGCTCTCAATTGCAGCTTAGCTCGCCTGTACGTTTTATTGATTCTAAAATTTACAATATTTGTACGTAAGCCTCACATACAAAGTTTCGTTCAAATTTAAAGGAACAAAGTTTATTTTTAATATTTACAGCACAAAGCAAAAATAGACATTTTCTAAATACAGTGTCGATTAAAACATATTCAAAAAAATTTGAATTCTACTTGCTTACTCTTGTAATGCTAGAGTAACTCCAAATTTTGTCTGAAATAATATTAAGTCCCCAGTATTAGGTTAGGAGCAGGTAGGAAGGAAGAGGTCAGCATTTAAGGCAACTGTCAATATTCAAACTATAGAATCCCACATGCCGTAATGGAAACCAAATGAATCTTGTCATTGTAGCAATTTTTATATCAGAGAACTTAGTCGAGGATGTCAGAAAGGTCAAAAGCCTATGTATTTCTATGATCATAAACACGAACTTTCTTTCCCTCAGACCCGCATTTTCTGTAGGAGTCAGTTATCGGAATATATAAACTTTCGGCATGCCAACTAATAGGACAGTGACCCTTGAAAGTCGCTATTCTGCGATGATGTGACTTAAGCTTAGAGTATAATACATGAAGTCGCCGTAGTCTAGTAGGTAGTGTGTTGACTTATTAGACGCTAAGCCACGGTTCAAACCCCAAGTCAGACATCAAAACGAAATATGAAAAAATATTTCATCGGTGACTTCCTCTCAGCAGATTTCTGTCAAAAACTCTGAGAGTAAATAAGATTGCCATGAAAAGTTTCTCAAAAAATCTGAAATTATAAAATTATAAAAATTTTAAGGTTATACTGAAACCAACTTACCAACTTACTTGTATCAACCGTTCGAAGAGTGGTGAATATTTTTTAAGAAACTAAGGTCCATTATTACAACTTGCCGTTAAAGTTCACTTTAGCTAAAGTGAACTTTAAAGTCACCTTTAACTTATTTTCGTTATTACAACCTAATGATAAAATAAAGTTAACTTTTTCAAAAATATGGCAGTGCCGGAGCAATGTCGATAACACTGCTCCATTAAAAAAGTTTTTTTTTACAAGCAGTGGCAACGACGGGCTCCTTTTTTGTTGTATTTGCTTATTTTGCTTATATTTGAAGTTGCCATATTGAAAATAATATATAATATGGCAATTTCAAACATAAACTTAACTTTAAAAGTTAAATGTAGGATGATCCCCCCTTTAGCTTAACGCTCACTTCTACCATATTATAATAATACCACTTATAATAATGAAAAATAATTTATCTGCCTGTTAAAATCCTCCCGACAAGTTGTAATAATGGCCCTAAGTCGGTTATGGACACTTAGATTTCTGCATGTCAACGTATCGGCCAGTCTCCTGGAAACATAACTGCAACAACACAATGAGCAACTGCCTGGCGCAGTTTGTACGCAGGTGTCGTATTTAGGTTTTAATATTTGAAGACTGTGGACGACAGTCGTTACAGCAATATGTTAAAGCAGTTCTTAGCGCCTCAATTATTTTCAGCAATCTAGTTATAGTCCCGATGTTGTACTTAACTTCAAATGACGAGGCCGTAAGTTCGACAAACAAGCAGAGACTCTGAGTGTTGGCCTAAAAGAATTTAAAATTATTTCTAGAAATTCTGATATTAACTGGCTATCAAGATCAGACAATTTTTTTTTGAGGTTTC
The DNA here is from genome assembly GCA_936449025.2 of Sarcophaga subvicina. NCBI lineage: Eukaryota > Metazoa > Arthropoda > Insecta > Diptera > Sarcophagidae > Sarcophaga > Sarcophaga subvicina. Next base: position 33,475,499 of record OW388081.2, read on the forward strand.
TCTCCTTTACAATATTTATTATATTTATATATTTTTATATTTTATATATTTTAAATTGATTCAATCACATTCTTAAAGAGACTCTCTCGTTTCGTTCTTCTTCATTTAGTTTTGACGGACACTGTATATTTTTAATTTACTTTAGCGCGTAACATTTTTATGAGATTATGCTAAACAATGAACATTTGTTACAGATAATTCAAAGAACTTATTTTAAGTAAGTTAAGCAAGTTAAAATGACACTGCCAAAGTACGACAATTTAAAAGTTAAATTGTTCTCTTTATAAAGTTAAAATGCATCAATAAGATGTTACATTGTTGTTAAGCTATTGGGTTGTTCGGAAAGTAATTTAGTTTCTTCCCGACAAAGGATATTTTGGATTTTGTTGCACCCAACTTCGCACTTAAGTCGTATAATTTTTATATGCTTTGAGAGCTCATATAGCAAGGCTTGTGTGTGAAAAATTCCAATTAATTCTACACAATAGTTTTTGGTTGATTTCCTTTTAGATATGGAGAGCGATAAGCAGCATTTTCGACAAATCTTACTGTTTTACTACAGAATGGATAAAGGTGCTGTTCAAGCCGGAAAGAAATCACCAACGTGTATGGAGTAGGTGTGTTGACAGTACGGCAGTGCCAGAACTGGTTTCCTAAATTTCGATCCGGCAATTTTAATGTCGAAGATGCCTAACGTTCGAGAAGGCCGGTTGAATCTGATAAAGATACGAACTGGCGAATAGCAGCTCGTGAGATCGGATTGAGGTTAAATTTATCAAATTCAACAGTTTATGACCACTTGGAAGGCCTGGGATTATACTCGAATCTCGATGTATGGGTTCCCCATATTCTCAAAGAGAGAAATCTGTGTCGCCGCATTGACGTCTGCGATTCGCTTCTCAAACGTCACGAAAATAAATCGTTCTTGAAGCACATCATCACTGGGGACGAAAAACGGGTTGTATACAACAACATCAAACGCAAGAAGTCATGGAGCAAAAAAGATGAACCGGCTCAAACCATTTCCAAAGCCGATATTCACCAAAAAAGATGATGGTGTCTGTTTGCTGGGATTTTAAAGGAATCGTTTTTTGGAGCTTTTACTGTATAATACAACAATTAATTCGGAAGTCTACTGTCATCAGCTGGACAAATTGAATGATGCACTTCAACAGAAAAGGCCAGAACTAATCAACAGGAAAGGTGTATGTTTCACCAAGACAACGCTAGACCTCACACAAGTTTGGTCGCTCACCAAAAGCTTTTCAGCTTGCATGCGACACAATGTTACACCCACTATATTCCCCAGACCGGGCACCATCGGATTATTATTCGTTCCGGTCACTCCAAAATTTTTTAGACGGTAAAACCTTCACCTCAAATGAGAAGGTCAAAAACCACCTCGATTAGTTTTTGCCAGCAAAAAGATGGCAAAAGATAATGGACCAGAACGGCCAATATATAAAGGGTCCGCCAAATAACTTTTTTTTTTGAAAATGCTTTAAAAAAAACTACTGAATATTTTCTCAAATTTCTTTAATTTCTTATTCAGTAGTTTTTTTTTGAAGCATTTTCAAAAAAAAAGTTATTTGGCAGACCCTTTATTATTTAATAAAGTATTTGTTGATTATACGAAAACTGTCGTTCATTTTCACAAAAAAAAAACGAAAGTACCTTCCGAACAACCAATAGATACTAAAGAAACACATCAGTTTCTAAAAGCTTATGCATGTTTTAGACTGGAGTTGCTCAGTTTTTTTATAGACCCACACTACAGTAGGCCTGGGTTTTTTAAATGCTCGTAACTTTTAAAATTTGATGTCCAAAACTGTTTTTAATTACAATTTCACTTTTTGTTCATGTGGTACTTTATTTCGATTTTATTGTCTGAAAATAATTGCAATGATAGCCAATAAACACACGCAATAAAATTTTATAATCTTCGAAAATAAAATAAATGTTTTAAAATTAAAAAACAAAAGTCAAAAAAAAAGGATAAAATCAATTTGCAGTGCACAGTTGTCTTATATCCAATAGCAACGCAGACAGCTGCCAAGTCTGCCATTAAGCGCTTTCTATCTTTAAATTTAAATAAAACAAAGTATGTGTGCAATAACATTGAAATTTTTAATTAATTTGAAATATAATATCTTTTAAATACTCGTCACAGAATCTTTGGGTGGACAGCATCATAAATGACAAATTTACCACAAACTTGGCATATGAACTACGTTCAGTTTTGCTGATGACATAACTTTGACAACCACTGTAGTTTGAGGCATAGCCGCATACAATTTTGTTTTAAAACCCCATATGAAAAGGTCCCCATGATGACCTCATTCCGATCGTTTAGAAAATCCAATATGTCATAAGACGCATGGCTCGTTCTGTTGAAATCACATGTCATTGGAGAGAAGATAACTTGGTAATCATTAATATATAAAGCCCACTAATTATTGCGATGGCTTGACCAATGTCCTTCTCAAAGAAATATGCAGCGATAACGCCTGCAGCTCAAACTCAAGTGGGCTTTTTCCTGATGCATTTGACATTTCCTCCCAAATTCGACAATTTTGTTTATTCAGGTACCCACCCATTCGTCAAGAAATGGACCAATTCGTGTGTTAGTTAAATTTTGTATTTATGCAGGTCCAAGTGGCGACACAAAATATGTCAAATTATAGTTTGCGAAAGTCTTAATTGTTATGAGCAATGCGAAATCTACTGCTTCAGCTTCTCCAACACTTTCGGGTGTTGGTTACACCAGGGCACTTGAATTTGACCATCACATTGCGAATTGTAGTCTGCTTAGGCTGATTAAGGCGATGGACAAAGCAAGTGAGCGATTTTTCCAAAACAGAACACTTATTTTGATAAAGCAATTAGATTTTTTGCACGTCTATAATATACCGAATTGATGGCAACTAATTTGACAGATTTGGATTTCGTAAGATATCTGTTATCAACTACCAAAGTTCGAAAATACCTCTTTTAAGAGCCAACAGTTTCTTAAAAAATTTAATATCTAAATTCAGTGAGGGACAGCTATGCTAAATGTAAGGCAGGGAGAGGCAAAGACTGTTCTCAAATCAAGCAATCAAAGCTTTTATAGGAAATTTGCAATAAGAGGAGGTGTAAGTCATGCATCAGGTTTACCATTACAACTCTTTAGTAAGGATCACAACCTATCTTCTCACACCGATCATGTTATGTGTGTTAATTTTATACATGAGCTGCGGCATCTACTGTTTAATGTCGTCTCCAGACGAGAGATTTTTAAGGAACTATTCATGGCAATTTTATTTTTTCGCAGAGTTTTTGCCTACTGAGAGAAAGCCGCCGAAAGATTTTAACAATTTTTCATATTCTATCTTGTTAGAAATGTTTGAGCCTCAGGGGTTGAACCGCCTACTAGACCATACATACGTAATTGGTCATTACAAACATTCAGTCAGGACTACGACCCAAGCTGCCCCCACCACTTATGTTGTGTGTAAGTGGCGGGACTTACAGTTTACAGTCGACTCCGAAACACAGGTTTTTGAGAAACTTTTTCATGGCAATCTTGTTTACTTTTAGAGTTTTTGTCAGAAATCGGCTGAGTGGCAGTCGCCGAAGAAGTGTTTTTTCATATTTTGTTTCGTTGGAGATGTCTGACCTGGGGTATGATCCGTGGCCTCAGGTCTAATAAGCCAACACGCTACATACTAGACTACGACGACTACGGTATTAAACCTGCGTTTTTTAAGAATGCCATGGTCTGTATGTGTACTCTGTGACCCAAAAAAAACAGTGAATCATCAGATAGAAACATTTTCTGAAAAACTTTCTGGTTTGCAAGAAGCATGTTCTTCAAACAAAATTTTAAATAGCTGGACAGAAATTGCAAACACACACAAAAGTCTTTGAAAAATCGGATATTTGAACGGGGACTTTCTGAAGTTTGCCATCTTGTGGAATCTGCATCTCTCGAATTGGTTTTCATACATTCAGTTTATTTTGCCAAATCCGTTTGCACATTTCATGCATATAATAAAAATTTTTTATCAAAACAGATGTTCAGATCGGGGAACATTTTCATCGAAAAATCATCTTCAGCACTGAGGCTCATTTGTGTATGAATGGGTGCGTGAACAGACAAAATTGTCGAATTTAAGATAATCCAACCACCATATGATAGCGTTCAATGTCACTGTCTAATGTGACTTTCAGGTTGACAGTGTCTTCGGTTAATATTTCTTTGAGAACGATGTTAGCCAACCCATTAATGTCAACGCCGACAACCATATGTCGATGGTTACTAACTTCTCTTCACATGACTTGTGTGATATGGACAGCAGCGTCATACGGTTTCATGTTCATGTCGGTTTCATATCCAATGTGGCATCTTTTGCTTTATTTGGTTCTTACACTCAATTTTTCTAAAAAAATTTGGCAAGAGAGTCTAACCGTTGTTTGAAATCAAATAGAAAAAAAACAAAATAAAAACGTACATATCTGCTAGTGATAAAGGCTGATCGCGTAATTCACAGCCAAAGTTTAGTTTTATACAAGTAATTTAACTTATTGGCATACCCTGTGAGTTTTGTTAAATTTTTATTTTATCACACACTCTCTCATAATACACATGTTTGTTGTAAATAACATACACACAATTGCGCAAATTTTAATTTTAATTTATTGTCGGTGCAAATGGTATTTTTCCTTCTTTTTTTGTTCATGTTCAGTGTCTATTAAAGATGATTACACAGTGTTTGTTTAGTTTTAAGAGGATATCTGTACAATTGTTGGCAAAATCCAATTTAATGGTATTAACAAAAATAGTTTTTTTTTCTCTCTCTCTAAAAAATAAAACAAAAAACAAATAAAACTACACGCAGTAATATTTTTTTGTATTGTTTATGGGGCTCTTGAAGTGGTAGTCATAGCTGCCAAATTTGACGATTTATCGATATGACGATTTATGCCCTTATTTTGACGATTTTTGGAAATGAAAAACTCACATCATATTCTTTACTTTAGTACATTAAAAGCCTCTTTAAGAATTGTATTTACTTTGCAATTATTACTTTTGCAAATTTATGTTAGTAATAACGAGTAGTAAAGTATTATATTTTTAAGTTATTCGCGAACAACTGTGATGATTTTTCTGTATCTTATGGCTTTTTCATCCCTTAAAAGCCAAAAAATTACTACCTCTACACGAAGGGAGTTCCACATACGAATAGTCCGACTAAAGAACGAATTTTGTCTGTAATGCAGTGTGCGATCCACTGGCTAATCGACCACATACGTATGTGCTGGCCGAGAAAGACGAGTGTAACGTAGGAATGCATGATTTAGCGGAACAAGTTCTATTATTTCGCTCGAGCAAAATCCTTTGTAATAGCCATAGACCATAGGTTTAGATTATGCAATATTATTGCTGCGCTTATGTGTCAATAAACAATCCTGGGATAGGCTTGTAAATTTTTTTTCTTTGTTTTTTTTTATTTATTTTTTAACTAAAATCCATATGTTTGTATGTATGTACATTGACTTAACTTTATATGTTTCACCCGCAATTTTTTCCTTAACTTTTATATATTTTATGTATTTTTTTTTACGATTTGACGATTTTTTCTCTAATATTTGACGATTTGATGCTTTATTTATCTGGCAGCTATGGTGGTGCATGCTTATTAATTTCGAAGTATGTGTCTTAAGTCTTTTGTTTTATTGTATATAAAGCAATGCTTTATTTGCATTTGCACTGTATTGGAGTTGCCTAATGCTTAAAAGTTCTCATATTTTTGTTACTTTTTCATGTCATTTGTCATAATTTATGATTACATTTCAAATGTTGTTGGTTTTAATCACAAAAACATAAGTTATTACATACAAACAATTTTGTTATGCATGAGTTTAACAAAATCTTTTAACCAAAAAAAAAAACGGCCTTTTTTGTGTCTCAAATCATAATTTTTTATTTTTATTTTATTTTCTTTGGTACATTTTGGGTGCGGGTGTTAATAATTTTGACACTTTTTCTGCTAATGGCGACACATTGTCTCCCCGTTTTTTCATAGATTTCAACCATAACGCTATGTTATGCGAACCAGGCGGCGCAACAATGTATTTAGTTTTGTATCGACAACTAAGGCAAATGCTTAAAAGCCAAACCGCTACTTGGTAGCCCCAAAAGAAAAAAAAGAAAAAAAAGAGACTTTATTTACGAACCGCAAATGGAAAAAATTACATTAAAAAAATGATTGATTACATTTAACGGTAACAAATAAAGCCAAAACCAAAGCCAAATATCAATTTATTAAATTAGCAAACAATGGCAATATTCATGAGAGTATATTGCCTTGAAAAAAATTATGCAAGAAATTACTTACAATTATTATTATTTTGTTTTTTATTTTTAATTATTGAATTGACATAAAAGTATAGAAATTTTCAATAATTGTTTGTGTGCTTAAAGTGCTTAAAGAAAAATAATAAAAAAAAATATTTCAAAACACCAGTACGCCAGTCATCACATAACTACTGTGCACGCACAGATTTATGTTTACAATCTGTTTATAAAAATGAGTTTTTAATTGAATAAATGAAGGAGCAATTGACAGAAAAACAAATCGCCGCAGGGAAAAATAAAAGTAAATTGATGATGCTATAAAATTCACCAATAACCTAACAATGAAGAATCAATAAAATAAGGAACAGACGCTGTAGTCTAGTAGGTAGTGTGTTAGCTTATTAGACGCGAGCCTGTGGTCCAACCCCTGGCTAAGAAAATTATTTCTTCGGCGCGATTACGGTGTAGCTTCTCTCAACACTCATGTTGTGTGTTAATTTTATACATGAATGGCGTTACCTACAGTTTAAAGTCGACTCCGAACGACAGATTTTTGAGAAACATTTCATGGCAATTTTATTTACTCTCAGGGTTTTTGCCAGAAATCTGCTGAGAGGAAGTCGCCGAAGAAATATTTTTCCGTATTGCGTTCTGTTGGACATGTCTGACCTGGGGTTTGAACCGTGGCCTTACGTCTAATAAGCCAAAACACTACCTACTAGACTACGGCAACTTCTATATATCTATTTAAGCTCAGTATAACGGGTGATTTTTTAGCTATTAAACAGCTCGCGCACGTTTCGTGTTTTGTTTCACTGTCAAACATCTTCAGTTTGGTCTATAATTTAACCATGAATCGTCTTACAAACGAACAACATTTGCAAATCATTGAATTTTATTATCAAAATGCGCGCTCTGTTAAGAAAGTTCATCGCATGCTTCTTCCATTTTATGGTCAGTTTAATCGACCCACTGAAGCGGCTTTTCGGGCTATTGTGACTAAATTTCGAACCAAATTTACATTGTTGGACTTTAAACCACCAACACGCTTACGTAGAGTGCGAACAGAAGAAAATATCGCAGCTGTATCGGCCAGTGTTAACGATGACCATCAATGATCGATTCGTTGCCGTTTGCAGCAATTGGGCCTCTGTTACTCAACAACGTGGAAAATTTTGCGGAAGGATTTAGGTGTGCAGCCTTTCAAAATACAGCTGGTGCAAGAATTGAAGCCGAACGACCTACCGCAATGCAGAATTTTTGGTGAATGGGCTCTTGGAAAGTTGGCCGAGGATCCACTTATTGAGAGGCGAGTTCGGTGAACATTTTATTGCACGTTCGGGACTGGTCAATTCGCCGCCTAGATCGTGCGATTTAACGCGTTTAGCCAATTTTTTGTGTTGCTATGTTAAAGCTCATGTCTATACAGACAAGCCCGCTTCAATTGACGCATTGGAAGGCAACATTGAAGCATTTATTCGTGAGATACCGGCTGAAATGTTGGAAAAAGTATGCCAAAATTGGACTAAGCGGATGGACCGTTTGAGGCGCAGTCGCGGTCAACATTTGCATTAAATAATCTTCAAATATTAAATTATATGGACCGTACTATCGATTCAAACAAAGATTTCATGGATTTTTATGAATTTTATGTGTTTTTTTTTCTTGAAAAATTTTCCTATAGCTCTTAAAAAATCATTACAGCTTAGGAAATAAATACAAAAATATTTGCAAATATGGGATGGATTTCTGTTGTTGACTTGAAAGAACTTACTCTATAAGAGAAGAAAGAAATATGTCGTTAAATTTAATATTAAAATTTAAAGAAAATATGAAAATATGGAATCCCGTGGTAATGTTTACAAATTCAATATTATTAGCAATTCAATATTAATATTTCGTAATTGAACAGAAACTGAGAAACTGAGAAGAAACTCTACAACCTGTGTTCGCTTCCATTACCTCTCAAAAGTTGTAAATGTTTGACTTTAATTTCTTTCTTTCTATTTATGAATTATGGCTTGAAATATTCTTCTTTTTATAAAAATATACAAATAATTATTAATTGGAAATTTCAAATGTTACTTTCCTTTTCTCATGCCATACACAATACTTGATGGAAATTTAAATTTGAAAATATAATTTCAGAAAGTATTTGAGTATTTGTTGGAGGAAATTATATGCACACACACACACACGTGTATTTAAAGTAATTTTAGAGTTTTCTCTCACAAAATATAATATAATGCCACGTTCCATTGAGCATAATTTAAAAATGATTATTATTACTGATTCATTATATTACAGGTATCGTTAAGTATGACATCTGGATAAAGACAGAAACATCAAGACTTCAGGCCGTAAATAAATAAATAACTCATCAATAAAAGAGTTTTTCTTTCAGATGTTTCTTTCCATTTTTTTCTGTTTTGTTTCTTTAATAACTTGTATTCAAATGTCTATTGGTGACAGAGAGCTACTATTGGCAATAGTCGACTATATATGATACCTCCACTGATATACAGAGAACTGTTTCAACTGTACATATATAATTATATGCTACGGAAGGTCATATAAAAACATCGTGATTTTAGCTCAATTGAAAACTATAGTAGGTTAGTGATGAGATATTGTGAAGATTTTTGAAAGGAAAGTTTTAACTTAATATGGCTATGAACCACAATTGATATTAATTTGGCCAAAAATTTCGCTTAGATGGAATTAATCCATGAAACTAAGTTAAACTGCACACACATCTTCGTAGAATCTTTTGCATTTAGATGCGCAGGAGTACGTACATATGTAATACGTATCGTATGAGAGTTCGTTGTGGCAGATAGCAGCCCATCACCAAATGAGTCATGCCAAAAAAGAAAAAAATTGACTGCCAGGGGGACATGCTTTGGTCTACAAAGTAATTTACGAATCCATGACATACACGGGGATCTCTGCCATGTGGTTCCATTAAAAGTTTAAGTATTCTTACATACAAGCTCCAACGCAATTCAACAAAACTATTGTATTATTAATATTGTTACGAAAATGGAAACGGTGTACATTGTTTAACATTAAAATGAGCAAAAGCTACACAAACAAATACAACGAACTTGTTACAGGTTAAGTTAGGACGTGTACTTGTCAATTAAGACAAGTCCAGTACCCGGAGGTCGAATTGACCCATTGTACAACGTCCTAGTTTCTCACACCAATTATGTTGTGTGTGTTAATTTTATACATGAGTAGTGGCACCTACAGTTTAAAGTCGACTCCTAACAACAGATTTTTGAGAAACTTTTTCATGGCAATTTTATTTACTCTCAGAGTTTTTGCCAGAAATTTGCTGAGAGGAAGTCGCCGAAGAAATGCTTTTTGTATTTTGTATAAGCCAACACACTGCCTACTACACTACGGCGACTTCAACGTGTTACAAGTAAACCAACAACATCAGTATGAAAGAAAAGGGGATAGACAAGTAAGCGAAAACGCAACAACAAGCAATGTGAACAAAAAAATACACAAACAACAATGAAGTGGCGATAGAGTTCCCGAGAACGTTCGACTTCAAGAACCTTCATCAGACTGATTACGTGGGCATATAAAAAGGCAAGACAAAGCAGGCAAGGTGTAGTGAGAATTCCGTCAGTCTTGTGTGAAGACGCATGCGTGTGAAGAGAACAGTCGTGGTTTCAAGATCACCGTTGAAAAGATCTGCGTTGCAAGCAAAGATGAATAGCGAACAATATTCGTCAAGTTGTAAACGGTGGCACACAAAAGTAGTGCGAACAATAAAGAGTTTAATTGAAACTAAACACATATTCGTTTTTATTTTGTTTGCAATCAACGAACTCATATTTTAAACGTTTGGAAAAAGGTAAAAACGTAACAATATTATTAATATTAATATTCTACTCGTGTAACTAAGTCCTCTGATCCAGCAGTCTAAAAGGGGCTGTCGCCAACACAATGTTCTCTAAGAATGTGCATCTTTATGTAAGAAGCTTAACTGGTCAGGCAAGGCACTACCATCGAACTCTCTGAGGAATTCTTGACTATTGGAGTCCCTCTGGTGACCCATAAGCTCATGATTGACAGGGATTCTATTAAAATATGAAAATGTGCGCAGCGTAAATAAAACGCGTCTGTATGGTTCAAAAGTAAAATTAGAAGAGACAGTTTATTGTAATTATTAATATATACACATATTATGCTTTTGACAATTATATTAAAGAAGAATAGATGTTAAAACCAAAGTGTATAGATAAGTATACAGGCTTGCTATGAGCAATAATATTTGTCCATATAATTTCAACAGATTCCGTCAACCGCGTCTTCAGATATGGACAGAACGGCTCAGTCTAGCTAAGGGCGCACTGTAAGGCGGCTTAAACTTCGAAGAAGCTTGGTCAGTGTAGTTGTCGGAGACGTGACGGGGCATTTCATTATGGATAAGTACGCGAGGCGCATTGGTCTGGGGCACGTTGCAAAATATTTCCGTAGAACTCACAGAGATGAGGTGGAGAATGGATCTGTTCTTCACCTACAGGGAACATGCCCGGTACTATGTCAAAGGAGAAAGAGGCACCTTGATGCCTACTGCGTCGATGATCTTGGTGATATGTCGAATATTGACGTCGTCGTTACATTGGATGCTCTAAGCGGTTCCAGGACTAGAGGATAATTGACGAAAACTGTGGTATCACAGAATTCCTTGGGGGGCGGCCACCTCTACCCACCTACCTAAAAAGCTGTTAATTAATCATCCTTAACAGCAAGCAACTTCCCTATCAAAAGCAATACTTCTGTTCGACATATTTTTTCCATTATTTCGATATATAACCTGAAGCTGCCATTATGTTGCTTTCCAGGGCTAAAATGTGATGCGATTTGTCTCGGTACACGAGAAACTTCTCATAGTGGAGTCAAAACTCGTGACTTGATTATGTACTTGGCACTGCTCTTAAGCTCGATATTAATTGTTCATCAAACTTGCCTTCCAATTGGTTATTGGTTCTCGAGTCGTGCGGTGACAGTTTATGAACATGTGGATTTTATAAACGCTAGACGTGTTCCGTCAATAAATCCTGGTTGCCTAAAAATCCATCTTCTAATAACAGCGGAGTTATCTATTGGGTTCCATTTTTCCACATCGCTATAATGCAGAAGAGGTTATGAAGCACTTTCGACCTGCGGACATAATCATGCACAGGCCAGTGTGTTGTTATAAGTATCGTAAGATGGACACTGATTAGTTACTTATACAATCATTGATGTCTAAATTTTTTGGGCGCTCTACCAGTGGTTGCTTTTATTCGATCTTTTGTTTTTGCATAAGCGTGAAGTTTGTGTGTGAGATAATTTATTTTCTGCTCTGCAGAGGAAAGCTAGTCTCCGACACGATTATATTTGAATTATCCAGAAACCTCTAATGACAGTAATCGTCAAATTTATTGAGATATTCTAAAGAGGCCTCCGAAATTCTTAAACAATCTTAGATGTGGTTTACACACTCTCTAGGTATATAATGGCCGCTCTACTGTGAATAAATATGCGTATATTTCCAATGGATTTAATCTGATATCGTACAGCGTTGTTCTTTGCAGCCGGAACAGTATTATTGCAATCGAATAGTACAAGGAACAACCTACGATTCAATTGTTCTGGCAAGATTCTACCTGCGACAACCAAGACTAGGATCCATCAAGAAATCCTTGGTTGATGTTCTCTATGGTGTAAATTATTCGATAGTGCCTTTGTAAAATCGGAATTTGAAGTGGGTTCAGTTATCCTGTAGTTAATAATGTCCAGATCAACTATAACCATAGTCTTGTCGCAACCACAGCATCTAAATATACAAGCTCTTGTGACGCTATCATTTCAGTGTTCCCAACAAATTGTTTCGACCGACACAATGCCTTATACGGTGTTCAGATATGCACCTTTATTGCATAAATCGCAATAAACACCATTATTGAGCTCAATATTACGCAAATTGTTATAATATTGAGTAAAACTTAAAATGCAGCACTGTCATAAGTGTGTTTAGTGAGCATATTCCAATTATCCGAACACTTTCAGTTGATAATTGACAACTCAAATAAACAACTCAATCAAAAAATAAACAACTCAATAAAAAACAACGAAACAAAAAAAACAACAAAACAAAATAAAAACAATGTTGTTGAAACAACCAGCTGTTTTATTTACCAGCAGTCAAAAGAATATTGAATAAGCAGATGAACTGCATATTTTATTATGTCTGAACACTTAAAATATTGTACTCAATAAACCGAATATTGTACTCAATAAAAGTGCATATCCGAACATAGTATTATATACTGTATTACTAAGATTATAAGACAACAGACAAGATTTCTGGCAAAAACTCTGAGAGTAAATAAAATTGCCATAAAAAGTTTCTCAAAAATCTGTCGTTTGGAGTCGACTTTAAACTGTAGGTCCCGCCATTCATGTATAAAATTAACACACACAACATAAGTGGTGTGAGAAACTAGGTCGTAATCCTGACTGAAGGGTTGTAGTGACCAATTATGTATGTATGTATGTATGTATAGGTTAGGGAACTCAACATAGCATGCGTGTATTGTGAAATGATATCCAACTATTTACCCAACAACGGTTCTACATGACGTGCTCGTTGTTGTAAACAATTATACATGTGTTGTAAACCGAATAATGAACACAATATACCTCTACCAGCTATGGTAGTAGAGGTTATAAAAATACGAGGATCATTTTACCCATAGTATAGTATAAATAAATATTTTATTATGAATAAAAAACCAATAATTTTACTAAATTTGCATACACATGTAAATTTATAAAAAAAATAAAAAATGAAAAAAAGGCAACAAAACCCAAAACGAATGAAAAACAGAAATACATGTGTGACAGTGTAAAAGGGGAAAAGCCACAAGTTGAGATGGCAATACGAGTGTTGACACAAGACACCACCAAAAAACATTTGTGAATTGTGAATAAAGACATGGGTTTAATACCAGACACATGACTTCAAATAGTAGTAGAAGTGAGAGAGCGAGAGGGAAATAGAGAAAGAGAATAAAATAAAATATAAAAACTCTTAAATACTGTATAAATTTAAGGATTTATCAGCAGACTTTTTATTTCTGACTATTTTTTTTTTAAATTTTTTTTTTCTATTTCTACAATCACTGACAGACGAACATACAGCCAAAAACACACATTTACTCGTGCGATTTACACGTAACGTTGCAATGACGTTTTAAACAAAATTTATACTCGTAACATTTAAAACAGCAGTCTATTCAAAAAGTCTATACTATAGACAGGTCAGACAAGAGTTGAAACTGCTGTGGAAATAGCAACGGATAAAACGCAAAAGACAGGACAAGTTACACGTTAGTTTTTTTTCCTATTATTTTTCTTTTTGTCAATTTTTTTTTCAGTTTCTATTTAAAAACTGAATACATTGTTTCCATAGACAAACGGCAAGAAAGAAAAATTATAAAAGAATTCTATTTTTTTCTCGTTTTTTTGTTTTCGAACACTAAAAATTGACACTAAGCAAGTGCATAAATTTAACTTTTCATCCATCCATTTGCAATCTTCATAAAGTAAGTATTTTGACATAAAAAAAGTGATTTTTCCATTACTGACAACTTCTGAAATGTCTTATTAGAGTGTAATACAGAAGGTAATAAATAATAATTTTACTAAGATTTTGCAACAATTTACAATCCTAACATACATTCATATTACTCTATAAGTAATTTAAGTAATTAAAAATATCTGCTTTTGAGATATAAATTCAAATGAGTTCGTAAACATGATTTTTAAATGTATGACTTGACTTTTGGTGACTTTCTGTTCTATAAAAATGTAATATCTCACGCCCTAAAGAGGGAGCCTAATTCCATAATATGAGATAATCTGTTATCAATGGTTATCGAACACAAGCTAAAGCACAATAACACAAAACTGTTTGAAATTTTACCAAATTTAATTTTTTGTTGTGAAGTACAATTGTTCCGGTTAGAAATGGAATATTATTTATTTATTTATTTATTAATTACAATACAATTACAAATTACATCCTAATTATATACGAGCGAAGTAACTTGACTACTTGCTCGGTGTAGTGTCACAGACCAGAGTCTCTGGTGGGAATCGAACCCACGACCCTCACGCTAATAGTCTAGCACACTACCCACTAGACTACCAGGGCACCCAAATGGAATATTATTTCATTCATATGGCTGCAGGGCCGCTGGCCTTAATGTACCTCAATCCATAGGACAAATGTGCGTGCAGTTTTGGGGTCGTATCCCGGTATAGTTACCAGTTTTACTCACTGAAATCAGAAGAAATTGTATATTTGAATATTGGATCCCTATTCTGTATTTGAAAAATTTTACCCCAGATTCGAAATCAGCATCTTCAAAAATCTCCAAACACTGATTTTCCTGCAAATCTGAAGAAATTTTAAAATTTAGGTTTATGGTGGATCCGCCATTTTAAATTTGAAAATTTTTACATAAGATTCGAAATCAACATCTTCAAAAAGCCCCGAATACTGGTTTTCATTTAAAAATGTTGAGAATTTTAAAATTTAGGTCGCCATATTGGATAAGCCATTTTGAATTTAAAAAATTTTACCTCCGATTCGAAATCAGCAACTTCAAAAACACCCGTAAACTAATTTCCATGTACATCTGTAAAAATTTTATATTTTCGGCCGCATGTTTACACAAGATTCGAAATCAGCATCTTCAAAAACCCTCGTATATTGATTTTCATGTAAATGGCGTCTATACTTCCATGCAGTTCTGGCTTTCAGACTCAGATTGTTGCATTCGCAGCCTCATGCATAGCTGGCAGATAAATAAAGCATCAAGTCGGCAACTTTTAGACAAAAGATCGTCAAAATCGTCAAAGATGTTCATGGAAATCGTAAAAAAAATCGTCAAAGATGTTGATGGAAATCGTAAAAAATCGTCACAAAAAATGAAGACATAAATTAAAAGTTAAAAAAGATTGTGCTGAAACATATAAATTAAAGTCAATGTACAATGTACATACGAGTATTTTATTTCAAAAATAAATAGAAAAAACATTTAACAAAAAAAAATTAAAAAGTCCTTTTAACGCTTTAATTATAAAAATAAAAACGAGTGTTTTATCTGTTTACAAATATCTACATATGTTGGAACATAGTTTATGATTAAACATTTTAATCAAATCATATACAATATTAAAGTCGAAGCAGTTACGATTGCTAAAAATAATTTTAAATAATCTTTTTATATAATATTGCTTCTAAGGAATTGAGTTTAAATTAATTTGGCTTAATACTCTCTCTAAATTAGCTAAGGCTGGAAATTAAAAGCTATCATCCCTCATTTCCATTTCTGATCTTTTTTGCCAAAAATCGAGAAGTTTTATGTAATTTTCAGGAAAAAAACTGATTAAGGTCTAAGCAGTCTATACCAGTGTTGTTTATGGACGCATAAGTGCAGCAATAATATTGCATCATCTAAATCTATGGATGGTGTAAATATTAGGGAGTCAGAAGCTCTTGACGTTCTGAGCATGAAAATTCAGTCACTTCATCTGATCTTCTTACTATTTACACCACTTATATCCGAAAGAGAATGGAATACAGCTCTCATGTATGGACCGGTGCTTCAACGCCTCGACCGCCTACAGGAAAATACGAAGTTGCTTATTAATAACGTTAGGGTATCGAACTCTATTGATTCATTGAGGCATCGTTGCAATGTAGCTTGAGTTTCATTGTTCTATCGCTATTACAACGGGTTTTGCTCGAGCGAAATAATAGAACTTGTTCCCGAGAAGCATGCATTTCTACATAACACTCGTCTTTCTCGGCCAGCACATACGTATGTGGTCGATTGGCCAGTCGATTGCACACTGCATTACACACACAATATTCGTTCGGACTATTCGTATGTGGAACTTCCTTCGTGCAGAGGTTGAAATTTTTTGGCTATTAAGGGTTGAAAAAGGCGTAAGATAGAGAAAAATCACCACAGTTGTTCGCGAATAACTTAAAAATATAATACTTTACTACTCGTTATTACTAATCTAAATTTGCAAAAGTAATAATTGCAAAGTAAATACTACTCTTAAAGAGGCTTTTAATGTACTAAAGTAACGAATATGACGTAAATTTTTCATTTCCAGAAATCGTCAAAATAAGGGCATAAATCGTCATATCGTCAAAATGATATTTTTGGAGCTCAAATCGTCAAATCTGGCAGCTATGACCTCATGTTATTTCTAACTGGTAGCTAGTTCGATAATGTAGCTCTAGAGCAGTTGTGATCATGATGGCCACTATTCTCAATCACACCGTTTTAATTACCCCAACTTTCAACACAAATATATGGGAACTTTGGCTATCTAATACGACTAGTTCTATCAAGTCAAATTCTTTTATTTTAAAATTTAAATTAAATTTATTTTTATTACAGAAGTAAGAAATTTAATATCAATTAAGTCACTAACATATTGACATTTAAAGTAATATTATTTTTAAAACAAAAACAAAAAAAGAGACAAAAACTTTGTAAAAAATCCAGTAGGAGAGTCAATTATTAGCAACAACCCTTAACCCTCTATATAAGCAAACAATAAAATAAGTTTAATCAATGAATTTTTATTAAATTTATTCTATTAAATATGCATATACGGTATTGTACATATTGCATGAACTAAAATATTATACGAAGGTCGTCATACATTTTAGCAAGCGACTGTTTGTTTTAGGTACCATAAGACAGCCTTGACTAGATAAACTCTATTTTGAAATATTGTATGTTAAGATTGGGTCAGTAAAAAGGCAATAATAAAAAAATACGACAAAAAAAGATTGATCGTGCATTTATATTGTGTTGTTAAATCTTTTGTTAATTTATACAAAAGCTAAGAAAGTAAGAAAAAAATTCAAATAAAAATAAAAATAAAACTGAACACCAATAATATGGTAAAAACAAATAAAGCACGTGTTTATTTATGTTCTAAAATTGTACAAGAAACAAATATTTATTGAACTACCAACACCGGATCATATTTGAGAAGGAAATCAACATTTTTACCAATGCCTTCTGTCTTTTTGTCTCATTTTTTTGTTTAATTTTTTTGCAATTTTTTTTTTTTTTTTGCTTATTTGTTTAAATGTATTGTTTTGTTACTTATTAACATCACGAATTAAAAAACGAAACAAAAATTTTAAAGACAAGCAATAAGTATTTCTGTTGTTCTTAAAAACAAAACAAAGAACAAAAAAAAAAAGCAAAAAAAAAACCTGATAAATGGAATAGAAACACTCAGTTCTGGAATTACACCAAATATTTATATTTGAATAAATCGTAGTTGAGGTAGAGTGGCCACGGTTCAAACCCCCAGGTCAGACATCAAAACGAAATATGAAAAAATATTTCTTCGATGATTTCCTCTCAGCAGATTTCTGACAAAAACTCTGAGAAGAGAAAGTAAAATTGCCATGAAAAGCTTCTCAAAAAAAAAGTTTGTTTCGGAGACGACTTTAAACTGTAGGCCCCACCACTCATGTATAAAATTAGCGCACACAACATAAGTGCTATGAGAAGCTAGGTCGTAATCCTGACTGAAGGGTGTTATTGACCAATAATGTATGTATGAATGCAATCGACATTAGTCACGTATATATACGTTATACGTCCTTTTGTCGGTTATAAATCCATGAATCGAAACCCCAGAAATAATGAGTTCTCTTAAAATTTCGAAATTTTTTTAACGTTTTCACCATTCCAAAGCATCGACATACAAAAAGTTTTAATATCCAAATTTACATAGCCTTTGAAATATTTCAACTAGCTAACATAGCTCAAATGGAATTGGCCTATATTGATATAACCGGGGGCAATGAAAACCTGTCGTATAGCTTAGCTGGAAACTTTATTTTGCACTGAAGCTGGTTTCGCATTTCAGTTCAGGGCTTTATAGAGTATGGGTGGACCTTGTAACATAATAAATGGAGTAGTTAACAACTCCCTAAATAACTGTCCTCTGGACAGACCCAGAACGATCTATAATTAGGATAAAAGCTTCGCAACGTGACGTAGTGACAATGAATGGAGTAACGTGGAGACTTAATTTAGATAGGATTACAACCTAACATCTCACACCGCGCATGTTGGTGAGTTAATTTTATACATGAGGTGTGGGACTTATAATTTCAAATCGCCACCGAATGACTTTGAGGAACTGTTCATAGAAATTTTATTCAGAGTTTTTGCCAGAAGATTGCTGAGAGGAGGCCACCGAAAAACAAACTTCGTTTTGTTCGAAGCGTCTCAGCCGGGGTTTGAAGCACGGCTTCCCATCTAATATGCCAAAACTCAACCAACAATACTACGACGACTTCAGAAAGTATTATACCACTTATTGCATCAAAAAAATCAATTTTTTCTGCAAACTCCTACGGTAGTCTTCTAAAAATAGTCTTCAAAGTAACCTCATCATCATCTCCTTTATATTCTTAAACTTTTTTCTTTGTTTCAGCAAATTTTTAGTTAAGCAGTTGGTTGCACTGCTCTAGCGGGATGTGAAGACGCTAGCGTTGCCATATTTCGTTGCCTGGAAATTGTGCCCATTATGAAAATGTATTTGAAGTTGATGTATATTTATGCTAATTCCATTAGCATAAGCCTTCGTCTTATCGTATGTAAGGTTCTTCCAAGCGTATTGGGTGCACGACTGAAGCAACAAATGAAAATACTGATTGAATCTTGATCGTGCGGCTGCAGACCTCATAAAAACCTCAAATCCTGCAAAAGAACTATGAAAACCAAGTCGATATACACCATTTGTTGTGTACTATTAGGCAGCCTTCGATGGTCCTAAAAGAAAGTGTGCTGCAATATCTGATGTAATATTCCTGCAAAGCTGATAAGGATGTTGACCAACTCCTGCCGTTCCAACAAGAATCTTTTGTGCGTAGTTTTAGAAAAGGGATTTAAAGAGGGATTTAACTTTGTCATGGAGAGTGTTCTACGGAGAACAGAAGTACAGCGTAGTTTCTGTATTTTCTACAAAAGTGTCCAGTTGCTTGCGTACATTGACAATATCTCCAATATTAGGTTTATCAAGCGATATGTTACTGCCGCCTTTACCGCTAACGAATGGGAGTCTACCTAGATGGGTCTGGCAGTAAGTAAGGGCAAAACAAAGCATATGTGATCTGTTAACGTTCTCTCTTAACTTCAGTTGCCACTACCAGCAAAAATAAGCTCAGACTGGAGATCAGGCCTAGGATCACTATTGTTAACAAATGTTATTATGGTTTCAACACAAGACGCTCATCCTCCCGTGCTGCTCTATAACACAGAAGCATACACACTGTGAAGCATTCCTGCAGCAACCTTAAGGATATTTTAGATCATCTGTCCAGTGTGAGTAGGCGATCATTTCCCATCCTCCATCATCCTCAAAGACATGGTTGTTTGGACGTTTGGCCATATGGAAGAGGTTGTTCTTTCGCGACAGGCATTTGAGGCAGTGATTAATAGAGCCAGTGTAGAGGACGACATTGCCTTTGTTAGAGGAATTAATTGAGAAAGCTCTGTTATCGATTGATGTGGCCAACTGGCTGAGGCTGAGTGAATTTAATGAATGATTGTTAAATTAAAGAAGTCACCGTAGCCTAGTAGGAAGTGTGTGGGCTTATTAACCCTGGACAGCTACTGTTCGACGAATCGACGAAGATCATTTACTCTTTTATTTTTGACCAAATTTCGCTCTCTTTTTCAATAACATTAGCTGATAATGAAAGCTTGCAGTGAGCAGTCGTAAAAAAGTCTATTTTTCTTTAAAATTGTTCGTCGATTCTACAAAGAGTAATCTTACTGTACAAAAATGACCAACCAGGGTTAAAAATATGGGTGGCCAGCGTACGTTTATTCACTGCAGGCTTTCGTTATCAACAAAAGTTGTTGAAAAGAAGAACAAAATTTCAGAGTTTAAATTGTTCGTCGATTCAACGATTCAACCTTGATGTACAAAAATGAAGCGTAACCGTCCAGTATTAAACGTGAGGCCACGTTTCGAACCCCGGTTCAGAAATCACCAACAAGAAAAAAATATTTCTTCGGCGACTGCCTCTCTCTCAGCAGATTTCTGGGAAAAACTCGGAGAGTAAATTAAATTTCCATGAAAAGTTTCTCCAAAAGTCTGTCATTCGAAGTAGACTTTAAACAGTAGGTCCTGCCACTCATGCATAAAATTAACTTACACAACACATATGTGGTGTGAGAAGCTTGTACGTAATTCTGCTTAAAGGACTGTAATGACCAATTAAGAAGAAGAAGAAGAAGTAAGTAAGTATTTCGGATCCTGAACTAGATACCTCGCATTTGGAGTAAGGCTTATTAACATCTACACCAAGTCACCCCTCAAATGATGTATTTAACATACAAATATTTTGCTTAGTATTCATAAAGTCAAACACATATCAGCCCTATAAATCAGCACGAAGGGGAAATGCTTTACGTATCTGTGTGTAGCTAACTAAGTTTAACTAGAGCTCCAATTACTTTCGCCTAAATTGACAAATTGTTTTAATCTTTTTTTTTTTTTTTTAAACGCATTTATGAATACCTTCGTTACCATTTTAAATAATTTTGCGAATCATTAAAACTAAAAACTATATTCGGGAAATCAAAAAATACCTTTCAATTGTCGGTTATGGAAACGCGTCAAATAAGGCTTGGTTGTATTCATTAGTTTACTGTTCTCTTGTTGTTTAAATTTAAAAAAAAAAATAAAAAAATATAAATAAAGAAAGAAAAAAAAACTTTTTGGCTTGTATGGCCATAAATTGCAATAAACTTTAACAATAATTTGAAAAAGTTGCAAAAAGGCTAAATTTAATTAGAACTCTGAACAGAAATTGGTATTAAATTTGAATTCATTCATATTCGTTCATATTCGTTCATATGCATGAGCATTTGTTCTAATGATTTTACGTTTTAAGTTTCATGCACCACACTCATGCATATTCATACACAGAATGGGTGCTTTTGCTGTTTGGTACATTACTCTGTTGCATTTACCTTCCTGCTGATCAACACAACTTATTCAATGTTGCTGCTGCTGCGGATTTGTGCTGCTGTTTTTGGTGCATAAAAAGGCGTGTCTTTAAAAGAAAAAAAAGAAAACGACTGAAATACTTATTCAATTGGCGTGTTTTTTTCCTAAATAGTTTATTTGTTTAACAATGATTTAATTTTGCCTTTATTTGCGTTTTTTTCTTGTTTTTCTTTTAATTTTTGTTTAAATCGCAACAAAAAATTTTTGCTCATTTTCAAAAAAAAATTTTTTTTTTGCTGTGTTGCTGATAAAAAAATTTTTAAAACTTCAAAAAAGCATATTTTTAAGGTGTTTTGTTGGTGGTGGCATTATAACATGAAATGAATTTTGTTTTTTTCTTTTGATTTCTCGCTCTCTAAATCAAGATTTATGATAATGTTCACCCCGAATGAAAAGTAAAATATGTTCGATGTTTGTAGTTATTGCATACATGCCTGTATAGTTGAAATAATCTTGTTTCGCTTATTGGGTCTCAAAGCGACCAAATACAATATAATTTGCCAAGATTTTTCTGGTCTGTTGGAAATTATAGATTTTACATGACCAACCAACGAAATTATTAATGAATTTTTAAATAATTTTCTTGACACAAAGTCCTATTTACGATTTAAGTGATTTTTAATTTTAATTTTTTCGATCAGAGCATGTCAAATGAGGTGTGTGTCGGTAGCGTAGTGTGGGAACATAAAATGGTTGTCATTGAAAACAATTGCAAGAAGTTATAATTGTTTACAAAAAAAAAAAAAAAATATCAAATAAATTATTGAATAAAAAATTTGGAAGATTTTTAAAAAAAATATTAAATTTTTCTTGTAATACATAATTGTACTATAGTTACCTTAGTCTAGTAGATAGTGTGTTGTCTTGTTAGACAAAAGACCAGGTCAGTCGTCTTCAAAAAAGCGACTTCCTCTCAGCAGATTTCAGTTTTCTGGCCAAAACTCTAAGAGTACAGAATGACATTGAGCAACTCCTGCAACTCCATCAAGGTAGGAATGGGCCGAACCTTTTGATTACCTTTCTTTAAGGTTTGAAACAAGTGTTTTGCGGAAGGCAAGAGTGCATCATAGTAACTCTATTCTCTATAGAAGTATTCAGCTGCTTAAGTACACTGACAACATGGACAACATTAAGCTTATCAAGCGAGATGTTACTTTACCGCTATCGAACGGGAGTTCACCAAGATGGGTCTGTCAGTAAGTAAGGCAAAACGAAGCATATTTGATCAACAAGTAGTGACATGCGGCATATCGAATCGCAGATTACGGCTGTTAACGTTCTCTGTTAACCTTCGTTGCCATTGCCAGCAAAAATAATATCAGTCTGGAGATCAAGCTTAGGATCACTATTGTCAACTAATGTTATTATGGTTTCAACACAAGACGCACATCCTTCCGTCCTACTCTATAGTTTAGAAGCATTCACACATTATTTCAGTATTCTGGCCAAAACTCTGCATAAATAAAGATTGCAATGAAAAGTTTATCAAAAATCTGTCATTCATAGTCGACTTTAAACTGTACGTCTCGCCACTTATAGATAAAATTAACACGCACAACATAACTGATGTGAGCAGTTAAATCGTAATCATAAAAGGTAACGAGCGAATAAACAAACTTCATTGTTATAATGAATAACAAAAATGATAAGTCTTCTTCCAGTCATCAATTCTATTCTACTGTGAATTGCTTTAAGGGCCATTATTACAACTTGCCGTTAAAGTTGGGTTTAGTTAAAGGTAACTTTAGCTAAAGTGAACTTTAAAGTCACCTTTAACTTATTTTCGTTATTACTACCTACAGATAAAATAAAATTAACTTTTACAAAATATGGCAGTGCCGGAGCAATTTCTATAAAACTGTTCATTTAAAAACAGGTTTTTTAACGCAATGGCAACGACGGGCTTCTTTTTTTTGTTGTGTTTGCTTATTTTGTTTATATTTGAAGTTGCCACATTGAAAATAATATATAATATGGCAAGTTCAAACATAAATTTAACTTTAAAAGTTAAAGGTAGGATGATCCTCCCTTTAGCTTAACGCTAACTTCTACCTTATTGTCCGGTTATAATAATGAAAAACAATTTAGCTGTCCATTAAATTCCTCCCTTTAGTTAATGGTAAGTTGTAATAATGGCCCTAAGAATTTAAACATAAATTTAAATATAAAAATACGTATCATAGAGTGCTCGCGTTTACTCATCGCTGATTGGGCAAAATATTAAATATTGTTACGAAAATGGAAATGGTGTTATTAAAATGATTAACAAAAGCTCCAAAAGCAAAACAATGGACTTGTTTACATGATCGACAAATAAACAAAAATATAGCAACATCGTCGGTATAAAAAAGGGATGAAAAGTAATCAAGCAACAACAACACTGCAAGGACAAACGTCAACAAAATACACAAACAACAATAACGGAAACAACATGTTTACATTTTATAGAGATTTCGCGAAGGCAAAGTCATTCTCCTTCGAAAGCATTCATCAGACTGTTTATCCAGCGATATAAAAAGAAAGTAAAAGCAGGCAACGAGATCGGAAAGAATTCAGTCAGTCTTGTGTGAAGACACGTCGCGTGTGAAGAGAATAATTGTGGTTTGAAGATCTCTGTTATAAAGATCTATTGAGCAATTGATATTGTATACGGGGAAGAGTGTAGAGAAGAATAACAATTAAAGCAAATTGTTGTTCTTTTGAAATTGGCACAAAATATTGATTGGTTCTCTTAAAACAAACCAATGTTTCAATTGAGGAGAGCGTGCTAAATCGTCTTAAGACGTGCTTGAAAACTAAAGAAGAAAATTGTTTAAAACCTTCTAAACAAAAAACAGGACATAACAATACCAATATCTGACAGTCGCACTATGTGCCATTTACCCTGAAAAGCTGGCCAAAAAGGCAAAAATGAATTTAAAGAAATTTAAGAAACTGAGTATGCAGTTCGATAGACAACAAAATTCTGCATTATATAGTGAATTTTCACGACTTTAAGTTGAGATTTGTAGATTTGAGACGATGTCAAAGTCAGGAAAGTAAAGAAAATTAAATGCGTTTTTGGTGTTTTTTTGAAATTTTAATAAGTTTATATGATACTTTCAGGTTTTATATATATATATATCTCATATATTAATGTTAAAATTATTCGTTAAAAATTTAAAAATAATAAAAATTTCACATTTTTTTACCCTTCCTAAAAAAAGATAAGGATTTTAAGGGTGAAAGTAGTTTTTAGTAGTTTAATGTTATATACCGCAAGAAAATATGAACTCTCTACATTCAGGAACAAAAAGAAAAGTTTGCGCAAATTTGCGCAATTATTTTTGGCGATCTTTTGAAAATTTTACTTTTTTTGAAAAATTAAAAAAATTAGATGTAGTGTAATAAAGCCATAGGCAATAAAGCCATATGGCGTACGAATTATGCGAGGAAATTTAGTAAAAGCGATGCCAATCGAGATGTCCTGAATAGGTTACTTTTAAGCAGTGACCCTTTTATAAGCTGCAGTACACAAAAATCGCGAAGGAATAGAAACGCATTTTCATCAGATACTATTAAATTACTCTTTCCTGACATTGATGATGAAAATGATAACGATTTTAACGATTGTAGTTAGTTTCACTTTTTAAGTATTTTTAAGTTAAGTATTAAATAATGTAAAATAAATATTATGAATAAATATTAATTATCATAGAAGTTTTAAAACTTAATTACATATGTATGTATATCGACTATTATAACAATATGAGATGTATGTTAGATTTTCTTAATGGACCGTATGTGGTACCTAGGGGCACTTATGATCCGATCATAATGAAATGTGATCATAAATGATTCACATTCATATTAAACATGATCATGTCGAATTTCATCGAGGTAATAAAATGTTTAAGCCAATTATAATTGCTAAACATATTTTCTTAAGGGGCCCTATTTTGGACCAAGGGGCAATTATGGACCGACCATAACAATATTTGGTAACATGATTTAGATTTACAAAATACACGTTCATACCGAATTCCATCACGATACCGATGTTTTTAAGCCATTTATAAGCGCAAACGTGAATTTCTAAAGGGGACTTTATATGGGGAGTAGGGTCAAATGTGATCCGATTTTCACCAAACGTTACACCATGATTTCTTAGTACACAGAACTGATCCAGGCTAAATTTTATAATGATTGTTGCGTAATTATCATAATTATGTGTAAATAAGTGCAATTTCGAGGGGAATTTGTATGGGGGCTAGGCGAAATCACGGACCGATTTGAACCAAAATCAGTTGGGTTCATCCTTGGGCCTAATTATCACTAACACTATCAAAAAATTCCAGCCATTAACTCATAAAACACTTCTATTAATTTTGACCAGCTTTTCAGGCAAAATGCCACATAGTGAGTCGGGACGCAGTTTCCATGCCGTTAATGAGAACAGAACTTATCGGTGGAGTCGAAGCGGAAATTTGGAAATGTATGCTCAACGGTAAAGATAGGCAAAGTGGATTTGAGGTAAAAATTTTATTGAGGCATTGGTAATAAGAGAATAACTTAGTCATGCATCAGGCTATCCAGTAATAAACTGAGGTTGGTTACCAGTCTGGAAGCGCTTATTCGAAATGTAGATTGTCTCGAGCCCAACATCTGTTTTCTGGGACTGTGGGAAAGAATCATTGGAACACATTCTTAGTGATTACGGCGCATTAATGGATTTAAAAAAGCATCTGGGTGGGTGAATATCAGGTTCTGTGCTGGAAATTGCGCTTGCTGACACTGAGCAACATTCACAGACATTCTATGGATGCCAAATATAGACTGAGGTCATTATAATAGACAGTACGATCGCCTCACCTCTTTACAACAACAGTAATAATAATGAAATTATTTGGCTTAACCGTTTATAACTTAATTGCATGCTTTTCAAAAAAAATTTAATTTTCTCAAGCATATGTTCGTTTCTTAAGTCTTTTGTTTTTCATCATAGGCAATCAAATAATTTCCTTAGAGGCTAAAAGAATTTTTTGTCCATTTTGTCCTCTTTTTTCTCTCTGTGATATTTTATCAGAAATCTCTTAAATAGCATTCCATTGCATTCTGTTTTTGTTTTTTTTTTGTTCTTCTCAGGCACATAATCTCTTTTAATTACTCGAGTTAAGACGAAATGAATTTATTCTGCTGGATTTGCCAATTTGGAAGAAGAAAAATTCTAAAGAAAATATTTTCATTTTAGATTCGGACGACTTAGTATCGGCACAAAGGCATTCCGCCGCCTAGTAGCATTAAAGTAGAGCTTAGAATTGATGCTTAAAATTGTAATGCATTCTTAAAGCTAAAAACCAAAAACAGTAAAAGAAATTATAAGAAAAAACGCTTATTGAACTCAAAAAAAAAGATGAAAAAATAACAAAAATTTAATAAAAATTATCTGGGAATATATGCATCTGTATGGATGGGTGTGTGTACCATATAATAACCGTGAAATGTTTTTCTTTTTTATTTATTTTTTTTTTGCTTTATTTGTTTGCAGCATGTTTGTTATGGTTCTCGAAATATTGTACTGTGTTACGGTCAATTGCATTAATAAACTTTGCAATTTTCTTATAGTAGCCAAACTCATTACATCTTCGACTTAACAACATGTACCACAAATTTTAAACTTTTTATAGTTTTCTTTTTTTGTTTTTTGGTAATTCATACTGCAACCTAAGTTTATTTGTATGTTCTGTAATAATAATAATAATCAGTAATAGAAAAACAACAACAACAACAACAACATGTATAAAAAATATTAACGAAAATTGCTTTTCAAACACCTATAAAGTACGCTCGTTAACCAAACTGTATTGAACATTCTGTTTGGTTTACATTGAAAACCTTTAACAAAAATTCATCATTTTCTAAATGAAAATAGCTGCTTATTTTTATAACGTTTTAACGTTTTACTAAAACAGATTTTTTTATTTTTTATTTTTGGTTCTACAATTTTGTAAATACCAACTTGAACGTTTCAACACCAGTAGACTCCACCCAGTCGAAAAGTTGTTTTAGTTTTTCAATTGTTGTAAAACTAAGCGCCTTCATTTTAAAAGTTATTAAGACAATTTAATTTTGAAAAGTATAAATTTTCTCAAGTTAATCACGTTTTTAAAATTATTTTCCATCCACAAAAATGTTGAATAAAAATCGGTTTTCCTTCTAAAACTTGATGGTGTTGCATAGAGCAGTTATTGTAATTTAAGGTTGCCTTTATAATGAAAGTGTTAATGGTTTTTTTCTTTTGTATCTTTTGTTATTTGCAAAATATTAATTAAATTTTTCTTATTAAAATGGCTCAAAAGGTGTTGAAAAGAAAGTCTTCCTATTTGTAGGTGAAATTAGGTTTTTAATTTATTTTGTTTTTTGCAAGGAGACATAGGGTAATCAAGGTACACAAGTACACTGTCGTACTCGTGCTAAATAAATTAATCAACTTTTTTTTTCAAGCAGAAAGAAAGAAATCATAATGAATATTATGTCTTCTGGGCATAGAATAAGTCAACTGCATGGATCTAAGAAAAAAAATTAATTAAAATTGAATTTCCTCATTTAACAGGATGAATAAGAAAAACTGTTGCTTTCTTGTTAATCTGTTGCACAGTAAAGACCTTAAATTTTTTTTTTGATTTTTTATTTCATTTCATTTATTAATTCTTTACTGAATAATATGCTGTATGATGCGCTCTTCATTCTGTGAACTCTTCTTCAACCTGATCTTTCCGATCGTCTTCATACACATGACATATCCAAGCCAACTTTGATACGTTTAACGATGTCGACATAAAGTTCATACACTGTATAATTCATACCATGTCTATGCTCAAAACGAATGCAGACCGCGACCATATACTTTACGAAAAATTCTTCTTTCGAACACTCTAACAGCAGTTTTATCAGCCTGCGCCAGTACTCATGCCATATAATAATAAATTAATTTTTTCTGTCATTAAAATCCTTGAGTCAGGATTACGACCTAGCTTCTCACACCACTTATGTTCTGTGCGTTAATTTTATACATGAGTAGCGGGATCTACAGTTTAAAGTCGACACCGAATGAAAGATTTTTAAGAAACTCTTAAGGGCAGTTTTGTTTGCTCTCAGAATTTTTAATAGAAATCTGCTGAAAGGCATTAGCAGAAGAAATATGTCTATCTGGAGTTTGAACTGTGGCTTCACATCTAATAAGTCAACACAGTACCTACTCGACTACGGCGACTACAGTCAACAAAAAGTCCATACACTTTGTAATTCATATCATGCCTATGCTCACCGCCAACGAATTTACATTCCACTCCTCCACACATAATGAATTTTGTACGCGATGGTTAGGATACTTATAGGTATATAATTTGGGATTTTATCTCATTGAGGCTCCAAAATAGAATACTGAGACTTGCGCATGAGTTCCAATCAGATACTGCTAATGTGTAAATGTGTGTATCTTACCAACTCATCGTCTTCCACCTTATATAGTTCAGCCCCCATTTTCTTCGCACCAGGTGTTTTGTCATTTTTAAGTCGGGATATTGCCGTTCTAAATTAGCAACGTAATTCAGCACCATTATCTTTGAGTCGAAATATTGCCTTCATAAGCTCATATTGGTTGGGTAGGACACATTCAGTACCATTATCTTGAATGGCATCTTCAATCGCATCTTCAATGAAACGGAATATATCTTCATCTACTATTTAATATTAAAAGTCTATAAAAGTGACCTTCCAGATTCTCAGCAAGCCCTCTAGGTCTGTGACCAGATTTCCCATGCCGTCTTTTCAGGAGGAAATACAAATCTGTAACAAAACCTTCAATTACGTACTTAACTCTTTGTAAATTTGTCGGACTTTACATAATTTTCTCTCTCCTACTTCCAGTACTTCTGCTCCTCCTTCGCCGTGTATGCAGTGGTGACTTCACGAATTCCCGGCCATACTAAGGGCTTCATAAAGTAGGTCTCTGAAAAGCAAATATGGTCGTAGTGGCATCATCGGGACGAGGATTGCTTTTCAGCATTTGAATCAATTAAATTATTAAAGCAGTCGCTGTCTGTCGCGAATTCAAGCTTCCTTCACTCGAATGTCCGAGCATTTCTTATCGCACTAATACGTGTGCGAAACTTGGCGGCGACTAAGCTATAATCCGAGCCGATGTTTGCTTCGCACATCGATTGAACGTCTGAAATGCAGAAACAATGCCTATCTATCTATCCTATCAATAACTATCCATACCAACGTGATCAATTTGGTTGTTCGTTCAATTTCCGAAGATAGCAATTTCACTTTGTGAATATCAAATCAACCATAAAATTTGCCGTCTTTGAGTTTCATTCTATTGCTAAATATCGGGTGGGCCAACTGTCGGTTTAAATTTGAAATATCGGTTGTTTCGAATCTGCAATACTTATGTTGTTCTATTCTGTCAGAAAATTTAGGATATTATCTCCCTTTAGCTGGAGATTTATTAGGCCAACGAGAAACTGCAAGATGATGTCGATTTTGCCAAAGAAAAAAATCATCTTTTCATCTTGTTGGGTACCTTAATAAGTAAACTTGCCGCATTTGGCGCTCAGAAAACCTTCATGTCGAGTTACAGAAGCCAATGCACCCATTACGAGTAACTGTTTGATACAGTTTGTAGAATCCTTGGCTCATATCAGTTTGAAAATGAGGTCGGCGCAACCATTACGTTCAATGGAGATACCTATCGCACCATGACAACCGATTTTTTTTTTGTACCCATTCTTCACGGTATTGATGTGAACGATATTTGGTTTCAACAGGATGATACAGCTTGCCCGACATATCATGCCGCAATCAATTTATTGTGTCAAACATTTGATGACCGCTTAAAGGTGATGTTGATTGGCCCCCAAGAAGTTGCGATTTGTCACTGTTGGACTATTTTCTTTGGGGCGCCGTTAAAGAAAAGTGTTATGCAGACAAACCAGAGACAATTGAGCATTTGAAGACCATTATCCGTGATGCCATTGCCGAGATACAGCCCAATTAACTCGAAAATGTGCACGAAAATTGGCTCGATCGGATGAGGTACTGTGAGGCTAGCCGCGGCAGCCATATGAATGAAATAATTTTTCATTTCTAACCGGAATAATTGTACTTCATAGCAAAAAAATAAATTTTGTAAAAATTCAAGGCGTTTTGGTTTTTATTGCATTTTTCAATTTAAACTTTGAACTTTGAAT
This sequence comes from Sarcophaga subvicina, assembly GCA_936449025.2. Classification (NCBI taxonomy): domain Eukaryota; kingdom Metazoa; phylum Arthropoda; class Insecta; order Diptera; family Sarcophagidae; genus Sarcophaga; species Sarcophaga subvicina. The sequence continues at coordinate 33,506,225 of OW388081.2, forward strand.
GAACCACCCTATATTTCATATGTTGATACCTACGACATACATATGTGACTCATTTCACTTTTTTACAAAATGGCATTTTTTCTTCAGAGTAAGATCTCTGTAGATGAATTATTGCCCCCTAATCTGTCTCCGAAATAAAAGATTTGTTACGCAATAAATACCCAAATAAATATCGATATAAGAGAAGGATATACTTTTTATTCTAAATAAGCAGAATATAAAATTTTTAACATTTATTTTCTTATTTATTTTGTTTTCGTTTTTTTTTTTCACAAAATCAATACACGAATATGAAGATATTTAGCAACAGCTGTATACAGAACATTTTTATGTGGGTGTGTGATTTCAATCTTGTTATAAACATCTCTTTTTATTTGTTTTTGTTTCTGTTTTCATTTTGGGATTTCTATAAAACTCTTCTTTTTATGCACCTCTACACTGTTTTGATTGTTTGTTGTGATCGTTAAAACGTCCACAAGATTGTTTCATTAACAGCCAAAGCGTTAAAAGTAACTGCCTTTAATGGCAACAAAATTTATGCTAATGATGATGTCTTTCTGTGCAAATGAATTTCGCTGATGTTTCAAGGGAATTCATTTCTTGCATTTCTTTTATTAACGCTAATGAGAGAGACACACTTGTGCTGTTATTGTGATTCATAAAATGCCAATTTGTTTAAATACGCAATAATAATAATAAGAATCACTTGTTAATTTTATGCGATTTTAATTATGATTTTGTCGGTATATTAACGACCAGATCAAGTCTTGTTAATGACTTGAGAAAGGACAATAAATGGTGGATAATATGTAAAGATTTAGTGGACAATGTTTACACTTAGCAAAGAGCATTTCATTTAGTATTGAAATGCGAAATAATTTTTCAAAAAAGGATTTAATAATATTAAATTAATACGGCAAACATAACAATTATATTAAAAATAATGTGGATTTTGTATATACATACATACATAATTGGCCATTACAACCCTTCAGTCAGGATTACGGCCTAGCTTCTCACACCACTCATGTTGTGTGTGTTAATTGTATACAACATGAGTGGCGCGACCAACAGTTTAAAGTTGATTCCGAACAACAGATTTTTGGAAACTTTTCATGGCAATTTTATTTATTCTCAGACTCTTTTGCCAGGAATCAGCCTGAGAGGAAGTCGCAGAAGAAATTTTGTTCATATTTCGTTTTGATGCCTGACTTGGGGTTTGAACCTCGGCCTTACGTCTAATAAGCCAACACACTACCTACTAGACTACGGCGACTTTATTTAATTTTGTATATTCTTGTTATAATTCTTGTGCATGCTTGACAAAGGCTCACATGATTAAGACAAGTTTGCTGCTTAAGTCTTTTGTTATGTTAATTCCAGATTTTAGCTACTATATGGGCAGCAATTATGAAAGCCCAAATCAAAGTTCTTAAATAATTTAAAATAATTTTTTAAAAATATTATTAGTAACGGATGGGCCATCTATCGGTTTAAATTTGAATCATCGGGTTATTTCGAATCTGGCAATACTTATGTCATTCTATTCTGTCACAAAATTCAGTATATTATCTCCACTGAACGTAATGAATCGATTTACGCTTGAGCAACGTTGGGATTTATTGAGCCAACGAGAAACTGCACTATAACGTCCATTTTTGCAAAAAAAAAATCATATTTTCGCATGAAGCTCATTTTCATCTTGGTGGGTACGGTAATAAGCAAAATATCCGTATTTGGGGCTCAAAAGACCCCACACGTGGTCTTACAGAAGCCAATGCACCCATTACAAGTGATTATTTGGTGTGGCTTGTGGAGCAGAAGCATCATTGGCACATATTTCTTTGAAAATGAGGACGACGCAACCATCACGGTCAATGGAGACACTTATCGCACCTTGACAACCGATTTTTTTGTATCCGCTCTTCATGGTATTGATGTAAACGATGTTTGGTGTCAATATGATGGTGCAACTTGCCACACATCTCATGCCACAGTCGATTTATTGCTTTAAACGTTTAATGGCCGTTTAATTAGCCGAAATGATGATGTAAATTTACCGCCAAGCAGCAGCAATTTGACACCGTTGGACTAATTTCTGTGGGTGTGTTATGCCGACAAACCAGAGACAATCGAGCATTTGACGGCCAACATTTCCCAAAAAGTGCACGAAAATTTATTCGATCGATTGACGTACTGTTAGGCCAGCAGCAGCAGCCAAATGAATGAAATAATATTCCATTTCTAACTGAAGCAATTGTACTTCAAAACAAAAATATAAATTTGGCAATTAATTTGTATAACACTCTTATAGTAAGAAATCGCAACAAGCCTCCATGAGGTGACATCGTATACTTGTGCTTAAGTGCTGTGCTACAAATTCGAACAAATCAGTATCGAATGGAAAAGATGGTTTTCAAATTTAAAAGTCATCTTACTTACTTTTTAATTGGACATTACAATTCTTTAGTTAGGAGTACTAGCTAGCTTTTTACACCATTGAAGTTATGTGTGTTAATATAATTCATGAGTATGGGACTTTTAAATTAATCTCTACTCTGAACGACAGATTTGATGTTATTTAACCTCATAATTTCAGCCGGTGTTTGAGCCGGGTGCTTTACCATGCGCTCTCCTCTAATAAGCCAACACACTGGTAGAAACAGATGGTTGTATTTGAACTCTTCGAATTCCAACTAAATGTGACCAGGAAGGTTAAGCTTGCACAAAGCTGATAAAGGAAGTGTTTCTCTTATGGATACAAAAAGTCTTTATTTAAGGTTTGGACTTATAAATCCAATAATTTCTGGTAAACGTTCCAGCCTATGCTTATTTAAAGAAAATATGGAGTTTACAAATATTTAATTCAGCTACTAAAATCAAGTATGCTCCTTAAGTCTTTTGTTTTACTTACATTGTGACTAGTGCTATAACTCAATATGAAGTTGTGTTTGTTTCTTAAGTCTTTTTCCAAATAGAGGTGTTTCTTTTTAAAGTGAAATTTCTTTTTTATTTTTATTTTTATTTTTATTTTTTGTATGAAATTTATTGTTTAAGCATTTTCATTATCTGTGTTGTGTTTGCGTCTTAAGGGTTTATTTCATTGAAAATAACTGTTTTCTAGTATTCAACGCTTAAAAATCATAATTTTTAGTACAACTACTTACCAATAGCGTTAACCAAGTAATCAAAGATAACTATAACTTAACAATAACAACAACAACAACAATGAAAACATTGATTTGGATTTGGTTTAAATTTTTTTTTTTGTTTTGGTGTTATTGATCCGATTTATTTTTCCTAAACACAAATCGTTACATACACAAATAAATAATCAAGGCAACATGCAACATTAAGAGCAGTAACTAGCAGCACTAGCACCACAAGTATTATACAAAACATGAAACGATGAATTTTTCATTTAAGCTTAACACATTTTTCATCATCATTATCGTCGTTATCAAATGCTGTATTCAGCAGGTAAATGAAAAAGATTGTTTTTTGCCAGAAACAATAACAACAACAACAACAACAACAATGGCTAAGTAGCAACAGCTCTTAGTAGCTCTAGTTTCAAATTATAAAACGACATTGCCTTTAACCAACGTCATCAACGTCATCAACTTTATTGCAGTGAAAAAAAACTATTTTTTTCTTGTTCTTATTTTGCCTTTATTCAGTAAAGCTTTTTCATTTCAGAATTTTTTCTTTGCCCTCAATCCATAGGATCAAGATCATAAATAGCAATAAGTTTTCATTTTTTTTCTGTGATTTTTTTTCTCTTTTGCTTCTACTACAATATTCCATACCTGAGTTATGATGCTAAAGACATTGTCTGCTAACTGTTTCCAGCGATCAATCAATAGAAATGGAATGAAAACCAGCAAAAATTGTAATGGAATATATACACAAAAACAACAACAACAACAACTATACAAAAAAATTGTTCAAGTAGAAAATAAAATAACACCAGCAGGAGCTTAAGAGTTGAGCTGAATAAATGGCAAGTGATCTTCTTATTTCATAAAGATCTCATTCTTCATTCTTTGTTTTCGTTTCCTTTTATTTTTTTGTTTTATTTTCTGTTTTCCTAAGCATACTTAAGACAGTAAATTTCTGGCAAAGGCAGAAGCAAAAATAACTGAAACAAAAAAAAAGAAACGTGATCGATTGATTTAAGCGATCTCGCGCTTAAACTTGACTGTGAATTCTTTTGCTCAAGTTCAACTAGATTGACTGTTGACTAGATAATTGTTGCTCAATAACAATAGGAGCAACAACAACAACAACAGCAACAATAACAACAACAGTAATAGCCATAATGAAATGAATAGCAGCAACAACAACATATTTAACTGAATATTATTATGCTTGAACTTAAAAATGCAGTGGCTTTTCTTAAGTATTTATTCATTGTATTTCATTCTGTCTCATTTCTTGTATTCGTTGGTTTTTTACTTCTTTGTTTTTTTCTTCTTCTAAACATACTTTAAACTGATAAATAAATATTTCATATTTTCCATTTGAGCTACAATCTTCTGAAAAAGTTATATGCCACTGATGCATTATTTTGTAAAATGTTTCATATTTAGTTTTCAACATTTTCTGGCATCTATCCCAGTAAGTTTAATGAACAAATATTTCGTATTCCATTGTTCACCTATATTTAACACCATAATCTGTAGGAAATCTAGGGGTGTAACACAAAAGCACACATTGGATATACGTACACAGTGACCATGAAGCCATTTAAGGGAAGGTAGCATGAACTTGAAAAAAGTCTAATGTGGAGTTGTATAAAATACAGGGACTGGCATATGTTGGCAGACTCTATCCAACGGGAGCAACAATACATCGGCTGGTTGCAAATAACAGTTGCAAATAATAGTGAATGCCAAAGCATAACGCCATCTTTATCTGGCTATTAGGGAAAAAGAGTCCTTCTGTAGAAAGAAAGTCATGAGAGAGTAATAAAAGTGTCTTTGAAAACAGTGGCCAAACAGATAATTTACAGAAATGTTTGATACAGGCAGTGGCATAGGAGTGGCAATGTTCAGAACATTATTATTCAAAACCCATAAGAAAATCTGTTGGTTTTTTTGTGATCGAAACATAACATACACACAGTGGACAGCAAAAGTCTTCGTACGGCAATATATTTTGAGAAAAAAAAGTTCCCACAGGCTTAACACTTTTGCACAAAGTCCCGATATGACGTCAAGAGAGTATTTATGAGATCATTTGAAAGAACGGTTATGTAATCGCTAAACCTCAAACAAAAGTCAACCGAAAAACTTGCTCATGATGCCACCAGGGAACAGTAAACAAAACTTGTACATTCAATTCCAAATGGGTTAAATGGAGTGCTTGACCTTAAGGGATATTCTACTAAATACAAGGATAACAACATCTTCATATATTAGGCCTTCGAATTTTAAATTTGCTTAGGGTTCTCCTTGGGGGTGCCTTTGGAGACATCAGAAAATTTTCCTTTTTCTCTTTTTTTATGAAAAACATTAAAAAATTCTTTGTTTTATAACAAAACAGAAGTAAATTAATAAAATAAATATAAAAACATTAATTTTGTATACAAACTTTTGGCTAAAATTCATCAAATTGCTAAAATATATTGCCGTACTAAGACATTTGCTGTCCACTGTATATACATGTATATATTGGTCATTACAATACTTCACTCAGTATTACGATCTAGTTTCTCACCCCACTTATATTATGAGTGTTAATTTAATACATGAATGTCGGGATCTACAGTTTAAAGTCGACTTCGACCGACAGATTTTTGAGAAACTTTTCAAGGATATTTTATTTTATTCGCAGAGTTTTTGCCAGATATCTGCTGAAAGGAAGTCACCCAAGAAATATTTTTTTTTCATATTTTCGTTTTGTTGTGAACCGTAGCCTCACATCTAATAAGCTAACACACTACCATCGAAAGCTGAACTCAATTCAACCAGGACAGAAGGTGGAACAATAGACGGATCATAGATCTACTGTCTGTCAATATGACAGCCATTCGAGAACTTACATATATGCTGCAAGATTCCTTTGGCATTACCATGGGACGTTCTTCTAAAGATTCAGCTACTTGTATACAAGCGAAATAGGAGGACCTTTTGAAGAGGGTCATGTGGAATTTGACGCAATAATCCAGCTAATAAGCTTGCCAGGAAAGAATTAGCTGAGGATAGAAGCTGGCCATTTGATCGAGAATTGTAGACTCAAAAAAATATTGTATAGAATTTGAATCACTTTAAATATTCATGTTCAGTAAAGAGAGAACGAAACACCAGAACACAAAACTGGAACTTTTATGCCGTAAAGCATTCAGAATGAAAACACTTAAGATTAATTAAGATTTTTTAGAGAATCTTATAGTGCATCCATGAATTTCATCTAGGGCTGTACACAGTTCACAAATCAACAATTGCGAGATATAAAATAAGACAGGAGAAGGGGAGGCACTAATGCTAATTGTTTCTGACTTTAAATTTGATTTAAAAAATTACATTTTTATTCGATTATTTGTATTTATCTGATCATTATTAAATACATAGTGTGTGTATAGATAGAGAATTCTACCATAAAGATGGTTGTGGTGCAACATCTGAACAATTCAGTCCCGGAATGCCACAGTGTACCTATAAGATATGAATGTTATACTGATCTGCCAGATCATTGCGAGATCCCTCCTATCTGACATTCTTTGAGAACCAAATGTTTGTACATCCGCCTAGCTATCAGAAAGTACGCTAATATCTTTGCCAGCGATATTGGTAACCTCAATATCGGTGTCAGTCGGTATGACCGATATTTCAAACTAGAAAACGCGAGTAGTGATTCAAGTGAGCCTTACTTACCGACTCCAGGAAGAAGTCAGCACTAATAGCTCCAGTCAATCCCAACACATCAGTGAATATCGATATGGAACCGTTGTCATCTTCTACGTTTCTTTAGCTGGAATAGAACTTTTTAACTTCCTCAAGATGTCATAGTGTTATGTCAGGTAATAAACTCTCAATTCCGTCAGGATATTGAAATGAATAATAATTGATCCCCTCAACTATCCTATCGCCTAGAGCCATTGACTAGTATTAGATGCTGAGCCCCTAAATGGTGCAGCGGTTGAAGATATAGCACGAAACACACAATAACAATAGTATTGCAGACGGATCTTGATATTGATTTCCATCATAAAAATTATTTGTAGATCTATATATTGGGTTGTTCGGAAAGTAATTTCGTTTTTTCCCGACAGAGGATTTAATTGTATTTTTTTGCACCCAACTTCACACTTAAGCCGTATAATTTGTATATGCTTTGAGAGCTCATATAGTAAGGCTTGCTTGTGAAAAATTCCAATTAATTCTACGCAGTAGTTTTTGGTTAATCCCCTTTTAAATATGGAGAGCGATAAGCAGCATTTTCGACATATCTTACTGTTTTACTATAGAAAGGGTAAAAATGCTATGTGTATAGAGAAGGTGAGTTAGTTGACAGTACGCCAGTGCCTGAACTGGTTTGTTAAATTTCGATCCGGCAATTTTAATGTCGAAGATTCCCAACGTTCGGGAAGGCCGGTTGAAGCTGATAAAGATGCGTTAAAGGCATTAGTTGATGCGAACCGGCGAATAACAGCACATGAGACCGGATTGATGTTAAATTTATCAAATTCAACAATTTATGACCACTTGAAAGGCCTGGGATTATCCCCGAAGCTCGATGTATGGGTTCCCCATATTCTCACAGAAAGAAATCTGTGTCGCCGCATTGACGTCTGCGATTCGTTTCTCAAACGTCACGAAAATTATCCGTTTTTGAACGGAATTATCCGTTTGGGAACGAAAAATGGGTTGTATACAACAACGTCAAACGTAAGAGAACATGGAGCAAAAAAGATGAACCGGCTCAAACCATTTCCAAAGCCGATATTCACCAAAAAAGATGATGATGAAAAGGCTAGAACTAATCAAGAGGGACGGCGTAGTGCTTCAGCATGACAACGCGAGACCTCACACAAGGTTGGTCGCTCGCGAAATGCTTTTACAGCTTGAATGGGATACAATGCTACACCCACCATATTCTCCAGACCTGTGTTGGTCACTCCAAAATTTTTTAGACGGTAAAACCTTCACCTCAAATGAGGAGGCCAAAAGCCACCTCGATCAGTTGTTTGTCAGCAAAGAACAAAAATTTTATAAGCGTGGAACTATGCTACTACCAGAAAGATGGCAAAAGGTGTTGGACTAGAACGGCCAATATATATAATTTAATAAAGTATTTGTTTATTATACGAAGACTGACTTTCATTTTCACAAAAAAAAAAACCAAATTACTTTCCGAACAACCCAGTAGGTCTCACCACTGATAGGAAATTCTTTAAGGCAGGATTTTTTCCCCAAAATTTTACTCCAAACATACAATACCTTGAATTTATTAAACAAATTTCTTGAAGTTTCTACTTAAAAGATATTCTCGAAATTGAGGTTACAGTTGAATTCGCGGTAGTAGTGGGTAGTGTGTTGGATTAAAGCTCATCGTACAACCGTTAGCTTTCATATCTCAAACTATGCGAAATAAAAAATGAGAGTAAATTAAATTGCCATGAAAAGTTTCTCAAAAATTCTGTCGTTCGGATTCGACTTTAAACTGTACGTCCCACAACTCATGTATAATATGTATATGTGGGAAACTAGTTCGTTATCCTGACTTAAGGGTTGTAGTGACCAGTTATGTATTAAAGTATCAACTGTATCGTTTGCCAGCATTACTAGCAGTGCATTCATCAAACCGTTTCATAGAATAGGGAAGTTATCTCACCATGTGGTGTTCAATACAATAAAATATCTGGTAGATATCGATTCTACATAGCAATGTACAGTTCTTTAAATTCTCTTTATATCGTTCTTAAAAATATTACAACCATTCTTGTTTATCTTCATTCATTCCTTTGATTCATTCTTAAAACGGTGTACACGCTTCTTGCATACAAGTGACTCTTCTGTTAGCAACTGCTTCCTACCAGTGGCAGTGGCAGTGGCAGTGGCTTTGATGCAGCAATGAACGGTATGCCAACTCATTTAATTCCGGCCAATCTGTCAGTCTGTCAGTTGGATTTTTTTTATTTCCATTTTCTAAGTGCTCAAGTAAAAAAACGCTCGGCGTTTGGTTTTTTTTCAAATTTTTTTCTACCACCACAACTACAACAAGCTATAAAACGAAATGAAAAGAAAGAAAAAAAACGATGCTATTGTCGGTATTTACCATTTGATGATTGATGACTCGTTTAAATCTCTGTTGCTCATTCTTTACATTGTTTTTCCCCTCTTGACCACAGCACTCACTCATGATCTTGACTGTAACGCAAAAAGAAAAGGCAAAAAAAAAATAATATGATCAACGACCAGAGCTACAATAAAAACCAACAACAACAACAACAATGATAATGAAAAGAAGAAGAAAATTATATCACAACGTTTTAATTCATATTAAGATGATTAAATAAGTAATTGTTTAACAATTTTCCGTCTATTAAGAAAAAAAAACAACAAAAACAATAAAAAAAAAAACAGACTTACAATTGGAAAAAACCCTACTCGAGAAACCGCAATACAAATTCACTTAAAGGAGATGAAAATGGAAAAAAAATGTAAAAACAACAGCTGTTCAGCTGTGGTTAACGGTGGACAGACTCACTCATCTTATTACTAAATCACCAATATGACAGTGTATAAGTAAAAACGTGTGTGTTTGTAATTCAATTGAATGAAGCTGTAAGCCATAGAAATATGTGCAGCCGATGCAAGTAATTAGTAATACGTTGTAAACCAAATTTTCAAGGGGATTCTTTAAGAGGGAATTGTCTTCTTACAATTTCAGACCTGAATAATTCGATGGCCTATCATACATAATTGGTCATTACAACCCTTTAGTCTGGATTACGACCTAGCTTCTGACACCACTTCTGTTGTGTGCGTTAATTTTTATACATGAGTGGCGGAACCTACAGTTTGAAGTCGATTCCGAACCACAGATTTTTTTTGAGAAAATTTTCATTTTTTGCCAGCATTCTGCTGAGAGGAAGTCGCCAAAGAAATATTTTTTCATATTTTCGTTTTGATATCTGACCTGGGATATGAACCAAGACCTCACGTCTAATAAGCCAACACACTACTTTCTAGACTACGGCGGCTTCTTCGATGGCCTATTACAACACCCAATAAATTTATGCAGGGAACGTTGTTTCTAGCCAATGATAGATGACAACTCTATCATTGTGAGATGTCAACGAAATTTTTTATTGATTTAAAACCGCAACAGATGCATTGAATATAACATCGTTGAAATGTCCGTGTTGGTTTCTCTGGAGTTGGATTCTGGATCATGAATCGGTCTCAATTTATGTTATATTATACTTGTGAGTGAGTTGCATGCACCTGCGATATCGGTGGCCAGTTCACATCACTTCGCATTAAGGTAACCTTGACCGCAAACAGTGCAGATAAGTCCATGTGGCATGAACTGTGTGGCACGTGGTATTTCTGATATCATATGTCGTTGGTGTCTACAGCATTCAATTCACGCTAAAAGAAGTTGATAGCCAGCGATTGATAGTGCTCGCCGTTCGGCAATGTCGTTCTCAAAGAAATATTAGCCGAGGACATAGTCCGGCAGCGCAAAGTGTACAGCAAAACAGTGACTTTTTCGAGATGCTTTGGACGCTCTTATAGATCTCATATGGATTGGTATTGTTTCAAATTTGACAATCTTTTTTTTCATGTGCCCATTCATCCAGAAATGAGCATCATGGCGTAAGAAATTAGGATGGAACAGAAGATCCATTATGATAAAACAATTTCATTATACGCATGCCTTGTTTGATGCTATATTTCGCAAAGTTAGCTCTCAAAATTCGAAAGTCTCTGTGCTCGAACAATGATATCTAATTGTTGCTATGGATGACTTTGCACGTTCCAAGCACCAAGTGCCATAACCTTACCAGCCGATCGTTGCGTCTTTGCACGCTTTGGGGTCAGTTCACAATGTCCAGTCCGCACAGATGACCATCGTTTTGAATTTGTTGTGTTAGAGCCACGTTTCATCAGTTGTCAGCTATCGATGCATAATTTCGCAGTTTTTACGTTGAACACTTACAATCCTGATTTAATTGTTACTTTTGGTTGATTGTATGATCACAATACACTCATCTTTAATAGAGATGTGCGAGCTTCCAAATATTCATGCACGGTATGGCTAACACGTTCCTAACCCGTTTAAAGCCTCAGCTTTATCAACCAACATCACTTTGTGGTCGTTCAAAATCGTTTTGTGCACTTTTTTTGACATTTTCCTGTGGCAAAGTCTGAATAAAGTCTATTAAGCCAAGCTTTGGCTTCAGCCTAAAGCATGCTTTATTAACACACGTTATTTTATCCGTTTTCACCAACGTAGAATTGAGCTCTTATTTCGATGGAATAAACTTCTGCTTGAGATCCAAAAGTTTTACTGTGGAACCAAAAGAGTACGTAAAGAGGAGTACGTATCTCCCAAATTGCTCTATTCTCTCTTATTTCGGATTATTTTTCAAAATCATAGAGTTTACTGGTTCTGTTTACATACGTACATACATTATTGGTCATTATGCCAATCAGGATACGAACTAGCTTCACGTACCACTTACGTTATGTATGTTAATGTTATACGCGAGTGGCGAGACCTGCTGTTTAGAGTCGACTACTGATTTTTGAGAAACTTTTCATGGAAATTTTATTTACTTTTAGAGTTTTTAAAAGAAGACTGCTGCAAGGATGCCGCCGAAAGAAATGTTTTTTCATAATTCGCTTTGTTGAAGATGTGTGACCTGTGTTTTAAAGCGTGACCTCACCATTACACGACCTATTAGCCTGCGGCTACTTCTGTGTGAATACATTTTTGTTAATTCAACTTTATATTCCATTGGTTTAACCATATTTCCAAGGAAGATATGATCTTGTAAGCAGACAGACTCTTGGTGAGAGAGCTAAGCAGTCTCATAACCAAATGGTTACTATTTGGAATGTCTGAAGTAAAAATTAAATACGAAACGGGTTCCAAGTTAAGACACTGTTAAACACTGACTGTAATCACCTAGAAGGCAGACACAAAGCTGGCTTTTTTAATAACAAATCTACGGTACTATATGTCGCTCATCAATCACTCCACAATGCAACTGAGTTAATTAATTTTCAGTTTATGAGAAACGTTGATGATGATAATGTACAAAAATATTTTTTCCTAGAAGGCCTTACTTCTTTTTTGGACTGATTTATGAGTTTGTTAAATCTTGCTAGATTTGCTGCTGAAGCCAAATTGATGATTCAAAATACACCCCCTCGCATTTAGCCTTAGCATTAGTTTAGACATCAGCGGTTTTTCAAATTGTTTCAAGATGTTTCAACATTATTGGTAATAATCTTATGGGCCTGTATTATTCCATTTTTTGTGTGATTTTTGCCAGGCTTAATGCAACTTTATACTTTTGTGGGTAACATTTAAGTCTTAAAATTGAGTCATAAAATTGATAGTCAGTTCCATAAGCATAATATTACTGACCTCATATACACCCGGTGCTTTTTTCGGGTTGACTTCGGCAATACATTTTATTAACTTCCGAAGTTCAAAACTTTTACAGAATCCATCTTGACTACACAGTAGTACTGCAATATAGAAAATCATTAGTGTTCTCCTCGTTTTTTTTTTTTTGTTTTGTCAACATTATTTCTGCAGGACTCGTTATAGGGTATTTTCTGACTTTGCCTTTATATACTCAAGTCCAGTATGTCGTTATAATGAGACCGAAAAGCCATTTTGATAAAACAATTTCATTATACGCCTGTCTTGTTGAATGCTGTAGCACCCCATGGTGATTTATTGAAACAGAATGAATAAATTATAATGAAAGTCGTTATAACCGTCATAAGTTCCTGCAGGTTTTTGTTTATGGTCAAGGACTTTCGAACTGTGACCGTTGATAACTGCCATTTTGTTGAAGCTACATTATCTGTCAAATTATTTCATATTTATTTAGTATGTTTTGCCATTGGCAACGATGCATGATGAATGATGAATGAGCACTGGAACAATGGGAAATTGATTCTATTTTTTATAGCAAAATTATCTTCAAATATGAGGCCTATTTTTGGTTATGTGTTAGGCCTTCATATGAAACTTTGTCGAAAATGGCGTCCTCATACTTAATAAGCTGCCACCCGATCTACAAGACTACAACTACTGCTTCTTTTTATGGGACAGTTAATCAGGAAGCTGTCAGCTTGGTAGGTAACTTAAAATTATTTATTCTAATGGTCTGAGTGCTGTTAAAAATCAAATGAATTTTATATTCATAATTCTATTGGACTACATACCCACTGCATGTATTACTTTTTAACCCACCACAGCTGTTAACATTGCAAGCGAACAGCTAACTGTCTCTAGAAATATTTTTTTTTTGTTTAAATATTTATTGATCTCTTTGTAATGTAATAACTTTAGAAATTTATAATAACTAAATATGTTTGTGTATATATGTGTGTGTATATGTTTTATTAATAATTTTCTTCTCTTATTATTTTTGCTTTTTTTTTCTATATTTTAATCATGAGCATCATCGTTGTCGACATTTAAAAAAAGTGTTCCGTATTTATTAGACTTACAAAATAGAAGTCAATTCAATTGAATTGTATTGAATTGAGATTTTTTTGTTTTTGTTATTTTATATGGCATAAAAGCCAAGACAAGGTCTAGTTCATTGCTGCTTTAACCACTTGCAATTCATAATAATTATAATGTGAGTAATTTATCAATTTTGTTTTTAATTTTTTTTTTAATAAATACTTTGACTTTGTTTTTCTGTTTTTTTTTTTGCTTTCATTCACTTACTGTTGCTGTTACATTTTCATTTTTGATTTATAAATGAAATCAATTTCGTTTAAACTTTTGAACTTTATTATTCATTTCTTTTTGGCCGGATCTGATACGGTAATTGCGGTTGGGAATTTCTTATGCGGTTTGTGGTTTTTTTTCAAAAGAGTTTTAACAACAGACCGCCTTAACAATTGGGTCAAGTTAAGTTAATTAAAATCCTCATATAACTTATAAAAGAAAATGTCTCAAATTGTATTTAATTAACTTAAAATATGTAGTTATTGTCGCTATGGAAAAGCCTAACCAACATCCTATTCGTTAACGTTGAAATTCTTATTTTAAAAACATTTTTTCATAAGCATGTCATATCTTGAACGCAAATAGCTCTCAGATAATTAGTATGATTTTGTTGGATTTGGTTGTTGGATTTAATTTTTCGTAAGAAAGAAAGTATGCATTCATTCTGGAATCACTTTTTTATGGCAATTATTTTTTATTTTTCTCATAGTCAGCATCCAAAGAAGCTATTTCTATTCTTAAATTTAAACAGAACAAAGTGTGTGTGGGGTATCACTGAAATTTTTATTCGTTTTAAAGACTTTTTGAATATAACACCCATGACTCTGGCGCATAAGTGATGCTGACCGACGGCATGATCTATGTTGCCTTCATTAACCGGTAATGTTGCGGGTTATTCTCATATCCCTGCGTATTAAAAAAGACACACAAGAATGAGACTAACTGGTCTTTGCTGCCAGTTCACAGCTCCTCTGCATTATATTACCATGCCCTCAAATCACTAATGCAATATATCCAATGTGGCATGAACTGTGTGGCACGTAGCGTTATCATATTCTAACCAAATAACGTTTATGTCCACCAGATCCAATTAAGACCAAAATAAGTTGATAAACATCGGCCTATACTGTTTGCCGTTGGGAGCCATGGCCTGACCTGAACCGATGATATCGCCAAACCAAAATCCACACCAAACAGTGACTTTTTCAGGACGAATTTAATGCTAATGTCTCATGCTGATTGGCATGGTCTCAAATGCATTAATTTTGTTTGTTCATGTAGCCATTTCTCCAGAAATAGGTCTCATCGTTGAAGATGATCTTTCAATTAAAAATAGAGTCAGTTGCAAACTGCTTCAAACACACACCGTTCGTCCATAGTAATTTGGCAAAATAGACTAAACAAATAAGAAATAATTTGACAGATGTTGTAGCTTCAACAAAATAGCCGTTATCAGCTGTTACAGTTCGGAAGTTCTTGATCCTAAACAAAAACCAGACAAATGGTAAAGGAACTTTATACCAGCTATAGCGAGATATCTCCACATCCCATTTACATTACACATATTACACATACACATAGAGAAAACCTAAGAACGCGAAAATAAGATGCTACGGATGATTACAGCAGAACTTTGGTACATCAGAGGCTCCAACATACGTTAAGATATCCGCGTGCTAACATTATTAGCTGATATTTGAAAATGTTCTAAAAATTACTTAAACAAGCTCCCAACACCCTTACTTACTTACTTACTTGGTCACCAAAACCCTTTAGACAGCATTTTGTCTGTTATTATTTTATTAACGAGTGGTGGAACCTACAGTCGACTTCAAAGGACAGATCCATAAGAAGTTCTTCTTGGAAATTTTATTTTATTCTCAGACTTTTTGTCAGCAGTCTGCAGAGAGGAAGTCTACGAAAAATTTATTTTTTTCATTATTTGTTTGGATCGAGATGTCTGAGTTTGAGTTTGAATTAAGGCAACATACTACTTAATCCAAATTTATCCATTTTCCTCTCGGTGGATACGTTAATAAGTAAAATTGCCATCTTAGAGGCTCAGAAAACCCACAAGTAGTCTTACAGAAGCCAAAGCACCCATTACGAGTGACTGTTTGGTGCGGCTGGTAAAGCGGAGCCATCGTTAGACCATATTTCATTGAAAATGAAGACAGCGCAAGCTTACCGTCAATGGAGATACCTATCTCACCATGATAACCACTTTTTTGTACGCGCTATTCATGGTATTGACGTGAACGATGTTTGGTTTCAACAGGATGGTGCAACTTGCTTGCATCTCCTGCCTCAATCTATTTATTGCTTCAAACGTTTGATTGCCGTTTAATTAGCCGAAATGGCGATGTCAATTGGCCGCTGAGAAGCTAGGATTTGATAATGTTGTACTATTTTCTGTGGGGCGTCATTAAAGAAAAGTGTAATGCCAAAAAACCAGAAACAACTGGCAATTTGAAGACCAACACTCGTGCTGCCATTGCAGAGATATGACCCCATATACTCAAAAAAGTGCACGAAAATTGGTCCGCTCGAGTGAGATACTGTAAGGCCAACGGCGGCAGCCATATGAATGAAATAATTTTCAATTTCTAACCGGAACAATTGTACTTTACAACAAAAAAATAAATAAATTTGACAAAATTTCAAACCGTTTTTGTTTTATTGCATTTTTAAATATAACTTTTAAATTTCCCAACCTATATATATACATATATACATACATAATTGGTCATTACAAACCTTCATTCAGGATTACGACTTATGTTATGTGTGTTACTTTTTTACATTACTGGCAGGACCTATAGTTTAAAGTCGACTCCGAACGACAGATTTTTTAGAAACTTTTCATGCCCGTTTTTTTTTTTACTCTCAGACTCTTTGCCAGAAATCTGCTGAAAGGCAGTAGCAGAAGAAATATTTCTTCATATTTCGTTCTGTTGGAGATGTCTGACCTGAGGATCAAGGCCTCAAGTCTAATAAACCAACACACTACCTAATAGACTACGGCAACTACATACGAAATCTAATATTCCTGATAATGAAGAAATAAACGGGTTAAAAAGCATAGTGTTGAATTTTCGACGTGTAATTTCGGCCGCTTTCAGTATATCTTTTCGAAATAACGATTTTATAATAAGTTAAACAGGGACCCACAAGCGAACCTGTCAAACGTACTGATGTAGGGTGCAAAATATACTACATCTTTAAATGTGCTGTTACAAATCATTTTAAGCCACCCACCCTTTAATACATGGAATCACACACAGATTCATAATTTGCCTGTAGATATTCATACGTTGCGTGAGTAAATTTTCTTCAAACAGCAGCAACGGCAGCAACGATTATATAGGCACGCCACTATATTGTGGGTCAGTAGGCAATATCAATATGTTTATGTCGGTGTAAAGACATATACAGATATATTTTATGTACTACTAGTAAATGAGTAAGTGTGTGTGTGTGTTAAACATATCCGCTATTTAAATCATTGTAGACAACATAAACTGCTGCTGTTAGACTCTTTTAACCATTTATTCCAGTTTCTTTGGATTTTTTTCTTGTTGTTGTTATCAAACTATTTATGTCCTTAAGTCAAATACCACCACCAACCAAGTTTTCAAACTGATTGTAGTTTGAAACAACTTTGTTAAAAATACTATACAGACATTCATTCACACGTACGTATGTACATGTTACAATTTTACAACAAGATTTTCTATTTTTTTCATTTTTTTATAACAGAGGCCAATGGCATTTGAACAGGGTCACTTTGTGACTCGATAACTAGACTTTTGAGGTAGAGACATGAAATTAGCAGTCATGTAGAGGCACATGTATACGCCGCCTGTCTAGGTGTTGAAAATATAAACTTTTAATAATTTTTTATTAAGCAGGGCAGTTAATTTAACGATTGGCTTTAATATTTTACCATGGATAACTTTCAACACAAATTTTAAGAGATACAGTCTGAAATATAAACTGCAAGGTGTATATGGAAAAACGTAACAATCAAAAAACAATTTGGTGTGCGCTAATAACTAAACAAACAAGATAGGCTTTTCGAATGTTATGAGTTTGATGTCAACGTTGTACTCATACTCATTGCAACCTGTACTTATAAATCAATGTTGTAGTGAGTACAAATGAATCAGAGTAGTTGAATTTCAATACTGTTGTCTCACTCATACTCAAAATTTCATGAGTACTTATGAGTAGCGAAAAACGATTCATTGCTGATCTTTGCTTTCCATCGTCTCTACGATTTCATGGAATTACTCGGTTGTGACAGAAGGAGGTAAAATCCATTGAATATTGTAGTTGGGGTTGGCAGGAGTTTGATTTTGTCAAACAAATTCCAACTAAAATGTAACTGACACATCATCCGGCTGACTCTCCAAAAGGGGATAAGATAGACCCTTCTAAGGAAGATCAGGCAGTGCCAAGTCTATGTAAACATTCGACTGAATGAACAGTTTTCTTTAGCACTATGGTCGACAACACAGTACATTTTGTCATTACCTGCTTAGCTTAAGTTAGCTTAGGTGAGCGAGTAGCTTCATGTTCACAGACAAGTTCACTCGATGGACAGACATATGGCCCATTGTGTTAACCAGTGTAAGCTAAGCCCCCTTGCCATTATCCGTTAGTGTTGGGTTTGAATCACCTTGAGATTCGAATGAATTCTCTAAATGCTTAGATGAAAAAACTTGTTAAATGAATTTGAAACAATGCAAAGAAATATTAAGATGATGAGCAAAGTACTTATACTTCAGTAGGAAAAACAAACAAACGAAACTGTGATGGAATTTGATAAGAACAACAATGCAAAACATGTGATTGGAATGCCACAGAAGTCTTAAAAATGCAGATCGTTCACAATTGCAAACGGCAGGTTAGGTTAGGTAAGGTGACCACCATTAGCGCAATTTGGCTCAGTGTGATGGCACAATAGCCACCGTAGTATAGTAACATAGTGTGTTGGCTTATTAGACAGGTCTGCCATCTCCAACAAAACGAAATACGAAAAAAATATTTCTTCAGTATCTCCCTCTCAACAGTCTTCTGGCAAAAATCCTGAAAGTAAAAAAATTGCTATGAAAAGTTTCTCAAAAACTGTCCACGCATTTATAAAATTAAAACACACAAATTAGGTTAGGTTAGGTTAGAGGACGTGTACTTGTCAATTAAGACAAGTACAGTACCCGGAGGTCGAATTGACCCATTGTATAACGTCCTAGTTTCTCGCACAACTTATGTTGTGTGTGTTAATTTTATACATGAGTGGTGGGACCTACAGTTTAAAGTCGACTCCGAACGACAGACAGCTCCTACCAAAAGGGACAGTGGTCCGTGAAAGTCGCTATTGTGTGTTGATTAGCCATGTGATTTAAGGATAAAAGAGAGACGATCCTTTTTTTACTCACACGCAACCAGCAAAGTTCAGCAATATGGCACATATTGTCTTGCTGCCAACGGAATTTAGTCTCCCTATTAAACACGGAGATAATGTCCACTTTAACTGAGGCAATCTGATTACATATGCTCTGTAACTTGTCGATAATTTCGAGCTTCATATAGGCCCTAGTCAACTAGCTCATTAGTAATGCAATTTCCAACGTAAAGAGTTGCCATTAAATAAAACGAAACGGACAAGGACGGACGTTGAAAATATGTTTATTAGGAACCAAAACACAGCCTAGCTGTCCGAGTGAAAAAAAAAGAAAATTTCGCCGCCCAACAAGCAATGCTTTTTTTTTTTTTGTTGCTATACCACATTATTGAGCCATCAGTGTAAATATTAAGGTTTCCATCG
The DNA here is from genome assembly GCA_936449025.2 of Sarcophaga subvicina. Lineage (NCBI taxonomy): Eukaryota > Metazoa > Arthropoda > Insecta > Diptera > Sarcophagidae > Sarcophaga > Sarcophaga subvicina. Next base: position 33,525,774 of record OW388081.2, read on the forward strand.
GGAAACTAAGGATATACAGACCAGAAGTCTCTTGTTGGAATTGTAAATTTGAATGTTCTATTCAGAAAGTTGGAAGGAATCATATCGAATCGACTCTGGTGTGTCTATAGCTTGGCAGAATAGTAGCATGTCTATATTCCAGATGGGGCTAACATTTGATTGTATTGGGTCTGACTGCCACCAACTCAGCCCTCTACTTTAAAATGAGTTCGGAAGGGGTAATTGCATATATCAAATAATGCCATGGTTAGTGTGTAACAGAACGAGTGTGATGATCCCTGCATACTCTGTCTATACTACGTCAGCAGTGGTATTGGTGTTTACACACTGTGTGTTAATTTTTATTCATGAGTGGCAGGATCTACAGTTTTATGTCGGCTCCGAACAACAGATTTTTGAAGAATATTTCATGACAATTTTATTTATTCCCAAAGTTTTTGCCAGAAGGTTGCTGATAGGCAGTCGCCGAAGAAATAGTTTTTTATAGTTCCTTTATGTTTGAGATCAGCTGGGCTGGGCTAATTAGCCAACTCTCCACCTACTGGACTGCGGCGTCTTATCGTTCAAATGAAATTGAATGAAAATATCTTATCTGTTTCAAAACGCCTTAAAATTGCAAACCTAAAAAGCGTATGTTGACAGTGCAACTGTGCTTTACACTGAGTTCAAGCGAATTATCCTTTGACTCTGTGTCTATATTTTGACAGCAATGGAGAACTACATAATGGATGAGAATAAAATTATTCGAAGTCTGCGTTTAGTACTACTTTAAGCCTTTCAATATAAATGCCATGCATCATTCGAAATAATCAAATCATAATAAAATTATTTAAACACAGACTTTAATATAAGGAAATTAAAAGGAATTGAAAATTGATTTTAAAAACCTTCTTTTTTGTTGAGAAATAAAACAAAAATTTGTTTCTAATTAAATTTTATTGCACTTATTATTGCAATGTATGTATGTGTGGGAATTTATTTTTTGTACACCAAAACTTAATAACCCAATAACATGAACATGAACATGAATTTCCAAAACAATTATAATTTAAACTTTAAAGTTTAATAAGTTATTAATTCGTTTAAGTTTAAATCGAAACTATTTTCACTTCAGTTATAATTAAAACATTAAAATCTATAATAATATGACATGACATTTAAGAAATAATAAGAAAATGTACAGAAAATAAAAAAACAGGCAAAACAAAAAACCCACAAAAATCTCCTAGTCTTTGCTAATTAAGCGCAACCAAAAAAAAGGAAAAAAAAACAAGCCAACGAGCCAACATATCAATTTTTAAGAAATCTCTAGACAATACACGATTACCTGCAACAAAACCAAAAGAAAAGAAAACTTAAAAACCAAATCCAAAGCATAAGCTAAGACAAGCCGCTGTAGAAAATGAGACTTTTAGTTCAACCAACAAATTGAAATAAAAAATAAAAAACTTAAAAAAATAATATTTTTTTTAATGGTAAATTGTCACTAAACCAATGCGTCGACAATGCAATTTGTTGGATTTGCAGTTACAATTTTTATTTTTTTTTTGCACTTTTTATAATTTTATTATCTTTTGATACCCTATAACCGGTCAATTGATTGGCTATTGAAATGAAAATTTATTGAATATGTTGTTGACAATGTTGTAGTAGGCTGTTTAATCTTTCCATGCTATTTTTCAAATGCCTTTTTGTCTTTAACAGAATCCAAGATCTGTCTGCAGCACTATTCCCAATGCACTACGTACTTTAGGAGCTCAGCATCTAAAACTGCTCAACATTTCTGGACGACTGGACAGTTGAGCAGATCAATTATTAGTCCTTTGAGGATTCTGACGAAATTGAGAGTTAACACGAGATGGATCTTAGCTTGATTACATAACATAACACTGTGATATGTCTACGAAGATCAAAACGTCTATTTTGAATAAAGAAACGTGGGAGTTGAGTGTGTTGTCAACACTTGCATACCGAGTTTAACTCATATATTGAGATTGAATGGAGCTATTAGTGATGACATCTTCTTAGAGTTTGTAGGTACGACTCACTTGATAACACTGCTGAAATCAATTCTGTATATTGTTCTTTGAGTCTATCAGACTTGAACAGACCGCCAGACAATTTTCTGCTGGCAAGCTTATTAGCCTTTTTATTGCGTTGAATTTCCACATGACTCGAGTTTCGGAAAGGGCCACACTATTTCGCTTGTCCAGCAGATGTAACTAGCCTAGATCAAGCCATACTAATGTTAAGATAACCTCACGATAAGTTCTCGAATGGCTGCCATATTGACAGTTAGTAGATCTATATCCTATCCTTTGTCCCGAATTGTGTCCAGGTTGAAATGAGTACATCTTACATACATAATTGTTCATTACAACCCTTCAGTCAGGTTTACGATCTAGCTTCTCAAACCACTTATGTTGTGTGTACTAATTTTTACAAATGAGCGGCGAGTTTTAAAGTCGAATCCGAACGACAGATTTTTGAGAAACTTTTTCATGGCAATTTTATTTTTACTCCCAGAGTTTTTGCCAGAAATCTGCTGAGAGGAAGTCGCCGAAGAAATATTTTTTCACATTTCGTTTTGTTCGAGATTCGGAAGTGAGATTTCAACCGAGGGCACACGTCTTATAAGCCAACACACTACCTACTAGGCTACGGCGATTTCAATAGATCTTACGTTGATGAAAATACTAGCAGATTTTCTTATGGACTTCCAACAAGAATGTTATGAATACTTCCACTCCTGTACCACTACCAGACCTAGACCCGTCTGTACATCAATTGTTTGGCCCTTCTTTTAAGATCAATCAATGTTTCGCCATTCTCAGCATATGAGGTTGGGTCCTTCCACTTAATGCAAGATTTTACGAAAGTATTTAGGCTTAAAAAATTTCAAGATTCAACTTGGCAAGTATGAAACTCAAGCACAATTAATGTTGATATCGAACCTTCATTCAAAATTTTGTTGACCGATAAAGCTCACTTTTGGTTAAATGGATACGTAAACAAGCAGAATTTTTTATCCAAGCACCATTTAATCAAAATTACTTTTTTGGTGTCAGCCGTCTGAGAAGCTAGGTCGTAATCCTGACTAATGGGTTGCAATGATCAAAATCGACACGTACTTATTAATATCGTGTAATTTTGTTTCCCATGTAGTTGTTGATTCTACTAATTAATTAATTCTGTTACGTTTAAAATTAGAATCTGTTGCCAACTGTTTAATACTATTGAAAAATATTTTAAGGGCTATTATTATTACTTACCGTTGACTAAAGGAATGATTTTAATGGACAGATAAATTGTTTTTCATTATTATAAGTGGACAATATGATAGAACTGAGCGTTAAGCTAAAGGGAAGATCATCCTACCTTTAACTTCTAAAGTTAAGTTTATGTTTAAACTTGCCATATTATATATTATTTTCAATATGGCAACTTCAAATATAAACGAAATGAGCAAACACAACAAAAAAAAAAAACAAGCCCGTCGTTGCCACTGCGTTTAAAATAAAACTTGTTTAATTGAGCAGTGTTATCGACATTGCTCCGGCACTGTCATATTTTTGAAAAAGTCTACTTTATTTTATCATTACGTTGTAATAAGGTGACCTTAAAGTTCAGTTTAGCTAAAGTTACCTTTAACTAAACCCAACTTTAACCGCAAGTTGTAATAATGAAAGTAGAACAGAAAGGAAAATTAGTGTGCAGCGAATTGATGTTAAACTGTAGCCAGCACTGGAGAAGACTCATCATTTTTGTTATTCATTATAACGATAAAGTTTGTTTATTCGCTCATTACTTTTTAGGATTGCGATCTAACTGCCAAATTTATTTTCTATATCCTTTCTTGTTTTAATTGTTCGCCCATAGATATTAAAGCAATACCGGATAAAATTTTCGTTAATGATTCATAAATAGGGAGATTAAAATGTCTGCATACATGTGTACGTTTTTAATTTAGCCTCCTCGTAGAATACGAATATTTCGTATGTTTGCAATAACAATGAGAAGCAAATATCAACACAGAAATATGTTTGGCTTTAACAATTAAGGTGCAGTTATAATATTAAGAACAAAAACAACAATACCAAATAAAAAAAAACAAAATTAAACAGAAGAAATAATAAAGAAAAGAAAACAAAAAAAATTCCCAACACTAAAAGCCAAAATGTACAACAACAACAACAACAACAAAAAACAACAAAACACATCCAAGTAACAGAATCAAAGAAATACAATTAAAATGCAGTAACAAAGGCAGTAACTGACAGATACAAATTTTAATTGTAAAACCACAAATGCAAGAGTAACAAGCAATTACGATAATTAAACAAAATAATTTGTGGCTTCTAAACAACAACAACAACAAAAACATTAACATTAACAAGAAATTGAACAATAAATGCAAACGCCAACAACAACAAAATTAATAATTTTATACAATAGTCGTGGTGGTGGCGGCATCTGTGAGATGATAAAAAAAATTTGTTTTTTTTCCTTTTGATTGTCTCTTGTATTGTTGTACGAGTACTTTTAAATGAAGTCATATAAAATAATCAATATTCATAATTATACACCCTACAATTTCTATAATGGGTGTGATAATTGAAGTTTTGCAACTATAACGAGACAGTTCTGTTAATATTATGAAAAGACCAAATGTCATTGCAACGGTGAATTTAAAATGGATTTGAAATTTATTAAATGGGTCGAGATACACCCAGTTTACTTATTATTTTTCCCAATTTTTTTTTATTAAGTAAGCACCATACAATATAATTACATCGGATGTAAAAGTACAATTTTTTATGGTTTTGATTGGATTTCAACGGTTTCAGGAACTACAAAAGAAAAACAAATTAAGAATAATTGTTACTGTGTTAGTTTGTTAATACACATAACGGGGTATTTATGGTTATGCGACTTTAGCTTCCTTACTCTTATATACGAGAAGTACAGCTAAATAGCGAATGGGCCAAAGGTCTTACTCCCACGAATGGCATGACTGCTGATCAGAAAAGACAAATTCTGCTTGGAGATAATTGGCCATTACAATCATTCAGTCAGGATTACGGCTTAGCTTCTCACACCACTTATGTTGTGCGTGTTAATTTTATACATGAACGACAGATTTTTGAAAAACTTTTCATGGCAATTTTATTTTACTCTTAGAGTTTTTGCTAGAAGTCGCCGAAGAAATATTTTTTTTCATATTTCGTTTCATTGAAGGTTTCTAACCTGGGGCTTGAAGTCTAGCCTGACACACTACCTACTAAACTACGGCGACTACATAGTTCACTAGTTCCGATTTGGTTGTAAGTCAAGCTGCAATTTCTTTACTCATCAAGCATGTATTAAACGAATCTGGCATTCAGCGGTAATGCACATTTGCAAGAGCATAATTTGATAAGAAAGTTGTCATGGTGAACTGAAAATATTCAATATCTGAGCAATTCTTTCTATGTCAACTAAGAATACTTTTTATGATGACGTACTGTACCTATGACGGAGCTTAGGCTGGACCCTAGTGAGCCTAACGAGCCAGGGTAAAATGTTATTTGCATAATCCAAATGCTGTTGTTGGCGTGAAAGACTCCATGTAATTCTTTAAATTTATAGAATTTGCTCATTGCATTATTCTAGACTGTGGCGAATTGATGAGTTGATAGAGATGCCCTATATTAATCCTGCATATATTTGAAATGAATGGTATTCCCATAGTGAAGAGCTGAAAGTCTCGTCCATACATACTTACACAATTGGCCATTACATACAACCCATTATCCAGGATTACGGCCTAGCTTCTCACACCTCTCATGTTGTGTGTATTAATTTTATACATGAGAGCCTTACGTCTAATAAGCCAACACACTACATACTAGACTACAGCGACATAATTAATAATTTTTGCAAAAACATTCCTTATACATACTTGAAACTCATGTTCTCGTCTGACTGGAAGATGACCTATTTTATGATAAACAAAAAAATGCAAGACACCGAATTGATTTTTAACTTACAGTCAGATATGTATGTGTATTGAGAGAAAAATATGCAATAAATATACCAGGTGGTATGTCGACAGCAATTGAGAAGGCAGATAGAATCTCTCACCAGTCTAACAGGCTAATAAAAATCTGACTTGAATGATCACAAAATGTGTTGTGAAATTATTACTCTGAATACCAAGTCAACGAAATGGGCGACAAAATCTATACACAATGAGCACATGTTATTCATGAGACCACTGAAATTACCCATTACTATTACCAAGAAAAGGTGAATGTAGTTTTGCTCTGGCATTAGGTAGTGAGATTGGCGGTAGATTAAAAATGTCCTCAAAGCCCGAAGTCGCCGGGGTCTAGTAGGAGTGTGTTGGCTTATTAGACGAAAAGTCAGGGTTCGAGCCCCAGGCCAGATATCAAAATAAAATAAAAAAGTATTTCTTCGGTGACTTCTTCTCAGCAGATTTCTGGGAAAAACTCTGAGAGTAAATAAAATTGCCATGAAAAGTTTCTCAAAAATCTGTCGTTCGGAGTCGACTTTAAACTGTAGGTCCCGCGACTCATGTATAAAATTAACACACACAACATAAGTGGTGTGAGAAACTAGGTCGTAATCCTGACTGAAGGGTTGTAATGACTAATTACAAACGTACTATCAGCCCGCAGTTTGTCTTCCCTTGAAATAATTTCCTTTAATGGTCCCTAATTGCATACTATTGAAGACCCAAATTATATTGTACCTGCGATCTCAATGAACCTCTCTGGCTGCGTGCTTATTGTCTCTGAATGCGGAGTCACCATACAATGTGCGACGTCTCTAATATAAAATGCGGATATATTACACTATGCGACAAAATAAAACAATTAAATACACCCAGCTAATGACATTGTGTAAGTTGCGAGTTCTAAGTAGAACTAAAAAATATTTTTTTATTTATTGAAACCTCCAAACTTGTTTTATTTGAATAAAACGGTATTTTGACTGACGCACCGTGTTATTTATTCAAAAATTTTTGTCAGCACTGTTTTACTTTCATGACGCCTTCAGTGTGAAATTCACTGCTTCCATACATTATTATGATGAAATGTGATTCCATCAAGATTAGTCTTAGGATAATAGGTAGTGTAAAAAACAAGATTCATCAAAGGGCATCATAATCTAGTAATCTAGGTGGCCGGCATCTTCCTTGTTAAATGCTTACTGGTCAGAACCAGCAATCTCTATAATTTTGTAAAACTGAATAGAACATGTTAGAGACTGCTTACTCTTCTAAGAAAGACCCCAATCTGTGGTATGCAAATGGGTACTATTAAGGGAGCAAGAGTGTCCGGATCTAGAAATTTATTGCATTCAAATATATGCTCACTTCAGCTTAGGCAAACAATTTAATCTGAGCTCGTATGAGGGCGTCTCTAGGTAAGGGTGGAACTGTTCGTGTAAGCTGAATGAAACAAAAATAGTACACCTTTGTTGGATTCCAGGCCATGTTTGTAATTCAAAGCAATGAGCAAACAACTGATGGAAGAACTTTTCTGTGGAGTGGATAATTAAGTTTGAAAATGTATACTCTGTGAAGGTCTATGAAGATCTCTCAATCTCAAAGGAGTTGAGACGAGTCAACGAGATGCTGACACAAAATATATCTTTACAGACATTATTGGTCATTACAATCCATTAGTCACGATTGCAGACTATTTTCTCACGATTGTGTGATCCATTACATGCTGGATCTACATTTTAACGCCTAGTCAGAGCGATATATTATGAAATACTTTAGTAGCAATTAGCCGAAGGCCATATATGTATATATGTAAAGATCTGGGGTGAACAAGCGGTTCAAGAGGATTCCTGCAACCATCCATCCCTGCAATCGTTTGGTTAACAAAACAATAGATTTTCTAAATTCTTTAAAACATTGTTCAGTGTAGGAATGTCATAGAGTCGTGTTCAAATGATTATTACCTCGTAATTTGCCTTTGTCGTGCAATCATTAATCGGTTTTGGAATCATTAATCAGTCAAATGAAATCCATTCGCTTAACTTTTCCGCATATAAATTACAACAAATATTTGCACAAATCGTATGGAAAATAATTTTCAAACTGCTTCATATCATTGCAATACTTAGTATTTAATGACTTATTATGGGAATTTCTAAGATTAATACACTGACTAACAAATGAAAAAAGAAATCCTATTAGATGCGTAGATCGTCTTATTTACTATACTTTGCTTAATAACATCAATAATTGTAATTTAAATTAATAATATTCAATAATAATTTACTTTTGTTTTATAATTATAAATAATTAATTTTAAGCTTTTTATTACTATACTTGCCTACAATATATGCGTTGTAAATCGGATTAAAGCAACTTGGATTGCATCTTTTCAGAATCAAGATGTATTATATTTTTATTCTTTGTATATTAGAATGAATTTTTTTATATTGGGTCTTTCATTAAGCATTTCCAATCTTCTAATTTAAAGTGTACCCATTTAATGCTATTATATGTGGAATATAATATTGTTCAAATGCCCACCACGCTTTCTAAGGGTTGAGCGCATGCAAAATATCCAATTTTCCATGAACCTGGCGCATATAACGTCGGCTTTTATTTTAGTTTTGAGAAACGCCTTTGGCATAAGAATACTTACTTACTCATTACAAACCTTCAGTCAGAATTACGTCCTAGTTTCTCACACCACTTGTGTTGTGTGTGTTGACATAAGCAGCGGGACCTACCATTTAAAGACGATTCCGAACGAGATAGATCTCCGTTTGATTACATAGCATAACACTGTGATATCTCTACGAAGATCAAAACGTCTATTTTGATTAAAGAAACGTGGGAGTTAAGTGTGTTGCACATTACCAACACTAGCATACCAAATTTCACTCATATATTGAGATTGAATGGAGCTATTAGTGATGACATCTTCTTAGGGTTTGTAGGTACGACTCACTTAATAACACTGCTGAAATCATAAGACAATTAATAAAATTTTCTGAAAAATCTTAATTAAGACGATAACTCCTTGCCTTCTAAATGCATTACTGCCACAGAAGTTCGACGTTTCTGGTGTTGCATTCTCTTCATTATCAATCTGCACATATAAAGTAATTCCAATTCTGTACAATGTTCTTTGAGTCTATCAAAATAAGTAAGCTCATTAGCCTTTTTACTGCCTTGACTCGAGATTCGAAAGGGCCACACTATTTCGCTAGTCCAGCAGATGTAACTAGCCTAGAACAATCCATATTAATGTTAAGATAAACTTGCAGGCGATATGTTCTCGAATAGCTGCCATATTGACAGATTTCTGAGAAACTTTTCATGACAATTTTATTTTTACTCCCTGAGTTTTTGCCAGAAATCAGCTGAGAGAAAGCCACCGAAGAAATATGTTTTCATGTTTCGTTTCGTTGGGAATGTCTGACCTGGTGTTTGAACCCTGACCTCACGTCTAATAACTCAACACTCGACATACTAGACTACAGCGACTTAAGAAAGCTCCGCAAGAAAAAGTCTAACGAAGTCAAATCAAACAATCTCTGTGTTTATTGACATGTCAGATGAAAATGCCATCATATCGCCGGTGCAGGCAATCCAATGTGACATGAACTGTGTGGCACGTAGCGCTGTTCTGTTGAAACCACTTGCCGTTGGGGTCTTGACCAGGTAATTCAGGCCAAAAGAAGTAATCGTTGGCCTATAGCGCTCGCCGTTGACAGTAATGGTATTATCAATCTCGTTTACAAAGAATGTTGTTGACGTCCAGATTAGCTAATTCCGACCAATTGTACTGGCTTTTGACGTTGATGGTTTGACCCACCTCTTACTCAAACATGACACCGTCACACCAATGTCATCACCAAACAGTGATTTTTCAGAATGCATTTCACTCTCTAGAATGCCATGTGGATTGGTATCGCTCTAAAGTCGACAATTCTGTTTATACATCGCTGAAGACGATTTTTCGATGAACTGTTTGCCCGAACAGAATATCTATTTTGTACATGTTGCCAATGTGTGTATACCTTCAACAAGATGGCCGTTATCAACTATCAAACTATGGAAGTCCCTGTTAGAAGAGCCTACAGAATCGTTTAAATCATATTAATTTAAAAATTCCTACCGTATGTAGTTTCTAAGCAAATATTTATATTAAATTTTTCTTGTTTTTTATTTTTAATTTTATTTTATATGTGCCCTGCAACCACAATTAAGACAACCCATTTTGTTTTTATCTTAAAATGTTAATAAAATATAAACAAATTTATAAACTCTTATTATTTTCCATTTTTTTTAGACATGTTGGTAGTCAAACTCCTCTAAAAATTAACTTTCGGCGCCATCAATCATAAAATTTAACAAAAAAAAAACTGCTGCTTAAACAGAATGCATATCAGAATGATGAAGTTGGCATGAAACTAAAAATAGTTGAGTTTGTTATTCAAAAGTATGATAATAAACGAATTTCGTAATAGCCTACGTATATTCTATTCGTATAAAAAAATTCTATTAAAAATATATTTTTTATTTTATTCCTTTAAGGAATATACAATTCTCACAAATAATTTTCATAATCTTCTTCCAAAGTTTCTGTAGAGAAGCAGTTCTTTGGTCTATTGCAACAGGTTCTGCATTGTGCAGGTTGCTGGCAAACCGTGTTTCTCTAAACTCCATCCTGCTGAATCAGTCATAGGTATATAATCTCCTTTAGATTCTATGTAATCCCCTTGAGAACCAGCCAGTACTACTTAGTTATTCTATTAGATGAGGCAAAAGCACATTTCAGAAACAACCCGGTTTTTGAAAGCTACATGCAACGAGTCCCATAGAGCCGGACATTCACACAGAATGTGTTGAATCGATTCTATATTTTTTTTCTTTTCGAAAATACTTCCTGTAAAAGTGTGAAGTCGCCGTAGTCTAGTAGTTAGTGTGTTGGCTTATTAAGACATGAGGTCTTGGTTCAAATCTCAGCTCAGACATCTCCAACAAAACGAAATTTGAAAAAAATATTTCTTCAGCGACTTCCTCTCAGCAGATTTCTCAAAAATCTGTCGTTCAGAATGGACTTTAAACTAACTCTAATTCCCGCCACTTAGGGATAAAATTAATACACCCAGCATAAGTGGTATGAGAAATTAGTTGTAATCCTGTTTGAAAAGTGCTCATGACCAATTATGTATGTATAAAAGTTTGAAAACAGAATAACACCGTAGCGACCTCTTTCATTAACATAATTGATATTTCATTGGTAATAATCTGACAGGTTCCTGATTAAATTCCTACGAAGAACTAAGAGAGGTGTGGTTCATTCTCATGCCAATAAAGCTTCCTTTCAAAATCCTAAATCCTGACCCAATTGACCAGACTCATCTGTCAAATATTTCCTCCAAATCTGGGTCCTTATTCTGATTTCCTTCTTCCTTTTTTCATCCGAGAAAACATCTACAATAACTACAACAACTGTAACTCAAGCGTTCTGGCATATGTCCAACCATACCACGGTATATAATTATGTCTATCGATATCTTGGTTATGTCCCTCAAAAGAAAAGCCCAGGCAACTCCAGATGTTCTGCAAGTTCTCCGTTGTCTTCCTTTACGAATTTTTAGTGCTCAACTAATTGAGTATGTTTACCTGTCATAAGATGATAAGCTTAACATTTGCAAAGAAGCAATGATCTCTGAAACCTACGTGGCATACCATAGTGTATTACCTCATGGTGTTCAGCCCAGTAAATACTCTTCCATTAGTATCTTTTTTAATGCCAGTGTTACCGGATTTTCTTCTCTGCCTAATTGCCTTCCACTAAATGTACTGCATGTATTTCTTCAAATTCAGACCGTCAATCACAGTTAACTGAAAATTACTGAACTTTAAGGAATTTAATTGCTCCCATCAACTCAAACTTCCGGACTTTTCTTCTTCCGCCTCCAACCCTTAAGAACAAACTCTATTTTATACTCATCCGGAAATAGGTTTTTGACTCCATTTACAGTAAAACCAGCCCTTGAAAATATATTGCATTTGCTTGTACATCTTTCGAATATGCAATGTTCAACTACTAGGGTACATTATGATCCTACTCAGTGATGCTATAATGTCACCCCTTTCTGCATAATTGATCGCATTTCTATTTTTCAGAGATATAATGGCACAATCTACAAATACACATTACATCATATTTGTCTCACTGGCCTGCCTGATCGTGAACTTCGCTTTCCAGTAGCTATACTGATTGTTTGAAATACCCTGTCCTACACAACACCTCTTAGCGGTTGGGCTAATGGGTTTCTTCTTACACTATACATATATTATACATAATTGGCCATTATAACCCTTCAGTCAGGATTATGACTTAGCTTAACACACCATCAATTTGGAGTGTGTTAATTTTATCCATGAGGTACGCAACCTACAGTTTAATCTCGACTCTGAACCACAGATTTTTTGAGAAACTTTTCATGGCAATTATATTTTAGCGGGCAGTTTGGCGTTCACAGCCAAGTTTACTCGTTGGCCCGTATAGCTCATGTGTCATCCAGCGTGAGGTAAGCCTCCAAGTTTATTTTACTCTCAGAGTTTTTGCCAGAAGACTGCTGAAAGGAAAAAAATGTTTTTTTTTCTATTTTTCATTATATTCGAGGTGATTGAGCTAGAGGTTGAACCGCGGGATCACGTCTAGTAAGCAAACACACTGCCTACTAGACCACTATACTTCCTACATCATATCCTATTCCCTGAGCTTAAATAATAATTTTCGCACGATTTCCGAAATTCTTTAATTCAATCATTGGATCATACGATTATTTCCCAATTGCTAATGTTATAAGTTATAGCACATCGGTAGGACGTTATAAACATTTTTAATTGAATAATTGTATTTATGTTTTTAGCCAACAGTTCAATAAATTAAACACACCCACAATTTAAGTAATAGACTCTCTTAACATTGTTGATTAACCGCACTGCCACCGCACATTTGACTCATGCGTTTCTGAGAATAGCAATTGTGTGTGTGAAGCCTATATTTTCAATAAAATTAAAAACAAAAAAATAAAAAACTCGTCAAAATAAAATGCAAAATAAACTTAAACACACAGTACAACGCGCTTTTAATCCATACAGTAGAAAAGCAACCACAACTACTGACAGACATTGGTATGAATATAATAACAATATTAAGCCAAAGGCGATTTATACCCAGTTAAGTTTCACCTACATCATGGTAATACCAACACCAATACCAACACCACCACCGTCATAAGCAGCAGTAGAAACATGATTTTAAAAAATTTTAAATTTTACATCTTCAAAAAAGATTCAAAAAAAAATTTTAAATAAAGTGCGCCAAACAACAAAAAATGCTTCATGAGTTTTTTTTCCCGTGTTTTATTTGCGCCTTAATAACTTGAAAATCAATCATCTCTTATATCATCATCATAGCACAGCATCAGCAACTGTTATTCAAACACCAACTACTCGTTGCTTTGCCATAGATCTGGTCTAAGTAGATCCATATATAATGTTTAACAAAAACAACAACATTAAATCCATAAAACTAGCGGTTTTATTAAACTTTATTTGTAATATTTCAGTGAGTCTAACAGCTACCGAAGAAACTTAAAAGAATTAAATCATTACAGAAATTATATGCAAAAGTAACGTATACTTAATTTTATAAATATTGTTACGTTTTTACATACATATATACATACATAATTGGTCATTACAACCCTTTAGTCATGACTACGCAAAATAGTACGAACAATAAAGGATTTAATTGCAACTAAACACAAATTTATTTTTATTTTGTTTGCAAACAACGAACTCATATTTTAAACGTTTTTAAAAAGGTAAAAACTTAACAAACAGAAGTCGCCGTAGTTTAGTAGGCAGTGTGTTGACTTACTAGACGTAAGGCCACGGTTCAAACCACAGGGTAGACATCTAAACGAGAATATGAAAAAAATATTTCTTCGGCGACTTCCTCTCAGCAGATTTCTGGAAAAAACTCTGAGAGTAAATTAAAATTGACATGTAGTTTCTGAAAAAATCTGTCGTGCGGAGTCGACTTTAAACTGTAGGTCCCGCCCCTCATGTACAAAAATAATGCACACAACATAAGTGGTGTGGGAAGCTAGGTCGTAATCCTGACTGAAGGGTTGTAGTGACTAATTATGTATGTATGTAATATTCAAAAGACGAAAACCTTACCTCTCGGAATTTATATGCAATTGATGTAAGTGAATTAGAGAATATTCGTAAATTTTACTCCCTTGGCAGCTTTATAGCTAGAATCGATAGATAAACACTTACAGAAGACAGTCAAACGTTTGGTCGGCTGAAACATATTTGAAGATCGCATTAATCAGGTTGAATTTGAACACACGATAGCGTGTGTTATGTTGGTTTTGAAGACCGTTGTGCTGTATTTCCATACAACTGCGTATTAAGAAAACCCCACAATAATTCACATCTCCTCCACCTGAGATGATTATGCCCTCGTGTAGACTTTCCAATGTGGCATGAGATACCCTGGAGAAACCACATGTCGTTGATGTCCAGATCATACAATCATCGACCTATAGTATTCGCCTCTTATAGTGATAACCTGGCCAACGTCGGTCTCAAAGAAATATGCACCGATGATAGAGTCATCAGTCAAAAATCCGTATCAAACAGTGAGAGTTTCGAAAGCCTGCAGGGAGTAAACGTACCCTGGCCACCCATTTTTTAATCTTGGATGGTAATTTTTGTACAGTAAGGTTACTGTACCGTTGAATCGACGAACAAAAAAAATTTTTTTTTCGTCTACTAACTGCAAGCTTTCCTCATCAACTAACGTTGTTGAAAAAAAGAGCGAAATTTTGTCAAATATAAAAGAGTTATGTGATATAGAGTAAATGAGCTTCGTCGATTCGACGAACAGTAACCGTCCAGGGTAAAATTTGCGAAAGTGTTGGCTTGTTGCTACTAAAGGATGTTCCGTTATTATGTATAAACTATATATGGGCTTATATTAAACCTAGCCTTGGAAGAAAGAATAATTAGTTAAGCTGACCCATTGGGACTACATTTATACCGTAAATAAATAAGAAGCGGCATTTGTTGAAATAGTAGTCGCTTTAGTCTAGTAGGTAGTGTGTTGGCTTATTAGACGCTAAGCCACGGTTCAAATCACCGGTCAGACATCAAAACGAAATATGAAAAAATATTTTTTCGGCGACTTCCTCTCAGCAGATTTCTGGCAAAAACTCTTAGAGTAAATAAAAATTGACATGAAAAGTTTCTCAGAAATCTGTCGTTCGGAGTCGATGTTAAACTGTAGGTCCTGCCACTAATGTATAAAATTAGAAGCTAAAATGTTGAGACGCTAGGCCGTAATCCTGACTGACTGAAGGGTTGTAATGGCCAATTATGTACGTATGCATTTGTTGGAAGAAATTCATTTAAGGCTCTTTACAAATTATTTGTACTCATCATAGCTTATCATAATTTTCAAGCCGATTTAACTCATCGTCAAGTCATCATCATCAAATGATGCCGCATTTGCGTGTCAGTTTACATTAACACACATACAAAATATTTTTGTACAATACAATACAGCTCATAACCGCAGCTTGGCAAGCAAATGAATAAAAAAAGCACAAATATTTACCAACAAATAAACAGATTTTTATTACATTTATTTGAAATTTCCTCTAAAACCGACCACTACTATGTGCGTATGTATGTATGACTAATAAAACTCTTTCTTGCTGGTGGTATCAATTGTTGTGAAAAATATTAATTGTTTATCGTTAATATTGTAAGACGAATATGAAAGAAAAAAAAAGTGAAAATGAAACTCATTGTTGTCTAAAAATTATACGTTAAATTTATCTTTTTAATGTGTGTGGCCTGATGATGTTTTTTTTTATTTCATATTTTTTATTTCATTTGTATTATAAAAACTCCTCTTAATAGTTCGATGAAGGTGAAAAGGTTATAAAGTGATATATGATGTTAGATTCGTATGATCGCTCAACTTTTAGAGCGTTTTTTTGATTAATAACGACTACTTTAGAAAATAAATATTTTTTGAATCGTTAAAGGCAACGAAATTACTTACACTTGCTTGAGAGAAAAAAAGGAAAAAAAGAAATAAAAAAAACCGCATACAATTGGAAACTTAATTGCTGAAATTGTCTTGTCTCCCCATTAATTCATGCCCAGCTTGAAAGTTAAGGAAAATTTGCCAAAAAAAAAAAATTTTTTAAATTCATAATGGAAGTGACCTTCAACCTTTTTGTGTTTTATTTATAATACCATTACATGGTATAAATTTACAAGTGCAATCTACAATAGCCGTTGCAAAACACAAGCATATCATTAAGTATCATAACCATAATTTGTGACCAATTAGTTGGTCTTCATGTCCCTATTATTCTGCTATAAATTTTCTTTTTCAAACTTTATCTCAAATAAAAGGAAAATAAGTAGTCAAACACAGTACATAGACAACGTGTGTGTTCATATCAAACTGTAGGTCAAGTGGTTAAATCATCATAATCATCGGTTTATCTGTCCATCACACAATTTATCTGACAATATTGTACCTCCTTTTGTAATGATGCCTCATACACACGTAACATAAACAAAAACAAAAAAAATAGCGTTAATGTGTTAAAACATAAATAATGTTTAAACATAAAAACACACACAAACACAAATATATTGTATTACATGCCTTTTCAGATGGCACAACATGGAAAATGTGTTACCCTGTTAAATACAGAAATACAAACTTTGTTGACATTTAATGTTTTTACCCATCACCTGTGTGCCATAGTGATCATAGTGATCATGTCACATGTATAATTAAGTAGCAAAGGTGTTTAAGCAAACAACAGCAGACACAAAACATATAATTTAAAGAAATAAAAAGTGAAATACGTATTGTATGGGGGAAATAAATAAAGTTTAGATTTTATCAATTGCTAGCCAAAAAAAATTTGTGTGCTTAGCAGCCACTTGATAGTCTATTTCGATTAAATTATATTCAGTTTCCACTAAACATATCTATCTTACATGGATATCGATGTTATATATGTGCATTTTCCTAGTTCTTTAAATAAAATAAGCATCCTTGCCTTTGCTTTGTAAGACTATAAAATTTCAGTTTACTCCTTAGTTTTCTAACTTGTAGCATGGCCAGATAGCATCCGTGCAGTATGCATTTGATTGATTCTGTCTCAAAATATTAGGCCAGAATATGCTGAATATGATGCTGATGCAGTTAATGCGAGTCCAGCCGCAAATTCGTTGGCATTGTCCTGCCTAGACTGCAGAAGCCACAGGTCTTTGTTGAAGCATTACAACGCGTCAGTCAGGATTACAAACTAGCTTCTCACACCACTTATATTGTGTGTGTTAATTTCATCCACAAGTGACGGCATTTATAGTTTAATGTTGACACCGAACAACAGATTTTTCGAGAAACTTTTTATTTACTTTCAGAGTTTTTGCCAGACATATTCGTTCATTTTTCGTTTTGTTGGAGATGTCTGGCCTGGGATTTGACCATGTTCTCACGTCAAGTAAGCCAACACACTACCTACTAGACTATATTAGGTTATGTTAGTTTAAATTGGCAGAGCACTGTTTACTTGGGTTCCATAAGATCCGATACCCGATACTACCTACTCCGCCATACAACTATAGAAGTTAACTGGCGAATATCAGGTATAACCATAGTTTCATAATGACGTGCATTCGATCTCACTACACACGCCCGTTTAATAAATTCTGTGTTGACCAAGAATTCTTCGTTTCAGGTTCCCAAGTAACAGACAACGACATAGAAAATCTTTTATGGTCTCTTCTTTATAGCCATCGTTACAGCTTCAATAAATCTCTTTGTGTGCTATTCCCAGCCTCATGCTCATGTGCACCCAAAGCCCAGTACCCTTTATAACCACTAAAATGTGTAGCATGAAGTCTCTGTGCTAACGTTATCTATGCTCCTGGTTTTGATTTTCTTGGTATTTATACAGAATCCAATACTACATGCTAAACTTTTCATATTTTTTAATTTTGCTTGCATGTTGCACATTTTGCGCTTATTAGGTGCTTTATTAAGAATCCATAACGCATTGTTGTGATCTTCTCAGATTTTTGTTCGGCAAACAGTCTCTTTATATTTCAGATTGTTTTTCCTTGTAATGTGACTGACTATTTCGTATGTGGTGTTGAGCAGAGTAATTCCTCGATACATTTTACAACGTGGGCCATTTTCAAAATAGTTGTCGTTTATTCAGTCTGTCTAGTCAAATCACCATGGACGACTGTATACAAACACGTGAGTTCCCTGAATAGACTCTAAAGTAGTTGGTCTACAACGATGAGGTCCACTTCTGGACGAATGAATATGTGAACATGATACCAATCAACCCGAAAAACTCATTGTTTGGTGTGGATTTTGGGCTTCGGCTTATATTGGTGCTGCCAAGGGCTAGCCCAATAAGTCTAGATTGCCAACTTTATTTTGCCAACTTTATTTTTCGCACAGCTCGCGTAATATCAGATATCCTGAAAGGCATGGCCAAAGTCATGCGATTTGAATCTTGTGGAGTTTCTTAAGTGTGGAGTAGCTAGTGTACGCAAACACGCCACAATCCACAGCGGTTTTCAAATTCAACAGTATCCAAACCATCGGTTGAATTCGGCCTAATTTATGCGTCAGAAACATGAGAAATTAAACATTCATTCTGAAAAGCGGTGACAGACATTTAAACGATGTAAAATTTTTAGGTTTTTCAATCATTTAAGCAATTTTGATAACACCTCACTCACATTAGAAAAATGCCCCATATTTAGCGAATCGAATAAACCACTCCATTTTCGCTTTGATAGTATTACGATTATGAGTCCATATTGTCCTTGCAAAAGTTTCGGCAGCTAAATTATTGCTTTTATACAGGAACATGTTGTAATCATTTAGCGTGAGATAGCGTTGATCCTCTTAAACAAGCATCTCTTGAGGATTCATTATGAATATACATACGTATCTGACATTACATGGCTGTTTTTGAAATATTGCCTCTTAAAGTATTCTGTACGCCTGCAAAAGAAATGAATTCAAAGTGAATAATTTCCTGACAATAATAATCACTTCTGTATGGCGACAGAACATAACATAATTGGTCAATTGGTCTTTTGTCAGGATTACGACCTAGCTTCTCACAACACTTATGTTGTGTTAATTTTATACATGAGTAACGGGACCTACAAAGTTTGAAGTCGACTCTGAACGACAGATTTTTGAGAAACTTTTCATTTAAATTTGTTTTCCTCTCAGAGTTTTTGCCAGAAATCTGCTGAGAGAAAGTCGTCGTTTTCATATTTCGATATTATGGAGATGTCTGACCTTTGGTTTGAACCGTGGACTCACGTCTAATAAGCCAACATAGTACATACTAGATTACGACAACTTCATAGTTTTCAATGGTTTACTGAAAAAAAATTTTGGGGACAGTCACCGCTTTTCTCCATTTTATCCAAATTATCAGCAATAGCGTCTTCAAATTGAAATCATAAAAAAACTTTCTGTTTAGAATTCGCATATAATTTCAAAATTTACTCTCACAAACGTTTTGCGTAATATAATAATGAAGCCTTATCAGTAAATAGATACTCTGCGTTAAGAGCCTTCTGCGTATACAGACTATAGTCCGAAGTGGCAATTGCTGTAATATTCAAAAAAACGTCACGCAACGCGGTTTAGCCAGCTTTTTAATATGAAAAGTATAGTAGCATCGCAGAAATGGAAATCGAAGGGCCGCTTGGGATTTATTAAAGAATGACAGCAAATGTGGAGTATTATCTCACACAGATCATGTCCTCTTGTGGTTGATTTCGAAAATAACTACACCGATATAAACTGTCAGATAGCATTAACGCCGTAGTGTAGTAAGTAAAGTGTTGGCTTATTAGTCAGTGGTTCAAAACTCTGCTAAAACATCTGTAACAAAACGAAATATATTAACAATATTTCTTCCGCCTACTTTCTCCCAGCAGTCTTATGGTAAAAACTCTGAAAATAAATAAAATAGCCATGAAAAATTTCTCCTATCTGTCGTTCAAAGTTAACAATAAACTATAGAGGCCCGCAGTCATTAATAAAATTAATACAAACAACATGAGTGTTATCAGAAGCTAGGTTGTTATACTGACTTAAGGTTAAGAAAGATAGTCTTATGTTGTGTATGTGTTATCAGATAATATTATCTTGTGTTTTATGACTGACTATCTATCTATCTATCAGCTGACTATCTGTAAACTGTTAAAAACTATTCTGTTAATGTCATAAAAATAAGGCAAAAATATATGAATTAAACTTCTGCAACAGAATAATATCGTTAAGTGTTACCAACTTTTGCGGACACTGTCATCAATGGCGGTGTCACAGGTTAAAAGTTGCAAAAACAAACTAAAAAAGTAACTCTGTCTTGATGTTAAACATCATGTTTGGCTAACAATGGGCCACCGTTAAATAATTTAGTTAATAAAAGAAAAAACTTTTTTTCTTCTTCAGATGGTGGTGGTGGCGGATGAAAAATTCTTTTATTCCATCATTTTAATTCGTTCGAGTTTTTTTTTTTTAAGATTTTTTTCTTCCTATTTTAGATGGCCGCTTGGCTATATGGTTAGTCGGTTGGTTGGTTAGTGTGGTAAAGGATGACCCATGTGGTTAACTAATTGACAGTATCGTGACTAAAATCAATTTGTTTGTTGGTTTTTGCTTTAACTTTCATACACTCCATAAACTATTGTTATTTGATGTTGTATGTTTATTAGATGATGTTGTTGTTTACCGTTGGTGCTGGTGGCAACATGATTTCGCAAAGAAGAAAACCACAACATATGTACAATGTACATCTGTTTGTCCATCATCATTGTAATTATCATTATAATCATAATGATATTTATCACAGACAATAAAAAATAATAGAAAATAAAAAAAAAACGGAAAAACAACAACAGCCTGCCATATTATCTTGTAAAATATCATCCAGTATTTATGAATGATTTACGATGCGTTTTTATTTTATACAACTTTAGCTAGGCAGCATGATCGTCATCATATTGATCATGATCGCAGCAATAATGATGACAAGGTTTGGTTTACTTTTACAAACTCAACATTAAAGTTGATTTACTTTGTAAAACTTTTATAAGAAGAAAAGTATAAAAAATCAAAGCCATTATCAATACTGTTAAGTGTGATACTTTATGGCCAATATTATGTGTTGTTTTAATATCTGCGTTTGAACTGAAAATACTGTCAGTTTTTATATGTAATCTATCGTTAATAAAAGTTTTTATTACATGTCCTATGTAAAGTTTTTTTTTTATTTTCATTTATTTAAAAATCTGGCATCTTAAATGTCCAATTTCCACGCGTAAATCAGGCTGAATATGACCGTTGGCATAGGTTATAATGGCTTTGAGAACAGCTTTGGTTTGCGGCTTTTTCACCGCTTTCAAACCGCTCAAAAAGTCTAATCGGTTTCCTCAAATCGTTCCTATAGAATACCTAATGAGGCATGAGCACTTTGTAGCGTGGCGTGGCGTCGTTCTGTTGAACCCCTTGACATTAGTGTCCATATCACTCCATTCAATCCAAAAGAAGGTAATAATCATCTACCTAAACCGTTCGTCATTGAAAATGATGTCGCTTGGAAAGAAATATTAACTCCTAGCCCAAAGTCCATATCAAACAATGACTTTGTCGGGAAGCAATGACTTTGTTCAAAAATTTTCTTTGTTCATCCAACAAAATATGGGTTAAGAAAAAGCGCATTGCGGCCCGTTGTGACACCACAAGTAAACGCAATCCCTTTACTGACCGAATTCCAACAAACTCATCGAAGAAGTGGCCGCACACTAAAGTATTGCTTTCCTATGTTGAAAACCAGTCTAAAAGTTTTATAAACGAAGCTTTATCCTTGATATCAATGGAAGATACCTCCATTAAGCTGAAAAGGAGATAGTAAATCTAAATAACCTAAATCTGGGTCTTTCAGGCAATGGGCATTGGCAACAAAATTGGATAAAAGTTTCCTCCTCTTCAACCGACCCGCAACTTCGACAGTAGTCGTCTGATATCAGCTGTAGTCTTTCCGCGTGAATTCCCATGACGCAATATCTTATAAGAATGGCTAGTGTGGCCGAGATGACATTTCGATCAAGGTTGATTACTTAGTTGATACGCCTCCTAGCCACCGTAGGTCAAATGACTCTGGCAGTGGAGCTGTATTCCTCACTAAGATAGAATTGGTTGAATTCCAGGAGGAATTTTTGCCGAGGAATGCCACTTAAACGATCTGAAGATTGCCGAGGTTTCCGGAAGTAGAGCGAAATTATCGGCCACGCAGTTCCCTGGAATATCCCTGGACTTGTGAGACTCTGAAGTGTCGCGAGAGAACGTCGAGACAACGCCAACACTTCTTAACAACCTCGCAGTTGATTGTAACACCCGACAGGTATCTAATAACAGCCTGACTATCAGAAAAGATTGATGTACTGGTGAAAGTAGCACCTTTGATGAGGATCAGTCTGAAACAATTTACAGTGATTCGACAGTCGTAGGAATAGACATCGCTACCAACCCTATTATCAGAAATATTTCTGACATATTTTGGTTGATATTGGTAACCGACAATGTATTTAAATGTTTCATGTTTTAACGTTTTTCAACATGTTTTGGCCAATTTTAACTTCAACACAAATAATCAAACGGTTTTTTTATGTTTTTCGTTTCAAATTTCATTTTCAAAAATATTTTAAAAGTGGAGCAAAATATGTCGAAAATATGCTATTAAATTGAAATATGCAAAAACAAATGCACTTTATACTGATATATGCAAAAATATGCACTAACAAATCAAAGCCAAAATTCATAAAAAGTCCTGGAACGGATAAATAACTTGCAACGAACTTTGTATGTGGCATGAGGAAAAACATTCAATTGCATATTTTTAGTTTCCCTGATTATTACATAATTTTCGTATTTTCTTTTTATTCATCAAATAAAACTTATGTTTCAATAAATAATAACAATAATAATAATAATAATAATAATATAATTGTTCGAAAAAATTACAGTAAAGACATCATATAATTAACGCCTTTTACATTTTACCTGTAGCCAGTCGATTACATTTTATTTGATTTTTTTTTTTAATTTTTTTATTATTATTTTAATAACAATAAGCTTGGACTACGGCTATTGAGAGGACAACATTTTTAAGCATCTGTTGCAACAGAAAACACCAGCAACACTAGGAAAATTGGTGGTAAATTGGTGATAGAAACCAGATACAATAAAAATAATAATTTTTTTTTTCACAATCCATCCATAATAGTATGATGGTATGTGACGCTTATGATAGGTTTTGTTTGCTTTTCTTGACATCTGCTTGGATTGGTATTTAAAACATTTCCCCATCAATAATTTGATAAACGGCATCTGAAATTGAAAAATCATTATTTTGTTATTAAATTTTAACCTTATTTTTAACCTGGCTTTTATTATTTTTCAATCGTTGCAATCGTTGGTGATCATCAAGAAAATGTGTTGAGAAAAAAGAAAAACAGACGAATAGAAATTGTGTGTGAAAATTTTTAAGTCAATAAAATTTTTAGAGTGTTAAGCTGATGCAGGTGATGAGAAAGAAATTTTTAAAGTGGCACTGTTTAATGCCACATAAAAATATTAAAAAATCAATGCTTTTTTTCTTCTTTTTTCACTGACATTAATTTCAGTAATTTTCTTAAGCAAATAAATCTTTAGGAAAGAAAACAAAAAAAAAACACTTTAATTACTGATTTCTGATTTCAAAACACCTTCTCCCCTTAAAATCTCTGTGTTCCCATCTTTTACAGAATAAGGAAATACAAGAAAAACAATATTTTCTTACGTTTTCGTTTTTCTTTTTTTTTAATTTTAATTTACACAACAAATTACTCAACATTAAATATGTTCACGCACCCCATTAATGGCTTTTGATAAGGCTCATTTCGTATATAATGATTGAACAGAGTATAAAACGTTGTTTCTTATAATTTCGCTTTTTAGTTTAGGCCAGTTTACATTGAACATTAAACATTAATTGAACACTTTTTGCAACAAAGGATGTTCACGTTTCACGTCGACATGACAGAGATGATGATCAGCATCAAAAACCCGAAAAAAAAATAATAAGTAAAGTTTGATGCCCATGATGATGAAATTCTGTTTTATTTTCTTTCATAAATTTCGTTAACAAAATATTAAATTAAAAAAAAAAAATATTGTGTTGCAGTCATCATTTAACAACAACTTAATGCATAACGAAGAAAAAACCATGCCAGTCAGTTTGCCCACAGGGAATTCATTAAATTTTTACTTCTTTTTTGTTTCATTCACGTTTTTCTTTTGTTTTTGTTTTTGTATACAAATATTATATAAATTTATTTAATATAAATCAAAATTAAGTACATGTGAACAATTTTAATGGCCCTGATGGAAAGTTATCGATTTTTTGTTTTTCATTTTTAGCAATTAAGAAAGTAATTAATGAAATAAGTGGCCTTTAACACGTCCTCTACGTGTAAAATATGAAATTAAATTTAAGAAAAGAACATATAACAGAAGACAATGTAAATACAAAAGTAGTGGACCTTAAATAAATTAAAAACTTTTAAAACTTTGAAAGAATTCTTCAAGAAAAAATACCACTTCGATAACTATGATTTTATACATCTAGCCACGTCTAATTAACACATTCGCATAGGGAAACGATATTTATTGTAAACATTGGGAAACAAGATTTTCCGTTTTCAATAAATTAGACATCGTGATTCAAGAGTTTTCATGCATTTTGCTGAATAAATTATAAAATATTTAACCACTTTTTTTACCCAAAATACCAACTTTTACCTTAGGATGGAAGATTCTGAAATAAAAATATGATTCCTTAGAGAGGAAGAAGGATTTAGAAATTACAATCCCTCTATGTATTTAAGCAGGTTTGAGAAGATAGGACCTATCAAGAGTATCATGCCTATCGGCACATACCTAAGCCTTAAGTAGGCTTATTGTGCGCTTACCATTACCATTACTTCCAAGAGGAAGCCTATATCTTATACAAATGTGTGCAGTTTCTTTTAACCCAGTCCTCTGGGATCACGAGGTCACTGAAGCTGGACAAAAAAATTTTTCATTTTTATCTACAGCGCTCCAGAGAATCTTCGCAATTTTTCATAGCGAGTCTTTGCCGTTGTCTATTAGGTAGTGTGTTGGCTTCTTAGACGTGACGCCACGATTCAAACCCCAGATCAGGCATCTCCAACAAAACAAAATCTTAACAAATATTTCTTCGGCGTCTTCCTCACAGCAGATTTCTGGCAAAATGTTTCTCAAAAAAAATCTGTCGTTCGAAGTCGAAATCAAACTTTAGGGTTGCAATCACCAATTATGTATGTATGTTGTCATTGATACACAATATTCAATACGACGTTTCCACTGACTTTGTTAGCTTAATTATCATTGCTTCTGCTCCGCAGATTTCTGGCAAAAAATCTGCCATGAAAAGCTTCTCAAAACAAACTGTCATTCGGAATCGTCTCTAAACTGTAGGTCCCACCACTCATGTTTAAAAATTAACGCACACTACATAAGTGGTGTGAGAAGCTACGTCGTAATCTTCACTGAAAGCTTGTAATAACCAATTATGTATGTATGTAGGCATTGATGCACAATAGCCGATGTGACGTTTCCGTCTACTTCCTTAGCTTTATCTTCAATGCAATGAAAGACATTGATTTATCCAAGGTTATAGTATGCAATACTCTGTAGTGGCTCTATTAGTCAGAATATTCACTCTCTCATTTCCAACCACTGTTTGATGACTAGGTGCCCATATAATGCATACCATTCTTTTCCTGGAGTAATTGTTAATCGCGTTTTTACATTCCACGGCGTTTCCTGGCATTGTTCTAACTGTCATATCAGTATTTAAGTCCCCATACGTCAATACATTCCGGCTAAAATAATCAAATGGATTGTACTCTGCATGCGAAAATAAGTCCGCTTAGTAAGACAATCACGAAATCTACACCACAAACTGTAAAAATTACAAAAAATACTCCGATTTATAGTTTGACTGAGAATAGCCCCATGCAAATAAGTTAAAAGTTGGAAATGCTTCCTCCAATGGAATAGATTCTAATTAAAGGTTTTACTGTTAAATACGTTAGTATTCTGTAATTGCTACGGTAGTTCAGTTTTATCAAACTCTAAAAAGCCCCTCAGCTTTCCTCGCCGTCCTAGGCGCTACGTATTCCCTTTTTTCATTTATCGTCCATCAACGTATTTCTCCTATCATCTATATATACGTTTAGCACTTGAAGGTCATAAAAGCCAAGAGCACGTGGTTCAAACTTTAGCCGAGCCACATCGAACAAAACGTTATACTCGTACATTTAAAAAAAAAAAGTACGAACTTAATGTGACATTTCTTTGTTTTAGTGTTTGACACAATTAAGCAACGCGATAAGTTTATCATTTCGTGCATTTCGTGATTGTCGGCATAATCTATCAAATGTTTACACAGTCTGGAGAACTGTGTGCAAATTTCACCACCCGCGTCTGTAGAAAATGTAAAATACCTGTGCTTACTCACCCAGTTCGTGCTGCGGAAAATGATGTGCGCGATAGTGTGGCAGAAGAGTTGTCAACCTTGACGCTTCGCCGTGCCCAACAATTGAACATTTCCCGAGCATAACTGATGCGAATTTAGAATAAAGATTTAAATTTACTCGCTTACAAGGTTCAAATGACTAAAGAGCTGACGCCTACTGACCATTTCCAATGACGAATAATAGTTTGAGCAGACAGAAGTGAATGGTGACCAAGCAAGTCATGTTTAAAAAATCATGTTCATTAACAAATAGACAAACTGTAGTATTTGGACAAATTAGAATCGACGAGTATTTTTGAAAAGCCGATACATCTACAAAAAGTGACTGTTTAGTGCGGTTTTGGGACTGGTGGCATCAGCTGGCCGTAATTCCTTGAAAATGAAGTCCACCAAGCAGGTACTGTGAATGGCGTTCGCTATCACGAGATGATAACAGACCACTTGTGGCCAGAAATTGAGATTATGGACGATATGTGATTACAACAGGATACATACATACATACATACATAATTGGTCATTACAACCCTTTAGTCAGGATTACGACCTTGTTTCTTACACCATTTATGTTGTGTGCGATAATTTTTATACATGAGCGGTGGGACCTACAGTTTAAAGTCGACTCCGAATGACAGATTTTTGAGAAACTTTTCATTGGCAATTTTATTTACTCTCAGCATTTTTGCCAGAAGGCTGCTGAAAGGTAGTCTCCGAAGAAATATATTTTATATTTCGACTTGCTGGCGATGTCTGACCTAGGGTTTGAACCGGGGCCTCACGTCTAATAAGCCAACACACTACCTACTAGACGACACGGCGACTTCGAAATAAAGAAACAGAGAAAAAGTGTACGCCAATAATCCATGAACAATTCAAGAGCTAAAGGATGAGATCATTTGGCATATTAATGACATTGTACTTCAATTATGACTCAGAGTCATGGAAAATATGTACCATACATGTTAACGGATCCGAGACGTTTTTTTTTTTTTTTTGGCTGAACCATAAAAAATATTAGAAAGAGTTCTTGTCCAAGGCAACTGAGTGATTCATATTAAGTCATTCATATGAATATCGTGTTTCAATCGCTGTAAGTGCAAATAGTGGTCAAGTTAAATTACAGATCCAATATGGTCTGTACCATGTTTGGTGCCCTTAACATAGAATCCTCCAAAGAAAGCAATCACCAATACAATAGTACTTTTGTATTTAAATTTTAGAGGAGAATATTGCCGTGTTAAATTGCTGCAATCCTCTTGTTAGAGTTGAAATATAATTTGAAGAACTGCTCTTAAAATATTTTAGAGTCAAGCCAAAAATTTTTTAAAAAGAAATTTTTCAATTCAATTTAGTTTAATAAAGTGCGAATACAAAGAATGTTTAGAAATGGATTAGATCTTCACGTTACAAATACTTTGTTTTTTTACATTCAATTCACAATACCTACTGAATAAAAGCTTATAAACAACCGAAATAAAATTTCAATTTAATTTAAAATTTTTCTTTTCTTGTTTTTGTAAAATACATTTTGGGGTGTTTTTTATGTGCTTATAAAAGCAACTTATCAGATTTTCTTACTGACAATGGGTCCAGGAAACAAAAAATTCCGTTTTTAGCTTAAAGTTAAATTCCACAAAAAAAAATTGAAGCATCCTGCTACAAAGTTATCAAAGGGCTAGTCGGACAACAGTTTATTTAACATGTAAGGAGAAAAAAAAGGAGAAAAACAACAATGTAAACCTTCCTTAACAAGTTTTAATTTAAGATTTTATTTCTTGATCGTCTTTATTTTTAATTTTTATTTCTTTTTATTTTTAATATAAAAACATACATTTTAAGAGTATTTTGGGGCGTCTTTGTGATGTCTTAACATGAGTTTCGTTAAATTGAAAATAAAAATAAAATAAAATTTTATGGTATTGCTTTTGAAACACCACTACCAGAAAATTTGCGAAAATAAAAGAATCATAAGGAAATTAATGCAACGTTATGGTCGCTTAGTGGCAACGGCGGCTATAACATCTTATAATGCATCATGCGTCAAATCTTGGCACCAGCGCAATTTCTACTTCTCCTCCATCATCGTCATCGTCATCGTCATCATCATCATCATCATCATCCAACGTCCAACGTCATTGCCAGCTCTTCCTTTTTGCTTCTCATCCGAAATCGTTTTTAAGCGGGCCAATGTAAATATATGTGAACGATTTTTTAAAACGAAATATTTTGTTTTTTTTTTAATATTACACAGTGAATCGAAAAGTTATAAAACAAAATTCACAACAAATAAGTGGAACGAAAAATTAAATGGAAAATATTGTCAACAAGTTTGCTATCAATTGCCTCATGAATGTTGAAATTTTGTGATTTAGAAAAACGATTTCGAATTACAATTGGAATGACAGAATACTAGCAACACTTACTTACTTAATTGGCCATTAACAACCCGATTATCGGATTTCAGCCTACCGAAACACATTCTTACAGGCGCCTTTGCTTCTTGCGCGCCTAGGGCAGTTGGTCACACCAATCGATAACAGGGCATCCTTGATTTGTTCCATCCAACGCAAACAAGGTCATCCCCTTCGACGACTTCCGCAGATCCTTGCATCAAATACCCGTCTCGCCGGAGCATCCTGCTCCATTCGAACGGCATGGCCGAGCCAGGGCAGCCGCTGAATATTAATACGCTGCACAACGTCTATGTCGTTAAGGAGCTCATACAGCTCACTGTTGGATCGGATGCGGAAATCATCACCAACTTGCACAGGACCGAAGGTCGTACGTAGGATTTTTCTCTCGAATACTCGCAAGACTGCTGCATCAGTGCTTAATAGGGTCCATGCCTCTGCACAATAAAGAAACACGGGGAGGATGAGCGTCTTGTAGAGTATTAGTTTTGTCGTATGAGAGAGGTCTCTGCTGTTGGCAAGAGTGATCCTGTGCTTGATATCCAGACTAACAATTACAATTACAGTTACAATTTTAGTAGGGCTAATTGTAACGGATCCTTCATTAAGCATTTCCTACATTTAAATTTACATAAATAAACCAAAGTATGCGTGAGATATCATCGGCATATTGGCATTATGGTCTGAGAGCAACTTTTTGACAAGAAATAATCTTGGGTTGGTCAATATTATAATCGTTTCATGCAAAAAATATGTTCAACCAGCAAACAGCCGAAGTCGCCGTAGTCTAGTAGGTAGTGTGTTAGATTCTTAGACGTGAGGCCATGGTTCAAACCTTAGTTCAGACATCTCGTACAAAAGGATATATAAAAAATATGTCGTCGTTGAGTTCGTTCGGCAAAAACTCTGAGAAGAGAAAGTAAAATTGCCATGAAAAGCTTCTCAACAATATGTCATTCGGAGTCGACTTTAAACTTTTGGTCCCGCCACTCATATATAACAAAATTAACACACACAACATAAGTGCTGTGAGAATCTAGGTCGTAATCCTGACTGAAGGGTTGTAATGATGTAGCAATCAGCACATCATATATATCGCGCCTCTCATTAAGTGCTTCCTAATTATACGTTTAAATAAAACAAAGTCCGTAGGGGATATCATTGAAATATTTTATTCATTTGAAAGACCAATTGATGTCATTGGGTATGGTACACTACATCGCTCGAATGTTCGCCCCTGTTTCTCTGGATACAGCGCAAATGAATGTCTAATTTGCCATGACTCAGTCATGCTGGCTTGGAGCAACGCTTTGGCTTGTTTTATTCGCATAACACATCGACTTCAGAAAACCCCTCGAAGAGAAAGTCTAACTGTATCAAAAGGCACAATCTCATTGGCCAGTTCAGATCACTTTTACTTCGGATGACCATGACATCAAATGGCTCCTGCTGAATATCGAATTTGACATGAGCCGTCAAGCCAACAGACCTTTAGTACCTATACATCCGAAATCAGCAATGAGTAGTCAAAAAGATGAGTAGATACGAATCATATTCATAATTTCTGATATTTATACGCATTCATACTTATTTTAATATTATACTCATACTACTCATATTCAAGTTTGAAGTGCTCATCATACTTATACTTAACAATACGTACATATATAACAAAATAAGTATGATTCACTAGAAGGTTGTTTGTTTGCTTTGCTTGCCGTCTTTGTCTTTTTCTTTCTTCTTTTTTTCTAAATGCAACAAAAACTAAGACTGTAAATTTTGATGAATAATTCGAGTCACTCGAATCATTTATGAGTATTATAAGTATTTTTCTAAAGTTATGAATCTGAATGAGTAGGCATAATTAAACATATTTCAAATGGTATGAGTTTGATATCAATGTTGTATTCATACTCGTTGTACTCATACTTATAAATCCACGTCGTAATGAGTACGAATGAATCAGAGTATTTGAATTTCAATACTGTTGACTCACTCACTCAAAATTTCATTAGTGCTTATGCTATACATATACAACTATGAAACGATGTTACCGCCGGCGCAAAATCTACACCAAAAAGTGACTCTTTTTGCCATCACCACTCCAAATTTGAAAATTTTTTTTGTTTACGCATTTATTAAAGCCAGGGTTCGAGCCCCAGGCCAGACATCAAGACAAAATACAAAAAGTATTTTTTCGGTGACTTCCTCGCAGTAGATTTCAGGCAAAAACTCTGAGAGTAAATAAAATTGCCATGAAAAAGTTTCTCAAAAACTGTCGTTCGGAGTCGACTTTAAACTGTAGGTCCCACTACACATGTATAAAATTAACACACACACAACATAAGTGGTGTGAGAAACTAGGACGTTGTACAATGGGTCAATTCGACCTCCGGGTACTGTACTTGTCTTAATTGCCAAGTACACGTCCCCTCTAACCTAACCTAACCTACGCATTTATTCATCCAGAACTGGGACTCATCGGCGAAGATCATTTATCGATAAAAAGTGTGCGAAGCATAAGTCTTCTGTTCACCCATTTTAATAAAAAAAATTATTATTTGCCCGGTCTGTTAAAGGCTATATTCGTTCATAGTGAATAGAATAAATGACAACAAGTTTGTTGAATGTAGCCTCAACAATGTGGCTGTTATCAACTGTCAAGTTTATTCAGAAGTCCCTGTTCGAAGGCCTGAGTCTGTTATTTGCCTTTTGGCATCAAGCATGAGTTGATAGAGGTTAATTAGGTAGAGAGCACTTATCGACGATTGATTTATGATCAAAAATATAGAGTGGAATTCCCATTTTTGTGGTACATATTTTAAAATGAAAAATCCATGACTAACAGAAGCAAAACTATATTGAATCTGCATTCATAATTTAGGTATTTGGGTCACTTAATTTATTCACTATAAACACTGTGCTTGCTACCCAAATCTCGTAAAATTTTATTCACAATATTTTAAGATCATACACAAATGTATGTACGTATGTATGTACGTATGTACGTTTGTTGATTCATTTAAAGTGTCTTAAATATAGAGACTAAGAAAATAACTGCATGTATGTATGTATGTATGTATGTATGTCTGTATATGATACGATTTTATGGCAACAATCTTAATTTTGCTTGATGCAAATGCACAAATTTCTTCCCATTTACATGTACTGCTTACATACATATCATATACTGGCAAAATACCATATGTATGCATGTACGTATGTGGCATGATGTTCCACATGAAAGTGAACTGAAAAAAATGCTTTTGTAATAATATATCATTCAGATTAATCGAAACTGATTGAGTGCATCTAAATGGCTTTAAAATAAAGACAGAAGACGTTGGAAACGAAGGAAACGATAAAAGGAATCCAACTGAAAACGACAAACATTTTTAAAGAAACTCAAAATTATTTAAAGTTTAATACGAACTGACGTGTGTTTCTTTTTCAAGGAAACTTTGCAAAAAAAAAACGAAAAACGAAAAATTTGTTCAAAACTTTTCTTAAAAATTTATTTTCATTTTGCTTGACGTAATAAATTATTTTTCACTTTTTATTTCACTTACACTTTTGAAACTGAAATTAGATTTGGTATTGAAGTTCCTAATGTCGTAGGTATTTTTGGTCACTTTATTCTCACATTCAACTACAGTGGAGACTGTACGGCTTATTTAATATCGCAAGCCCAATATGTTTCATCAAACCAAAGTTTCCACAGAGAGTACAGCACTGCGCTGCTGACAGTTTTATGAGAGCAACGTTAACGCTCTAAATATTATTACAAGACCTCTCAGATGTCTTAAACCTAATTTTAGTAGCTCATAATAGAAGTTATCATCACTATTGTCCTGTATTTTAGTATCATGGTTATTCAGTTTTGACGTTGACTTGACTAGTTTTCTACGTTGTTTTATTTGATGTCCTACAATCAGCATTGCAGGCATGAGAAATCATCTTTTGCTGTCCATCGATTTCAATTGGCGCGGTAATGAAATTTCCTTGCTTCACGTCCTTATCCAGTTAACCTTTGGCTGTAACATTCTTACCATCATGGTTTTTGAAGGTGTTTGATCCAATGACTCCGTCTGCCCGTAGAGCGTAACAAACAGTAATTTTGTGTGGCTGTAAAGGTGTTTTGACAAAAGCGACAATTTTGCTTTTTTACTTATCCGTTCAACCAATAACACGATGCGACCGTGAAAATACACCCGAGTAACTACATAGTCTAAGTTATTCACGAGGTTGAGTAGAATTCAAAAAGAATATTTTTATTTTGCTTGAACCCTCCAAACTTGTTTTATTTGACAAAAACTTTTTTTTGATCTTTTCACACATAATTATGGATTAGTCAAATATGTTTGAACATTTTTTTAAAAATCTAAAGTTTTTTAGAAAGGGGAGAGATTAGTCTTTCAAACGGCATACATAAACATTTTGTTCAAACTTATATGTTATGAGTTTTGATGGGGTAAACTTGTAAAATATTAAATTTTTCTTATTTTTTCAAGTTTGGCTATTCTTAACTGCAAAATTTAATTAAAAAATATGAAATAAGTGGTGACATTCTTAAAGTGTCAAGAGTTTGACAGTTCGTTTGATGAAATTGGGTGAAAATTACCGTAGTTATTATTTAAAGAGTATAACAGCTTAGTCATATTTTTTATATATGCTGTCTCATCAAATCTATATAAATGCTGAAAAGTGAAGAAGAAATTCATAATCTTTGGTTGGCAGCACTGCTTTATTTTATCGACTTAATAGCTGATAATTTTTTTCTGTTGATTTGGTTTGACTGTCATTATAGATTGACTTGCACCAAAGCAGCGATTGCGTTTTGTCAAATCTTATGTCAACGTAGATCTGTTTCCCTAGCTGCAGTTTCTTCAGTTCAAACTGTTCGGTGTCTCACGAAATGGATAGCGTCAGTAAGAGTAAGATTGACATCAACCTGAACAATCCATTTTTATTCGAATTTGCCGCTTTGAAGGACGATTATGTACGCCATAAAATAAACGAAGTGCTTGATGAGTTTGGCGTATAGATCTATAATTTTGTTTAAAAAAAAGATTTGACAAAACACAATTGCTGATTTGTTGCAAGTCAATCCATAATGACAGTCAAACCAAATTAACGGAAAACAAATATAATCGAATATCGAATTATCGATTGCCAAATAAATAAGTGCTGTCAACCCAAGATTATGACCTTCTTCTTCACTTTTCAGCATTTATATCGAGTATTCCAACAGAGAAATCTAGTACGTATACAGTTGGATTATCAGAAGTGAGACCAAGTTCAAACCCCAGGCCAGACATCTGTAACAAAACGAAATATGAAAAAATATTTCTCCAGCAGCTTCCCCTCAGCAGATTTCTGGCAAAAGCTCTGAGAGAAAATAAAATTGCCATGAAAAGTTGATCAAAAAATCTATCTTTCGGAATCGCCTTTAAACTGTAAGTCCCCCCACTTATATATAAAATTAACATACACATAAGCAGTGTGACAACCTAAGTCGTAATCCTGACAAAAGGGTTGTAATGACAAATTACGTAAGTAACTCCAACTCCAAACTTTGACAGTTTATAACGGCCATCTTGTTGAAACTACATACATAACAAACAGCATAATTAGTCATTGTTGAAACTACGTCTGTCAAATTAGTTGTCATTTAATCCAGCTGATTTGGTAAATAACCTTGAACCTTGACCACAAGCAACGACGTGTGTTGGCTGAATGAACTCTGAAGCAGTTGGCAAATGATACTAACTTTCATCGAAAAATCATCTCCAGCTATGAGGAATATTTATGGATAAATGGGTATCTGAATGCACGATGCCAGTCCACATGCAATCCAAGATCATAACAAAAATGTCATTTATTGGTGTGGATTTTGCCTAGGATGCATCATCGGTCAGGATTTCTTTGAGAACGACGTTGGTCTGGCCATCACTGTCAACGATGAGCTCTGTAGTACGACAATTATCAACTTCTTTTGGTCTGAATTGGATGATCGAGACACGAACGAAATCTGGTTTCGACATGATGGCGATACGTACAACACAGCTCATGCCATATTAGATATCCTATACAAGTGATTTGAATACATGGTCATTTCAAGTGGAGGCAATGTCAACTGGAGACCGAGGTTGGACTTTTTCTAATGGGGATTTCTTAAGTCGCAGATGTAAGCGAATAAGCCACAAACCACAGCGGTGCTTAAAGCCAACGTCACCCCTACTATCGGCCAAATTCAGCAGAAAGTCAATGTTATTTTAAATCAGGCTAATAGGGCACGCATCATTTGATCAATGTCCAAAACAAATTCAAGCAAACATAATTGGTCATTACAACCCTTTAGTCAGGAATACGACCTAGTTTCTCACACCACTTATTTTGTGTGCTTCAATTTGTTTATACATGAGTGGTGGGACCTACAGTTTAAAGTCGACTCCGAATGACAGGTTTTTTTTTTTTGAGAAACTTTTCATGACAATTTTATTTACTCTCAGAGTTTTTGCCAGAAATCTGCTGAGAGGAAGTCGCCGAAGAAATATTTTCTCATAATTCGTTCAGTTGGAGATGCCTGACCTAGGGTTTGAACCGATGCCTCACGTCTAATAAGCCAGCACACTACTTATTAGACCACGGCGAATTCTAATTCAAGTATAAAAGCTTTTAATTCTATAGCGGGAGTTTTATTTTAATATTTCATATTTTAATTTCGTTAAAAAGGTGAATTTTGTTAAATTTCGAATTGCCCTTACAGAAACATGAAATATGGTGCTCAAGAATGTGTCATTAATTACATTTGATTGCCTTTTTAAATATTTTTGCTTCTAAATAAGTCAGAGGTGTCAATACTACCTATTAAAACATTTCATAAAGCAAAAAAAGGAGAGATTAATGGCCAAAAAATGTAAAACGTTAGGAATTTCAACCCATAATGATGCTCTTCTTTCTTTTTTGTCTAACAATATTCATTCTTAATATCCGTCCAAATCAAATACATACAATGTTACAATTAATACACGATGTCTGAAATGCAATGATATACTGTTAATTACAAAATGTTCAGAAGATTGAAAACATTTGACCTTTTTTTAACGGTTTTGCTACTTCCTTTTCATAGAAAGAAAAACAAAAACAAAAAATCCCATTTTGGTCATTTGTAAGACTATGATACACCCAAAAATTATGGTTAATATAATGGAATTATATTAGTCGTATACGAGTGCACCTTCTACATCTTTCTTGGTATATTCTTAGAAAATACATGTTGCCATATCGGATCTTCCAACAGGGACTTCCGAACTTTGGCAGTTGACAACGGCTATATTATGGAAGCTCTATCTGTCAAATTAGTTGCCATTTATTCAGTTTGTTTAACCAAATTACATCATGGACGTACATAAACAACGACATGTGTTCTCTGAATGGGCTGTGGAGCAGCTAATTTTCATTGAGAAATCATATTCTGCCATAAGGCCCATTTCTGGGTGGATGGCGGAATTTGTTGTACCAATCCCCATAAAGTTAACAGATTTAATACCGAACCGTTAATGGTTAGTCGATTTTCTACGCCCCAAATATCACAATAGTCCTTCAAACAGAACAGAATGTCATCAACATCTTCAGCCAGTAGTGAGCCTAACACCAAAAATGCAACGCAAACGATTATCGCTAGGCTAGGCAATTCTTGCACGTGCTTTATTGCATAGGCATGTGAACGAATGATAATCATTAGCGCTACACCAGCAGCAGTGAAGTCGCCGTGGTCTAGTAGGTAGAGTGTTGGCTTAATAGACGTGGGGCTTCGGTTCAAACCCCAGGCCAGGCATCTCCAACTGAACGAAATATAAAAAAATATTTCTTCGGCGATTTGCTCTCAGCAGATTTCTGGCAAAAACTCTGAGAGTAAATAAAATTGCCATGGAAAGTTTCTCAAAAACCTGTCGTTCGAAGTGGACTTTAAACTGTCGGTCCCGCCACTCATGTAAAAAATTAACACACACAACATGAGTGGTGTGAGAAGCTAGACCGTAATCCTGACTGAAGGATTGTAATGGCCAATGTATGTAATATGCCAAAGCGTGAAAATATTTTCAATTGCGACTGCAATTTCTGTGTCGTATGAAGCTGAGTTAGAATTCGAACTTAAGATGTCCTTGAAATAAAGGACCTAACAGTGAATTATTGATCTTGATCTCAGATCATTGTCGAGCTAACAGAAGACAATATTTTGGTTCCCATGCCATGTTAAATGTATTCAAAAATAAAAAACTTTTCTACTGTGGCAGGATTCGAACCTGCAGCATACCTTCAGTGTTACAACGCAATCATTTCAAGACGGTATGTTAGACAGACTGTTAGAAACCATCTGTCCCACGCTCTTGTAATCTCTTTACTTTATTTCCATTTTAATTAAACAAATTTTCCTAGCTTTTCCCGCATGCTGTCGTCTTCTGTCGATTTGGATCTAGGATTTCGCAGGTTTACCAGATGCACCGGAATGAAGTGAGCGTTTGTGAAACTAAAGCCCTGATATTTTAGGGGAAAATAATTCATAACATTGGTCATTGCTGGTCACACATTTTGTGCAAATTTTAGGCAATTTGTGGATCCGTTTGTCTTTAAAAGCAAACCAATATTCGACTTCCTGGTGGAAACTGAAGTGCTGATCCGGCAATTCGTGTCCTATCGACAAAAACAAATAGAAGTCGTAAGGAGTAAAGTCTAACGAATACAATGGGTGCGATAGTAGCTCCCAGCCTAATGCTTTGATTGTATCCTGAAACGATTTTGTGTTGTGTGCACATGCATTGTCATATTACAATATTACCTTGCATGTCTTGTGGCCCATTTTGGTCGTTTTTTTGGTTCAAAATGATTATTTCTTGTTGGTAGCGATCTGTATTAATGGTTTCACCAGATCTTAGGGATTCGTGGTGCACCAAACATTTTTTATTCCTCCAGACACAAAGTATTATATTTCCGCCGAATTGAACTGCTTCGGCAGCCGTATTCCATGATTTTTTTCGTATAGGATTCTGAAAATAAAACCATTTTTCACCACATACATAACTGGTCATTACAACCGTTTAGTCAGGATTACGACCTAGTTTCTCACACCACTTATGTTGTGTGTGTTCATTTTATACATAAGTGGCGGGACCTACAGTTTAAAGTTGACTCCGAACGACAGATTTTTGAGAAACTTTTCATGGCAATTTTTTATATATTCTCACAGTTTTTGCCAGAAATCTGCTGAGAGGAAGTCGCCGAAGGAATACTTTTTTGTATTTCCTTTTGATTTCTGACCTGGGGTTTGAACCCTCTGCTGAGAGGAAGTCGCCGAAGAAATATTTTTTCATATTTCGTTTAGTTGGAGATGCCTGACCTGGCGTTTGAACCGAGGCCTCACGTCTAATAAACTAACACTCTACCTACTATACCACGGCGGCGCCATTTTTTATCGCCAGTAACAATTCGATGCAATGCAGATTTCCTATTATGTTCTTTGAAGCAAAATTTCACAAGTAGTCTTTGGGTTTTTCATCTGTCCAGACTGTCTGTTCCAGACTTTTGGATCTTTCCCATATATTTTAAACGTTAAAAATTCTTTTTCGGGCAGCATTTGAATATTCTTTCATTTGTCTCTGATTCACAAAGCCATCTTCCTTCAAATGTTTTTAATGGTCTTCCGCGATCTTCATTTCTCATATAAAAATCGTTGTCTCTGAAATGACGAAACCATCTTCAGCATGTTGGTTCTGATACAGCATGAAGGAAACTAAGAATTTTCAGATCCAACAGAATATCGAACATACAACTCCGATACCCCAAGATAATGCCGAATGAAAGCAGTCTGTAAAAAATAATAAAACAATTCCATTCGGTTTTATTACAATGTATATTTTTTGGAGTGTAACAAAGAACTTCCAATGAACATGAACTAACAAGAGTAGCCAAGAATCAAATAACAGATCTAATAAAGTGATTTAAAATAAAAATCTAATTATACTTCTTAAATTTCTAGTTGCATTTTTATTCTGTTGTTTTTTTTTTTTCTTTTTTCATTTCCTTCTCGGTAATGTAATACCATAAAACCAACACAATTACATGAGTTAGAATAACACAAAAAGAAAAAAATAAAGTTAAAGAATAGAACATTAGCTAAACAGTGCCAAATGCCAACGAAACGAAAATAGTTAAAGATAAACGCCCAGCTACACCATTTCCATTTGAACAGTTTTAGAGTTGAATATATGTAGGTTTTAAGGCAGTCTAAAACCCATTCTCTACACTACAAGCAATAGTATTTTTTAATATTATTTCATTAATATGGCTGCAGCGGCTGAAATCACAGTACCTCATTCGATCGGAACAATTTTCATGCACTTTTTTGAGTGTATAGGGTCGTATCTCGGCAATGGCAACATGAATAATGGTCTTTAAATGCTCAATTGTATCTGGTTTGTCAGCATAAAATTTTTCTTTATTGGAAAAATAGTTCAATGGTGTCAAATCGCAGCTTCTTGGCGGCCAAATGACATCACCATTTCGGCTAATTAAACGGCCATTAAACGTTTGTCGCAATAGATCGATTGTGGCATAAGATGTGTGGTACGTTGCATCATCCTGTTGAAACCAAACATCGTTCACATCAATAACATGAATTGCAGGCACAAAAAATTCGGTTATCATGGTGCAATAGGTGTCTCCATTGACCGAAATGGTTGCGCCGTCCTAATTTTCAAAGAAATATGGGCCAATGATGCCTCCGCTTCACAAGCTGCACCAAACAGTCACATATAATGGGTGCATTGGCTTCTGTAAGACCACGTGTGGGTTTTCTGAGCCCCAAATACGGCAATTTTTCTTATTAACGTACCCACCAAGATGAAAATGAGCTTCATGCGAAAAGATGATTTTTTTTTGGAAAAATTAACATCATCGCCCAGTTTCTCGTTGGCTTAACAAATCCCAACGTTGCTCAAGCGTAAATTCATTCATTACGTTCTGTGGAGATAATATACTGAATTTTGTGACAGAACGACATAAGCATTGCCAGATTCGAAAAAACCGATGGTTCAAATTTAAACCGATAGATGGCCCACCCGATATCTTTTTCAGCGTATCAATGCATCGCAATATACATACATATATAATTGGCTTCAGATAGAATTACAACCTGGCTTTTCACACCACTTATGTTGTGTGTGTTAATTTTTATGCATGAGTGGCGGGACCTACAGTTGAAAGTCGATTCCGAACGACAGATTTTTGGGAAATCTTTTCATGGCAATTTTCTCAGAATCTTTGCCAGAAATCTAAGAGGAAGTCGCCAAAGAAATTTTTTTCGTATTC
The DNA here is from genome assembly GCA_936449025.2 of Sarcophaga subvicina. Lineage (NCBI taxonomy): Eukaryota > Metazoa > Arthropoda > Insecta > Diptera > Sarcophagidae > Sarcophaga > Sarcophaga subvicina. The sequence continues at coordinate 33,566,313 of OW388081.2, forward strand.
CATTTGTTTGAATGTGTCTGATCTGGGATTTGAACTGTGGCCTCACGTCTACTAAACCAACACACTACCTACAAGAGTAAAGATCGAAACCTAAAGTCTAAAGACTAGGGGGACTAAACCCCGCCTGCATTGATGTATGTCTAAATGAGTGGTAATTGTGGAAATTACTTCGACTAGAAGAAGTGAACTGACATTTGGTACTTGAGCCACAAAATTATGTATGTACTTCAAATCCAATATTTCAATGCATAAAAATGGATTTTCAAGTAAAAAACCTTTTCCATCATATCAATATATTGCAATATTTCAACTGTAAATACAATTCCCCTTTTGGAAATGGTGTTTGCCATAACATAAAACCAACAAACCATCTAAAGATGGGCTCGAACCAAAAAAAAAAAAAAAAAAGTTCGTTAAAATATTTTTGATAATTAAATGAAATGAGCATTTGACTCTGTTCAGTTGATGCCGTAGTTTTATACCGTTTCGTATACCAATTGTCTGATGCTAGATGCTATGTGGTGGAAAGAAGTTGTTGAATTGAGAGCGAGTTTACAACAGTAAATGATAAACTATAACAGTTGCGGATTTGTTATAATCTCTCCCTCAGAGTTAAGCTTTGGCAAAAACTTATTGTGTTGTTTGTTGAAAAAAAAACGATGTGCACTTAAACCTGTTGCACAGTTAAGTTACAGATACAAGAAACACGTCGTATAAACTTAAATTGATGCCACATAATGCACACCGACAAGTGTACTAACAATTGTATATGAGGACTGGATTGGATGACTTTTTAATGGTCTAAAGTTTAACTTCAAAGGTTGGTCTATCATTTCCTTAATTTCTGTTACGGTGACTTTGGGTGGTTGTGCTATTTGTTATAAAATGAAATGAAATGCAACAACAACAATAACAACAACAACAACAACTAAAAAGAAGATTAAACGAAACTTAACTACACCTCACCAGGTTTATAATGGCATAAAAATTGAAAGACAGAAAACGTGAGTTTCGGCAAAAAACCAAATAAACAACAAGTGCATCTCTATGAATTGTGCAAAAAAAGGTACCAAAAGGCAAAAGTACCTGCAGAAAATGAATTGAATAAACTCTGATTTACAATCATCACAATAAAATCAACCAGCAAACGAAAATAAAAACACAAAAGATATGTATTGAGAAGAGAAAAAGAAATTTTAAACACTTTTAAAGAAAACGAACAATAAATAGACAAACAAAAAATCATATTTTATTTGGTTATACAAAAAACTGAATAGAACCACCTTTAAGGTACTGGGGAGCCACACTAAATATTTTATTTTAAAATAAATAAAAAAAAATTTTTTAAGAATTTCTGGATGAATAGACTTAAAAATCTGAAATAAAAGTGAATTTTGAATTTAGTTCATCCTTCACAGCCTATAAAATCCAAAAAAAAAAATTAATTGAAATTAATTTGTGGGAAAGAAATGAATCAAAAGAAATTAAAAACCAATGCTCCTTGAAAGCTGTAGTAATTTCTTATTTTTATTTTTGAAAAAAAAAAACACAACACAATTGTTCAATAAGATTCAGTTTTTCTTTCTTTTGTCAACTATACGAGAGAATAGAAGACAGCGAGAGATAACATAGATTGCAGACATACAGTGGGTGAAACGTATAATTGGACACTAGGTTTGAGATTATTCAAATGATTTCTGGAAAAAACTCTGAGAATAAATAAAATTGCCTTGAAAAGATTCTTAAAAAAATCTGTCGTTCAGAGTCATTTTTAAACTGTAGGTTCCACCACTACTTACAGATAAAATTAACGCACACAACGTTAGTGGCGTGGGAAGCTGGGTCGTAATCCTACCTAAAGGGTTGTAATGACCAATTATGTATGTACATATGTATGTACGTACATGTGAGCTAGTGAAATTATCATCAACATGTCGAAGTTATTATCGTTCAAATGTACGTATGCCAAATGGCCGATTTTCAAAGACTTTGGCTTCTGAATTACGCCGATGGCATGAGTTATGCTGACTTTCAAGACCGCTGTTGGTTGTGGCTTATTTTTATGCACCCACGACTTAAGAAAACCCCCCTAGAAAAATTCCAACGGTGTCAAATTCCACCATCCTTGTTGCCAGTTCATATCTCGTCTAAGCGAGACGATCATTGCTTTAAATTACTCATGCAGAATAGCCAATATAGCATGGGCTATGTGGCACGTACCACAGTCCTATCGCAGATACAAATTGTTGGTGTCCAGATCATCCAATTCAAGCTAAACCAACTTGGTAATCCTGGACTTATGGTGCTCGCCGTTGACAACAGTGGCTTGGCCAACGTCGTTTTGAATGAAATATGAAACGATGACTTCGCCATACAAAATCCACAACAAGCAGTGACCTTTTTGGAATGCATTGGACGTTCTTGGATATCATGTGAGTTGGTATCGTCCCAAAACTGTACAATTTTGCTTATTCACGTATTAACTTATTATTAGAAATGGCCTGAAGACGATTTTTCAGTGAAAATTAGAATCATTTATTGACTGCTTTGAAGTCCATTCAGCGGAATTATATTCTCGCAGGCGGAAAGTATAGCAGTTACTCACTTTGTTAGTTATTACAAGCTATATAGCTTCTCGTACAACGTGCAGTGTGTGCTAATTTTTAAATGAGCGGCATGACGGTTAACTTCTACACCGAATGCCAGATTTTTGAAAAACTTTTCATGGCAATTTTATTTCCTCTCAGATGTTTTGTCTGAAGACTGTCGAAAAAATTTTTTTCATACTTAGTTTTGTTCGGGATTTCTGAGCTGGAATTGGAACTGAGGGCCCTTGTCTAAAAAGCGAACACATTGGAATAATACTACGTAGTACTAGTCGTATTAAATCGCCCTAGTCTAATAGGTAGTGTGTTGGCTTTTTAGACGTAAAACCCGGGTTCGTATCCCAGGTCAGGCATCAAAACGAAATATGAAAAACAATATTTCTGCGGTGTTTTTCTCTCAGCAGATTTCTGGCAAAAACTCTGAGAGTAAAATAAAATTGCCATGAAAAAGTTTCCCACAAATCTGTTATTCGGAGTCGACGTTAAACTGTAGGTTCCGCCACTCACGTATAAAATTAACGCACACAACATGAGTGGTGTGAGAAGCTAGGCCGCAATCCTGACTGAAGTATTGTAATGGTCAATTATGTACGTATGTATGTAATACTAGTCATATGCATATGCATAGACTAAAAGCTTGTTTCTTGGCCTAATGATAGTCAAACCTTAAAATCCGTTGAAGTCCCATTTAAAATATAAAAATTCTAATATTGAGGCCCCCTAATCAATTAAATTTGAATCTCTTTGTTTGAGTAAAAGAAATGAAACAAGAATAAAAAAATAGTTTAAAACCAATTGAACAGGTACATACATACAAATACTGACACAATAAAAAGTCAACCTTACAAAGGTAAAAAGTCTTTGAACAGACATAAAGAGAAAAACGAAAATTTATGGCTTTAAACAAAATAAAGTTAAAAACTGAAAGAAAGAAAGAAAGAAAGAAAGAAAAAACAAAAAAAGCCAAATAAAATTGGACGTTGAAGGCTCATCGCTTAAAATCAATTGCAGTCGAGTAATTACAAAATGAATGCACGAACTAATAAACTTTGTACGACTAAATAACCAGTAAAGCCAAGCAAAAAAAAACTGCAAAAAGGAATACGAAAACACATACAAAATCGATTTGTGGGTTGTTGTAACAAAATAATATGAAACCCAAATGAATTACGGAATTCAATTGCTTAAATTAGAACAACAACAACAACAAGGAAAAATTGAAGAAAAGCACATCGAAAGATAAACAAGAATTAAGAATATTTCGACAAGATGGTTATGAACGATTTAAGAGAATACTACACGGCAATATTGTTTGCAATAAATAAAGTTCTTGTGGTTTTTATGAATTCAACAATTACAAGTGATAAGCAACATCCAGGCAAACGTATTATATCCGGGCTATGGCTGTAACATCTACTTATACGAGTACAACCTACAGGTGATGTATATTACACCACATGCATCAAATGAATTGTAGCACGCTAATAAGCTCATAATCAACCTGCTAGCAAAATACTACGGCAGCAACCAAGATCAATAACAAGCCCAGTCAAGTCATGGCTAAAATACACCAACGAAATAAATGTGATCACAATAACAAATCGTAACAAAATGAATTGCTTTACAATTGAATTGGCATTGTATCATTAAAAAAGCAAAAAAGAAAAGAAAAAATAGAAAAAACCCCACCGAATCGAATTCATTGAATATGACCGACCAATGTTTATAACCGGCCAAGTAAGAGAAGATGAACCGCACCCATTTACCGGCGACGTTTGACTAACCAAAAATGAAAACCAAAAAAAAAACCTAAAAAAACCCAAGTGAGTTTGAAAGCATTTGAAATTCGAAATTTACAGTTACTTTAAATAAATTAATTAAAATTGAACTTAATTAGATCAAAATGACTGAAACGTTGTAAACATTTGTAACTCCTTTTGCCACAAATTGTTCATGGTTTGTGGCAAAAATAAAAACAAAAACAAATACACTTTATAACTTTCGCATTGAGTTGCACTATTCGCCAGCACTGGTTTTCTTCATTTTCATTAATTTCACTTAAAAGGAGTAAAAATAGCGAAAATAATTTATTAAGCAATTGTAAAAGGTTTAAGTTTGTCTATCTGTGTCGGGTTTCCAATTTTTGTTTTCCATTTTTAGAGCAAATAAGGAAAATAAGCTTTAAACTGATAATATTTTTGTATCTTATTTTGAAAATTGCATTTTTAATTAGAAAGTTTTGTTTAAATTAAATTTAATCTTTGCATATCAAATCCATCTTATGTTAATGCAATAATACGGGTAAATTAATTCATAAGAAATTTTGAAAGTCCATGTTTACAAAATAGAGGACATATTTGGCCATTTATAGTAAGGTAGTTCGATTCCAACACGTATGTCCCGGTTCTATCGGGGATAGTAATGCCGTTGCCTGAGAGCAATCATAATACATAATTGGCCATTACAACCCTTCAGTCAGGATTAAGGCCCAGCTTCTCACAACACTCATGTTGTATGCGTTAATTTTTATACTGGAGTGGCGGGACTTAAAGTTTAAAGTCGACTCCGAACGACAGATTTTTGAGAAACTTTTCATTGCAAAATTATTATTACTGTCAGAGTTTTTGCCAAAAACCTGCGGAAGAAATAATTAAATCTCGTTTGATTAGAGATGTCTGAGCTGGGTTTTGAACAGTGGTCTCACGTCTAATAAACTAACAAACAACACTATCAACTAGACTACGGCGACTACTTAATGATGGTATTCAGACCGTCCTATTTAGGTCAAAACAAATTGATAATCATCAGCTTATTATGATCGTCGTAGAAAGAAAATGGAAGAAATGACGCCGCCAGCACAAAACTCACTCCAAACAGTAGCTTTTTCGGGATGCAACGGAAGCTCTTAGGTCTCATGTGGATTGGTATTGTTCCAAATCTAGAAAACCAAATCGCTGAAGATAATTGTTCAATTAAAATTAAGTCTATTCGAAGTCTCGAGAATTGCTCTCTGGGGCTATAAGACGTTACTATTGGTCATGCCTAAAGTCTTCAATTCGTTGTTAATTTTAGTGGATTGTAAACCCGTGCAGTGTCTGCATTTAACAGAGCTTTCGGATACGAAATTAATTCTATACCAAGCTTTTATAATATATCGTCCCTGAACCAAGATTTTTCAAAACATCAGGAGCTAATGTATCAACATACATTGAGAATATAAGAAAGACTGCCTCGTGTAGTCAAGATTTAATTTCTTAACCCTAGCTTGGTGGACACATATCACGCGTAAGAATTAATATATTATGCATATGTATAAGGGAAAAACGATAAGCATTTTATAATAAACTTCAGCAACAAAGTAGAAATTATTGTTTGAAACAATCAAATAACACATACAGTGAGCGTCAAAAGAAACTGTATATTGAAAAAATATATTATTATTATTTTAAATTTGTTTTATTGGCAGTTTTTAAAATTGAAACAAAAAAAAACAAAAAAATTTCCAACTATTGTAAAATTTTTTCGGGCACTTTCCTTAAGTGGTAAATGTTGAGTTTGGCGATTGTTAAATTGTATACTTAGTGTACAGTTTCTGTTGTATATGTATGGTAAATATATGTATATTTTTGAAAACTAAAAGAAAACACGATGAAATTTTTTGAAAAAAATTTATAGGTCATGGGCATAAAACTCAAGTACAAAAAGCTGTATATGTATGTAAACGGTGCCATCTATTGATATTTAACGAAACTAAATACGATACAGAAGTTAAATGAAATACAACTTTTGACATCAAGGTATCAGTACCTGGTAAAAGTACATTACAACCCTTCAGTCAGGATTACGACCTACCTTCTCACACCACTTATATTGCGTGCATTAATTTTATACATGACTGGCGGGACCTCAGTTTAAAGTCGACTACGAATGACAGATTTTTTTTGGGATACTCTTCATGGCAATTTTATTTACTCTCGGAGTTTTTGCCAGAAATCTGTTGAGAGACAGTCGCCGGTAAAATATTATTTTCTTCATATTTCCGTTTTGATATCTGACCTGCGATTTTAACCATGGCCTTACGTCTCACAAAGCCGACACGCTACCTACTAGACTACGGCGACTAACCTAGTATACATAACATAAAGCGCACACATGTGTACTTAGGGTCTCAAGAGGTTGTAGTATCAATTAACTATTTTATGCGATTCCGAAAAAGATTCTCAAACAATTTTTTATTCTTACAAAAACCATTAAAATCTCTACGTTGTATACAATATTTGAAATGTGCGAATATGTTTTTAATTATACAAATAAATTTGAAATTATCCAACAGATAGATACGTTATGAATTAATTAAAGTTTATCTCAACGAATTTAATGCGAAGCAAACTGGGTCAAAGAGTTTAATTTACATAAATATCTCAACATCAACTGGCTATTACCAACTTGGATAATCAATGGCAAATGAATTCTAAATTTGCAATAAAAATAAAATTTTTTTTCCAAATTATCAAACAGCATTCGATCATACGTGCCACTATTGTAATAGAAAAAATTAGAAAAAAAAACAAAAATTAAATTATTTTAAGCGATTAAAAAGCGACAAAATTGTCATGGTAATAATAGTGGCCAAAAACAAGCAACAAGTCTTTATGGCTTAAAGAAAAAAAAAAAAAACATTCAAATATATTTAATTTTATGGCTGGTATCTGTAACTGTGTGGCGAACTTTTTATTAAGTAAAGAATGCAACACGCAATCAATTAACGCATAACGCCCGTTAAATTGCCAACGCCGGACGCAAATCATAACTAATAAGCATGAAAATATGCTGTCAAGCTTAACTGGATCTGTTACTTTGACTGAACATTCACACGAACACCCATTATTAATTGCCTCACAATACAAGTCAGTTAAATTTTAAATAAAACAAACGAGTCAAATAAACAAATATTTACAACCGATCTACTGAAAATATTTTAAAAGAGCATATATGCAATAATGCCTCTACATACATGCATACATCTGTACAAGCATGAATATGTTTAAAAAACCATGATATTGTAATGTAAACATTTCGACTTGGGGTCTTAGAACTGTCAGTCAAAATCATAAAATGGCAATAAAAAGCAACAAAAAATAACGAAACATGTAAATAAAATGGAGATAAACATTTTGGCATAGCGTTGGTTGAAAGTAAAAACGATATAAAGTATCCATATTCGTACATACGTACGTAAATCGAGCTACCCTAGTTTGAATATGTCTGTTGGACACATGTTTTCTTATATTTTTGTTCAAGAAATTTCCTCATTTGATTTGATTTGATTTCAATGCATGAACAAAAAATCTAAGGAAAAATGCTAGGCTGCACAGGAATAAATCGAATGAATTATGAAATGTACAATAATCATACGCCTCGTGTCCCAGTGATTTACTCCACACCGTTCTGCTTATTCTTTCGTTTATCCAGTAAAAATGAATAACAGTTTGCAACTGATAGAGCTACACTGCCCAGCAGCGTAGGCTTACTTACTTAATTGGCCATTAACAATCCGTTTATCGGATTTCAGGTACCTCTGTTACTCGGAAGCCTTCGCCGCTTGGTCACAACAATCGATGGCAGACATTTTTTGATTTGTTCTTTGTAAGGAAGACACTGTCGCCTTATATACTGATTTCTGCTAGTACCTCCATCATATGTATCCGTTTCGTAGGGACATACTATTCTATCCGAACGACATGGCCAAACCAACGCATTCACATAACACACATACATAATTGGTCATTACAGCCGTGCACTCAAAATTACGACCTAGTTTCTCACATCACTTATGCTGTTTGTTAATTTTATACATATATAATATATATATACAATATATAAACCTACAGTTTACTATAACTCCGAACGAGTGATTTTTGAGAAACTTTTAATGGAAATTTTTATTTACTCTCACAATTTTTGCCAGAAATCTGCTGAAAGGTAATCGGCAAAGAAATATTTTTTATATTTCGTTTTGTTGGAGATGTCTGACCTGGGGTTTGAACCGTGGCCTCACGCCTAATTAGCCAAAACACTACCCACTAGACTACGGCGACTTCAGCTACAGAACCAGCGCATATGCTGGATGTTAATACAATTCATTATTGGATCGGATGGTAAAGTGATCGCCAACTCGCACTGGACAGAAGATCTTACGAAGGACTTTTCTCAAGATTGCTGCATTCGTGCTTAATAGCATCCATGCTTCCGCGCCATAAAGAAGCGCTATTCAATTGCTTAAACGATTTCAACGTGAAAAGTATAGTAAACGGTTTAAATCTGGGATTCAAAATGCAGCATGCCTCTATTTGTCGACAACATATGCTTCACTTTGCCCTTATTTACTGCCAAACCCATCTTGACAGACTTCAGTCTAATAGCGCTAAACCCTTGGTACGCCCAATAATGTTAATTCCATCACAGTACTTAAGCAACTGGACAATTTTATGGAAATAGTGCCATTGTGGGGCACTCCCGCCTTCTGCAGAACGCTCTTCATGACGAGATAGCGTAGCCATTAAAAACAAACATCAGTACAGTTTGGCTACTTAAAGGCTACTTAATCAAAGCAATTCCACAAGAAGTACCTCAAAATAATATTTCTTCAACGCATGTACGTCAGTGATACGCTGGTAAAAAGTAACGGATACGTTAACGGATTTAAAAAATCAGCCCTAAAGTAAAAGAATCTTACTTTAAAATCGATGATCCTGTCTGGTAGCTTATTAGAGTTAAGGCCACGCTTCAAACCCCAGGTCAGATATCAAAACGAAAATATGAAAAATATTTCTTCGGCGACTTCCTCTCAGCAGATTTCTGGCAAAAACTCTGAGAGTAAATAAAATTGTCATGAAGAGTTTCTCAAAAAAATCTGTCGGTCGGAGGCGACTTTAAACTGTAGGTCCCGACACTCATGTTTAAAAATTAAGGCACACAACATAAGTGGTGTGAGAAACCAGGTCCATAATCCTGACTGAAGGGTTGTAATGACCAATTATGTATGTATGTATCCTTCATGCAAGTATTCATTATTTTCATTAATTACAGGGTATTCCAACAGGGACTTTCAAATTTTTCAAATGATAACGACCATCTTGTCGAAGCTACATCTGTCAAATTTCTTGTAATTTATTCAGTCTCTGTTGCCAAATATATCTTTGGCAAAAAGTGATGATGGCGAGCAGTGTAGGTCGATGATCACCTATTTCTTTTGGCCTGAATTGAATATTTTGGACACTAGCGTCATATGGTTGGCGTTACGCGCCACACAGCCTATGCCACATTGGATTTTCTGGACGAGTCATGTAACTATATGGTCTTATTATATGGAGGTGATGTAAATTAACCACAGAGAGCATGTGCTTTGATCCTGTTAGAACTCCTTTTTTGCAGAATTTTCTTAAGTCGCAGGTGCATGCGAATAAGCTGAGGCCAACATAGCCAATACCAGCGTAGAAAATTGGACACTTCTTATGAAACTGGTCAAAAACTTGTACATATGATTTTGTGATAAGTACGCTCAATGTTTCACTTTGCAAATATAAAAATTAATGTGTTTGCAGCCAACGACATTTATTTAAATTTTCTTAAATTTTGGTGCAACTTACAAGCTGTACACCAACAGTCAAAACCAACAAAAACAATGAAACTCAAATACAAAATGACAAAAATCTACGAGAGAAAAAAAGAACTGAAAAATAGCCACTTAAACGTAACAGATCTGACACTTGATATTCAGTATAGAATGGAGTTATGTGGGACGCTTACGAGTTACTCCCTTATGCAGACATGTGCAATCATTTGCTTGTGATAATAGATTTTATAAAATATTTCAGTAAACCTAAACCAACCATAACACGAAGAGTATTTACTGAGAAAAATATTGCTGCAATGTCGACCAGTGTCATCAATGTCTACAATTGGGCTTCTGCATGATATTCAATTATCTTGAACATTTTTTTAAAGGACCTTGGTTTGAAACCATACAAAATATAGTACAGCTGCTGCTGAAACTGAAGCGAGGTAGCATAACGTCGCATCATTTGTTTGGTAGAGTGGTCGTAGAATACTTACTTAATTGGCCATTAACAACCCGATTAACGGATTTCGGCCTGTCGCAACACATCCTTCCAGGCGTCTCTGCTTCTTGCGCGAAAGAGGGGTTCTTTCTGGTTTTCTGTGTTCTGGTTTTCATTGGATAAACCCAAATTTAACGTCCAGGGAATTGGGTTCCGCAGCACGCATTAGTTAACATCTAGCGGGTGCTAGAATGCCATCCAGGAGGGGCCTCGAGGAGGCTGCGTGTCAACTTGAATACAGCAAAACAAGGATCGTTCTGGTGGTCGCCACAATGACTACAGTCAGAAACTTTACCTTGTTTGCATGCATCCCATCCGTCCCAGGTCGTAGAATAGTTGAATGTAAAATCATATATCCATCGATGAATTATCTTCGAAGATTATAATCAATCAATGCAATCTCACGTATGATTTTTTCTTTTTTGAATTGTCCATTGTCCCAGCCTTCGAAAGTGTCGTTACATACATGAGGGTTATCGTTGAATGTCGCGACACCTGCAATCGGCATTCTTGAGCAAACTTAGATGTGGTGCACACATTCTCTGGAGATCTAATCGCCGCTTTTATGTAAATATGTCGTCCTCGAACAAAACCGAATATGAAAAAAATATTTCTTCAACGAAACAAAAACTCTGAGAGTAAATAAAACTGCCATGAAAAAGTTTCTCAAAAGTCTGTCGTTCGAAGTCGCCTTTAAAGAGTAGGTCCCGCGACTCATGATTAAGGTTAACACACACAACATGCGTGGTGTGATAAGCTAGGTTCTAATCCTGGCTAAAGGATTGTAATATCCAAAATGACAGTCAACATCATTTTTGTAATGCTTTGTAAGGAACTTCTGATGGAATGCTAAAGGAAACTCTGTAGGATTTAAAGTGCTGCACATACTAATGAACACCAAAGATTTGGAGAGTATGGTTGGCTAGACTAACATGGAATTCATTATTTCGTGACGTGAGGAATTTGGAATTTGTTTGGTTAACAACGCCCTCCTTAACTGTCCCCTGATATTGGAAAATGATTCAAAACGAAAATTAGTCACAAAAAATAAAGGAGTAATTTGCATACCCTTTAAAAAAAAAAGACTATTTTGTGTTGGAACAAGAGTAGGAGTTTTCAACTTGGATAGGACATTACATAACAGTACAACTTGACAGTCAGGCATCCATTCCGGCACTCGGCTCTCAAATCGAAGGTAGTAACGACTGTCTGGGGACGCTAAATCTGTTACGTAGACAAAATGAGGTTATCCTCTGCAGGGTCCCAGGACATGTGGGAATCCTCAACCATGTAAAAGGCACGAGCTTGCAAGGAAGGGAGCTTATACGCTCTTCATTTAACCAGAATCCTTAGGTGACGTGAAAACGAATATTGTGAAAAAGGTGCTCAACGAAAGGTAGAATTAAGAGAGGCAAAAACTTTGTTCAAACCAAATGGATTTCATGCAGCCAAAATTCTTGTTGGGAAATTACAATATCAGGAAATTTGAGTCAATAAATCAGATATCCTGGATAAATTGATGATACAGAATACAACTACTCAGGAAGGCTTTGGTGACGATGAGAATGAAGACGTATGGCGTCAATGGTGGAGTCAATGGTGGTTTGAATAGCAGCTTAAATTACATCTCAAGAGTTGTATAAACCAATAACTAATCCAGAGAAGTAAAACAGTACGAACGAGAGAGTCTGTTAACTGGAGCACTTCCTGAAAGAGCGTTATTGCCAAATTGATTTTGAAAAAGAGAGATTAGTTTGCAAGCTGTGTTTCTAGTTTCACCGTTTCATTGAAACCAAACGTTATTAATTGTCAAACAAGACAGAAATTTATTCTCATTTCATTTATTATGTACAACAGGACCATAAGATTGGCTACCTCTGACCCATACGTAACCACACAATTTAATGTACCGCAAGAGTAACGCATTACAATAAAACATTTATTTTTCTTTTTTTTTAATTTTTGTGTTGACGCATTGGATATTTGGCATGTCAAAATATGATTATGACTGGAGCACATACAAAAACCAAAACTAAATAATATTCCTGTTGATTACAAACCTTACATGTCATGCTATACAGCAAACAATTACAGGGCACTATCAATTGTGTTACATATGCAGTCGACATACTACATATTTCAGCAATACCTTAAAAACTATCATCAAAAATTAATTATGTATTGTAGCTCAACAAGAAGTCGTGGCTTTGGCTAAGAGTTCATTCAATCAATTGATTTTTATCAATTTTATTTGAAACAAAATGTCATTTTTATATTCGTCATGCGTTTAATGATTCGTGTGTGTGTTTCTGTTGTCCAACACTGTAGCTGACAATTTGCATTTGATGAATTTCAATAAAATTGATTTATTACTTAACAATTCCACAAATTCTTACATACATATTACAAATACAAACAGACAAACATAGTTATGTAGATTCATATGTTTGTTTGTTTTTCCATGAGAGAATAAGTATCAGCACAAGATCGTTAGATACACATGTCTAACGCATACTATACCTGTAAAGTTATACATGGAAATGTGTTGTATTTGTATGTTAAATGTCTACAGGTAATGGTTTACAAATTGTGGACAATTGAAGCACCTTTCTGTGACAAGCCTAAGAAAGTTGGCACACTCATATAACCGCATTAGACTTTCGAACAGATTTTCATTTGAACTTATCAGGACCAACGATTTCTTAGTCAATAAAGGATCCTCCTCAATATGTTAAAAGAAAAGGAGGCAAAAATTCCTGGCTATAATGAACACTATGGTTTTGACCTCTCAAAAATTAAGACATTTTTATCCTTTTTCAACGACAGATGGCTACCCAATCAACCAAACGCTTGTTACAGTAAAGAATAGAGCCCATAATTTAACCCATAAGTGGTGGAACCTACATTTTAAAGTCTAAACTTATTTATACTCTCAGAGATTTTCTCAAAAAATGCCGAGAGCAAGTTCTCAAAACAAATATCTTATCATATTTCGTTTTGTTTGAGATGTCTGAACAGTCAACAACCTATGATATGACAGTAAAACATCAATTAGATGTCTAAGCATTCTGTAGACCACATCTGAGGTAAGCCAAAGGCTGCAACAATGAAAAATTCTATTGAATTCATACGTACTATTTACAGATTTCAAATCACACGAACTACACGATTTTTAAAGGACATTTGCAATTATTACCTCAACCGTAGAAAGCTTATGAGATCTCAACCGATATGGACATACATACATGGCATATATGTACAGTGAGCGCCATAAGTGAGTCAACACTTTTGTTCTTAAGTATAAAAAATGTCCTTTATCATGAATTGTTGTTTTTGTTTTAACATTTTATAAGTAGTAAATAAACGTTTTTATTTTTGGAAATTTATTCGACTATTCTCTTTTACTTTTCTCACTATCCTAAGAAAATTAATTATTTCAGTGGTGTTTACTCATTTTTGGCGCTCAGGGTATAACGCCATAGTGTCTCTTTGTAGGTGATTTCGATAGAATCCACACATTTATAAAACTATCACAATGCTGACGGATGCCAACTAGGAATTGAACGAGACCTTACATATATATTAAACTTTTAGAGTAGGTTAACCGTTTAACCTGGCTTAAGCTTGTCAGGCTTTTCAAAATTCTTATTATTATTAATTCCTTTCACTCTGCCCTACCATTCCAACTGTGCTTGACAAATGCCAATATTTTAGTGGCTCCTGTGAGTAGCAACTTCCTTTTCACTTGTGTTCTTAACGTTTGGACAGAACTTTTTAATCTTTGACTTCCCTATAGGTTTCATTCTATAATCAGTTTCCTATGTACATATGCTTTTACCATCTGTGGCTAATTAATATACATTTTCTTCCCATACTTTCCTTTATAAGGAAGGAAAGATTGAATCTATTTTTTATGCTCAGAAAAAACCAGATATTTCGCTCACATCACATTGCTCTGAGGACCTGAATATAAGAAAATTTTAGTCTAATTGATCATAATCATAAAATAAAATAAATTGTCACCGTATTTTGATATTTCTTAACTAAAACCGAGGACACCCCACGACCTCATTCAATATGTAATACTGGAGAATACCTGAAAGTCAGCTATATTTTTAATTCACCAGTGTTGTGCCTTCATCAAAATATTTTTTAAATTTTTTTAATAGTCCACAAAGTGTAATACGATCTTATACTCACAGATCAGCGCGCTACTCACTAGACTACCTTGGCATTGCGAATAATATGAAATAAGCAAGTTCGTTACCTTGACAACATTATCGTTGGTGTACAGAACATTTAATTTAGGTCAAAAAAAGTAAGTAATTGTTTATCTACAGTGGTCCCCATTGATAAACATTGCTTAGCCAACAACGTTCTCAAATAAATATAAAATATGGATCCAAAATTCAAACCAAACAGTTTCTTCTTTGGCACGTATTGAACGCTCTTGCATCTCATGTGGATTGGTGTCGTCCCAAATTCGACAATTTTGGAAGTTCACATACCCATTCATTTAGAAATGAAGATGTTTGTTCAATGAAAGTTAGGGTCAACTGCCCCAAGATATATTCAGCTAACGCATGTCGTTGTCTATGTTCGTCCATGGTGATTTGGATGCATAACAACTAAGTGTACAGAAGTAGTTTCAACATAATGGCCGTTTTAAACTGTCTAAGTTCGAAAAATCTCTAACAGGGACCCTAAATTCTGTATACGACTATGGGTGCTAGAGTATAGGTAAAGTTACCATAGTCTAGTAGGTAAAGTGTTGGCTTGTTAGACGTGTGAGGCCACAGTTCAAAACCCTGATCAGATGTGAAAAAATATTTCTTCGGTGCCTATCATCAGCAGACTTCTGGCAAAAAGTCCGAGAGTGAATAAAATTGCCATGAAAAGTTGCTCAAAAATCTGGCGTTGTGAGTCAATATTACTGTCCCGCCACTCATGTATAAGATTAACATACATAGCATATGTGGTATGAGAAGCTAGGTTGTCATACTGACTGAAAGGTTGTAATGACCAATTCGGTATGTATGTATGGGTGCTAGAGTATATCACCATGGGATCTCTAAGTCTATAAAATTTTGTTCACTATACTGTAGGTATGAATGAAGAAATTACTTGGCATATAATTAAGCTCATCGTCTCCCCAATAGCATTAAAGCCAGGGCTTTACTGGACTTTGAAGGATTGTGCAAGTTTATATTGCCATAGTTTTCTTGGGCGACCTTCAATTATTGATGTATGAAGCCAGACAATGTTTTAAACTCCAACTGGCTTTGTAGGGTTCCAGATTATTGGCGCGCGTATGATGGTAAGGGAATTATGTTCAATGATGACTTTTGATAGAAAAAAGGGAAGAAAAATGTGTTGTATCTTTCAAACACTTTTAAAAATCTCTCGACTTAAGCATTGTTTTGGAGAATCTTCTCATCTGTTAATTGGTTCTGTAGGAGTCATGGAGTGCAGAATTTTTAAATTTTCAGTTTGGTCCCAATTAATTTGTCCGCAGCCTGTCTTTAGCGTTAAACGTACGTGTCCATTGGTGTTGGTGTATTGATGAAGTACAATTCAAAATCGGGTGCGTATTGGACAATTGTTTTGTTGGTGTTGTAATCTTACCTTGTTACCTTGTTCTTATTGTTGTTGGCATTGTTGCATTTTTCAAACACAAATCTACAACGTTTTATTGTCATGTTCAACGTAATTTTATTACAATATTTTCATTCAATTCATTTTATGAGTATGAAACGATTTTTGTTGTTTTAATTCTATGTAAGCATAGGAGTATTTGTAAAAATGTATTTAAAATTTAAATTTACATATAAAATTGTATGTATGCATGACAAAGGTTTGTATGTTGGTTTTTTTTTCGTAATCCACTTGAGAGAATTTCTTAATTAATCTATGTGGAGTAGTTTTTTTTTACAACTCGTGTGTAATGCCGTTTGTCAATTGCTAGTGGCATTTGTTACAGTTTTTGTTTCATTTTTGACTTGGAAAACATTTTTTGATTTGTTTTCGTATCAAATCGCATTCGATTTGATATTTTTTTATCTGTTTTAGATTTTTGTTCTGTTTTTGTTTCTGTTTATTTGTCTTTCTCTCAGTTTTAGCTCAAATAGTATGTGGGTCAACATTGTTGTTTGTCAATCATGTCTCGTTCTTGAATGCTGGACATGACTTTGTGTTTTTTATTTCACAGTTTTTTTTACAGTTTTTTTTTCTGTTTTACAGTTTTATTTTTGTCAATTTCCATTTCATGTTTTTCGGGGGTAATTAATTAATTCTTAGAAAGAAAAAAAAACCGGAGACACATTTTAAGGTACGTTTGTTATTATTTTTTAAGGCTTTTTATTATTCAAAAATTGTTTTTGAATCAAAAATTTTTTAATTTTTTATGAATAAATTAATATTGAATACCAACAGTAATAAATTGGAGGGCGTAGTACAAAAATTCTTTCAGAAATACTTGTAAGAACTTGAAATTGTTAAGACTTTTATGGCTATAAAGTAATAAATAATTACAGGACATCAGAAGCTGTATAAAAAGTAGATTTGGGAAGCTATTTGCAGACATAGTTCCGACTTTTACCATCAATTGTGTTCAGTACTGTTGAATGCGTTTAGTAAAGTGAAAATATCACGGAATCAGCTACGTATTAAACCTGTATCTAGGAATCCTAGCTCAACAGTCTTAGTACTTTGTTGCGGCCGTTTGTTCTACCCGGGAATCATAGGAATCATATCGACGCCTCCATTCTATAATGTTCTAAGTGTACTTAGAACGTTTTTAATGTTCTTGCATTTTTTAAATTCTACGCTCTCTAACTCAAATACTGTCAAAATTTGGTTAAGACGCGCCGATCCATTCCGAAGTTATAAGGAAAAATCTACACCTAATACACATATAGTCGTATATCGCGTGAAAACTTTGAGAGCTCATAACTCAAAACACACTTTTTCGACTTAGAATGTTATAGAACGGCGCCGATATGTCGGGTATTTCATTAAGTGCATCCTATTAAGATAATGGAAGTCGCCATAGTCTAGTAGGTAGTACGTTGGCTTATTAGACGTAAGGCCTCGGTGCAAATCTCAGGTCAGACATCAAAACGAAATTTAAAAAAATATTTTTTCGGCGACTTCCTCTCAGCAGATTTCTGGCAAAAACTCTGAGAGTAAATAAAATTGCCATGAATAGTTTCTCGATATATATATAACGGTCAGACCAATTGAAAGCTTGGGGCCATTGTATAGGCAGGCAGGACGAACTTGAAGACAGTTCAGTTAAAGTCGGAGATGATACAGAGACTAGAATACTTTAATATAATGGAGAAACAAATGAAAAACCGGCCGAACATAAGGTTCGTAACGAGCACGGTGAAGTAAACCCACTCCCTATACCCTGCAACCACACTCCCCCCGCGAGACATCCGTAAGGTAGGTTAGGTTAGCTTTAAAGGTAGGCTGGTTATCTTTAAAGCTTCCCCACATTAAATTAAATTAAGCCTTCGTACCTTCAGCCTTCGGAGTTCCTGCATAACCGCAGCCATTCTCTGGCTGTATATAGGACAGAATAGAATTTCAAAATTCAACATCTCTCCCATAAGGGGTTCCGGAGCAGCATATTAGAATATGGTCCGCAACTTCGTCCTCATTTTTACAGTTTGGACATATGAGGGATGTATCATGTCCAAATCTGTGCAGATATTTCCTGAAGTATCCATGACCAGTTAGGGACTGGGTCACGTAGAAAATCAGCTCGCAATGTTGGTTCCCCGTACAAGAGGTTATATTAGGGACAAGCCGAAATGACCATCTTCCCTTTAAACTGCAATTTGTGCATGGAAGTTATTCGTTCCTTCACTTTTATTGCTATTGTTTATCCTGGGTACTCGAAGCCCGCCTAATCTCGTCCGCCAATGTGTTTATAGGTATTGTTTTCGCCAATACCAGTACCTCTTCATGAAACACTGCCCTGAAGAAACTAATAGCGCATAGGCGATACACCGAGAACAGTTTCCTCCTCGTCGTCCCCATAGAGAGTGCTTCTGACAATATAGAAACATATAACGTTATCTGCATTATAATATACGATATTTTCCTCCTCGTAAATGGTTTTGGTCGTCCAATTTTTGGCATCGTCCTTGTCAGTGCTGCCTGGATTGCAGATGCCTTTTCGCCGATAAAAGGAGTACAGATGTAGAGGAATTGCAATACTATCAGCCTGTCATCTAAAGTCCCTAAATTAAGATACTACGAGGTTGACATAAGTTAATTATGGGACTGCCCAGGTAAACTCAACCGATTGACTTTCAGCATAAAGAGAGACGCTTTTACTGGATCCCAGATCATGTCGTAATTCAAGGCAGTGTGCGGATAGATGAACTTACCGAGCATGTCCCTTTAAAGAGAGATGAGTTGGGAGAGATAAAGATAGACGGAAGGTTTTCAATCTAGAAGGTATTTTAGACATTATTTTTCTGATAATATGTAACCTAGGAGAAAGATTTGAGTCTTCCACGAAGATATCCAGTAATAGCTTAAGTAGTTTTACAAAGAAAAATATTCTTGATGCGAATTAACTTTGAACTGTAGAGGTAATATATAGTCAGGGTTAACCGACTATAACTTATTTGTTAATATTTGGTTTTGCAAACATTTTAGCGAAATCGAAATTGGTGAAATCCATTTGTGTAGCATGAAGAAGTATTAAAAAAAAATTAAAAGAAAAAACACCAAATTTCAATGCGTCTTATTATTTATTTTTTGATCGCCTTGAATGTTAACCAAAATTGATTGCCGGTTGTAAGACATATAATTTACAGCAATAAAAATTGCAACACTTTTCGTCTCATGCTCATCATTTTAATTCACATTTACAGTACCAACCAAGTACACATTTGATGATGAATTATAATTCACTCAGCGCCAAAGACAAAATCTTCACTTTTTTGATTGAAAACCAGGGCTATCGATATACATGAACGCACATCACATAATCCGTCAAGACAAACAAGTTTACGAAAAACAACCAACAGAATAAACGAACAAACGAACGAATTGATTGATCTCTTCTGTAAAGGACGAAATGGACAGTTGAATATATATGTATGTGTGTGTGTTGCTTGTTAAAATAAACTCAATAATTTGGCCTTTTTGTAAGGAAATATTTGTTATTGATTTTAAAAAAATTTCTGAAAAAAAAGAAAAATAAACGATTTCTTTACGATATGTTTTGTATTTATTTCGCTCATGAATGGTACTTTATGTGGTTAAAGAAAAAAAAAAACTACAAAGTTAAGCCGGTGCCTGATTATGGGTTATAACTTTAGTATCGCCATCAATAAAAACAAATTCGGGCATATTTCATGGCATTAAAAATGTATTAAAAATAATTACTTTCTCCGATTACGTATCCGATTACCTGCACTGCTATTGTGATACAACTTGTATGCAATTTAGATATGATCAACGAATATGTATTGATTGTGGTAACAGATCCTATAAAGACATTAAAAATAATTGAATCACAACAGAATGCACTTTTAATTTTGTTGTTCTTGTTTAAGTTCTTTCTTTCAAAAATTTGCTTTGTTAGTGGCGACATTTGGCATAAAGACGTCATGTACCATCACTTAAATACGAATCTTTAAAATTTTATAATCACGTAATAGTTTAACCTCGCAAACCTTTAAAAATATAAAGTAACCCCATCGCCTATAAATTCCCAACTTTAATTATTTGGCATTAGCCCCAGAATCAATAACCAGGATTTAAGTGCTTCTGAGTTTAACTGAGCAAACAAAAATTGTTTGTAGAGGTCATTCCAATAGGCGCTTCCTATACATACATACATACATAATTGATCATTACCACCCTTCAGGCAGGATTACGACCTAGTTTCCCTCACCACTTATGTTGTGTGTATTAATTGTATACACGAGTGGCGGGACTTACAGCTTAAAGTCGACTCCGAACGACAGATTTTTGAAACAGATTTTTCAGGAACTTTTCAAGGCAATCTTTATTTACTCTCAGAGTTATTGTCAGAAATCTGCAGAGAGGAAGTCGCCGAAGACATATTTTTTAATAAGTTTCATTTTGATGTCTGGCCTGGGGTTTGAACCCTGGCTTTTCGTCTAATAAGCCAACACACTACCTACTAGACTACGACTACCCCTGTAAACCTTCAAAAATAGAAAATAACCGCTGCATCGCCTCTAAATTTCTAACTTCAATTATTTAGCAGAATCTGAATTCAGGATTAATACCAACTTAAGCAAAAAAAAAAAATATGCTTGTAGAGGGTATTCTATTAAATGCTTCATATGTTTCAATAAAAAAGTGTGTGTGAGATAGTCTAGTAGGTAGTGTGTTGGCTTATTAGACGTGAGGCCTTGGTTCAAATTCCAGGTCAGGCATCTCCAACAAAACGAAATAGAAAACATATTTATTCAGCGACTTGCTCTCAGCAGATTTAAAGCAAAAACTCTGAGAGTAAATAAAATTGCCATGAAAAGTTTCTAAAAAAAATTTGTCATTCGGAGTCGATTTTAAACTGTAGGTCCCGCCACTCATGTATAAAATTAACACACGCAACATAAGTGGTTTTTTTTTAACGAGGTGAAAAAAATCATCGAAAGACACTGTTGCTACTGCAACAGTAGTGTGAGACTTTATCCCACTAAAAAAACACCTCTGCGATTCGAACCTATTTGTCCTATGGTACGACCGCTAAGTATTTCATCACAGGACGAGTTTTAGCCTATTGACTACTACTATTGATTTCCATCCTATTTAATCCTACGAATTTTCTCCACCCTTCTCAATTCCTGCATCACGTTTCCAAACCTCAACCGACCGCAGCATATGCGGAACTATATTGTCTGGTGTCACTCTTTCATTTATCATCGTCTCTAATAACTCGCGTTCCAATCTAAATCTATCGCAATAAAAGAAAATATGCTCAGCATTTTCAATTCCATTACTGCAGAATGAGCAAGATACCTCATTGTCGTGGCCATATTTACAGAGATAGTCCCTGAAGCAGCCATGCCCTGTCAAAAACTGTGTCATGTAAAAGTCAACACGACCGTGTCTCCTTTCTACCCAACTTTGTACATTTCTTATAAGTCTATGTGTCCATCGCCCTTTCGTCGCAGTATCCCATTGAATCTGCCATTCGTCTAAACTCTTTTGTCTTTCCTCCCTTCGTTCCTCCGTAGTTAAATTTCTACCAACAATACTAACTCTATCGTATATCCTTTTCAGTTCCATAGCCATAACATCAGGGGGACTTGTACCAGATATGACACCAATAGCCTCATATGAAACTGTGCGGAAACCACTAACAGCCCTAAGGGCGCTTAGACGAAATAAAGATAAATAGAGATCTGACCTCGGGTTTGAACCGTGGCCTTATGTCTAATAAGCCAACACACTAGAATGCCGCAGGCCCAATTTCCGACTCAAACTTAGCAGAGTTGTGGTCTCCGGATTGCTAAGTTCTTTACAGCGACGCAAAATCGAATAAATAATGAACACTAGGAATGTTTTTCGTCAAATCTTTCATTTCGTGGGCGTACATATGAAAATTAATCCACCACATTGCAAATAGTCCTCTCGGAACAGAATACCCATTCTGATAAAACAATTTTATTTTATTTGCACATGCTGCAGTAGATTTTTGGCGAAAACTCTGAGAGTAAATAAAAATTGTCACGAAAAAGTTTCTCAAAAATCTGTCGGAGACGACTTTAAAGTGGAGGACCCGCAACTCATGTATAAAATCAACATACAACATATGTATTGTGAGAAGCTAGGTTTCAATTCTGACTGATGTTTTGCTATAGTCGTGCCTTATACAGATCATAAATGCTTGTTAATACTGTATACCAACCTTTTTAATTATTCGGAGGCTTTCATATAGAATTATATCTTGTAGAAGAAATCGAGGAATGCTATTAGTCCGACAGCTACAAAGAGTTTGTCTTGAGGTTAGTGTAGGACTGTCCAGGTAAACTTAATTGGTTGGGCAGGATAAATAGGATCGCCTTTACTGGATCCCAAATCATGTCATAACTCAAGGCAGTGTGCGGATAGATGAACTTAACGGGCAAGTCTGTGAAAAAATAGAGCTTTTAGACAATCGTTTGCTAGATAATACGTAATGTAGTGGGAAGAGATTTAAGTCTTCCAAATATTTGGTTATAGTACATACATACGTACATATATAAATAAAAACTTGTGTGACCAAAGTTAAATTTTTTGTATTTTTCTGAGCTTCATCCTTTAAACAGGGCGTATATATTTGTATTTATTTTTTTTCCACGGTTTCACTCTTTCATAACACGTTTTGTGTTTAAATCGTTTATTTTTTTTTTTTTTTGATATCAAGGAAGAGCAGTATGATATTAGCCTAAATGTAAGCGTTATCTTTTGACAGTTCAGCTGTCATCTTAGCTGTGAAGTCTGTCATAAATGCTGCATGTTTCTGTTCAATCACGATTTTTGGCAAAAGGCCTTTAAAAAATTTTAAAACGCACAACAAGGTTAACTTCCTACAAAAAAAAAATAAGCTTTTGATTAAATTTATGCGTATACTCGTATACCTACCTTTTTTTGTTTTTGTTTTATGAGCTTAAAATTGTATTGTGATGTCTTGCACTCATTTAGTATCCAAGGCATGAGTTTTATTTTATACATTAAAGTTGTATTTTCCTTAAATCAATCGTTTATAAACTGTTACTCCAAATCATTTTTAAATTTTTGTTCTTTTACTTCCGAGCATCATATTGTTCTAATATTGTATGATGATGTAATACAACACTTATAAGAGGAAATTAATTTCAAAGTGCCCATGTATTTCCATGTATTAATTTACATGCCAATCGTCTGAGTTACTCACAGTTTCATTGGCTGGAAAGAAAAGTTCAGTATGCATTCAGAGATCAGCAATGAATCGTTTTTTCGGTACTCATAAGGACTCATGAAATTTTGAATATAAGCGAGTCAACAATATTGAAATTCAATTACTCTGATTCATTTGTGCTCACTACAACGTGTATTTATAAGTATCAGTACAATGAGTATGAGTACAACGTTGACATCAAAC
This sequence comes from Sarcophaga subvicina, assembly GCA_936449025.2. Taxonomy (NCBI): domain Eukaryota; kingdom Metazoa; phylum Arthropoda; class Insecta; order Diptera; family Sarcophagidae; genus Sarcophaga; species Sarcophaga subvicina. Next base: position 33,590,162 of record OW388081.2, read on the forward strand.
TCATACCATTCGAAATATGTTGGATTCATATGCCTACTCATGCAGATTCATAACTTTAGAAAAATACTTATAATACTCATAAATGATTCGAGTGAGACTTAGTTATTGTTGCAATTACAAAACAAGAAAAGAGAAAAAGCCAAAGACAGCAAACAAAGCAAATACACAACCTTCTAGCAAGTATTGTAGTGTTCATACGCGAATCATACTTATTTTGAGATTCGTGTAAATGTTGAGTCATGAAGAGTCGAAATAGACAACATCATACGTGTGGTTAAGTATGAGTGTGATGAGTACTTCAAACTTTGAATATGAGTAGTATGAGTATAATATTAAAATAAGTATCAGAAATTATGAGTACGATTCGATTCTACTCATCTTTTTGAATACTTTTTGCTGATATCTGGTACGTATCATTTGATAATCAAGTTTATTAAAGTGACAGCACAAGGACAAAAAGTGAATTGCGTGTACAATAGCTTAGTGCTTTCCATGACAAAACAATCACTATCGCTGTAGAAAATATCAGTTAAGGAGAGAAGGTAAATAAACTTTCAAGTACAACACCTTGTGTTAGATTCAATTGGAATTTGTTCACAAAAAGTTAGACAGTCTGTGGTGTTACATTCCACCCATCTCATGCGTATAATAATGTAGATTTCACAATCGTGATAAATAATTTAATGGAATATTAGTCCTGACACGTACAACCAACTCCGCCTTGTGCCCAGTCTATCGAATTCTTTAGGATGCTGGAAATACCTGTATTGGATTCCCCACTTTTATCGAATATTTCTTCCGCATAGCAAATTGAGTTAACTTCGGCAATCGTTTGTACCTATTTAAACAACATTTGTGCTCTTATTCCTACTTTTTTGTGTTATCAACATGATATGCATCAACCTTTGAATATCCTGTACTTGTTAGGTAATATCAGTTCTATTAGGCATAATCTTGATCAACGCCTGAGATATTCTGATTCTCTCGTTTAGCAGTTTCAGTGAAGAATATGAAAAAATATTTCTTCAGCAACTTCTTCTCAGCGGACTTCAAGCAAAGACTCTGAGAATAAAATAAAATTTCCATGCAAAGCTTCTCAAAAATCTATCATTTGAAATGGACTTTAAACAGTAGGTCCTGCCACTTATGTATAAAAATTAACACACACAACATAAGTGATGTCAGAAGCTAGGTCATAATCCTCACTAAAGTGTTGTAGTTGTTGACCAATTATATATGTATGTATGTAGATTTTCGTATTCTTCTACAGTACTAAATCTAAATTGGAGTTGAACAAGATAGAGACACTAGCTTGTGTTAGTATAACATGGGCATTGAAAACCTACCCTATACATATATGGGCTGGAAGCTTTGTTGTGTTCAAGGCCACTGCACAAAGTAGTGAAGACCAAAGTATCAGTTAGGCTGATGGGCGACAAGTCTAATATGAAATTCATTCGTGGATGCCGGAATCTAAAGAACCGAATAGCTGACAGCTCCCTCCTCAACTGCTTTCTGGACAGAGCCTGTAGGCTCTATGATTTTGAAAAGATTTTGGTACAAAAATAAATGGAGTAATCTGAGAGCCGCATGTTCTAATAAAAGAGGGACATGTAAAGAACGTATCTAGAGAGCTTTTGGTTCCAGAACGGTATACTCTGAATTCATGGGGAAACCAACAGGTATCTTCCAAGTGAATGTTTATCAAAAGATATGCCAAATTAAACTTAAATAGAAGGAACAAAAGACAGGACAGTACAATACTATCTGGCAGTCAGGCCACCATTGCAGCACTGGGCGCTTATGCGGTTAAATCCAATGTAATATGGGATTGTCTGGGGAAGCTGAATCAGCTGCTAGCTTTCAGGTCATGGAGGAAATTCTCGATAATCATCAAGCAGAGAAACTTGCTCTATTGATTATGCCAGAAATCTTCTGTGGAGTGAGGAATGATTTCTGTGAAGATATGCTCAATGTAAGGGAAGATAAAGAGAAGTCAAGACATTTCTTAAACCAAACTGGGGATGATGCAATCAACAATTTTGTTGGGTAATTAAAATAGATAGAGATCTGAGTCATGCATCAAAGTATCAAGAAATAACCTGATCAATGTAGGCATTGGAAAGCGGGTAGAATCGAGCATAACTTCCTTCGAGTACTCCCTTGGAACCTGTTAGTTATTAATGCATCCCAGAAGGAATCGCCTGGCTACATACCAACTGGTGGAAACGTAATTTTTATTGTTTACATTGAACAGCTTCCTGAGATTTGTCGGAACAATATGCTTGAAGGAGCAATTATACGGATATCCTGTAAAGTATAAGAGGAGTACAATAGATTGTATGTCGGAATACTAAAGAACTTTTTTACCACAATAATAATAGCATTCGTATGCGTTTCATATGGCCGATTGGTTCAGGATGAAAAAAAACCTAAAGAATTCGAGAAACTCCTAATGCAGAGCAAATCCCTAGGCTACTGGAGGTTTGAAAACCGGAGAGGTCTTCTTTGCTCCAGTTGGGAGTAAGGCTGCAGAACCTTCATGCCCCTTGCTTGCGACTTCAGAAGTAGAAGCAATTGTCTCTACGCTCCCGTCCGCACTCAAGAAACCATTCTTCTTGCCAGAGTCAGCGCCTCGTGAGAGGACACTGCCCGGATATTTGGACTCATACCACGAAACAGTGCCTCTATGTCGAGCCAGCATCTTCTACTCCTTAACAGAGAGGGAATCCACATCACAGCTTGCAGATCTCCTCAAGACAGTGCAAGCCCTGCGATACGAATTTCTCTCTTTATACAAAGCGGAACGTTTCCGCCTGATTGTACTATTCGGTCCGAAGCATCCTGTCTAACAAGTGGGTTCCTTGAAGGGGAAGTCACCACCTCATTGTTCCCAGTAGCAATCTGGATACGAGTGAAGGGGAGCCTTTCGATGATCGTATTTTCACCGCCATCATCCGATAGTGGGGACACAGAGTCTGACTCCACGCACATATCTTCCGTTGAAGTGGGGATCGCCAAAGCAGTCGCTAAAGGACTCCTCCACAGTCGTAATCCTCAAACTACCTGGGGCGAAATTCCGCTAGCATGACAAGGACTTGGCAGAAAACCTAATACTCACTGAAGCGCCCAGGTATCAGTGAGGCGCCGTTATAATTCAGTCGGATTAGACGCCTGACTGCAAACCATCCTATAAGCACGGGTCGCTTAACCCTCCGTATTAAGGGTATAGAAGAAATATACGTGATCGGGCGAGTCGAAGAGATCACACAAGAGACATCAATTCGAAGACAGTCCTCTCACGATATTAGGGTAACTTTTAGTCATGCAAAACATCCCAAGCAGGTTGAGTATAGCCCCCAAATCGCGACAAGATTATTACCCAGGTGGTTACCCATCATACTAAGAAGCGTTATTTGTGAATCCAGCCCACTCTTTCAGTAATTTATCAATTCATGGACTCGAAATTCATAACATTTTTATTTCGCAATTCTAGTGTAAACAAAAACGCTGTATAATTAATCAAAAAATATAATTTCAATGATTTTTTAATTTAAAAGAAAGAAAAGAAAGAAAAAAAAAAGAATTGCTTCTCTTGGAGATTAGCCACAATTAAAATTATTGTTGACTGATTACGTTACTATGATGGATTGAGTGAAATCAGTTATCGATATAATATTCATATCGATGCAACAATTTCTCTTCATCAATTTGCAGTGGCAGGCATGGTTTACATTTAATTTTGACTGTCTCTTGGCTACACTCTCAATTAATCAACCGATGAAAACATTACAACAAAAAAAAAACTTTTTTTTATCTTAAATACCAAAATGACACAATTTAAGCCACTGACTCTGACCAAATGCTAACTTGGCTGGCTGGTTTATATGGCCAGTGGTCAGTGGTACTCATTGTATTGCCATATTTCGCTGTGATCACTACGATGATGATGATGCTAATATTCACGCTGCTATTCGTTTACATATGCTCTCGTTTGGCAATTTCCATACCAAAAAATAAAAAAGAAGAAAATCAATGAAAATGACTTCGAAGATAAAGCGTACAACACATATGTATGTATGTATGTATGTATGCATGTATGTATGTATGTATGTATGTATGTATGTATGTATGTGAGTGAGCTTAAAATAAAACTAAAAATGTATGCACAGAGTCTTGTTTCTTGTTTTAAATAAAGAAATTCATATAAAACTCTGTAGTGTGGTCAATTTTTATTGTTTTTGTTTTTGTTCTTCGTAAAACAAAAGAAAGTTACGATATGAATTAATCCAACAACTACAAGACGCGACCATCTGATGTTTGTCTCCTCAAACTCCCTCTACTCCCGAAAGCTGTTTGGTAGCTGTAAACAGGCAGAAAAAAATCGCAAACTGACCTCAAAACAACATGATGCAAATCATTTGACGCCTACATGTTCAAGTTTTTCTAAAAAAAAAAAAAAAAAAAAAAACTGAGCCAAACATAAATCGAGAAACAAAAACCACCTCTAGATACCATAAATACCAGGATCAATATTTGTAAGAGAGTTAAGAAAAACAGAGATGCCAAAGTAAAGAAACATTTTTAGAGGTTGAATACACCAATGTGCGGCTGTTAAAGAGATAAACACTCTATTTTGTTACTCAGAATCGGTTCTGAGGGAGTCGTGACGTGAGGTATATGAATACGTTGACAAGTTCAGATTTAAAAGCGAAAGTTTTTATTATTTTTTTTTTCTTACTTTCATGGGCAAATCTGATAATCGCTGATTTTCTATATTAAACCGACAACTTGGTTTCGTATAAATATAACCAATACTTTGTTTGCACACAGAACTTATGTCTCTTCTGGGCCGGATAGTACTCCATTATTAACCTAGAAGCAGTACTACCTAGAAGCAGTACACACACACTTACATACATAATTGATCATTACAGCCCTACAGTCAGACTTACAACCAAGCTTCTCACACCACTTACGTATGCGTTTTTTTTAATACATTAGTGCTGAAACCTACAGTTTAGAGTCGATTCCGAGCGAAAGCTTTTTACGAAACTTTTATTGCTAAATTTATTTACTCTCAGAGTTTTTCCAGAAGTCTGATAAGAGGAAGTCCCCGAAGAAATATTTTTCATATTTCGTTTTGTTGCTGATCTCTAACCTGGAGTTTGAATCCTGACTTTACGACTAATGAACTAACTACTAATGAAAACACTGCTTACTAGACTATGGCGGCTACTCGTTGATTAGCTACCCGTTTTCCGTTTTGTTGGAGTGTTGCTAATGTAGTACCAATTCCCAACAAGGCTAAGGCTAATTGTCTTGAAATCTACTGCCCAATAGCAATATGTTTCGTTCTTTCCAAGGTTCTGGAAAGTATGATAAACCATCAGCTTGCAAAACGTCTAGAGGCTAGTTAAGTAAGCAGGCTGAAAGACCAAGGGTCTTATGCCTAACGATATATACTTTTGCTACACACTCATCATTTTTCATCACGCCAATACAGTTCAGGTGTACATGTAAGGAGGAGTGTCCCGTGAGTACGCTGATTAGCCCTTATTTAATATTAAAATACTCATGATTCTCCCCTTATTAGGATCAAAGTATTTAAAGTCTAACAACCTGATCAGCTACAGGTAAAAGGGTTCCCGTAAAGACCCATTGGAGCTGCTCTTCGAAAGATGGAATGAATTGATCCAACGATTTGTTGAGAGTATGTTGTCAGTCTAACATTTCAAATGCTTTTGTATGGCATGGAGAATTTTATTTTGAATCTAATTGCTTTGGTTTACAGTCTCGATTTATATCGAACTGTAGTGTATCTGTGATCGCCTATACGGGTTTGAAATAGATGCAACCCCATCAGATGGGGTCTTCTCTCTTTTACTACCAGTGCTATCTATTCCTTTATAGATGACTGTAATACTTATCATTGTTATTCCGTTGATCGTAGTGCAAGCCCCTTGACTTTTTTCACACCCAACATATAATCAATCTTCAAATGCGGTCGTGCGAATTGGGTTGATTTCAATATACTAGGGGCCCAATACTGTTTACTAACTCTCTGACGCGGCAATAGTTTAACGTCATTTCTTAGCATGGATGGCAAACGCATTGGATCAGGAGCTCTTGATGTTTCCTGGAACCAGCATATATTTAACGTATTGCAAGAAGCATTCAAGTGCCGCGATTTCTAAATAGAAGGCAAAAATACTTCACTCGAACTGATCTCTTTACAATTTACACTACGGCGTCTCCACCGAATACATGAAAGAGCAAAAATCTCGATATGGCGGTAGAGAGTCCAAGTCGATTGACAACAGCTAACGTTTGAACAATGGAGAGGATTGTGATGAATTTTAACACGCTGCCGAAGTACCTGAGTCATTGTAGTTTATTAATCAAGAATTCTTAAGCGTTTTCTATGGTAATTACGATTCACCGAAAAAGGCTTATGAAGTACAAAAGAGTTTATCGTTAAAAAATGATGGCAGAATTGAAATTAAATCAGTTTTTCATTTGCTTCCTCGCGTACTGCGAGCTCCTACTAACCGTCAGAGTGAAATATCAATCAGAAGTTAGGTTTTGATTATGGGCGCCTAGTTGTAGTGTAGTGTAGTTTCACCAAAATATTCCAACCATGAAGCTATCTGACTCTAAAGAGGAGAATATAAATCGCGAATATCATACTACACAGGATTTGAATAGGCGGCTGGGACTAACTGCCTGATAGGCAGTTTTCTAGAACGTACATACACAGGTGAATATGTATAGAAACGATGTGAACAAGAGATCAGCAATGAGTATTCAAAAAGATGAGTATATTCGAATCATACTCATAATTTCTGATACTTATAAGCATTCATACTTATTTTAATATTATACTCATACTACTCATATTCAAAGTTTGAAGTACTCATCATACTCATACTTAACCACACGTAAGATGTAGTTGATTTCGACTCTCTATGACTCAACATTTACAAGAATCACAAAATAAGTATGATTCGCGTACGAACACTACAATACTCACTAGAAGGTTGTGTGTTTGCTTTGCTTGCTTCGCTAAGGCTGTAAATTTTGATGAATGATTCGAGTCACTCGAGTATTATAAGTATTTTTCTAAAGTTATGAATCTCAATGAGTAGGCATAGGAATCAAACATATTTCGAAAGGTATGAGTTTGATGTCAATGTTGCACTCATACTTATTGTACTCATACTTGTAAATCCACGTTGTAGTGAGTACAAATAAATCAGAGTAGTTAAATTTCAATACTGTTGACTCACTTATATTCAAAAATTCATGAGTGTTTATGAGTAGCGAAAAACGATTCATTGCTGATCTCTGATGTGGACTCAGTTTTTTCTGTGATTATAGGATATAGACTCATAGGGAGATGTACTCAACGTTTAGAGGTAAGCGATTAAAATAAAAAGTAGAGGGTGGAATACTTATTATGTTGTAGGTGATCAGGCAATGCCACCTCTGGAGAAAGACTGGATCTTCGATTCCTCATCATTAAATATCATAAGCCCAAAGCGTTGTTTCTAGGCAATGACAGATGCCAACAATTTCAATAGGACTTCTGTCTAGCTAGAAATTTAAAAATGTTTAACGCCGATCTGTAGTTCTGATTGTTTTCCAATCAGCACAACAAAAATTTCACTTTCATTACCCTTTATTTGCGATCAATCACAAAAAAATTTGGCAATCCTATGCCAAATGAAGATAATCATACCGAAATAAAGTTTAGAGAAGTTTGTTACTTGTTTGGCTTGCTAAAGTCATGTAAAGTTTAAAACTTTAAACCAAAAGGTAGCGGTGGCAAATGATTTTTTCGGTGGGTGCTGTCATTTAAAGTCTACGACGACAAAAGTAAAACTAAAGAAATACTCAAGTTACGTGCAGACAAATAGCAGCAGCTATATGTACACAAACAAGAACCAAAAAAAAAACTCATACAAAAATACAAGCGGAATAAACAAAACGAGAGAAAGAGAAAAAAAAAAGAACATGATGCCGCACATGCCTAGACTTTGATAAATACCAAAGCGTTTGAATAATGAAGGCTTTTTGGCGGCTGCAAGCGGCATCAATCTGTCAACAAATGCATACAAAACGTTAAACGAAATAACAGAAAACGAAATAAACCCTCCTCTAATCAAATAAAGCCAAACGTATAAACTTTGCCATACACATGTACACAACACATGTATTGACGTGTGGTGGATTTTCTGGTGGTACCATCCATCCAAATCTCTATTTAAACTTACATATATTACGTACCATAGATATGTACATATGTATGTACATAGGAGTTCTACGTACATTGAATGCGATTTTAATACATTCATAAGGAAATCCAAGAAAAAAAACGAAGACAGGGAACGAAAAACGTATAAAGTGCGCGTGCTGACTCGGTATGAGATCGATTGTTTTAGGCTTCTGCACATTTTGCTCATGTCAAATGAAACAAAATGCATACAAAGGCGTATACATATCTATCTGTGTAGGTATGTAGGCTTTTTGTAAATTTTGGGCTTTTCGTTTAAATCAAACGTACGTACGTTTTTTCGTATCTGCTTTTTTCTTCGTTTTATTTTTTTTGTGCAAATAAAACATATTGTACATATGATCACACAAACACACACACACACTGTATTTGTATTTTAGCAGTTTGAATTTTCAAAAATAGCGTGTTTAATTTTTGGTTTTTTGGTGCATTTTGATTTCTTTCATCGATTTTTTTTTTTTTTTTTTTTTGGTTCTACCACTCTATGTGGTCTGACGATATAATAAGTTTGACAACTGTTTGGTAAAACTGTTATCTGAAGCGGACATTAGCGCTGCCGGTGACTGCGAACCATTTTAAGAGATTCTTTGTGACATCATTCAAAGCGGTTTTGCAATCGTAAGCCGAGAGTTTATGTCGGTGGGGTTATGAATATGTCCTTGTCTTAATTGACAAGTACACGTCCTCTAACGGAACCTACCTTCTTACATATACTCCTTTCTATAAGAGATTAAGATATAACAAACTTATAGGAGAGCAGGTGAATCTATTTTTTTGAACAACAGTGTATATACACAGGCTTACAGAGACAATCGGGACACGTAAACCGAGGATTATGCACTGGATGTTTACCATAATGGTCAAAATAATAGTGAGCTATGGAGCCATTGTTTGTGTAAAAACAGAACCAATTTTAAAAACAGATACCAGTGTTGATATAACCATACACACATAATTGGTGATTACAACCCTTCAGTCAGGATTATGACCTAGTTTCTTACACCACTTATGTTGTGTGTTAATTTTATACATGAGTGGCAGGACCAACAGTTTAAAGCCAACTCCGTACGGCAAATTTTTTTGAGAAACTTTTCATGGATATTTTATTTACTTTCAGAGTTTTTGCCAGAAATCTGCTGAGAGGAAGTCGCCGTAGAAACATTCTTCATATTTCGTGTTATTGCAGATGTATGACCTGGAGTTTGAACCCTGGGCTCACGTCTAATAAGCCAACACACTACCTACTAGGGCACGGCGACCTTGGTATAACCTAGAAACCTGTTTCACAGCTCTGTAGGATTTGCTTCATTACTATGCTGAGAATAACGAGACTTTTTGGAGGACTTTGTGGCCTAATAAATTGACTGGCTGCCAGCTCCCTCCTTAAATGAGCTCATGCCAGCATATATAGTGTCTATAATTTTGAGAAATGCATTGCACCGAGATTTAGTACCAAAATTGAATAGAATAGTCGCCGAAGCCTAGTGAGTAGTGTGCTGGCTTATTAGACGTGAGGCCACAGTTCAAATTCCAGGTCAGACATCAAAACGAAATATGAAAAAAAAATATTTCTTCGGCGACTTCCCCGCAGTAGATTACTTACAAAACCTCTAAGAGGAAATAAAATTGCAATGAAAAGTTTCTCAGAAATCTGACGTTCGAAGTCGACTTTAAACTGTAGGTCCTGACACTCATTCATAAAACTAACACACACATCATAAGTCGTGAGAGAAGGTAGGTCGTAAAAAATATAATTTTTTTGGGCAAAATCAACATCATCGTGTATGTTCTCGTTGGCCCAGTAAATCCCAACGTAGCCCAAGCGTAAATCGATTTATTACGTTCAATGGAGATAATATACTGGATTTTGTGACAGAGTAGAAGGACATAAGTATTGCCAGATTCGAAATAACCAATGGTTCAAATTTAAACCGCTAGATGGCCCACACTATATATTCAATACCTAGAGGTAACACTTACTTCAGCATTTTTAAATATTTTTAGATGGTCGATATATATTCTTAATATTTTATAGGGCACTTTTTGATGCACTTCATTCAAATGTTTGATGTATTTCAAAACACATTACAATTTAGCCAAGACTATGGCTTTTAAAAAAAAAATTATCGTGGCTTGCTTCCTTCAGTTTTGTTTTATTTTGTAACTAAATTTGGAGTGTAGGTTGCATGTTGTTTGAGTTTTCATCAAACTAAAAACAAACACAGACACACAACTGTAGCAAAACGGGAAAAAAAAACGTTGGCAACAAAAGTTGCAATCAATTAAACGCAAATACCACGCGTGTTTCATTCTGTTTTTTTCTTCAAGAGATTTTTTTATTTTTTATTTTGTTTTTCCTTTATTTTATCACTGCATAATACGATGACTTACCTTTAGCAAGGCCGCCAAAAAGTTTTATTTTCTTTAAATACGTTTTTATGTCGTTTGATGCATTCAGTTTTTTTTGCCGTGTTTTTTTGCTCACAACAAAATTCTCGATTTGTTTGTCTTAAGCTGTGACAAAGACAGAGTGTGACCACCCAAAATGTTTGTTTCGGTTTCTATTTCAATTTTATTTGAAATTTTCTTCATAACCCCATAGTATTGTGAGTAGTTTTTGCCTCTAGACCAACTTACCTTCTGAAAACTGATTGCCTGGTTGGTTCGCTAGCTGGTTGGTTGGTTGTTCGTTTGTTTGGTTAGATGTCTAGGCTGGTATTTGTTTTTCATAAGCTGTAGTGAATTTTCTTTTTTGGATCTGTACCCATAAGAAAGAAAGAGGAGTAAAACAAAGATCATGCTTTATTGATGTGACATGTTTGAATTTTCGTGAAGGATTTTTTTTTGCTTTTTTGTTTTTTGGTTTTGTTTCTGTGTGACTTCATTTTGATTCGTAACAGAAACATTTTTAATTCGTGCGGTTTTGTTTAATGTTACACCCACGTGAGTTTGTTTTAACTGTTTGAGCAGTTTTTTTTTGCTTTGAAATTTGATTTCTTCGTTCCGTTCAAGAAAAGCAAAATCAGTGAAAGAAATTTAAATAAAATGATGTCCTAAAGACCTACATAAAGTTAAGCAAATGAACTGATTAGAAATCGGTTTGCAATCCATTACACAGCTAGATATGTAGTGATTAAATATTTCTTGGTATTCATACCTTGTCTTTTGTGTTTTATATGAAAAAAAAAAGAATTCGCCGTAGTCTAGTAGGTAGTGTGTTGGCTTATTAGACGTAAGGCCACGGTTCAAACCCCAAGTCAGACACCAAAACGAAAACATAAAAAAATATTTCTTCGATGACTTCCTATCAGCAGATTTCTGGCAAAAACTCTGAGAGTAAATAAAATTGCCATGAAAGATTTCTCAAAAAAATTTGTACATAATTGGCCATTACAACCCTTCAGTCAGGATTACGGCCTAGTTTCTTACACCAATTATGTTGCGGGACCAACAGCTTAAAGTCAATTCCGAACAACAGATTTTTGAGCAACTTTTCATGGCAATTTTTATTTACTCTCAGAGTTTCTGCCAGAAATCTGCTGAGATGAAGTCACCGAAGATATATTTCTTCATATTTCGTGTTTGATATCTGACTGGGTGTTTGAACAGTGGCCTTACGTCTAATAAGCCAACACACTACTTACTAGACTACGGCCACTTCACTTCATTGAATGCAGTTTTAACAAGTTTTGCAACACTCCGTTTGACATCACCATTTCGGCTAATTAAACGGCCAGCAAACGTTTGACACAATAAATCGATTATGGCATGAGATGTGTGGCAAATTGTACCATCCTGTTGAAACCAAACATCGTTCACATCAATAGCATGAGAGCGGGTACAAAAAAATCGATTATCATAGTGCGATAGGTGTCTCCATTGTCTGTAATTCATTTTCTAAAAAATATTGGCCAATGATGCCTCCGCTCCACAATCAAGTGAGTGTCTTTTGTAGGACCATGTGTGGATTTTCTGAGCTTCAAATACCGTATTAACGTACCCACCAAGACGAAAATGAGCTTCATAAGTAAATGATTTTTTTAGATAATCGACATCATCATGCAGTTTCTCGTTGGCCTATCTAGCGAAACGAAAACGAAGCGGATGGTCATGCGGCATCAACTCTTGAACCAATTGAACTTTGTAAGGTGTCATACCGAGATCTTTTGCAAAATTCGACGTAAACTAATGCGTGAAATGTTCAATTCTTGAGAAAGATGATGAGTTTATGAATTTTCACGCACATACTCAGCCGAAGCCTCAATATTTTCGAGTGTACGCACTGTATGAGCACGTTCACGTCTTAACGCATCAACAATGAAATCAGTTTTCATGAACTTGCATATACCGGGCACTGTTGGTCCTTCTCTGCGCCCAATTTTGTACGATATTGTCATGCAATTTCCGATCAATTATCTTTGTTTTGGCAAAAAAAATTAAAATAACTCCAATTCAATTAAATTACATTATATTGTCCTCATCACTCTTTTAATAATAATAGCGTTGGCTTTAGGCAGATTACCGGCAATTCAGTTTCTTTTAGGTCCAATGAATTCGATGCATTAAAATTGGGTTGATTGAATCCAAGCTCCCCACTGTGTATAGTGCTTTTCAGAATTGTATCAACTATCGGGTGGGCCATCTATCTGTTTAAATTTGAATCATCGGTTATTTCGAATCTGGCTATACTTATGTCGTTCTATTCTGACACAAAATTCAGTATATTATCTCCACTGAATGTAATAAATCGATTTACGCTTGAGCAACTACTTACTTGCTTACTTAATTGGCTATAACAACCCGATTAACGGATTTCGGCCTGCCGCAACACATCCTTCCAGGCGCCTCTGTTTCTTGCGCGCCTACGCTTGTTGGTCACACCAATCGATGACTGAGCTTCCACGATTTGGTCCTTCCAACGGATACAAGGTCGTCCTCTACGCCGACTTCCACATATCCCCGCATCAACTACCTGTCTCGCCGGAGCATCCTCCTCAATACGAACGTCATGACCGAGCCAGCGCAGCCGCTGGAAAATGGATACGCTGCACAACGTCTATTTCGTTGAGGAGCTCATACAGCTCACTGTTGGATCGGATGCGGAAATCATTGTCAACTCGCACTGGACCGAAGATCTTACGTAGGACTTTTCTCTCGAATACTGTCAAGGCTGCTGTATCAGGGCTTAATAGGGTCCATGCCTCTGCGCCATAAAGAACCACGGGTAAGATGAGCGTCTTGTAGAGTATTAGTTTTGCTACTCAATTGTCTATTGAGATCAAAGTAGACCTGTTGCCAAGAGTAATCCTGAGTTTGATCTCCAGACTGACTTTAGGTGGTAACGGCTGAGCCAAGACAAATAAATTCCTTGACTGTATCAAAAGTATAGTTATTGTCCGTAATCTGTGAATCAATACGCCGCACTTCCCTACTTGTCAATAGCATATACTTTGTTTTGCCCAACTTTGAGCAACATTGGCTTTATTTAGCCAAAGAGAAACTGCAAGAAGTCGCCGTGGTCTAGTAGGTAGTGTGTTGGCTTATTATATATATTATATACTCTGAGAGGAAATAAAATTGCCATGAAAAGTTTCTCAAAAATCTGTCGTTCGGAGTCGACTTTAAACTGTAGGTCCCGCCACTCATGTATAAAATTAACACACACAACATAAGTGGTGTGAGAAACTAGGTCGTAATCCTGACTGAAGGGTTGTACTGACCAATTATTTATGTATGTGTGAAACTGCAAGATGATGCCGATTTTAACAAGCAAAAAAAATCAGCTTTTCGGATGATGATGGCTTGTGGGACGGGGGCATCATTAGCAGATATTTCTTTGCAAATGAGGGAAGCGCAGCCAGTACGGTCAATGAAGAGACCTATCATACCATGATAACCGATTTTTTTTTGTACTCGCTCTTCGTGGTATTGATGTACCACTTGACGACAAACGTTTGATGGTCGTTTAGTAAGCCGAAATGGTGATGTCAATTGGCCGCCAAGAAGCTGCGATTTGACTTCGTTGGACTATTTCCTGTGCGACACCGTTAAAGAAAACTGTTATGCCAACAAACCAGAGATAACTGAACATTTGAAGGCCAATATTCGTGATGTCATTGCCGAGATACAACCCCGTTCACTAGAAAAAGTGCACGAAAATTGTTTCGTTCGTATAAGGTACTGTGAGGCCAGCCGAGGCAACCATATAAATGAAATAATATTTCATTTCCAACCTGAACAATTTTACTTTACAACAAAAAAAAAATTTGGTTAAATTTCAAACCGTTTTTGTTTTATTGCATTTTTAAATTTAAATTTTTAAGTAAAAGAAATCAAAAGACTTAAGAAACGAACACCAATTTATTTTTGTTTTTATATAAACGTTGACTGCTTAATTATTTAGTTTTCCATACTCTCCTCAGAAATGATGTATAATTTTTCAAAGATTACAAAACAGACGTTTTCATAACATCATTAATAAAGAATAAAAAATAAAAAAAATTTTAGAAATATGACAGCCACAGATTGCTTTCTATCATTACGCTGATATGATTTAAAATATTTCGTTTATGATTTCAGACAACAGCACCAATTAATTCAACTTGCAATTTAGTTTATTAAACAATTGTCATTAACAAATAACGTCAAACCACTTAAGCATTTATGCGAATTTATAAATGTATGTTTACACATGATCAGAGGTGTACCATCATCAGCCTAACGAGATGACTTTGTCGAATGTGTTTGTTACGTACGTAGTAAATTTTTTAATCTGAATTATTTTACAATTAATGCAAACTATTTCCATAGTTGCACATCACTGCTTGATAAAATTGAAAAACATTCAACCATCCATTATGCGTATTAAACGTTGTACGAAGCAAAAACCACGCCTCAAATGCGTAAACAAAATATTGGAAAAATTATTTTTCTTTTTTTTTATTTTCTTTATGGCTGGCTGTCTGTTAAGTTGAGATACAAATACACTTTTTCTTCATATTTTTTTAAGTTTTTTTTTCATTTTCTTTTTCCTTTTTTTCCAATTTGCTGTTTTTGTTTCCATTTCAGATATTTTGCAACACGCATACCATATGACAAATTGTGTAAATACATGAGATACGAATACTTTATTTTTTTCTTTCTTTTTGTTACTTTGTTTTGAGCTCCAGTTTAGATTTGGTTTTTATTTTTTGTTTTAGGAGGGGAAAAAACTAAGACTTCTGGTGTTGTTTAACTGTTTGATGGTGTCACTTACTTACACAGATATTGTTGCATAAGTTGCTGCAACAACGCCTGACATATCCAATACCAGTGTTCGGGTGTTTCCATGTCTTTAATGTTTATCTGCGTATGAATAAGTATTTTTTCTTTTATATTTTACGATTTTTATTATCATTTTTTTAGTTTTTCCTTCGTTTAAGAGCATATCAACGCCTGGCTAACCATGTCTGTCTCTAAATAAATGTTTTAGTTTTAATATGCATATGACTTTTAGTCAAACAGATCAAATGTAACAGACAGTGAACAAAGAAGTTTACAAGATTTCCTAAAAATAAAATCGTGTTAATGTTCCAACCCATTCCAAGGAATTACATCACTAACGAGTGTGCTGTATGGTGTGGCTTCTATGCAGGAGGACCTTAGATAACACTGCCACACTTAGTAAATAAATGCTCGTTAAGGAAGATGTATAAAGAAAAGTTGGACTGATCCTCTGTTTGTTTGGGCGTATAGCGGAACATATAATTTCCGGGATATTGAAGCAGTTGTCAGCATCCGTATAACACCTTTTTTGCGGCTGCTCCGCTGTAGAGGAGGAATTAAATATGTTGATGCATGTCCATCTGACTAAAATGTCTAACAAATATAGATAATTGTGTTCTAGTATTTCAGAAAAGGAGAATGGAACACGGGTGATATACCCACTTACATCGAGTGGGCCATCTATTGATTTAAATTTGAATCATCGATTATTTCGCATCTGGTAAAGCTTATGTCATTCTATTCTGTCACAAAATTCAGTATATTATCCTCACTGAACGTTATGAATCGGGTATTTATGTAAACGATGTTTGGTTTCAACAGGATGGTGGAATTTGCCACACTTCTCATGCTACAATCGATTTATTGCGTAAAACGTTTAATGGCCGTTTATGGTGGTGCCAAAATGGTCATGTCAATTGGCCACCAAGAAGCTGCGATTTGACTCCGTTGGATTAGTTTCGGCATGGTAGCGTTAAAGAAAAGTGTTATGACAACAAATCAGAGATAATTGAGCATTTGAAGACCAACATTCCTGATTTCATTGCCGAGATACCACCCCATACACTCGAAAAAGTGTACTGTGAGGCCAGACACGGCAGCCATATGAATGAAATAATATTACTATTAGAAAGTAACAATTGTACTTCACAACGAATAAATAAATTTGGTAAAATTTCAAACCGTTATTGTTTTATTTCATTTTTAAATGTAAACTTTAAAATTTCTCACATAATATATTTTGACAAAAAAAGTTCCCACTGGCTTAATACTCTTGCACAAAGTCCCTATATGACGTCAAGAGAGTATTTAGGAGATCATTTGAAGGAACGGTTACGTAATCGCTAAACCTCAAACAAAACTTAACCGAAAAACTTGCTCATGGTGCCACCAGAGAACACTAAACAAAACTTGTATATTCAATTTCAAATGGATTAAACGGAGTGCTTGACCTTAAGGGATATTCTACTAAATACAATGGATAACAGCATCTTCATATATTAGGCCTTTGAATTTTAAAATTTACTCAGGGTTCTCCTTGGGGGTACCTACGGAGTCATCTGAAAATTTTCCTTATTTTTCTCTTGTCTCTTGCGGTCATTGTCGAATCCTGAAACATCTGACAGGAGTAGTTAGTCCTCAAGAAAACAATGTGGAATATATGTGGAACTAGGTTTTGTTACTGATTTTAAAAACTCCAGGAACCTTGTTTGGATGTGTAATAGTTTTCTAAACATTACAAAATTTTATTCTTAGTAAATCTAGAGGCCATTGTAGCACTGTGAAGCTATTTTACTGCTACAAAAACCATTGATGAAAACATTTCTAAGGGGCAAAATTCCGCACACATTCACATATAAATTTTCATAACGTTGGCTTAAATAAATTGAATTCAATGATATTTCGAATAACTGTTAAGAGTAATTTCTCCCACAGTGTCTACTCTTCCATTTCTTTTAAAACTCTTCCATTTCTATTTAAACAGCATTTTCTGTACATTTCATACTTCTCTACATACATACTTCTCTACTAAAACTGCATTTATCGCTCTAAAACTTATTTTTTGTTCAGCCTTTATTCCGTCTTTAATCCGTATTGCGATTATTTTAGCCACAAAGAAAAGTAGAATTCATAAAATTGAATTTTTATGTTCCTCTGGCACAATGTTTTTATGTTTTTTTTTTTAATTGCTGCATAAAATTATAATTGATGTTCACAATATTGATAAGATTGAAGATAAAAAACAGAAATATTTTTTTGGAAATAAAAACTTATAATTAAAAAGCTGTAATTAAAAAGGATTGTACAGAATTTACACAAAATGGCTTTAAAAAGATACGCATTTAATGCATAAAATATACTTAAAAATTTTGTAAATGATTTATTTAATTGCGTTTGTAATTGTTACAAAACAGAATACACATGTGTAATTAATTTTTATTTATACATGCGTTTAGTTTAGGCAATTATCCTAAATTCATAATAATTAAAAATTAATTGTACAAATAGTGTAGCTTTTTAGCTAGACTGTGGCAAATTCAGACAATTTTAATGGGTATAATTAAAAAGAAGCCTTTTTACTGAGCATAACTGAGCGTCCAACTATTTCTTCACTTAAATATGTTGATTACCTCACAATTAGCTCCCTTTTTATTTCATTTATTTTCATTTAAAGTTGGTTTCAAATTAGGTTATACTACTCCCTAATTAAATTAGCTCAACTCAATCCGAAGAAGTGTTATAGAAAAGTTCTAAACGACTGTTTTCTTTGCACCCTATCTATAAGACAAAAACTTGCTGCTAGAGTACGGGTATTTTTATATTACATCCTAAATGACCATTTTTCTATGAATCTGACACAGAAATCAATTTGCATTTGACTTTGAGGATTGCTGTAGTTTGTGGCTTATTCGCATGTACTTAAGACATAAGAAGACCCCACAAGAAACAGTCTAACGTGTTCATATGGCATGATCTCAGTGTTCAGTTCACATTATCTCCACTTGAGGTGATCATGCTCTCAAATCGTACATACATACATAATTGGTCATTACAACCATTCAGTCAGGATTTCTCACACCACTTATGTGGTGCGTATCAATTTTATACAACGAACTACAGATTTTTAAGAAACTTTTCACGACAATTTTATTTTTGCTCAGAGTTTTTGCCAGAAATCTACTGAGAGGAAGTCGCCGAAGAACTATTTTTTCATATTTACTTTTGTTGGAGATGTATGACCTGGAGCTTGAACCGTCTCATGTCTAATAAGCCAACACATTACTTACCAGACTACGGGGACTTCAGAATATCAAAATATTTGTACAGAATTTCCAAAAAGACTTGAGCGTGTAGAGCTGTCCTATTAAAACCTCATATAATTGATGTCCAGATCATCTAATTTGGCACAAAATTTCTTGGTAATGATCGATCGATCTATAGTTCTTGCCTTCACTGGCAGTTATAATCTGGCAAAATTCATTCTCAAAGAAATACGATACGATGATGTCGCCAGTCCAAAAACTCAACCAAACAGTGACCCTTTCGGAATTCATTGGATGATTTTGGATCTTATGTGAGCTGGTATTGTCCCAAATTCGACAATTTTGTTTCTTCACATAAAAATGAGCCTCATCACTGAAGATAATTTTTCGTTTAAAATAAAGATCTGTTGCTAGCTGCTGCAGAATGTCGTTGATTATAGTTGTACAGGTGATTTGGCAAAATAGATTAAATATATGACAACTAATTCGGCAGATGCAAGTTTAACAACATTACCGTTACCAAAGTTCGGAAAGGCACGGTGGAAGAGCTTTTATAAAAAAAAGTGCTTGTGTCTTAAGCCTTTCGTTCTTTGTTGCTAAAACCATGAGAAACGTATTAATTTATTAAAAATTTATGAGTAAAAATACTATCAATAACTATTTTAATGTCTGACCTGGGATTTGAACCGTGGCCTTACATCTAATAAGCCTACACACTTCTACTAGACTACGCGTGACTACATCCCAGGTTAGACATCAAAACGAAAATTTAAAAAAAATATTTCTTCGGCGATTCCCTCTCAACAGATTTCTGGCAAAAATTCTGAGAGTAAATAAGGTTGCCATGAAGAGTTTCTCAAAAATCTGTCGTTCGGAGTCGACATTAAACTGTAGGACCCGAAACTAATGTATAAAATTAACGCACACAACATAAGTGGTGTGAGAAGCTAGGTCGTAATCCCGACTGAAGGATTGTAATGATCAATTATGTATGTATGTATGTATGTATGTATAGAGTATAGGTATGTAGATAGAAGTGGCTGTCCTCTCGATGGAGTCATGAGCGGACACATTTAGGCCGCACGCAGGGCCCATTGTGATACCACAGTTCCTCATTTCCCCTTACTCCCGGGACCATTCGGAGCTTCCGATGAAGCGACTAAGACTGCCAATATCCATACCCGACAGTGCCTCTATATCCTCCATGTAGTAGGCACCCAGGTACTTCTTTCTCCGCTGACTAAGTACCGAACATGTGCACAATAGGTGAAGAATATAGTCTCATGTTCCTTTTCATCTCCACAGCTTCTGCAGAAATCATTTGCAAGGTGTCCAAGACCAATACGCCTCGCATGCGTTCCTATAATGCAATGCCACGTAATAACCCCGATAACAGTGCTGAGCCTACTTCTTTGGAGTTTAAGCAGAGTCGCCGTGCGCCTTCTATCCAGCCCCGGCCAGATCTTTTGCAACGCTTTGCCCTTATCCGACGTTGCCCACATTCTGTAGACGAGATCTACGGTTGCATTGTCAATTATAAGTTTTCATGTCCCCAAAGGGATCCCCAACGTAGAGAATTCTTCAGAGAGTTCGATGATCGTGCCCCTTCTGGCCAGTTCATCCGCTCTGCAGTTGCCAGGAATATCATTATGTCCCGCTTCCCATGTGATATGCATAGAGTATAAGAAAATACAGAAATCACTACAACTGAAAATTAATGGCTAGAAATTCTTACCCTCTTTTTACAGGAGTTGCAGTGCAACAAAAAATAAAACAAACTGACCTTCAATTGAAATTAAAATTGAACAGAAAAACAACAAAAACAAAACCAAAAATGCAAAAAAATTAAGGCATAAAATTCTTTTCTCACGATTGTTAAATTTAACACTTGAAAGCAACACATACATACAAAACAACAGCAACAAAATAAAATAAAAAAATTAAAATGATATTAAAAAACATAAGCAATGACCAAAATTTATAAATCCAAGCCGACAATAACAGCTTCTTAAACATGAAATCGGCTTAAAAGAGGTAAGGAAAATGAAAAAATACAAAAAAATGTAATGCAAAGACAAAGAAACAACCAAAAGATGAAAATGAAATTAAAATCATGCAATTTGTGCAATGTTTTAAATAAAAAAGCGAGAATAATGACAAGACAATTTGCGCAAACACAATGCAGAGAGAGATAGAAACACAATTTATTTCACTTGGTTCTGGACTGATGGTAAGTAAGTAAGTTACTGAGGCTCATTTATCAACAGAAATTATGAAAATAACTCAACAGTTGTATGAACAAATTAAAAACACTTTAAAACCGAGTGACAAAATTTAGCCAACAGCACGAAATTATTATGAACATGAAATAAAGCAAGAAAATTTCTTAGTTCGAAAGGTTTTTTTTGTTCCTTCAAAATTTTATGTCACTTTTGATTATGCACGTGATATGACTTTTGTATGTAAAAAGCTTCCCAAACTCATAAATTTAAATAAACGTTCAAATTACAAACACCTGATTCCTTCCATACGCCTTAAACCGTATGGAACGAATTCAATGAATTCAACTGAAATTGAAAACCCTCGAGGATGTGGTTCGTTTTAACTGTTTTTTTTCAAAATCATTGCACGCATATCTTTAAGTGTTGAAAAAAATGACCTAAAATTACACATTTAATGTGTAACGTTGGTTTGTAATTTTTCAGCATTTTAGTGGCATTTTTTTATTTTTCATATTTTTATTCTTTTTCAGAAATACAACAACAACAATTACAATATTTCCAACAGTAGCAATTTTGAATTTATTTTGTTTCTTTTCAAAAAAATTATTATTTTTTTTTCAAGTTTGTCGCTTAAATCTTTTGATTTTCGTTTTCTTTATATGCCACAACAAGTATGGGTTGTATTAACAACAACAACAACACTAACAACTTCTTTATGGCTGTGCGTGTTTTATTAAGGATTTTTTCTCTGTGTGTAGGATTTTTCTGTTTATTTTCGTGTTTCACGAAATTTTATGAAAAAAAAAACGTCATTTACAGTCCATAATATTCTGCAATAATGCGCTGCTGCATATAAAATGCCTCATTAAATAATTGCTGAAATATTTCAAAGCCTTTTAACTAAAAATGAAAAGATTCATTGTGTCAAGTTTTATGAGTAAAGAAAATAATTTTGAATGCTTATTTAGTGGGATGACCACATAGGTATTAAAACTTATTTTTATTGAATGTTTTTAAAACGAATATATGTAGTCTTGTACACCGAAGTAGTAGAAATGTATTATATAGGGTCTCTTTCAAGCATTTTCTATCTTTAATTTCAATAAAACAAAGTGTGCGTATAATATCATTTAAATTTTTAAAACGTTTGAGAGTCCCATTATGTGCCGAATATAACATCGTTCGAATGCCCGTCACGGCTACGATGAATGGAGGACATTCGAGATGTCAAATATTTCATGACTTTGGCGCATAAATCGAGCTTAATTTTACCAATTGTATGCATTGTGTTACTTACTTTGCTTACTTAATTGGCCATCAACAACCCGATTAACTTATTGCGGCCTGCTTGAACACAACCTTCCAGGTACCTCAGTTTCTTGCGCACCTAGGTCACACCAATCGATGACAGCGATTTCTCGATCTGGTCCTTCCAACGTCGACTTTCGCAGATCCCTGCATCACATGGCCATCACGCGGGACCATCTTGCTCCATTCTAACGACATGGCCAAGACTGCGCAAAACGCTGCACAACGTCAATTTCGTTGAGGAGATCATAAAACTCACTGTTGGATTGGATGCGGACATTATCGCCAACTCGCACTGGACCAAAGATCTTAAGTGGGACTTATCTCTCGATTACTCTCAAGGCTGCTGCATCAGTGCTTAATAATGTCCATGCCTCTGCGCCATAAAGAAGCACGGGGAGGATGAGCGTCTTGTAGAGTATTAGTTAGTTTTGATTATTCGCAAGCGCCTGACTCTTAAAAAGACACTACAAGAGAAAGACTAACGGCACGATTTCGACTGTCATTTCCCATCGTCTTCACATGAGTTGACTACACCTCTTGCAGAGTAGTCAATGTGGTATGAGTGGTGTAGCGCTCAGTGCTGTCCAGATCATCCAATTCATGCCAAATTTATAGTGTTTGCCGTTGACAGTGATGAACCGATCATGACTATTCTCTAATATGGACCGATAATGCCGCCAGCCAAAATTCACACCAAACACTGACTTTTTTGGGTTGCGTTGGATCCTCTTGAAAACAAACTCGTGTCATTCCGAGTTTGAGTTCCAAAGGACAATAACTTCACAGTATAGTTCAGTCACTTACAAATAATCCTTACATAAAGAGCTCTGACTGGCAGAAGGGATGTACCATATTAACAACGAATATCACAAAGAGACCAAGCAGTATCACCTCTTGGAAAAGAGTAGGCAACAATTTCGCTTGCTGCGTAAACTTGATTGATGAAACTGGAACAAGGGAGAGAAAAAATATGAAAATGGGAAAATGTTTTGTGATCGCTTTTTATTTCTTAAAGCAATGAATATATGTACGGTATAAAGAGACTATTTCTTCAGATATGTTTCTCCTTTTAATGGTAGCATCTACCTTAATGCATCTACCTACAGGGAATAATGCATCAATGAATGAAACTAACATGGCAGGAGTACAAAAAAATTTTGCAGAAACCACACATAAATCTTTCTGCCGTCTTTATATTAAACGTGGATTGATTTAATCATGATTCTACGTGTGAAGAAGATGTCTTTGAAAGTTAGAGGCCATTTTTGTATTTTCTCTATAATTTTCTCGTTTGCTTTAGAATACATATTCAAACAATGCCGTACTTATATTCAAAATTCAGATGAAGATTGGAGGACGGGTATAGCGCTTCTAATGCATCTGAAATCACAATGCCGCACTATGTGGCATTTACCCTGAAAAGCTGGCCAAAAAGGCACAAATGAATAGACAACAAAATTCTGCATTATATAATGAATCTTCACGACTTTAAGTTGAGATTTGTAGATTTGGGACTCTGTCAAAGTCAGGAAAGTGAAGAAAATTAAATGCGTTTTTGGTGTTTTTTTGAAATTTTAATAGGTTTATATGATATTTTTTTGTGGCTAAACGAATAGAGGTTTTATATTGATTTTTTTTTATTTGAAAGGTATGAGCAACTGGTACTTTTAGTTTTTATATTTATATATATATATCATATATTAATGTTAAAATTATTCGCTCAAAATTTAAAAATAATAAAAATTTCACATTTTTTTACCCTCCCTAGAAAAAAGATAAGGATTTTAAAGGTGAAAGTAGTTTTTAGTAGTTTAATGTTATATACCACAAGAAAATATGAACTCTCTACATTCAGGAATAAAAAAAAGTTTGCGCAAAATTTGCGCAATTATTTTTGGCGATTTTTTGAAAATTTTACTTTTTTTTGAAAAATTAATAAAATTAGATGCAGTGTAATAAAGCCGTAGGCAATAAAGCCATATGGCGTACGAATTATGCGAGGAAATTCAGTAGAAGCGATACCAATCGAGATGTCCTGAATAGGTTACTTTTAAGCAGTGACCCTTTTATAAGCTGCAGTACACAAAAATCGCAAAGGAATAGAAAAGCATTTTCATCAGATACTATTAAATTACTCCTTCCTAACATTGATGATGAAAATGATAACGATTTTAACGATTGTAGTTGGTTTCACTTTTTAAGTATTTTTAAGTTAAGTATTAAATAATGTAAAATAAATATTATGAATAAATATTAATTATCATAGAAGTTTAAAAACTTAATTACATATGCATATCGACTATTATAACAATATGAGATGTATGTTAGATTTTCTTAATGGACCGTATGTGGTAGCTAGGGGCACTTATGATCCGATCATAATAAAATGTGATCATAAATGATTCACATTCATATTAACCATGTTTCTGTCGAATTTCATCGAGGTAATGAAATTTTTAAGCCAATTATAATTGCTAAACATATTTTCTTAAGAGGCCCTATTTTGGACCAAAGGGCAATTATGGACCGACCATAACAAAATTTAGTAATATGATTTAGATTTACAAAATACACGTTCATACCGAATTTCATAACGATACCGATGTTTTTAAGCCATTTATAACCGCAAACGTGAATTTCTAAAGGCGACTTTATATAGGGACCAGTGTCAAATGTGATCCGAGTTTCACGAAACTTTACACCATGGTTTCTTAGTATGCAGAACTGATCTGTTTTAAACTTATCATGATTTTTGCATAATTGTCATAATTATGTGTAAATAAGTGAAATTTCGAGGGGAATTTGTATGGGGGCTAGGCGAAATCACGGACCGATTTGAACCAAAATCAGTTGGATTCATCCTTGGGCCTAATTATCACTAACACTATCAAAAAATTCCACCCATTAACTCATAAAACACTTCTATTAATTTTGGCCAGGTTTTCAGGCAAAATGCAACATAGTGTGCCGGTCCATTTCAGAGAAAACCAATGCTCGGCTTTAGCTTAATCCGATTGTGCATTGACAAGAACGATACAAGGGGTTTATTTGTAGAATAATAGTAGACTGTAAGGTTTTTGGAAAACATGGGAGAATCATAGAAGATTATAAATACAGTGGACAGCAAAAGTCTTAGTACGGCAATATATTTTGACAAAAAAAAAGTTTCCACAGGCTTAATACTCATGCTCAAAGTCCCGATATGACTTCAAGAGAGTATTTAGGAGATCATTTGAAAGAAGAGGTTACGTAATCGTTAAACCTCAAACAAAAGTTTTAGCCAAAAATTGTTGGCTAAAATTCATGAAATCGCTAAATAACTCGTGTAGAAAATTAACACACCCAACATCAGGGGTGTGAGAAACCCGGTTTGGTCGTAGTCCTGACTGTTGGGCTATAATGACCAATTATGTGTATATAATGACCTGCAGAAAGAATTACGCACCATATATTAGAAGGAAGGAAGGGGAAATATATCTCTTACGTTAACCAATATTATACATAATGAAGTGGAAAGCTGTAAACAAAATGGTAACGAACTATTCATGGGGAAACTGGACAAACTGTTTTTCGATCTGAATTACTGGCAAACACACAGGAGTATGGCTTTCAAATATACTTGTATGTAATATTGTTTTTCATAAGGTAACCCTCAGATATATAAACGCATTATGCATAGAACACTTTCCCCCGTGCTAGAATACATGAAGCCTGTATTTAAGTTTCAAAATAAATTGCAATTCAAAACGTGTCTACGTCTGTAATATTTAACTGGCATTTAATTTATTCTTAATTAAAGGAAAAAAAAAATAATAACAACAAAAATAAATTAATAATGTTAACATGTTAATAAAAACGTACGCACAACAAACTGAGTAGAAGTAGTACGTGTTTTACTAAACCAGTTTAAATATTGCATAACAAGGTTAAACACGAACAAGTAGAACAATAACAGCCTTAAGCAGCACGGCACAAGGTTAAAACCCTTTAACTCATTTAACAAAACAGAAAAATAAGAGGATTTAAAATATAATTACATCCCATAAATACTAGGCAGTCTATACTAGTAAAATTATATTGTAATGCCTGTAAATGAAGTGACTAGAATGAATAAGAATTAAATTTAAATAATAATCACATTTATAAATAACATAAAATATAATAAAAAAAAATTATATGATTTACAAAAACAAAAGACTTAAGACACAAACCTCATAAATTTTCTTTTAAACTCTTAATCATTTGCTCCAATTCCAATGATAACAAGAAAATTACTTAATAACTGCAAGTGTGATTATTTTTTAACAGTTATTATCAAAAAAACAACAACAAAAAGCCATAAAAACAAGTACGAAATTAAACAAAAATTGTCTTTAAAATTATGCAAAAAAAAAAAACTTAACTGCAGGAAGTATGCCAACAAATCACTGCAATTGCCTGTGTGTGTAGCTCAGAAGACTGAAGCAACTTTTAAGCCAAAGGGCAGGAACACCAATCATCATGTTGCCGCATTAAAAAAAGTAAAACTCCAATAGCATTTCGTTCATATAAATTTAAATATCTTATGGAGAGACAAAACTGAAAAATTATTCTTAAAAATTACGCTGTTGACTCAAGTAACAAAACGTGTTCGCATTATTCAAAATACCTTACATGTACATATGTATACATGTATGTATGTATGCATGTGGCATGTAAAGAACTTTAACAAATTATATATTTTATGGTATGTTTCATAACTGCACAAAAAAATAAAAAGAAAACACGTGAAGTTTATGACTAACTTAAATTAATTTTGACCACAATTATGACAGCGCAAGAGGGAAACCTTAAAAATAAAATTTCGCTTTTTTTGGTAAATATAACGCGAATTTAAAATTCACTATTTATACATACATATATAATTGGTCATTACAACCCTTTAATCAGGATTTCAACCTAGTTTCTCCACACCACTTACGTTGTGTGTGTTAATTTTTATACATGACAGGCGGGACCTGCAGTTTAAATTCGACTCCGAGCGACAGATTTTTGAGAAACTTTTCATAGCAATTCTATTTACACTCCCTCGGATTTGAACCGTGGTCTTACGTGTAATAGCTACTACTAGACTACGACGACTTTTGGCTATTAAAACTATGCAAATCACAGATTTACTGATAATAGGCGACTGATGATAGCTATTTTAGAAGCCATTTGCAAAGAAAAGAAATGCAGATGCAGAATATAGGGTATTCATCTGTATGAGAATTAGATGACCCTGTGTAGTCATGAATTCGCATGTTAAAAGCATCAATAGAAGTAATGCTTGAGCTCCAAAGACGAAGAAAAAAAAAAGGAAATAA
Organism: Sarcophaga subvicina; assembly: GCA_936449025.2. Lineage (NCBI taxonomy): Eukaryota > Metazoa > Arthropoda > Insecta > Diptera > Sarcophagidae > Sarcophaga > Sarcophaga subvicina. The sequence continues at coordinate 33,617,862 of OW388081.2, forward strand.
AGTGCAATTAAAGCTAATCAATGCAGTTCAACAAGAGGAGGCTAGTTGATAGCAATAAGGGGCGGGCTCAGAATGTAAGCACCGGCGATGCTAATGCTAGTCCACCTAAATATCCTTTGATGACCAGCACATTCAGTTCAGGACAAAAAAAATAAAATAAAAAACAAACTGACTTAATTGGCCATTGCAATCGTTTAGTCAGCATTACCATCTTGCTTCTCACACGGATTATGTGGCGTGTGGTAATTATATCCATGAGTGGCGGGATCTACCATTTAATGTCGACTTCGAACAACAGATTTGAGAGACTTTTCGTTTCAATTTTGTTTGTTTTTGCCAGAAGTTTGCAAAGAGAAAGGCGCCGAAAGAAAAATTTTTTTACATTTCGTTATATTCGAGGTGTCTGAGCTAGGGGATTGAACCACGAACTCTCGTCTAATAACTAAATAACACGCTATTTACTAGATTATTGCAACTAGTGCAACTACAGAGAACGTTTAGTGCAGTTTTGAAAATTTTTGAAACTAAGCACAAGCAATCCAAGTAGGAATCCTTTGGTAGGAATTCAGGTACATACATAATTGGTCATTACAACCCTTCAGTCAGGATTACGACCTAATTTCTCACACCACTTACGTTGTGTGTGTTAATTTGATACATGAATGACGGGACTTACAGTTTAAAATCGACTCCGAAAGACTGGTTTTTGAGAAACTTTTTTATTGCAATTTTATTTTACTCTCAGAGTTTTTGTCAGAAATCTGCTGAAAGAATGAAATATTTTTTTCATATTTCCATAGCATAGAGAAAACCAACCCGATTCCAAACTAAGTCTTACTAGCCACTAAATATACTAAAGAGCTCGTTTAGAGATTTCAGAAAGTGAGAAATCAAAAACTTCCATCTCCTTATAACAAGAGCAGGCCACATGTAAGGTGCAAGGCAGTCTTTTCCTCCCGCTTAGACCCACAGCTCTTGCAGAAGTCATTTGCCGCAATACCGAGTGGTCCATGGGAAACGCTATTGTGCAATGGAATGCCAATCGTTTTACGAATAGAAATGAGGCAGTCCTCTTCTTATCCATACCTGTACAACAGTAACATGAGTGGCGGGACATACAGAGTAAAGTCGATTACGAACGCCAATTTTATGAGAATCTTTTTCATGGCAATTTTATTTACTCTCAGAGAGTTTTTGCCAGAAATCTGCTGAGAGGAAGTCGCCGAAGAAATATTTTTTTCGTATTTCGTTTTGTTGAAAACGTCTGACCTGGGGTTTGAACCGCGGCCTTGCGTCTAATAAGCGAATACACTAGCTACTAAACTACGGCGTCTACAATGATGCATGGAGGATGACTATTTCCCAGGAGTAAGCGGGTACAATGGTGCGACTATTCTTCTACTTGGCGTCGCAAGTTCACAATTTCCATCTCTTAAGAGCCGCATGTAGTGTATTGTGTTGAATATAGGAAAATAAATTGAGAGAGTAGTGTGAGACTTGAAACTGTTTATATACATGCGAATAGTGCAGCTGAGGAACGAACTTTCTCTGAAATGCATTATGCTTTCCACTGGACAATCGTCCTGAAATGGATGTTTTATGTTGACATCCACATACGAGTATTGCCCGTGTGCATTAAGCGAACACGGCTTATTTATATTGAAGAGTTTCTGTACTAAAAAATTGAATAATTGAAGCTTGTTTCGTCTGCGTAATTCTCATCTTTTGCACGTCAGTTACACTTCACTTTTCCTGAAAACTATCATTTATGTTTTCCCTACAATACTCTCCACATATATTTGCAGCATAATGTTTGATTTCTGAAATCCTAAGTTGATCAGAAAATTATTTTCCTGTGAAAATCTCTGGAAGCTTTGTACAACTTGTAGCTTTTTATTTAGCCTTTCATAGGGTGTCTATTAAAGGTCCATAAGACTTTGTATATCCCACATACATAATAAAAAAACAAAAACAAAATATTAATTTAATAACAATATATCAAAGCAAAGAAAAAAAAATCAAAAGAGATTATTAAGTATATATGGCCTGCTTAACGCTTAAATGTGTAATTTATAGAGACAACACGTTGTTTTTACATTGTTTTATGGTTATTTTATTGGTAGCTTCCTCCAAAAGTGAAATTAAAATATATTTCCAATAAAAATAATGCAAAACACAACACAAAACGCAGCCCAAAAGACAGCGTAAAGGCAAGAATGAAAGAAAGAAGGAAGGAAAGCCTTGAAGTAATACTTGCAAGTAAAGAAACTTTTATATTGTATCCTTAATGTATCGACATGTGTTATAGCTGCCGTTTATTATTATTTGTTGTTGGTTGTTGTACGTTGTCGTGAAACCAAGTTCATGAGGACGACGCTGTGCCTGTGTTGTTGTCGTAACACTATAATTAATCAATTTTCTTTGTTGCATATTTAGTGAAAACTTCAATGATCTTCACGTGTATTCTGAACGACGACGACACCGGCAACGATGAACGGGTTACTCACTCAGCAATATTAGTACGCAGCTTCAAACAAAAAAAAAATCAATCCTGTAGGCAATGCGTATATGGCAATGTACGAGGGTCAATTTAAAAAAAAAAAAACTGTAGAATATTTTTATTCAATTGCTTTTGAAATCATTCTCGTTACGCAAAAAAAAAATAAAACAAAAATTAAAGGTGTGTGTACATATTTTGATTTGGCTGCTGTTGCCTTCATTATTTCTGTAAAAAGTACACACAATAAATAATATTCGCGCTGAGTTGAAAACAGTATTGCTGGTCAACAGAAAATATTGTTTAAGTTTCTTGCTTCCCCTCTAGTTTGTTTTTAACTTTCCGTCTCTAAATAAGCCATGTTGTATTTAAAATAAAAATTAAAAAACCAAATCTTGTACAGCCTACTTTTAGCCATCTTTTCTTATATTTTTTTGTACCCTACACCACCATAGGCATGTGGTATACTTATTGCGACTTGTCTTAATTTTTTTTCATGTCCGCTACACTAAGTCTGGAAAGGTTTCATTTAATTCATTACATACATAATTGGTCATTACAACCCTTTAGTCAGGATTACAGACCTAGTTTCTCACACCACTTATGTTGTGTGCGTTAATTTTTATACATGAGTGGCGGAATCTGCAGTTTAAAGACGACTCCGAACAAAAGATTTTTTACAGAAACTTTTCATGGCAATTTTATTTACTCTCAGAATTTTTGCCAGAAATCTGCTGAGAGGAAGTCGCCGAAGAAATATTTTTTCATATTTTCGTTTTGATGTCTGACCTGGAATTTGAACCGCGGCCTTACATCTAATAAGCCAACACACCACCTACTAGACTACGGCGACTTCCATTACTTCTACAGAAATAATGCACATATCAGACGTAGTTAGCTGCCTCTATTTATATTGAAAAATCTTAGACGAACTAGTTTACTTTAAAACCATTCAACTCATTAGAATGCTATGTTTCACATTAGTCTTCTGTGTACTTCTTAAAGTTCACAAAAAGCTCTTTAGGGATTTCAATGTTGCCTTAAGACTTTCGGAACGTAGTCTGCTGCCTTGTTAAGAATGTGAGTGTAGTCAGGTAGTATTTGAAGTTGTTTCTTATAATCTTTAACTGGAGAAACAGTTCTTATTTTTTGTATTAATTCTTGTTTTTTTATGGGCTTAATAGCAGCCTCAGGTTCTATTTTAAAATTAAAATTCATATGGGGAAGGACCTGGGACTTGGGCTCCTAAATCTAAATATTTCCTGAGCCTCTTTATTATTAATGTTTGGCATTGAATTTTTGATAAGGAGTATTTATTATTGCCCTCTATTCTGTAAGGTTAGGTTAGGTTAGGTTAGTGTGATAGCTTTGATAGCAAAAACTCACATCAGCACAAATGGTGGCCCGCTGTGACACGCAGTCTTTGTACGGACCAAGTTCCTCCGCACCAGGGAGGGAGAAGTTGGTCTGCGCAAGGGCTGCACTTTTAAAGCACGACTATACCACGCCTGGAAAACCAGCCCGAAAGCTTAATAAACGACGATATATCCTTGACATCAATGGACGATAGCTCCATCAAACTGACAAGAATTTGAGAGCCAAATAACCTATATATACACCACGCAATAGATGGGCATTGACAAAGAAAGTGGAAACTAGAAAGTGGTCTCCTCTTCCTCAGTGGATCTGCAGCAATGGCAGAAGTCGTTATTCTGCATTCCGTCGCATTCTTTCCGCATGTCTACCCATAACACAGTGACCTGTAAGCATGGCCACTGTAATCGAGATCTGTTTTGTTATAAACTGTATAAAATACGCTTTGAAAAGTAAAAGTTGAGTATCACAGGCAGAGCTGAAACGTTTTTCCGCAAATTGTAAATATCCAATATTATCTCTATTTGCTGGAATGGATCACAACATGCCGGATCGAATGATATTTCCATACATGTGTATATCGAAGGTAAGACTTAGGAATGCTTTTTAAATCTTTAGAATTGACTTTAGACTTCAGGTAAATTATCCGATGTTTATAAAGGTGGAAACTTATTAATAGTCAGGCAGCTTTCATAACATTGGGTATTATCTACACGAAATATAATTGCAGCGTAATCAATGACTGCCAGACATTCATAAATACGGTGACAAGACATGATTGACAGGGTGGATGTACTTAAATCATTGAGGCAATACATTCCCTGAGGCGCAACGGAAGGCACCAGATTTTTTAAAGAAATATAGGACGTCATTGTCTAAATTAAAATAATGAAAACTTAGGTAAAAATGTTCTAGAGGGCTATGAGTTTATTCTTCACTCTTCAATTGGCGTTATGTTGACTCGCTCAAAATTAATGTAAAACTTCCTCAATACAATCTTCTCTTATGGACAGAAGAATGTACGTCCAAAAACCGGTCGAATATTTCTGATTTGGGAATGTTTAACGCTATTGTTAGATTACTTTTGGTCTGATAAGGTCAAGAAGGGAGTGATTTACGCTATTGTTAGATTGCTTTTCTTCTGATAAGGTCATTAAGGCCATAACGACCTAATTCTTGGACCAGGATGGAATAGTTTGAGTTACGCCGTACCTTAAATTTCTCTTACCACATCTGCAACTTTAAACACCAGCTAAACAAACACTTAAATAATCAGAAATTTTAAAGTTTTCAATTTTAGGGAATTCTATAATAGGTTGGGCAACCATTATGAAAGCGGTATTAGGTTAGATTAGGCGTATTAATATATCAGCAGTAGATCGCCTTCACATGGATACCCGTCAGTCAGTTTTGAAAAGAGAAACGAATTAAATAAAATAGAAAACAGAATCAAATAATCAATAATAAGAAAGAAACCAAATAAAGAAAGGAAAACAAAAAAAGAAAAAATAAACAAAAATGAAGAAACAAATACCATGTTAAGGATATCCCTCTAGTTAGTCCCCCTTGCAGTCCTTCAAATTTACCAATTGCTCAACAAATGTTAGCAAAACTGTCTACAGCCAATCACAGTGACAGCGCGTATGGTTCAAGGGGCTATAGTCCACTAAAGCTACTATAATAGCTAATAACTTCTTCCTACTAATACTTAAGATTGTTTTCATATCTTTAGGATTAAGTTTTGGCCATAAGGCTTTGGTGCTCCCACATTCCGGTGTATATCGCAAGCACGATTGGTGTGTGAATTGAAAATTTCCTCAACAAGTTCAAAGAAGAAGCCTATTGGTCACATCTGTAGTTATTCTCAAATCGGATTCTGATCTTGCTGGTACATCTGCAACTTCGTAGGTAGTGTGTTGGCTTATTAGACATCAGGCCACGGTTTAAACTCCTGGTCAGACATCTCCAACGAAACAAAATATGAAAAAAATATTTCTTCGGCAACTGCCGCTCATCAGATTTCTGGCAAAAACTCTGATAGTAAAATAAAATTGCCATGCAAAGCTTCTCAAAAATCTGTCGTTCGTAGTCGACTTTAAACGCCACTCACAGGTGGTGTGAGAAGTTAGGTTGTAACCCTGACTGGAGGGTCGTAATGACCAGTTGTGTATGTATGTATGTATTGCGGAAGTAAACTTTTGTGGTCATATAGTCTGCCATTCCCTCAGTCGACCAGTACCAACTGATCTGTCCTACACGAAATCACAAAACCTAACTCATTCAGTCTAAAGAAGCTTCTAGATGCCAGAGGTAATATCTAGAAATCCCAGAGGTGTGCTTTTAGTGTTACTTGTAATACCAACCATACGATCGTTTTCGATGTGTGGCTCCAATTGGATCCAATAATCTATGCTAGGCCCTGAACCACTGTGCCAATTTTCTTCAGTTTCTTCATAAGGATTTGGGTCATTCAATATGTGCTAATAAATTTCCCAAACCCAATTATTTAGAAGGGTATCATACCGTGAGACTAGACTGATTGTAATTTTTTATTTCAATTTGTTTCTGTTTCTTTTTTTTTTTTTGTTGTAAAACTTCGTGGGCAACGTTTTTTAGGATCCATGTTTTATGGTCATATTTCTTAATATATCGTGTTTATTAAAAAAAAAAAACAAGGAGGCTAAAAACCAAAAAAAAAGAGAAGAAGAATCGTTTTATTTTCGTTGGGTGCTGTTTCACTTTTTAAATTTTAATTTATGTAAACACCGAGTTGATTATATTTTGAATTATGGCCCATGCGCATCGTCTACTTACTTTTGCTCAACTCCTTAAAAAACTAAAAACTCCTCAATTCGAGTTTTTTTTTTTGTTTTTCTTTTTTCATAAATTCAAAAAATACCTCCTCAACTCATTTTTTATAAAAATCATAAAATTTTTTTTCTCTTAGTTTTATTTTTCATTTTTACTTTTATTATCATCATTATTATCATCTCGTTGATGATCCACATGATGTCTTTATTATTTCTTGAATATCTTCTTAACGAAATGCAAACGAAACTGAATATCAACAGCAGGAAAGATATGCAATATTGATGTCTGCCTGTTGACTGTTCATCATGCCACAAGAAATATTTTTTTTTTGTTTTTTTTTGTTGTAGCTTTTTAAGACTGTTTTTGAGATGGTGCTGTCGATAATGCAGTTTTTCATTTAATATTTTTTTATTGTTGTTGTCTTTTAAATATTACTTTTAATGTTTTTGTTTTTTATTTCAATATTTTGTGGCAGCAAATTAAAAATATTTCGTGCATTACAGCACAGTTAATGATGCACATAAAGTATGTTTTAATACGCAAAAAGTGTTTGTTAAAACGTGTGATTAACAAATTAAAACTGATTTATGACGTTTTTAATATAAATTTTAAAAAATTACATAACTTGAAAGGAATATAAAACGAACATGAGTTTAAATGTTGCAAAGGTTCCACTATCGTTTCTACAATAAATTTTATATTTTTCAAACGAAATAAACATTTACATTAAAGTCAACGGACAATGTACACTGAAATTTAACCCAAAAAGCTAAAGAATTTGAAATTAAGAAAAGTTTTTGATCCCTACATAGTCCATGTGTCCTTACAGGGAAAATAAATGTTGACCATCTGAAGTACTTTTTAATCGCCTAGAGAGGCAGTTTTTATGTGATGTCAAAAACTTGTAGCAAAGGGTTGAAGATAAAATGGGCACACGTATCTGGGATGGCTTTTTAGGTCTATACAGCAGTATTTAGAAATATCTTAAACTACTGGGACACATTAGTCCCATGCGTACTACACTTACGTCCAATTTGACAATATTTTCACCTTTCTTTCCATACACACATACAAAATTGGTCATAAGAACTCTTTAATCAGGATTACGACCTAGTTTCTCACAGGCCTGGTTGAGTCCCGAGGTGAAATATCTTGGCGTGATCCTCGATCCCAAGCTCAACTGGAGGGCGAATCTGGCTGCTAGGGCACGTAAGGCGACATGTGCTGCGTACTGCTGTAGTAGAACGGTAGGAACCAGATGGGGTCTTCACCCAAGGATCATGCGTTGGATATATTCTACGGTCATCGAACCCAATCTCTTATATGATGTAGCTTTCTGGTGGACTTCTCTGGACAGACAACACAACATCAGACTTCTTGACAAGGTCGGAAGGTCTGCGGCCATTTATATAATTGGCGCTCTGAGCACCACCCCACGAAAGCCTTGTTCGCAATGCTCAACTGGCTTCCTACTGTGCTTCTCACTAAGCTTGCTTCGACTAGGCTTAGTGCCCTGTCTCGTTGGCACATTGTACCTTCTGGTCACTCCACTATTCTGGAGGTTGATCCAGTGGCGCCCGTGAACATCGACTATTCTCCCTGCTGAATATTGTCTCGAGAGGGGTTTCCACTCTCTGATTCCGAGTAGGGACGACTGGAATCCTAATACGGTTGTCCCCCGGTAGTCCTAGATAGACTTATGTACCGACGGCTCTAAACTCGATAATGGGGTTGGAAGCGGTGTCTGCTCTGGGAAACTGGACTTCTACCTTTCCCCCGTCTGCCGGACTACTGCAGCGTGTTTCAGGCTGAGGTGACGGCAATTTACCAGGCCGCATCTGGGTCTTTTCTGATGGTCAGGCCGCGATAAGATCTATCGGGTTTCGTGAATAAATCTAGGATCGTTAGGAAATGTCGCCGCTGTTTCGACCTTCTTTCTGGACGCTTCACCAGTGTCTCACTGGTGTGGGTCCCCGGGCACGGTACCATTCTGTAGGGCCGACACGCTCGCCAGAGCTGGTGCGCTCCTTCCGGAATCCTCTTCAATTCTTTCGGGACGCCAACCTATCCTGGGTCAATGAGGAGTCTTGCTCCACCGCTAGACTCATCTGGCTCTTGATGGATAGAAGGCGTACCAACCAATTACTTGGTATTGGTCGTAACGTCATCGCAACCACAGTGGCCATGCTTACAGATCATTGCATTATGGGTAGACACGCAGAAGGATGAGGTTCCATTTAACGACTTCTGCCGTGGATGCAGATCCGCTGAGGAAGAGGAGACTGTTATCCAGTTCCTTTGTCAGTACCCGTCTCTTGCTAGGTGTAGATATAGGTTATTTAACTCCCCATTTATTGTCAAGTTAACGGAGCTATCATTTATTGATATCAAGGTTATAGCTTCGTTCATCAAACTTTCTGGTTGGTTTTCCAGTGCGGCGTAGTTGTGCTTTTGTCGTGCAGCCCTTGCGCTGACCAACTTCTTCCTCTTCACTGATTGTACAGGGACTGCGTTCACCCGTGGCATCACAACGGGCCGCTATGCGTGCTCAAGTCAGCTTTGTGATATCAGAGCTACCACTCCCACCTAAACCTATACCTTATCTCACGCCACAGACATTATAAGAAGGTCTTTCATCGTATGTTTTATTTCATAGATATACAGAGGGTTTCGATCGACTATGTACGTATGAGATAACAGAATCATTCGCTTTGGTAATGTGCTACTCGGTTATAAATTTCGTGGCTCACTGAAATTGAATTGGCTGTTTAAGATTCAAATACATGATACATGCGTAGCAACTACTTTCTACCGTATTTGGGGAAATCTACATCCGGGAAACCAGAGAGGAATCAAAGAGAGAGCATTGTTATTGACATAATCGATGTTATATTGCAACGGTTATATTTTTATTATATATTATTGTTATATTGATGCGAGTGACAATAAACTGCCCCATCTAAGCAATTGGAAACCTATAAATCGCCACAATGCTAGGGTCCTAAATGTCAAATTTTTACCATTTAGAAAAAAAAGCATAAAACCAAGGTGACCTGAAGTGTTTGATATTTATGTAAAATACCATGCTGCAATGTACATAAATTTTGGCATAAATTTCATGAAAGTGATATTAAAATGTTAGAATATAAAATAGTTTTATTAAAATGAATTAAAATAAATCAAAACATTTAAATTTTGTAAGGAAATCTATCAACAATCGTGACAATTCTATGTACTACACAGCATGTATCGAAAGTCATGCATTAGCTAGAACGCGCTTTAATGGTTAACTCTGCCTACCAGCAGGTATCGATACATTTATATCATCGAGTTATAGAACAAATAATAACGGACTTCAAACACATCCATACATCTGATTTATTTTCATTATAATTCGTTTGCAACTTGTTTTACATTTTTATCGCCATTCCCTGACTCCAAGGTTTATAAAATAATGCTTTTCATTGAAAATTGTCAAAAATGAATCTTCGACTACTTTTGGAGAATAATTACTTATCCACCAGCAGTTACATTACATCGGAAGACGGAAAACATTAGCAATTTATATGAAAATATTTTAATGTCTGTCGTTCCATACGTAATCTATTAAGTAATGTAATATGAGTCACGGATGACGATAGCCATTAAATGTCAATTAAATTAAATGTACAAAAAATAAAATTCTAATTTTCCAAATTATTACTCTAAAGTAGCTGCTTTAAAAGTAATTCAACACATTATTTAATATTTTAATATTTATATGATAATCATGAAATTTGTACACGCGAAAGCACTTTTTTCGCAAGGGAACAAATTGGCTAATAAGCAATCACAACTACTCTGTATTCAAATATTCCATTATAAAGTAATTGAAGTAAATTTCGAATAAATTAAGGTGGTCTTTCGAATATACCCACACATACCCCAAATAAATGTTGCCTTTAAACTGAGGAACGCACTTCAGTAATACTTATAACAGTGTTTGATATACAAATCTAAAAAGGACTCTGGAAAAATAGGCCACCTCGTTTATCGTAAAATAAAATTGTGAAATAAAGTTTAATTCAGTAGATAACTTCGCATATTCAGTGGCAAAACAAACAAACGAATAAAATGTTGAAAATACTTTCAATATTAATTTTAATTGGAATTGTTAAAGCATCAGATAGTCAACTGGTAATTAAAACTGAAAATCAAAATGAAGAAATATTTTATAAGGAACTGTTAAGTAGATTCAATAAGCAAAAAGTCTACGAAGGAATCCTGATGATTAATGAAGATAACAAATACACGTACTGCCATAATATATTAAAGTGGCTTAGAAATGACTTGGAAATACCTGTAACTTTGATAACAGGCAATAAGACCATGGAATATCACAACTATTTTAACAACGAAATCCTGGCAATTGCTTGCTCATCATCATATCGTCATGCTATTGTGCAACAATTGGCTGCAATATTGAATAACATGCGTTCTACAAGAACAATTATCATAATGGATCGTTGGAATGTTGCTAAGGACTTACGACAATTAAAAGATTTTTTCAAATATTGCCACAAAATGAAAATGTTAAATGTTGTTGTCATTTGGAAGAATTTCTATAAAACACATGAATACAGTCAATATACGATATTTCCTGAATTCCAACTAGAATATGGTGTCTATCAACCCAAGAGCAGAAATTTTCGAATGCTGAAAGATCGTCTGAAGAACTTAAAAGGCTACAAACTACGCACTATAGCTGACCATTTTGAGCCAGGTTCAATGGAATACTATGATAAAAATAATAAAACTGTTCTAGTGGGTTATCTGGGACGCTTTTTAAAAGCCGTATCAGAGATATTAAATGCTTCTCTTTATTTTCCGATTAATGTACCATTCGACAAGAAATTGGACTATCGTTTAATGTTGGACTATGTAACTAATTATTCTTTGGATATACCCATTAGCAATTGGATTCCTTCTGAAAAATGTAACCATGAAGTTTATTCATATCCAGTTGAGTTCGGAAAATGGTGTTTACTTTTGCATATCGACGAACGTGTAGACACGAACGAAATATACCTAATGATCCTGCACTCGAAAGTAATGCGTATAGCGTTTGGATTAATTTTAGTGTATACTTTTCTATTTTTCATTGTCAATCTCAAGAATAAATATAATAGAAAGAGATTCTATGGCTGGCCTGAAGTTCTAGTAAACGACATGGCAATTAGAGGCATACTGGGTCAAGTTTATGTATTCCGAGCTCGTCCGCAATTATCCGTAAAACTGGTTTATTTAACGTTGCTTTTATCAGGTTTAACTATCCCCATATTATTTGGCGCCTATTTAAATTCATTTTATACTCGCCCTCCTCTTAGAAAAGAACCACAAACCTATCAAGAACTGTTCGAATTAGATATAGAAATTGCCGTAAGATCACCAGATATTGAAAGTTTCCACCCACTAATTAATAGCTCTCAATCCTTTTTATATGAAAAATTTAAAACCTTTGACTTTGAAAAGTATGAAACCTTGCGCGATTCATTTGATCCACGTTATGCATATCTTGTCTCCTCTTCGAAAATGCTTTATTATACCGGTCTGGAACGTTATTATCGCAAGAAGTTATTCCGGTATTCCTCCAAATTGTGCCCCAGCACGATGACGCAATATGCTTTCCCATTGGGAAAGAATTCATATTTTCTTAAGCGCCTACATGAACTCACATTAATTATTTGGCAGTCCGGTCTTTTGGATTATTGGATGAAGAGAAAATCGTTCGACGACGTAGTCGCCGCAGGCAAAGTTATTAAAATCAATATATCACGCAACAAGCACATGAAGCCACTTCAAGTACAGGATTTATATTGGATTTGGTTATATTACATGGTATTCATATCATTTGCATGCGTTGTTTTCTTATTGGAATTACTAGTTCACAAACGGATGATAAAAAGAGGATGTACGAGTATGAAAATAAAATATAATAGGAAGTAGAAATAAAAAAGGAAAATAATAAAAAAGAGCTCAATTCGCTATCTTCATACGTTTAAACTAATTTAATTTAATTTAATTTAATTATTGCTTTGAAATAAAGTACATGGTATACCTTTTTGCAATATTAAAAGTGTTGATTTTATTTAAGTTGTTGAATTGCACCAAGAAGGGCATTTGCAAATAACACTCTTTATTCAAACGATTATGATGCGTAAGTGAAATGAAGCAGTAGCTAAGTGGAAATTTATAAATCAGAGCTACAAATTGTGTCACCAGAGTATAATTGGAACACTGAATGGAAACTTGCTTAGCGTGGATCTATCGGGAAAGATGCCTAACGTATCAAAAGCGATCAATTGCGTTCCTCTGATACTAGATCACCTCTTGTAATCAAATGGAACCACGTTAGCCTCACATGCAGGAAGCATTGATTATTTATTTTTTAAAGAAGATTGTTGCTTCTATTCAGTCTTTTCCATTTAAGATATTTCATACTTCTGTCATTTGAAGAGATTTCACTCAAATGAATATATTTCTTATGTCGGCAAAAGTCAGACACTTTCCAATAAGATCAACAATCTCACCATTGACTTTTATATTGCAAATGAAGCATAGAGTATTATCACCACTTATACTATGCATGGTTCAAAGGTATCAGAAGCGATACTAATAATTTCTGCATCATATTGTTACAATAACAAATACTAGAGAATTATTCGACAGATCTTTGTAACGGAGATGTTAAAACCACAATTATTATCTTCAAACACACCGCGTCTTCACAGAAGACTCAATGAACTTCATTAAATCAGTTGCCTGCTTTGCCTTGCCTTTTATATGGCAGAGTAAACAGTCTGATGAATGTTCATGAAGGCGAATGTTCATGGCTTCTTCTTCTCAAAATCTCTATAAATGTAAACATCGTTGTTTAAGTTTATTATTATTTAGTGTTGTTCGTGTATTTTTGCTTACTTGTTTACTATATTTTTATGCTGGTGTTTGTGGTTATATTAAGCAGTACGATAATTTGTAAACAAGTTTGTTTACTGCATTGTTTTGTTTTTGTAGCTTTTGTTTATAATTTTAATGTTAATGTTATTCATTTTCGTTACAGTATTTATCATTAAATTAACTGTATTATTTGGGCTTAAAATTGACTTTGCTGTAGTCGTCGTCCATGTACAAATTATTGACCACATACCACTTCCAATGTTTCCAGGTGTCAAGATTTTCTATGTAATTTGAACGTTGTAGTTTTCTGCAATTCTTAATAATCCCCAATAGGTGCGTAGTTGATTTGATAATACGAATTCTATTCTGTAATTTTTTGTATTCAATGCTTATTTGTATAAAATGGGTCTGGTTGTATGAAAGCGAAAAGATTGAATTTTCTGTTCTTGATATGTTCATGACATTGATAGACGTAATCGTAGTCCAGTATGAGGCATGTTAGCTTATTAGACGTCAGACCAATGTTCAGTGTTCAAACCTCAAGTCAGACATTTCCAGCTTCCAACGAAGGTTGTAATAATCGTTTATATAAATGTATGTATGTAATATTCCTGCTGCTGAAGACTCTGAAGAAGAAGAAAACAGAAGCTCGTCTTATGAATTGACGACAGTATTGGCAGCAACAAACATTACAATAGGATGTTTATCGCCAAGGATGGTATTACTTGGAACGGAGAACCGTATGCCCCAATTTACGAGCAGATTAATAGCAAAGATGTTTCTTGAAATGTTGTAGATACTTTCTTAGTGTTCTCCTCATATTTATCTCACGTCACAAACATTATAAGAAGGTGTTTCGTTCTATGTTTTATTTCATAGATGTTTCAGAAGAATAATATTTCGATCGACTATGTACGCATTGGCTGACAGAATCATTCGCTTTGGCAATGTGCTACTCGGAAATTATCATAAATTTGCACCAATTATCCCTTTTCGAGAAATGAATTGAAAGTCTTTTAGGCTTTAATAATCCCAATAATTTTTTAGCTGTGGACGAGTACCTAATTGAATTTTATGGTCTTTATAAATTTCGTGATCCACCGAAATCGAATTGGCAGTTTTAGATTCAAGTACATTCTACGTTCTTAAAGCCGTAGTTGGGCAAATTTGTATCCGAGAAACCAGAGAGGAATCAAAGAGAGAGCATTGTTATTGACATAATCGATGTTCTATTGCAACGGGAAACTTTTTTACCTCACATGACGTTTACAACAAACAACGAAATATATCAGAGGTTTGTACCATCAGGTCTCAGCCAGCTCTCAACTGAGAGTATCATTGATGCAACAGACAATAAGGTGTCCCATCTAAAAAATTTAAAACTTATAAGTCGCCACAAAGCAAGGGTTCTATATGACAAATTATTACTACTTAGAAAAAAAATAAAACCAAGCTTACATGAAGTGTTTGATATTTATGTAAAATCAAAAATTTTGACATAAATTCCATAAAAATGGTAATTGAATGTTAAAATATAAAATAGTTTTATTAAAATGAATTAAAATAAATAAAAATATTTAAATTTTTTAAGAAAGTCTATCACTAATCGTGACAATTCTATGTCGCACTACAAACATGTATCGAAAGTCATGCATAAGCTAGAATTATGAAGTTTTTTCAAGGCACGATCTACGGTTGTAAGGGTTGTAATAATCAATTAAGTAAGTTAGATTAGTAAGTAAATAATGTTCTCTTGTTGTAAGGGCCGGTGTTGACAAGTGTGCCTTAAAATGTGTTATAAAGTGTATTAAAAATTTAACACATTTACCAAACGAAACTAATTAATATCCAATTGCAACATTGCAACGTTTGAGTTTTTTTTTACTTTTTGCAAGACTGAACGAGTAAACAAATTACAAATTCTAAAATTACACAGTTTTTCTTTGCTGCTTTAAGAGATTACCAAATTCAAACTTAAATATCTCAAATTAAAACGTCAACGCTTATAATTCATTGAAAGGAAACAGATCGTTATCAAGTTTTCAAACACTTTTTCAATTCCAATATACAATGTAACGACAATTATTTCAGAAATGTTAACACAACAACAAAAAAAACGAAATAAAACGAAACGAGGATTAACAAAAAATATTATTTAAACATTAACAAAATTACATAAAAATTAAATACAATACAATACAATAATATATTTGAAAGTCAGGTTTTATAATGTTTTTAAATTGTATAATTAAATAAAAATTACAATAGCAAAAACACAAACAACCAAATTAAAGCAATTTTGCAATAACAAAAAAAAGGAAAATATTTAAGACAGATTAAATAAACAAAAAAATAGAAGCCCATATGAATCTAAATGGAAAACTAGCTTAGACAACACCCTACTTTAAATAGATGTATGAAACAGCACTCTGTAACACCGTACAATACCAAAAATTAATTGTCTACCATTTCAGAGATGTGTCTTTTTTGTACTGAAAGTTTATTTGAAGATGTAAAGTTGGGCACTTTGAAACACAAGACCTAAGCGTGGTATGTTGTGTTCAGGAGGTCGCCGTAGTCTAGTAGGTAGTGTGTCGGCTTATTAGACGTAAGGCCACGGTTCAAACCCCAGGTCAGACATCAATACGAAAATGTGAAATAAAATATTTCTTCGGTGACTTCCTCTCATCAGATTTCTAGCAGAAACTATGAGAGTAAATATAAAATTGAAGTCGCCGTAGTCTAGTAGGTAGTGTGTTGGCTTATTAGACGCAAAAGCCTGGGTTCGAGCCCCAGGCCAGGCATCAAAGACAAAATACAAAAAGTATTTTTTCGGCGACTTCCTCTCAGTAGATTTCTGGCAAAAACTCTGAGAGTAAATAAAAATTGCCATGAAAAGTTTCTCAATAAATAAAAACCTGTCGTTCGGAGTCGACTTTAAACTGTAGGTCCCACCACTCATGTATAAAATTAACACACACAACATAAGTGGTGTGAGAAACTAGGACGTTGTACAATGGGTCAATTCGACCTCCGGGTACTGTACTTGTCTTAATTGACAAGTACACGTCCTCTAACCTAACCTAACCTAAATATAAAATTGCCATGAAAAAGTTTCTCAAAAACCAGCCACTCGGAGTCGACTTTAAACTGTAGGTCCCACCACTCATGTATAAAATTATCGCACACAACATACTCGTAAGTGGTGTGGGAAGCTAGATCGTAATCCTGACTAAAGGGTTGTAATGACCAATTATGTATGTATGTTGTGTTGAAAGGAACAACTCTGATGAATATGTGTGTCTTCTTGCCTTCAATTCTCACGCTGAGTTAAGGACATTTTATCAAATTTAGAAAGAAAAAATAAAATTCTACAATTTCCGTAAATAAATAGAAGTCATCGCAATCTAGTAGGTAATATGTTGGCTATTCATACGTGAGTCCATGGCTCAAATCCCAGCTCAGAAATCTTCAACAAAACGAAATATGAAAAATATTTCTTTGACTTCGAGACTTCCTCTCAGCAGATATCTGGCAAAAACTCTGAGAGTTAATAAAATTGCTATGAAACTGTAGGTCTCTCCACTCATGCATAAAATTAACGTACATAATATAAGTGGTGTGAGGAGCTAGGTCGTATGTAATTGCCGTAATACCAGCGCTATCTTAAGTAAGACAAAAATCAAACAATTTTCTCAGCCCGAATAGGATTATAGAATACAGAAACTAGCACAACGATACCAAGTTGTCATAATTTGGCTACGATAAAATTCATGGAGTACCTTATCCATTTTACGTTCAACATAATCGGTCTAGTTAGCAAGGAAGTCTTGAAGAAGACATCGAAATATCAATTCAATGTCGTTCTCAATGTGTTGGCCTTTGTCGTTCGATAATGTGGAAAATTTTTCATGACCTTAAACACCAGCTCGTACAAGAACTGAAGCCAAACAATTTGCCTTTCATTTTCATTGATTTGACTCCTTTAAAGCTGGTGTAAGTACAGCATTTTAAAACGCTGGCAGCTGATTCATACTTCTTTCGAAATGAGCAAGAACCTGCCTTGGTGGTGAGTGCAGGCGCTATAATGCCATAGACAGATATCACGCAGAAAGTTTACAAAATTCTTACGCTTCAGAGGCAGTTACGTGCTGCTATGGTTTTTTATGACTCTGGCGCATATACATATCAGACTGAATTCAACTGATGTCATTATTATGATGGCTTTAATAACCGCTGTGGTTTGTGGCTTGTTCTTCTAGATACATCTGCGACAAGAACAAACCTATTCGCACAATCCCAGTGGCCAGTTCACATTGCCACCACTTGAGACAGCTATGGCCTTAAATCGCGGAATATCCAATATGGCATGAACTGTGTGGTACAAAGCGCTGTCCTATTTAAATCATCTGTCGTTAGTATCCAGATGACCCAATTCAGGGCAAAAGAAGTTATAGCATTCGCCGTTGACAGTTTTCAACTTTACACTTAAAATATTTAAAAACATCTGCTTGATCTTCCAATTCCTTGTGCTTAAATTAAGGACCACCGAACTGCAGATTCTGACCCCTATTCGTGTGTTGGAATTCAACAGTTACGGGACAATGGAAGGAGGTAGTAGTGTGCGACAAATTAGTGTTAAATTATTGTATATCGGGTCTTCTAACATAAACGCCCGATAACGAAAGCTACATCTGTCAAATTCGTTGTCATTTAATCAGTCTCAAATCATAATGAACAGCCTTCAACAACACGTGTAAATAATCAAATAGTTTTTATAAAATTGGGTTTTCGGTTTGGACTCTAATTTTCATGAGAAAATTATATTTTGGAGGGATAGGAATAGGTCGCCGTAATCTAGTAGGTCGCCGTACTCTAATGTGATGGCTTATTAGACGTAAAGCCAGGGTTCGAGCCCCAGGCCAGACATTAAAACAAAATTCAAAAAGTATTTCTTCCGCGACTTCCTCTCAGCAGATTTCTGGCAAAAACTCTGAGAGTAAATGAAATTGCCAAGAAAAGTTTCTTAAAAATCTGTCGTTCGGAATCGACTTTAAACTGTAGGTTCCGTCACTCATGTATAACATTAACACACACAACATAAGTAGTGGGAGAAACTAGGTCGTAATACTGACTGAAGGGTAGTAATGACCAATTATGCATGTATGTTATGTGTAGGAATAGGTATGTAAACGAGGGAAATTGTGAAATTCAGGTCAATATAAATCCTCACAAAATCTAAGAGCCTCAAACTTATCCAGAAAAGTCACAGCATCATCAGTTCATATTTATGAATTACATTGGCTAGGCCAACACTGTTAACGGCGATGATTTTAAACTTTTTTGGCCTGAATTAGATGATCTGGCCACCAAGGCAAGTGGCGTTTCACCGCACACAGCTCATGACACCTTAAGTAATCGGCACTAGCGATTTGAGGGCATGAATATCTCACGTAGAGGACTTTTCGGGATTTTCTTTGACTTTCGAAGTTTCAGTATAGAACAACATACCCTGTGTTGTCCACTGAGTTGTGTAGATTTTTTAAAACAATCTAGAATGATATTTTACAAAGACTTTTGTTGACAAATATTTGGAGAGTACGGTCATACTTCTGAGTGGCATTCCATGTCTCAATTCCAAGTAGCAGTATAGTATCTCTAGTTATTCTTGCTTCGGCAGAAGATATACTAAAATGGGAACGATACAGAGAAGACTAGCATGACACTTGCGCAAGGATGACACGCAAAATCGTGAAGCGTTCCAAATTTTTTAAAGGGCGTTGTAAAAGGTAGTTTCTGTTTCATACCCCTCCATTTTGGTGGATAGATAGAACCTCCTCCTTCTTGCCGCTTTTAGCATCCCATGCATATAATTTTCAATTCTGTTAATAACGAGCAAATAAAAGTCTCAGCTTCCTTTAAAATAATAACTTCGAATTAAATTCCAATCTCACAGTCTTCAAAGATACCATCAGAGTGTATAAGATTTTATAAGTATTTTTTTTGTTTTTTCATCTTATTCAAGATTAGCAATGCATTTCAACTTTCTTTAGGAATTCATTGAACATTATGCTGTCTGACCACAGCTGCCAGATAAATGAGTCACCAAATCGTTAAATATTTGAGAAAAAATGGTCATAATCGTCAAAGACGTTTATTAAAATCGTCAAGAAATCATCAGAAAAAATAAATAAATAAATTAAAATTATTTAAAAACCAAAATTATTTCTATTGTAGTAAAACATATAGAGTCAATGTACGTATGTACATATCTGAGTTCAAAAATAAAAAAAATTAAAAAAAATGTTATTAGAAATTAAAAGCTAGCGTCCCTCATCTTCATTTATTAATTTTTTCCAAAAATGGAGAAATTTAAATATAAAGGAGTCGCAAGCTCTTGACATTCTGAGCATGAAAATTCAGACTGGAATACAACTCTCATGTATGGGTCGGTGCCTCATCGTCTATTTTGAGGTTTCTCGATCGTGTACAGGAGAGGCCGTAGTAGCTCGTTAATAACGGTAGTGTATCCAACTCCATTGAATCATTGGAGCATCGTTGCAATGTGGTTTGTGTTTCACTGTTCTACCGCTTCGACAAAAGGATTTTGCTCCTACGTAACGCTCGTCTTTGTCGGCCACCACTTCCGTATGTGGTCGATTGGCCAGTGAATCGCACACTGCATTACAATCAAAATACGTATTTTAGTCGAACTATTCGTATGTGGAACTCAATTCCTGCATAGGTCTTGCCTGTTATTTATGGTATAAATATATACAAGCCCATAAAGACTGTTCCATAAACACTGTTCTCTCTTTCCTTCTTCACATTACATATTTTCATAGTTCCAAACACAATACCATCGATCCACTGAGTGTTGGTCGTACGAAACAAAATAACGGAGCTTGCCTTTGTTCTTCCGATGGTAATACTAGGAGCTGTACTCGGATTTTTAAAAATGTCTGCAACGACAAGTGATAAATTATTCTCAACTACGAG
The DNA here is from genome assembly GCA_936449025.2 of Sarcophaga subvicina. Classification (NCBI taxonomy): domain Eukaryota; kingdom Metazoa; phylum Arthropoda; class Insecta; order Diptera; family Sarcophagidae; genus Sarcophaga; species Sarcophaga subvicina. The sequence continues at coordinate 33,638,479 of OW388081.2, forward strand.
GTTATTTAGGAGTTGTAATTTTTTGGAAAGGAATAAAATAGAGAAAAATCATCACATGTATTCGAAAGTAACTTAAAAATGCAATACTTTAGTCAATAGTAACAATTGCAAAATAAATACAAAGGTTAAAGCGGCTTTTAATGTACTAAAGTAATGAATATGATTTAAATTTTTAATTTCCAAAAATCGTCAAAATAAAGACATAAATCATCAAATCGTGAATAAGATATTTTTGGAGATCAAAATCGTCAAAATGACGATAAATCGTCAAATCTGGCAGCTATGTGTCTGACGTCCGTTAGCAGTTGGACATAGATTTTTATATTTTATTAAATGAGCTTTAGGGGGCCGAAGTTAGATTTCCTTTTATTTAAATTTCATAGTTCCATAATGTTTGATGAACTTCTAGTGCTGTTGACTGCATATCGAAATATAAATTTATTCACATTCCTTCTGTACTTTCTGAGAATCTTGATGGATTCTTGAACATTTCGTTTCGGCTCTCTATAAATCCATATTTGAGATTCAGTTTCTACGATCTCATACATGCATACATAATTGGTCATTACCTACCTATGTATGTTGTGTGTGTGAATTTTATTCATTTTAAAGTCGACTTGGAACTACAGATTTCTGCGAATCTTTTGCAAGGAACTTTTATTTATTTATTTATTTATTAATTACAATACATACAATACGAGCTGAGTAACTTGACCATATGCTCGGTGTGGTGTTACAGACCAGAGTCTCTGGTGGGAATCGAACCCACGACCCTCAGACTAATATTCTAACACACTACCCACTAGACTACCAGGGCACCCATGGAAATTTTATTTATTGTCAGAAATCTGAGAGGAAGCCGCCGAAGAAATATTTTTTCGTATATGGTTTTTTTTGGAAATGTCTTACCTGGGGTTTAAATCGAGAACTCATGTCTAATAAGCCAACCTGCTACCTACTAAACTACGGTGACTTATCTACGATCATTTAAGCAAATTCTTTAAAGGCCTTGTGGATCCCTGCGGTCTTTGGCAGACTTATGTTTTAAGTTTCCAAATGAAAAGGAAATTGAACGAATTTATAAGTCTTAATGGCGTAGGGTGTTAAAATAATAAAATAGTGTAGAAAAGTTATATAAATTTGGCTTCTTTTTATTGTATTGCAAACAAATATTACCAGAAGAAATAAAACAATAATCAATAGAGAAAAAAGAAAAAAAAATGCAATAACAACAGCACAAGGAAAAATGTTCAAATGAACAAACAATGTATCATGAGCTTTTGTTACGCTTGCATGGCCACAGACAACATTTTTTATTACCGGCAAGCAAAATCACAAAAAAAAACTAAAAAAATTGGCCGATAATATAATAAATCCAGAAGGAGAAGAAAATCAAAAAAAAACATCCAATCTATGAATTGTTTTTTTTGGGTTTTTTGGAAATTTAATATAAAAAAAAACGAAATAAATTGCAATAATATTGTTTAAAACTATTTCAAATTGACTAATTTAGATATACGAATATAGGAATTATGCCAACTGATTTGAGGCAAATGGGTATTGTATTTGCATGGACTAAAGGAGTGCTGGGGTGAATTGTACAAGTGGTATGTATATGCAGTACTATGGTAACAACAACAGATTGTAGTCCATAATACTGCACAATAAGGAGGATAAGCAAGCAATGCTTTAAACTAAAAATTTGGAGAACAAAAAAAAAACTTTTTTAAGTTTTATAAAAAACTTAATAAATTACCAACTACTTCCTAAAAGAAACCACACACGTTTTTTCGTTTATTTTCAGGTTTTTTTTTTTTGTTTTTCGATCATACAAGTACATATTTTACAACTACAACAATAAAAAAAAGTTATAATAAACCACCCATATTGTATTTTTTATTTTATTGTTTAATTTTTGTTTTTTTTTTGTGTCTTACGGGCTGTCTATTTGCGATCATTTAAAATAAATCAACTTCCAGCATTAAATCTGTATTTGCTTACGTTTTTATTTTTTATCTGGCATAAATTGAAAAATTTTATTTTATTTACTACATACATATACATACGTGTACCTGTGTTTTACGCCGTGTTCAACAGTATTTAAGTTCAGTTTTTTTTGTACCTTTTTTGCATCTATTTTTGTCTCTTATGATTTAATATCTCGTACGTACACATTTTTATTTTTTTCCAACTTGCAACAGTGCAAGCCATTGCGATTTGCACTACCGTGGGCGGTGTGTTAATGAAAATTTGAACATTTTTTAGGCATTTTTGTTTTATTTTTTTTTACTATTTTTTTTTTTTTATTGCAAAATAATCAAGTGCCACTTCCTGTTGTCAAAGATATTAATTTGACATGTCAAAACTTTTAACTTTTATTGATTTTAAAGGCAATTATTTTCCATAACGTGTATAGACTTTATTTATACTTCAGCTTGGCTTAATTCGTTAAAGACGTAAAATTCAGTTCCTGAAATTTAAAATTTAAGAACCATTAGTGTTTTTCAAAATACAAGCAAGAATAATTATCGTTCATATACTTCTGATCACAAGCGGAACTGCCCTAGGAAGGTAAAGCCGAAAAGGCTTACGTATGTACATCTTACCTACATTCAATTTCTTGTGAATAGGATCGCCTTTTATAAGCGAAGAACGCAATAATAATCTTATTTATAATCTCATAAGCATGAGAAAAATTTTATGCCATCAGTAAATATGACCGGGATAAAAGTGGGGACTCACAACGTCAACATAAAAAAATTAGATACGATACATATCCGTCCAGTAAAACGTATTGTTAGGAAAATGAAAAAATCTAGATACTTGTGTTTTGCTTTTACATCGTTTAACATTAAAATTATAAACAAAAGCTACAAAAACAAAACAATGCAATAAACAAACCTGTTTCCAACAACAAACACCAGCATAAAAAATGGTAAACAAGTAAACAAGTAAACAAAAATATACCAACAACACTACAATAATAAATGTAAATAACGATGTTAACATTTATAGAGATTTCATGAAGGCGAAGTCATGAACGAGAAGTCGCCGTAGTCTAGTAGGTAGTGCGTTGGTTTATTAGACGTAAAGCCAGGGTTCGAGCCCCAGGCCAGACATAAAAACAAAATACAAAAAGCATTTCTTCGGCGACTTCCTCTCATCAGATTTCTGGTAAAAACTCTGAGAATAAATAAAATTCCCATGAAAAGTTTCCCAGAAATCTGTTGTTCGGAGTCGACTTTAAACTGTAGGTCCCGCCACTCATGTATAAAATTAACACGCACAACATAAGTGGTGCGAGAAACTAGGTCGTAATCCTGACTAAAGGGTTGTAATGACCAATTATGTATGTATGTATGAAGTCATGAACGTTCGCCTACAAGAACATTCATTAGACTGTTTACTTTGCAATATAAAAGGCAAGACAAAGCAGGCGACTGCAGATAGTAAAAATTCAGTCAGTCTTGTGTGAAGACGCGATGTGTTTGAAGAGAGTAATTGTGGTTTGAAAATCTCCGTTACCACGATTTGTCCAATAATAGTCGAGCAATTGTTATTGTTTATGCGATGAGTATAAACAGAGGAATAACAAAAAAGGCAATTGTTGTTTTTTAGATAAAGTTGTGAACAGTGGCACACAGAATTATGCGAACAATAAAGAATTTTAATTAACGCTAAACACAAATTTATTTTTATTTGATTTGCAAACTACGAGCTCGTATCTTAAATGTTTTTAAAAGATAAAAACGTTAGAGTATTACGCACTTTCAGGAAAACTCGCCATACGGCTGCAGTGTCCGTATGTGGAACGTCGTTCCTGCAGAACTTTTTCCGTTACAAATTTAAATATAACGTCATTAAACACTACACCATCTATCCTCTCTTCTAATTACAATATATTTTCCTAGATGCAATACAATGCGCTGCATGAGTAGTAGGTGCCATTTCCTAAGTGTGTACAATTAAAAAAATTACGTATTTATTCAAGAAATATGGTTCAAAAGCCAAAAAAAAAACACTGAAAAGTATTGAGCCAATGTTAAATGCTTTATTGGTGCAGAAAGTGATAGGTTTTCAGGTTGCAGCCTTCTATTTCAACAGTTATTAACGGCCGATAGCGGATAGATCATTCTATGATAATGGTTTGAACCAGCCGGAAATCGTTCAAATTTTCACTGATCCGCAGCCCCAGATGTGAATTCGGTATCAGAGTATATCATATGGTGATATACGCAGATTTATTGTCTGTAAAGCGGCCACTATATCCGTAGAGAATGTGTACACCAAATCTAAGATTGGATAAAAATGCCGGGGGTGTCTGGTGGAAACAGCAAGACTTTCGACGATTACCTCTCCTCTCGGTTACTGGACATAAGGACAGCGAAGGTAATAACAGCGCAGACGCACTCGCTAAAGCTAAAGGCGTAGGTCAAGGTAAGTTGTAAAGAAACCGTACAGATCTGGCCCGATATGGATAGATGTAGAACAGAATTTACATTAAAACTTTCAAGATTCCCCAAAAGGATCTACATAGCAGTGATAACAGGACACTGGCCTCTGGGTATTCACGCCTGGAGACTTGGAATACGTCATAACGACTATTGCAGAAGATGAAACGATGAGGACCACGCAACATCTTCTCTGTCTTAGGAGCCTAAGAAGAAAAATTCTTGGATATCAAGAATTTAGTGACAAAACGTTTCTAGCCAAAGGTCATGTGAGAAAAATCCACATCTTCATACGACTATCGAGTTGATTGATAGATACCAAGCAGGAGCTATAATTATATGACGAAATAGGTAGTAATGGTGTTACAACTATAGTACCTTAGTATGTTGTAGCCGATAAGGCTGCTGCCAGATTAACAAACGGCCATCTGGTGATATTAAGTTTTCGCAGGGATCGCACTATCCGGGTTATTGTAGATGGGATCCCATCCGACGAATTTAAGTTTAACTTATGGGTACCACAAGGTACCTCAGCTGTAGTTATGGATGTTCGAAATATGAAAAAGTATTTCTTCAGCGACTGCGTTTCAGTAGATTTCTGGCAAAAACTCTGAAAGTAAATAAAATTGCCATGAAGAATTTCTCAAAAATCTTTCATTCGAAGTTGACTTTCAACTGTAGGTCTTGACACTTATTTATAAAATGAACTTTCACAATATAAGTGTTGTGGGAAGCTAGGTCGTAATAATGACGTAAGGCTTGTAATGACCAATTGTATATGTATGTATGGAAACCAATAACAAACAAAGAAAACTTATGTTTGATCCAATAACACTTCCTTATTAAAAAAGAAACAAAATTCCAGCAAACGTTGAACAAAATTTTAGAATTTTATAACTGATGTCATTACAACTCTTTTAACTTACAATACAACCATAAACACTTATTATGTTCACACATTTTCTAACAACAAAATTCTAAAACTGCTCACGTATTCACTTTAAAAAAAATTGCCAAAAATTTTTTAAAAAATGCACTTTTGTTCAGAAGTTGTATGAAAACTTATTACATGATAATATTTTAATTTCATGCAATATATTATATATTTAACAGGGGGAGGGGGGAGGTAAAACAAAAGACAAAAAAACATTCAACATAAAATATAGTAGATACTTACCTACATACTTAGTTGCAAAATTAAAAAAATACTTGCAACAATAATAACAAAACATACATAATCACTGTGTTTGCTGGCTCATGCTGCTAAAAGTCTGGTTAAGTAGTTGAGTACATTTTTAAAAAAATCTTTTTTCTTCTTTTCCGTTAATTTTGGTAAAAAGGTTTTTAAATTATTACAAAACGTGGCTGTTACAAATCTAAATCATGAAATGAATTTTTTATTTCAAATAAAGAAATACAATCAACAATTTTTATTAAAAATTTTTGGCAAAATTCACTACAGTTCAGGTAGGTATTATAAGTGCTTTAAATATTTCGGTTGGGCTTACCTGTCTTCTACAAAAAACTCTAAAAATTAACAAATTTGCCATGAAAAGTTTCTCAAAAATCTATCTTTCGGAGTCGACGTTAAACTGTAGGTCCTGCCGCTCATGGATAAAATTAGCACAGACAACATGAGTGGTGTGAGAAATTAGGTTGTTATCCTGACTAAAGGGTTGTAATGAGTAAGTAAGATAGAAAGCTCCAAAAAGACTGAAATATACTTGTTTACAATAAAATCGGAAGTCAATCAGTATGAGTGATATCCTCGTTAAGGATATTCAAACAAATAAAATATTTGCATTGTCCTTGGTGTACTTGGGTATTATCCTGAACAGGAAATTTAAATAGGAACAAAATTAAAAGGTCAGGCAGGTAAAAACTTGCAAATGCTGGTCCATACGCATAAGAACCACATGTTCTAAATGTGTCCAGATACCGAGAACGATACAGTGGCTCTACAGGAGCAAAATTACACCCTTACTTAACTATGCTTCAGTAGTATGGTGAACATCGATAAGCAGAAGGGTCAAAGCATGTATTGCTTTGGGATAGGCGAAGCAATGAGTACAGCACCTACAAAGATATTATGCTCTTTATCCAATTGCGATTCTACCAAATCGACTTTTCTCGTCGATACAACTGCCCGTAGCCACATATTGCTACACAGATATCTCTAAATAGGAAGGTAGCACGAATCTGTTTTAGAAGAACCAAACTCTGTGTCTGATTGCCGGACCATAAATAATTTTTCCAGTGAAGGTACCTGCCATCAGAGAATTTTTGAACTGGGCCAGTAATACTTCAACTTGATTTATAAGAATTTAGATATCTTCGCTGATGAATAAATGGCAAGTTGGGCTATAACATCCAGGTAAATAAACTCTGTGACTATCCACGACGATTAACAACTTCTTCAGGCATGGCACGATACGCTTTATAGGCTGTCTGGGACAAAAATCGTGAGTATATTAAAACTAAGTGAAGTTGCCTTGATTGCACTTATCAGTGTCTTTACGGCATACTCTGGCTTACACGTACATCCGTACGGCATAGGCGTGTTAAAGAACAATCAATGCAGAGTTTGTAGGCATCGGTATTTTTTTTAAAAAATATTTATTTTATTTATTTATTTATTTTATTTATTAATCATAGCACAACAAGATAATAATCTTATAAATGAAAGTGCTATGGGAGGACATCAAATAGGAAAAAGTAATAACAAATCGCTCATTATATGAGTAATGAATTGTTTGAAGTACAGTATAAATAAAAATGAATAAGAATAAGAACATGATTTAATCTCAGGAAATAGCAATCGATACAAAAAAATTAGGATAAGAAAATGAGTATATGTAAAAAACTAAATTAGGAAAGATACAAATATAAAGAAAAATACAAACAAAGAAATATATTCATATAATGAGATACAATGAAACTTAAATAATAAATTAGAAAAATTAAAATAATTAATCACTAATAAAAATGAAGAGTAAAAATGTATAAAACAATCAAAATATATTACAAACTACTTAAACAGAATGTATAGCTCCTTTTTGAACTTAGTTGCATTGCCTATGTTCTGAATATAATTAGGTAGTGTATTCCAAAGACTGATGGTGTGTATAAAGATGATGGTACATTCTTTATGACATTACCCAGCCTTTGTAAGCGGACCCAGGTGTAAGCTATCTCAGAAGAGTGTATTGGAAGAGCTAGTGTAAACTTCCTATAGAAAATATATGTATTGGTAAGCGCATAACAAGCTAAGTTGTTGTCTTAGGTGCAGTCATGAGATTGTGGTGGATTATGAAAACCCTTACAAAATTTAGCACAGTTGGTCATAACAATCCTTCAGTTCAGGATTACGGCTAGGCTTCTCACAACACTTATGTTATATGCGATAATTTTTATATATGAGTGGCGGGCCTTACAATTTAAAGTCAAAACCGAACGATAGATTTTTGAGAAAGTTTTTCATGGCAATTTTATTTTACTCTGAGAGTTTTTGCCAGAAATCTGAATATATTTTTTTCATATTTCGTTGTGTTGAAGAGATGTATGACGTGGGGTTTAAAAAGCTACCTACTAACCTATAGTGACTTATCACATATACTTTAGAATTTCGGAACTATTTATTGAACTTACTAAACATATTCACATAATTCTGTACGGTGCTCCAATGCAATGATAGAAAATATTTTTGTTTGAACACATAATGTTACAAATCATACAGTCACCTTAACTTGCTAACAAACAAATTAACGTTCTAGAATAACTAAATAATATTAAAAAATTATGCATATCTGTGCTATAAAATGCAAAAAAAGAAACAAACAAAAAATAAGGAACAATAAAAAAGAGATCAAGGACCTAAAAGATCAAATTTTCAATGATAAAATTAAATTCAAACTAAAATTCATTTAATAAAATGCAAATCAAATGAATGCTTGTTTTTTGGCGTTTATATTTCTTGAAATTGAAATCAATATTATAAATATTCCAATAACGTTATTAGCCAATTGATGTTTATTAACAAAATAGAAACATAAAATACAATAAAGTTTGTTTCTTAAGTCTTTTGTTTTTTTTTTCATTTTCATTTTATTATTATGGCTTGTGCACTACTTCTGATTAATTTATAAAAGCATATATGTTTGCCTATAAATAAGTGTATAGGTGAGTGTGTATGTGTCTATGTGTGTCTTTTTAAGTGGTTATTCTAATAACATTTATGATCCATTAGCATGATTTTTACAAATAAATACCGTAAATTTTCAACACACCTTTTAAACTTCAAATTTATGAATTTTCTAAACACCAAAAAAAGACTTTTTAATAACAAAAATAAAAAACAAACAAAACAAAAAAGTCGGTTGTTTTTTTATTAATTGCTTTTCAAAAACAATCATTATAAATAATATTTTTTTTTGTTGCTGTTGTTGGAAATATTAAATATTACACATATGAATACAAACTTAACTGCTTAACTTTGTGTAACTCATGTGTTGGCAAAAACCAAACAACAAAAAAGCAAACAAATAAAAAACTGAACTGCCCACCGTAACAAGCAAATAAATGAAAAATTACACTCTTTTTTGTTTTAACGAAATTTTTAATTTACTCTGTCAGAGCAATATTTTCATTAGATGTTGTGGGTGTTTACATATGAACACTATTTTGCCTGTTGCCACCGACACTGGAACAAATATTTATTCAAACACATTAATATTGACATGTTGATGCTATTGAAAATACAAACACAACAACAAAAGAAGTGTCCGTAGTTTATTTTACCTCAATTTCCATTACCATATAACTTCCAGGGATAGAATTGCCATTTGCTTGCTTGTTTTTTTTTGCTTACTTTTTTCTTCTATGTATTAGCATTATGAGTTCTAAAACTCTTTCTGTGAGCGAAATTCATCTCATTCAATTTGTATTCGTCTATATCTTGAGGAGCACCAGTTTCCTAAATAGCAAAACAATTCTACTTCATTGTAAACTGAAGAAGGTGTTGTGTAGTAATTAAAATGTTTCAAATCCTTACAGTTCAGGTTCGAATCCCAGAGAGGTATGATATATTTCTTATCATAGTTTCTGAATTTTAAATATTAATGGTCTTCAATTCTCATCGAAAAAATCCATCCAGAAAGTTCCTTCATTTCCCAAAGAGAAAAGCATCAACAACGAGTACTGCAGGCACTTAGTAACGCCCCTTACTTAAGTAAAAATAGGACTCGTTAGCAAAGAGGGCAAAGTGGTTTTTCGGTAGACATACATAATTGATCATTGCAACCCTTCAGTCAGAATTACGACCTAGCTTCTCACACCACTTACGTTGTGTGTGTTAATTTTAAACATTAGTGGCGGGACCTACCGTTTAAAGCCGACCCCGAAAGACAGATTTCTGAGAAACTTTTTCATGGCAATTTTATTTATTCTCAGGGTTGGCAGAAATATGCTGAGATGAAACCGCCGAAGAAATATATTTTTTTTTTGTTTGACCTGAGGCTTGAACTTTCGCTAAAAGGAATATTTATTTCATACATACATACATAATTGGTCATTACAAATCATTAGTCAGGATTACGACATACTTATACCATGTATTGTGTGTGTTAATTTTATATATGATTGGCGATACCTACCATGTTGAACTCGACTTCGAACGACAGATTTTTGAAAAACTTTTTCATGACAATTTTATTTTACTCTCAGAGTTTTTTACCAGAAATCTACTGAGAGGAAGTCTCCGAAGCAACATTTGTTCATACTTCGTTTTGTTGGAAACGTCCGAGTTGGGGTTTAAGCCGTGGTCTCACATGTAATGAGCCAACACACTATTTACTACACTACAGCGATAACAAGACACCAGAGAGTGGTCTAATCTCGACATGTAAATGAAATATTGCATGATTGCCGCTTATTGTTAACGATGTAACGGTAGCCAATACAGGTAGAGATCTAAAATTCTAGAATTTACTCTGGATTGCTATCTGAACAACAAATATATACTTCAAGTTAAACCAGTCAAAATATAGATACCAAAGCTCACAATTGGCTACCACCAGTATCGATAGAATTGCATTCACTCTGTCCAATAATGCAAAATATTTTCGAATCCTATTGTTCATGTGAATACACATTTCAGAACCACTAATACAGAAAGTCGTAGGTCGAAATGGGAGCATCAACCCTGAAACGATTACTGACCAGATGACTTTGGAATCACTCCAACTCTATTCCATGAAATAACGGTTTGGTTGTTAGCTTTTGAGACAATGAATCATCAAATGTAGTTAAATCGTATTATAGGAAAGGCGGCAATCATGATAACATGTGCTCTTAAAATTGCATCGTCTAAGGGCAGATATTTGGAAAAATATATGCAACGAAGAGGAAGATAAAGAGGAACAGATCAAACGGATTTAAGGTAGTCAAAACTTTTGTTGAGATGTTACAATTGAAATGGAGATGAGTTATGCATCAAACAATTCACGAATAACCAGTAATAAAACGAGGTTTTTTCAGGGCATTGTAAACTCAAAGGGCAAAAACACTCCTAATAGGAATACCGTATAAGGCTTGAGGAAACTGCAATAGATCGTTTGTTCGCAGTCTTTTCAAAAAAAAAAGAGTAATAGTAACAGGGCTGTATTTGCAAGTAGCAGCGACCGCCACAATGAAATTGAGCGCTCCAAGAGCCTGGAAGTTAAGGACATGCCTTTAACGAAACGATACCCGCACGGCATATCGATATTTTGATAATGGTTTAGATCTACCAGAGAACGTTATCCAAGTATGCACTTATAGATCCAAATGACACGAAAATATAGAATGTGGAATCCTTAGAATAGCCACTGAATATGATACTACTCAGGCTAAAATATTGAGTACAATAACTGCCCATGTGTGGATCCAGTAACAGAATATATTGCGTTAAGATATTCACTTATTGAGTGACTATAGATCGTAGATCCGAAAAGCTTGCATCATGCCTAAGATTGTCTAAAAATGACGGTTATTACCAGAACAGAACGCGAAACGTTCAACTCATTCCGATATTGAAAGACCAGTACAACGGATTTCATTCAAACGAACTCGTACGTAAGGCCTCATACAAATTTTACTCAAAGAAAAGCCGAAAATATGGATATGCGCAGAACAAATGTATCTCATAGCATTCATTAAGGAATACTGACTGCCCTGAATACACACGCTTAGAGAATAGAAATAGCTTACAATGATTTTAGAGTGCCTGTAATAATAAAGAAAAAGAGGAGACCATAACACATTTTCTCTAGTCACCCTAAACTTTAGTATTCAGCTCATGTGTTTAGTATATGTCTGGCGAAATATGAATATGAATAAAATTCTCACCTTCACTGAATAATTAGGATAAAACCGTTCAGTAATTATGGAAAAATTTCGGAATACCTGTAATAGATATTGCAAAGCAACCCCTTTAGTATAGGAAACGAATCATCTGCGTCACTTTCTATAAAGACAAAAAGTAGGAGGTTATGCTTTATGTTAGTCCTATAATACCTAAAGGAAATAGCCGAAAGGTTGATGTGATATTCTAATTCGTTTTTCAATATCAATTGAATTGAAAGCACACAAAGAAAGGGTTATACGTTCACCAAATGAATGTAGTTTTGGTTGAAACAATCGTTTTATTTGCATGATTTACGTTTTATAAAGTTTATATAGAGTTTTGCTCTTACAGTGGACGTATGCAGTAATGAATTCAATTTAGTGAACTATGACCTACTAATTGTGACAAAACAGACGGATAATATACGCTTAAGTGGATAACATAAACATAAGAAACTTAGCAGCCAGACAAATTACGCCGCCTTGATTTTAGAGCACATGCCTAATTCAAATATGATCTTGAAGTCCATTGGGCTTAACAGATTGGTGTGTGATATAATTTATCAAATGCTTTTAAGAGACTAAATAATATTAAGTACACAGTGAAGTCATAAAAGAACTTTGTTCTACTACCACATAAAACTAACTGATATCGTTCACAAACGGTTTATGAGTTCAAAAAAGTTTGGTTGTTCCTTGTGGTATAAGGCACAGTAAGTATTGCTGATTTTTTATTTATGCTATATAGTCGCCGTGGTCTAGTAGGTAGTTTGTTGGCTTATTAGACGTGAGGCCTCGGTTCAAACGCCAGGTCAGGCATCTCCAATTGAACGAAATTTGAAGAAATATTTTTTTTCCGCAACTTCCCCTCAGCAGATTTCCGGCATAAACTGTGTGAGTAAATAAGATTGCCATGAAGGGTTTAATAAGCCAACAAACTACCTACTAGACTACGGTGACTAACGAAAATACAGGCAATAACAGTTTTCATTCAACTGCAACACACTGAGATCTGATTAATAAAATTTTTATTTTGAAAAATTTATGTCCTGCACAATATTTATCTCTCTCTCTGTATGATTTGCATAAAATTCATTGAGTTAAAGCATTTTGTGTTTAAGCATTCATAACCAACATTTTAAGCGTTTATTTATTTGGCATAATTTTTATTAAAATTTACTTATGTTTTCTTTTCTTTTTTTTTCGTTTAATTTTTTTTCTGGTTTTCTTTACCCCCAATGACACAATATATTAAATACGTTTGTAATATTACTACTTTGCATATCTCATATTTTGTGGTTATTTGGCAAGAAAAAATAAATAAAAAATACAAGACAAAAATTTGATCAAATTAATGTCCTTAACCTACATAATATATGGGGTTTCACTTATCGTCATGCGGAATATGGTCGGTTGCCTAAGTGCCGGGTAATATGATACTCATAAAAGTATAAATAAAATGTTAAAATAAAAATAAAACGAATATATTTTCTTTATTTTTTGTTATTTCTTGGTTTGTTGTAAATGGCATATAAAATGTTTATTTAATAATATTAATATGGTCATAATAATTATGACAGAATGAGAAAAAGTTGGCAATTAACTGATAATGAAACCGTAAACGAACAATTCACAGCTGGAATGTATTACATGTTGGTCGGCAACATTTCTACAAGTATGGATTTTAAAAAGAAAATACAAAAATTTAATATTAATCGCATACAATACATATGTATATATTTTTATGTGTATTATAATTATGTACTCCATATATATATTAAATATGTAACTGTTAATGGAAAATTATTTTTGATTTTAAGATTCTGTTGACAATTGCCAAGTAAATACAGACTTGTACGGCTTCCTTATGGAATATGTCGGACTCACTGTTGTTGATGACTGCAATGAATTCAAAGCATCTTTGCCGCAAACATCTGCAATAAATAACAAAATTTAAATACGAACACAAAACATTATTCAATAAATTAACACTTAATTAATCAGCATCAGATATTAAATAAATTGGCAACTGATAGACTACAAGGACAGTAACATACATTGTAATTCTAACATCTTTACAAAATGAAGTTAGGTTAGGTTGGAGGACGTGTATGACAAGCATTGGGACAAGTACAATACATACATAACATAATTGGTCATTACAACCCTTCAGTCAGGATTACGACCTAGTTTCTCACACCACTTATGATGTGTGTGTTAATTTTATATATGAGTGGCGGAACCTACAGTTTAAAGTCGACTCCGAACGACAGATTTTTTTGAGAAACTTTTCATGGCAATTTTATTCATTCTCAGAGTTTTTGCCAGAAATCTGCTGAGAAGAAATCGCCGAAGAAATACTTTTTGTATTTTGTTTTATGTCTGGCTTTGTGTTTGAACCCTGGCTTTACGTCCAAAAAGCCAACACAGGGAAAGGAAAGGAAGGATAGACGGAGAAAAACAGATAAACCACAAACACACACGAGAGTGCGACTACAACCTTAAAACCCTAGCACTCCTTAACCAGCTCAACCTATTTATGAATCTATGGACAGCCTAAATGTCGGCTCTCGTCAAAGAGTCCAAGCCCTTGCCCAAGATCCTCAATCTCAGTCTACTAAGGCCAGGACAGTTGCAGAGGAGGTGTTCGATAGTTTTCAACTCCTCCTCGTCGTGACATACCCCACAATAGTATGGCTAGGGTCTGCTACAGAATCTTGTCAGCGATTTAAACTCGCAGTACCCTTTAATGAAACCAATAACTTATCTAAACCCAGCAGCAAACCAGTTCTTTACAAAATAATCGAAAAAAAAAAACAATTTAGAAGACTACAACTGGCTGCACAAGATTGAAGAAATCTGAATCAAAAAAAAAAAAAAAAATGAAAATATTTGGCGTATAAATTTACCCTGTAGGTACCGCCTCTGATGGATGAAAATGTAAACACGTTACATGGTTGCTTTAAAAAACTGGGTTGTAATCCTCTCTACAGGGTTATAATGACCAGTTAAGTAAGTAATAAACCGGTTTGTTGCAGGCTTAGGTTTAGCTCATAGTATGCAAACAGCATTCGCCAACATAAGAATGAAAATGAGTGTCTTCTTAGAGAGAAACAAACTGATATAATTTTCATATCTGAGACATATTTGACGTCCAGGAGTCCATTCAGTAATTCAGATTAAACATTATACGATTACATCCGAACCGAAAGAACAGGCATTGTAATGAAATCCAGGCTACTGCATCAATTACATACGAGCAACTACCATTTGCAACTGAAAACGTTCATCATAATTTTATTATATACTCGGCTAACTCATCTTCTAGGTTAACGATTGTGGAGGACCAATATAGAAGTGTTTATAAATCTCTAGCACCATGCGCTGCTCTGGTTTAGCCATGTCGTCCTGAAGAAAAAGTAGGTTTCTGCGGAACAAGTATTTTAAACGGGCATTAGCCGAAAGCGGCGTTAAGGACGACCTTGTCCGCATTGTAAGGAGCAAATCGAGAAGTCCTCTAATCGATTGGTGTAATCAACTGGAGTACGAGTACGCAAGAAACAGCAGCCTCTGGAGTGTCTGGGACTAGCATAAAAGTTTGAGTGCCATGAATTGAGAAAATTACTTGATTAAGATTCAAGAACTTGCACCTTCATTAAGCGTGACTCCAAACACTTAAAAGCCGTAGGCTATATTCAAAAGTAAAGAAATTTCGTGGTACATAAACTGTACACGAGAAACGTTGAAAGATTATTTAGCACGTCGAACTGCATTCATTATGACAATATTCAAGCACACGAAATCAGAAGTGAAAAGCGGCCAACGTAAGTGTCCATGTCTATGTTATGTAACGCTTTGTTTTGTAGGGAACAGCATTAAGCAATTTCTTAGAAGCTGCTAAAACCAGGCCACGGGTGACCTGTACACAGCAATTAATTCGTTTGAAGCGAGAAATGGCCACCAAATGCCTTAAATATACCAGAAAGGAGGCCGTAATTTTTTTCACGACAGTCCTCAGCTTGATATTGCGCTCAGCCTCATAATGGGAAGTTAACTTCAGGCAAAATCAATGCAAACCTTAATAAATTTATTAATAATTCTTTACAGTTTAGTTTAAAGTTTATTTGATAGTGAATGGTTTTTTTTAATTTATTCTTCTTTTTTATTTTTTATTACATTTAATTTTCAAACATCCTCTTTTCATCATCCGTTTGTGAATTAATAATTCCAATAAGAAAACAACGCATGCAAATGATATGAATACCATGTAATATAACCAAATCCAATATAAATCCTTTACTTGAAGTGGCTTCAAGTCTTCGTTGCGTATTATATTGAAGTTAATAACTTTACCTGTGGCGACTACATCCTCGAACGATTTTCGTTCCATCCAATAATCCAAAAGTCCGGACTCCCAAATAATTAATGTGAGTTCCTGTAGGCGCTTGAGAAAACATGAATTCTTTCCCAATGGGAAAGCATATTGCATCATCGTGCTGGGGCACAATTTCGAGGAATACCGGAATAACTTCTTGCGATAATAACGTTCCAGACCGGTATAATAAAGCATTTTCGAAGTGGTGGCAAGATATGCATAACGTGGATCAAATGAATCGCGCAAGGTTTCAAACTTTTCGAAGTCAAAGATTTTAAATTTTTCATATAAAAAAGATTGAGAGCCATTTGTTAGTGTGTGGAAATACTCAATATTTTGTGGTCTTACTGCAATTTCTAGATCTGATTCGAAGAGTTCTTCATAAGTTTGTGGTTCTTTTTCAAGAGGAGGGCGAGTATAAAATGAATTTAAATAGGCGGCAAATAATATGGGTATAGTTAAACCCGATAAAAGCAACATTAAATAAACCAGTTTTATGGATAATTGCGGACGAGCTCGGAATACATAAACTTGACCCAGTATGCCTCTAATTGCCATGTCGTTTACTAGAATTTCAGGCCACTCATAGAATCTCTTTCTATTATATTTTTTCTTGAGATTCACAATGAAAAATAGAAAAGTAAACACCAAAATTAATCCAAATGCGATACGCATTACTTTCGAGTGCAGGATCATTAAGTATATTTCGTTCGTGTCTACACGTTCGTCCATAGGCAAAAGAAAACACCATTTTGTGAACTCAACGGGATATGAATAAACTTGATAATTACATTTCTCAGAAGGAGTCCATGTGCTAATGGGTATATCCAAAGAAAAATTAGTTACATAGTCCAACATAAAACGAGATTCCAATTTCTTGTCGAACGGTACATTAATCGGAAAATAAAGTGTAGCATTTAGCATCTCTGATACGGCTTTTATAAAGCGTCCCAGATAACCCACTAGAACAGTTTTATTATTTTTATCGTAGTATTCTATAGAACGTGGTTCAAAGTGGTCAGCTATGGTGCGTAGTTTATAGCCTTTTAAGTTCTTCAGACGATCTGGCAGCATTCGAAAATTTCTGCTCTTGGGTTGATAGACACCAGATTCTAGTTGGAATTCAGGAAATATCGTATATTGTCTGTATTCATGTGCTTTATAGAAATTCTTCCAAATGACAACAACATTTAACATTTTCATTTTGTGGCAATATTTGAAAAAATCTTTTAATTGTCGTAAGTCCTTAGCAACATTCCAACGATCCATTATGATAATTGTTCTGGTAGAACGCATGTTGTTTAATATTTCAGACAATTGTTGCACAATAGTGTGACGATATGCTGATGAGCAAGCAATTACCAGGATTTCGTTATTTAAATAGTTGTGATATTCCATGGTATTATTGCCTGTTATCACAGTTACAGGTATTCCATCATTTGTAAGCCATTTTAATATATTATGGCAGTACGTGTATTTGTTATCTTCATTAATCATCAGGATTCCTTCAAAGACTTTTTGCTTATGGAATCTGCTTAACAGTTCCTTATGAAATATTTCTTCATTTTGATTTTCATTTTTAATTACCAGTTGATTTGTAAGTTGACTATCTGATGCTTTAACAATTACAATTAAAATTAATATTGACAGTATTTTCAACATTTTATTCGTTTGTTTGTCTTGCCACTGAATATGCGAAGTTATCTACTGAATTAAAATTTATTTCACAATTTTATTTTACGATAAACGAGGTGGCCTATTTTCAAGAGTCCTTTTTAGATTTGTATATCAAACACTGTTATAAATATTACTGAAGTGCTTTCTTCAGTTTAAATGCCACATTAATTTGGGGTATGTGTGGGTATATTGGAAAGACCACCTTAATTTATTCGAAATTTGCTTCAATTACTTTATAATGGAATATTTGAATACAGAATAGTTGTGATTGCTTATTAACCAATTTGCTCCCTTGCGAAAGAAAAGTACTTTCGCGTGTATAAATTTCATGATTATTATATAAATGTGAGCATATTAAATAATATGTTGAATTACATTTAAAGCAGCTACTTTAGAATAATAATTTGGAGAATTAGAATGTTATTTTTTGTACATATAATTTAATTGACATTTGATGGCTATCGCCATCCGTGACTCATATTACATTATTTAATAGATTACATAGTGTATGGCAGACATTAAAATATTTTCATATAAATTGCGAACGTCTTCCAATTTCCAACATAATGTAATATGAACATATATTTTGAAAAATTATGTTCAATTTTTTTGTTTTAAATTTATTTAAATTTATTTTAAATATGAGACTATAATAGAATTCCAAATACCGCTGGATGGATAAGTAATTATCCTCCAAAAGTAGTCGAAGATAGAAGGTCGGTCAGTTTTGACAATTTTCTATGAAATGCATTATTTTATAAACTTTGTAGTAAGGGAATGGCGATAAAAATATGAAACAAGCTGCAAAAGGTTATATTATAAATATGAATCAGCTGTATAGTATGGTAATGCAGTGTCGTATTTGGTATTAAACAGGGAAGTGTTTGAAGTCTGTTATTATTTGTTCTATAACTCGAAGATATAAATGTAGCGATAAGTGCTGGTAGGCAGATTTAACCATTAAAGCGTTAAAGCGTGTTCTAGCTTAGGCATGACTTTCGATACATGCTGTGTAGTACATAGAATTGTCACGATTATTGATAGATTTTCTTAAGAAATTTAAATATTTTTATTTATTTTAATTCATTTTAATAAAATTATTTTATATTCTAACATTTTATTATCATTTTTATGAAATTTCAGCCAAAATTTTTGACAAAATGTACATTTCGGCATGGTTTTTACATAAATATCAAACACTTCATGTCAGTTTGATTTAGTTTTTTTCTAAATGGTAATAATTTGACATCAAGCACCCTTGCTTTGTGGCGATATATAAGTTTCCATTGCTTAGATGGTACAGCTTATTGTCATTCGCATCAATAACACTCTCAGTTGAGGGTTGGCTGAGACCTGATGGTACAAATCATTATTATATTTCGTTAGAAATATTTGTTGTCAACGTCATGTGAGGTCAAAAAGTTTCCCGTTGCAATAAAACATCGATTATGTCAATAACAATGCTCTCTCTTTGATTCCTCTCTGGTTTCCCGGATGCAGATTTCCCCAAATACGGCTGTAAGTAGTTGCTACGCATGTAGCATGTACTTGAACTGCCAATTCAATTTCTGTGGACCACGAATTTGATAACAAAAATAAAATTCATTTCGTTACTCATCCACAGCTACAAAATTATTGGAATTATTAAAGGCTAAAAGACTTTCAGCTCATTTTTTCGAAAAGGGATAACAGGAGTAAATTTCCTATTAGAACATTATCAAAGCGAATGATTCTGTTATTTTATACATAAGACAAAACACCTTCTTATAATGCTAGTGACGTGAGATAAATATGAGAAGAACAGTAAGAAAGTCTCTACAATATTTCAAGAAACATCTTTGCTACTAATCGGCTCGTAAATTAGGGCATACGGTTCTCCGTTCCTAGTAGTACCATCCTTGGCGATAAACATCCTATTGTCAGGTTTGTTGCTGCCAATACTGTCGTCAGTTCATAAGAAGAGCCTCTGTTTTCTTCTTCTTCAGAGTCTTCAGCAGCATGAATATAACATACATACATACAAAATCGATCATTACAACCTTCATTGTAAATTGAAAATGTCTGACCTGAGGCTTGAACATTGGTCTGACGTCTAATAAGCTAACATGCTTCACACTGTACTATGATTACTTCTAATAAAGTTAGTCATAGTTGGCATATCGTACAACAAAGATGGACTCAGAAACAGGACGTCTCTGTGTTCACAAATGTACGCCCCAAGTCCATTTCATACAAATATGGTTTGAATAAAAAAAAATACAGAACAGAATTCGTCCGTCAACTGTTCACCTATTGTTTACAAATTACACAGAAAATCATGACTCCTTGAAACATTGGAACAAGGAGCATGAATGACGATTACAGAAAACTCAATCTTAAGCCCAGATAATACAATTACTTTAATGATAAATTGAAAAATAAACGAAATCCGCCAACAATAGCGCCTTCAGTTTGCCAAACATCATATGGCATGGAATGTTCAATTGCATAACGCCCCCTCTTTGCTGTAATGGCGGCTCAGAAATGTTTGGTTCTAACGCATATCGTGAAAATAAAATTTATAGCCATCCAAATGAAATTTTTTCATCCGAAAAAATTACTTTTCGCCAATCGTTTCCGCTTAATTGTCTTTGAACATCTCATGCCATATGATCTTTGGCAAACTGAAGGCGCTATTGTTGACGGATTGCAGTTAATGGAGATTTTTTCTTTAGTTTTCGGAGTTGTAAATGTTCACTGCTTAAATAATAAAATGATTAATTTTAGAGGTAGAATGGGCTGAATTTGAGGCAATTCGAAGAATTTTTCGCTTGTCCTGTGGTGTTAGAGCTGTATAAGTGCCTCCTTTGTAATTTTTATTACATGTTTCACGATGTTTTATGTAATTCATTACCACATTATGACTTTGTCCTATTTGTCTATCGATTTTGCGATAAGAACAATTTTCAGGATGGTAAACATCAATTTTTACCATTTCCGACGAATTTAAATAACTCTTTCTTCACATATTGATTTAGATAACTGCAGTCACAAACTGTGATTTTAATTTTATTTGGTTTTTATAAAGCTTTATTACAACCGCCTACTGATTTAAGTTAAAAATGCACGTGGTACTATTCCGTTGAACCAAAAAATAAATGAAAAATTTTATACTTGACTACATAGAAAGTGAAAAAGTAACATTATAATTCATTTTTATACTATTTTTTGTGTTTAAATTATCATTTACAGTATTAACTATTTTTCTGCAAAACAAAATTTGTTATTCAATCTGTATTTGGAATTTATACAGTTTTTTTTTACTTTAAAATGTGTTGGTTCTATCCTGATGAACCGCAGTGTACATTTGAGTGAAATCGTTTGAAATGACAGAAGTATGAAATATCTTAAATGAGAAAGACTGAATAAAAGCAACAATCTTCTTTAAAAAATAAATAATCAATGCTTCCTGCATGTGATTCTTACTTGGTTACATTTGATTACAAGTGCAATTGATCGCTTTTGATACGTTAGGTATTATGTCCGATAAATTCATGATAAGCAAGTTCCCATCCATTGTTCCAATTATACTCTGTTGACACAATTTGTAGCTCTGATTTATAAATTCCCACTTAGCTACTGCCTCATTTCACTTACGTATCACAATCGTTTGAATAAAGAGTGTTATTTGCAAATGCCCTTCTTAATGCTGTCCTCATAGTGTACGTTTGGGTCGTCTGAATTATACTTACATATGTACATATGTATGTAGCATTTTCTGTTTAACACCGTCCACCACACTACTGAAGCCTAGGTTAGAATTGTATCGGAGTGAGGCTCCAGAAGTTGTCTTAATTATTTTAAATTTCCTATACAGTTGAGTATGCAAGTATTTTATCTGGTTAATCATATAACAAGCGATCTTCATTTTAATTGTAAACAATTCCATAAGAATTCAAAAAATTTTTTTCAATAAACCATAGTTCAGCTACAAGAGTTGCAAGTAAAGCAATTAAAAAAAATTAAATTAAATCAACACTTTTAATACTGCAAAAAGGTATACCATGTACTTTATTTCAAAGCAATAATTAAATGATGAACTTCAAATGTATGATGATAACATCCATACAAAACATTATTAAATTTATTAACAATTAAATTAATAATTAATTCATTATTAAATTATAGTTTAATATTGATAGTGAGTGAATATTTTTTATTTATTCTTCATTTTTCATTTCTACTTTTTATTATATTTTATTTTCATACTCGTACATCCTCTTTTCATCATCCTTTTGTGAATTAATAATTCCAATAGGAATACAACGCATGCAAATGATATGAATACCATGTAACATAACCAAATCCAATATAAATCCTGTACTTGAAGTGGCTTCAAGTCTTCGTTGCGTATTATATTGAAGTTAATAACTTTACCTGTGGCGACTACATCTTCGAACGATTTTCTCTTCATCCAATAATCCAAAAGTCCGGACTGCCAAATAATTAACGTGAGTTCATGTAGGCGTTTGAGAAAATATGAATTCTTTCCCAATGGAAAAGCAAACTGCATCATAGAATTGGGACACATTTTGGAGGAATACCGAAACAACTTTTTGCGATAATAACGTTCAAGACAACTATAGTAAAACATTTTCGAACTGGGGACAAGATATGCACAATGTGGATTAAATGAATCGGCTAAAATCACAAACTTTTGAAATTCAAAGATTTTAATTTTTTATATAAAAAGGATTGAGAGCCATTAGTTAAGGTGTGGAAATATTGAAAATCTCGTGGATGTATTGCAAGTTCTAAATTTGATTCAAAAAGCTCTCGATAGGTTTGAAGTTCCTTCTTAAGAGGAGGATGCGTATAAACTACACTCAAAAAGGCCCCAAATAATATGGGTATAGTTAAACCTGATAAAAGCAACATTAAATAAACCAGTTTTACGGATAATTGCGGACGAGCTCAGAATATATAAACTTGACCTAGTACGCCTCTAATTGCCATGTCGTTTACTAGAATTTTAGGCCAGTAGTAAAATATCCTTCTGCAATGGTTATTCTTGAGATAGACCATGAAAAACAGAAAAGTAAATACCAAAATTAATCCGAATGCTATACGCATTATTTTGGAGTGCAGGATCAGTAGGTGCATTTCGTTCGTATTTATTCGGACGTCCATAGGCAAAAGAAAACACATTTTTCCGAACTCAACTGGATATGAATAAACTTGATGATAACATTTTTCAGAAGGAATCCAATTGCTAATGGGTATATCCAAAGAAAAATTAGTTACATAGTCCAACATTAAACGTTAGTCCAATTTCTTGTCGAGCGGTACATTAATCGGAAAATAAAGTGTAGCATTTAATATCTCTGATACGGCTTTTAAAAAGCGTCCCAGATAACCCACTAGAACAGTTTTATTATTTTTATCGTAGTATTCCATAGAACGTGGCTCAAAGTGGTCAGCTATAGTACACCCAAACCTGTTTTTACACGGTTTTTTTTACGCGAATTTGAAATAACACGGTTTTCAATCAGACCTACAAACATGTATGGCTAGATACAGAGAGCTCTATAAAGAGATTTCCAAAGTTGGATCGCAACGCACTATAACAGAATTTGCTGTTAAAAGAAATAAACCAGTGCCAGAAGCAGCTTGTGAAGATGTAGAAGTAATAAGTATTTCTATTGACGAGACTGATATTGAGCCACCCCAGCAAAAGAGAATGCGCTTGCTATCAGAAACTGACTCCGAATAAAATAAAATAAATTTTTTATTGAAAATAATTCCGTTCCTAATTGTCTTAAGAGTTTGATAACTAATTTTATTTTTATAAATGGAAGAGAATTTTTAAGTTTTTTTTCTTTATTTTTTTATAATCATAAAATGAAATAAAATAAGAACTCTGTGTATACTATTGAACTAAATCTGTGCATTTTTATAAAGTTATTCAATTTTATAGGCATGTGTAGGCTGCTGCATCATGTATCATCTATGTATACATTTTCAGTTTGTTTATACACTTACATACATACATAATATTTGTCTTTTTTACGCGTTTTTTTTTTACACGGTATCCACTGGAACGTATCTACCGCGTAAAAAAGGTTTGGGTGTACGTAGTTCGTAGCCCTTTAAGTTCTTCAGACGATCTGGCAGCATTCGAAAATTTCTGCTCTTGGGTTGATAGACACCAAATTCTAGTTGGAATTCAGGAAATATCGTATATTGACTGTATTCATGCGTTTTATAGAAATTCTTCCAAATGATAACAACATTTAACATTTTCATTTTGTGGCAATATTTGAAAAAATCTTTTAATTGTCGTAAGTCCTTAGCACCATTCCAACGATCCGCATGTTATTCATTATTTCAGCCAATTTTTGCACAATAGCATGACGATATGATGATGAGCAAGCAATTGCCAGGATTTCGTTATTTAAATAGTTGTGATATTACATGGTATTATTGCCTGTTATCAAAGTTACATGTATTTCATCATTTCTAAGCCACTTTAACATATTATGGCAGTACGTGTATTTGTTATCTGCATTAATCATCAGGATTCCTTCAAAGACTTTTTGCTTATTGAATCTGCTTAACAGTTTCCTATGAAATATTTCTTTATTTTCATTTTCCTTTTTAATTACCAGTTGATTTGTAAGTTGTCTATTTGATGCTTTAACAATTACAATTAAAATTAATATTGAAAGTATTTTCAACATTTTACTCGTTTGTCTGTCTTGCCACTGAATATGCGAAGTTATCTACTGAATTAAGCTTTATTTCACAATTTTATTTAACGATAAATAATGTGGCCTATTTTTCAAGAGTCCTTTTTAGATTTGTATATCAAACACTGTTATAAGTATTACTGAAGTGCGTTCCTCAGTTTAAAGGCAACATTTATTTGGGGTATGTGTGGGTATATTGGAAAGGCCACCTTAATTTATTCGAAATTTGCTTCAATTACTTTATAATGGAATATTTGAATACAGAATAGTTGTGATTGTTTATTAGCCAATTTGCTCCCTTGCGAAAGAAAACTACTTTTACGTGGACAAATTTCATGATTATTATATAAATATTAAAATATTAAATAAATTACTTCGAAAACAGGTACTTTATAATAATATTTGGAGAATTAGAATTTTTTTTGTTTTTTTCCTTTTTTGTTGTACCTTTAATGAAATTTGACATTTGGTTATCGTCAATTTAGTTAATTTATATTATTTTAAAAAAATTGATAAATTTAGTAAAGACATATAAGACATATAGACACATAATTATGCTACTAATACTACAACTACTGCTACTACTACTATTACAGCAATTACTACTACTACAACTACTCCTACTATTATACTTAAAAAATATTAGGGCATTTATGTACCATATAAACAATAGAAACATTCGTGTAAAGGGCATAAATTCAAATTTCCCAAATTGTGTTTTGCGAATAGGAGGAACTTGCAAAAAATCAATCTTAAAAATAATATATAGTATAATATATTTGTATAGTATTCACCTCATCATTTCGAATTAAATTCATACTGTAAGCAATTGTTAATTGCTTTTTTGCTGTCCACGACTGCCCTTGATATTGTATCCATGGAGGTAATTGCCTTAATTGCCATTTGGCTAACAGTGAATATATACAGTGTACAGCAAAAGTCTTAGTACGGCAATATATTTTGATAAAAATAAAGTCCCCACAGGCTTAATACTCTTGCACACAGTCCCAAAATGACTTCAAGAGAGTATTAAGGTGATCATTTGAAAGAACGGTTACGTAATCGCTAAACCTCAAACAAAAGTCACCCGGAAAACTTGCTCATGATGCCACCAGAGAACACTAAACAAAACTTGTGCATTCAATTCCAAATTGGTTAAATGGAGTGCTTGACCTTAAGGGATATTCTACTAAATACAAGGGATAACATTTACATATATTAGGCCTTTGAATTTTAAATTTACTCAGGGTTCTCCTTGGGGATGCATATGGAGTCGTCTGAAACTTTTTCATTAAAAGATTTTTTATTTTATAATAAAACAGAAATGAATTAATTAAATGAATATATAAACTGTAAATTTTTATACAAACTTTTGGCTAAAATTCATGAAATTGCTAAAATATATTGCCGTACTAAGACTTTTGCTGTGCACTGTATGTTGTATTCTTTATGAAAATCCGGAAATTGGTATTATATGGGTATTAAAGACATGGTTTTCTAGCGAATGTTGATAGTAATGTAGATTTCAATGGATATTGTTGTTGTGTCCACCAGAACAAACATTATAAGTATGTATGTAAATAGAAAAGTAGGAATGTTGATGGCAATATTGAGTACATCTTTCTGGAAATTTATAATGACAATAAAAAGATAATGTTTGGTACTGCGTATATACTTAACAAACAGATAATTATGGAGTAAATGTTTGACCTGTTTAGTTAACCCTTTCATGCCCGATGTTGCCTATAGGCAACATTGTAGATTTTTGTTCATAAATAGAATACGTAGGACTCTGAATTTAATATCACTTCATATTTAGGCCATGACTAACAAACACATGTCCTTAAAAAACTTTTAGCTGTGGCCCAAAAAATTCGGGCATGAAAGGGTTAATATACTATTGGATACGATTATATTATTTTAACAGATGATTTTAATGCAAACATTCTAGAAGATAATAGTTTATTGGAAGATATGGGCATCATTGGTTTGAGCCCAAGTTCTTTACTGGATCTCTTCTTTATTAATAAAACTTCTGTACTGTATGTTTATATTCTTGTTATTTTATTATGTTCGCCAAATAAATCCAGAAATAAATCACTTTGTTAAGTTTGTCAAACTTGTACTGGTTCAAACTATACGCTCTTTGATCGTTAGTCGGAGACATTATTTAGTTTCTGGTTTTTTTATATGGAGACCCACACTCGTCCTGTGCTCACAGCAACTGTGCCATGGTGCCAATTGACTAAAAGAGGCTGTCTGGTATCAGAGGGATGCTATTCATCGCTTTTAATATGTTAATCATCTTGTTCTTGTAAGTTTTCGTCCAGTGTCCCAATAGTACTTTGGTGATGCAATCTGTAGCTCCGATTTATTCATTCCCATTTAGCGTTTAGACAATGCTGCATCATTTCGCTTACGTATCTCAATCGTTTGAATAAAGAGCGTTATTTGCAAATGCCCTTCGTGATACTGTCCTCATGGTGCACTTTTGGGTCGTCTGAATTATACTTACATACATATGTAGCATTTTCTGTTTAACACCGTCCACCACACTACTGAAGCCTAGGTTAGAATTGTATGGGAATGAGGCTCCAGATATTGTCTTAATTTTGATTTCCTTTACAGTTTAGTACTCAAGTATTTTATCTGGTTAATCATATAACAAGCGATCTTCGTTTTCCTTATAAACAATTCCATAAGAATTCAAAAAAATTCATTTTTCATTTCTACTTTTTATTACATTTTATTTTCATACTCGTACATCCTCTTTTTATCATCAGTTTGTGAATTAATAATTCCAATAGGAAAACAACGCATGCAAGTGATATGAATACCATATAATACAACCAAATCCAATATAAATCCTGTACTTGAAGTGGCTTCATAAGCTTGTTGCGTGATATATTGATTTTTATAACTTTGCCTGCGGCGACTACATCTTCGAACGATTTTCTCCTCATCCAATAATCCAAAAGTCCGGACTGCCAAATAATTAATGTGAGTTCATATAGGCGCTTGAGAAAAACTGAATTCTTTCCCAATGGGAAAGCATATTGCGTCATCGTGCCGGGGCACAATTTGGAGGAATACCGAAATAACTTCTTGCGATAATAACGTTCCAGACCAGTATAATAAAGCATTTTCGGAGAGGAGACAAGATATGCATAACGTGGATCAAATGAATCGATCTTCAAGCGATCTTCGTTTTCCTTGTAAACAATTCCATAAGAATTCAAAAAATTTATTTCAATAAACCTTAGTTCAGCCACAAGAGTTGCAAGTAACTCAATTCAAAAAAATTAAATAAAATCAACACTTTTAATATTGCAAAAAGGTATACCATGTACTTTATTTCAAAGCAATAATTAAATTAAATTAAATTAAATTAGTTTAAACGTATGAAGATTGCGAATTGAGTTCTTTTTTATTATTTTCCTTTTTCATTTCTACTTAATATTATATTTTATTTTCATACTCGTACATCCTCTTTTTATCATCCGTTTGTGAATTAATAATTCCAATAGGAAAACAACGCATGCAAGTGATATGAATAGCATGTAATACAACCAAATCCAATATAAATCCTGTACTTGAAGTGGCTTCATAAGCTTGTTGCGTGATATATTGATTTTTATAACTTTGCCTGCGGCGACTACATCTTCGAACGATTTTCTCCTCATCCAATAATCCAAAAGTCCGGACTGCCAAATAATTAATGTGAGTTCATATAGGCGCTTGAGAAAAACTGAATTCTTTCCCAATGGGAAAGCATATTGCGTCATCGTGCCGGGGCACAATTTGGAGGAATACCGAAATAACTTCTTGCGATAATAACGTTCCAGACCAGTATAATAAAGCATTTTCGGAGAGGAGACAAGATATGCATAACGTGGATCAAATGAATCGATCTTCAAGCGATCTTCGTTTTCCTTGTAAACAATTCCATAAGAATTCAAAAAATTTATTTCAATAAACCTTAGTTCAGCCACAAGAGTTGCAAGTAACTCAATTCAAAAAAATTAAATAAAATCAACACTTTTAATATTGCAAAAAGGTATACCATGTACTTTATTTCAAAGCAATAATTAAATTAAATTAAATTAAATTAGTTTAAACGTATGAAGATTGCGAATTGAGTTCTTTTTTATTATTTTCCTTTTTCATTTCTACTTAATATTATATTTTATTTTCATGCTCGTACATCCTCTTTTTATCATCCGTTTGTGAACTAGTAATTCCAATAAGAAAACAACGCATGCAAATGATATGAATACCATGTAGTATAACCAAATCCAATATAAATCCTGTACTTGAAGTGGCTTCATGTGCTTGTTGCGTGATATATTGATTTTAATAACTTTGCCTGCGACGACTACATCTTCGAACGATTTTCTCTTCATCCAATAATCCAAAAGTCCGGACTGCCAAATAATTAATGTGACTTCATGTAGGCGCTTAAGAAAATATGAATTCTTTCCCAATGGGAAAGCATATTGCGTCATCGTGCTGGCGCACAATTTGGAGGAATACCGGAATAACTTCTTGCGATAATAACGTTCCAGACCGGTATAATAAAGCATTTTCGAAGAGGAGGCAAGGTATGCATAACGTGGATCAAATGAATCGCGCAAGGTTTCATACTTTTCAAAGTCAAAGGTTTTAAATTTTTCATATAAAAAGGATTGAGAGCCATTAGTTAGGGTGTGGAAATTTACAATATCTTGTGGTCTTACGGCAATTTCTATATCTAATTCGAAGAGTTCTTGATAGGTTTGTGGTTCTTTTCTAAGAGGAGGACGAGTAGAAATTGAACTTAAATAGGCGCCAAATAATATGGGTATAGTTAAACCCGATAAAAGCAACATTAAATAAACCAGTTTTACGGATAATTGCGGACAAGCACGGAACACATAAGGTTGACCCAGTATGCCTCTAATTGCCATGTCGTTTACTAGAATTTCAGGCCAGTCATAGAATCTCTTTCTATTATATTTATTCTTGAGATTGACCGTGAAAAATAGAAAAGTAAACACCAAAATTAATCCAAATGCTATACGCATTACTTTCGAGTGCAGGATCATTAGGTATATTTCGTTCGTGTCTACACGTTCGTCGATATGCAAAAGTAAACACCATTTTGCGAACTCAACTGGATATGAATAAACTTGATAATTACATTTTTCAGAAGGAATCCAATTGCTAATGGGTATATCCAAAGAATAATTAGTTACATAGTCCAACATTAAACGATAGTTCAATTTCTTGTTGAACGGTACATTAATCGGAAAATAAAGTGTAGCATTTAGTATCTCTGATACGGCCTTTACGAAGCGTCCCAAGTAACCCACTAGAACAGTTTTATTATTTTTGTCGTAATATTCCATTGAACGTGGCTCAAAGTGGTCAGATATGGTGCGTAGTTTGTAGCCTTTTAAGTCCTTCAGACGATCTGGCAGCATTCGAAAATTTCTGCTCTTGAGTTGATAAACACCAAATTCTAGTTGGAATTCAGGAAATATCGTATATTGACTGTATTCATGTGTTGTATAGAAATTCTTCCAAATGACAACAACATTTAACATTTTCATTTTGTGGCAATATTTGAAAAAATCTTTTAATTGTGACAAGTCCTTAGCAACATTCCAAAGATCCATTATGATAATTGTTCTTGTAGAACGCATGTTGTTTAATATTTCAGCCAATTGTTGCACAATAGCATGACGATATGCTGATGAGCAAGCAATTGCCAGAATTTCGTTATTAAAATAGTTGTGATATTCCATGGTATTATTGCCTGTTATCACAGTTACAGGTATTTCCAAGTCATTTCTAAGCCACTTTAACATATTATGGCAGTACGTGTATTTGTTATATTCATTAATCATCAGGATTCCTTCAAAGACTCTTTGCTTGTAGAATCTGCTTAACAGTTCCTTATGGAATATTTCTTCATTTTCAGATTCAGTTTTGGTTCCTGCTTTAACAATTACGATTAAAATTAATATTGAAATAATTTTTAACATTTTATCCGTTTGTTTTGCTACAGAATGTGCGAAGTTATCTACTGAATTAAACTTTATTTCACAATTTTATTTCATGATAAACGGTGTGACCTACCTTAATTTATTCCAAGTTTGCTTCGATTACTTTATAATGAAATATTTGAATTGAATACAGAATGGTTGTGATTACCTATTAGCCAGTCCGTTCCTCTGGGAAAGGAAAGTACTTTTGCGTGCACAAATATCATTTTTATCATAAATATTAACTAATTTATCAAATTGCTTCTAAACTTAGAATATTTTAGAATAATAATTAAAAGAGTTTGAAAATATTTTTTTTTTTTTCATTTAATGAAATTTAACTTGTGATGGCCAAAGTGGAAGAATACACTGTAAGGAGTAATAAATTTAATTTATTTCATTTACAGAGAGAAAATGAGCAGCATTTTTTTGCATTTCTTTGCCGGTCTGTCAACACAAAATAACATTAAACAGATAATTTACAAAACTCTATGAGATGATGTTTTAATTTAAAAACCTCAACATCTGATCCGATTAATACAACTTCGATATATGCAAAATAAAGCTACAAACTCAGTAATCGCATGACACCTCCATAGGTAACAAACCTATTACCTCCAACGTTGTTAAATGTCTATACAGCTGTTATAACGAGAGGATTGCTGGATGAGTGAGAAAGTAAAATAAATGAAGTCGCCGTAGTCTAGTAGGTAGTGTGTTGGTCAAAGGTTAGACGTAAGTCAAAACCCAGGTTAGACATCTCAACAGAACGAAATATGAAAAATATTTCTTCGGCGACTTCCTCTCAGCAGATTTGTGGCAAAAACTCTGACAGTAAATAAAACTGCCATGAAAATTTTCTCAAAAATCTGTCGTTCGGGGTCGGCTTTAAAACTGTAGGTCCCGCCACTTATGTATAAAATTAAAACACACAATATGAGTGGTGTGAGAAGCTAGGCCGTAATCCTGACTGAAGGGTTGTAATGGCCAATCATGTATGTATGTATGTATGTAAATTAAAAAAAATAAAAATCAAAATTGCATAGAACCTAACGTTTCTATACATCAATTATAATAAAGTCCCAACAATTTTAAACATTTGATAAAATGAAATTCTAGAAAGGAAAATAACAAATGTTCAATTGCATTGCAAACAAAACACAAATCCCTACTGAAAACAACCGTAGTTAAGAACTTATACAGGCCCATCAAACGGCTTATTCAAAAAAAATGGCATACAATTAAAGCACTTGAAAAATTATTGACCACATTATACCAAACACTATACAATTTACGAACATGTCACATAAAGCTACATGTCCATAAATTCTAGAACTCGCTTTAAGGAAATATCAAGAAATCTGATCTAACTAAATACCCAAACATGAGAGGATTAAGGTGAAAATAAGATCATTATGAATAGCATCAATTCCGATCGAGATCGAAATCAACATATGCGACTTGGTTATTCCCACGAAGAAATCGATCAAATACCTTGGGGTTAGACTGGACTCGAAACTGACCTAATCAGAGCAGATAGAGTATGCAACAGCGAGAGCAGCTAGAATAACAACTTGAATAAGTAGACTGATGGCAAACATTGGTGGACCCTTCCCAAGTAAGAGGAAGCTACTCATGGAGGCTGGATATAGCATACTCCTCTATGGGTCTGAAATCTGGACTTCTACTTTGGAAACCCGGATCAGGGCTAGAAAACTACAGTCTGCGCAGAGAATAGCTGCTCTACGAGTGATATCCTCGTATCGCACGGAATTGACACAAGATGTCCTTGTTATAGCCGGAATGGTTCCCATAGACTTACAAGCATATGAGCGCCGGATGATCTTCAACGCCAGGCAAAGTACGACTCAACCACAGAGCATAGAAGCGATAAAGCACGAAGTCTTCCTAAAATGGCAATTTCGCTGGGAAAATTAACAGCATGGAAGGTGGACATATAAACTGATTCCCGAGTTGCAAGTGTGGAAAAACAGAAAAAACAGCGAAGAAGACTACTACATAACCCACATGCTGACCGGTCACGGATATTTCAGAGAGTACCTGCATCGCATGGGGAAATGCTGCTCGCCATTCTGTATCTATGAAGAGAAAGAAACGTTAGATGATTCCGAACACACTTTCTTCAGCTGTCGTCGATGAGTCGAAAGCCGTCAGCTACTCTAAGCTGAAATCGGCGTCATTAGCCCTACAAACGTGCTGAAAATGATAAACAGTAGAGAGAGCTGGAAAGCAGTAAAACACTTTGTAGAGTAGTCCTGCGAAGGAAGAAATTTGACCCAGACGCAGCAGAATGAGAATAGAGCAGAGCCTGGACGCAGGCTGACGATGATGGAACTGGAACATATGCCAGAAAAGGGGTCCACCTCCACCGAGGCGGAATGTTTCCCCGGTGAGGAGACAAGTCAGGTTTTTAGTCGGTATACCCAGTGGGAGAGTCCGACATATCACGTCTGGTGACGATCATCTTGAATGCATAAAGCATTTTCCCTCCTTCCACAAAAAAAAAAAAATAAAGATTAATAGCATCAATACAAGGTTATCTATCTACATATATCGCATAGCGGCACGTTATTACGGAAATAAGACACTTTTCAGTCAGAGTGATTTTGAGTTGGTTATGTAATGTAAGACGCTTAAGATTAATCATTGAACAATCCATAGAATCACGCTATTGTATCTACTTTATGTTCAATGGGTCCGATAAAGCCTATGAGACCATGCCTGATGGGGCCTGGTAGACATTATGCTGCAAGTTAGTAATTCGCAGGTTTATATTCTGATGCCAATTGTAGGGTGCTGCACGATTGACGTTGGTGTATAGATCTAGATTCAGTTCAGACCAAAAGTCCTATAATGATGGCCTGGGCAACGTCTTCAAATTAATATGGGCCAATGACCAAACACCCACGCGTAATGGGTGCATTGGCGTCTGTAGGACCACGTGTGGGTTTTCTGTGTCCCAAATGCGGCAATTTTGCTTATCAACGTACCCAACATGATCCGAATCGACATCATCGTGCAGTTTCTCGTTTGACCATCTAGAAAAGCGCAAATGAAGCGCATTTTCATGCGGCTTCAATTCTTGAACCAATTGAACTTTGTAAGACATAATGTCGAGATTTTTCGCAAATATATCTCTGCGTGAAACGTTCAATTCTTGAGAACGATGACGATATGATGTTAATGTATCTCACGCACACTCTCAGCCACTCACGAACTTTCGCAATACACATCTGTATGCCGGGCACTGTGGGTCCTTCTCTGCGTCCAAATTTTGTACAATTTCGTGCAACTTCCGATCAATTGTCTTTGTTTTGGAAACAAATTTTCAATAAATTCCAAAGTTGCTCAAGGCTAAATCGAGTCATTACGTTCAATGGAGATAATATACTGAATATTCTGTGAAAGAATGTCAAATTCTAAATAACCGATTCTTCAAATTTAAACCGATAAACCGACCCATCCGATATTAATAACACTAATAACTACATATATCAGGGAAATTATAAACTTAAAAATTGGAAAACAATATGAAAAATCATATTCATTCTTTGTAAATAATTTTGGGAAAAAAACTTATTAACTTTACATCAAAAGATGCTGATTCTGCTGATTAGAACTTTATGCCATCCTTCAAGTAATAGATTTTCAAAAAGCATCACATGCATACATATGTACATAACTGGCCATTACAACCCTTAAGTCAGGATTACGGCCTAGCTTCTCACACCACTTATGTTGTGTGTGTTAATTTTACACATGATTGGCGAGACCTACAGTTTTCATGATATTTTTATTTTAATCGCAGAGTTTTTGCCAGAAATCTGCTGAGAGGAAGTCGCCGAAGAAATATTTTTTCATATTTCGTTTTGATGTCTGACCTGGGGTATGAAACGTAGCCTCCTAGGCTACGACGACTTTAATCATGTACTTACAAAATGTATTTAATAAATGCATAACTTAAACAATACTATTATATAATGTTTATTGAGCAATTAAATAACGAACTTCAAATGTATGATGATAACATCCATACCAATGCCAAAAAATCTATGCAAATATGTATTATTAAATTTATTAACAATTAAATTAATAATTAATTCATTATTATATTATAGTTTAATATTGATAGTGAGTGGATTTTCTTTTATTATTTTCGTTTTTTATTTCTACTTTTTATTATATTTTATTTTCATGCTCGTACATCCTCTTTTCATCATCCGTTTGTGAATTAATAATTCCAATAGAAAAACAACGCATGCAAATGCTATGAATACCATGTAATATAACCAAATCCAATATAAATCCTGTACTTGAAGCGGCTTCAAGTCTTCGTTGCGTGATATATTGAATTTAATAACTTTGCCTGCGGCGACAACATCCTCAAACGATTTTCTCTTCATCCAATAACCCAAAAGACCGGACTGCCAAATAATTAATGTGAGTTCATGTAGGCGCTCAAGAAAAACTGAATTCTTTCCTAATGGGAAAGCAAACTGCATCATCTTGTTGGGACACAATTTGGAGGAATACCGAAATAACTTCTTGCGATAATAACGTTCCAGACCGGCATAATAAAATATTTTCGAAGTGGGGACAAAATATGCATAACGTGGATCAAATGAATCGCGCAAGCTTATATACTTTTCAAAGTCAAAGGTTTTAAATTTTTCATATAAAAAGGATTGAGCGCCATTAGTTAAGGTGTGGAAATTTTCAATTTCTGGTGGTCTTACGGCAATTTCTATATCTAATTCAAAAAGGTCTTGATAGGTTTGTGGTTCTTTTCTAAGAGGAGGACGAGTATAAAATGAATTTAAATAGGCGCCAAATAATATGGGGATAATTAAACCTGATAAAAGCAACATTAAATAAACCAGTTTTACGGATAAATGCGGACGAGCTCGGAATATATAAACCTGACCTAGTACACCTCTTATTGCCATGTCGTTTACTACAATTTTAGGCCAGCCATAGAATCTCTTTCTATTATATTTGTTCTTGAGATTGACCATGAAAAATAGAAACGTAAACAC
Organism: Sarcophaga subvicina; assembly: GCA_936449025.2. Taxonomy (NCBI): domain Eukaryota; kingdom Metazoa; phylum Arthropoda; class Insecta; order Diptera; family Sarcophagidae; genus Sarcophaga; species Sarcophaga subvicina. Next base: position 33,674,173 of record OW388081.2, read on the forward strand.
CAAAATTAATCCAAATGCTATACGCATTACTTTCGAGTGCAGGATCATTAGGTATATTTCGTTCGTGTCTACACGTTCGTCCATAGGCAAAAGTAAACACCATTTTCCGAACTCAACTGGATATGAATAAACTTCATGGTTACATTTTTCAGAAGGAATCCAATTGCTAATGGGTATATCCAAAGAAAAATTAGTTACATAGTCCAACACAAAACGAGATTCCAATTTCTTGTCGAGCGGTACATTAATCGGAAAATAAAGTGTAAAATTTAGTATATCTGATACGGCTTTTATAAAGCGTCCCAAGTAACCCACTAGGACAGTTTTATTATTTCTATCATAGTATTCCATTGAACGTGGCTCAAAGCGGTCCGATATTGTGCGTAGTTTGTAACCTTTTAAATTCTTCAGACGATCTGTTAGCATTAGAAAATTTCTGCTCTTGGGTTGATAGACACCAAATTCTAGTTGGAATTCAGGAAATATCGTATATTGTCTGTATTCATGTGTTTTATAGAAATTATTCCAAATGACAACAACATTTAACATTTTCATTTTGTGGCAATATTTGAAAAAATCTTTTAATTGTGGCAAGTCCTTAGCAACATTCCAACGATCCATTATGATAATTGTTCTTGTAGAACGCATGTTATTCAATATTTCAGCCAATTGTTGCACAATATTATGACGATATGATGATGAGCAAGCAATTGCTAGGATTTCGTTATTAAAATAGTTGTGATATTCCATGGTATTATTGCCTGTTATCACAGTTACAGGTATTTCCAAGTCATTTCTAAGCCACTTTAACATATTATGGCAGTACGTGTATTTGTTATCTTCATTAATCATCAGGATTCCTTCAAAGACTTTTTGCTTATGAAATCTGCTTAACAGTTCCTTATGAAATATTTCTTCATTTTCATTTTCATTTGTAATTACCAGTTGACTTGTAAGTTGACTATCTGATGCTTTAACAATTACAATTAAAATTAATATTGAAAATATTTTCAACATTTTATTCGTTTGTTTGTTTTGCCACTGAATATGCGAAGTTATCTACTGAATTAAACTTTATTTCACAATTTTGTTTTACGATAAATAATGTGGCCTATTTTTCAAGAGTCCTTTTTAGATTTGTATATCAAACACTGTTATAAATATTACTGAAGTGCATTCTTCAGTTTAAAGGCAACATTAATTTGGGGTATGAGTGGGTATATTCGAAAGACCACCTTAATTTATTCGAAATTTACTTCAATTACTTTATAATGGAATTTTTGAATACAGAATAGTTGTGATTACTTATTAGTCAATTTGCTCCCTTGCGAAAGAAAAGTACTTTCGCGTGTATAAATTTCATGATTATCATATAAATATTAAAATATTAAATAATGTATTGAATTAGTTTTAAAACAGCTACTTTAGAATAATAATTTGGTGGATTAGAATTTTTTTTTTTTTTTAATTTAATTTAATTGACATTTGATGGCTATCGTCATCTGTGACTCATATTACATTATTTAATAGATTACGTATGGAGCGACAGACATTAAAATATTTTCATATAAATTGCGAATGTTTTCCGTCTTCCGACATAATGCAACATAAACATATTTTTTGAAAAATTATGTTCAATTTTTTTGTTTTAAATTTATTTTAAATGTGGGAGTATAATAGAATTGCAAATACTGATATAGTAATTATAATAATATAAAATATAAGTAATTATACTCCAAAAGTAGTCGAAAATAGTAGGACGATCAGTTTTGATAATTTTCAATGAAATGTATTATTTTATAAACTTTGTAGACAGGGAATGGCGATAAAAATGTAAAACAACTTGCAAACGATTTATAATGAAAATAAATCAGATGTATGGATGTGTTTGAAGTCCGTTATTATTTGTTCAATAACTCGAAGATATAAATGTATCGATACCTGCTGGTAGGCAGAGTTAACCATTAAAGCGCGTTCTAGCTAATGCATGACTTTCGATACATGCTGTGTAGTACATAGAATTGTCACGATTATTGACAGATTTTGATAAAAAATTTAAATATTTTTATTTATTTTAATTCATTTTAATAAAACTTTTTTATATTTTAACATTTTATTATCACTTTCATGAAATTTATGCCAATATTTTTGGCATGATGTACATTGCAGCATAGTATTTTTCCATAAATTTCAAACACTTCATGTCAGCTTGGTTTAACTTTTTTTCTAAATGCTAATAATTTCACATCTAGCACCCTTGCTTTGTGGCGATTTATAGGTTTCCAATTGCTTAGATGGGGCAGCTTATTGTGTCTCGCATCAGTCACACTCTCAATTGAGGACTGGCTGAAACCTGATGACACAAACCGTTGTTATACTTCGTTAGAAATATTTGTTGCAAACGTCATGTGAAGTAAAAAAGTTCGCCGTTGCAATAGAACATCGATTATGCCAATAACAATGTTCTCTCTTTGATTCCTCTCTGGTTTCGCGGGTGCAGATTTCCCCAAATACGGCTATGAAATAAAGCATGTTTGTGACGTGAGATAAATATAAGAAGAACAGTAATAAAGTCTCTACAACATTTCAAGAAACATCTTTGCTACTAATCTTCTCGTAAACTAGTAATATTTTCTCTTCCAAAACTACTAAAGGCATACGGTTCTCTATTCCAAGTAATACCATCTTTGGCGATAAACATCATATTGTCATGTTTGTTGCTGCCAATACTGTGTTCTGTTCAAAAGACGAGCTTCAGTTCTCTTCTTCTTTAGAGTCTTCAGCAGCAGAAATATTACATACATACATATATAATCGGCCATTACAACCTTTCGTTATAAATTGGAAATGTCTGACCTGAGGCTTGAACATTGGTCTGACCTCTAATAAGCTAACATGCTTCATACTGGAAAACGATTACTTCTATCAATGTCATGAGCATATCAAGAACAGAAAGTTCAATTTTTCACTTTCATACAACACTTAACTTTCAATTCCATCTCAACTACCATAAATAATTTATTATTTACGATAAAACTTCACAATATCTTTGAAACTTAAAAAAATTTCAAACACAACTCCAAAGAATTGCTAGGAAAGTTGAATGTATCAAAAATGATACATGATAAGCCATAATTATGAAGTTTTTGAATTTTTTAAGCCCTGTTTGAAATTTTCTTTTTTTATTGGATTTAAAATAATGGCGATAACAATATTAACGAATTAAAAAATATCAGGCACCTAACTTTTTCTGAATTAAACTTATATAGTCTCAAAAATTGAAATGTATCATATTTGATACAAAGCTCAATCTAGGGTTAAATATAAGATTTATTTCATATGCCGATGATATCGTAGCTGAAACTCCAAAAATGCTACAACCACCATTAAATCGTTTAACTGTGAATAATGTGAACAGTGGGGATTATCAATCAATATTTATTTAAAATTTTCGTGAGAGCATCAAATTGGGTACAGCAGGCGGCTCAAAGTAAATACGCTTTACTTTTATGTCACCTCTGACCATAGTGTCTACACATTTTTAATTCATTGGATCTGGATACTGTTACCGTCGAATATGAAATATTAATTCAAAATTTAAATACAAATATACCAATGAATCCCTTAAGGAATACGTTACAGTTCTAAAAAATCTCAACTTTTCATGGGATTTTGGTGATTTTCGTGAGGGTTTTGTAAAAGAAATTTGAGCCTATTTTACTATTATTACCTACTTTTTCTTATACCAAGGAGCGTCTTTTGAGTGCAGGAGAAATAATTTCAGAAGAAGCCACAAGTCTATCGAAAAGCATCAATTATGCAATGGGTTTTTTTTATTAATTTTATTACGGTTTTAAATAAAACAAAGAAAAATTTGCAGAATTATAGAAAACCATCTTCGAAACGTATTATGTCACCATCAAATGTAAATCATTGAACCACAAAAATTCAACCAAAAAAAAAAAATTTACGCCTTTAACAATACAACCGCCTAACAACAGTACAACCGTTGCGGGCAAGTGTATAACAAAAAAATGTTCAGCAGAAAACCTTAAATGTCATATTAGCGGTAGAAGAGTTGCTTTTTTAAATCGTCAGAACAGCAGAAGTCGTAATCATTGATGATCTAAAATTCCGTGAGAAATCATTGTGTCAATATTATTTCAACAACTATGTAGTCAACTCTCTTGATAGTTCCAAACTCCCTAGGGGCCCTCAAGTGATGTTGGCAATTACGAGGTAGAGGAAAGAGAGATGAAGTCGCCGTGGTCTAATAGGTAGTGTGTTGGCTTATTGGACGAAAAGCCAGGGTTCGAGCCCCAGGCCAGACATCAAAATAAAATACAAAAAGTATTTCTTCGGCGACTTCCTCTCAGCAGATTTCTAGCAAAAACTCTGAGAGTAAATAAAATTGCCATGAAAAGTTTCTCAAAAATCTGTCGTTCGGAGTCGACTTTAAACTGTAGGTCCCGCCACTCATGTATAAAATTAACACACACAACATAAGTGGTGTGTGGTCGTAATCCTGACTGAAGGGTTGTAATGACCAATTATGTTATATATGTAACAACATTTGCCATTAAAGTAAATGTATTATCTGGGCTTAAGATTGAGTTTTCTGTAGTCGTCGTCCATACGCAAATTATAGACAAATATTGTTACGAAAATGAAAAAATCTAGATGTGTGTTGTTTTGCTTTTACATCGCTTAACATTAAAATTATAAAAAAAAGCTACAAAAACAAAACAATGCAGTAAACAATATTGTTTACAAATTATCGTATTGCTTAATATAACAACAAAAATCAGCATAAAAATGGTAAACGAGTAAACAAACATACACAAACAACACTAAATAATAATAAATGTAAACAACGATGTTTACATTTATAGAGATTTCGAGAAGACGAAGCCATAAACATTCGTCTTCAAGAACATTCATCAGACTGTTTACGCTGCCAAATAAAAGGCAAGGCAAAGCAGGCAACTTATTTAATGAAGATCAGTCTTGTGTGAAGACGTGGTGTGTTTGAAGAGAATAATCGTGAAGAGGATAATCCGTCTGTCGAATAACTGTCTAGTAATTGTTATCGTTGAAGTCGCCGTAGTCTAGTAGGTAGTGTGTTGGCTTATTAGACGCAAAAGCCTGGGTTTGAGCCCCAGACCAGGCATCAAAGACAAAATACAAAAAAGTATTTTTTCGGCGACTTCCTCTCAGTAGACTTCTGACAAAAACTCTGAGAGTAAATAAAAATTGCCATGAAAAGTTTCTCAATAAATAAAAATCTGTTGTTCGGAGTCGACTTTAAACTGTAGGTCCCACCACTCATGTATAAAATTAACACACACAACATAAGTGGAGTGAGAAACTAGGACGTTGTACAATGGGTCAATTCGACCTCCGGGTACTGTACTTGCCTTAATTGACAAGTACACGTCCTCTAACCTAACCTAACCTAATTGTTATCGTTTATACAAAGGGTATAAACAGAGGAATAACAAAAAAAGGCAATTGTTGTTGTTTACATAAAGTTGTGAACAGTGGCACACAGAATTGTGCGATCAATAAAGAATTTTAATTAAAACTAAACACAAATTTATTTTTATTTGATTTGCAATCTGCGAGTAAAAACGTAACAATATGATACAGAAATTATTAGTATCGCTTCTGATACCTTGAAACCATGCATAATATAAGTGGTGATCTTATTGATCTTATTGGAAAGTGTCTGACTTTTGCCGACATAAGAATCTTATACATTTGAGTGAAATCGTTTCAAATGAGAGAAGTATGAAATATCTTAAATGGAAAAGACTAAATAAACGCAATAATCTTCTTTAAAAAATAAATAATCAATGCTTCCTACATGTGAGGCTTACGTGGTTCCATTTGATTACAAGAGGCGATCTAGCATCAGAGGAACGGAATTGATCGCTTTTGATACGTTAGGCATTTTGCCCGATAGATCCACGCTAAGCAAGTTTCCATTCAGTGTTCCAATTATATTCTGGTGATACAATTTGTAGCTCAGATTTATAAATTCCTACTTAGCTACTGCCTCATTTCACTTACGCATCATAATCGTTTGAATAAAGAGTGTTATTTGCAAATGCCCTTCTTGATGCTATCCTCATGGCGTACCTTTTGATCGCATGAATTATACTTACATACATATGTAGCAATTTCTGTTTAACAGTGTCCACCACACTACTGCAGCCTAGCTTAGAATTGTATCGGAATGAGGCTCCAGATATTGTCTTAATTTTGATTTCCTTTACAGTTTAGTACTCAAGTATTTTATCTGGTTAATCATATAACAAGCGATCTTCGTTTTCCTTGTAAACAATTCCATAAGAATTCAAAAAATTTATTTCAATAAACCTTAGTTCAGCTACAAGAGTTGCAAGTAACTAAATTCAAGAAAATTAAATAAAATCAACACTTTTAATATTGCAAAAAGGTATGCATATCATGTACATTATTTCAAAACAATAATTAAATGATGAACTTCATATGAATGATGATAACATTCATATCAAAAAATTTATGCAAACATTATTAAATTTATTAACAATTAAATTAATAACTTCTTCATTATTAAATTATATTTTAATATTGATAGTGAGTGGATTTTCTTTTATTATTTTCCTTTTCATTTCTACTTCCTATTATATTTTATTTTCATACTCGTACATCCTCTTTTTATCATCCGTTTGTGAATTAATAATTCCAATAGGAAAACAACGCATGCAAATGATATGAATACCATGTAATATAACCAAATCCAATATAAATCCTGTACTTGAAGCGGCTTCAAGTCTTCGTTGCGTGATATATTGATTTTAATAACTTTGCCTGCGGCGACTACGTCGTCGAACGATTTTCTCTTCATCCAATAATCCAAAAGACCGGACTGCCAAATAATTAATGTGAGTTCATGTAGGCGCTTAAGAAAAACTGAATTCTTTCCCAATGGGAAAGCAAACTGCATCATCGTGTTGGGGCACAATTTGGAGGAATACCGAAATAACTTCTTGCGATAATAACGTTCAAGACCACTAAAGTAAAACATTTTCGAACTGGGGACAAGATATGCATAATGTGGATTAAATGAATCGGCTAAAATCACAAACTTTTGAAATTCAAAGATTTTAATTTTTTTATATAAAAAGGATTGAGAGCCATTAGTTAAAGTGTGGAAATATTGAAAATCTCGTGGATTTATTGCAAGTTCTAGATTTGATTCAAAAAGTTCTCGATAGGTTTGAAGTTCCTTCTTAAGAGGAGGATGCGTATAAACTGAATTTAAATAGGCGCCAAATAATATAGGGATAGTTAAGCCTGATAAAAGCAACATTAAATAAACCAGTTTTACGGATAATTGCGGACGAGCTCGTAATAAATAAACTTGTCCTAGTACGCCTCTAATTGCCATGTCGTTTACTAGAATTTTAGGCCAGCAGTAAAATATCCTTCTGCAATAGTTATTCTTGAGATAGACCATGAAAAACAGAAAAGTAAACATCAAAATTAATCCCATTGATATACGCATTATTTTGGAGTGCAGGATCAGTAGGTGTATTTCGTTCGTATTTATGCGTGCGTCCATAGGCAAAAGAAAACACATTTTTCCGAACTCGACTGGATATGAATAAACTTCATGGTTACATTTTTCAGAAGGAATCCAATTGCTAATGGGTATATCCAAAGAAAAATTAGTTACATAGTCCAACATTAAACGATTTTCCAATTTCTTGTTGAACGGTACATTAATCGGAAAATAAAGTGTAGCATTTAGTATCTCTGATACGGCCTTTACGAAGCGTCCCAAGTAACCCACTAGAACAGTTTTATTATTTTTGTCGTAATATTCCATTGAACGTGGCTCAAAGTGGTCAGATATGGTGCGTAGTTTGTAGCCTTTTAAGTCCTTCAGACGATCTGGCAGCATTCGAAGATTTCTGCTCTTGAGTTGATAAACACCAAATTCTAGTTGGAATTCAGGAAATATCGTATATTGACTGTATTCATGTGTTGTATAGAAATTCTTCCAAATGACAACAACATTTAACATTTTCATTTTGTGGCAATATTTGAAAAAATCTTTTAATTGTGGCAAGTCCTTAGCAACATTCCAACGATCCATTATGATAATTGTTCTTGTAGAACGCATGTTGTTTAATATTTCAGCCAATTGTTGCACAATAGCATGACGATATGATGATGAGCAAGCAATTGCTAGGATTTCGTTATTAAAATAGTTGTGATATTCCATGGTATTATTGCCTGTTATCACAGTTACAGGTATTTCCAAGTCATTTCTAAGCCACTTTAACATATTATGGCAGTACGTGTATTTGTTATATTCATTAATCATCAGGATTCCTTCAAAGACTCTTTGCTTGTAGAATCTGCTTAACAGTTCCTTATGGAATATTCCTTCATTTTCAGATTCAGTTTTGGTTCCTGCTTTAACAATTACGATTAAAATTAATATTGAAATAATTTTTAACATTTTATCCGTTTGTTTTGCTACAGAATGTGCGAAGTTATGATAGACGGGGTGACCTACCTTAATTTATTCCAAGTTTGATTCGATTACTTTATAATGAAATATTTGAATTGAATACAGAATGGTTGTGATTGCCTATTAGCCAGTCTGTTCCTCTGGGAAAGGAAAGTACTTTTGCGTGCACAAATATCGTTTTTATCATAAATATTAACTAATTTATCAAATTGCTTATCAACGTAGAGTGTTTTAGAATAATAATTAAAAGAGTTTGAAAAAAAATGTTTTTTTTACATGTAATGAAATTTAGCTTGTGATGGCCAAAGTGGAAGAATACACTGTAAGGAGTAATAAATTTAATTTATTTCGGTTGCAGAGACAAAATGTGCAGCATTTTTTGCATTTACATTGTATATGTAATTTACCAAACTCTCTGAAATGACGTTTTAATTTAAAAACCTCAACATCTGATCCTATTAATACAACTTCGTTATAAGCAAAACAAAGCTACAAACTCAGTAATCGTATGACACCTCCATAGGTAACAAACCTATTACCTCCAACGTTGTTAAATGTCTATACAGCTGTTATAACGAGAGGATTGCTGGATGAGTGAGAAAGTCCTCTTTCAAGTGTAGTTAAGAATCCGGCTCTCAAGTCGTCGATTTCAGTGTATAACCAAATGACTTCAACTAAATTCTTCATAGGAGAAGAAACTGTTAGTGAGCACAATCTTCTTAATTTAGCCCTTCAGCACAAGATTACGGCCTTGAACGGACTCAATAACTTTCACAAAATAAAAAATTAAACATACAGAAACTCTTGCACTTGTAGCATATACGGAGCTTCGCTAGAGCCATCTCATCACATTCATAGTCTCAGTGGTGCGATTTTGATTTCACGAAACTTAAATTAAAGAAATTAAAAATTAAAAATTGTATAGAACCTAGCGGTTCTAATCATCAATTATAATAAAGCCCCAACAATTTATATTTATCCTAGTTATAGCCGGAATGGTTCCCATAGACCTACAAGCATATGAGCGCCGGATGATCTTCAATGCCAGGCAAAGTACGACTCAACCACAGAGCATAGAAGCGATAAAGCACGAAGTCTTCCTAAAATGGCAATTTCGCTGGGAAAATGAACAGCATGGAAGGTAGATATATAAACTGATTCCCCAGTTGCAAGTGTGGTAAAACAGAAAAAACGGCGAAGTAGACTATTACATAACCCACATGCTGACCGGTCACGGATATTTCAGAGAGTACCTGCATCGCATGGGGAAATGCTGCTCGCCATTCTGTATCTATGAAGAGAAAGAAACGTTAGATGATTCCGAACACACTTTCTTCAGCTGTCGTCGATGAGTCGAAAGCCGTCAGCTACTCGAAGCTGAAATCGGCGTCATTAGCCCTACAAACGTGCTGAAAATGATAAACAGTAGAGAGAGCTGGAAAGCAGTAAAACACTTTGTAGAGTAGTCCTGCGAAGGAAGAAATTTGACCCAGACGCAGCAGAATGAGAATAGAGCAGAGCCTGGACGCAGGCTGACGATAATGGAACTGGAACATATGCCAGAAAAGGGGTCCACCTCCACCGAGGCGGAATGTTTCCCCGGTGAGGAGACAAGTCAGGTTTTTAGTCGGTATACCCAGTGGGAGAGTCCGACATATCATGTCTGGTGACGATCATCTTGAATGCATAAAGCATTTTCCCTCCTTCCACAAAAAAAAAATAAAGATTAATAGCATCAATACAAGGTTATCTATCTACATATATCGCATAGCGGCACGTTATTACGGAAATAAGACACTTTTCAGTCAGAGTGATTTTGAGTTGGTTATGTAATGTAAGACGCTTAAGATTAATCATTGAACAATCCATAGAATCAAGCTATTGTATCTACTTTATGTTCAATGGGTCCGATAAAGCCTATGAGACCATGCCTGATGGGGCCTGGTAGACATTATGCTGCAAGTTAGTAATTCGCAGGTTTATATTCTGATGCCAATTGTAGGGTGCTGCACGATTGACGTTGGTGTCTAGATCTAGATTCAGTTCAGACCAAAAGTCCTATAATGATGGCCTGGGCAACGTCTTCAAATTAATATGGGCCAATGACCAAACACCCACGCGTAATGGGTGCATTGGCGTCTGTAGGACCACGTGTGGGTTTTCTGTGTCCCAAATGCGGCAATTTTGCTTATCAACGTACCCAACATGATCCGAATCGACATCATCGTGCAGTTTCTCGTTTGACCATCTAGAAAAGCGCAAATGAAGCGGATTTTCATGCGGCTTCAATTCTTGAACCAATTGAACTTTGTAAGACATAATGTCGGGGTCTTTTAGCAAATATTTCTCTGCGTGAAATGTTCAATTCTTGAGAACGATGACGATATGATGTTAATGTATCTCACGCACACTCTCAGCCACTCACGAACTTTAGCGATACACATCTGTTTGCCGGGCACTATAGGTCCTTCTCTGCGACCAAATTTTGTACAATTTCGTGCAACTTCCGATCAATTGTCTTTGTTTTGGAAATAAATTTTCAATAAATTCCAAAGTTGCTCAAGGCTAAATCGATTCATTACGTTCAATGGAGATAATATACTGAATATTCTGTGAAAGAATGTCAAATTCTAAATAACCGATTCTTCAAATTTAAACCGATAAACCGACCCATCCGATATTAATAACACTAATAACTACATATATCAGGGAAATTATAAACTTAAAAATTGGAAAACAATATGAAAAATCATATTCATTCTTTGTAAATAATTTTGGGAAAAAAACTTATTAACTTTACATCAAAAGATGCTGATTCTGCTGATTAGAACTTTATGCCATCCTTCAAGTAATAGATTTTCAAAAAGCATCACATGCATACATATGTACATAACTGGCCATTACAACCCTTAAGTCAGGATTACGGCCTAGCTTCTCACACCACTTATGTTGTGTGTGTTAATTTTACACATGATTGGCGAGACCTACAGTTTTCATGATATTTTTATTTTAATCGCAGAGTTTTTGCCAGAAATCTGCTGAGAGGAAGTCGCCGAAGAAATATTTTTTCATATTTCGTTTTGATGTCTGACCTGGGGTATGAAACGTAGCCTCCTAGGCTACGACGACTTTAATCATGTACTTACAAAATGTATTTAATAAATGCATAACTTAAACAATACTATTATATAATGTTTATTGAGCAATTAAATAACGAACTTCAAATGTATGATGATAACATCCATACCAATGCCAAAAAATCTATGCAAATATGTATTATTAAATTTATTAACAATTAAATTAATAATTAATTCATTATTATATTATAGTTTAATATTGATAGTGAGTGGATTTTCTTTTATTATTTTCGTTTTTTATTTCTACTTTTTATTATATTTTATTTTCATGCTCGTACATCCTCTTTTCATCATCCGTTTGTGAATTAATAATTCCAATAGAAAAACAACGCATGCAAATGCTATGAATACCATGTAATATAACCAAATCCAATATAAATCCTGTACTTGAAGCGGCTTCAAGTCTTCGTTGCGTGATATATTGAATTTAATAACTTTGCCTGCGGCGACAACATCCTCAAACGATTTTCTCTTCATCCAATAACCCAAAAGACCGGACTGCCAAATAATTAATGTGAGTTCATGTAGGCGCTTAAGAAAAACTGAATTCTTTCCTAATGGGAAAGCAAACTGCATCATCTTGTTGGGACACAATTTGGAGGAATACCGAAATAACTTCTTGCGATAATAACGTTCCAGACCGGCATAATAAAATATTTTCGAAGTGGGGACAAAATATGCATAACGTGGATCAAATGAATCGCGCAAGCTTATATACTTTTCAAAGTCAAAGGTTTTAAATTTTTCATATAAAAAGGATTGAGCGCCATTAGTTAAGGTGTGGAAATTTTCAATTTCTGGTGGTCTTACGGCAATTTCTATATCTAATTCAAAAAGGTCTTGATAGGTTTGTGGTTCTTTTCTAAGAGGAGGACGAGTATAAAATGAATTTAAATAGGCGCCAAATAATATGGGGATAATTAAACCTGATAAAAGCAACATTAAATAAACCAGTTTTACGGATAAATGCGGACGAGCTCGGAATATATAAACCTGACCTAGTACACCTCTTATTGCCATGTCGTTTACTACAATTTTAGGCCAGCCATAGAATCTCTTTCTATTATATTTGTTCTTGAGATTGACCATGAAAAATAGAAACGTAAACACCAAAATTAATCCAAATGCTATACGCATTACTTTCGAGTGCAGGATCATTAGGTATATTTCGTTCGTGTCTACACGTTCGTCCATAGGCAAAAGTAAACACCATTTTCCGAACTCAACTGGATATGAATAAACTTCATGGTTACATTTTTCAGAAGGAATCCAATTGCTAATGGGTATATCCAAAGAAAAATTAGTTACATAGTCCAACACAAAACGAGATTCCAATTTCTTGTCGAACGGTACATTAATCGGAAAATAAAGTGTAAAATTTAGTATCTCTGATACGGCTTTTATAAAGCGTCCCAAGTAACCCACTAGGACAGTTTTATTATTTCTATCATAGTATTCCATTGAACGTGGCTCAAAGCGGTCCGATATTGTGCGTAGTTTGTAACCTTTTAAATTCTTCAGACGATCTGTTAGCATTAGAAAATTTCTGCTCTTGGGTTGATAGACACCAAATTCTAGTTGGAATTCAGGAAATATCGTATATTGTCTGTATTCATGTGTTTTATAGAAATTATTCCAAATGACAACAACATTTAACATTTTCATTTTGTGGCAATATTTGAAAAAATCTTTTAATTGTGGCAAGTCCTTAGCAACATTCCAACGATCCATTATGATAATTGTTCTTGTAGAACGCATGTTATTCAATATTTCAGCCAATTGTTGCACAATATTATGACGATATGATGATGAGCAAGCAATTGCTAGGATTTCGTTATTAAAATAGTTGTGATATTCCATGGTATTATTGCCTGTTATCACAGTTACAGGTATTTCCAAGTCATTTCTAAGCCACTTTAACATATTATGGCAGTACGTGTATTTGTTATCTTCATTAATCATCAGGATTCCTTCAAAGACTTTTTGCTTATGAAATCTGCTTAACAGTTCCTTATGAAATATTTCTTCATTTTCATTTTCATTTGTAATTACCAGTTGACTTGTAAGTTGACTATCTGATGCTTTAACAATTACAATTAAAATTAATATTGAAAATATTTTCAACATTTTATTCGTTTGTTTGTTTTGCCACTGAATATGCGAAGTTATCTACTGAATTAAACTTTATTTCACAATTTTGTTTTACGATAAATAATGTGGCCTATTTTTCAAGAGTCCTTTTTAGATTTGTATATCAAACACTGTTATAAATATTACTGAAGTGCATTCTTCAGTTTAAAGGCAACATTAATTTGGGGTATGAGTGGGTATATTCGAAAGACCACCTTAATTTATTCGAAATTTACTTCAATTACTTTATAATGGAATTTTTGAATACAGAATAGTTGTGATTACTTATTAGTCAATTTGCTCCCTTGCGAAAGAAAAGTACTTTCGCGTGTATAAATTTCATGATTATCATATAAATATTAAAATATTAAATAATGTATTGAATTAGTTTTAAAACAGCTACTTTAGAATAATAATTTGGTGGATTAGAATTTTTTTTTTTTTTAATTTAATTTAATTGACATTTGATGGCTATCGTCATCTGTGACTCATATTACATTATTTAATAGATTACGTATGGAGCGACAGACATTAAAATATTTTCATATAAATTGCGAATGTTTTCCGTCTTCCGACATAATGCAACATAAACATATTTTTTGAAAAATTATGTTCAATTTTTTTGTTTTAAATTTATTTTAAATGTGGGAGTATAATAGAATTGCAAATACTGATATAGTAATTATAATAATATAAAATATAAGTAATTATACTCCAAAAGTAGTCGAAAATAGTAGGACGATCAGTTTTGATAATTTTCAATGAAATGTATTATTTTATAAACTTTGTAGACAGGGAATGGCGATAAAAATGTAAAACAACTTGCAAACGATTTATAATGAAAATAAATCAGATGTATGGATGTGTTTGAAGTCCGTTATTATTTGTTCAATAACTCGAAGATATAAATGTATCGATACCTGCTGGTAGGCAGAGTTAACCATTAAAGCGCGTTCTAGCTAATGCATGACTTTCGATACATGCTGTGTAGTACATAGAATTGTCACGATTATTGATAGATTTTGATAAAAAATTTAAATATTTTTATTTATTTTAATTCATTTTAATAAAACTTTTTTGGCATGATGTACATTGCAGCATAGTATTTTTCCATAAATTTCAAACACTTCATGTCAGCTTGGTTTAACTTTTTTTCTAAATGCTAATAATTTCACATCTAGCACCCTTGCTTTGTGGCGATTTATAGGTTTCCAATTGCTTAGATGGGGCAGCTTATTGTGTCTCGCATCAGTCACACTCTCAATTGAGGACTGGCTGAAACCTGATGACACAAACCGTTGTTATACTTCGTTAGAAATATTTGTTGCAAACGTCATGTGAAGTAAAAAAGTTCGCCGTTGCAATAGAACATCGATTATGCCAATAACAATGTTCTCTCTTTGATTACTCTCTGGTTTCGCGGGTGCAGATTTCCCCAAATACGGCTATGAAATAAAGCATGTTTGTGACGTGAGATAAATATAAGAAGAACAGTAATAAAGTCTCTACAACATTTCAAGAAACATCTTTGCTACTAATCTTCTCGTAAATTAGTAATATTTTCTCTTCCAAAACTACTAAAGGCATACGGTTCTCTATTCCAAGTAATACCATCTTTGGCGATAAACATCATATTGTCATGTTTGTTGCTGCCAATACTGTGTTCTGTTCAAAAGACGAGCTTCAGTTCTCTTCTTCTTTAGAGTCTTCAGCAGCAGAAATATTACATACATACATATATAATCGGCCATTACAACCTTTCGTTATAAATTGGAAATGTCTGACCTGAGGCTTGAACATTGGTCTGACCTCTAATAAGCTAACATGCTTCATACTGGAAAACGATTACTTCTATCAATGTCATGAGCATATCAAGAACAGAAAGTTCAATTTTTCACTTTCATACAACACTTAACTTTCAATTCCATCTCAACTACCATAAATAATTTATTATTTACGATAAAACTTCACAATATCTTTGAAACTTAAAAAAATTTCAAACACAACTCCAAAGAATTGCTAGGAAAGTTGAATGTATCAAAAATGATACATGATAAGCCATAATTATGAAGTTTTTGAATTTTTTAAGCCCTGTTTGAAATTTTCTTTTTTTATTGGATTTAAAATAATGGCGATAACAATATTAACGAATTAAAAAATATCAGGCACCTAACTTTTTCTGAATTAAACTTATATAGTCTCAAAAATTGAAATGTATCATATTTGATACAAAGCTCAATCTAGGGTTAAATATAAGATTTATTTCATATGCCGATGATATCGTAGCTGAAACTCCAAAAATGCTACAACCACCATTAAATCGTTTAACTGTGAATAATGTGAACAGTGGGGATTATCAATCAATATTTATTTAAAATTTTCGTGAGAGCATCAAATTGGGTACAGCAGACGGCTCAAAGTAAATACGCTGACCATAGTGTCTACACATTTTTAATTCATTGGATCTGGATACTGTTACCGTCGAATATGAAATATTAATTCAAAATTTAAATGCAAATATACCAATGGAGCGTCATGTTTTCTTTTCGAGGCATCAAGTTCATAATGAATCCCTTAAGGAATACGTTACAGTTCTAAAAAATCTCAACTTTTCATGGGATTTTGGTGATTTTCGTGAGGGTTTTGTAAAAGAAATTTGAGCCTATTTTACTATTATTACCTACTTTTTCTTATACCAAGGAGCGTCTTTTGAGTGCAGGAGAAATAATTTCAGAAGAAGCCACAAGTCTATCGAAAAGCATCAATTATGCAATGGGTTTTTTTTTATTAATTTTATTACGGTTTTAAATAAAACAAAGAAAAATTTGCAGAATTATAGAAAACCATCTTCGAAACGTATTATGTCACCATCAAATGTAAATCATTGAACCACAAAAATTCAACCAAAAAAAAAAAATGTACGCCTTTAACAATACAACCGCCTAACAACAGTACAACCGTTGCGGGCAAGTGTATAACAAAAAAATGTTCAGCAGAAAACCTTAAATGTCATATTAGCGGTAGAAGAGTTGCTTTTTTAAATCGTCAGAACAGCAGAAGTCGTAATCATTGATGATCTAAAATTCCGTGAGAAATCATTGTGTCAATATTATTTCAACAACTATGTAGTCAACTCTCTTGATAGTTCCAAACTCCCTAGGGGCCCTCAAGTGATGTTGGCAATTACGAGGTAGAGGAAAGAGAGATGAAGTCGCCGTGGTCTAATAGGTAGTGTGTTGGCTTATTGGACGAAAAGCCAGGGTTCGAGCCCCAGGCCAGACATCAAAATAAAATACAAAAAGTATTTCTTCGGCGACTTCCTCTCAGCAGATTTCTAGCAAAAACTCTGAGAGTAAATAAAATTGCCATGAAAAGTTTCTCAAAAATCTGTCGTTCGGAGTCGACTTTAAACTGTAGGTCCCGCCACTCATGTATAAAATTAACACACACAACATAAGTGGTGTGTGGTCGTAATCCTGACTGAAGGGTTGTAATGACCAATTATGTTATATATGTAACAACATTTGCCATTAAAGTAAATGTATTATCTGGGCTTAAGATTGAGTTTTCTGTAGTCGTCGTCCATACGCAAATTATAGACAAATATTGTTACGAAAATGAAAAAATCTAGATGTGTGTTGTTTTGCTTTTACATCGCTTAACATTAAAATTATAAAAAAAAGCTACAAAAACAAAACAATGCAGTAAACAATATTGTTTACAAATTATCGTATTGCTTAATATAACAACAAAAATCAGCATAAAAATTTTAAACGAGTAAACAAACATACACAAACAACACTAAATAATAATAAATGTAAACAACGATGTTTACATTTATAGAGATTTCGAGAAGACGAAGCCATAAACATTCGTCTTCAAGAACATTCATCAGACTGTTTACGCTGCCAAATAAAAGGCAAGGCAAAGCAGGCAACTTATTTAATGAAGATCAGTCTTGTGTGAAGACGTGGTGTGTTTGAAGAGAATAATCGTGAAGAGAATAATCCGTCTGTCGAATAACTGTCTAGTAATTGTTATCGTTGAAGTCGCCGTAGTCTAGTAGGTAGTGTGTTGGCTTATTAGACGCAAAAGCCTGGGTTTGAGCCCCAGACCAGGCATCAAAGACAAAATACAAAAAAGTATTTTTTCGGCGACTTCCTCTCAGTAGACTTCTGACAAAAACTCTGAGAGTAAATAAAAATTGCCATGAAAAGTTTCTCAATAAATAAAAATCTGTCGTTCGGAGTCGACTTTAAACTGTAGGTCCCACCACTCATGTATAAAATTAACACACACAACATAAGTGGAGTGAGAAACTAGGACGTTGTACAATGGGTCAATTCGACCTCCGGGTACTGTACTTGCCTTAATTGACAAGTACACGTCCTCTAACCTAACCTAACCTAATTGTTATCGTTTATACAAAGGGTATAAACAGAGGAATAACAAAAAAAAGGCAATTGTTGTTGTTTACATAAAGTTGTGAACAGTGGCACACAGAATTGTGCGATCAATAAAGAATTTTAATTAAAACTAAACACAAATTTATTTTTATTTGATTTGCAATCTGCGAGTAAAAACGTAACAATATGATACAGAAATTATTAGTATCGCTTCTGATACCTTGAAACCATGCATAATATAAGTGGTGATCTTATTGATCTTATTGGAAAGTGTCTGACTTTTGCCGACATAAGAATCTTATACATTTGAGTGAAATCGTTTCAAATGAGAGAAGTATGAAATATCTTAAATGGAAAAGACTAAATAAACGCAATAATCTTCTTTAAAAAATAAATAATCAATGCTTCCTACATGTGAGGCTTACGTGGTTCCATTTGATTACAAGAGGCGATCTAGCATCAGAGGAACGCAATTGATCGCTTTTGATACGTTAGGCATTTTGCCCGATAGATCCACGCTAAGCAAGTTTCCATTCAGTGTTCCAATTATATTCTGGTGATACAATTTGTAGCTCAGATTTATAAATTCCTACTTAGCTACTGCCTCATTTCACTTACGCATCATAATCGTTTGAATAAAGAGTGTTATTTGCAAATGCCCTTCTTGATGCTATCCTCATGGCGTACCTTTTGATCGCATGAATTATACTTACATACATATGTAGCAATTTCTGTTTAACAGTGTCCACCACACTACTGAAGCCTAGCTTAGAATTGTATCGGAATGAGGCTCCAGATATTGTCTTAATTTTGATTTCCTTTACAGTTTAGTACTCAAGTATTTTATCTGGTTAATCATATAACAAGCGATCTTCGTTTTCCTTGTAAACAATTCCATAAGAATTCAAAAAATTTATTTCAATAAACCTTAGTTCAGCTACAAGAGTTGCAAGTAACTAAATTCAAGAAAATTAAATAAAATCAACACTTTTAATATTGCAAAAAGGTATGCATATCATGTACATTATTTCAAAACAATAATTAAATGATGAACTTCATATGAATGATGATAACATTCATATCAAAAAATTTATGCAAACATTATTAAATTTATTAACAATTAAATTAATAACTACTTCATTATTAAATTATATTTTAATATTGATAGTGAGTGGATTTTATTATTTTCCTTTTCATTTCTACTTCCTATTATATTTTATTTTCATGCTCGTACATCCTCTTTTTATCATCCGTTTGTGAACTAGTAATTCCAATAAGAAAACAACGCATGCAAATGATATGAATACCATGTAGTATAACCAAATCCAATATAAATCCTGTACTTGAAGTGGCTTCATGTGCTTGTTGCGTGATATATTGATTTTAATAACTTTGCCTGCGGCGACTACATCTTCGAACGATTTTCTCTTCATCCAATAATCCAAAAGTCCGGACTGCCAAATAATTAATGTGAGTTCATGTAGGCGCTTAAGAAAATATGAATTCTTTCCCAATGGGAAAGCATATTGCGTCAACGTGCTGGCGCACAATTTGGAGGAATACCGGAATAACTTCTTGCGATAATAACGTTCCAGACCGGTATAATAAAGCATTTTCGAAGAGGAGGCAAGGTATGCATAACGTGGATCAAATGAATCGCGCAAGGTTTCATACTTTTCAAAGTCAAAGGTTTTAAATTTTTCATATAAAAAGGATTGAGAGCCATTAGTTAGGGTGTGGAAATTTACAATATCTTGTGCTCTTACGGCAATTTCTATATCTAATTCGAAGAGTTCTTGATAGGTTTGTGGTTCTTTTCTAAGAGGAGGACGAGTAGAAATTGAACTTAAATAGGCGCCAAATAATATGGGTATAGTTAAACCCGATAAAAGCAACATTAAATAAACCAGTTTTACGGATAATTGCGGACAAGCACGGAACACATAAGGTTGACCCAGTATGCCTCTAATTGCCATGTCGTTTATTAGAATTTTAGGCCAGCCATAGAATCTCTTTCTATTATATTTATTCTTGAGATTGACCGTGAAAAATAGAAAAGTAAACACCAAAATTAATCCAAATGCTATACGCATTACTTTCGAGTGCAGGATCATTAGGTATATTTCGTTCGTGTCTACACGTTCGTCCATAGGCAAAAGTAAACACCATTTTGCGAACTCAACTGGATATGAATAAACTTCATGGTTACATTTTTCAGAAGGAATCCAATTGCTAATGGGTATATCCAAAGAATAATTAGTTACATAGTCCAACATTAAACGATAGTCCAATTTCTTGTCGAACGGTACATTAATCGGAAAATAAAGTGTAAAATTTAGTATCTCTGATACGGCTTTTATAAAGCGTCCCAAGTAACCCACTAGGACAGTTTTATTATTTGTGTCGTAATATTCCATTGAACGTGGCTCAAAGTGGTCAGATATGGTGCGTAGTTTGTAGCCTTTTAAGTCCTTCAGACGATCTGGCAGCATTCGAAAATTTCTGCTCTTGAGTTGATAAACACCAAATTCTAGTTGGAATTCAGGAAATATCGTATATTGACTGTATTCATGTGTTGTATAGAAATTCTTCCAAATGACAACAACATTTAACATTTTCATTTTGTGGCAATATTTGAAAAAATCTTTTAATTGTGGCAAGTCCTTAGCAACATTCCAAAGATCCATTATGATAATTGTTCTTGTAGAACGCATGTTGTTTAATATTTCAGCCAATTGTTGCACAATAGCATGACGATATGCTGATGAGCAAGCAATTGCCAGAATTTCGTTATTAAAATAGTTGTGATATTCCATGGTATTATTGCATGTTATCACAGTTACAGGTATTTCCAAGTCATTTCTAAGCCACTTTAACATATTATGGCAGTACGTGTATTTGTTATCTGCATTAATCATCAGGATTCCTTCAAAGACTCTTTGCTTGTAGAATCTGCTTAACAGTTCCTTATGGAATATTTCTTCATTTTCAGGTTCAGTTTTGGTTCCCAATTGACTCGTAGGATCACTTTCTTCTGCTTTAACACATACAATTAAAATTAATATTGAAATAATTTTTAACATTTTATCCGTTTGTTTGTTTTGCTACGGAATGTGCGAAGTTATCTACTGAATTAAACTTTATTTCACAATTTTATTTCATGATAAACGGGGTGATCTACCTTAATTTATTCCAAGTTTGCTTCGATTACTTTATAATGAAATATTTGAATTGAATACAGAATGGTTGTGATTGCCTATTAGCCAGTCTGTTCCTCTGGGAAAGGAAAGTACTTTTGCGTGCACAAATATCGTTTTTATCATAAATATTAACTAATTTATCAAATTGCTTATCAACGTAGAGTGTTTTAGAATAATAATTAAAAGAGTTTGAAAAAAAATGTTTTTTTTACATGTAATGAAATTTAGCTTGTGATGGCCAAAGTGGAAGAATACACTGTAAGGAGTAATAAATTTAATTTATTTCGGTTGCAGAGACAAAATGTGCAGCATTTTTTGCATTTACATTGTATATGTAATTTACCAAACTCTCTGAAATGACGTTTTAATTTAAAAACCTCAACATCTGATCCTATTAATACAACTTCGTTATAAGCAAAACAAAGCTACAAACTCAGTAATCGTATGACACCTCCATAGGTAACAAACCTATTACCTCCAACGTTGTTAAATGTCTATACAGCTGTTATAACGAGAGGATTGCTGGATGAGTGAGAAAGTCCTCTTTCAAGTGTAGTTAAGAATCCGGCTCTCAAGTCGTCGATTTCAGTGTATAACCAAATGACTTCAACTAAATTCTTCATAGGAGAAGAAACTGTTAGTGAGCACAATCTTCTTAATTTAGCCCTTCAGCACAAGATTACGGCCTTGAACGGACTCAATAACTTTCACAAAATAAAAAATTAAACATACAGAAACTCTTGCACTTGTAGCATATACGGAGCTTCGCTAGAGCCATCTCATCACATTCATAGTCTCAGTGGTGCGATTTTGATTTCACGAAACTTAAATTAAAGAAATCAAAAATTAAAAATTGTATAGAACCTAGCGGTTCTAATCATCAATTATAATAAAGCCCCAACAATTTATATTTATCCTAGTTATAGCCGGAATGGTTCCCATAGACCTACAAGCATATGAGCGCCGGATGATCTTCAATGCCAGGCAAAGTACGACTCAACCACAGAGCATAGAAGCGATAAAGCACGAAGTCTTCCTAAAATGGCAATTTCGCTGGGAAAATGAACAGCATGGAAGGTAGATATATAAACTGATTCCCCAGTTGCAAGTGTGGTAAAACAGAAAAAACGGCGAAGTAGACTATTACATAACCCACATGCTAACAGGTCACGGATATTTCAGAGAGTACCTGCATCGCATGGGGAAATGCTGCTCGCCATTCTGTATCTATGAAGAGAAAGAAACGTTAGATGATTCCGAACACACTTTCTTCAGCTGTCGTCGATGAGTCGAAAGCCGTCAGCTACTCGAAGCTGAAATCGGCGTCATTAGCCCTACAAACGTGCTGAAAATGATAAACAGTAGAGAGAGCTGGAAAGCAGTAAAACACTTTGTAGAGTAGTCCTGCGAAGGAAGAAATTTGACCCAGACGCAGCAGAATGAGAATAGAGCAGAGCCTGGACGCAGGCTGACGATAATGGAACTGGAACATATGCCAGAAAAGGGGTCCACCTCCACCGAGGCGGAATGTTTCCCCGGTGAGGAGACAAGTCAGGTTTTTAGTCGGTATACCCAGTGGGAGAGTCCGACATATCATGTCTGGTGACGATCATCTTGAATGCATAAAGCATTTTCCCTCCTTCCACAAAAAAAAAAAATGAAGATTAATAGCATCAATACAAGGTTATCTATCTACATATATCGCATAGCGCCACGTTATTACGGAAATAAGACACTTTTCAGTCAGAGTGATTTTGAGTTGGTTATGTAATGTAAGACGCTTAAGATTAATCATTGAACAATCCATAGAATCACGCTATTGTATCTACTTTATGTTCAATGGGTCCGATAAAGCCTATGAGACCATGCCTGATGGGGCCTGGTAGACATTATGCTGCAAGTTAGTAATTCGCAGGTTTATATTCTGATGCCAATTGTAGGGTGCTGCACGATTGACGTTGGTGTCTAGATCTAGATTCAGTTCAGACCAAAAGTCCTATAATGATGGCCTGGGCAACGTCTTCAAATTAATATGGGCCAATGACCAAACACCCACGCGTAATGGGTGCATTGGCGTCTGTAGGACCACGTGTGGGTTTTCTGTGTCCCAAATGCGGCAATTTTGCTTATCAACGTACCCAACATGATCCGAATCGACATCATCGTGCAGTTTCTCGTTTGACCATCTAGAAAAGCGCAAATGAAGCGCATTTTCATGCGGCTTCAATTCTTGAACCAATTGAACTTTGTAAGACATAATGTCGAGATTTTTCCAAATATTTCTCTGCGTGAAATGTTCAATTCTTGAGAACGATGACGATATGATGTTAATGTATCTCACGCACACTCTCAGCCACTCACGAACTTTCGCAATACACATCTGTATGCCGGGCACTGTGGGTCCTTCTCTGCGTCCAAATTTTGTACAATTTCGTGCAACTTCCGATCAATTGTCTAAATCGATTCATTACGTTCAATGGAGATAATATACTGAATATTCTGTGAAAGAATGTCAAATTCTAAATAACCGATTCTTCAAATTTAAACCGATAGATGACCCATCCGATATTAATAACACTAATAACTACATATATCAGGGAAATTATAAACTTAAAAATTGGAAAGAATATGAAAAAAAATTAATCTGCGTGCTCAAGATAGGCAAATTTATTTCATATTCATTCTTTGTAAATAATTTTGGGAAAAAAACTTATTAACTTTACATCAAAAGATGCTGATTCTGCTGATTAGAACTTTATGCCATCCTTCAAGTAATAGATTTTCAAAAAGCATCACATGCATACATATGTACATAACTGGCCATTACAACCCTTAAGTCAGGATTACGGCCTAGCTTCTCACACCACTTATGTTGTGTGTGTTAATTTTACACATGATTGGCGAGACCTACAGTTTTCATGATATTTTTATTTTAATCGCAGAGTTTTTGCCAGAAATCTGCTGAGAGGAAGTCGCCGAAGAAATATTTTTTCATATTTCGTTTTGATGTCTGACCTGGGGTTTGAAACGTGGCCTCCTAGGCTACGACGACTTTAATCATGTACTTACAAAATGTATTTAATAAATGCATAACTTATTGAGCAATTAAATAACGAACTTCAAATGTATGATGATAACATCCATACCAATGCCGAAAAATCTATGCAAATATGTATTATTAAATTTATTAACAATTAAATTAATAATTAATTCATTATTAAATTATAGTTTAATATTGATAGTGAGTGGATTTTCTTTTATTATTTTCGTTTTTTATTTCTACTTTTTATTATATTTTATTTTCATGCTCGTACATCCTCTTTTCATCATCCGTTTGTGAATTAATAATTCCAATAGAAAAACAACGCATGCAAATGCTATGAATACCATGTAATATAACCAAATCCAATATAAATCCTGCACTTGAAGCGGCTTCAAGTCTTCGTTGCGTGATATATTGAATTTAATAACTTTGCCTGCGGTGACAACATCCTCAAACGATTTTCTCTTCATCCAATAACCCAAAAGACCGGACTGCCAAATAATTAATGTGAGTTCATGTAGGCGCTTAAGAAAAACTGAATTCTTTCCTAATGGGAAAGCAAACTGCATCATCTTGTTGGGACACAATTTGGAGGAATACCGAAATAACTTCTTGCGATAATAACGTTCCAGACCGGCATAATAAAATATTTTCGAAGTGGGGACAAAATATGCATAACGTGGATCAAATGAATCGCGCAAGCTTATATACTTTTCAAAGTCAAAGGTTTTAAATTTTTCATATAAAAAGGATTGAGCGCCTTTAGTTAAGGTGTGGAAATTTTCAATTTCTGGTGGTCTTACGGCAATTTCTATATCTAATTCAAAAAGGTCTTGATAGGTTTGTGGTTCTTTTCTAAGAGGAGGACGAGTATAAAATGAATTTAAATAGGCGCCAAATAATATGGGGATAGTTAAACCTGATAAAAGCAACATTAAATAAACCAGTTTTACGGATAAATGCGGACGAGCTCGGAATATATAAACCTGACCTAGTACACCTCTTATTGCCATGTCGTTTACTACAATTTTAGGCCAGCCATAGAATCTCTTTCTATTATATTTGTTCTTGAGATTGACCATGAAAAATAGAAACGTAAACACAAAAATTAATCCAAATGCTATACGCATTACTTTCGACTGCAGGATCATTAGGTATATTTCGTTCGTGTCTACACGTTCGTCCATAGGCAAAAGTAAACACCATTTTCCGAACTCAACTGGATATGAATAAACTTCATGGTTACATTTTTCAGAAGGAATCCAATTGCTAATGGGTATATCCAAAGAAAAATTAGTTACATAGTCCAACACAAAACGAGATTCCAATTTCTTGTCGAACGGTACATTAATCGGAAAATAAAGTGTAAAATTTAGTATCTCTGATACGGCCTTTACGAAGCGTCCCAAGTAACCCACTAGAACAGTTTTATTATTTTTGTCGTAGTATTCCATTGAACGTGGCTCAAAGCGGTCCGATATTGTGCGTAGTTTGTAACCTTTTAAATTCTTCAGACGATCTGTTAGCATTAGAAAATTTCTGCTCTTGGGTTGATAGACACCAAATTCTAGTTGGAATTCAGGAAATATCGTATATTGTCTGTATTCATGTGTTTTATAGAAATTATTCCAAATGACAACAACATTTAACATTTTCATTTTGTGGCAATATTTGAAAAAATCTTTTAATTGTGGCAAGTCCTTAGCAACATTCCAACGATCCATTATGATAATTGTTCTTGTAGAACGCATGTTATTCAATATTTCAGCCAATTGTTGCACAATAGTATGACGATATGATGATGAGCAAGCAATTGCTAGGATTTCGTTATTAAAATAGTTGTGATATTCCATGGTATTATTGCCTGTTATCACAGTTACAGGTATTTCCAAGTCATTTCTAAGCCACTTTAACATATTATGGCAGTACGTGTATTTGTTATCTTCATTAATCATCAGGATTCCTTCAAAGACTTTTTGCTTATGAAATCTGCTTAACAGTTCCTTATGAAATATTTCTTCATTTTCATTTTCATTTGTAATTACCAGTTGACTTGTAAGTTGACTATCTGATGCTTTAACAATTACAATTAAAATTAATATTGAAAATATTTTCAACATTTTATTCGTTTGTTTGTTTTGCCACTGGATATGCGAAGTTATCTACTGAATTAAACTTTATTTCACAATTTTGTTTTACGATAAATAATGTGGCCTATTTTTCAAGAGTCCTTTTTAGATTTGTATATCAAACACTGTTATAAATATTACTGAAGTGCATTCTTCAGTTTAAAGGCAACATTAATTTGGGGTATGTGTGGGTATATTCGAAAGACCACCTTAATTTATTCGAAATTTACTTCAATTACTTTATAATGGAATTTTTGAATACAGAATAGTTGTGATTACTTATTAGTCAATTTGCTCCCTTGCGAAAGAAAAGTACTTTCGCGTGTATAAATTTCATGATTATCATATAAATATTAAAATATTAAATAATGTATTGAATTAGTTTTAAAACAGCTACTTTAGAATAATAATTTGGTGGATTAGAATTTTTTTTTTAATTTAATTTAATTGACATTTGATGGCTATCGTCATCTGTGACGCATATTACATTATTTAATAGATTACGTATGGAACGACAGACATTAAAATATTTTCATATAAATTGCGAATGTTTTCCGTCTTCCGACATAATGCAACATAAACATATTTTTTGAAAAATTATGTTAAATTTTTTTGTTTTAAATTTATTTTAAATATGGGAGTATAATAGAATTGCAAATACTGATATAGTAATTATAATAATATAAAATATAAGTAATTATACTCCAAAAGTAGTCGAAAATAGTAGGACGATCAGTTTTGATAATTTTCAATGAAATGTATTATTTTATAAACTTTGTAGACAGGGAATGGCGATAAAAATGTAAAACAACTTGCAAACGATTTATAATGAAAATAAATCAGATGTATGGATGTGTTTGAAGTCCGTTATTATTTGTTCAATAACTCGAAGATATAAATGTATCGATACCTGCTGGTAGGCAGAGTTAACCATTAAAGCGCGTTCTAGCTAATGCATGACTTTCGATACATGCTGTGTATTACATAGAATTGTCACGATTATTGATAGATTTTGATAAAAAATTTAAATATTTTTATTTATTTTAATTCATTTTAATAAAACTTTTTTATATTTTAACATTTTATTATCACTTTCATGAAATTTATGCCAATATTTTTGGCATGATGTACATTGCACCATAGTATTTTTCCATAAATTTCAAACACTTCATGTCAGCTTGGTTTAACTTTTTTTCTAAATGCTAATAATTTCACATCTAGCACCCTTGCTTTGTGGCGATTTATAGGTTTCCAATTGCTTAGATGGGGCAGCTTATTGTGTCTCGCATCAGTCACACTCTCAATTGAGGACTGGCTGAAACCTGATGACACAAACCGTTGTTATACTTCGTTAGAAATATTTGTTGCAAACGTCATGTGAAGTAAAAAAGTTCGCCGTTGCAATAGAACATCGATTATGCCAATAACAATGTTCTCTCTTTGATTCCTCTTTGGTTTCGCGGGTGCAGATTTCCCCAAATACGGCTATGAAATAAAGCATGTTTGTGACGTGAGATAAATATAAGAAGAACAGTAATAAAGTCTCTACAACATTTCAAGAAACATCTTTGCTACTAATCTTCTCGTAAATTAGTAATATTTTCTCTTCCAAAACTACTAAAGGCATACGGTTCTCTATTCCAAGTAATACCATCTTTGGCGATAAACATCATATTGTCATGTTTGTTGCTGCCAATACTGTGTTCTGTTCAAAAGACGAGCTTCAGTTCTCTTCTTCTTCAGAGTCTTCAGCAGCAGAAATATTACATACATACATATATAATCGGCCATTACAACCTTTCGTTATAAATTGGAAATGTCTGACCTGAGGCTTGAACATTGGTCTGACCTCTAATAAGCTAACATGCTTCATACTGGAAAACGATTACTTCTATCAATGTCATGAGCATATCAAGAACAGAAAGTTCAATTTTTCACTTTCATACAACACTTAACTTTCAATTCCATCTCAACTACCATAAATAATTTATTATTTACGATAAAACTTCACAATATCTTTGAAACTTAAAAAAATTTCAAACACAACTCCAAAGAATTGCTAGGAAAGTTGAATGTATCAAAAATGATACATGATAAGCCATAATTATGAAGTTTTTGAATTTTTTAAGCCCTGTTTGAAATTTTCTTTTTTTATTGGATTTAAAATAATGGCGATAACAATATTAACGAATTAAAAAATATCAGGCACCTAACTTTTTCTGAATTAAACTTATATAGTCTCAAAAATTGAAATGTATCATATTTGATACAAAGCTCAATCTAGGGTTAAATATAAGATTTATTTCATATGCCGATGATATCGTAGCTGAAACTCCAAAAATGCTACAACCACCATTAAATCGTTTAACTGTGAATAATGTGAACAGTGGGGATTATCAATCAATATTTATTTAAAATTTTCGTGAGAGCATCAAATTGGGTACAGCAGACGGCTCAAAGTAAATACGCTTTACTTTTATGTCACCTCTGACCATAGTGTCTACACATTTTTAATTCATTGGATCTGGATACTGTTACCGTCGAATATGAAATATTAATTCAAAATTTAAATGCAAATATACCAATGGAGCGTCATGTTTTCTTTTCGAGGCATCAAGTTCATAATGAATCCCTTAAAGAATGCGTTACAGTTCTAAAAAATCTCAACTTTTCATGGGATTTTGGTGATTTTCGTGAGGGTTTTGTAAAAGAAATTTGAGCCTATTTTACTATTATTACCTACTTTTTCTTATACCAAGGAGCGTCTTTTGAGTGCAGGAGAAATAATTTCAGAAGAAGCCACAAGTCTATCGAAAAGCATCAATTATGCAATGGGTTTTTTTTTATTAATTTTATTACGGTTTTAAATAAAACAAAGAAAAATTTGCAGAATTATAGAAAACCATCTTCGAAACGTATTATGTCACCATCAAATGTAAATCATTGAACCACAAAAATTCAACCAAAAAAAAAATGTACGCCTTTAACAATACAACCGCCTAACAACAGTACAACCGTTGCGGGCAAGTGTATAACAAAAAAATGTTCAGCAGAAAACCTTAAATGTCATATTAGCGGTAGAAGAGTTGCTTTTTTAAATCGTCAGAACAGCAGATGTCGTAATCATTGATGATCTAAAATTCCGTGAGAAATCATTGTGTCAATATTATTTCAACAACTATGTAGTCAACTCTCTTGATAGTTCCAAACTCCCTAGGGGCCCTCAAGTGATGTTTGCAATTACGAGGTAGAGGAAAGAGAGATGAAGTCGCCGTGGTCTAATAGGCAGTGTGTTGGCTTATTGGACGAAAAGCCAGGGTTCGAGCCCCAGGCCAGACATCAAAATAAAATACAAAAAGTATTTCTTCGGCGACTTCCTCTCAGCAGATTTCTAGCAAAAACTCTGAGAGTAAATAAAATTGCCATGAAAAGTTTCTCAAAAATCTGTCTTTCGGAGTCGACTTTAAACTGTAGGTCTCGCCACTCATGTATAAAATTAACACACACAACATAAGTGGTGTGTGGTCGTAATCCTGACTGAAGGGTTGTAATGACCAATTATGTTATATATGTAACAACATTTGCCATTAAAGTAAATGTATTATCTGGGCTTAAGATTGAGTTTTCTGTAGTCGTCGTCCATACGCAAATTATAGACAAATTTGTTACGAAAATGAAAAAATCTAGATGTGTGTTGTTTTGCTTTTACATCGCTTAACATTAAAATTATAAACAAAAGCTACAAAAACAAAACAATGCAGTAAACAATATTGTTTACAAATTATCGTATTGCTTAATATAACAACAAAAATCAGCATAAAAATGGTAAACGAGTAAACAAACATACACAAACAACACTAAATAATAATAAATGTAAACAACGATGTTTACATTTATAGAGATTTCGAGAAGACGAAGCCATAAACATTCGTCTTCAAGAACATTCATCAGACTGTTTACGCTGCCAAATAAAAGGCAAGGCAAAGTAGGCAACTTATTTAATGAAGATCAGTCTTGTGTGAAGACGTGGTGTGTTTGAAGAGAATAATCGTGAAGAGAATAATCCGTCTGTCGAATAACTGTCTAGTAATTGTTATCGTTGAAGTCGCCGTAGTCTAGTAGGTAGTGTGTTGGCTTATTAGACGCAAAAGCCTGGGTTTGAGCCCCAGACCAGGTATCAAAGACAAAATACAAAAAAGTATTTTTTCGGCGACTTCCTCTCAGTAGACTTCTGACAAAAACTCTGTAAATAAAAATTGCCATGAAAAGTTTCTCAATAAATAAAAATCTGTCGTTCGGAGTCGACTTTAAACTGTAGGTCCCACCACTCATGTATAAAATTAACACACACAACATAAGTGGAGTGAGAAACTAGGACGTTGTACAATGGGTCAATTCGACCTCCGCGTACTGTACTTGCCTTAATTGACAAGTACACGTCCTCTAACCTAACCTAACCTAATTGTTATCGTTTATACAAAGGGTATAAACAGAGGAATAACAAAAAAAGGCAATTGTTGTTGTTTACATAAAGTTGTGAACAGTGGCACACAGAATTGTGCGATCAATAAAGAATTTTAATTAAAACTAAACACAAATTTATTTTTATTTGATTTGCAATCTGCGAGTAAAAACGTAACAATATAATACAGAAATTATTAGTATCGCTTCTGATACCTTGAAACCATGCATAATATAAGTGGTGATCTTATTGATCTTATTGGAAAGTGTCTGACTTTTGCCGACATAAGAATCTTATACATTTGAGTGAAATCGTTTCAAATGAGAGAAGTATGAAATATCTTAAATGGAAAAGACTAAATAAACGCAACAATCTTCTTTAAAAAATAAATAATCAATGCTTCCTACATGTGAGGCTTACGTGGTTCCATTTGATTACAAGAGGCGATCTAGCATCAGAGGAACGCAATTGATCGCTTTTGATACGTTAGGCATTTTGCCCGATAGATCCACGCTAAGCAAGTTTCCATTCAGTGTTCCAATTATATTCTGGTGATACAATTTGTAGCTCAGATTTATAAATTCCTACTTAGCTACTGCCTCATTTCACTTACGCATCATAATCGTTTGAATAAAGAGTGTTATTTGCAAATGCCCTTCTTGATGCTATCCTCATAGCGTACCTTTTGATCGCATGAATTATACTTACATACATATGTAGCAATTTCTGTTTAACAGTGTCCACCACACTACTGAAGCCTAGCTTAGAATTGTATCGGAATGAGGCTCCAGATATTGTCTTAATTTTGATTTCCTTTACAGTTTAGTACTCAAGTATTTTATCTGGTTAATCATATAACAAGCGATCTTCGTTTTCCTTGTAAACAATTCCATAAGAATTCAAAATTTTATTTCAATAAACCTTAGTTCAGCTACAAGAGTTGCAAGTAACTAAATTCAAAAAAATTAAATAAAATCAACACTTTTAATATTGCAAAAAGGTATGCATATCATGTACATTATTTCAACACAATAATTAAATGATGAACTTCATATGAATATGAACATTCATATCAAAAAATTTATGCAAACATTATTAAATTTATTAACAATTAAATTAATAACTACTTCATTATTAAATTATATTTTAATATTGATAGTGAGTGGATTTTCTTTTATTATTTTCCTTTTCATTTCTACTTCCTATTATATTTTATTTTCATACTCGTACATCCTCTTTTTATCATCCGTTTGTGAATTAATAATTCCAATAGGAAAACAACGCATGCAAATGATATGAATACCATGTAATATAACCAAATCCAATATAAATCCTGTACTTGAAGCGGCTTCAAGTCTTCGTTGCGTGATATATTCATTTTAATAACTTTGCCTGCGGCGACTACGTCGTCGAACGATTTTCTCTTCATCCAATAATCCAAAAGACCGGACTGCCAAATAATTAATGTGAGTTCATGTAGGCGCTTAAGAAAAACTGAATTCTTTCCCAATGGGAAAGCAAACTGCATCATCGTGTTGGGACACAATTTGGAGGAATACCGAAATAACTTCTTGCGATAATAACGTTCAAGACCACTAAAGTAAAACATTTTCGAACTGGGGACAAGATATGCATAATGTGGATTAAATGAATCGGATAAAATCACAAACTTTTGAAATTCAAAGATTTTAATTTTTTTATATAAAAAGGATTGAGAGCCATTAGTTAAAGTGTGGAAATATTGAAAATCTCGTGGATTTATTGCAAGTTCTAGATTTGATTCAAAAAGTTCTCGATAGGTTTGAAGTTCCTTCTTAAGAGGAGGATGCGTATAAACTGAATTTAAATAGGCGCCAAACAATATAGGGATAGTTAAGCCTGATAAAAGCAACATTAAATAAACCAGTTTTACGTATAATTGCGGACGAGCTCGTAATAAATAAACTTGTCCTAGTACGCCTCTAATTGCCATGTCGTTTACTAGAATTTTAGGCCAGCAGTAAAATATCCTTCTGCAATAGTTATTCTTGAGATAGACCATGAAAAACAGAAAAGTAAACATCAAAATTAATCCCATTGATATAAGCATTATTTTGGAGTGCAGGATCAGTAGGTGTATTTCGTTCGTATTTATGCGTGCGTCCATAGGCAAAAGAAAACACATTTTTCCGAACTCGACTGGATATGAATAAACTTCATGGTTACATTTTTCAGAAGGAATCCAATTGCTAATGGGTATATCCAAAGAAAAATTAGTTACATAGCCCAACATTAAACGATAGTCCAATTTCTTGTTGAACGGTACATTAATCGGAAAATAAAGTGTAGCATTTAGTATCTCTGATACGGCCTTTACGAAGCGTCCCAAGTAACCCACTAGAACAGTTTTATTATTTTTGTCGTAATATTCCATTGAACGTGGCTCAAAGTGGTCAGATATGGTGCGTAGTTTGTAGCCTTTTAAGTCCTTCAGACGATCTGGCAGCATTCGAAGATTTCTGCTCTTGAGTTGATAAACACCAAATTCTAGTTGGAATTCAGGAAATATCGTATATTGACTGTATTCATGTGTTGTATAGAAATTCTTCCAAATGACAACAACATTTAACATTTTCATTTTGTGGCAATATTTGAAAAAATCTTTTAATTGTCGTAAGTCTTTAGCAACATTCCAAAGATCCATTATGATAATTGTTCTTGTAGAACGCATGTTGTTTAATATTTCAGCCAATTGTTGCACAATAGCATGACGATATGCTGATGAACAAGCAATTGCCAGAATTTCGTTATTAAAATAGTTGTGATATTCCATGGTCTTATTGCCTGTTATCAAAATTACAGGTATTTCCAAGTCATTTCTAAGCCACTTTAACATATTATGGCAGTACGTGTATTTGTTATCTTCATTAATCATCAGGATTCCTTCAAAGACTTTTTGCTTATGAAATCTGCTTAACAGTCCCTTATGAAATATTTCTTCATTATGATTTTCATTTTTAATTACCAGTTGACTATTTGATGCTTTAACAATTACAATTAAAATTAAAATTGAAAGTATTTTCAACATTTTATTCGTTTGTTGGTTTTGCCACTGAATATGCGAAGTTATCTACTGAATTAAACTTTATTTCACAATTTTGTTTTACGATAAATAATGTGGCCTATTTTTCAAGAGTCCTTTTTAGATTTGTATATCAAACGCTGTTATAAATATTACTGAAGTGCGTTCTTCAGTTTAAATGCAACATTTGTATGGGGTATGTGTGGATATATTGGAAAGACCACCTTAATTTATTCGAAATTTGCTTCAATTAATTTATAGTGGAATATTTGAATACAGAATAGTTGTGATTGCTTATTAGCCAATTTGCTCCCTTGCGAAAGAAAAGTACTTTTACGTGGACAAATTTCATGATTATTATATAAATATTAGAATATTAAATAAATTACTTCGAAAACAGGTACTTTAGAATAATATTTGGAGAATTAGAATTTTTTTAGTTTTTTTTTTTCTTTTTTGTTGTACCTTTAATGAAATTTGACATTTGATGGTTATCGTCAATTTAGTTAATTTATATTATTTTAAAAAAATTAATAAATTTAGTAAAGAATCCTTCTACTACTGCTACTACTACTACAACTACTACTGCTGCTACTACAACTACTGCTACCACAACCACTGCTACTACAACTACTGCTACTGCTACTACAACTACTGCTACTACAACTACTGCTACTGCTACTACAACTACTGATACTACAACTACTACTACCACTACTACAACTACTGCTACTACTAAAAATACTGCTACTAATACTACAACTACTGCTACTAATACTACAACTACAGCTACTACTACTACTACTATTACAGCAATTACTACTACTACAACTACTGCTACTATTACACTTAAAAAATATTAGGGCATTTACAAACCATATAAACAATAGAAACATTCGTGTAAAGGGCATAAATTCAAATTTCCCAAATTGTGTTTTGCGAATTCGAGGAACTTGCAAAAAATCAGTCTTAAAAATCACAATAAAAATCACAAACATATTTTGTATATTATTCACCTAATCATTTCGAATTAAATTTTTTTCTGTCCACAACTGCCCTTCATATTGAATCCATGGAGCTAATTGCCTTAATTGCCATTTGGCTAACAGTGTATATATACAGTGTACGGCAAAAGTCTTAGTACGGCAATATATTTTGATAAAAATAAAGTCCCCACAAGCTTAATACTCTTGCACACAGTCCCAAAATGACTTCAAGAGAGTATTAAGGTGATCATTTGAAAGAACGGTTACGTAATCGCTAAACCTCAAACAAAAGTCACCCGAAAAACTTGCTCATGGTCTCACCAGAAAACACTTAACAAAACTTGTATATTCAATTACAAATGGGTTAAATGAAGTGCTTGACGTTAAGGAATATTCTACTAAATACAAGGGATAACATTTTCATATATTGGGCCTTTGAATTTTAAATTTACTCAGGGTTCTCCTTGGGAGTGCATATGGAGTCGTCTGAAACTTTTCCTAATTTTTCTCTTGTTTTATGAAAAACATTAAAAGATTTTTTATTTTATAATAAAACAGAAATAAATTAATTAAATGAATATATAAACTGTAAATTTTTATACAAATTTTTGGCTAAAATTCATGAAATTGCTAAAATATATTGCCGTACTAAGACTTTTGCTGTGCACTGTATGTTGTATTCTTTATGAAAATCCGGAAATTGGTATTATATGGGTATTAAAGACATGGTTTTCTAGCGAATGTTGATAGTAATGTAGATTTCAATGGATATTGTTGTTGTGTCCATCAGAACAAACATTATAAGTATGTATGTAAATAGAAAAGTAGGAATGTTGATGGCAATATTGAGTACATCTTTCTGGAAATTTATAATGACAATAAAAAGATAATGTTTGGTACTGCGTATAGACTTAACAAACAGATAATTATGGAGTTAATGTTTGACCTGTTTAGTTAATATACTATTGGATACGATTATATTATTCTAACAGATGATTTTAATACAAACATTCTAGAAGATAATAGTTTATTGGAAGATATGGGCATCATTGGTTTGAGCCCGAGTTCTTTACTGGATCTCTTCTTTTTTAATAAAACTTCTGTACTGTATGTTTATATTCTTGTTATTGTATTATGTTCGCCAAATAAATCCAGAAATAAATCACTTTGTTAAGTTTGTCAAACTTGTACTGGTTCAAACTATACGCTCTTTGATCGTTAGTCGAAGACATTATTTAGTTTCTGGTTTTTTTATATGGAGACCCACACTCGTCCTGTGCTCACAGCAACTGTGCCATGGTTCCAATTGACTAAAAGAGGCTGTCTGGTATCAGAGGGATGCTATTCATCGCTTTTAATATGCTAATCATCTTGTTCTTGTAAGTTTTCGTCCAGTGTCCCAATAGTACTTTGGTGATGCAATCTGTAGCTCCGATTTATTCATTCCCATTTAGCGTGTAGACAATGCTGCATCATTTCGCTTACGTATCTCAATCGTTTGAATAAAGAGTGTTATTTGCAAATGCCCTTCGTGATACTGTCCTCATGGTGTACTTTTGGGTCGTCTGAATTATACTTACATACATATGTAGCATTTTCTGTTCAACATCGTCCACCACACTACTGAAGCCTAGGTTAGAATTGTATCGGAGTGAGGCTCCAGATATTGTCTTAATTCTGATTTCCTTTACAGTTTAGTACTCAAGTATTTTATCTGGTTAATCATATAACAAGCGATCTTCGTTTTCCTTGTAAACAATTCCATAAGAATTCAAAAAATTTATTTCAATAAACCTTAGTTCAGCTACAAGAGTTGCAAGTAATTCAATTCATAAAAATTAAATAAAATCAACACTTTTAATATTGCAAAAAGGTATACCATGTACTTTATTTCAAAGCAATAATTAAATTAAATTAAATTAAATTAGTTTAAACGTATGAAGATAGCGAATTGAGTTATTTTTTATTATTTTCCTTTTTCATTTCTACTTCCTATTATATTTTATTTTCATGCTCGTACACCCTCTTTTTATCATCCGTTTGTGAATTAATAATTCCAATAGGAAAACAACGCATGCAAATGATATGAATAGCATGTAATATAACCAAATCCAATATAAATCCTATACTTGAAGTGGCTTCATAAGCTTGTTGCGTGATATATTTATTTTTATAACTTTGCCTGCGGCGACTACATCTTCAAACGATTTTCTACTCATCCAATAATCCAAAAGTCCGGACTGCCAAATAATTAATGTGAGTTCATATAGGCGCTTGAGAAAAACTGAATTCTTTCCCAATGGGAAAGCATATTGCGTCATCGTGCCGGGGCACAATTTGGAGGAATACCGAAATAACTTCTTGCGATAATAACGTTCCAGACCAGTATAATAAAGCATTTTCGGAGAGGAGACAAGATATGCATAACGTGGATCAAATGAATCGATCTTCAAGCGATCTTCGTTTTCCTTGTAAACAATTCCATAAGAATTCAAAAAATTTATTTCAATAAACCTTAGTTCAGCCACAAGAGTTGCAAGTAACTCAATTCAAAAAAATTAAATAAAATCAACACTTTTAATATTGCAAAAAGGTATACCATGTACTTTATTTCAAAGCAATAATTAAATTAAATTAAATTAAATTAGTTTAAACGTATGAAGATTGCGAATTGAGTTATTTTTTATTATTTTCCTTTTTCATTTCTACTTCCTATTACATTTTATTTTCATACTCGTACATCCTCTTTATATCATCCGTTTGTGAACTAGTAATTCCAATAAGAAAACAACGCATGAAAATGATATGAATACCATGTAATATAACCAAATCCAATATAAATCCTGTACTTGAAGTGGCTTCATGTGCTTGTTGCGTGATATATTGATTTTAATAACTTTGCCTGCAGCGACTACATCTTCGAACGATTTTCTCTTCATCCAATAATCCAAAAGTCCGGACTGCCAAATAATTAATGTGAGTTCATGTAGGCGCTTAAGAAAATATGAATTCTTTCCCAATGGGAAAGCATATTGCGTCATCGTGCTGGGGCACAATTTGGAGGAATACCGGAATAACTTCTTGCGATAATAACGTTCCAGACCGGTATAATAAAGCATTTTCGAAGAGGAGGCAAGGTATGCATAACGTGGATCAAATGAATCGCGCAAGGTTTCATACTTTTCAAAGTCAAAGGTTTTAAATTTTTCATATAAAAAGGATTGAGAGCCATTAGTTAGGGTGTGGAAATTTACAATATCTTGTGGTCTTACGGCAATTTCTATATCTAATTCGAAGAGTTCTTGATAGGTTTGTGGTTCTTTTCTAAGAGGAGGACGAGTAGAAATTGAACTTAAATAGGCGCCAAATAATATGGGTATAGTTAAACCCGATAAAAGCAACATTAAATAAACCAGTTTTACGGATAATTGCGGACAAGCACGGAACACATAAGGTTGACCCAGTATGCCTCTAATTGCCATGTCGTTTATTAGAATTTTAGGCCAGCCATAGAATCTCTTTCTATTATATTTATTCTTGAGATTGACCGTGAAAAATAGAAAAGTATACACCAAAATTAATCCAAATGCTATACGCATTACTTTCGAGTGCAGGATCATTAGGTATATTTCGTTCGTGTCTACACGTTCGTCGATATGCAAAAGTAAACACCATTTTGCGAACTCAACTGGATATGAATAAACTTGATAATTACATTTTTCAGAAGG
The DNA here is from genome assembly GCA_936449025.2 of Sarcophaga subvicina. Taxonomy (NCBI): domain Eukaryota; kingdom Metazoa; phylum Arthropoda; class Insecta; order Diptera; family Sarcophagidae; genus Sarcophaga; species Sarcophaga subvicina. Next base: position 33,712,982 of record OW388081.2, read on the forward strand.
AATCCAATTGCTAATGGGTATATCCAAAGAATAATTAGTTACATAGTCCAACATTAAACGATAGTTCAATTTCTTGTTGAACGGTACATTAATCGGAAAATAAAGTGTAGCATTTAGTATCTCTGATACGGCCTTTACGAAGCGTCCCAAGTAACCCACTAGAACAGTTTTATTATTTTTGTCGTAATATTCCATTGAACGTGGCTCAAAGTGGTCAGATATGGTGCGTAGTTTGTAGCCTTTTAAGTCCTTCAGACGATCTGGCAGCATTCGAAAATTTCTGCTCTTGAGTTGATAAACACCAAATTCTAGTTGGAATTCAGGAAATATCGTATATTGACTGTATTCATGTGTTGTATAGAAATTCTTCCAAATGACAACAACATTTAACATTTTCATTTTGTGGCAATATTTGAAAAAATCTTTTAATTGTGGCCAGTCCTTAGCAACATTCCAAAGATCCATTATGATAATTGTTCTTGTAGAACGCATGTTGTTTAATATTTCAGACAATTGTTGCACAATAGCATGACGATATGATGATGAGCAAGCAATTGCTAGGATTTCGTTATTAAAATAGTTGTGATATTCCATGGTATTATTGCCTGTTATCACAGTTACAGGTATTTCCAAGTCATTTCTAAGCTACTTTAACATATTATTGCAGTACGTGTATTTGTTATATTCATTAATCATCAGGATTCCTTCAAAGACTCTTTGCTTGTAGAATCTGCTTAACAGTTCCTTATGGAATATTTCTTCATTTTCAGATTCAGTTTTGGTTCCTGCTTTAACAATTACGATTAAAATTAATATTGAAATAATTTTTAACATTTTATCCGTTTGTTTGTTTTGCTACAGAATGTGCGAAGTTATCTACTGAATTAAACTTTATTTCACAATTTTATTTCATGATAAACGGTGTGACCTACCTTAATTTATTCCAAGTTTGCTTCGATTACTTTATAATGAAATATTTGAATTGAATACAGAATGGTTGTGATTACCTATTAGCCAGTCCGTTCCTCTGGGAAAGGAAAGTACTTTTGCGTGCACAAATATCATTTTTATCATAAATATTAACTAATTTATCAAATTGCTTCTAAACTTAGAATATTTTAGAATAATAATTAAAAGAGTTTGAAAATATTTTTTTTTTTCATTTAATGAAATTTAACTTGTGATGGCCAAAGTGGAAGAATACACTGTAAGGAGTAATAAATTTAATTTATTTCATTTACAGAGAGAAAATGAGCAGCATTTTTTTGCATTTCTTTGCCGGTCTGTCAACACAAAATAACATTAAACAGATAATTTACAAAATTCTATGAGATGATGTTTTAATTTAAAAACCTCAACATCTGATCCGATTAATACAACTTCGTTATATGCAAAATAAAGCTACAAACTCAGTAATCGCATGACACCTCCATAGGTAACAAACCTATTACCTCCAACGTTGTTAAATGTCTATACAGCTGTTATAACGAGAGGATTGCTGGATGAGTGAGAAAGTAAAAAAAATGAAGTCGCCGTAGTCTAGTAGGTAGTGTGTTGGTCAAAGGTTAGACGTAAGTCAAAACCCAGGTTAGACATCTCAACAGAACGAAATATGAAAAATATTTCTTCGGCGACTTCCTCTCAGCAGATTTGTGGCAAAAACTCTGACAGTAAATAAAACTGCCATGAAAAGTTTCTCAAAAATCTGTCGTTCGGGGTCGGCTTTAAAACTGTAGGTCCCGCCACTTATGTATAAAATTAAAACACACAATATGAGTGGTGTGAGAAGCTAGGCCGTAATCCTGACTGAAGGGTTGTAATGGCCAATCATGTATGTATGTATGTAAATTAAAAAAAAATAAAAATCAAAATTGCATAGAACCTAACGTTTCTATACATCAATTATAATAAAGTCCCAACAATTTTAAACATTTGATAAAATGAAATTCTAGAAAGGAAAATAACAAATGTTCAATTGCATTGCAAACAAAACACAAATCCCTACTGAAAACAACCGTAGTTAAGAACTTATACAGGCCCATCAAACGGCTTACTCATAAAATATGGCATACAATTAAAGCACTTGAAAAATTATTGACCACATTATACCAAACACTATAGAATTTACGAACATGTCACATAAAGCTACATGTCCATAAATTCTAGAACTCGCTTTAAGGAAATATCAAAAAATCTGATCTAACTAAATACCCAAACATGAGAGGATTAAGGTGAAAATAAGATCATTATGAATAGCATCAATTCCGATCGAGATCGAAATCAACATATGCGACTTGGTTATTCCCACGAAGAAATCGATCAAATACCTTGGGGTTAGACTGGACTCGAAACTGACCTAATCAGAGCAGATAGAGTATGCAACAGCGAGAGCAGCTAGAATAACAACTTGAATAAGTAGACTGATGGCAAACATTGGTGGACCCTTCCCAAGTAAGAGGAAGCTACTCATGGAGGCTGGATATAGCATACTCCTCTATGGGTCTGAAATCTGGACTTCTACTTTGGAAACCCGGATCAGGGCTAGAAAACTACAGTCTGCGCAGAGAATAGCTGCTCTACGAGTGATATCCTCGTATCACACGGAATTGACACAAGATGTCCTTGTTATAGACTTACAAGCATATGAGCGCCGGATGATCTTCAACGCCAGGCAAAGTACGACTCAACCACAGAGCATAGAAGCGATAAAGCACGAAGTCTTCCTAAAATGGCAATTTCGCTGGGAAAATTAACAGCATGGAAGGTGGACATATAAACTGATTCCCGAGTTGCAAGTGTGGAAAAACAGAAAAAACAGCGAAGAAGACTACTACATAACCCACATGCTGACCGGTCACGGATATTTCAGAGAGTACCTGCATCGCATGGGGAAATGCCGCTCGCCATTCTGTATCTATGAAGAGAAAGAAACGTTAGATGATTCCGAACACACTTTCTTCAGCTGTCGTCGATGAGTCGAAAGCCGTCAGCTACTCGAAGCTGAAATCGGCGTCATTAGCCCTACAAACGTGCTGAAAATGATAAAGAGTAGAGAGAGCTGCAACGCAGTAAAACACTTTGTAGAGTAGTACTGCGAAGGAAGAAATTTGACGTGGACGCAGCAGAAAGAGAATAGAGCGGAGCCTGGACGCAGGCTGACGATGATTTAACTGGAACATATGCCAGAAAAGGGGTCCACCTCCACCGAGGTGGAATGTTTCCCCGGTGAGGAGACAAGGCAGGTTTTTAGTCGTTATACCCACTGGGAGAATCCGACATATCATGTCTGGTGACGATCATCTTGAATGCATAAAGCATTTTCCCTCCTTCCACAAAAAAAGAAATAAAGATTAATAGCATCAATACAAGGTTATCTATCTACATATATCGTTCAGACCAAAAGTCCTATAATGATGGGCTGGGCATCGTCTTCAAATTAATATGGTGATCGTCTTCAAAGTGAGCTTCATACGAAAAGATGATTTTTTTTTTGGCAAAATCGACATCATAGTGCAGTTTCTCATTGAACCAATTGAACTTTGTAAGACATAATGTCGAGATCTTTTCGCAAATATTTCTCTGCGTGAAATGTTCAATTCTTGAGAACGATGACGATATGATGTTAATGTATCTCACGCACACTCTCAGCCACTCACGAACTTTAGCAATACACATCTGTATGCCGGGCACTGTAGGTCCTTCTCTGCGACCAAATTTTGTACAATTTCGTGCAACTTCCGATCAATTGTCTTTGTTTTGGAAACAAATTTTCAATAAATTCCAAAGTTGCTCAAGGCTAAATCGATTCATTACGTTCAATGGAGATAATATACTGAATATTCTGTGAAAGAATGTCAAATTCTAAATAACCGATTCTTCAAATTTAAACCGATAGATGACCCATCCGATATTAATAACACTAATAACTACATATATCAGGGAAATTATAAACTTAAAAATTGGAAAGAATATGAAAAAAAATTAATCTGCGTGCTCAAGATAGGCAAATTTATTTCATATTCATTCTTTGTAAATAATTTTGGGAAAAAAACTTATTAACTTTACATCAAAAGATGCTGATTCTGCTGATTAGAACTTTATGCCATCCTTCAAGTAATAGACTTTCAAAAAGCATCACATGCATACATATGTACATAACTGGCCATTACAACCCTTAAGTCAGGATTACGGCCTAGCTTCTCACACCACTTATGTTGTGTGTGTTAATTTTACACATGATTGGCGGGACCTACAGTTTAAAGACGATTCCGAACGACAGATTTTCGAGAAACTTTTCATGATATTTTTATCTTAATCGCAGAGTTTTTGCCAGAAATCTGCTGAGAGGTAGTCGCCAAAGAAATATTTTTTCATATTTCGTTTTGATATCTGACCTGGGGTTTGAACCCTGGGTTACTAGGCTACGGCGACTTTAATCACATACTTACAAAATGTATTTAATAAATGCATAACTTAAACAATACTATTATATAATGTTTATTGAGCAATTAAATAACGAACTTCAAATGTATGATGATAACATCCATACCAATGCCAAAAAATCTATGCAAATATGTATTATTAAATTTATTAACAATTAAATTAATAATTAATTCATTATTAAATTATAGTTTAATATTGATAGTGAGTGGATTTTCTTTTATTATTTTCGTTTTTTATTTCTACTTTTTATTATATTTTATTTTCATGCTCGTACATCCTCTTTTCATCATCCTTTTGTGAATTAATAATTCCAATAGGAAAACAACGCATGCAAATGCTATGAATACCATGTAATATAACCAAATCCAATATAAATCCTGTACTTGAAGCGGCTTCAAGTCTTCGTTGCGTGATATATTGAATTTAATAACTTTGCCTGCGGCGACAACATCCTCAAACGATTTTCTCTTCATCCAATAACCCAAAAGACCGGACTGCCAAATAATTAATGTGAGTTCATGTAGGCGCTTAAGAAAAACTGAATTCTTTCCCAATGGGAAAGCAAACTGCATCATCGTGTTGGGACACAATTTGGAGGAATACCGGAATAACTTCTTGCGATAATAACGTTCCAGACCGGCATAATAAAATATTTTCGAAGTAGGGACAAAATATGCATAACGTGGATCAAATGAATCGCGCAAGCTTATATACTTTTCAAAGTCAAAGGTTTTAAATTTTTCATATAAAAAGGATTGAGCGCCATTAGTTAAGGTGTGGAAATTTTCAATTTCTGGTGGTCTTACGGCAATTTCTATGTCTAATTCAAAAAGTTCTTGATAGGTTTGTGGTTCTTTTCTAAGAGGAGGACGAGTATAAAATGAATTTAAAAAGGCGCCAAATAATATGGGGATAATTAAACCTGATAAAAGCAACATTAAATAAACCAGTTTTACGGATAAATGCGGACGAGCTCGGAATATATAAACCTGACCTAGTACACCTCTTATTGCCATGTCGTTTACTACAATTTTAGGCCAGCCATAGAATCTCTTTCTATTATATTTGTTCTTGAGATTGACCATGAAAAATAGAAACGTAAACACAAAAATTAATCCAAATGCTATACGCATTACTTTCGAGTGGAGGATCATTAGGTATATTTCGTTCGTGTCTACACGTTCGTCCATAGGCAAAAGTAAACACCATTTTCCGAACTCAACTGGATATGAATAAACTTCATGGTTACATTTTTCAGAAGGAATCCAATTGCTAATGGGTATATCCAAAGAAAAATTAGTTACATAGTCCAACACAAAACGAGATTCAAATTTCTTGTCGAACGGTACATTAATCGGAAAATAAAGTGTAAAATTTAGTATCTCTGATACGGCCTTTACGAAGCGTCCCAAGTAACCCACTAGAACAGTTTTATTATTTTTGTCGTAGTATTCCATTGAACGTGGCTCAAAGCGGTCCGATATTGTGCGTAGTTTGTAACCTTTTAAATTCTTCAGACGATCTGTTAGCATTAGAAAATTTCTGCTCTTGGGTTGATAGACACCAAATTCTAGTTGGAATTCAGGAAATATCGTATATTGTCTGTATTCATGTGTTTTATAGAAATTATTCCAAATGACAACAACATTTAACATTTTCATTTTGTGGCAATATTTGAAAAAATCTTTTAATTGTGGCAAGTCCTTAGCAACATTCCAACGATCCATTATGATAATTGTTCTTGTAGAACGCATGTTATTCAATATTTCAGCCAATTGTTGCACAATAGTATGACGATATGATGATGAGCAAGCAATTGCCAGAATTTCGTTATTAAAATAGTTGTGATATTCCATGGTATTATTGCCTGTTATTAAAGTTACAGGTATTTCCAAGTCATTTCTAAGCCACTTTAACATATTATGGCAGTACGTGTATTTGTTATCTTCATTAATCATCAGGATTCCTTCAAAGACTTTTTGCTTATGAAATCTGCTTAACAGTTCCTTATGAAATATTTCTTCATTTTCATTTTCATTTTTAATTACCAGTTGACTTGTAAGTTGACTATATGACGCTTTAACAATTACAATTAAAATTAATATTGAAAATATTTTCAACATTTTATTCGTTTGTTTGTTTTGCCACTGAATATGCGAAGTTATCTACTGAATTAAACTTTATTTCACAATTTTGTTTTACGATAAATAATGTGGCCTATTTTTCAAGAGTCCTTTTTAGATTTGTATATCAAACACTGTTATAAATATTACTGAAGTGCATTCTTCAGTTTAAATGCACCATTTGTATGGGGTATGTGTGGACATATTGGAAAGACCACCTTAATTTATTCGAAATTTACTTCAATTACTTTATAATGGAATATTTGAATACAGAATAGTTGTGATTGCTTATTAGCCAATTTGCTCCCTTGCGAAAGAAAAGTGCTTTTGCGTGTACAAATTTCATGATTATCATATAAATATTAAAATATTAAATAATATGTTGAAGTGCTTCTGCATCAGCTACTTTAGAATAATAATTTGGAGAGTTAGATTTTTTTTGTTGCGCATTTAATTAAATTTGGAATTTGATGGGGTATCATTATCAGTGACGCATATTCGATTAAATGCACTGTATGATGTTAATAAATTTAATTTATTTCAGTTCAGAAAAGACAACATTTGCAGCAAATTTTCTTTCTAATTGGTAAAACTGAATTGCTTTGCTTTAAATTTATTTTCAATTTGAGAATCATATTTCAAAAGCTGCTAAAGTAAATTAATTGAAGGGCAGTTGAACAAAAAGGCATTTAAATTTGCCATCTATATGGACACATGAAACACTGGGGTGCTAGGCATAAGAACAAACTGCCTAAATTAAAATGTGAATATGTTTTGTGAATTGAACGCCTTTGGGTGTTTGCAATTGTTTGCCTGGCATTATTTATGATTACTTACAATAGAACAAACAAAGTGAGAATTATTATTAAAAAAGCAATCCCTAGAAGAAAAGAGTCCAGCAATGTTGTACCAACACTCTTCCTGCCAGCAAGATTGAAATAATCGGAATTCCTATGTCCTATAACAAGTCGGAGATTGTGAGTTTCGCACCGGCCCTGGCAATAGAATTTCAAATGATATCTTTATGCCTCGGAAGCCAAACAAGAGTTGCTTTTGCAAGACTTCAATTTTCCCTAAAAAATCCTCGATATTCCTTACGTGCGTTACTTAATCGCAGCCGATTAATGGTTGTTCAAGTAAATCAAGAGATTTTCAGGAAAAATTTCGCCTCTCGGAGGCATTAAGCCGCTTTTGAAATGATTATAAGACACACAACAACATGGGTGGTGTGTAGCTATGCTGTAGGCCTGGCTAAATAAGTGTAATGACCACAAGTAGGCAAGTAACAGACTATTTGGGAGTAGCCTGAAATAGTAACCGTCTTTTCTATTCAGCACTGAAGACTCAAAAAATACTTGAAGGGAATGGGAATTGTTTTAAACCGAATAGTGGGTAGTGTGTTGGCTTATTGGGGGTAAGGCCTCGGTTCAAACCCCAGGTCAGATATCAAAACGAAAATATGAAAAATAATTCCTTGGCGACTTTCTCTCAACATTTTTCTGGTAAAAACTCTGAGAGTAAATAAAATTGCGATGAAAAATTACTCAATATGCCGTTTGGACGTGACGCTATTCATGGATAAAATTAACACACAACAACCTATGTTGTAGACCTGTCTAAATGATTATTATAACCATTGACGTCTTTCGACATTGAGGACTCTAAGAATACTTGAAGAGGAATCGCAGAAAACCGAATATGAGGCAAATGAATAATTTGAACACATACTTGCTAATTAAGTCTTTGTAATCTAGTAGGTAGTGTGTTAGTTTATTAGATGTAAGGCCTCGGTTCAAAACCCAGGTTAGGTTAGACGAAAATATAAAAAAAAATATTTTTTCGGCGACTTCTTCTCAGTAGATTTCTGGCAAAAACTCTGAGAGGAAATAAAATTGCCATGAAAAGTTTCTCAAAACAAAATCTGTCCTATGGAGTCCACTTTAACGCTGTAGATCCCGCCACTTATGTATAAAATTAGCAAACACAAAATAAGTGGTGTGAGCAGTTAGGTCGTAATCCTGACTGAAGGGTTGTAATAGTCAATTATGTATGTATCTATGTAGTAGGCAGTGTGTTGGCTTATTAGACATAAGGCCTCGGTTCAAAACCCAGATCTGGCATCTTCAATAAAAACGAAACATGAATAAATATTTCTTTGGCGACTTCCTCTCAGCAGATTTCTGGCAAAATCTCTGAGATTAATAAAAATTGCAATGAAAAATTTCTCAAAAAAAATCTGCTGTAGGTCCCGCTAGTCATGTATAAAATTAGTATACACAACATAAGTGGTGTGAGAAGTTAGGTCGTATTCCTTATTAAAGGAGTGAACTGACCAGTTTCATCCGGAGCTCATGATGGTTCAAACCCACCACTAATAGATCCTGACAAGGGGGCACAGGGAACCACAATGCGACATGTGGGGCGCCGAGTGAACTTGCTTGTGAACGGAAAGCTAGTAAATCCTGTAGTCGACCAGATTGAAGGGTTGCAATTAACTAGGTGGCTTACGTGGAGTTTCGATGGCTGATTGATCAATTTCTGGCACTCTGAGAGTAAATAAAATTGACATGAAAAAGTTTCTCAAAAAAAATCTGTCCTACGGAGTCGACTTTAAAACTTTGTCGACTTTGATTTTGTCTACAATCTCCAAATGTTGTGTATGAACACTTCTTTCTTGTACTTTAAATATAAGATTAAATCTTGTTGTACAGGAATTAAATAAACAAATAAATAAATAAATAAAATAAAAATAAATGGAACTGTAGGTCCCACCACTTATGCATAAGAAAAAATTAACACACACAACATAAGTGGTGTGAGATTAAGTCGTAATCCTGACTGAAGGGTTGTAATGACCAATTATGTATGTCTGTATGTATGTGATTGATCATTTTCTAGCCCTATGCTTACTGACAATGCACAGCATCCTAATGATAGTCAAGGCAATAAGATTAGAGGAAGTTTTCAAAGGATGACCCCATATAGATTGAGAAAAATCTAGAACATGGTTTTGCAGTATTTTAGTACATCTTGATACGACAATAATACTTACATGTAAAACGAAATTAATTTTTCTACTTCACTTATATGTTAAATTAAAACAACAAATCCATGAACACCAGGTTAAAATGTTAATGTATGACGATTGATATGATTGAATATTTCTAATATTTACCAAAAATTGTTTAAACAATTGTTAATACTACAGATTATTTTTAGTTTTTTTTTTATTAATTTAATAATTCTTATTAAGTTTTATAATAAAATTATTATGTTACAATACATACATAAGTATGTATAACAATTGACTAAAAACTTAAAACAATAATACAAATACAAATACAAATACAAATACTGTTTTGATTTTGTCTACAATAACAACAACCATTATGAAATAAAAATTAATATGACAACAATTGAAACATGATCATAAAATATAATAATTTAGTTGGCTCAACCAATTGTTTAGTAAAACAAATAAATTTAATTTCTTTTGTTTGTTTTTGTTTTATTTGTATGTGTTAAATTGTTAACGACATGTGTACGTATACCTTTTATTAAAAACTGTCTGTTGTTTGGTGTTTATTGCGATTGAGAGATTTATTTCAACAAATATTTAGTAAAACAATCAATTGGAGGGTTTTTTTTGTTCGTTTGTTAGTTTGTTGTTGTTTTTTTTTTTAATTTTTTGATTGTAAATTTCGTAGCCGTTAAATGTTGGTGTTTGTTTTTGTTTGTGTTTTTGTTTATTTAAATTTCTGTTGATTTGTGTTTTAATTTTATGATGCCTGTTCAGATGGAGTGACAAGAGACATTTGACGCATGGTAAATGTGGTTTCTGTTAAAATAAATAAAAATATAAATTCAAATACAATAAAATACCCACTAAAACCATAATAATTTTACAATAAGATAAGATTATGAATAAAAACATATAAAATAGTTTAGAAACACACATCTTTGACTACTCATTCTATTATATGGCATATGCTTGTCTATAAAACTAAAAGTATTGGGTTGTTCGGAAAATAATTTCGTTTTTTTCTTTTGTGAAAATGAAAGACAGTTAAACAAATACTTTATTAAATTATATATTGGCCCTCCTTTTGCCATCTTTCTGGTAGTAGCATAATTTAATGTTCATAAAATTTTTGGTCTTTGCTGGCAAAAAACTGATCGAGATTTTTGACCTCCTCATTTGAGGTGAAGGTTTTATGGTCTAAAAAATTTTGGAGTGACCGAAACAAACAATAATCCGATGGTGCCAGCTCTGGAGAATATGGTGTGTGTTGCATTGTATCCCATTCAAGCTGTAAAACTTTTGGCGAACGACCAAACTTGTGTTAGGTCTCGCGTTGTCTTGGTGTCACACTACACCTTCCCTGTTGATTATTTCTTGCTTTTTCTATTGAAGTGCATCATTCAGTTTGTCCAGCTGATGACAGTATACTTCCGAATTAATAGTTTTGTTATCCGGTAAAACCTCAAAAAAACGATTCCTTTAAAAACCCACCAAACAGACAGCATCACCTTTTTTTGGTGAATATTTGCTTTGGAAATCGTTTGAGTCGGTTTATCTTTTTTGCTCCATGACCTCTTGCATTTGACATTGTTGCCTACAACCCATTCTTCATCCCCAGTGATGATGCGCTTCAAAAACGGATAATTTTCGTTATGTTTAAGAAGCGAATAGCAGACGTCAATGCGGCGATACAGATTTCTCTCCGTGAGAACATGGAGAACCCAAACATCGAGCTTCGAGGATAATACCAAGCCTTTCAAGTGGTCCTAAACTGCTGAATTTGATAAATTTAACCTCAATCCGATCTCACGTGTGGTTATTCGCCGGTTCGCATCAACTAATGCCTTTATCGCGTCTTCATCTGCTTCAATCGTAATCAAACATAATGCATCTTCGATATTAAAATTGTCGGATCGAAATTTAGCGAACCAGTTCTGGCACTGGCATACTGTCAACACGCCTTCTCCATACACATTGGTTAATTTCTTTCTGGCTTGAACAGCATTTTTACCATTTCTGTAGTAAAACAGTAAGATATGTCGAAAGTGCTGCTTATTGCGCTCTCCATATTTAAAAGGGCACAAACCAAAAACTATTGCATAAAATTAATTGGAATTTTTCACACACAAGCCTTACTATATGAGCTCTCAAAGTATATAAAAATTATACGGCTTAAGTGTGAAGTTGAGTACAAAAAAAATGCAATTAAATCCTCTGTTGGGAAAAAACGAAATTACTTTCCGAACAACACAATATATGAAATCATATGGTACCATTACAACACCAAAATTCTATGAATCAATGAATGAATGAATGACTGAATTACAAATCCGAATGAATGAATGAATTCGTGATTTATGGTTTCAAATACAATATGCGTGCAAACAATTGTTCCAAAGAAATTTTTTCAAAATCAATTCAATTCTCTTCTTTTTTATTTTTCTAAGTGTTAATGGCTGCTCTATCGCCATAGTGGCATTGTCTTTTAAATTGAAAAAATCAACATTAAAGTTTATAACTTTGAGGAAACAAAACATTGGCAATTTGTTTCATTTTAGGCATTAGAAAATGCTTTGCTTGATTTTAAATCAAAAACAACTCCATAAATCATTCGCCTCGATATACACGTGGTATTTCCATTAAACATTTAGAAAAACTATAAAAAAAAATTTATTTTTTTTATTATTTAAACGTTAATGAAAACAAACTAATTTAAAAATGCTAATTAAAGCATAAAAAATGACAATTAAATTCATATTGAATTGAATTTGTTTAAAATTATTCAAACCAAAAATTTTATTGCGTCTGCCTTAAGTGAATCGGTCGCTAATTAGTGATTAGAAACTGTTTGAAATGTAGTAGAGACCATAAACAAATGGAACATTTTCAATAAAATTATATTCGTTATCTATCGCTATTGAGATACCATTTACAATAATACAGTGTTATAGAAAAATAATACATGATAAGTCAATGTACCTCACCGCACCATAGAAGAAATCGCTACTAATCTCCATTTGTGAGAGCCTGCTCTGCATAAATCCTCTTTTAAGTCGTTGAAGTTGCCGTAGTCTAGTAGGTAATGTATTGGCCTATTAGACGTAAGGCCTCGGATCAAACCCCATGTCAGACATCAAAACGAAATATGAAAAAATAATTCTTCCTCCCAATTCTCAAAAATCTGTCATTCGGAGTAGACTTTAATCTGCACGTTCCGCCACTCATGTATAAAATTAACACACACAACATGAGTGGTGTGAGAAGCTAGGCCATAATCCTGACTGAAGGGTTGTAATGGCCAATTATGTATGTATGTATGTAGTAGGTAGTGTGTTGGCTTATTAGACATAAGGCCTCGGTTCAAAATCCAGATCAGACATCTTCAATAAAAACGAAACATGAAAAAATATTTCTTCGGCGACTTCCTTTCAGCAGATTTCTGGCAAAATCTCTGAGACTAAATAAAATTGCCATGAAAAATTTCGCAAAAAATCTATCGTCCGGATTCGACTTTAAACTGTAGGTCCCGCCACTCATAAATAAAATTAACACACACAACATAAGTTGACAAGGGAGCAATTTAAGTAAAGCTTCAGATGCATTATCCCGAGTGATATTGCATATAAAAGGACCAAATATAGCATAAGAAGCATCCAATCATAATTGGCGATGCAGGCTGGATACATTACGACAATTCAAAGTACAAGATGCTACAAAACCAATATACGAAACGCTATGGATTTATTGTTATCCCTTTTCGTTTCGTATAGATATACAGGGCTGTCACAAAGCATTTCCCCATTTTCGTATTATTTTTTTGCTTGGTTTCAGGCTCATTATTTAAAGTTTTATCATCTAAGCCAGTAATTGGTCTACTATAGCAGGTCCTAAGAACATTAAAAGAAGTTCCGCTGTCAAAGTATATTGTGTTGTTTTATTAGGTGAAGTGGAACGAAACCTTGCTAATTGAGTCATGTTCGTTTTATTCTATCAGGAGGATCAGAATTATTTTTAATATGAATCCATGATGACATTTTTGCTTTCTCTCAGATTCCCCTTCTACACCATGTGACAATAAAATCCTCTATATACGCGAGAAAGTCGTCGTATTATAGCATGTAGTATGTAGGCTTATTAAACGTAAAGCCTCGATTCAGATCCCAGATCAGACATGTACAACATAACGAAATATGAAAAAATATTTCTGCGGTGACTTCCTTTCAGCAGATTTCTGGCGAATGCTATGAGAGTAAAATGAAATTGCCATGAAAAGTTTTTCATCTGTTGTTCGGACGCAGCATGAGTAATGAGAGAGGGTAGATCGTAACCCTGACTGAAGGGTTGTAATGATCTGGTATGTATGTATATAAACGAGGAACAAAAAGTGTAGAAGTGTAGAGCAATAAGTGCAGCTAAAATCAGACCAAACGATCACAGGCAGTATTTACCGTATCGACTAGAAATGATCTTTGGACGAAGAGCATCTGGAGTATTCTGCCAAATGGAAAGTCTAATTTTTAATCATGACATAACTCTGCCACCTGGATACTTCGAGGGCATTTCAAGACTATTTTACTCGCTTTATATGCCATGTTTGTTTCAAGCATTTTACAAAAAATATAAATTCAAAACGATACCTTAAAAATGGTTAAATTTAACATATTCTTTACATAAGTATATACATATCTGTATGTACTTATGTCAATAGGTATTCCTAGGCCTATAAATAATTAAAAAAAATTAAAATTGTATCTCATTTTCTTTTCTTACCTAATGATACCATATCACATCTATTCAGACACTGTTATAACCCCCACAACTAGCACTGAGTGTAAATGAGGATGAATGAGACAAATTTAAAAAATCCAATAATTTTAGTACATAACCCACTAAAAATAATGACATGCCATGAATCATGATTAATAAGAAGTATACTGACACTCACTGTAGTAATACCCACCATCATTTGTACACAAATAATTACATTCAACTACTTACCGGGTGTTGTGAAACCCTCCTGGATTTTATAAATTTCATTTAAGTCCCGTGCACTACAAAGCGGTGTATCAACCTGTGTGGTTTCATTGAAGCGAGCATAATCGATTTCATAAGCCTGGCGATCTTTGTTGTAAACAACAACCGGATCGAAACGATGGCCCCATAGAATTTCGGTGTTAATATAACTGGAACGTGCCTGAGTCGATTGACCCGTTGATTCTACGGTACCCTCGAGTATAACAATAATTTCAAATTTATCTTGCAACAAATCAGTGGCAGAGATATTATAAAGTGGAGAGTTTTCATCGATTTTGTGCTCAATAATCATGGGCCAAATGAAAAACAAATCGGAACCACATTCATCAGCACCAATATCCAAATCGGTGAAATGTTGCGTCATTACTTCGCCTTCCTTAGTGGTGCGTGTACGTATCAGCTGTGCTCTAACATTGGCGCCAATAATATGGGATTTGCGCATGTCACCTACACGGAACATGAGAGTAAGAGTACCATCTCTTTGGCAAACAACAGCATGTTTAGAGAACAGTAACGTTTGTGCACGTTGCTTGGCACGAGTCATCTTGGCAAACACAATACCGGCCATAAAAGCGGACGACATGACACCATAAATAGATTGGAAGCACATCATAAATATGGCCTCGGGACATTCCTCCGAAGTAGTACGAACACCATAACCAATGGTATGCTGTGTTTCAATGGAGAACAAGAAGCAGGATGTAAAGCCATTTATAGCTGAGACACAGGGCTGCCAGCCACTTTCCTCTGTTAAAGATGCAAAAGGTTTACATTAAACGCTGTAAAGGTTTTAAATATAAAGAAATAAGCACCAACCCTGATTGTGTGGCAAATGCAATTCCTCCAGATCACCATGAGTATACATAATAAGCCACCATAGGACGGCAAACAGCAGCCAAGACAATATAAAGGACAGAGCAAAAGCCAACAGAGTCCAACGCCATTGGGAGTCAACCAAAGTGGTGTACATATCCTGCAGGAAACGTAAACGTCTTTTGGTCAAATTCTTCTGTAATACATTGCAATCGCCATTCTTGAACACAGCTCGTCGGCGAACCTTTCGCATACTACCGGGCCGGTAGTTGCGTGATCTGTAAGAGAAAATATTTAAAAATTTATTATGCTGCCCAAAGATATGCTTTGAAACGTTCATGATTTTGCAGCAGTTCATGTGGAGTGTAAATTTAACAGGGTATTCCACAACCGTATTTATTTTCAAAAAAAAATTCTGTTAAAAATTTAATATAAACTATCGTGTGGACATTACTGTAAATTATTTAAATTTAATATCATTATGATGTATTGTTAGTGAAGTCGCCGTAGTTTAGTAAGTAATGAACCATCATCGTTCAAAACCCAGCTCAAAAATCTCGAATAAAACAGAGTATGATGACAATATCTCTTTCGGCGAACTTGCTCTCAGTAGTCTTCTGGCAAAAACTTTGAAAGTAAAAACAAAATGCCATGAAAAATTTTTCAAACCTCCGCCGCTTATGGATAAAATTAACTCACACAACGTGGATGGTGTGGTAAGCTAGGTTGTAATCCTGACTAAAATGCTTGATTACAGCCTAACCAAATGAGTTTCGTATTGGGTTGAAGAAGGTATAGAATCTGTGATATCCAGATGGAGAGAAAATTTGATAATAAGGGATGCCCACAGAGTGGTGTTCTTTTACCACTAATCGATTGCCAAGGACATACATATGATATAGTATTCTTGGCTTAAAGACAATGGGAGAAGACTCTTGGACACATCGTTCAAAGAATCCCTAAAATTATAACTGAGGATAAAACCGGGCAAACCCGCATTAACACAATTTCCAATCGTATATTTTATTGAGGACTTTTATGGACGCTACATTCTCTAAAATATGACTCGAATGTTAGCCCTAGGTGCTGCATTACAATCTGACCAAACGAGTTTTGAGTTGCGGCGAAGACCAAAAAAAGTTCCTTAATTGTTTTTGAATTTTAAAAATTTAGTTTCCCCAGATAGGTAGCTTGGAGTAGTAGCTTTGACAGCAAAGATTATTTGAGCTCGCATAGCGACCCGTTGTGATGCCACTGGTAAACGTAATCCCTGTATTGATCGAATTCCTTTATAACCATCAAAGAAGTTGATCAGCGCTTTGACTATACACTAAAGCACGACTGCCCTTTGCTGGAAATAAGGCTGAAGTTTCAATAAATGAGGTTATATCCTTGAACAATTGAATGAATGATAATTCCATTAAGCTGATAAGGAATGGTGAGCCAAATAACCAAAATCTGCACCTTGCAAGAGATAGACAACGAAAATAAATAACAGTTCCTCTACAAATCATGATTAAAATTCAAAAAAAAAGAAGCGTATCAGAGTACGGAATGAATGATAATTCCATTAAACTAATAAGGAATGGTGAGCCAAATAACGAAAATCTGCACCTTGCAAGAGATGAGCAAAGAAAGTAGATAACAGAGTCCCTACAAACAACGCTTAAAATTAAAAAAGAAGCGTATCAGAGTACAGAAACTGGAGCAACCCTTCAGACAGAATTCCAACCTGGCTTCTCACACCACTTATGTACCCATAACATACATAATTGGTCTTTAAAACCCTTCAGTTAGGATTACGATCTAGCTTCTCACACCACTTATGTTGTGTGCGTTAATTTTATACATGAGTGGAGCGGACTACAGTTTTAAGTCGATTCCGAAGGACAGATTTTTTGAGAAACTTTTCATGGCAATTTTTTGTCTGAAATCTGCTGAGAGGAAGTCGCCGAAGAAAAATGTTTTTTTTCATATTTCGTTTTCTTGGTGATGTCTGATCTGGGGTTTGAACCGAAGCCTCACGTCTAATAAGCTAACACACTTCACGGCATAGCCTTATTGCCTATGGAAAATAAGATTATTGCTCATATTATGCGTGCAATACTTTTATTATTGCTCGTATCAGGTGTAAACAAGATGGCTTCATTTGGAGTTGTGTTGTAACTAAGATAACTATCGAATAGAACCCCCCGAAGAAGAAGAGAGGAATAAGTTAAAGTCGATGGTACAGCATAGGCTATTACAAAAGAATATGGATATAAAGAATGCGCATCATGTAGAAGTAAAATTTCTTATGGCGGGTCGTAACATTACGACCCGCTCTCACCAAATTTTTTTTAAAAATCATTTCTGTGTGAGGGGAGAGGAAAACAGAAGGAAAATGAACACAAACAAAGAGCGTAACAATGTGTTGCTCTCATCGTACGTATGTACATGTGTATGTATTCTTGTGTTTTTTGATTTAGTTGTCGATCAGACTGCGACAAGAACACATGTTTAGTGGATGCTTTATCATTTTATTTCAGAATAACACTCGAAGAATATTTTGTGTTAAAAATGTCATTAGCTCGGCGTATTTCATTCTTTTATTTTGTCTCATAGTATAATTTGTTTTAAATGCTTTGGAATGCTCGTTTTTTCTTTTAGTAACAAATGGTTTTTTTGTTCTTTTTATTTTTCTAAAAAACATGGCCTAACTTTTAAGCCAAAGCTTTTAAGCTTTATGTTCTTTTAATAATAAAATGGACTTTTTATTTTATCTTTATTTATCTAAAATTATTAAGCCAAAAATAGACAGCTTTACATATGTATGTTGATGAAATGAAAATAAAAATAGAGTATATTACTAACACTTTTATATGGCTGTAAATAAATAAATTCTCTCAACTTATTTTTTCTCTCTCACTCACTAATCCATAACCATAGGCATGTGTTAACCTAGAGGAAAATTGTTAGTATTAATTTCAAGTCTACTTATTAACCCAATGATATGTATATGTGATCGGAAAATATAGAAAAATTGTACTGCACTAAATCCCTAAAGATACCGTATTTAACTTGGCAAGTATTCTTCCAAAAATCGAAATCATTTCTCATTGATATTAGTGAATACTACTGTGATATTTGGGTGTAAATTGAAGTCTGAAAAAAGCGACATGAACCTTCTTCTTTAAAAGCTGAGAACATTTTTACGCTCTTTTTAACGAACATTCTTGATGTTCGTGTCCTATGTGTGTAAAAAGCCGAAGATGTTCTTACCCTGAGGGACATTGGTGCCGACGTCTGTTTTTAACACCAGAAAAATAAATAAAAAAGTGGTCAAACAACAACAACGCACGATGAGAACAACGCATTGTTACGCTCTTGGTTTCTGTAACCTTCTCTTCTATCTTTCCCCCCGCGTCGTGAAATATTTTTGAAAAATATTCCAAAATATGTTAAAATGCACATTCTTTATACTTTATTTTCTTTGCTATTACGAAAAGAGTTTGTTATAGTTCCGTGTTTCTTTCTGAAACGATAATTAAATACTTCATTCAGAAAGCCTCCAGAATGCTTGAAAAGGTCAAGGAACATCACCTATTTTAGTCAACGATTATTGGTTAATTAATCCATTGAACATTATCGCATACATTAGCTACATGACAAAAAAATATGAACAAAATAATTTCGTATCATTAAATTTACTCAGACTATCGTATCATTTTTATTATCTGTTCTCTTTCCATATGTGAAACACATTAAAATCAAGTTATTTATTTGGAATCTCTTTTGCTAATTAGTATGACCGTTTAAATAATAATAAATATTCTATTTATGTATGTGAGTACATTTATGTATGTATTATGTTGGTTATGCAATACGTTTGGCATTGTCTGTGTTTAAATTAAAAGTTTTCATTTCTAACATTTTATTTTTCCTCAACAATAATCAACACACTAATTAACATTGTACTTAATTTATGAGTGTGTCATTCATTTAATGCCACAAAAAAAATAAAAATTTATAACCTTTTAAATGTCTTTCATCATTTTGTTAGTTTTTCTTGTTTATCTTCTTACGGCTTTGAGTATGGTTTTGCTTTTTTTTCGCAACAGACTAAATGTTCATCGAGTCAAGGTATACGATATATTAGTAGCCACACATATGATGGAAATAACGTACAGTGTGACATTCATTCATTCTGACAATTAAATATTCACTCTCTAAAGAGGTTTGTGGTCACTCATTCACTACTCTTCACAAAATATTAGAGAATCAACCATAGTCCAGTACTTAGTATGTTGGCTTACTGAACTAAAGATCTGACTTCAAATCTTATTTCTGACTTCTAAAAAACATTTCTTTTAACGACACCCCCCTCTCAATAGCATGTTTTTCTGGCCAAAGTTCTGACAGTAACTATCTCTGGTAGTTGCCATCTCAAATTTGCCTATTGAAGTAGTCCTAGATTCCGACACATACATAAATACATAATTGGTCATTACAACCCTTCAGTCAGGATTACGACCTAGTTTCTCACACCACTTATGTTATGTGTGTTAATTTTATACATGAGTGGCGGGACCTACAGTTTGAAGTCGACTCCGAACGACAGATTTTTGAGAAACTTTTCATGGCAATTTTATTTTACTCGCAGAGTTTTTGCCAGAAATCTGCTGAGAGGAAGTCGCCGAAGAAATACTTTTTGTATTTTATTTTGATGTCTGGGGCTCGAACCCTGGCTTTTCGTCTAATGAGCCAACACACTACCTACTAGACCACGGCGACCGACACACGTGGCTATATCCTCAGAAGCAATCTGAGGTAAGTAACAGGTCCTTTGATCGGGAAATGTAGACTCAAAGTACACTTGTTTCGAAGCTAATATTTTAGATTGTGTGATAATGAAAACGAATCATCACGGGACGCTGGGCAAGCAATTTTGCTTGTTGACATGCTGTTTGTCAGGCCAATAGATTTGGAGCAGACATTATAGGAATACAGAAACCAGTCACATTTAAAACGATCTGGTGAACCCTGCAGTAGTCATAGAAACTTACTTTCCTCAATTACACAACACTGAGCCACTACAGATGTCATGTTATATGAGACGCAGTCTACCCGCATGAGTAAGACGCATCAATGAATTCCGGTGAAATTATGTGACTTCTTTTAATAATAAACCGCGCTAGCTTTTGTAGAGTGAGCTATCTCTTTCAATTTTTAGTGGAAATAAGGCACACCGATAACTTGTCAATAGCAATCAATAATAGCAGTTTAGTGCTTTCCTAACTTAGCCCGTACGCCATTCCATTAAGAGTTAACCGGCATCAAATAATGTGATTAGAGGTCTCCATACAATGCTTGGCTTCTCCAAAGTATCTGAATATTGTACATACCTGTGGCATTACAACAGGGAGCTGTGCGTGCTCGTATGAGCTTTGGTATCAAAGCTATCACTCCTACCTAACCCAACCTTACCTAGTACATACATACATACATACATATGTAAATTGTTATTACAACCATTTGTCAGGATTACGACATAGTTTTTCACACCACTTGTGTTGTGTGTGTTAATTTTATATATGAATGGCGGGAGCTACAGTTTAAAGTCGACTCCGAACGACAAATTTTTCAGAAACTTTTCATGGTAATTATATTTACTTTCAGAGATTTTGCCAAAAATCTGCACAGAGGAAGTCTCCGAAGAAATATTTTTTCATA
Organism: Sarcophaga subvicina; assembly: GCA_936449025.2. NCBI lineage: Eukaryota > Metazoa > Arthropoda > Insecta > Diptera > Sarcophagidae > Sarcophaga > Sarcophaga subvicina. The sequence continues at coordinate 33,734,129 of OW388081.2, forward strand.
TTTCGTTTTGTTGGAGACGTCTGACCTGATGTTTGAACCGGGGCGTCACGGCTAATAAGCCAACACAATACCTACTAAACGACTTTAAACTGTAGGTCCCGCCACTCATGTATAAAATTAACACACACAACACAAGTGGTGTGAGAAACTAGGTCGTAGTCCTGACTGCAGGGTTGTAATGACAATTTACATATGTATGTATGCATTTATGTACTAGGTAAGGTTGGGTTAGGTTGGAGTGATAGGTAATGACCAATTATGTATGTAATACAAATATAATGCTTTAAGAGCTCTAAATTTATTTTATCTATTTTTAAACACACATTCAAATCCAAATTCATTCAAGCGGATGACTTTAATTAAGACGCCACAGAGTATCATTTGGCTTCTGTGGTCTTTTATTTAAGCAAAGATGGCTTAATACATGAAGACATTAATGAAATTAATTTTCAATTAATTAATACAGTTTGCCATCAAAGTTCAAGACATGTCATCGCTATGTAACCCACAATTAAATATTATGCATGTACTCACATACGTACGAATATTCAATGAATAACACTGAAGTCTCTGTCAACGGCCTAGATAAAAATTTGCATACAAAAATTTAAATTTTATACAATAAGCTTTAAGTATTGAAATCAATTATTGGTATCGAATACTTTATATTATCAAGCTGAATTCGCCATAGTCTGGTAGGTAGTTTATGGCTTATAAGACGCGAGCCCGACCTTCAACTCCTAGTTCAAATATTTTGACCAAAAACTCCACTTACTCTCAGCAGTCTTATGGCAAAAACTCTGGGTGAAAATGAAATTGCCAGCAAAAGCATCTCAAAGATTTCGGATTCGGAATCGACTTTAAACTGTAGGTTTCGCCACTCATGGATAAAGTTCACAGTCTACACATCTAACATCTAACCAGTCACCAAACAACATCATATTTTTCGTCGTATTAATGATAACGAATTTTTTGTTTTCATTTGAAGAAAAATACTACAGAGTGCCATCGAATGCTTGTCGAGGCATATGGTAATCATGCTCTATTAGAATCAACCTGCTGAAAATGGCTTCAACGATCTTGATTTGAGAAATGAAGAACGCGGAAGACCACCAAATTGCAAACAATATTGAATGAAGATGGCACTTTGAGTCAGAGACACTTGGCAGAAATGTGAAATGTTGCACAACAAAAAATGTCTATGGGAAATATTGAAAACCCATGAAAAAGGGTGACATATGAATTGAATAACAAACAGATGGAAAATCGAAAAACCACTTGAGAAATTTTGCTTCAAAGAGACAAAAGAAAATCAGTGCTCCATCGAATTATTACTGGCGATGAAAAATGGATTTATTTTCAGAATTCTAAAGGCAAAAAAATTTTGAGTTAATACGCATGCATTGGTTGAGCAGCAATTCGATTTTCACGAGGAAGTCGAAAATTTGTGTGACTTTGCTTCAAAAGAAGAACAGTTTTCTGGGCGTAGAATCCTTAAATTGACTCAAGTTGTGTAGCCAGTAATGGCCAATGCTCATTAATAGCCAAGTCCAATATTGTTCAATTAGGGAACGATGTTTTATCAAATCATTTAAACGTGAATAATTGTTGCTGATGTATACACTAATAATGCCAACAAAAAAAACAAAACAAACAAAACAAATTGATAATTACTTTCGGTCCAAGCCGACATATGATATGAGACATGATACCAAATGTGTTACAATTTCTAAAGAAAGTAACACTTACCAGCAGTTATTTTATTACTTTCTAAGAAAAGAAACCAAGTTTTAAAAATTAAAAGTAATAATTACAAATATATAGGGTTGACAACAATCTGTGTTTGAAAACAACACTCTCTGTGAAAGCATATTGGATGTAGTAATGAGGAACATCTCAAATGTTGCAATTGATTTTATTAAAAAAAAAACAAATTTGCTTGAATTAGAAAAACAGACATACAATCCCAATAAATCTATGTATGTATGCCCATCCAAAACATATATTGCTGTAGGGTAAAGAAAAACAAATACCACCAATTGACTATTTAGACTGCCACATACATACATATGCTGAGCAGATTTCAATACAAACTGTCTGCTGTGCCGACAGTATGTTCACTGCAATTTCAATTAATTAATTAAGAAATTAAAATTTTATAAACGACATTAAATGGATGTGTAAATAAAAACACTTGCATGTGCGATTACTATTTGCCATGAATGTGTTGAATAACATGTCGATTTTAATTATAATTTAGGGTGTCAAACACCGATGACAAGTGTTATGTTCAAATGCATTTGTAAATTGTTTACAGAGCAGTGAGTTTTTTTTTTTTTTTTGATCTGACTTATTAGATAAATTAAACGTGTTGTAATGAGTGTTAATTCACAGGCATTTCACTGTAAATTCTTATTTGTTTAGGCGATAACCAACTTAACCACATACAAAGCCAGTAAAATGGTTTTACATGTAATGTGGGCGTTTTATTTGATTATTTCATTATTACGAGTAGTCAGGTGTTTGATGAAAATTTAAGATATTTTACTTGAAAAACACAATAGTTGCCATTTAATTGTCATGTAATTTATACAAGTACAAGAAAGGTATCTACAAAAAGTCCCTGTCTGTCAAAACTGACAATTTCACACGATTCAGATTCATAAACTTGAATACAGTTAAAGAGTTGCAGTAGAAATTGTTTTTTTTATCTTTTCTCACTTGCTTTGCAAACATACAGTGTTGGAATAAAGAATAGAGCCAATTCGTTTTTTTTCTCAGTAACAATTGTTCAAACAACAAACTACTTCAAAAGTAAAGTGTTTAATGCAATCAACTGAAAAGTGCACGGCAGAGTCTAGAGAAAGAAAACGTCGAATAACTTAGCGGTTTGTGATCCGTGTTACCTTCAAGCTAACAGATTTAAAAAAGCAGAGAATGTAATGTTCTTATAATAAAGGTTCTTTATTTAAGCGCTTTCCAAATTTAAATTGAACAAAGTGTGAGTAAAGTCGCCATAGTCTAGTAGGGAGTGTATTGGCTTACAAGACGTGAGACCACGGTTCAAGCCCCAGGTCAGACATCTCCCACTAAACGAAATATAAAAAAATATTTCTTTGACGACTTTCTCTCAGCAGATTTTTGGCAAAAGCTCTGAGAGTAAATAAAATTGCCATGGAAGGCTTCTTAAAAATCTATCGCTCAGAATCGATTTTAAAACTATAGGTACTGCCACTAATGTATAATATTAACACACACAACATAAGTAGTATGCGAATCTGCCGTTTGGAGGTGACACTATTCATGGATAAAATTAACACACAACAACATCTGTGGTGTGAGTAGCTATGGTGTAGACCTGTCTAAATTATTGTAATGACCAGTGAAGTAAGTAACAGACTATCCCGGAGTAGACTGAAATAGTAACCGTCTTTCGACATTAAAGACTCAAAGAATACTTGAAGAGTAACAGCAATCGTTGAAAACCGAATAAGATGCAAATGAATAATTTGAACACATACTTGCGAATTAAGTCGCCGTAATCCAGTAGGTAATGTACGAAAAGTCTTTAAAATCAGTCGTTCCTGCCATTCATGTATAGAAATTAACACACACAACAGAAGTGTTGTGAGAAGCGATGATGTAATTGGTTGTAATCACCAATTATGTATGTATGTATGTGTTATGAATGTGTGTGAAATATCATATTTTTTTTATTTTTAAAGGCCTATTGATGTCATTATGTGAGGAATATAACATCGCTTAAATGTCAGCAATGGCTGCTCTGGGTAGAATTCATCCGAAGTGTTAAATTATCTATTACTCTGATTCAAAAATGTGGCTGAATTTAACCGATGGCATAGGTTAGGTTGTCTGTGACCACTATTGTGCTTTATAGCTTAGTGCCATATACATGCGACTTAATAAAACCCCACAAATAGTCTAAAGGGTTTAAATTGTTCGATCTCACCTCCACGTGAGAAGACTGGCCATGCCTTAAATCGCTCGTGCAGAGAATCCAATATGGCATGAGATGTGTGGCTGTAGTAGAGCCGCTTTATTGAAACTACATATGAATGTTGTGCAGATCATTCAATTCAAGTCAAAACATTTTGGTAATCAACGTCGTCTTCAGAGAAATATAAATCAGTGACTTTTTTAAAATGCATTGCATGCTCTTGGATCTCATGTGGATTGGTATCACTCCAAATTCGCCAATATTTTTCTCGTAACTGAAGCCTCGGCTTCTTGAGACGTTGCAAGAAATACTTCATTCCATCCGATCACATTGCAATACATACATAATTGGTCAATACAACCCTTCAGTCAGGATTACAACCTAGTTTCGCACACCACTTATGTTGTGTGTGTTAATTTTATACATGAGTGGCAGGACCTACAGTTTGAAGTCGACTCCGAACGACAGATTTTTGAGAAACTTTTCATGGCAATTTTATTTTACTTGCAGAGTTTTTGCCAGAAATCTGCTGAGAGGAAGTCGCCGAAGAAATACTTTTTGTATTTTGTTTTGATGTCTGGCCTGGGGCTCGAACCTTGGCTTAACGTCTAATAAGCTCATTTAAAAGCCTTTTTGCTCTCATATTACAATACATATCGCATATATCTGCGCAAAAATAGAATATGTCCCGAAGTTTACTTTGAGTCTTTTCGAATGCGCACAGTGGAGAGCGAAAGTACTTATTGGCGACAGTGGAACTTATAGTGTATAGATTGGTTAGAACACCGTTGCAATGTGACTTATTGGTACTTCAATGGCATGTGCTCAGGGGAAATAAAAGGAAGTTCTTTCGAAATCGAGAAATCGTCGTAGAGTAACTCCGTTCGTGAAAGAGACAGAGAATTCGTTTTGCATTATGCCGATTTGAAACTCAACTTTTTCAAAAATCTTTCCCATGTCTTACTGTATAAACCAATTTAAATGAACTTCATTGCTAGCTCCCTTAAACTATTTTTCCCAGTTTGAACACAATGCACTGCATTAGTAGGGGTCATACCCTGAGTGTTGGTCGTTGTTGATAAGATTAAAGGACTAAAGATAAAGGTGAAATAAAAGGTGCCAGATATTGCTTACAAACATAATCAATACACTGTGTCGTATTATATTCGCGTTTGAATTTAGAAAGGAAATGCTCAGTTTTTAAGGGTAAACAAACTAACTGCCATAAATGAATTCCAATAATCTGCGATATATTCCTAACCCTGTAAAATTTATTTCAGTATTGTGTTGTTGTTTAATTAAGCCATAGTTATAGATTTGATTATATTTTTAATTTTTTTAATTTTTTATTCAAAAAAGCTATCAATTGCTTTACAACTGTGGTTATGAAGATACCTCGCTAATTATGTGTGTCTTACTGATCATATCAATTTATTTATTTATTTATTCGATTTAATCATATTATTTTACAACGTTTGTTTGTTTGTTTATTCGTTTTATTGTAAAACCCAATACAGAAACCCAATACAAAAGTAAAAATCTGTTTAAGTTCAAGTTGAATGTCGTTCTAATTTAAAATAATTATACCACAAGTGTTATGCTGATACATGACTGAATGCATCATAAGTGTGATACACAGATATTTTATCATTTTTACTGCAATATGGAAACAAATGTAATTTTCAATTTAAAGTACTATGTGGGCGTAATATTTTAATGTTTTAGATTTTTATTAGATTGAAGAACATTGTCATTGTTTTAAGTGATAAGAAGGAATTTTTCCTTTTCTATACAAATCAGTTGCATAAATTATTTTACAAGGAAGAGATCGAAAGAATTTCTAAAGCAGGTCTTCCAACAGGGATTTCAGAATTTGGAATATTGTTTCAACAGTGATCGTGTTCAAACAAAATCTTTCAAATTGATTGCCATTTATTCAGTCTGATCGGAAGGCTATAGCATTGAACTAAACGTACAAATAATATTATTATAATAACGTTACATACATACATACATGAATAACTGGTCATTACAAACCTTCTGTCATTACAGGATTACGACCTAGCTTCTCACACCACTTATGTTGTGTGTGTTTATTTTATACATGAGTGGCGGGACACACAGTTTAAAATCGACTCCTTACGACAGATTTTTGAGAAACTGTTTCATGGCAATTTTATTTGCTCTTAGAGTTTTTGCCAGAAATTTGCTGAGAAGAAGTCGTCGAAGAAATATTTTTTGTATTTCAATTTGCCGGAAATGTCTGACCTGGGGTTTGAACCGTAGTCTCACGTCTAATAAGCCATTATACTACGTACTACACTACGATGACTTCAATAATACAATTGTTATAAAAAAAAATGGCGGTTGGCGATGAAGGCAATCCATTCTTCTAGATTAGTTTAAACTGTAGGCCGCTTCAATGGGCACAACTTAGGATATTGCAGTATTTCCTGTTCCGTCATATAACTACTGCTGCTGGTTAGCATAACGAGGGTCTTATGTGAATTTTTTGTGTTTTTGTGTGTGAATTTTTCTCAAATCGCCTGTGGCTAAACATCACTAAATCAGTTTTATTACTAAATTCCAAGAATTCCAAATCCAAGAATTCTACTTCTTAGGTTCCCAAGCCCCAAGCAATGACAGAAAAGATGTTCTGCGGGCTCCTCTTTTCTTAACCTTCTGCAGAAATCGTGAGGTATTCCTAGTCTCCTGGCACGAACAGCCAGAGGCCAGTGTTTCCTTATCATTGATATGAGGTTCTTAAATAGAATCTTGATCGATTCAATGGAAATTCAATTTCATATCTATCCATTTCGGGCCAGATCTGTCTAGTACCTTTACATCTTACTTTGTGAGACCCTTTGTTTAGCTCTCTACAGAGGCCCACTAATCTCATGTAGAAATTCATTCGAAATGGTGCTAGGATTAGAAAGTGTGTCGACTTAATTTTTAGCTTCGAAGTCGGATTTCTCGCTATCTCCTCCAGAGATATCCGACATTCTTGGACAATCTCGAGGGATCTAATGGCCACTTTACTGCCAGTAAATATGCTCATATCACAATACGATATACTCTGATAACAAATTCGCAAGGCGGCAATTTTTATAGGCATTATTGCGGTAGAAGTATGGGTACGTGGACAAACAAAATTATCTAATTTTGGGACCTTACCAATCCACATGAGATCCAAGAGCATCCAAGGTATCCCGAAAAAGTCACTGTTTGGTGTAGATTTTGGGTTGGCGGATATTTATTTATGTTGGCAGTTCATATTTCCTTGGGAATGAGATTGGCTAGGTTATTATTATCAACTGCGTCTTATATAGGTCGATAATTAGCATATTCTTTTGGTTTTAATTAGATAATCTGAACACCAAAGACATGTTGTTTCCACAAAACAGCGCTACGAGCCACACATCTACTGTCATTTGGGATATTCTGCACGGGCAATGTGATGGCATGATCATCACACGTGGAGCTGCTGTGAGCTGGCCATTGAGATCGTGCGATTTAACCACGTTCGACTTTTTCTTGTGTTGGTCAAATTCAGTCTGATCTATGTGCCAGAGCCACGGATAATTGGACATTTGGGAAATTGTGGCGGAGATTTGTTATATTCCACACATAATGGAAATAAAAAATAGGTCGTTTAAACGAATAAATAATATTTCACACTTCGTGTCAGAGAAGAGGTTTGGACTATCCCCTAGACTACGGTGGTCACTTTAGATGCATAACACGTAGTAATTGATCAGTTAGGATTACGACCTAGTTTCTCACACCATTTATGTTGTGAGTGTTAATTTATACATGAGTGGTCCCGCCACAGTTTAAAGTCGACTTCGCATGACAGACTTTTGAAAAACTTTTCATGGCAATTTTATTTACAGAGTTTTTGCCAGAAATCTGTTGAAAGGACGTCGCCGAAGAAATATTTATTCATATCACGTTTTCTTCGAGACCTGGGGGTCACTTAGCACTTTTTAGCAAACAATAAAAAGGAGATAATTGTGTACATCTGTGAAACATTTATAATACTTCCTCCTCCATTTTGGAAGATTTATACACTGTTATACGAATATTTTCGTTTTATAGTTCGAGCTAAAGTGTTCTTTAAAAGAATTTAAAAAGTCTCTTTTTGTTTTTATATTTTTTCCTGATTAAGTAAGACCCACCCTTTAACCAACGAATTACTGGAACCCTTTAAGGCTTCATAATAAACTCCACCAGCCTGTGAAGTGGTTGTTGAAATACCGCGCATATATTGACGTTTCAAGTGATTCGTTAGGTAATTTTGATCATCTTTATCAGTGTAATTATCTTCGTCAGCTTCCCGCAGGACCTGTACATCCGTTAAAGTTTTATGCATAATGTTGATATTATCGTTCTTAGTATTTATATTCGTAGGCAAAAAATAACGTGCAACGATAACGATTAAAACACAACAAGCTATTAAAATAAAATAAAAAATATTTTTAAATTGAAATCCTTTCTACTTTCACGGTTTAAAAAGGATTTTTTTTAACACAAAGTTTTACGCGTTTTTTAGGGGAATCATAAGTAGCCTCGATTTTAAACCGTTTCGTTGATGTTCCCCGTCGATAAGCAAGTTATGAACTAAATTTTATGGAAAAATTATAAAATCTATTTCGATTTTATTTTCGTTTTATGCTAGTAATGGCTTATTTACTTAAACTATTATATACGATTAGCATTTAAATCGAATTAACAGGAGGTGTGTGTAAAAATGGGTATCATGCCATACTCCATGAATTTCATTTAAAAAAATTTTCTTTTTTTATTCATTCCTTTTGTTTGCTAAAATTTAAATTTTTTTTAAAATATAAATTCACATTTTATTTTTAAAAAAAGATTTTAAATTTATTGTTGTTTGCCTATCAAATTATATTGCAAATGTGAAAAAAAAAGTTATAAACTGTAGACCGATTGTAAAAATATTTACATTTCCACTGCCGTTAATAGCAATTTCACACTTCATTTAATTGAAATGCGAAATGAAGGAAACGTAAAACAACAAAACAAAAAAAAACAAAATTGAGAAAATTGTATGGCGATCACGTGAAATTAAATTTCAATTGTTTTTCTCCGTAACAAAAAATTAATTTTTTCTTTAAAAAAATTAATCAATTTTTAAGTTACCCAAGCAAAAATCATTAAGCTGGCCACCTATGTATATTTTTCAAAATTTAATTACTTTTGCAAATAGTTAAACACAAGCCGATTTTATAAACAGCTCTTGATAATTTTAATATCTGCCACGATTTATGATAGAAATAAAAAATTTCATAAGTTCGCCTCTAATATTTATTCAAAATTTACATTTTGAATGGAGCACTTAAAAACTAGGTATCGGAACAGAATATTTTAAGATTTTCCAAAATAAATTTTTAACTGATAAGCAAATACTGAAAAAAAAAATTTATTTTATTTACTATGACCACCTCAAGTACCAGCTTTTTTATTTTTTCCTGAAGTACTCGGATACCAAGCATGCTACTATTGCCACCCAGGAAGTAAGATTTAATGAGCATAAATTTGAATAAGATATCATAACCAATAAGTGGCCGTAGCCTAGACGCAGGACCACGGTTCAAATCCCAGGTAAGACATTTCCAGCAAAACGAAATATGAAAAAAAAATTCTTCGGCTTTCTAAATAAAATAAATAAAAACAATTACCATGAAAAGTTTCTTAAAATTCTGTAGTGTTGGAATCGAATTTAAACTGTAGGTCTCGCCACTCATCTATAATACGGTATCCAGATATGCACCTTTATTGCGTAAATCGCAATAAACGCCATTATTGAGCTCAATATTTCATATAAAGTTGCAATTAATAATTGCGCAATAAATACGCAAATTGTTATAATATTGAGTAAAACTTAAAATACAGCACTGCCATAAGTGTGTTTAGTGAGCATATTACAATTAACCGAACACTTTCTGTTGATATTTGACAACCCAAATGTCAACAACGACAAACAAACAAAAACAAAACAAACAAAAAACAGCAAAATTAAAAAACAAAATAAAAACAATGTTGTTGAAACACCCAGCTGTTTTGTTTACCAGCTGCCAATTGATTATTGAATAAGCAGCTGAACTGCGTATATTATTATGCCTGAACACTTAAAATATTGTACTCAATTAACCGGATATTGACTCAATAAAAATGCACATCTGAACATAGTATACAATTAACACACACAATATAAGTGGTGTGTGCGAAGCTAGCTCACTAGTTATTGCAAAATGCAGTAAAAACTAGATTCTGTACATTAATAGGCATAGAAGTATTAACAATGCAGATAGCCTTCGAAATAGCAATAAATATTTGAATGTTGATGTTTTTATTATCTCGCCAGTATCTTCTGACGTTCGGTGAATACAGGATTGAAAACCTAAACAGACAGAATTTGAGCTGCCAATATTTTGCGCGTTTAACTATGTGGCTATCTCCACATACATTTATCTACAAACCATAACACTAGCATATTTAACACTTCAGAATGGGTGCTTTCATGGATGTGCTGTGTACAATACATTCTTAGAATATTTTGTACAGAAGCAATATCCATCATTTTCTTATGACAATTATAAAGGATATATGAAGTCGACATAGTCTAGTAGGTTATGTGTTGGCTTATTAGACGTAAAGCCAGGGTTCGAGCCCCAGGCCAGACATCAAAACAAAATACAAAAAGTATTTCTTCGGCGACTTCCTCTCAGCAGATTTTTGGCAAAAACTCTGAGAGTAAATAAAATTGCCATGAAAAGTTTCTCAAAAATCTGTCGTTCGGAGTCGACTCTAAACTGTAGGTCTCACCCCTCATGTATAAAATGAAAACACACGACATAAGTGGTGTGAGAAACTAGGTCGTAATCCTGACTGAAGGGTTGTAATGACCAATTATGTATGTATGTATAAGAAGTAAACGGAGATGAATTAGTTGCATTCTGCAAAAACCTGTTGCTGACATAGCGAAACTGACCACAGTGTAGAACTCACTGGGCAGCCTAAGAATCGTAAGGCATTTCACATTTGCAATAACCTGGTGGAGAAAGTTGAGACTGTTTCCCATACGATGATTGCAAAGGCTCATTACTTTTAGTTTCCTTTTACTAGATTGAAAGTGAATATGAAGGTGCCTTTCCATAGCCAACCAAACCCTTTCTGCTGTACAGAAAGGTTCTGGGCTCGCCAGGGGCAAGGTCCATAGTTTATGTAACGTGTCATTACCACGATTTCTCACAAGACCTGGGATACCGTTTAGAATACTTGTTTCTGTTTTCCATTGTAATCTGTACTCCCTGTTCAACTTAAATTGTGCACACCTTCCGAGGGCCCCCGCTTCTAATCTATTATATTGCCTTGAGCTATCTGTATACCAAATAATATTTTATATTTTAAAGGAATACGTAGCGACGAAATTATCGTCTTCACATACATTCTTCTTGTACAGCATTTCCTAAATTCATTACTGGTAACGTCTAGAAAGCAGTAAAGTAGGGAATTGTAAGCAATTCGATTTATCCATTGCCTTAACCACAGTTTACATGGTTCAGCACCACATGCAACAGTCTGAAATCAAATAGTGCCAGTTTGTTGTATGACTCAAGTCCGTCTCTGCATCTTATTCGACTCTACCTGAATTGTTTACAATGATATATTTACAGAAAGTTTTACTACATTTATCAACGAAACCTATCACGTGTTGTGTTTCAATGGCTGTTTGGAATTCAGATGCTAACCCCAATATAAACTAAGGTTTACGACCTAGCATCTCACACCTCTTATTTATAAGTGACGGCACTTACAGTTAAATGTCGACTCCAATTTTATTTACTTTCAGAGATTTTTTGCCAGAAATCTGCTGCGAGGAAGTCGTCCAAAAGAACACATAATTGGCCATTACAACCCTTCTGCCAGGATTACGGCCTAGCTTCTCACACCACTTATGTTGTGTGTGTTAATTTTATACATGACAGGCGGGACCTACAGTTTAAAGTCGACTTCGAACGACAGATATTTGAGAAACTTATCATGGCAATTTTATTTACTTTCAGAGAGTTTTTACCAGAAATCTGCTGAGAGGATACAATATATAATATAATATATAATAATATAATATAATAGAAATAATATTTCATATTTCGTTTTGATGTCTGACCTGGGGTTTGAACCGTGGCCTTGCCACTACTAGACTACGGTGACTCCTCGTCCAAAAGAACACTTATTGCATATTTCGTTTTTTCGAGTTGTCTGAGCTGGAGGACTTGAAAACCATCTAGTAGCTAAGCCAACGTATCGCCTACAAGGCTACGACAAGTTCACACAAGTTTTCACATGTTTTTTACATACGCTTTATTTGCACATTGTGTGGTGAGCCTGTTGACTCACCAAACGAGATCTCCGAATTTACAACACGGCTCTTACATCTTAAAACAACAAATATTTCTTTCGACGGCCATCCTTTCGGAATCTACTGTCAGAGAGTCTGAGAGTATCTCATTGCCATGATAAATGCTCACAAATCTGTGGAACAGCTTTGCTATATCAAAAAAGAAGATTCCCTTCTGGCAAAGCATTTGAGCGTAACTAATTGCCGCGAAAAATGGTTTTAAATCTGTTGATTAGATTTACATCAAAATATTTTACTACAGGTTGTTTGATCACTTTCCGGTCTATTTAAACAAAAACTAACCTCAAGGAATTTGTAGATCTTTGCACAAAAATTATAAAAAGTTACTCGTTTGAAATTCCGATAGAAAAAAGAATTTTTAGTAGTACTTACCGATAACTTTGTTGTCTTGTAAGCGGTTTGCCATTCTGTGTTGTCAAACCATAAAAAGTACTTGGACGATTTGGTATGATAGTGATGGGATACGATTGTGGATTTAACAGAACACTATCCAATGAATCTGGTTCTGGTTCAATGGTAACTTGTCTTTGCAGCTTCTTGGAGTCTGTTAGTGATTCTGTTGTTGACTTGTCCGCAACTGGTGTGGCTTTATTGTCATTTGCTATGTCGGCGGGTGTATTAAAATAGTTGAGTTTTAAACGTGAAATCATGTTGGCGTGCTTTAAGAGTATTCTGTTAAACGTTGAAATGAAAGCAAAGCAAGCTGTATTGAAAAGAAAAAAAAAACGTACCATTTTAAAATGTTTTATTAAACATTTAACACTTTTTATATTCTTTTATAAATTTTATTATTTATTTGCAATTATAATTTGTTTATCAGATTTCTTGTTGAATAATTTTTATAATATTTGCTGAATAATACAAAAGAAAAAACTGGAACTCATGCATGTACTTCAACGTCATACAACAGTTTATTAGACGCAATACTTTAGAATAAAAAATTATTTTTATGGAATCTTATAACATCGAAGAGATAAAATTAGAAAAAAAAATCTTTCTCACAAAGTTAAAGTTCCTGTTTTTATCTCAAGTGAAATATTGTCATCATTACAAAATAAGTAAATAAGTTGCAATCGAACCAAAATGTCCACACCCTACATCGGACTAACAGCTGTTCGACTTTTGTAAGATACATACTTACTTTAGTCAACATTACAACCCAACTTCTAACACCAACCGTGTTTTGTGTGTTAATTTTTTCTATAAGTAGAGAGATCTACAGTTTAACATTGATTTCGATCTACAGATTTGAGAGTTTTTGCTTTGAGGGCTACTGAAGGGAAGTCGCCGAAGATATATATTTTCATATTTCGTGTTTCTTTCCCGTCTAATAAGCCAACACCCTACTTACTAGACTCTGAAGACTTTGATACCAATACTTTGATACACGACAGTCAGGATCAATTAGGGATTAATTGTAAATTTGCTTAAAACTTCGTCTAAAATTTTGTGCTTAAGAAATTCACTGACTTTAACTCATAAGAAAGACTTCTACAAAAAAGCATTGTACTCACGAATAAAACATAAAAATATTCGATCTACGAAGGTATTTTCTTTTATTTGTCTTAAATAATGACACACGATACTTTAATGAATCAAAAGATTGATGCACGACTGCCTTTAATATTTACGTGGTCAAGAAACCTGAAAAGAAAGATTTTGCGACACCGAACAAGACATGAGAATCTATTCTAGACCGTTTAGAGAAGGTGGAATTATAAAGGAAATCTGTTATAAAGAATCATTATCCAATAAATAAAATTTAATTGGTAGCTATATATAGAGGCCCACGTTTTTTTAATTACTCAATTGGCCATTTAGCCAGTATTACAACCTAATTTTAATTTTATCGATGAGTGCCGAGGACCTACAGTATAAAGTCGACTCCAAAGGACAGATTTGAGAAACTTTTCATGGCAATTTTATTTACTTCCAGATTTTTCGTCAGAAAAATGATGAGAAGAAGTTGCCGAAAGAAATATTTTTTTCGAAATGTCTGAACTACAGCTTGAAACCAATATACAGGCTCATCTTATAAGCCAACACACCGCTACAACGACTTAACACAAGTTTTCACATGTATCTTTTTAACATACGCTTTATTTGCACATTGTGGAGTAGTCTATTGATTCTCTAAACGAGATATCCGAGTTCACAACTCAGCTTTGGCATTCTTTCAACAACTTCTACTTCAATTAAATACTGTGGCTCTGGGTCGGCTTTAAAATGTATGTTCCTTCACTTCTAAATAAAATGATCACACATATAATAACAGGAAAAAAACCAGCATAAAACTTTGGAAAGAAACACTCGGTTTGCATAAGGGGATCCCTAATTCAATTTGAAATGTTTAGAGCTAGAAACGTTGTCCAACCATATCGTCGATGTACTGGTTGCAGCCTTGATTAAGTAAGCAGCTCTGCCTGCAGCTTTTCAGATTGTTGGGCTCCAGATATTTTGCAAGTTCGTGGTACTGGGGAAATCTGGGAAAAATTCGAATCATAACGTTACTAGCCTTACCCTTGTTGGAAATTGGCGTTACATTAACAAACTTCCAATAATATAGAGAAATAGCGGCTCAGTAGGATGTAATCGAAGGGCTTAATCTAATGAATGAACGAGCATAGAAGAGCCAAGCATCAGAATCAGTGTAAAAATACGACCCCATCCAGAATATTTGTTTATATTAACACCCATAAGAACCCTCCTAACTGCGCGACCAGGAAATAATATATAAGATCGGTTGTTGACTGTAAACAACTTAGCAAATAGGTTATCATTTTAAATGAGCTAATGTATGCACCATCACTCATTAAAAGGTTGGGACTCGCACTAGCATAGTTCGTTACACTTTTAATGAATGACCTTGAAAAATACATGTTTTTTGTACACACATGCAGTTCGTCAAGAGTTCTTCAAGGCGTTGGTAACTCTTGATGAACTAGACGAACGGTTGTTATATCGTTAATTACAGGACCCTATTCGATAGCAAGTTTTCTCGGCCTATTAAACTTCATTTCTGTCTTGATTTCATTAAAATTATGTTGGAAGCCATATTATTTTGCAATGCCATCAAAAGTTGCGAAAAGAAATTAAATTTTCAAATTGAAATGCCTAAAGCAGTCGTTGTGCTCAGTCAAACATGCGTTTTATACACAAAATACTTCATATTTGAGAGTGAAGTAAGGAAATTTTCTACGGTGTTTATTGCATTGGCCTTGAACAAACTCTATGTAAAGTGCTTCATTCACTAATTACTCGAGATAATTTGTTTGTCGTCAGATGCGTATTATCCTTTAAATTCTTTAGTGTTACATTATAATTTAGACGCACTAAGACAATCCACAGTTTCTCAAGTTACCTGCGCTGACGTTTGACGTAAAATTAATGTTCTAAGCGTTGAATTCTACGAGAATGCAGACATATAAGTATGTATGTGCCTTGAACTTTATTTTAAAAGGTGGTATCAGATTTGCCATCTGATTCAAAGGAATTACTCTTCCTTTCTTCAGACTACCTAATATGACTTCGATCCATAAAGCAAGCTTCCTTAGATTTGAAAAATATTTCCATTGAGCTCCATCAAAAAGACTGATTTAAAAATGTTGCTGAGAAAAATAAGTCCCCAATATTTCTTTCTGCCCTGTATAGCAGCAGGCTTTTGTAGCTTCAAACTTCTCTTTTGTTTCTTTTCTATTAATTGATGGGCCCTAATAAGCTTACGAAATTGTTTTCATTGATTAAAGGGTAGGTGGCTCCTTACTATCTTGATAACTTATCTTGTCGATTCAGAGAAAAGTTTTTATAAGTTGTTGAAATGCTACATTATACAAAGCGAGGTTATTCATTGACAGCTTCTCAGCCTACCAGGGCACCCGCTAGTCTAGTGGGTATTGGGTTCGATTCCCACCAGAGACTCTGATCTGTCACACTACACCGAGCATATGGTCAAGTTACTCAGCTCGTATATAATTAAATTATAATTAGTAATTGTATTTTAATTAATAAAAATAAATAAATAAATACTGCTGGTGTTTATAAACAGATTTTATACAAAGAGGAGGCAGAACGTTTGGCACTGGCAACATTTCTAGAGCAAAATTTGTTTCGTTTATTTTGGAATCATTAGATTTAATATAATAGTTGAATTTTCATAATTTTTTAAATGGCTATCATAAATACATAATATCATATAATATATATCATATTATATATCATGCGTACATAATTGGTCATTACAACCTTTTAGTCAGAATTACGACCTAGTTTCTCACACCACTTATGTTGTGTTAGTTAATTTTTATACATGAGTGGTGGGACCTACAGTTTAAACTCGACTCCGAACCACAGATTTTTGAGAAACTTTTCATGGCAATTTTATTTTACTCTCAGAATTTTTGCCAGAAATCTGCTGAAAGAAAGTCGTCGAAGAAATATTTTTTCATACATATTTCGTTTAGTTGGAGACTCCAGACGTGGGGTTTGAACCGGGGGCTCACGTCCAATAAGCCAACACATTACCTACTTGATCACGGCTATCACTATAATGAATTTATAACAAAGCATCTGACATCTTTCATTAACAAAATGGCAAAATCACTAATATAAAGTTGTAGCAACACCCTATAGCTGGTCCTGAAACTACCCATCATTTAGAAACAATAATAAAACGTTAAAATGGACACACACACCTATATTCCAATCGTTTCAAAACGTAATTCTGGCTCAGTCAGTGTAAAGAGTTTCGTATCCACTGCAGAACAGCTGTACTATGATGGTGTAGAGTAAAAGTATTTATTCTACAAGTTTTTTATGTGTCGTTATAATCCATAATCTGCATTCTATTTGTGTTTTTATATTGTCAAATGCAAATATTTCATTTTTTTTTTGTTGTATTCCAGATATTATAACAAATATAAAATAAATAAAAACAATAATTTACAACACCTACAAGTTTAAAATAAATTAAATGAATAGAAATGGCAACGTAAGTGGGGACGTAAATACTATTGATTTATTTCTAAATTGCTGCAATGCAAATGGGAATGTGAAAAAAGATTTTTAACTTGTCTAATTATACTCTAAAATTAAAAATTTAAAGATAAATAAAATAAATAAATTTACAAATGTGTATATGCATACAATTAAACCATATTTAACCCACCCGACAATTTGTTCCCTGTATGTCGTAATTGCATGAGTAGAATATTTTATTAAAAAAAAAGTGATGTTATAGTCAATGGCGCAGAGAACTTACAATGCTTGTCAAATCTTTTTTCAATTCAAAGGGTATAACGGAAGCAAAAACAGATACAATTTTGATGTGCTTTCTTCAATATTGGCCGTAGAACATCAGAACTACACATCTTACTCAAGGCTATTTATGATACCACATTTCGTTGTCACACCTTTTGTGTAATGCACCATATATCGTCTAGTCCGGCAAGATATTGCAGTTGTCTTGTTGCTTCAATGAAGGTATAAATTGTAATCAAATCTTCTATAGTTAGACCAGGTTTTCTCAATGATTGTGTTGCCTACAATTGTACATTGTAGGCCCCAGTATTTTAAAAGATAGTAAGGAACATGCTCTTCTCAACAGTCGCTTTTAAAATATTTTCAAACATTCGTCCCGTAATACATGAGGTTCCTAAAGTGGATTTTTAATAGGCTTTTCCGTATAATACATGGCGTTTTGTACTGCTTAAGTATTCGACTTCTAACCAAGGCTGTCGGGCACAATAAAAAAATGGTTGTCATGTTTATTGCAAATTTAAAAATTAAAAAACTTCCTTAACCTTCAAGAATAATCTAAAGGGCAAATAATTCAATGCGCTCTGACCAACAGAGAAGAGTAAGATCAAAGCAAGGCCAGGCTGCAGCACCTCTTGTAGAAGAGTAGAACTTAAAAAGCCAGATTCCTCAATACTACACCCAAGATAGCATTTCAATATATTTTTACAGAAATAGAACAAGAAATGAGAACTCTATCCTAGGACTGGCTCCATTCGATCTATCATCTGCGTAGTTTGAAAGCATATGGCATATGGAGCATATGATGTAAATTGTATACGGCAAGTCTATTTTTCTTAAAGAAACCAAAGGAGTCATAATAAGTGACGCTTTTAGAGTAAGATTAGCCTGGTCTCCTTAAAACATGTATCTGGGATCAATGCTAACATTACATCTAAGCTCGTACAGTGCATTCATAATTGCTTCTGCTATGTTTTTACTTTTTGTGTTTTCGTGTTCATAAATCCGATTAATGTCCATAATGTCCTCTAACGGCACAGTCTCTAGGTATTTAACGTTCATTTTGTTATCATACTCAACATTACTTGATACTAAATTCATTCCGTGTCTTAAAAATTCCTGGTATTACAATTTTCTTGAACAGTCCATGCAGTCTTGGAAGATAGAGGCAGAGTCATAGAAATCGAAAACGGTTTAAGATAACGATTAGTCAACCATAGAACCATCTCAACATTATAGCACTCGCAACTATTTCTTTCGCTAAAATATTTGCTGGTAGACATTTAAAAATAATGAAAAATTTCAATTTTAAATCTAATGATTTCAAAATAAATGGAAATAAATTTTCTCTAAAAATGTTTCCAATACAAAACATTTCGCCTCTTTGTAAAAAATCTGTTCATAAACGCCAGTAGTAGACAACATAGCATTTCAACAACTGATTAAAACGTCTATTTCTCTGAAAGGTGCTTCAGATACGCAAGGTCCTAAAAACACTTCTACTCACACCTCACTACTCTTGTTAAATTTTCTGACTCTAACAAGATAAGGCATCAAGATAGTAAGGAACCACCAAGTTTATTAGGGCCCATCAATTAATAGAAAAAAACCAAAGAGAATTCTGGTGCGTCAAAAGCCTACTACTATACAGTGTGGAATGGAATAATGGGGACTTATTATTTACAGTAACACTTTAAAATCAGAGATGATCAGTTTGCTCAACACTGGTCTCTTTCTTTAGTCTCTGCAGTCGTGTTCAACTGGATCACATAGAACACTTTATTTGGAAACAAATTATGCTCGAAACATTTATGCTTACAAATGAACTTCTTCGACTTTTTTTAATACATATTTTGCGAATTTTTTGCAATATGAAGACAGGTTATGAACGTATAGCTATTATTTATCTCATACGAGTTTGCTTAGTTTGCTTATTCCCTGCAAAAAATCTTTAGATTTGAGAAACATATCCAATGAGCCCTAGTCTAGTCTGGTAGAGAGTGAGTTGGCTTGATAAAAGTGAGGCCACGGTTCAAACCCTAGGTCAGACATCGCCAGCAAAACGAAATATAAAAAAATATATCTTCGGCGACTTCCTCTCAGCAGATTTCTGGCAAAAACTCTTAGAGTAAAATAAAGTTGCCATGAGAAAGGTTCTTAAGAATCTGTCGTTCGGAGAACGTAAATCGTAAATTCCACCGCTAGGTCGTAATCCTGACTGAAGGGTTGTAATGCCCTATTATGTATGTATGTATGTAATAAAATTAAAAGAAATTTTTTAAACAATTGAATTGCCGTGAGTATTAAAAAATCAAAGAGTGAACACTTTGCAAAGCAACTAAGGCAACGTATTCATGGAAAGAAAATTTTTTAAATATATGATATAAAAATAATAACAAATATTTTAAATTAAATATTTTAATTAAGTTATTCTATTGTCGAGTCTAATCGACCGTAATGCTTTTATGGGGTACGAAAACATATCCCCTTTTAAATTTTATAACAACAGTGCACAAACAGGAGTATAGTGTATAGGCGGAAAAATGCTTTTAAATTTTATTATCAAACATTCAAAGCAAAACGTAACTTCAAAATGTTTTAAAATTAATAACAAAATACATAAAAGGGTATAAAATAGAGCACTTAACAATTTATACCGCAGGTTTCCATCAAGTAAAAAATTAATTTGCATATATTTTATTGGCTTAAGCTTTACTTAAGAAAAATTTAAAAAAATCATTTTCAAATTACTTAAATAGCGTTGATTTCACAACAATCAGAACAAAATTGAAAAAGATTTCAAACTCCTCACTGTGGCATCAAAATTTTTCCAGTTGACGCTATCGAAACCCTTAAAAGAAGTCATTATTCCTCAATAATTAAAATGTATTTTTTTAAATTTAAACTAAGCATTGTAAATCACTTATAAATCGATAGAACTTATGTTCTTTTGAATGGTAATGCCTGGACCATGTGATTAATACGATGTCATTTCAGAAACCGGCTCAAAATTTATTGCAGCAGGCAGATACCTTATAAAAATTATTTCGTTTACTTTTTCGCACATTTCTCGGCAATAATTCCACGAACTTTAGTACCTTCGTATTATCTGTGTATCTGTGTAGATATTGTCATTGTCAATAAGGCCAAAATCGATAGTGTTATGTGGCTCCTGGTTCCATCTTGTAGAAACCACATACCGGCTAGTTTATAAGCTTCAATTGCTGGCTAAAAACCGGCGATTAACATACGTCATAAGACTCTGAATTGTTGGTAATAGTTTTCTAGGAGTCATTTTCGAAAAAATACAGTCCAACAAGCACTAAAAACCATAATGTGCACCAAACTGTCAGTCTTTCCGGATCACTTCAGTACTATCCGTACTCCCTGCAGGACAATTTTGCCAAATAATGGCTTCACCGCTGATGAAAATTTTATCGACAAATCAGCATTAAAGCCTTCGAATCAACGAATTCTGTCTATACGTCAGACTTTCTCTGACAAAAATGGCATTTTCAGAAGTGCGAAAGTGCATAGGATTACTCAAATCTGTAATGCTTCCGAAAAAAGTAAAGTAAAGTATACGGAAATGATACTGTTGTTAGGAAAAAAATGCAAAACGTTTTGTTCGTTCAACTGTAACGAACGTTCTGTCAACTTTAACGAGAAAAGCATTGCCACCTTTGGTCGGCAAATCACTAAAAAATGTTTCAAATCCTAGATAGGGTTCCAGGCATTAAATTGTAAACAGTTATCAACTCTTTGATAAAAGCACGATAAACAAAGGAGATCGATGTTTGAATGCCGTAATAATTAAGAATTAAGTTGAACACTTAAAGGACCGAAATTCTGAAAAGGAAACGAAGTCGAACTATTTCTGAAGCAAATGATTACAGGCGGTAAAAAGTGCATTATGTACGACAATAGAAGATAAAAAAGACTATGAACGATGCGAGGTTAAGCTTTGCAGACGGTGTTAAATCCAATTGAATCAATTTGTCGCTTAAACAACCACAAGGTCTGCACTGATCTAATAATGGCTTTAACCTTAAAATTGGCAAAATACTTTCGATCAATTGGTTTACTAAACATGCTACATTACATAATTGGTCATTACAACCCTTTAGTTATTTATTATGGCAAAAACTCTGTGAGAAAATGAAAAGTTTCTCAAAAATCTGTCGTTCGGAGTCGACTTTAACTTTACGTTCCGCCACTCATGTATAAAATCAACACACACAACATGAGTGGTGTGAGAAGCTAGGCCGTAATCTGACTGAAGGGTTGTAATGGCCAATTATGTATTTATGTATGTATGTTTCATAACAATAAAAAATTGTTTTTTTAAATTTTGTGTACAAAATGGCTAGTTATACTACCGCTTTTGTTACACGAGTGTTTACAATAAAAACTTATTTTATATTTTTTTATTATTTTTTTGTTGTTGTTGTTGTTCACAATGACATACCACAATCACATAATAATAAACATTTAATAATAACCATTAATAATAAATATTTAACACTTTTAAATATTCACACTTTGTTTAAGTAAAACTTTATCAACAGCAGCATTTATTCATTTGCAAGCAAGCAACATGTGTTGTTATTTAATATTTTCTTTAATAAATTATTAATGATTATACGGTAGAAATTATATATTTTTTAGTTAAGTGAGGAAGATTAACATTTAATTATTATAAATTTTTTTTATCTTGTTTTTATTATTTTTCAGAACATGTTTAAGCGTTTAGCGCGTTCTTAAAACTAAAAATCAACTGTGACAAGATCAGTTTTATTACACCAACTACAGACCATTTGTATATTTTGCTTGTGGGTTTCTATGGCTGGCTGTACATGTAATTGAGAGTATTTTAAATCATTTGCACGTTTGTATATCCGTTTAGCCATCCATATATACAGACGTCCATACAATTTGCTTTAGTATGGTTCATGCACTTGTAGTGAATGAAATGTTTTTGTCTGATTCCCCTTGACATAAGCATGAAGTATGACTGAGAATTGAGAAAGAGAGAATAAGAACAAAACTCAATTATAAGTAATTAACACTTGTAAACAAACAACAATACAATCATACAATCACACAATCATTACCAGATAAAGCGCTCTAAATGAGAATGAAAAGAGATCAGTTAGGAGAATCGAGAGAATAAGGGTCAAATATGAACTAGAACTGCAGCAAAAGTACTTGCATTAGCACGGGATAAATAAAAATACCCACACATTATCGAATGGAGAGTTGAGAGCAATGCAGCAAGCATATTATTACGAATATTATTACAGTTACATTTTACACTCTTTGCCATGTGCAATAATGTAATAATTAGGGTTTCAAATATTATTTACTACACATAAGCAGCATAACTATTAGCAAATGTAATAAGCATACCAAACATCACTTACACACTCAAGCACAATACGATAAGAATTTGTAGTTTATATTATTTGTTCCACTGTCAATGATTAAGCACACGATAATGTATTTGTTTTTGTCGCGTATAATCATCATCTCTCATAATAGTTATGGGTGACATTTTTCACACACTTCAAGTATTTGTTTATTTTGTTATTTTCGATTTGTATGTTTTGTTTGTTTGTTTGTTTGTCGCTTGGATTGTTTGCAAAGCAATAAAAAAAGTTTTATTTCGATTAAATCGTATTTATCAGAAAATAAAGTGGCAAGAAGACGATATGGACTCAGTTAACCAAATAAATCTGAGGTTTTTTTAAAGCTACTTAAAGTTAAGAAATTTTAAAAAGAAATTAATTAATTAATTACATACACATAAACGTAATACAGACACACAATTATTATTATTAATCATACGCACTGGACACATACATATGTAGCTGCCAGATAAATGAAGTATCAAATCGTCAAATATTTGAGAAAAAATCTTCAAAATCGTCATTTTATAGTTATTTAAAAACCAAAATTATTTCTATTGTAGTAAAACATATAAAGTCTATGTACATACATATGTACATATTTGAGTTCAAAAATAAAATATTTAAAAGAAATTATTGGAAATTAAAAACTAGCGTCCCTCATTTTCATTTATTAATTTTTTTTCTTCAAAAAATGGAGAAATTTTATATCATTTTCAGAAAAAAATTGTTTAAGGTTTAAACAATCTATCCCAGCGTTGTTTATTGACACATAAGCGCAACAATAATATTTCATCATCTATATTTATGGGCGGTGTAGGGAGTCAGAAGCTTTTGTAGTGTACTGTCAGTGTACTGTTGGATGGAACCGACATATTGTCCAGTTCCTTCGCTTCTTAAGACGGCGCACGAAATACTGCACTTTATATATCCGATGGAGAATATAATACAACTCTCATGTATGAATCGGTAACACGACTTTTATTTTGAGAAATCTTGACCGCATACAGGAGAGGATGATATTGCACGTTAATGACGGTAGGGTATCGAACTCTATTGATTCATTGGAGCATCGTTGCAATGTGGCTTACGTTTCACTGTTCTATCGCTACTACAACGGATTTTGCTCGAGCTAAACAAGGGGACTTGTTCCCAAGAATTATATATTCTTATGTAAAACTCGTCTTTTTCGGCCAGCACATCCGTATATGGTCGATTCACCAGTGGATCACACACTGCATTACAGACAAAATTCGTTTTTTTAGTCCGACTATTCGTATGTGGAACTCAATTCCAGCAGAGGTCTTTTCTGTTACTTACTTATGTTACAAATATATATGTTACGTATTCAAGCCTAGTGTCCATAAACACTGCTCTCTCTTTCCTCCTTCCCGTAACATATTTTCATAGTTCCAAACACAATGCCACCCCCCCCCCCCTGAGTGTTGGTCGTACGAAAACATAACGACATTTGCCTTTGTTCCTCCGATGGTAATACTCGAAGCTATACTCAAATTTTTAAAATTGTCTGCAACGATAAATGATAAATTATGAGCAACTACGAGGTTATTTAGGAGTTGTAATTTTTTGGCTTTTAAGGGATTAAAAAGGAATAAGATACACAGAAAAATCATCACAGTTGTTCGCGAATAACTTAAAAATATAATACTTTACTACTCGTTATTACTAACATAAATTTGCAAAAGTAACAATTGCAAAGCAAATACAAAACTTAAAGTGGCTTTTAATGTACTAAAGTTAGGAATATGATGTAAATTTTTAATTTCTTAAAATCGTCAAAATAAGGCCATAAATCGTCATATCATCAAAATAATATTTTTGGATCTCAAAATCGTCAAAATGACGATAAATCGTCAAATCTGGCAGCTATGAGTGGACATCTGACGTGAATGAATTTAAAGAAAGAAATAAATGATTCAAATTTTGGAGTGCAATTTGAGTAAAGAAATACAACTGCTATCAGTTGCTCCAAGAAGACCAAAAAAATAAAAATTGGTGCCTTGTTTCGGGCTAATTACTATATTAACAACTGCTAAAACGGTTACAAAATTGAAAATCCTTAGCTTATGGCTGGGTTGCAGGTGAGTCCTAATCATTAATCATTGTTGTGAATATTTTATGTTCGCCATTGAAACATATTAGAACCAGAAATCGGTTTGTAAAGATTAGCTTTTCGAACGCCACGAGATATATAGGGTGGGCCATCTATCGGTTTAAATTTTAACCATTGACTACTTCGAATGTGACAATACTTATGGCATTCCATTCTGTCACAAAATTCAGTATATTATCTTTACTGTATGTAAGGAATCGATTTACGTTGGAGCTGGGTCGATTTTGCCCAAAAAAAAGCATCTATTCGGATGAAACTCATTTTCATCTTGGTGGGAACGTTAATAAGAAAAATTGCCATATTTGGGGCTTATGAAACGCACACTTGGTCTTACAAACGCCCATGCACCCAACACGAGTGACTGTTTAATGCGGCTTGTGGAGCGGAGGCATCATTGGCAGATATTTCTTTGAAAACGAGGACGGCGCTATTATTACGGTCAATGGACTGATTTTTTTTGTACCTGCTCTTCATGGTATTGATGTGAACTATGATTGGTTTTGACAGGATGGTGCGACTTGCCACATATCCCATGATGGCCGTTTAAATAGCCGAAAGGGGGATGGCAATTGGCCGCCAAGAAACTACGGCTTGATACCGTTGAACTATTTTCTGTGGGACGCCGTTAAATAAAAGTGTTATGCCGACAAACCAGAGACAATTGAGCATTCGAAGCACAACATTCGTGTTGCAATCGGTTATAGAAACTCTGTACACAAGATAAGAGTTTCAGACGAAGCAAGTAATCTTATATTCAAAAGTAAAGGATTCAAACCGAGATACCAGAACAAATCAAAAACTCGAAGTTATCTAATGTAAACGCGGCATAAATACAATTGTATATACAGAGGGTAAGCGAAGTACCAGACATGATAATTATTGCTGGTTAACCAATATATAATATATACAGAGACCAGCGGAATAATATTAAAACGCGGTCAATTCGCTGCGTGTATATTTTCCTAACTCTGGCGCATAACTCAGACTGAATTTGACTCTATGGTTTGTAACTTATTCGCATACACCTACGACTTAAGAAAATCTTCACAAGAAAAAGTCTAATTGCAGTTATATCGTTGCAAGATTTGCTTCTGTTTTAAACCGCCCTAGAAATCATTATGATAAAACCCAGTGCTCTGAACTGTCTTAAGCAACTTATTATACGTATTATTACAGATGGGATTACATGAGAGTAGTTAATTTTAAATTCAGAGTCCCAATATTTCATGTTATTCGCTGTTTTTTAATACTACACATTAACATGCTCTAATAAATTCAAATTCCCTACATTCGAATTCTATTAATCGCATTTAAATTACTCTTTATGCACTGCTTTTTTCTATCACTTACAACATAATTAAATTCAAATACAATTTCCATCAATACCAGACCCTCTTCCCCCCTCGATGAACTTGAATAGTCTCCTTTAAATTTCTGAAAATTAAAAATGTTTCATTCGAGTATCTAATATTATCATCCATGCTGGTTTGTGAGGTAGATTTTTACACCTTTTGATGACTTCTCTGCATCAAATTATTTAAAGTATTTTTTAAGCTTTTCCTAACTTAAAATTTGAAGTAAAACCAATCGTGTGTGTGATGTCTTATTTTATTTGTCTTATTAAATTAAATATTAAATATTTTATTCGCTTAAGCCTATTGATGCCATTACGTTATTAATTTTGCATAAATTTTCCATAACTCTGGTGCATAACTCAAGCTAAATTTGTGCAATGATATGGGTTATGTAAGTAGTATTATACATTAATTTTCCTTAACTCAGGCTGTCATGGTTATGCAGGCTTTGAGTATCACTGTCGTTTCTGGCTTATTCGCATACATCTACGATTTAACAAATCCCCATAAGAAAAAGTCTAACAGGTTCAAATAGCACGATCTCGGTATCCAGTTCACATCACCTCAAATCACTCTGGTAGAATATCAAATGAGTGGCACGTACCATAGTAATGACATAGCCATAGCAACATCATTCTCAAAGAAATATGGAGAGATAAAGCCGCCTAACCAAAATCCATCCCAAATAGATACTTTTTCGGCATGCATTGGATTTTTTTTTATCTCATGTGGATTACTATCGCCAAAAATTCAAAAGTTTTACTTGTTCACGTACCCAATCATCCAGAAATTATGATTTTTTAATGAAAATTAGTATCAGTTTGCAACTGCTTCTGAGCATATTGAGAAAAACCATAAACACTGACTCTTATGTATCGTTATTGGAGTTTTCAAGCGTTTGTCAACCTATGAAGTTGTGGTAGTCTAGTTGGTAATGTCTTGGTTTATTAGACATGAGGCCTCGGTTCAGACCCCAGGTCGAACATCTCCAAGAGAACGAAATATGAAAAATTATTTCTCAGCGACTTCCTTTCAATAATCTGTTATTCGGAATCGACTTTAAACTATAGGTCCCGCTTCTCTGGCGTAAAATGAATACGTACAACATAAGTGATGTGAGAAGCTAGGTCGTGATCCTGATTGAAGTTGTGCAAGGACCAATTATGTATGTATGTGTGTTAGCCTATGAACTTTTCAAACCAACTTTACTTTTTAAAATTTATTTATTTATTTATTTTATTAATTACAATACAATTATATACTAGCTGAGTAACTTTGACCATATGCTCGGTGTAGTGTCACAGGCCAGAGTCTCTGGTGGGAATCGAACCCACGACCCTCACGCTAATAGTCTAGCACACTATCCACTAGACTACCAGGACACCCCTTTTTTAAATTTATCATTGGTTAATTGCAGCGATAATATCCCAGAAAATAAAGACTCAGAATAATAAGACAATACTTCACACAAATGAAATCGAGAAACAAAGTTATTCTATTCAACCTAGAATTTAAATATATTTTTGTTACAACACACACACACACAAAACAATAAAGAATCAAGAGTAACTTTAGAGAAAAACAAAAAAATCCGAAACCACAAAAAATTCTTAATGGAATTAGTTTTTTACACCAGAAATGTCGTTGAAATTCATAAATTTCTTCCGTCACATGGTTGACAAAACAATGTCACAATTTTAAATAAATATTTATTACAGAGAGAGAGAGAGTGAGAGGGAGCCTACAGAAGAATAATACTCAACAACAAAACTCGGACTCAGGCTCAGACTCAGACAGACTGAAAAATAAAACAACAATAATATGTGTGCAGTGACGAATAACAACAAAAACAAATAACAAATAATATCCCCCTAAAAATAATGACAAGAACAGTAAATAATAAAAAATAACAATAAAACTAAACTAAAAATATATTCAGAATGTAAACGTAAACAGTGTGATTATTTAATTAATAATAATAATAATATGATGTTGTTGTTATCGTTGTTGTTTTATATTTAAACAAGTGTTTTATCACAAACACTTTGCCCTCATCGCAATAAACGTCAAGCAATGGGTGTTTGTTTACTGGTTTTGTATACCCGGTGAGTTAATTGACAACAACATCACCATCAGCAACAATATTTTATTCACTTATTATTGTTTGAATTGCTCATAATTTTGAACAAAAGAAATGCCAAAAATATGTTTATTACGGATCAAAGTTTTCGACAGGCAAACAGTAGTCCGTGTCAAATTACTTTTACTACACAAACTATTTATTGTTATTGGTACGTCGTCTGGGTGATAAGTTACTGGGCACTAATAAAGAAAAAAGAATGATTATATCGTTTTGCCCTGGATATCCTATAAAACACATTGTAATGCTCCTAAAAAAAAATTGTTTAAGATCAACCACGCTTCCCATTCCCATAACCAGCGCCCATAAATCACATTCCAATACACCTAGAAAAAGTTCTTAGGTTTAGGTTAGGTTTAGGTTAGAATACGTGTATTTGTCAAATAAGACAAGTCCAGTAGCCGGAGGTAAAGTTGATCCATTGTACAAACGTCCATAAAGATGAGAGATGATGAGGATAGGAAAAAAAGTAGAGGAGTAGGAAGAGTAGAAAAGTAGAAGTAGGAGAAATTACACAGACCAACAAACACACAAGAGAGAGCGCGTCTACACTAATGAAGCCTTAGCACTTCTCATCCTCTATGGAGAACCTTGATGTCGACAATCGACACAGAATTCAAACCCTCAAAGAAGCCCCTGCCAATGGTCTTCAACCTACTAAGGGCTGGACAGTTACAGAGGAGGTGTTCGATGGTCTCCAACTCCTCATCTTTGCAACATAACCTGCAATAGTCCAGCTGGGATCTGTTCCAGATCCTTGTCAGCGACCTAATCTCGCAGTGCCTCGTAATAAATCCAATAACTAAAATTAAACTAGCCCAGCAGCCAACCTGTTCTCACATTGTCTAAAGCAGGCCACAGACACCTAAAAACATAACAACCCGATCCATTCCCACAACGCCTCTGCTCTTCCTCCTGACCCATCCATTGATAAAGCCGTAGAGGTGGCAGATTGGGGGATTATGATCAACTATTAAATCGCCCTCAGAAAGTGAACCTAACCTGGCGAAAGCAACCGCAGCCTCATTACCGAGTATTCCGCTATGACCCGGAACTCATCATAGACGAATTCGGTCTGGTCCAGAGATCAGCAATGAATCGTTTTTTTGCTACTCATAAGTATTCATGAAATTTCGAGTATGAGTGAGTCAATAGTATTGAAATTCAACTTCTCTGATTCATTCGTACTCACTACAATATTTATTTATAAGTACAGGTTGCAATGAGTATGAGTACAACGTTGACATCAAAGTCATAACATTCGAAATATGTTTGATTCATACGCCTATTCATTCAGATTCATAAATTTAGAAAAATACTTATAATACTCACAAATGATTTACAGTCTTAGTTGTTGTTGCATTTACAAAAAAAAAGAAGAAAGAAAAAGCCAAAGACAGCAAGCAACGCAAACACACAACATTCTAGTGAGTATTGCAGTGTTCGTACGCGAATCATACTTATTTTGTGATTCTTGTAAATGTTGAGTCATGGAGAGTCGAAATCAACAACATCATACGTACTGTTAAGTATAAGTACAATGAGTACTTCAAACTTCGAATATGAGTAGTATGAGTATAATATTGAAATAAGTATGAATGCGTATAAGTTTCAGAAATTATGAGTATGATTCGATTCTACTCATCTTTTTGAATACTCATTGCTGATCTCTGGTCTGGTCCGAAAAAAAATTCTTAAGTGCAACAAAACTTTAAAAGAATTTGCTTTCATTTTACTTACTTATTTAAATGGCTGTATCACAACCTACTGGTTTTTAGCATGGTTGGAAGAAGTGGCTATGAACCCTAGAGGACAGATGCATCGTTGCCAAATAAAACCCATTGTTATATTAATGTTCTTAATTTCCCCAGTTCGTGGGAGTTCTTATGAACTCCTAATTGACTCCCATTTTCTACAGATCTATGAGACACACTGCACAGTATAAAAGCAGATGTTTCCTTGTTGTACAATATAAAACTGGGTACCCAATTGGTAAAGAACAATTTCCTCCTCTTGCTCGTCTATGTTGCTCGCTCAAAAGGTTTTAGCCATGACCAATGTGTCCCACATGTGAACACCTCATGCATTGTCCAGTAACTACGGAGTACGTGCTAACATTGGTCAGATTTCCAGCACTATCTTTCTTATGTCCGTAGATACCCAAGCGGTATAGCCGATAATAAGCCTACAGGTTCTCAACAGCATTCCAAATGTCGAGCATTCATTCGGAAGTTTGATTGTTTCCCCATATCTGGCCAATTCAAGCGCTCTTTAGTTTAACGAAATCCCTTCAAGTTACGATACTAATATAATGTAATATTCACATACCTAACAGTCTTAAGAGTCTTATTATATTTATTGCTACAGATTGGATTACATGAGAACGGTTAGTTTAAAATTTAGAGTCAAAATATTTGCTGTTCTTCACTGTTTTTTTTTTTTTTTTAATAAATAATAATAATAATAAATACATTCATATTGTTTTAATCGCACGTAAATAACTTTTGATACACAAATTTTTCCTATCACTTACAATATAAGCAAATTTAAATATAATTATAAGTAACACTAGCCACTCTTCTCCCACTCGATAAACTACTTTCCATTACCATTAGCAATTCCTGTGACTTGAATAGTGTCTTTTGGATTACTGGCCCTTAGAAAAGTTTCGCCCGAGTGCCTAATATTAACATTCATGATGGATTGTGGGATAAATTTAATCACTTCCCTGCATCAAACTAGTCCTTCATTATCACATTACTACGGATCGAACTATCTCGCCATACATTTACTGCTTCAGTACCCCATTTTTGTTCCGAGTGATTTAAGTATTCCAGAGTAACACCTGGAAGATATTTCTCTTTCAAATATTCTGTAAGTGTTAGTCATGTAACTCCACAAACCACATTCCTTTACACCTCCTTTACCATGTGTTTGCCTTCAATAGAGAAATGTCAATCTCATCTATAAATTCATTTGCAATTGTCCTGTAACATTTGATTGTTACTGTGCTGTACAGGTGTGTCCGGTTCGATTCCCACCATGGTGTTTGTGATTGCCTGATTGTTTGTCTGGCATTATATGTAATTACCCACAATAGAAAAAAGAAAGTGAGAATTATTACTAAAAAAGCAATTCTCGATAAAACAAAAAAGGGATGAAAAAATTGCACCACTCTACACTTTCCTTTCTCCTACCTGTCTCCAAACTGTCTTTACTGTATGAACTGAATGAAAACAAGTCTTCTCCTGAGGGTTGGCCTCAAAAAAAAAAATATGGAATCCATATGAGAGTAAACGTCGAATGTTTCGCTATCTCAAGTGATAATCTAAACATGATGACGATCTAGACTATACTATGGATACATCAAAACTTCCCAGCCAAGTTCTCAGCATTTATGTTCGGTCATGAAAAGTGTGTGGCCTCGTGTTGGTGTGGTAGAGCGCAACACTTTTTTATTCCAATATCGTTAATTGCTGGCTGTAGAGATCGGAATCAATCACTTGACCAGGACTGTAGAATCTCATAATGAACGATTCAATTTCATACATACATAATTGATCATTACAACTCTTCAGTCAGGATTACGACCTAGTTTCTCACACTACTTATGTTGTGTATGATATTTTATACATGAGTGGTGGGATCTACAGTTTAAAGTCGACTCCGAACGACAGATTTTTTGAGAAACTATTCATTGCAATTTTTATTTGCTCTCAGAGTTTTTGCTAGAAATCTGCTGAGAGGAAGTCGCCGAAGAAATAAATTTTGCATTTTGTTGTGATGTTTGGCCTGGGGTTTGAACCCTGGCTTTACGCCTAGTAAGGCAACACACTACCTACTAGACCACGGCGATTCCATTTCAATTACAGCAAACACACAGAATAACCTTTCGTAGTGTCAATCGTGGCTTTGTCAACGTTTGTAAAGCTTAAGTTTGATTTTTATATGCACATTATTGGTTCGATGTCAACTGGAAAATAACATCAAACATCGAACTTATTTGTGTATCCAGATGCTTAATAAGTGCAGATGGTTGATAAGTGTATCGTGCTGAATGTATAGTTCAATACCAACATCAGTGCTGCTTATGTGCCGGTTTAACTCAATTTTTTCTATGAGTATATATCGACCTTTTTAGTGATGGTGCGTAACATTATCGAATCGTAATCGAGCAAACTATTTGGCTCGTATTTTCTAATTACAGCATAATCATCTTTTTCTATGTGCATCAGAAACGTAAAATATTTATTCATTCATAACTTCTCACCGTAGTAGGTAGTGTGCTGGCTTATTAGCATCAAACCCCATGTCAGACAATATGAAAAAATATTGTTTTTGACGACTTCCCCTCAGTAGCCTTCTGCTTAATGTCAGATAGGAAGCTTAATGTTATCCAGCTACCAACTTCTTACCTACAAGTTAAATACCAAGGATTTCATTTATATGTAGTTTCTCAAACAGTGGTGATAGGAAAGCCTCTTGAAATTGATTATCTCATCGTTCCATTGCACAGAATTAAATTCCATTTCATGGTTATTTTGTTTACTGCTATACAGAGACAATAAACAGTGGAGTTAATTTTAATTTTTCTGATTAATTTATTATGCAATTCGCAATTTTTATTTGCATTTTTATTTTTATTTTCATTTTATTATTTTATTTATTTATTTTTTATTTTAAAATATTTATTGACTTGGTAGCCATAACTCTCGCTCATTATCATCATCATCATAGCATCATTTCATTATCTGTTAATATTTGTTTTTAATTTGTAATTGAATGTTAAACACGAATTTATTACAAAATGAACAATAAACAAATGTGTTTTATTTATTGATTTTAAGTACATACTATTTAAACATTTTTAATTATTTACTTTTTTTTTAAAAAATACGTAAACATTTAATGTGCCATTCTCTGTTAAGCTTCAATTGTTTAAATAAATACTTAGAAATTTTATTTTATTTTTAAATATTTTTCAGACGTTGTTCTTACATAAAAAATTATTTAAGTGAACAACGCGATATAAATTGATTTCTTGGAAATGATCACTTAATTCTCGAGCCTCGTTCAAGAGAGTTTTACATCCATAGTTATGGAATGATTTTTAATATATATCAAATGTCTCTGGTTTGTCGGCATAACACTTTTCTTTAACGACACCCCACAGAAAATAGTCCAACGCAGTCAAATCGTAGATTCTTGTCGTCCAATTGAAGCAATAAATCGATTATGGCATGAGATAGGTGGCAACTTACACCATACTGTTGAAACCACACATCGTTCACGCAATACTATGAAGAGGGGATACAAAAAAATTAGTTATCATGGGGCAATAGGTATCTTCATTGATCGTAATGGTTGCGCCGTTCTCATTTTTAAAAAATATGCGCCAAAGATACCTCTGCTCGACAAAGCCGCACCAAACAGTCACTCGTTATGGCTGCATTGGCTTCTGTTAGACCACGTGTGGGTTTTCTGAACGTCAAATACGGCAATTTTGCTTATTAACGTACCCAGCAAATTGAAAATGAGCTTCATCTGCAAAGATAATTTATTTGACAAAAATCTTCGGTCCAATTGCCTTTGTTTTGGTAATAAATTGTCAATAAATCTCAACGTTGCTTAAGCATACATCAATTCATTACCTTCAATGGAGATAGTATACTGAATTTAGTGAGATAGAAAAATGACATAAGTATTGCCAGATTCGCAGTAACCGATGATTCAAATTTAAACCGATAGATGGCCCACCCTGATAGATGGTGCCTGCTACTGTTTCGAATGCTTTCTGCGGAAGTCCATTCCATTTCGGTCACTTTATTTCCACCGAAATGGAAAACAATCGTTCTCTTGTATAATTTGCCACCTCAATGAGATTTGACAGAGCATATTACTCTACAGAACATTCAGAGTATTGGCAGATCTTTTTTTAATTTAGACCATTAGACCTACACTAGATGGGCAGAAGCTCCTTCAAATAATCAATGAGATATGGCCGCGTTGAACTTGTGTGTTTTTTGTGTTTTAAGTCGTTTTAAGGGCAACGCGTGTACGCTTTTCCATTTAACCCAAACAATTTAATTTTCTATTCCTCGGACCATATCACTCTGTACCAGTTATCAAGACTCCATCACTTTTCGTACAACCGTGCTTTTACAGGCAAGCTTATGTTATATTGCGTGTTGACTGAGAGTAACGAACGTCTTGTCAAAGTAAATGAATCCCATATAGAGAGGATAAAGCTATACGCCTTATTTTTTGATTACTATTGAAACGTTCTACAAGATTACGTTATTAATTTACGATAATGTCATCCTTTTCTAATATTGCGACAACAATACTTTTCTTAAGAAGAGCATAAATTCAGCAGAGCTACACAATTTGATATACACATACATATCTATATGCGAGATATCAGCAAGTCGCAAAAATCTAGTTGGTAGTTTGCTTTGTCTGGCTCAGACATCTCGAATAAAACGAAATATGAAAACAATATTTCTTCGGCGATTTCCTCTCAGCAGACTTCTAGCAAAAGCGCTGAGAGTAAAAGAAAATTGATATGAAAAGTTGCTCAAATCTGTCGTTAGGAGTCGATATTAAACAGTAGCTTCCGCCACTCACATAAAATTAACACACATAATATGGGTGGAGTGAGAAGCTGGGTGGTATTTCTCACTAAAGGGTACAACCCTGAACATTTAAGTTTTATTATTTTCATACATGTCTCTAACAGCATCTATAATTTCTGTTATTCCTGGAGATTTTCTGAATGTCTTGGCCCACTAATGTATGTGCATTGCAAAAAGCAAA
The DNA here is from genome assembly GCA_936449025.2 of Sarcophaga subvicina. NCBI lineage: Eukaryota > Metazoa > Arthropoda > Insecta > Diptera > Sarcophagidae > Sarcophaga > Sarcophaga subvicina. The sequence goes on from OW388081.2 coordinate 33,769,639, forward strand.
CATTTAAATTTTTTCATTTAATTTCATTAATAGTTAAATGATCGCAGGTCAGACATCTCATACTAAGCGAAATATGAAAAACAAAATATCTTCGGCGACTTTCTCTCATCAGATGTCAAGCAAAAACTCTTAGAGTAAATAAAATAGCTATGAAAAGTTTCGCAAAAAATCTATCAGTCGGATTGGATTTTAACACGTTCATCGTCATGTCAGTCATATGTGTCTGACGCTAAGAAGTTCTACATGAGCAATGTCAGGTAATATGTCTGACGTACACGATTTGGTAAATCACAGATGTCCAACGCAAACGATGCTGTGTCAAAACAACAGGTTAATACTTGTTGTATCTTGTTTGGATGCGTCAGACATATAAGACTGACACGGCTTGTCGAAAAAAAAGTTTAAATATAGGGCCATTTCAGTCATATATGTGTGACATAAAAAATAGTATTTTTTCAGGGATTTTGGCAAAAGAAAATTTTCTGTGATACATAAGTTTCCTTGATACATTTTTAACTAAATTATCTAATAAAGTTACCGTGGCCCATGTGAAAATTTTTCTTATATTATCGTGGCGATGAATGTGTTAATAAACTTTAGGTGCCGCCACTTATGGATACAATTAACACACACAATATGTATGATGTGAGAAACTAGATCCTAATCCTGACTGAAGAGTTGTATTGACCCTTTAAGTATGTGAGTAATTGTTGACTTTAGAGATCGGAATCAATCATACAGCCAGATTATAGAAACTTATAACAAACAGTTCCCTTTCAATCCCACCAAATATATAATATTACTTTTCTTTATGTCAATACTGGCTTAACCAGCAAAATTAATAATTTTACACTATTGTGGTACATGATTCATTGCTTCTTACATTAAATATGACTTGATTTCGTTTCGTCTTCGTAGTGAATCTCAAACGGAAATTGTTTCCATTAAATTTTGGTTTTTTAATTAATTTATTTGTACTTAATTTAGTTTTTAGAAAATTAAAATATAAACAATTATTAATTCATTTGAATTGAGGAAATTAAAAGATTTTATTCCGTATTGGACTAATACTTATAGGCATTACAAACACTAGTGCACATAAGCACTTAGTAATACTTACGATCCATAATCCACAAAGATATAAAAATATAAAAGCCTAAAAGTATGCAACATTGACTTTATTTTAAAATAATAAAAATTAAATTATTAAACTTTTATTATTAATCTTTTAGCAAATATATGTACATACGTAGTAATAATAAAAACACAAAAAATTTTCACAAAAATTTTTCATTAAACTTTATGCAGAGCAAACGCTACCACCAGATATGCATAATTCTGTCTACATTTTTTAAGATTAGTTAAAAAAAAGGTTTGTTTCTTAAGTCTTTTGTTACCAAACTTAAATGCCACCTTTGGACATACAAGTATTTAGAATGAATGGACTGAAGGAAACTACACCAATTCTAGAGAAACAAAAACTGAAGCCGCCGTAATCTAGTTGGTAATGCGTTACATTGAATATTTTTACACAAGGATTTTAGAAAGCCGCACAAGAAAAAGTGTAACAGGATCAAATCTCACAGTGTCGGTAGACAACTGTCATTACTTCCTCGTGAGATGACCATGCAGAATATGCAATTTGTGCTGTGTGTTACGTAAGGCCGTCCTGTTAGAACCACATGTATTTGATGACCAGATCATTCAATTCAAGCCAAAAGAATTTAGTAATCATCGACCTAAAGTGCCTGCCGCTGACCGTGATGACCTGTCAGCGTAAAATCCACAGCATACAGTGACTTTTTCGGGTTACCTTGTAGGCACATCGATCTTATGTGGATTGGTATCCTCCCAAAATTCAACAATTTTGTTTATTCACGTAGCCATTCCTCATCCAGGAATGATGAGGCTCATTTGAAGAAGATTTTATGATGAAAATTGGCGGCAATTGCCAACGGCTCATTCTGCGAACAAACATCGCTGGAATCAGCATATTTTTCAAATGTCGAAACAAGCAATCAATTGCCTCGATTTCTTAACAGGATACAGGAAACACTTTACTTCATATGATCTTCTTATCATTTACGCCATTTATATCCGACCAAAAATGGTATACAACTCTCATGTATGGGCCGGTGCCTCAAAGTCTATTTTGAGGCTTTTCGATCGCGTACAGGACCTCTCCGAAGGTCCTCATTAATGACGTTGGGGTATCCAACTCTATTTATTTATTGGTGCAATGTGACTTGTGTTTCACAGTTTTATTGCTACTACAACGGATTTTGCTCCAGCGAGATAAGAGGTATATTCTTAGGTAGGACCCGTCTTTTTCTCAGTGCATGTACGTTTGCGGTTGATCGGCCGATAGATAGCACACTGCACTACAGACGAGTTCTTTAGCTGGACTATCTGTAGGCGGAACTCCTGCCACTTATAATACAAAAAGATGCAAATCTAATATCCTCAAGCACTCCCTCTCTGCTACTTCCCATGACCTATTTTCTTAATTCCAACCTAGAACCCTCTATGAGCAGAGAACATCTCCTGAGTGTTGATCTTATAAAACAAAATAAAATAAATGACAAATAATTTGTCAGATTTAGCTTGAACAAGATAGCCGTTATCAACTAACTACGAACTCATTGGGTGTTTTTAAATAAATGTTTGGGTTTGAATGTGAAAAACTAGCACAAATAGAATAGAAATAATTACTAATTTAACAATCTATAGGGCGGACCATCTATCGGTTTAAATTTGAATAAATAAATTTGAATACTTCTGCCATTTTATTCTGTCCGAAAATTCTGTATATTATCTCCACTGAACGTAATGAATCGATTTACGCTAGAACAACGTTAAGATTTATTGGGTCAATGAGAAACTGCATGATGATGTCGATTTTTGGCAAAAAAAAATAATCTTTTCGGATGAAGCTCACTTCCATCTTGGTAGGTACGTTAATAAGCAAAATTGCCCACACGTGGTCTTACAGAAGCCAATGCACACATTACAAGTGACTGTTTAGTGCGGCTTGTGACGCGGAGCCATCATTGGCCCATATTTCTTTGATAATGAGGACAGCGCAACCATTACTGTCAATGGAGACAGCTATCGCACCATGATAACGGATTTTTTTGGTACACGCTCTTCACGGTATTGATGTGAACGATGTTTGGACTTACGCAACTTGCCACACATCTCATACGACCATCAATTTATTGCGTCAATAGTTTGATGACATTTTAATTAGTCGAAAAACATACATACATAATTCGTCATTACAACACTTCAGTCAGGATTAAGACCTAGTTTCTCACACCACTTATGTTGGGTGGGTTAATTTTATACATGAGTTTAAAGTCGACTCCGAACGACATATTTTTGAGTAACATTTTCATGACAATTTTTATTTATTCTCAGAGTTTTTACCAGAAATCTACTGGGAAGAAGTAGCCGAAGAAATATTTTTGTATTTTGTTTGATGTCTGGCCTGGGGTTTGAACCCTGGCTTTACGTTTAATAACCCAACACACTCCATAATAGACTACGGCGACTACTATTAGCCGAAATGGTGATGTCAATTGTCAATTGTCAAAAAACTGTGATTTGACACCGTTTGACAATTTTATGTGGAGCGATAAACTCGAAAAAGTGCACGAATGTTGGTTCGATCCAATGAGGTACTGTGGGGACTGCCGTATGAATGAAGTAATATTCCATTTCTAACCGGAACAATTGTACTTTACAAGAAGTTTTTTTTTGGTATTTTTAAATTAACACTTTTAAATCACCCGTCCTACAGATGTTGAGAAGGGAATTGTATGACAAGTTAATATTTATTAGTTCAACACAAAAAATTTTTTTTTTCATATTTTTTTCATATAATTTGCGTCTTTTATATAATTGATTTTGTTTTTATTTTTGTTTTTTCTCCTTTTAAATATATTTCTTTAAAAATAGTTTTTTATTACATTTCATTTTACTTAAAATTAAAACAATATGTTTTACTTTTTTTTCTTTTAATTGGTTTTAAAAGTTTTTCTTTTTTTATACAATTATTTTTATACAATTTATTATTTAATTTAAAGGATTTTATACACATTTTATTGTCCATTTAAAAGAAATAAACATTTATTTTTGTTTTTGTTTTGTAAAAATACTATTTTTTTTAAATTTTTTATTACAATCTTTCAGTTTTTTTTACTATTTATCTATATAAAATAGCACACTTTAATAATTTGTAGCATTAACATTTAGATTGGAAAAAAGAAATTGAATTTGATGCTATGGACAAAAATGATGCTTTATTTTGTGGTTACAGAATAAAATTTAAAAAAATTTATTAAATAAATTCGTTTTCTTTATACTTCTTATGGTAATAAATTTACAGAAATAAAATTTTGCATAGAATAGCATAGGAATCGATTTATTTTAATATTCAATATATTGTATATTTAAAAATAAAGAAATAATTGTGCTTTATTTTATTAAAAAAAAATGTGTGTACACCAATACCTCGCTTTGCGTCATTTCGTTTTGAGTTTTTTCGAAATTGCGTGGCTGCTGAATTAGTACTAATTTTCACTGTGCATCTTTAGATTTTAAAATTTTTTAAATTTTGTTTTTTTTTTCTTAAAGATGGCACGACTTTTGTTTCTAATTGCGCCATGTTATCAAAACTCGTGGATTCCTTTTGTATAGAATTTTAAGAAAAGAATTGACAGCATTAGGAGTTCTAAAGAGTTCCAGGCGTTAGCAACGAATATCAAGGATATTTATTCCACTTTGAAAAAAAAGCTGTTCAGCAAACATGGGACCATTTTTTGTGTGAAGAAAGCCTACTTACAACAATAGCCACTATGGACTCAGAAGACAGTGATTAATTTAAATTTTTTTTTTTTGTATACACATACATTGACAAAATAGTCCCCACAGGCTTAATACTCTTGTACAAAGTCCCGATATGACTTCAAGAGAGTATTTAGGAGATCATTTGAAAGATCGTAATCGCCAAACATCAAACAAAAGTCAACCGAAAAACTTGCTCATATTGGCACCAGAAAACACTAAACAAATCTTTTACATTCAATTCCAAATGGGTTAAATGGAGTGCTTGACCTTAAGGGATATTCTACTAAATACAAGGGATAACATTTTCATATATTAGGCATTTGAATTTTAAATTTACACAGCGTTCTGCATGGGGGTACCTATGCAGTCATCTGAAACTTTTCCTTATGTTTCTCTTGTTTTATGAAAAACATTAAAAAATTATTTGTTTTATAATAAAAGAGAAATAAATTAATGAAATAAATATAAAAACCTTAATTTTTTAGACAAACTATTGGTTAAAACTCATGAAATTATCAAAATATATTGGAGTACTAAGATTTTTGCTGTGCACTGCATGTAATAAAATTTTATATTATTTTTGGTTTTTAAATGTTTACTTTGTTGAATTTTCTTTTTAAAAAGCAATATTTTCGTAACCCTGAAACCTAACTTCGTTCTTTATATGGTTTGTTATAGAAAATCATAACTTACTTCGCATCGTTGCAATTTGCATCATGTTTTGTTGGACGACGACGCAAAGTGAAGCATTGGTGTATTCAGCTGTTATATTTTGGAGTTAATTTATTACTTTTTCTTTTATTGGTTGTTGGTTTTTTTTATTCCATTTTTGGTAAAATTAAGCGTTTTTAGTGTTTGATTTTGTTTATTTTGCTTAAAGTTTTATAAAAAATATATTTTTTGTTTTTTGTTTTTTTTTTTTGTTTTATCGACTACATTTCATATGTTTACAATTCAATTGAAATCACTTTTATTTTTTTGCTTTGCTTAAGCGCCTATTTCTCTGTATAGTCTGCTATTTATAAAACAATCACATTTGTTTTCCTTTTATTATATCGTATATAATAATAATTAAATGAAAAGTTTTTTTGAAAAACTTAAATTCCTGTTTTTAATTAAAATTGTTACGGATTTATTACAAAAAATTGTTTTTTTTTTCTTTTTTTTAATATCAAACATAAATTCTTTTGCTTTGTTTTTTTTTTTAATTAAAACTTAAACTTAAATGTATAATATATGGCATTTCATAATAATAATAATAATAATAAAACAAAGTCCCAATACTAAAAAACACGGGTCTTAAAAATAATAAAAAAGGGAAGAAAATAAAGTAAGAAAATTTTTAATTGAAAACACAAAAGCCTTAAGAGATCTACAAGAATATAAAAATCAAAAATTTGTGCTTTTTTTTTAAGGAAGGAAGGATCTTTTGTACAGTGAGCATCAAAAGAAACTGTACATTAAAAAAATTATATACAATTAATAAATTACCGTTATTTTTATTTTAAAATTCTTTCATTGCCAGTTTTTAAAATCGAAACATAAAAAAAAATTACAAAAAACTTCGAAATATTGTCAAATTTTTTCGGGCACTCTCCTTAAGTGGTAAAAGTAGAGTTTGGTGATTGTTAGAATTGTATCCTTACAGTACAGTTTCCCTGCACGCTCACTGTGTAATATTTTAATTTCAAACTAATTTAGATCCTTAATTTATGTCTGCTTAAACAATAATTCAAATTCAAGCAACTGATTTGCTCGTATAATAAGCAACAACAAGTTTGAGAAAGAAAAACTTTAACCTTAAACCTTAGAATTTCGTCACATTTAGAAATTGCATTCTTCTTTCTTCTTCTTCCCTCAAAAAACTTTTATCTTTTAGAATTAATAAGAATACATATTACAAAGTTCATAGCAAATTAAAATGTTAAATAAAATTAAAAATAAAAAATAATTTGTTTTAAAACAGTTTCTTTAGAACATGTCTTAAATATCAGCACAGTGAGTCTAAAGGAAGCTGATCTTGTTTTATGGAAAGACGTCGATTGTTGGTGGATTTCTTTAAACTACTACTACTACTACTACTACTGTGTACATTGTTAGTGCTATTATTATTATTATTATTTGTATTGTTATTATTATTGTTATTATTATTAAAAGGAGATGGCGTTAAATTTGTATTGGAATTCTTTAACTCATTAATACTTTGGAAATTTGTAGTTATTGTGGGCACAATAATAGAACCGCCCACCACAAACGAGGGTTTATTATTATTATTCAGTGGCTCTAGTTCAGCTGCCAAAGCACCGTTTGGAATGGAATTTGAGCGTATGTGTAAGCGTGCTGAATCTAAAGATTCATCACTGGCTGGATCCAAATGATCCACAGAGGCAGCAGAGGAAATGTGTGTCATCAGACCCGCGGTTAAAGCACGTTCTGCAAGAAAATTCAAAAAAATTTAAAAAAAAATTGTTTATTTTCTTCAATATATTGAAATCAATATACCCACCTAAACCAGCCTTATTATTTCTACTGTACTCTTCTTTAAGATCATCTAATTCTTTGGCTGAGCATAGAGGCGTATCCACATCATAGGTGTTGTTGAACAGTGTATAATCGACTTCATATTCGCCAGTTTCTTTGCGAAATGATACCACATTTACAAAACGATGGCCCCATAAGATTTCCGAAGGCAAAAAACTGCTTCTAGCTTGCGTTGTCATGCCCGTGGATTCAATGACACCCTCTAAATTTATATAAAATTTGTATTAAAACATTCTCCAAATCCAATTTATTACAACAACAACAACAAAATAATAATAATTACCCAGCATGCAAACAACTTCAAATCTCTCTTTGAGCATATCCGAGGCCGATAACATATATAGAGGACTATGACGATCGATTTTATGCACAATTGTTGTTGGCCAAATGAACATCAGACGATCCTCACCGCCATCAGCACCAACAGAAAGTTCCTGTTGGTAGAACGGCAATATTTCACCCTCTTTGGTGACCTGAAATAAGAATCCCATATAAAATAATTTAATTTCCTTAAAAAAAAAGAAATTTCCTTATTACTCACCTTCTTTCTGATTATTTGCGCTCTAACATGAGCCTCTATTATATGCGATTTACGCATATCGCCCACTCTAAACATTAGACAGGGCACACCATCCCGATGGCAAATGACGGCATTACGTGAGAACAATAAAGTCTGGGCACGTTTCTTCGGTCTCGATAGTTTGGCAAACACAATGCCAACCATAAATGCTTGAATAAATACACCCGTTATACATTGAAGACATATTGTGAATATCGCTTCGGGACATTCTTCCGTTATGAAACGGTTACCATAACCGATAGTGTGTTGTGTTTCGATCGAATATAAAAATGCTGATATGAATGAACGGACTTCGGTCACACACATGGTGTGTGTTACATTTTGTATTAATTCAGGTTGATTATCACGCATTTGTATCCACTCGAGGTCACCGTGCGCATACGCTATTGTCCACCAGATGATACCGAAAAAGGCCCATGATATGAGAAAACTAAACGCGAACACCATAAGGGTCCAACGCCATTGAGCGTCAACGAGGGTGGTGAATATATCCTGAAAAGCAAAAGAAAACCACGTTACTGTTTGGATACATTAGAAATGAAATGAGATTTTTGAGTATCTTTCTCGAAAGGTACTTTTGTAAGTAAGTAATTAAAAAAATGATTTCAATATCGTTCTAGAGCTCGTTCTAGAGGTCATAACAACCTAGGCAGCGAATGAAAGAGAATATATTAAACCGATATGCAGATGATACAGCGATGTTGGCTAATAAAATTAAAGTACGGTGAGGCAAGACACTAGAGACTGACGACCAAACGAACCTACATGTAGCAGCTACACGACAGGTGACATGAAAACCTTGAACAACATTTCAAGAACATTGTGTGGCAATTCTACTTAAACCATCAGTCCCATCTTGAGCAACAGTGGAACTCTCCGTAAAAGTTTGGCTGAACATCTTGTACTTGGGATAAAACACTTCAAGTCAACTCCCAATAACCCTGTCGTAGACAACCGCAACATTACATTCATTGAAATTTTGGACAACCCATCAACAACCCAGCAGAGATGCCTTCAAGAGATGTCGAAGAATGAGGCAACCATTTGTATTATACAAGGTCAGACATCAAAACGAAAATATGAAAAAAATATTTTTTCGGCGACTGCCTCTCAGCAGATTTCTGGCAAAAACTAAGAGTAAATAAAATTGACATGAAGAGTTTCTCAAAAAAATCTGTCGTTCGGAGTCGACTTTAAATTGTAGGTCCCGCCACTCATGTATATCATTAATGCGCACAACATATGCGGTGTGAGAAGCTAGGTCATAATCCTGACTAAAGGGTTGTAATGACCAATTATAACGCTGCCAGTCTAAAATTCATATTAAACAGTGACTTTTTCGGGATGCATTGGATGTTCTTGGATCTTATTTCAATTGGTATCGCCTCAAATTTGATATTTTTTTTTTGATTTGCGCACCCATTCGTCTAGAAATGGGCCTCATCCCTGAAGATGATTTTTCGATGAAAATTGCCAACTGTTCCAGAGTACACTTAGCGAACACACACACACAACAACGTATTTGGCCATTAAAAGTTCGTAAGTCTCTGTTGGAAGACCCTATATTATCTAAACTGCGCATTTGATACATACTACAATGTCAAGGCCATTCTCATCGTTACGTTAGGCTAAAATTCCCATCAAATTAATATTAAAAAATTCTAAAAACAGTTGTAGAATTCATTTTTAAATTCGTAATATATTTTACAAAACAAAACAACAGAAAAAAACACCAACAAAAGTGTAATTGTAATACATTATCACCGCATTAATTAACAAAATAAAACTAACAACAATAATGAAAATTAGAAGAAGAATTAATAAAAAAAAAATTTAACTTTCGAAAAAAAATTTGAAAACAAAAAAAGTCAGCGCTTTCATACATAATTAATAGAATGGATTTTGTTTGTTAATGAGAATTAAATTTACATTTAAATTCAAATGAAATATTTTAATTTTACAATAAATAATGATAACAAAGGAACCATAAATTCCATTCAATTTGATAAAAACAGATTACACTGGTATTAATTACAATGAAGTCAGTAAGATGTTGTAAAATCTAGAGAAATTGCCGAGAGTTAACATGAAATAAGTTAGTTGCCGTAGTCTAGTAGGTAGTGTGTTGGTTTATTAGACGTAAGGCCAAGGTTCAAACCCACGACAGATATCAAAACGAAAATATAAAAAAAATATTTCTTCGGCGACTGCCTCTCAGCAAATTTTGGGCAAACACTCTGAGAGTAAACAAAATTGCCATGAAAAGTTTTTTAAAATTCTGTCGTTCGGGGTCGTCTTTAAACTGTAGGTACCGCCACTCATGTATAAAATTAACACACACAACATGAGTGGTGTGAGAAGCTAGGCCGTAGTCGTGACTCCTTCAGTCAGTTGTAATGGCTGATTATGTATTGTGGATTAAAAATATTTCAAAAAATTTCAAATAATTTGTCATTACCACACTTTAGCCAGGATTACAGTTTAGCTTCTTAAACCACCCATGTTTTATGTATTAAATGTACACATGACAATATTTGTTATTTTATCCGTTTCCAAGTCTTAACTTTTGAAAGACATGAACATTTTAGCACAGCAAAAAAATTCAAATTCAATTGAACTGATTGAACTGTTTCCATAGATTACTTATGATAAAATTCTTTGATCCTCAAGTAAAGGTGAAAATGATATTTAAAAAAATCTTAAATCTGTTCTAAGAATTTACTCTTTTTGCACGGGTATGCATTTCAATAACTAACAGAGGCAATTATTGGAAAATATACCACGTAAATGAGGAATACCCACCCGTGCCTATAAATTTCAACAGAAAAAAAATTATATAATATGAAAATAATTCTTATGGAATATAAATATTTTCATGAATTGCTAAAAAAAAAAAATAAAGATGCACAATTATATGCTGTTGTCATAAGAATTTGAATAGAAAATGAAATAAAATAAGAGCAGATGATAAGAAATCAATTATTTTACATGTAATCTGAGACAATTATTACATTTGAAAGTAAAAGGCAAAACATATAATAAAACAAACGAACTGAAATTAAATTGAATTTAAAAAAAAAATATTAAAAATAATACGAACAATAATTCAAACGTATTATTTTATTACATGAGGATAATTGCGTCGTTTGTCTTTGATTCAATAGAGTTGTCATGACAATTTATGACATCTATTTTCATTCCGATTTATTTAAGGCTCATAGCCGTGTACAAATAAACAATGGGACGAAAATAACATAAAGGAAAAGGAGAAATTGAAATACTCAAATTACATTTACATTGGCGCATAGATACAGCAAGTGTCAAAAGAAACTATACACTAAGGATAAAATTCTAACTGTCACCAAACTTTACTTTTAACACTTAAGGTGAGTGCCCGAAAAAATTTAACAATATTTCGAAATTTTTTGTATTTTTTTTTTAAACTAGCAATGAAACAATTTTAAAATAAATATAACGGTAATTTATTAATGTGTATTATTTTTAATGCATTATTTCTTTTGACGCTCACTGTACATACATTTAAGGCGTATGTAAGTGTATTAAAAATTGTTTAATTTTGTTGAAAATGATGTTATTTTACAGAATAATGCTTGTTATGCTTATGTTTTTATTAAAGAATTTTTAAGACTTATATCACTCGCTTAGTCCAGCCGCAAGGGAGATAAGAAATCAAAGTTTCTCAAACTGTTTTTAAATTTCAAACAAAATCTATTGTGGTAACAAGATTTACTAGAAAGGACGAACGCTGGCGCTGTTGTCAGTCATCAGCGTAAAACACGTGTAAACCTGCCTCCTATTATTGTGTCCATTTTAAAGTATAGAGTTTCAGTACATTTACTGCAAGAATGTGATGGACACCTACAGTCGTTCTTCAGAACGAGTTACAAATTCTTAAAAAAAAGGCGGAGAGATAACCAATAAAATATTTTGTTCTGACTTACATCAAACGTTGAAGGCAATGGTGTTGCAATGTCCGAAAAAAGTCCGTTTTAATTATTAAACGCGGCTAAGTTAAGTTACGAAGCTAACATAAAATCAACGTAAGAATTTTAATCGGCAACTACTGCCGTCCATCATGAGCTATTGAATATAATTGTAACTGCTGAAGACACTGGTGCATAGTTTTAATAAAAGACCGCAGATGATTCAAGATTTATAAAAGCTCGTGCATACCGTTTAAATGCCAAAGCATAGCTTAAAAGGTGTTGAATAAAGTTTGAGTCATTAGGACAAACAATGCCGAAAAGTAATGAATTGTTGAAACACAATTTACAGATCTGTTTGCTCATGGCATTTGCTTTATACTTCAGAAGTCTTTAACCACCGCATTCATTATATTTCAATTTCTGGAACTGTTCTGTAGTACCAAATCTAAGATAGGAGACCTCCAATGATAAATCGCATCTAAACCTAGAGCCTAAGATACAATAAACTTCTTTACTACTACAGCCAACACAATTTCACAGTGAGTTTTGTTTCTAGGCAACTCTATTGTACCAGAAATTGTTAACCACTACTCAGCTGCTTAGCATAAAACGGAAACTAAACAAAGGAATAATAACTGGACCAGGGATATGCTTTGTGACAACCCTACGTTCTCTAAATTACGGAAAAGGAACTTAGAAAATATTATGTCTAGACTGTAACAGAAGTGCTTAGAGGATTGGAAAAACTGTTGTCACAAGTACATAAATTCGAAGAGGAATAGATTTGAAAGATACATACATACATACATACATACATACATACATACATACATACATACATACATACATAACACATACATACATAATGTGTCAGGATTACGACCTAGTTTCTCACATCACTTATGTTGTGTGCATTAATTTTTATACATGAGTGACGGGAGCTACAGTTTGAAGTCGATTCCGAACGACAGATTTTTGAGAAACTTTACATTACCATTCTATTATCCTCAGTCGCCGAAAAAATAATTTTTATGTTTTCGTTTTGATGTTCTGACCTGGGGTTTGAACGTCTAATAAGCCAACACACTACCTACTACGCTACGGCGACTGCCGATCTGTGATACTCCACCGAATAATAGACCACTTTGCTCTTCTAGCAAGTAGTATGTATAAAGGATGTCGCATAAAAAGTTTATTTTTATTGTATTGTAAAGAGGACATGTTCCAATTAAGTAAGAAATAAAATTGACATCAAACGGCCGCCATGGTTCTAATTCCATGAAATTTTCCATGACTTTTCCATGACAGAGATGGGACTCTATTTCACCGTCAGGAATTTTTCTTTGGTTTTGTGGCACAAAACTGAGATTTCACAGAACTCTAGAGGACAAACTCCGACGGTATTAAATCACATGACATCAGAATTTATTGAAATAATTTCTTTTGGCAATCGTTACTGAAATAAATCAGTTAATGCATTTGCGGTGTGGTGTGGCAGTTTAACACTGTCCTAGTGAAACTATATCACTTCCTGATTCATGCGGTCCAAGAACCCCTTGCAACATGCACCAGCTTAGAAACGAACCTGTGCAGATCCATTGAGATTTGGAATATTGTTTCTGTCAACTGTTTGTAGAACATATTGACAGCATCTTTAAGTAATTCTTATGAATCTGTGGGCATTTTTTTTCTCTCTAAGCAATCCCTTTAAGTAAACACATAACTGCCACTCTGCTTTTAATTTTGTCACGTAACATTTTAAGGACACTTAAGCATCTCTACTGTACTCCTGTTTATACTTTTACCAACTGCTACTTTGCATTATTGGCATCTTGTTATGTATATAACCATGGCTTACTAATACCGAACAAACTAACAAACAAACAAATAAATAAATAAAAAAATAAATGAAAACCATGAAAACCAACTGCCAAGAAGATTTAAACAACAACTTAAACACTTTGGAAAAATACAGAAATCCACAGATTCATTTATTCATTCATTCATTCATTCATTCCTTCATTCATTCGTTTAGCCATTCAGGCCACTGGTTTATTTATCTCAAGGTGAACACAGAAAATAAAGTCATTGTAACAGTGGGTCATACCAAATGGAATTTTCCTTTTATTTTCGACTTCAATATGTATTAGAAAAGTTGTTTTGGAAAAAGTGACTTAAGGCTAGAGACTGGGATAAAAGAATTGATGCTTAATTGCGTTTAGCTTACCTGCAAGTATCGTCGTCTTCTTTTGGCTACATTTCCTTGTACCACGTTACAATCGCCATGTTTGAATATCACACGTTTTCGTACACGCCGAGAACTAAAACGTGTCTGACGGTACCTGCAAAGGATAAAACAAAGAAAAAAAACATTAGAAAAATTCAAACATAAAAAACAGAAGGAATGCATTTGATTGAATCAAGAAAAAATTTCCTTTTGAAAGAAATTTCTTGTTGAATCTCCATGAAAACCTTACAGTATTAAATCGTAGTTGAAAAATTTAAAATTCAAAGCAACTAAACTAAAGGAAAATTTAAAATGAGAAAACAAGGACAATTTTTCTCTTTGTGGAAAATTATTTCAATTAAATCTTGTGCAATGGAAATGAAACTGAAATTTTTTTTAAAGATTATACCAAGTGTTCTTAATGAAAAAAAAAGAATACAACAAAATACAGTTAATAAAATGGATTATATTCCTATGAAGAGAAATTGAAGTTCTTATTCCCAGCCCTCGTTCTCTTTTTGTTTATATAACAGGGTGAGAGAGAGAGGGAGAGAGAGAGAGAGGAAAGAACGATTGTTTAAAAACAAATAAATTGGAAGATGGCTACATTGTAAGAATACTACCCCTTATGTAACTATCGGTGCACTGTTAACAGTTCCTGGTGATTAATTAACACTTTCTTTCAGTCGAATGGATTTCTTAAATTTTATTACCTTATGTCTTGGGGCTTACAGTCAATGACTTGCCTTGCGATATCACATACAAATATAATTGATCTTTACAATCCTTTAATCAGGATTACGACCCAGCTTCTCACACCACTCAAGTTGTGTGTGTTTAAAAATACAAGAGTGGCGGGACCTATAGTTTAAAGTCGATCCCGAACGACTGATTTTTTTGAGAAACCTTTCATGACAATTTTATTTACTTTCAGAGTTTTTGTCAGCAATCTACTGAGAGGAAGTCTCCAGAGAAATATTTTTGGGGTTGGGCCTTACGTCTAATAAACCGACACACTACCTACTAGACTACGGCAACTTTAAAGTGTAGATCATTACAAGAAATTACTGAATGTCTTTTCTGTTGATGTCATTATGTGGGAAATATTACATATGTACATATGTCTGAACTAGAGATTGAACCGCGGCCTCATGTCTGCGGGGACTGCACCTAATGGTCAAGAATAATTACCCAATTTGTGTAATTTCTTTGAGGTTATGTAAAGTCATTCATCTGCGTTGATAATTCAGATACAATTCAGAACACCTGGAAATCATCATACAAAATAATAGCACTTATGCTGGGCAAATTTTGTGAAACTTGGTGTAACTATAAAGAAAAGAACATGATGTGATTGAAATTCTTATTCTTGGCGTTTGAATACTTTTCTGATGAATCAGGAGCATTAAAATTTTTCTCAAAAACTTTAAAAAAAAAACCACGACAGAAAATATAAAATCAAGTGCAAAAAGAAATGTTTTTAAATTGATTTTTTTTTATATTAAAAAGACTTTAAATCCGGCAAAATACATGATAACGTTGACTTACTTACTCGACTTATTATTAAAAAAATATCGAAAATGTATTCATCATAACTCTTCTTTGTACGGCACTTACACGTTCCTCAAACAGAGACCAAGAGACAAATAATTTGTGAACATAAATATTTACATAAACATGTCCGATATAATCGATAAATTTAAATACACAACACAATTTCACATGAAATCGTTTTGCAATTTTCAAAGTCTATTCTTTATTTAAAATACAAATCATTCTACATACATACATATATGGCTGTATGTACGCGTCTAAGTGGTTGTGCCGCCTCATGTGTATGTGTATCATAAGTCTTTTTGTCTGCCGTCTGAACTTTATGACATAAGAACACTTGGCAACAAGATCTAACACAATATCTAACACAATATCGCACAAGGAAAGTAAAATACAATAGAAAGTATGTTATATGCCCTGCACACCAACCAATATATTCACTTCCTTTTAAATGTTTTAAATGTTTCTCTTTTACTTCCTTTACGTTCATTATTCCTTACATTTAATATTCATTGTAGTTGTAGTTGTAGTTGTAGTTGTTGTTACTATAAATTGACAGGAATTTTAATTGCTTCACGGGTTGGAAACAACTACAACAGCAACATCTACAAACAACTGCAATTACAATTAAACAGGGAATAAACTGGGTAATGCATATGAAGAGCACAAACCTACTTATGGTATATGAAATAATAGGAGGGGGAAAAAATGAAATATTGAATGAAAAGAGGTGTGTAGCGTCATATTTAAATTATAAATTATAATTTCGCATAAGAAATGATTACTTTATACGTCCATAGTTCGATGATGTTTCAAGGGGGTGAAATATGGCTAAAAATAAGTTTAACTTGGTAACAGAGTTAATTTTGTAAAAAGTCTGGCTAGAGTATTTTAATTATAAAATAGTTCTCTGGTAATATAAAAAAGAACAAACCTAAATAATTTTAGTTTCGAATTTTAAAATTTAGGAGGCTGTAATCATACTCCCAAAGAAGCCAGAACCAACACTGTGCTATTTGAATATGTCACACGTTCTTCGGGTCTTACCTTCCTCAGGACAAAGGGAAGAAAACTGTAACGTTTCTCATTTTGACTGTTCTAAAACCATTTCTTTGAAAGATTATGCTTTAGTTATCTCATCATAAACACATATACAAGGCTCATCTACAGTAATAACCATAATCAATGACTCTACTATTCTAGTAAATTGTTGTGTAGAATTATTAAATGCACTAGAACTAGACAAATCATTTTATTGAACTCATCCTATATGGAGTTGCTTCCACAACTCTGTAACTCTAACGACCCTTAAAATGTTTTCTAGATCTGAAGCTAATTCCTTCTGCAATACATTAAGGCCTGACACAAACAAAGTAGGTGTGCTAGTTATTAGTTTTTCTCCATCAGCGAATGTACATATTGAAGCGTTTCCTATTCTTTTAGACTACAATGCCTGGTCAGAAGATCGTTTACTACTCTCAGGCTGTTTCTGTGTAGTTTAATATAAACCTAAAATCTTCTACCTCTACAATTTGTTTAGATTGATTTAAACTCATCTGCCTTAGGAGTCTTCGAATCTCTTCATGATGCCTATCGCAAAGTATACTTTTCAAAAACTGTTTTACCAACTTCCCAGAAAGGGTCTGTGTTTATGAATCAATGATAGTTAGGCTTAAGGTATTTCTTTATAGAATTAACACTCATAGAATGGCCTCTTAGCCGAAGTTGGTAGTGAGAAAAACTTCAAGTGTCGAGGCCTTGAGGTCGATTCCCACCAGAGACTGTTCGTCTGATATATAATACAATTGGTCATTACAACCCTTCAGTCAGGATTACGACCTAGTTTCTGACACCACTTATGTTGTGTGCGTTAATTTTATACATGAGTGGCGGGACCTACAGTTTAAAGTCGACTCCGAACGACAGATTTTTGAGAAACTTTTAATGGCAGTTTTATGTGCTATCAGAGTTTTTGCCAGAAATCTGCTGAGAGGAAGTCGCCGAAGAAATACTTTTTGTATTTTGTTTTGATGTCATGGCTAAGCCAACACGCTACCTACTAGACTACGGCGTCTTCACTTCGTCTGATATTATATATGATTACTCACAATAGAAAAAAGAATGTGAGAATTATTAGCAATTCTTGGGAAAAAAATGTAACGTAGTTATATATACTGGTCATTAAAAATTTTTCGCACACTACCCCCTCTTTCATTTCTCCTATAAACTATCTTTTCTTTGCAACGCACCGCATGAATGCGGTCATCTCCTGAGTATTTTTATCAAAAAAAATAAAATTAAAAAAATTGGAACTAGAAACATAGGGTGTAGAGCTGAGGACAGCAGAGCTAATTTTAAAATTTTACTAGGAACGGGATAAGACAGTAAAATACAAGACATACTGCGACGGCGATCTAATACATCAAGCAGAGTTGTATATACCTCTGTTTAGCAATTCTTATTAAGCACTTTTGCCCTGTCAGCTATGAGAGCGTGAGGCATCGAAATGGACCTGGAGATATCGACCCCTACATAAGAATTGTATGCCATTTGCGATAGGCCATAAGTGGCGTAAATAATGAGAATATCAAATGAAGTAAAATATGACATTATATACCCTTAAGAGCCAAGGGACATGAATACTATACTGATTCTGGGGAAATAAGCATCGAGAACTATTCAAGCAGTTGATGTTCTAAAGAGATTGTTAGCTGCGAGATCGAGACAGCTAAGGCTTTAAAGATGTCAAAGAAACGTTCCGTATCTGAACGAACGGATATATCGCGCATTAATATTTGGTTATGCGAAAATCGTAGTCTAGTGGGTAAAATGTGTGTTTATTAGAAGTGAGGCCACGGTTCAAACCAGAATTTCGGAGTCGACTTTAAACGCCACTCATGTATAAAATTAACACACGAAACATAAGTGTTGTGAGATGCCAGGTCATAATCCTGACTGAAGGGTTGTAATGACCAGTTATTTATGTATGTATGTATGTATGCATGTATGTATGGGAAAGCTCTGTTCATAGTGGTTGCCGCGAGAACTCGTTATCGACCAAAATCTACAATTTTGATTCTGAGCAAGTATTTGCAGCAGTTACACCATAAAACATCATAATTCATCCGTCAATGAAACATGACTTCATTACTTCACACTAGAATCTATACTTTCTATAACAGCCTACGTATATTTCAGAACAACTGTTAGTTACAAAATAAAATGGAGTGAACCCAAGTAGAAAATTTCCTTAATTATAGTAATGATGACTAAACCTAAGAAATAAAAATTACATAGCCCGTGCCACCCAAGATGCCAATAATGTATTTAGTCAGTTGGGTGGTACTTTTAATAAAGTTTTAAATGTTTTAGATTTGTTTGTAATCCTATCCAATAAATTGACCTCTTTGTAGACTCATTTACATTAATTACTAGTAATTATTGTGCAATAATAAGCTTAAAAAACAATTGCATTGATTAACTGCAAATGTGTTAAAAAACAACAAAAACAATTCAAATAAAATAAAATGCAACTTATTAAACAAACAAACAAAAACAACAAAAGTGCATACAAAGTACAGTATTGTATTGCCAATAAAAATTTAGAAAAAATTTTCATAAAAATCTGCAATAAATTAATTTCAAATCTAAACAATTAATGCAAAATAAAACAACAACAACAACAACAACAACAACAACGACGACGACGACATTACAACACGGAGAAAATATATGAGTGCACGTGAACAAAATCAAAAACCTTTAAAGATAAAAGGTTCTGCTTCTGGTTGTTTATTGCAAAACTAAACTTTTTTTCTTTTTAATTTTTCTTTTAAATTTAAAAGAATTTTTATTAAAAATATTTCACTTTTTTGTTTAATGTTTCCTGTTTTAATATTTAATAAACATACTTTTTTATTTGTATTTTTTTCTCTTTTCACAGCGTGTATGTATCATGGTATAGTGCATGGCATTAAAAATTTTTAATTAAAGGCGACGCAATATTTTTAATACGTTTTAACTTTTTCAAGTCAAATGGGGGAAAAAAGTGCAATATTAGCAAAAGAAAAAACCAAAAAACAAAATATTAAAGAAAAAGAAAGAAAATAAAAATATGGAATATTTTTAAGGAAATTTGATTAGTCGGGCAAATGATTCGCAACTTTTGTTTATTTATCCTAATTTTGTATGGATTATTTACAAAAAAAAACAACAAAACAACTCTTTAGTATATTTCGCACTATTACTGGTGCTCATAATTTTCGTTTTATAAGCACAACAGACAAGGTGAAATGTAAAAAAAATGTGTGTAATACTACATAAAATAACATCTAAAAGCTGAATGGAATCATACTTCAGTTGGCTATATTTCTTTAAAATATTGTTGTTACACCCTAGAAGAACCATCATCAAATTGCTTCAGCCCTTTGAGGAATTCTGAAGCATTTGCCACCAGCATTTGGTTGAATTTTTTAAAGGACTTTACCATATTTTGTGCAAAAATTTTGAACATTCATGCCAATCGTAATAAAATCCTACTTATCGTAAGCACCCAGATGACATTTGTAATTTAAGAGTTAAGAGGGGTTCTGATCCTAAAAACATAACATTTTTGTCAAATTCAAGTCCACAAGCAGATATATAGAGACAGACGTCTATCAAACAAGTTTTTAATGAATTGGCAATGAATTGTTCTATAGCCTCTAGTTACATAAATCTAATAGGCAGAAAGGCGTCCTTCATCCTGGGAAAAGTTTTGTTTTTTTTTCAGGAGACGACCTCTATACAATACAGGAAGGGAAAGAGGAGGAAGAGTGCATCCATTTTTTTTTTGTTTTTGTTAGTGGCCATTGTATTGCTTTCTCGTAATAATTCGCACTTTCTTTTTTCTATCGTAAGTAAATCACATGCAGTCAAAGAAAAAAGTCTGCATACAGTAGTGTATGTAATCAAATTGAAAAAGGTTGTTTAAGACCGTTACAATTAAGAATGTTTGAAGACAAAAACGAATATAAAAAATATCACCCAGCAATTATTAGAAAACTACAAAAAAATTAGCAGTAAAAAGTCTACATACAGTGGTGTAAGTAGACCTTTTTCTTTGACTGTATAATGGTAAGACAATCACAAACGCGCAGAGTCTGTTGTAGTGGGAAGACAAAAACGAATATAAAAAATATCACCTAGAAATTATTAAAGAACTACAAACAAATTAGAAGGAAAAGTCTACATTCAGTGGTGTAAGTAGATTTTTTTATTTATAATGTCAGACAACCCCATACACCCAGAGTTTGTTGTGGTGGGGAGACAAAAACGGATATAAAAATTTTCGCCTAGAAATTATTAGAAAACGACAACTAAAATTAGCAGGAAAAACGTCTACATACAGTGATGTAAATATAATTTTTTCTATGACTGCATAATGTCAGACAATCACAAACATCCAGAGTCTGTTGTGGTGGGAATCAAACCCACGGCCTCGCTACTTGAAATTAACACACTACCAACTACGCCATTAGGGGCACCCACCCAAATTTCTTCATTTTTTGGTGGGTGGCCCGAACATCATTACATTACATTATATTAAAGGATCCTGGTACTCATGTCTCGATAAAGCTTCACGGTAGAATAATGAACAGGTCACGGTAAAATTCCGCTTGTCTTCAGAGGATAGAAAAATTGCATGGAGATAGACTCGAGGGTTTATTATTTAAAAAATATTTGTCTATGGTAGCATAAGATCCTTAACATGTAACAGTAAAACTGGAAGATCTGGAAAGTTTGGAGCGTAATATTAGCCATGAAATAAATAAATAAAAAAACTGGTAAGTAAACAATATTATCCCAAAACAGTCGAAGACTTAGATAGCTCCTGTTGTGCAGAATGTAAGGAGCCGGTATTGAAACAGGCTTAACGGAAGGCTCAACAAAGTGAGAACGCTGACTAATAAACGGTTAAACTTGTCAACACCGGCAACTGTTCAAAATTTATATTCAACAACGTAGAAGTTTAAATAAAAACTACGGTAATTTTTGTCCGATTTGATCAAATGAAGTGTCAATCTCTTCACAAGATAATGTACTTTCAGAATGTCATCACAAAACATTTTTGAGTTCTACTCAACAAAACTCACAACGTACACTATGCCATTAGCTGGGTGTATTTAATTTTTTTTTTTTAATTTGTCGCATAGTGTAATTATATTCCGAGTGAAATAAAAATTTTACGGTTTAAAAATGGAAACATTTAAAAAATAAATATTTTTTTTATTTATAATACAGATTACATTACCAAAGCAGTATTTGTGTTATAAAAAATGTAAAAACTATTGAGAAAAGTATGGCCATTAGAATATACATTTCGGCTACAAAAATAATCGCAAATTGCGAAAAAAAATCACAAGGTAGAGCAAGCACAAGCTTCTATGGTTTGATTGTTGTTGTAATGTAAAGAAAATGAAATGAAAGATTAAAAATTTTGTTTTATTATCACCAACAGTATCACAGTTATTTTAGAAAATTAATATCACACTTGATATGAAAAACGTTTCACAATCTCACAAAGAATCGAAATTATTTTTTGCGAATCTTAAAAGTTTTTAACATTTTGGTGAACTTAATCGGATCCAAAATGTTCCGAATGTTTTCCGAAATTAAAAAAAAAATTATTTTTATTTTCCAAAAATGACAAAAATCCGCATGCGTTTTAATCGCAGTTTAAACACAACTGACAGCTACAGCTTAAAAGATTACTTAACTTTAAAATGTAATAGAAATGAAAGAGACAGACATATAAGATATTTTAATGTTTGCTTGCTGTTGCACTTCAAACAAAATTGTAAGCCTTTATCATGGTTGGTGTTATTACCGTAAATATGTGTTGTTATCATAAGAAACTGTCAAAAAAAAAAAAAAGAAATGAAAAGAATATACACCAGAAAGAAACAGAATCTCCGTTGAAGCTGTAGATTTAAAAGAAAAGCAAGAAGAAAGGCACAGTAGGAGAAAGAGTAAAATAAAATACAAGTGATTATTTAGTTTTTTGTGAATTTACATATGTATGCAATTGTATCTAGTGCAGTTGTTTGTTCTAATATTTTAATCGTAATTTTTTCACATCCATGTACTCTTACATACTTACAGAGCTATAAGAGAATCAAAACTTATACGGAATTATCACACAATTAAACTAAATTAGTTACAGTGATCAAGATTGTGATCTAGCTGTTCTTTAAGGGAAAGAAATTCAACTTCATGGGCATAGCAATTTGTATTTACCTCTAAGAGATTATCGTTTAAATTCTTTGTTTCATTAAAAAATCAAATCGGCTTGCAAAACTGTTTGCCAGTAGACTTTCATTAACATGATACATGATCGACGTATGCCTATCAATTGCAAATAGATTTCTTTCTAGAAAGATTATGGCAAAGGCTATTCTAAAGTATATGACTTACTAGAAAATTATGCTGTTTGTTGAAGTCATCGTAGTCTAGTATGTTGGCTCATTACACGTGAGGCCTCGGTTCGAACCCCATGTCAGGCATCTCCAACAAAACGAAATATGAAAAAAAATTTCTTCAGCGACTTCCTCTCAGCAGATTTCTGGCAAAAACTCTGAGAGAAAATAAAATTCGCATGAAAAGTTGCCAAGTTTAGACAGGGGACCTATGCTACAATACCACAAATCTAGCCATATCTTTGATCATAAGAAATCATTAACGTAACTTTTAATCGGAATTTATAAATTCATTTGGTAGTTTTGCTGATTTCTGTTCACTGCCTGATGGATGAAATTTAATTTATTTTAATTAACAAAGAATTAATAGCTTTACAGCTCTGTTATGTTTTTTATTGCATATTCATAATATTCTCAGCTGTTTTTGTTCGCCTTATCGCAAGTATATTAATATTGAATTCATTACACCCTGTTTTTCGTATTGTGATCGTTATTGTAAGTTGCTGGCTTTTTTTTGTTCTCTTATTCGTAACATTATCGTCATTTAGACAAAAATTTTGTAAATGATTTCAAATTTTAAGCTTTAAAATCATATGCACATGACTGCATACTTATATACATACATTGTTGCAAGAAACAATACGTCTTTCTTTTTAATTTACAAGTCGCAAGCTGAGGCAACTGATATAAATTTCTTTCCACTTAAATAGGCCTTGATGAAGTCACCGTAGTCTAGTCTCAATGATGTGTTGATACATGAGCTTGAGCTTCAAACCCCAGCTAAGACGTCTCAAACAAAACGAAATAAGAAAAAATGGAGTCGACGAGTCGAGTCCCTTTAGCATTTTTCTGGGAAAAACTCTGACAGTAAAATAAAATTGCCATGAAAAATTTCTCTAAAAAACTATCGTTCAGAGTCGACAATAAACACACACAATATGGGTGATGTTAGAAGCTAAGTTACAAATCTGACTAAAGAATTGTAATAACCAATTAAGAAAAAAGGCAAGTTTAGAGTTGGCCATGCAACATTTTTACAACTGAAACAACATGTTCGGTTTGACGTAACGAAAATCGTAGTAGTAGTATGTATGCTGGCAAGCAAAAAAAGACAGTTAAACACAAGGATGGATTATTAAAGATTTCAGAGTATTTCTGCTCATCTAGGATTTCTACCAATTGCTTGAATGCAGATCAAAAGCACCGACATAATATAGGGATATTCTGTGTATATTCTCAGCCGATAATAAAAATAAAACATCTGCTTTCTAAACCGCTATACCTAAATCCAATGCAGCAATTATACATGTAGTGCTCAACGCATTTAAAATGTGGAATAAAACGTAACGAAACTTGATATGCCACTTGTCTGAAGTTTGCGGAAATCTTGTAAATTTAACGAAACTGGCGATACAAAGAAGCCAAGAACTGAAATAATAAAATGCAATATTTTATTACTTTCCTGTATTTTCTTGAAGAATATAGTTCGTCGTTAAAATCCTTCAGTCAGGATTGCAACCTAGTTTCTCACATTGCATGTTGTGTGTGTTAATTTTATGGAATTCTCCGAGGTCTAGTAGGTAGTGTGTTGGCTTATTAAACGTGAGAAATCGGTTCAAACCCCCAGGTCAGGCATCTCTAACTGAACAAAATATGAAAAAATATTTCTTCGGCGACTTCCCCTCTGCAGAGTTCTGCAAAAAATCTGAGAGTAAATAAAATTGCCACGAAAAAATTCTCAAAAATCTATCGTTCAGAGTCGACTTTAAACTGTAGGTCCCGCCACTCATGTATAAAAATTAACGCACACAACATAAGTGATGTGAGAAACTAGGTCGTAATGCTGACTAAAGGGTTGTAATGACCGACTATGTATGTTATGTTATGGAAGTACCTACAGTTTTAAAGTCCATTCCGAATGACACATTTTTGAGAAACGTTTCATTGCAATTTTATTTTATTCTCAGAGTTTTTTTTATTGAAAATGTTTGACTCGACTAGCTACTAGACTAAGGCGATTTAAATGTGTGTTATTGTTATACATGATTTAACATCTACTCCAAAAAATCGATTTTAGAAACTTTTCATAACAAATTTTTTTATTTTTAATGTTTTTGCTAGACGACTAATTTTTAATACCATTTTTAAATTAAAATACATACTCATAGTATTATTTTTTTTCTTTTGATGTATAAAAACATTTAAAAAAGATTCTTTAATTTTTTTTTACAATTTACATTGACCCCTCTGTTTTGAACATAACAACTTAAACTGATAAGAAAATTGAAAGGCGTAAACCTAGAAGAGAAATTTTATTTATTATCCAGCAAAACAGAATTTAAAATATTTTTTTTTTTCATAAAAAATTGGATACCAACTGAAGTTTTCCCAAATCAAATGCGAATACGAAGGAAAAAAACATCAGTAGTTGGAAATATAATCGTATTATTTCCATGAGCAAAAGATTTTGTTACTCACTGTATAGTATTTACCATATAGAACAGCGTAAAAATAAATTAAACGTTTTTTCTTTGTGTTAAGCGTTATCATTTGTGTTTTTAAAAATAAAATAAAATAAAATAATTTCATTATGCAAACTTTCTTTTCTTGCTTGCTTTTGTAATTTGCCAATTATATGGTCTTAAAATCATATCGATCTTATCACATATCATGTACAACATAAAATTGAGTGCAACAAAAAAATGTATATGTAAATTCAATTATTAAAACCATTCAATACAGAGAAAACTAATGAAACTTAATGGAAATAACGAAACTATGTATCAGAGATCAGCAATGTGTATTCAAAAAGATGAATGGATTCGTATCACACTCATAATTTCTGATACTTATACGCATTCATACTTATTTTACTATCATACTCATACTACTCATATTCAAAGTTTGAAGTACTCATCGTACTCATACTTAACATTACATATGATGTTGTTGATTTCGACTCTCCATGACTCAATATTTACAAGAATCACAAAATAAGTATGATTCGCGTACGAACACTACAATACTCACTAGAAGGTTATGTGTATGCTTTGCTTTCGAATCACTCAAATCATTTATAAGTATTATAAGTATTTTTCTAAAGTTATGAATCTAAGGGCCATTATTACAACTTGCCGTTAACTAAAGGGAGGATTTTAACGGGCAGATAAATTGTTTTTCGTTATTATGAGTACCCAATAAAATAGAAGTGATCGCTAAGCTAAAGGGCGGATCATCCTACCTTTAACATTTAAAGGTCACTTTACTTTTTAACTTGCCATATTATATATTATTTTCATTATGGCAACTTCAAATTTAAACAAAATGAGCATATACAACAACAAAAACGATGCCCGCGGTTGCCACTGCGATAAAAAACTTTTATAATTGAGCAGTTTTATCGACATTGCTCCGGCACTGCCACATTTTAGAAAAATTGTATCTGTAAGTTGTAATAACGAAAATAAGTTAAAGGTAACTTTACAGTTGCCTTTAGCTAAAGGTACCTTTAACTAAACCCAAGTTTAACGACAAGTTGTAATAATGGCCCTAAATGAATAGGCATATGAATCAAATATATTTCGAATGTTATGAGTTTGATGTCAACATTGCACTCATATTCATTGCAACCTGTACTTATAAATCAATGCTGTAGTGAGTACGAATGAATCAGAGTACATAGTTGAATTTCAATACAGTTGACTCACTCATACTCAAAATTTCATGAGTATTTATGAGTAGCGAAAAAACGATTCATTGCCGATCTCTGATATGTATTCAAAAAGCACACTTTCTTATCAGTCAAACCGATAAAACAAAAAGTAACTGACCTTCACAGAGTTACTAAGAGTGAAGAAAATGACATTCATGAACGCTAAAGAATTAAATAAATTTGTGGTTAATCATATATGTGCCTAAATACGTATTTAAATTTTTTTTAATAAAAAAAACTAATTTTTAAAGTTCATATTACAAAATATCTCAATGCGTGATACGCATGCAGGAGCATATATCATGATTAAAAATTTAATGTAAAATTATTTATTTATTTATTTATTAATTGCAATACAATTAAAAATTATATTTTAATTATATACGACTAATTAATCTAATGATTTCCAAATAAAAAATAATTCTGTAAAATTAGGAAGACATTTTTATAAAAAAGTTTTCATTTTGTCTCTAAAAATTTATTACAAACAAATTTCGATTTGAAAATGTGTGGTTATAACAGCAAAGAAATAACTTTAAACAACAAAAGTTCGAAAATCACAACCTCAAATCACGGTAGGCATAACGAATAGATGACAAGACTAATGAATAGCAAAACTGTTACGAATAATGAAATTGTAGCAAATCTAATGCATAAAAACCGTAAAGACAAATAAAAATTCGCAAAAAAATACGAATTAAATCAGGGTTCGGCGCCAGCGAATCTTCAACGGGAATCAATGCATCAACGACAGGCAACTCCTAACAGGCCTGTAAGAATAAAATCATAAATGACAGGAGCATTAGGAAAATATCTACCGCATAGAGATTAAATATCAAAATGAAAATATTCTGCCTCGTTAGCTCAGCAATATCCCAGGTCAGACATCTTGACGAAATATAAAAAAATATTTTTTTTGGCAAGTTCCTCTCAACAGATTTCTGGCAAAAACTCTGAGAGTAAATAAAATTGCCATGAAAATTTTTCTCAAAAATCTGTCGTTCAAAGACGACATGAAACTGTAGGTCCCAAGACTCATGTATAAAATGAACACACATCACACAAGTGGTATGGGAAGCTAGGTCGTAATAAGTAAGTAAGAAATAAAATGGTCAGCAATTTACCGAACATAGAAGAATTCTCTGACTATATTCTAAAATATAGAGAGAGGATGAGTTCTGCTCAGAACTACTTAAAGACGGTTAAAGATAGCAAAAAAAACTTATGCAGCCTTGCATAAGAAACGATTGAAAAATCGCGACTTAACGCTATGCCACAACTGAGGGCATAACTCTGCTCAATTTAGGAAGTCATTGCCGTAATAAATGTTAAACCCGATCAGCTGTCTTCGATACATTTTACATTTATACTAAACCAGGACTTAAAAGGCGTCGGCAATTTATTCAATGGTTAATGGAGCAAAGCGAGGTCAATGCCAATTTTTCGAAAAAAAGGTCTTCTTTTTTATCATGTAAACCATGAGAAAAAACGGAATTCACAAAAAGATGAACTGTCTGCTTTGAATTTTTGTCATGTGGCTTGATTGGGCTATACTATATTGAAGATGAGGACCTATCTTCTCACACCACTTAAGTTCCGTTTGTTATTTTTATATATGAGTGGCAGGAGGTCATCTCCGAACTAAAGATATTTTGAGAAACTTTCATGGCAATTTTATTTACTCTCAGAGTTTTTGTCAGAAATCTGTTGAGAGGCAGTCACCGAAGAAATATTTTTTTCATGTTTTGATTTTTTGGAGATGTCTGACCTATAGAATGAACCTCGGCCCCACGTCTAATAAGTTAACACATTACCTACTAACCGATGGCGGCTTCACGTTGATCGCAGTGTTGCAAAACTGAAATTTTGAAATGGTACTGAACCATAATTGAAAGAGTACTTTTTTGCACCAAATGGTACTTTTGTAAAAAAAATACTTACATACATTATTGGTCATTATAACCCTTCAATCAGGATTTTGACCTAACTTCTAACACTAACACTTATTTTGTGTGTGTTAATTTCATAGATGAGTGGCCGGACATACAGTTTTAAAGTTGCCTCCGAACTACAGATATTTTGAAAAACTTTTCATGGAAATTTTATTTTATTCGCAGAGTTTTTATCAGATATCTGCTGAAAGGAAGTCGCCGAAGAAATATTTTTTTATATTTCGTTTTGTTGCAGATCTTTGACCTGGGGTTTAAACCGTGACCTCACGTCTAATAAGTCAACACACTACCTACTAGACTTCGGTGACTTAAAAGTGTAGATCATTACAAGAAATTACTGAATGACTTTTCTTTTGATGCCATTATATGGGCAATATTACATATATATGTATGTCTGAACTAGAGATTGAACCGCGGCCAACTAGATTATGGCGACTTGACATTGACCTATGTATATAGTACCTCTTAATTGTAACAACTTTCACAATTTTTTTTTCTTTATTTTCTAATTCAGTTATTTTTTAAAAAATTATATTCAGGAACGTACACTTAAAATTCATTATTTTGAAATAATAAAAACAAATGCTGTATATATAATTTTTTTTTAATATATTTCGTCACATCTAATTGCCATTAATTGACGTCAGACGTAGCAAGAAAAAAAATTAATTTTTTAAATTGTACGATATTTCATGCAAGTTATTCCCCTTTTCTGTAATTTTTCAAATTATTTTCAAATTATTTTGATAAAATCATATAAATGTCGTGTTTCTAATCACAACCAACAAATATTTTGTGTTAATTTTTATTTAATTAATGGCTAATTAAGTCGTTATAATTGATCATTAAAATTCTATAAAAAAAAATATTTGTTTATAATGATCACAACAATACTTATTTATTTTTAAATAAATATTTGTTTTTTTTTTTTTGTTAAAATCAAATTGTATATAAATTTAATATGTTTAATGTTTAATTATTAGAAATTATTACTAATTTTTGTTGTGTTGATTTATAGCTTAATTTTATTAATGATATAAAAAAATGCCATAAATTTTTAATTATTTTGCCATGGAATTATTTTTCATTTTTTTTTTTTGGCGTGGGACACACGAGAATAAATATTTGGGGTTTTCAATATAGAGAAATGAAAGTAAGAAGAGTAAAATGCAAAATTAAATACTTTAAAGAGCATATAACTATCGACGTTTTCAGTAATCTTGTACTGGTGCCGGAAACTTTTGATACTCATTGGCCTATAAAACACATTTGTTGTTATAAAAAAGGTAAAAAGGACGTTTAAAATTTCATTAAAACGCTGAAAGCTAAAAAAAAATTAATTCATATGCACTCCCTTCGATAGGGAAGACAGAGTGCTACTTTAGTCGTCTGTCGATGGAGAGTAAATGCAATATTAGAGTTCAACAAAGGTGCTGTCTAGGGAAAAGTGGACATGGTAAATAATATTCTTCATTCAATCCAAAGAGATAAGGCTTCGATATAAAGCGGCTCTTATGGCGTACCGTATTCAGACTTTGCGCTGATAGATCAATCAAAGCCACATTTCGTATACATACATACATAATTGCTAATTACTACCCTTCAGTTAGGATTACGACCTCGCTTCTCACAGCACTTATGTTGTGTGTGTTAATTTTATACATGAGTGGTAGGACCTACAGTTTAAAGTCGACTCTGAATGACAGATTTTGAGAAACTTTTCATGGCAATTTTATTTACTCGCAGAGTTTTTGCCAGACATCTGCTGGGAGAAAGTCGCCGTAGAAATATTTTCTCATACTTCGTTCATTTGGAGATACCTGACCTGGGGTTTGAACCGAGGCCTCACGTCTAATAAGGCAACACACCACCATCTAGACCACGGCGACTTCCTCTATTAATAATACCATCTTATTTTTCAATGTTTCTGAACTTTTTTCAGTGCGCTCCTCTGAGATAAGTTATGTCGGGTATAGTGTTGTCCCCAAAATATTGGGACATAGACATAAGGCTGAGGGTCATTGGCATAACAAGCCTACATAATGGCTTAGGTGTATGTCGATTGGCTTGATAACCGTGGTTGGCCAGTTCTTATTCAAACTACCAACATAAGTCGACTCGTTTAATCTTCCAAAACATTTTTTAATTGGCCAATCCATATTCATGTTCCCCAAGTTATGAATTTTTAAGGATACCCTGAGAAACAGAGGGAGTGCGTCAATTAGATAACAAAACATCCCTTTTTTTACTTAAAAAAATTATTCTTTTTGATTTTGAACACCTCCAGAAATGAAATTTTAAAACCTATTTATTGTAATTAAAATTAAAAAAAATATGTATTTCAGTTTAAAATTTTTATTACAATTGCAAACTCTTATCAAGAGAAGAATGAAGAATGCATTCTAAACATTTAAAATTTTATTGTGCAATATTTTTACAATTAGTTGGACAACACCTACATACGTTTAGCATTAGAACTTCGTTTCTACATATTACGTTATACCTCATAATCGCTATATCAGATGATCGTCACTATTTTTTAATTGAATTAAAACACAATCTTTAATTGAGAAAGACAAGACGATAAACGTTTAAACGAATAAAACCGAATTAAAGATAAGCTACAGACGCACGACAGATAGCGTTATAGACATTAAAAAAGACTACGAGAAATAATAAGTAATAAGTAGATAACTTTCTGCCAGAATAGCTATGACTACTGAAAAATGAATTTACGACGTGAGGCCTTGGTTCAAACTCCAGGTCAGACATCTTAATATAATAATTCATCGGCGACTTTCTGTCATCAGATTTCTGGCAAAAAAAAACTCTGAGAGTAAAGAAAATTGATATGAAAAATTTCTCAAAAGTCTGTTGTTCGGAGTCGACTTTAAACTGTATTTCCCGCCACTCTTTGTACACAACATAAGTGATGTGAGAAGCTAAGTCATAATCCTAACTGAAGGGTTAATACTTTGGCAGTCAAAAGCATTGATTGATTAATGAAAACAAAGCCAATTTTGCCACTAACTTAGATCACTAGGTCTCACAAAATTAATCATAATTTTTCAAAAAAAAGGCCTAAAGGCAGTTACATGTTCGTATAGACGGTGTAGCTTAACTTGCATTTTGCTACCATAGCTTTACAAACTTTTATTTAATTTTTGTATGTATCGGGTATTTAGATACCGAAAAGTAAATTATCTCAGTGACACTATATTTTTCATCATTCCTTCTCATCATGCCTTCTACAATAAAATAAATCACAATCAAAGACACGAATTTATGTATGTACACATGCGAGTGTGAGTAATATTACGTTTATTTAAGTGGATTATTTCAATTATTTCTCTAGAGTATGAGTATTTTTGGTTTTAATTAGTTAATTAGGGTCATTAAAATGTTTACTAAATTAGAGATTTTTAAATTTTAAAATTAATTTCGTAAACACTTTACCGCAATAATTCCTCACGCCAACTCTGCTCACTGGAATGAGTGGCCCGAAAGACAATCATGGACAAGCGGCTCAGACTACGCTTCAGTTCTGGCATTTTATAGTTAATGAAGGTAATTTTGATTAAATAATTTGCTTTTCTTTTTAAATTTATAATTAAATTTCTTTTTTTTCTTTATTTCCGTTTTCTAAACAGCGAAACAAGCAAGGTCAGCGCACTTCTGGCAAAAAAAATTTTCTTTTATTTTTAAATTAAATTTATACTTTTCAAAACCGTTTTCGCAGATGACAACTTATGTAATGTCGTTTGTGTTATGTTAAAGGAAATTTTAAAAATTTCTTGAATAAAATTTAACAAATTCATCTTGATTTTCGAATTTTTCTTTCCTTTTCAAATAATATTTTCAAATAATTTGTTATGGTTTTGAAATTGTATTGCGAAACGCGTAAATATTCGTTTAAATTTCTGACACAAACTATTGCGGTGTAAAGACAAATGTCAACTATTTGTTAAAATTTTTTTTTCAACAATTTGAGAAAAATTCTTTTCTTTAGTTTTTCTTGAAAAAAACTAAAACAAAAGCATTTGAAAACGATAAAGACAAGAGAATAGAACAGAAGAAAATAATTAATTGTGCGCATTTGATCAACTCAAGTTTTTTATTTGTCTGTCAATTTTATACAACGATTTTCATCATAAAGCTTCGCCAATCTTGTAATTTTTGTTTTTTTTTTTTTGTTTTTTAATTCCTTTTTTTCTCTGAGTTGTATCTCATTTTGTAAAGCTGCAAAATTTATTTCATTTCGCGTTTTTTTATTTTTTTTTTTGTTCTTGCCATTATACTTGTATTGCAAATAAAAAAAATTTACAAAAAAAAAGAATATTTTTAATCTTAAGTCATTATTAAAAATGGCATTTAAATCTTGAGATTGACAATGAAAAGTTCATACAGACTTTCTTTTTTTTCGAATTATTTTTTATGTAAAACACACAAATTGTGTCATTAAGATTCTTTTGAATGAATACCTCTTTTTATTGAATTTGGCTTGTGGCATATAAAAATCAGAAAAACTACTTAAAGTCTTAAAATAGAATTCGCCTGAAACGGAAGAAAAAAAGGCAATAAAATTTATTTTAAATTTGAAATAAATATCACTTTCAAGTCCACTCTAAATACATCGTTAATCGTAAATCGTAATCTACGTCTTTATAGAATGCCAGTCATTTGAAAGAAAATTCAAAAATATATGATACTACCGGCTCCCAATTGGCACAAATACTTATGCTGCAAAGCAAACTATAACGATACACGATATAGAAGTCGATCTAGCCTAGTAAGTAGTATCTAGTAGGTACTGTGTTGGCTTATTAGACGTGATGCCTCGGTTCAAACCCCAGGTCAGACATCTCCAACTAAACATAACATGAAAAAAATATTCTTCGGCGACTTATTCTCAGCAAATTTATGGCAAAAACTCTGATAGTAAATAAAATTGCCATGAAAAGTTTCTCAAAAATCTGTCGTCCAAAGTCGACGGTAGGTCCCAGCACTCATATTTAAAATTGACTCTCTAAACATAAATGGTGTGAAGAGCTAGGTCGTAATCCTGACTGAAGGGTTGCAATGACCAATTATGTAAGTAGGTATGTATGTAATACAGCTGAGCAAAATCGTATTATGCACAGACTATATAAGCAGACTATGAGTGAGCAGAGGAAAACAATTAGAATGATAGGGTATGCAAATAAGTGCTTTAACCACTACACTATCTCATGACCTAAACTCAAAGCATAGAGTCTTTTCTAAAGCACCTTCTATCTTGCAATTTAAAGGAAGTGCGCTTGACATTTTTTTGAAAACCCTATTAATGTGCGCAATGATTAGTAAAATATAAATGCGTTACAGCTTTCCTAGATAGAGCGCACCCGAAATGTCCAAAGTATCCATGAATTTAGAGCCTAAATCAAGGTTATTTTGGCTTTGAGGGCCGCTGAGGTTTATGGCTCATTCGTATAGAACTGCAACTTCAGAAAACGTCACAAGAAAAAGACAAACATTCACATTAACACCACGTGAAATGGCCATGCCTTCAAATCACTTGTTCAAAACTCAAAACTTCGTGTTTAAACCACATATCACTGGTGCTCAGATCATCCAATTCAGGCCAAAATTAGTTTGTAATCATCGACCATCGCGATTGACAGTGTTGGCCTGACTAATGTCTTTCTCAAATAAATGTGGACCTACTTTAAGACCACCTTTTAAGAACTACTCACGATACAACAGCCCAACTCGTTTTCACTAAGACTCATCTCTCGTAAACTACACCAAATTTAACAATACAACACATTTTCTCAAACACTGTAGCTTTAAATTAACAATAGGTGGCAACCCTAACATTCTAGAACATGCTCAAGATTGGAAAAACGTTATTAATACCACTGCAACAAAGCAATGTAATGAGAAAATAGAGGATATTGCCCTGTATTCAATAAAAGAACATAAAAAAGCATAAAAATTTACTAACTGTGAATGCACATAATTATTATTTATTTGTATTCGTCGTAGTAGACGACTTACCAGACAAGAATTCCCAAAATGGTACCTCAGCTCTGACATCTTGAGAAAAAATATAACTTTCGACGACACCCTCTAACAAATTGTCATAAAGCGCTTCTCTAATCTATCTTTCACGGTCGACGTTAAACTGTAGGTCCCTCTACATTAACACACACAACCATTATATGTACATGCATTGTATTGATTGTAAATTACTTTATGGTTCTCTCTCTGAAATTCAACTCCACGATTATAGTCTCTTCATTTTATTTTCATACAAAAATTAAAGAAAACTAAAATCGTGGCATCTTTTTTATTTTAAACAAAAAAAATATTCCAAAGAAAAATTCAAAATCACACCATATCTGTTTATACAAATTGTGCCGAATGTAAAGTATGTGCCATAAATTAGGATCATTAAACTTTTTTTACATGGAAAACAATGCCTCAGAATTTCTGTTTATTTTCATTCTCACACAAAATCTGTGTGGCGCACTTATGAAGATATTTAAACGAATACACAAAAAAAACAAATAAATTAATTAAACTAATAAATATTTTATTCATATATAATTACTATTTAAAAACAAAAATTTAACAATTAATAAAAAAATTTAATTTATTTCTCAAGCGGAAATTTCATTAGATAAAGTAAAACACAGAAGAAGTCAAGTTCAGGGTTTTAAGTTACCGAACGGCAAATAGAATAAGCATTGTGAATGAATGTTTTCCCAACAGCTGGTTTTTTAATTTTGTACACGGCTATTATCAATAGAGTCGGTGTGTGAATACAAGTACTTTTTATTTACATACAGTGACGAGCATAAATGTCTAGATTACTAATTTAATTGTTGAAAATTTAACAACACATTACTTAAATGGAAACTGGGAATATAAAGAGTTTTAAAGCAAAAAATATTGAATTCTTGAAAGTTCTAGTTCATGTTTCTATTTGAAAGCAAACCGGCTTGTAAATTTTATAAGGTAAAGATGAATTCTATAACTTAAAGTGGCAATTTCGATAAAAAATTCGATCTACTGAAAAAATTTTGCAATTAAAAAATGAGTGATTTTCCGTATGAGCAACATGTCGCAAAAACACTTACGAAAGCATTGGAAATAAGCTAAGGAATTTTTTTCTTTAAAAGCACATAGTAGCGAAGAAATATGTTATCAGCATTGAAAATTATTGTCGCAAACCTATTCAAGCGGGAAATCATCATCAAAGCCTGCAGTCGCCATAGTCTGGTAGGTAGTGTGATGGGCTACTAGACAAGAGCTCGTCAGAAATCTTGAACAAAACGAAATATAAAGAAAATATTTCTCTGGCGACTTTCTATCACGATATGATATCCGGGTAACTGCAAAGCTGATGAACTTGCCAGGCTGGGCACGACCATCGAACTCTCCGATGAATTCTCGAATCTGGGCATCCCTATGAGCACCTACAAGCTCATAATTGATAATGCGATCGTCGATTCCGTCAACGACAGGTGGGCGGCCTCGGACACGAGTAGAACGGCTCATAAAATCTGGCCAAGGCTGGATGAAAGGCGCACAATGAGTCTACTTAAACTCCAAAGAGGCGCGCTCAGTGTAGTTGTCGGTGTCATTGTGGGGCATTGTATTATGGGTACGCATGGGAGGCGCATTGATCTTGGACACCTTGCTAAAGACTTCTGTAGAAGCTGCAGAGATGGAGAAGAAGAGGAGACTGGGTACATGCCCGGCTCTTTGCCAAAGGAGAAGGGAGTACTTGGGTACTTACTACATGAATGATCTGGAGGAACTGTCAAGGATTGACTGCTTCGAGCGGTTTTGAGACTGGGGGATAGCGGATAACTGTGGTAGCACAATGGGCCCAATGCGGCCTAAGTAAGTTCATCCAAAAATTTTTCTTGGATGGGCAGCCACCTCTGCCTACCTACCTACTAGTCACTAGACTACTGACAAAAACTATGGGAATAAATAAAATTGCCAAGAAAATTTTTCAAAAATATGCCATTAAACTATAGAAACACTCACACAACTTAGATAGTGTGAGAAGTTAGGTCGTAATCTTGACTAAAGGGTTGTATTATCCAAAGGAGTAAGTAAGAAATATTTTTCTCATATTTCGTTTAGTTGAAGTTGTCTGACCTGAGGTTTGAACCGAGGCCTTATGTCTAATAAGCCAACACAATATCTACTAGACTACAGCGACAATGCAACAACCCAATACATTTTTACAGCTTTGAAAATTTCAGTACTTTAGTACTTTTTCGTTTTAAAAATACCGCAGCACCCCCCGGCGCTTTCAGTACTTTTGTTTTGATTTTAATAGAATACGAAAAAAAAGAATATGTGCCGAAACGTAATGTAAAATATTCCTTCCGTTAAAAACTCTGAAAGTAAAAAAAATTGCCATGAATAAGCTTCTCAAAAATCTTTCGTTCGGAGTCGACTTTAAACTGTAGGTCTCGCCACTCATGTATAAAATTAACACATACAAAATAAGTGGTATGAAAAGCTAGGTCATAATCCTGATTGAATAATTGTAATGACCAATTATATTTGTATGTATTTTTTTACAAAAGTACCATTTGATGCGAAGAAGTACTCTTTCAGTTATAGTTCAGTACCATTTTAAAAATTTAAATTTGCAACACTGTTCTAGACATCCACAGATTGTAAACTTATCGCCGTAACTAGAAAAACGAGATTAATAAAGAAGTGAAATTATGACAGGAAATCATCAAATCGTTGCTACATTCATTTGATCAACAGAAGAACTTTCTCATGAATATAACTCCAGGAACGATCGCCTGAAAAATACCGAAATTGCACAATGGATGAACGCAGAAGAAGCTAAAATCTATAATCAAATGTCAAGATTATGTTCTTAAGAAAGTTATTACCTTCAAGTCTCACATAGTTTGCGAGAATAATACGAAAATAACTGTGGATTGTTGAAAAACTCAAAGTTTATTATAAATTTTTTGACCAAAAACGATACCACAGTAATAGAACCTAAGTAATGCTTGCCACTGTAGTTGTAAGTAAAAGTGTTCTCACACATTTGTTGTTCTCTAGAGAAATTTCTTACTTCAGGTACCATTGTATGAGTGAGTGCAAGTGTCAGTAGTTGGCAATAGTTTTAATCGCTTCTTCGCTTGTGTATTTATTAATTAATTTATTAATTTCGCTTTTATAATCAATTGATTTGTCATTTGATATTTATGACTGTGTGAGCAAAAGTGTTTTCCAGCCAGTAAATGCATAACAACCAGTTTTTTACCCGTTCAAGATTAAATTATTGCTTTTTCTTTTTTTTTGTTGTTGTTTTTTACCATCTTTATCATATTTCAAATGCTTTTACTCTTGCTATTCCTTTTAATTTATAATTTTTATTTTCAATTTTGTGACGTCATTTTCAAGGGTATTCGGTTACGTAGCATAAATAAATAACAGATAATCTTATCGTTTGTTCATTGTAAAATTATCGATATCTCTGTGTAGACAGTCAACCAAGTTGACATTGCTCATAAAATTTGTGTATTTTTTTACGAAATAAAAAAATTTGTTTGATTTTGTTTTAAAAGGAAAATATTTTCGGTTCTTTTTCTTTTCTTTTGTTTTTCATTAAAAGAAAATAATTGAATCACTGTTTAATTATTGTGGGTGCATCGTGCACATAGCCATTTAGACTTTGTTTTCATTACCTACACATTGAAATATTTATTTACCTCTGCAATGGGTCTGTCTGGTTATACGGTAATACTTTACGTTTGTAAACAATTAACTGCCACCCAAGTATATTTACTTTTTAACCTGTTAAAAATTGTTTATTTTTAAAATTTATATTTTTAGACTGTATGATTAATTTCATTTTAAAGTTAACAAAGTTGGCCAAAAATATAAGCGTCATTGGCAATGTTTATGACCAACGTCAACAATTTCCTCGAATTTCTATTTATTGATTGTCATTTGGGCCAAAACATAAAGAATCGTATTGATTCGTATAAAAAATAATTGAATTAAAATTTAATTTAATTTAACCAAAAAAAAAACCTCAAACGACAAACATATAAACTACGAATATGATACTGCACTATGGGACGTTTGACTTCAAAATGACTATAAATATGTAATTTATTCTACACATCTAAATATATATCCTTTGAGTTTAAGGAGAATTTTCGATTCATACTACAAATGATGAATATTTACACTCTGAATATCTACAAATCTAATTTCACGATGAGTATTATTAATATTCAGGCCGAATATAGAAGTCGCTGTAAACTAGTAGATAGTGTGTTGGCTTATTAGACATAAAGCCAGGTTTCGAGTCCCAGCCCAGACATCAAAACAAAATACAAAAAGGATTTCTTCGGCGACTTCCTCTAAGCAGATTTCTGGCAAAAACTCTGAGAGTAAATAAAACTACCATGTAAAGTTTCTCAAAAAAACTGTCCTTCGGAGTCGGCTTTAAACTGTAGGTCCCATGTATATGTACAACATAAGTGGTATGAGAAGCTAGGTCGTAATCTTGACTGAAGGGTTGTATGTACGTATGTTAATAAAATAAATAAAATTACCATGAAAAGGTCCTCAAGAAATCTGTCGTTCGTAGTATAAAATTGACACACACAACATATGTGGTGTGAGAAGCTATGTTGTAATGCTGACTGAAAGATTGTAATGACCAATTATATATGTATGTATGTATGTATATATCAGTAAGGAAAAAATATTCAAATTCCTACGGACGTAATTATTGGCCACTATATATTAGGACCTGTCAGAGGAGGTAAAAGAGGTATTGATACAATATCTCCTTCGAATTTGCTCCGCCTTGCGAAGAGCTTCCACTTAGTTCCATGATAACGGTTTCTTCTCCATCATCTGAATTATCTCCTACATAACGAACTACTCTTTTAAAAAGAACTTCCATTGTACATTCCACTGTACTGATGTCTGGTTCTTCAGCTTTCATGGGAAGAGCTCACATGGGATTGTTATTTAATTGCTTAACTCAACCTAACCTAAATGAAATGAGTAAGAAGTCACATGGTAATTAAAAATACCATAAAAATTTCTTTAAAAATAGCAAGTATTTGTCATTTTACGCTTGAGAAAAAAAAAACCAAGTACCATTATGACTTTGCAATTTTATTTTAGAATTATGTCAACTTCAGTTTAATTGTTGTAATTAAATTCAAAGCAGTAACAATTAATTAACAAAGTTTTATAAAAAACTCCTCCTATGATTTCGATATTATGAAACAACACATTCGTACTTTTCTAATTTTTTTTTTGTAAATATTTCAATGCTGGTGCGGTATAGTTTCTTAGAAAACAAAAAAAAACAAAAAAGTGTTTTTAAAATTTCTATAAACCTGGTAACATGTTCAATGTTTGTTGCTCTTACAACAAACGAAAATATTGTCATTTTGCCAATTGAAATTTTTGTACTTTCAATGCTAAATTCTGCTAACAGCAGCAGAGCAAAAAGGAGCGAACACTACAAAGATTTCATTTTAATTTCATTACAAAACAAAATTTTACAGTATTGTGGCGGTAATAATACTCCCTTTCCCTTAAATTATAAAGTTTAACCTAAAGAAACAATTTTTTCTATTGGAATAACTATTCCAATACGTCACAAATAGATTTCTTTTTGCAAAAATGTTCATGAATTTTGAAAACTTTTGTTATTCACTGTTCTTTTTTGCCGGTGTACCCTCATACATGTTTATGTACATACACATATGTATACACGCTTGAATATGCACTGCACTGAACATGTTTGAATAAAAAAAAATTACAAAAATTATGCGCATAAATTTAATGCTACAAAAAGGAATAAAAAAATAAACAAACAAACAGACAACATTTTTGTAGTTCAATAGTGAAACAAGAGGCCGTAAAAAAATGCACAATCGATCAAGCCCGACAATATGATGCCTTACACCGGAACGAAAGTTTCAAATAATTGTTTCTTGAATTAAAACCAAAGGCAATTGCAACCCCTTAGCCAGGATTACGACATAGCTTCTGAGACCACTCATGTTTTGCTTGTTATTCATAACATATTCGACTTCGAACGACAGATTTTTGAGAAACTTTCTATGACAAGTTTTGCCATAAGACTGCTTGGTTTTTTCTGCGCCAGTAGTTGAACCAAGAGCTCTCGTCTAATAAGCCAAAACACTAAGTAGTAGACTACAACGACTTTATACACATGTACATACATACATACATTGGCCATTACGACCCTTCAGTCAGGATTACGACCTAGCTTCTCACACCACTTATGTTGCGTGCGTTAATTTTATACATAAGCGCCGGGACCTACAGTCTACTCCGAACGACAGAATTGTGAAAAACTCTTCATGGCAATTTTATTTACTCTCAGAATTTTTGCTAGAAATCTGCTGAGAGGCAGTCGCCGAAGAAATATTTTTTTCATATTTTCGTTTTGATGTCTGACCTGGGATTTGAACCGAGACCTTACGTCTAATAAGCCGACACATTACCTACTAGACTGCAACGACTTTATACTCATAATTATGGAATATTAATATGGATATCAAGTATATATATAATGAAAAATTAATATAAATGGTCGTGCAAACTAACTGCACCACGAGGGACTCTAAGCGTACGATTCGACTGTGCATCTAGAAACGAAAATATTCTTCCATCTAACTACTCATAACGCGGTTTTCAAAGCGGATGTACGTGTGATCAGCAAGTTTTCAAACTGAGCAAGCAACGGAAAACATTATTCCGAGCAGATGGGGAAACCGGGGGTTTTATTCACCCTGAAAATTTGCTGAATTCAACTTAAATAAAAGACACATAAAAGAGAACATATTATCTGACAGTCAGGCCGCCATGCAAACTCTCGGCTTTTAAGAAG
Organism: Sarcophaga subvicina; assembly: GCA_936449025.2. Classification (NCBI taxonomy): domain Eukaryota; kingdom Metazoa; phylum Arthropoda; class Insecta; order Diptera; family Sarcophagidae; genus Sarcophaga; species Sarcophaga subvicina. The sequence goes on from OW388081.2 coordinate 33,811,382, forward strand.
CTAAGGTAGGGGAAAAAATTACCTTCTGCTTAGACCCAGATTATGTGGGAATTCTCAGCAATGAACGAGCAGATGAGTTTGTGAGGAGGGGTACCCAATGGGCCAAAATCCTTCTGTGGTATGGGGACGGATGTTTGGAAATGTATGCTCAATGATATGGAAAAAGGACTCTTCTTAAACCAGGTGGGTTTGAGGCAATCAAAACTTTTGTTGGAAAATGGAGTTTATCTCGAGTGCAACATGTTGATTCTGTGACGATGGAAATGAACCATCAAAACTCATTCTTGGAACCTATGCAGCATGTATGCATCCAAGTCAGAAAAATCCAGCGGCATACTAGGTGCTGGGCAGGGAATTGTGATTTTTAACAGGGAGCAGCATGTTGAAGTTCATCAGGGCAATAGCCTTAGAGCAGACTTTATAGGGATATCCACTAAAGTATGAAGGAAAGTGCAATAGATCGTATGTCGCAGTAATAAGACACTTCTTCACAATAATAAAAATGTCGATTTTTGAGTATAGGAGATTCTAATATTTTTTTGATAACATTTTAATAGACATGTATGAGGAGTAAAAAATTTTACAAATACTAAAATATGGATATGGATTTCCGGATTGGTATGATGGTATGGTATGGTCAAAGCACAAGAAACATATTAATGGCCCAAATAAGTCTGCTTTCAACCTACCTACCTATTTATGCCTATAATTGTAAGTGATAAAGTATAGTTAGAAAGGTGTAGCGCCTCTCTAAGAGAATCAAGGTAAGGTAACTTTTTGGATGTATTATTGGTAATGAAATTGAAAACTATATTAATTTATTGAAATTGGAAGATAAAACTCAGTTCGATTTCTTTGTTTTCGAAATTTGAACCACATCTTGGCGATTTAAAATCATTTTCTTGCTGTATTAATTTACTTCATCATTAAACCTTTTAAAGTTACAATGTCCATTTGTCTGTTTTTTAAGAATTTTTTTAAACTTTATGCGAATATATTTTCAAACTTTGAAGTGTTACTGTGTGCTCACATTTGTTGCACATCAGTTCCTGGCACAAAACCGTAAAAGCTCAATAAATTTTGTACAAGTGTCCTAAAAGTGGTGGCATTTGACATATGTATGAGACAGACGTGTACATCACTATTAAATTTTTGTTTTATTTTTAAAATTTAAAAAAATTTGCAATACCAAATGCTCAAAGGGAAATAAAAATATTTTGTAAAGCAAATACAACAAAAAAAATATTAAATGGTAATGACGTCAATGAAGAGATAAAAACAATATTAAAGCAGTTGTTGTAGAAATTGAAATAAAAAAATTTTTTTTCAAATAAAAATTAATTTGTAACTTTTGACTGAAAATTATGAAACAAAAATTAAATTTGTTTATATGTTTCTATTCAAAATGTATCGGAAATTATTTATAGTTTCTGATGATTAATAGCACACCAGTTTCTCTAAATCAATAATAAAGAAAAAAGATATTTCACACCTTTAAGCCTCTGTTTTATTAATTACCTTTAATTTAATTATCGCAAAATATCACCGACTGAGTAATAATAATTATGATAAATGTTGACCGAATTTTTTAAATTTAAATTTGAAATATTTTTTGTTTTCGCAATCAAAATAATGTATCTAAGAATTGTAAAGTTTAATTTTTATTTTATAAATAAAACAGAATAAAAGTGTGTAAAAGTGTAAGGAGAAGGAAAAAGACTTTGGCCCCCAATTAAGAAATAATACATGTCACTTCGCTGTCTGTCAATATATTCGTTTGTATTGCAACGTATTGCAAGTGATCACACTGATTAAACAGTGATAAATAAACAAAGTAGCACAACAGTCAGAAAATTCAAAACAAAATTAACGATAAATTCATGTCAATGCATAATAACAAAACAATAAGAATATAAGGTAAGAACAGCCAGGGATAATGATTAAAATAGGTCGGCTAAGTTATTACACTCCATCACACAGCGGGGTATTATTAATTAATTGGGACTGTTTTTATTTGCCTCACACGTCCCTTTTTAATGGTGAAAAAAGCATAAACAATATGTACATGATTTTTGCCCCTAGTGCTGCTTCTGCATATATGTACATATGTAACGTCATTAAAATTTGAATACATGAGTCCAACTGAGAGTAAATAAAATTACCATAAAATGTTTTCAATAATCGGATGTTCGCAGGTCTCGTCACCCGTGAATAAAGTTAACACACACAACGTGGGTGGCGTGAGAGGCTAGGTCATAATCCTAACTAAAAGGGTTGTAATGACCAACTAAGTAAGTACATGAGTCCAACGTTTATAATGAGTGGACTTAAATTGTAATTTCAGTTAAAATTGTTTCGTCAAACTTACGAATTTTTTTTTTTTTGATTCGAGCTGTGAAGATAAAAAAATCAAGTTTATTTATATAGAGGAGTTTTTATGCTGATCGATCGAAGTATTAGTTGAATATTGTGTTGTCTTTCTCCTAACGACTTCTGTCACTTAAGAACATTATAACGTGTCTATTGGAGGCAATACAGAACGATTAAAATCACCAGAGGGTCATTGTAAAGCCAATACGAATTTTTTAATGTTTGCACAACTCATAACTCATAACACGTTAAGGATATTAAATTTAATTAAAAAGTGTCATACAAAGCTTACTTTTGAGATAACATGACCTAGTGGTTCTTTAATTCCTGAATCTGATTGGGTTTTATTATTGACCTCTTGGACTAAATTCCCATATAATGTGTTGTTTCCATCTCGTCTCAATATCTACCATCCTCTTTAAGGATTGTTAAAATAGAGAAATCTTGAATTCTGAAATGATTCAATGTATACCACAATTTAGATTTTATTATGGACCCCTTGGACTACAATTCCTATGGCATACCCGGCAAAAAAATTGCCGTATAATTTCAAATTTTCAAAAGTAAGCAATCCACTCAGGAACATCTTGATCTCAGCATCACAGAAAGAATAAGGTCAACAACAAATCTTATGGGAAGGTTAGGCGCAGCTACCTCTTTAGAAAGATCGATGTCGATTAAATAATAAAAATCAGCAACAAAAAGTAAGTTTGTAACTACTAAAGCTGGGTATAAAAAGCTCTTCAATATATAGATTCATTACGATTATTATGGATTAAATTTTTATCGGCCAATTACTGGTCAGAAACCAAACAAATTACCAAAAAATCTTGAGCGGAAGATGACATTGCTTACTTATGTAATAAATTCTAAAGAATGTGTTTGTGGTCGAAACGCGGTGAGTCGGCGGAAATGTTCACCAAGATTAAATTTACGATAAGAAAAGTTTTCTTACTTTATAGCTTCCTAGCTAGCATGCTAGCGATTAGCAAATTAGATATTCTTTATTTCTAGCAGCACTTAACACAGGGGAAATTTAGAAATAAGTTGTGCAACTTGTCAAGTTTTTTTTTTTGTAGAAAAAGACGGATATTATCGTTTAAACTCAAAATGTAATTATAGTGTACGACACTGCGAGAAAATACGGCTGGTAAATTGGCAGTCTTAGGTCTATCTTTGTTGCTTGAAATTGTTTAATAACCATTACAGTTGATTATATGAAGGACTATCTAACTTTTCGTTGTTTTTGGTATTTCACTAATCGTGTCAACGCAAAAAAATTGTTAAAAATATTTTTTACTTTATTTTTAAAATATAAATGGAATTCTGAAACATTTTCTCTCTAAGCCGTGTAAATTGCTCTTCACTGTTTTATTGCACTGTTAATTTATACAATTTGACTCAAAATTTTAATAAAAATTCAAATAATCAGACAACCATGTCAACAAAAGATGGTGGCGTCAGGTATTTGTATAAAAAATACAAATATAAACATCTGCTTTACATTAAGTATGGTAATGCAGCCTATATATATTAGCACTTGTCTTTTATTATTCCTTCAAACTTTGTTTACTTCTTGGCAGTCTGACAACACCGATCTTTCGTATTCTCCAAACAGATTTGCATGCACTCGTTGTAAGAACGAGCGAAAGATTGCAAAAAATGGAAGAAGCATCGCGACTAATATCCAGTACAGTACCGTCTCTCTAACTTTAATTCTCAGGAACTATAACGACTTTAACTTTAATTAATAAGCGGCGGCGCATCTCTACCATATTTTAACGACAGAGGCATTAATGACTGATCGTTGCTCAACTGAATGCGGGTTTTTTGCAATAATTTTATAGGCAAGCAAATAAATAAAAATAAAAATAAAAATAAAAATACAACAAAAAAATAAAAATAAAAATACAACAAAAAAAATTAAAACTTACTCGTACATGGCATCTACCAAATCTCGTTCCCAGGTCATTAAACGTTTCATTTTTGTATAAAAATATTGACGACCAATTTTAAAGAATTTCAATAAAATTTAAAAAAAAAACTGCACTAAACTAGTTAAAACTACAATTTGTTTGTTTTAATTTATTTTATTTGTTTTTATTTATTTTAAAAGACAAACACTTACAGAGAAATTAAATTAGAAAAAATCACAAAAAAATTTCTCTTAATGACACTCACAATAAATTAATTTTACTTTTCAGTTTTTGTTTATAATTTTTCTTTTCTTTGCTTCTCTTGAATTAATTTCCTTTGTTTTTTCGTAATTCTCTTCCTTTAGCGACCCTGATTTGTTGTAATTTATGTAAAATTGTTTTTTTCTTAATGCGATATGTTGTTTGTTTGTTTTTTTTTAACTTTACTACTCTCTGTCTACGGTCTGGTTTTTATACTGCAATGGTGAATACAATACAGCTGCTGTGTGAGCCCCAACGGAGGAGGTAAAAAACACCGCGTAAGTGGGAGAGTATGAGTTGGTGTTGGAGACTTTATTTTGAATTACAATGTTACAACACAAAATTTCTTACTTCAAAACCGCTAATAAAAATGATGACAAAACTGACGTTCTTTTTATGGTTGTAAAGGCAAATATTGAATAAATTTTGCAAAATTCACAATACAACATAATTTTTATTTTAATTTTTTTTTCGTTTCTTAAAAATCAATTTAACATTAACAACAAATTCTTTTTTTTTTTTTTTGCTTAATAATGGACACTTTTTTCTATATGTAAATAACACAGCACAAGTTGTAACATAAAAAACTCGATTTTCCTGTGCGTATATCAATGTTATAAATCAGCGTTTAATATTGATATGGCGTATGTGTAACCACCTTAAAGACGCTTTAAACACAAACTGAAAAATACATCCAACAGGTTCGTATCTTTTATTTTGTTCAGCCACAAAGAGCAACAAAAGCAAAAAAAATAGCAACAAATTGAACACGATATGCGAAAAGCAAAGAAACTACACAAGAAAATTTTCAACGAAAAACAAATCAAAATCAAGTTTATTAATATAACCATACATACATACATACATACATGCATGCATTCAATATATATAGAGAGAGAGAACAAGAAAGTTATAGTCAATCAAACTCGACTTTAGAAAACTCTATTCTCTGAAATATTTTCTTACATATATGCATACGCAAGTGGTCATTACAACTCTTTAGTCAGGATTCGGACCTAGCTTCTTACACCACTTATGTTGTAGGTGTTAATTTTATACCTACAGTTTAAAGTCGACTCCGAACGACAGATTTTTGTTAAGCCTTTCATGGCAATTTTATTTACTCTCAAAACTTTTGCCAGAAATCTGCTGAGAGGAAGTCGCCGAAGAAATATTTTACTCATATTTCGTTTTGTTGGAGATGTCTGACCTGAGGAAGTTTGAACCGTGGCCTCACATCTAATAAGCCAACACACTACCTACTACACTACGGCGACTTAAGGAAGAGTCTCTGCCTCTCTGAGTATATCACCCAAACAACTCCTTCCACTCTGCAGAAAGGTTCTGCGGCGTAGAAGCTTTTTCTTCTTTCAAAAGGAGTTCAGCAAAATTCATTTCGTTCATTCATACCGTCTCTGGCGTATATCTTAAAAGCTGTTGAAGGCTAGATTTCTAGATAATTCCAAGTAAACAGCCAATACATAAAAAAAGTTTGATTAATTGATCGTTGTAAATTGTTTTCTTCTGTTACTGTAACGAAATACAGTGTTTTTACCTTGCAATACGTCACGTTCAATACGTACAGATGAAGACAATTGAAGTTTTGCCTCGCTTTTTAAGAAATACTTCGCGATTTATTGAGAAATTCAAAAAAGAAGCACATTTGGAAAATTACTACCAAATTTTTCTATAAAGTATTGAACTTTGTTGTAACGAAGTGTTACGTGAAAGGAGAAATGTACGAAGATGCACTCTTGACGGAGAAAAATGTTCTTAATTCGTAAGGTTTAATTAAAACTGGTTTAAGAACAGTTTTTTTAAGTGTTACACCCACTCTCCCGAACTCAATGTATGCCGTATACAACATATTGTGGCGTAGGGTACACAAAATTTATTAAGCTGATATGTTAAACAATTTAACAAATGTCTGCACGAATCTCTGATTTTATAAGAAATTTATTATAGACTCTCCACCCTTTCTTGTGCACTCTCTTGATCAAATGTCAGCAATGTTTACAAAATTGTAAATTTAGCGTTTTTTTATTAATATTAACAGAGAAAATATACAGTCGAAGAAAAAAGTCTACGTACACCTCTGTATTTAGACTTTTTGACTGACTAAACTAATTGTTATATTTTTTCCCAACAACTGCTACGTTGTGTTTTTTCTTCAAACATTCTTAATTGTCTTTAACAACGCTATAACATCTTTTTCAATTTGGGGAAAACAATGGTGTATGTAGACTTTTTTCTTTGACTATATGTTGTACAGAAACACTATAAGAAAACAATACTTGATCACCGGTTAACTAAACTTATTAGCTTGGAACCAATTTGTTTGAATCCTATTCGCTTCTCCATGTAAAATTCGCTTCTCCATATAGACTACTGTAGAAAAATCGATCATTTCAACACCGTTTTCATATTTATTAAAATACGGTTCATAAATTATTCCAATCACGAATCCTTTACTTAACTGGTCATTACAACCTTTTAGTAAGGATTACAACCTAGCTTATCACACCACCCATGTTGTGTATGTTTAACTTCGCCATCGAAAGATACATTTGAGAAACTGTTAATTACTCTCAGAGTTAATTAGTTACGCTCAGGCTGTAAACGCAATAGACGCAATGCAGCATACACAACAATTTACTTGTTGTTGCGTTGCCTTTAAAATAATTATTTCCATACACACCCATGTATTCCATTCTTGAAAGATTGCTGAATTTTGCTGCGTCTCGTTTATAGTGTTTATAGCATGAGAGTTTATGGCAGAAAACTGCTGAGAAGAAGTTGCCGAAGAAAACATTTTTTTATATTTCGTTTTTGTTCAAGATGTCTTAGCTAGGTTTTGAACCACATTATCTACTGGACTACGAAGGACTACAGTTTAAGGACAATCGTTTCACGTTTTTTTTAATCATTTGTACGCTTTTCTAAAAATAAGTTGACAAGTTCGCTCTGGCAACGTGTTAAAACAAAATATCAACAAAAGCACAACAATCAAACGACAAAGAAAAACAAAAACACACAATAACAACAAAAAACCTCAATAATAAATAAAAAAAAAATTAAAAAACCAAATGCCACACTTTTGATTATAAAAAAACGGAATGTTTGTTAACCCAACAACACCAACAACTTAAGCCCATATTATAAATAATCATTTTCGATTCTAGAAAATAACAACAACAATAGCAACAACAACAATGAAAATAATTACGATAGCGGGCAATATGGTAAGAGAAAGAATTTACACTTCAGCAAGCAAAATATGTACAATAAATTGTTTATATTGTTGTTGTTGCTATTTTATGATAATGTACTCATTATTTAAGAAATTTTCTTCTATTTCTATGCAAGTAGCAACATGTCTTGTTGTTCTTCTTTAAATGTTTTGTACTCAACTGTCTAATAAATTCTCTTGAAATTAGAGAAAGACAATACATAAATCGATAATAGTTAGGGTTAACGTAGGCAACAGGGCAACATTTTTGTTCCTAAAATCGAATAAGATTTTACAGAACGAGAGAATTAAAAATGACTGTTCAAGACCCCATGATTTTATATTTATTTTTTGTTGTACAATAACTTGTTTTTTGTGGAGCTCCACAGTCTCTTTAGTCAGGCTGACGACCTAGTTTCACAGTTTTTCCCAGAAATCTGTTTAGAGCAAGACGCCGAAGAAATAATTGTTAATACTTCGTTTAGCTGAAGATGTGTGACCTGAATTTGAACCGAAACCCCTCTTCTAATAAGCCAACATCTACTAAACCACGCTTACTACTGAAATCTTGCGTATTGTTGATCTTAACTACACAATAACTAAATCCGATTTTGATCTTACAACGAAAACACCATAATTTACATATACATTATTGGTCATTACAACTTACTTAATTGACCAAAACAACCCGATTAACGGATTTCGGCCTGCCGTAACACATCCTTCTAGGCGCATCTGCTTCTTGCGCGCCTACGCTAGTTGGTCACACCAATCGATTACAGGGCTTCCTCGATTTGGTCCTTCCTACGGATACAAGGTCGTCCTCTTCGCCGACTTCCGCAGATCTCCGCCTCAAATATCCGTCTGGCAGGAGCAACCTCCTCCATTCTAACGACATGACCGAGCCAGCGCAACCGCTGGATATTAATACGCTACACAAAGCCTATGTCGTTGAGGAGCTCATACAGCTCACTGTTAGATCGGATGCGGAAATCATCACCAACTCGTACTGGACCGAAGATCATACGCAGTACTTTTCTCTCGAAGACTTTCAAGGCTGCTGCATCGGTGCTTAATAGGATCCATGCCTCTGCGCCATAAAGAAGCACGGGTAGGAGTTAGTTTTGTCGTACGCGTATTGAGATCATAGTTGCACCTGTTAGCAAGAGTGATCCTGAGCTTGATCTCCAGACTGACATCATTTTTGGTGGTAATGGCGGAGCCAAGATAAATATATTACTTGACTAAATCAATAGTATAGTTATCGGCCGTTGGGAGGAATGGAATGCATGCAAAAAAGGTAAAGTTTCTGATTGTGATCAACGTGGCGACCACCAGGACGATCCTTTTCTTGCTGTATTCAAGTTGTCACGCAGCCTCCCCGTGGCCCCTCCTCGATGGCATTCTAGATGTTAACTAATGCGTGCAGCGAAGTCCAATCCCCTGGGCGTTAAATTTGGGTTGTACGTTAGGCTTGGAACCCACCACGTAAAAACTTTATCCGATGAAAACCAAAATACGGAAAACCATAAAGATCCCCTCAAAAGTTGGTCATTACAACCCTTCAGATAATTGTATACATGAGTGGCGTGGTTTACAGTTTAAAGTCGATTCCGAACGACAGATTTTTTTTGAGAAACTTTTCATGGCAATTTCTTTTACTCTCAGAGTTTTTGCCAGACATCTGCTGAGAGGAAGTCGACGAAGACATACCAGAGAGAGAGAGATAATATTATGATAATGGTACCTAAAGGATTGTCAGCGAAGTCTATATTGAAGGTTTTAGATGTGTACGTACTTTAAGACATTAGCATTCTGAATGTTATGCCTTTTATCAAATTTAAATAAATAAAATATTCTGGGTATTACCAAACACTGCTATTGTCCTGGTGTAAGTTAAAGTGTCTTCATTAGTATCACATCCTCTCAGGCTATTACCGCAAGGTAAGAGTTAAATAAGGAAGACAACTTTTAATTAATCTATGATGACACATTGAGAGCAAACAATAGCAACACACTGGCATACACTATCACACATTAACAATACCTTAACCACCCTCAACAATTCCTTAGACGCACACACACGCACACACATTTTCATTACGGTTTTGGTGTCAGAAGTTAAATTAAATCATAATTAGTTTCTGTTTACGTCTATGTATGTTCAAAGAGAAAACTTTAAATTGCATTCATCATAAACCAAAGCTTTTCGTTGGAACTAATTAACACCTGAAAAAGAACTCTATAACTAGGATCTCGAAGTTCATAGAATTTAAATGTCATATTTATTCCGAGTATTTTTAAATAATTTTTAAATTTTGTTTCCAGAAAATTATACGTAACTACACTCTTTTTTTCTTTGAAAGAGTAAAACAAAATCATAAATGAGTACTGTGGTAAGCATATGATTGTTAACATCATTTTTTGATACTGCTATGCGACATAAGAACTAGATGTTTGGATCAAATCACGTCTATAATAATATAGAAATACAACAATCGAATGAATCGCCCGATTGGAATGTGCTGGAGTGCATCAATCTCAATCAGTTTCCGACATAAATTTATATGACGAGGACGATATTTTTTATAAACTAAGAACAGACGTAAAAGTCGCCGTGGTCTGTATTGTCTTTTTAGATGAAATCACGTGGTTTAAACCCCAGTCAAGCAATATCTGGAATAAAATGTAATACAAAAAAAAATATTCCTTCGGCGACTTCCACTCCGCAATCTTCTGGCAAAAACTCTGCGAGTAAATCAAATTGCCATGAGAAATTTATTAAATCCACCTTTCGGCATTGACGTTAAACTGTAAGCCATACATACATAATTCGTTATTACAACCCTCCAATCAAGATTACGACCTACTTTCTCACATCACTTTTGTTGTGTGTGTTAATTTTATTCATGAGTGGCGCGACCTGCAGTTTAAAGTCTACTTCGAATGCCAGATCTTTGAGAAACTTTTAATGGCAATTTTATTTACCCTCAAGGGTTTTTACCAAAAATCCGCTGAGCGGAAGTCGTCAATGAAATATTTATTCATTTTGCGTTTTGATGGAGACATCTGACCTGTAAGTCCGTTAGATAAACTGAACGCACGCAACATACATACAACATACAACCTAGCTTCTCACATCACTTATGTTGTGTGTGTTAACTTTATACATGAGTGGCGAAGTATAGATTTTTAAGTTGATTCCGAACGATAGATCTTTAAGAAACGTTTTGTGGAAGATGATTGGCCTGCGGGTTGAAACCTGATTTCACGTCTAATAAGCCAACACACTACGTAGACTACGGCGACTACAAATTTAAACAACTTTGACGGCAGTATTCAAAAAAAGTTTAAATAAAAGTGAGAATTGAGGACCTGATTTTAAGGACCTTAATCCATGAAAAGTAGTTCAAACGATTTGTATAGAAATTTTTTTTTTGATTTTTACCAAGCTATACCTGTGTATTAATAATTGAAAAAAAACTGGCTATGATCTGATGAAACAAACATTAATTTCAGATGGAAAATCGTATGTAAGCAAAAACGCGCAAACAGGATTATTAAAACTGCCGGTGTGCCGTTGATGTTTTGGGAATGCTTCTGATTATCTGTCTTCGGATGTCTGCTGGTTATCTGTATATTGAATTGAGAATTTCTACACTAAAAGGATGATAAACTGTCCGCTGGAATTTTAAAGTCTCGCTTTCATGAATACCGAATACATTCCAAAAATAATTGGTCAATTCACACAAGATGTTGTATCGCTGTATTGACGAATGTACAACAGTGTATACTTGTTGTTGATAATTTTCATGTAAAAATCTGATACACTTATACACAAATTTTTTATATGTTTTTAAAAGTTGTATTGGTTTCGTGCTATCAAATTGTGTGAATGAAAAAAAATTATGAAGAAGAATAAGAAGAAGACATTTGGAATACGAAATACAAAATACAGCACAGCGTTGGCCGTTCACAAACAACCAAGTGTATTAAATACAACATACACGATACAAAGTTGTGTGTAATTAAATGGAATCAATTGCAGAAAGCTTGGTATTCCAATTCTTTGAAAATTCCGAAATATTTCTCAAATTAAATACTGTCCCTATGATTTCGAGAAGCATTATGTTCGATTATTTGATTATTCAAATAAAATTTATTATTTATTTAATAAATTTATTTAGCTTAAAAGTGATACCAAATCAATCGATTACGAAACGGAATATGGTTACAAGAGTTTCATGCAAATGAAATAAACAGTGAGCTGTATAGGGTATATCAAAAGTCAGGCGTGAATTTGTATATTTTTTTCCAGATAATTAACAGCAAAAGTGTTAAATCTGCTTATTCGGAAATGATTAATAGTCATTCTAAAGAATTTACAATTTTTGCACAGAAATGAAATGAAATGATTACAATGAGGCAAATTTTTTTTTTTTTTGCAAACATCTTTTCCAAGAATTATATTTTTTTTAATATAAAACAAAAATAATAAAAATTCAATTCAAAAAGAAAACAAAAACAACCTACATATACCTGATAGTTTTACTCCACATAGACAGACGTACATACAATGGACAGCAAAAGTCTTAGTACGGGAATATATTTTGACAAAAAAGTCCCCACAGACTTAATACTCTTGCACAAACTCCCGATAAGACTTCAAGAGAGTATTTAGGTGAACATTTGAAAGAACGGTTACGTAATCGCTAAACCTCAAACAAAAGTCAACCGAAAAACTTGCTCATGATGCCACCAGAAAACACCAAACAAAACTTGTACATTCAATTCCAAATGGGTTAAATGGAGTGCTTGACCTTAAGGGATATTCTACTAAATACAAGGGATAACATTTTCATATATTAGACCTTTGAATTTTAAATTTATTCAGGGTTCTCCTTTGGGGCACCTATGGCGTCATCTGAAACTTTTCCTTATTTTTCTCTTGTTTTATGAAAAACATTAAAAAATTGTTTGTTTTATAATAAAACAGAAATCAATTAATAAAATAAATATAAAAACTATAAAGTTTTATACAAACTTTTGGCTGAAAGTCATAAAATTGCTAAAATATATTGCCATACTACGACTTTTGCTGTACACTGTATATTCAAGATGATAGTGTCATAAATTTGCTTGAAGAGAAGAGTGTTATTAGATACCCAGTGTTATTAGACACCCGAATCTAAAAAAAACATTTTGCTGCAAACCTAATTTATCTGCACTTTTTATACATCTAAGAACTAAAAGAAAACAAGAAATGAATTATTGTTGGAATAAGTTTTTTTTTTTATAACTTGGTCGACCATTTCATTGCATATATGTACATGGTTTATAAATATGATTTCCGTCTTATATACATAAATTCAATCAAATTCTTGAGTACTTTTTTCAATATATCTGATCATATGATTTGAATGGCGGCTTGAATATTATAGACCCATAAAGACTAACCAAATGGGCTTGAGACTTGAAAATGGAGTGGCCAGTGAACAGGATTATATTATGTAAACGCTGCAATAAGTGGATGATTAAGCTCACTGTATAGCAAGTTTACCATTCTGTTGGAATTAAATTTCGTTGATGTCTGACGCGGCCCGGCATACATACACAATTGGTCATTACAACCCTTCAGTCATGGCAATTTTATTTTACTCTCAAAGTTATTGCCAGAAATGATGAGAGAAAGTCACCAAAGAAATATATCTTCTCTTTCGTTTTGTTCGAAATGTCTGATCTGGGGTTTGAAACGTGGCCTCACGTCTAACAAGTCAACATAAAATTATGTTATGTTATCTATGTTTACATGGAATAATCTTTAAAAATTAGTGGCCAGCCTATCTTATTTTACCTGAAATCAATCTTTTAAAACTAAGGGCCGTTAACTAAAGGCAGGATTTTAACGGGCAGATAAATTGTTTTTCATTTTTATAAGTGGACAATAAGGTGGAAGTGAGCGTTAGGCTAAAGGGAGGATCATCCTACCGGTAACTTTTAAAGTTAAGTTTATGATTTTCAATATAAACAAAATGAGCAAATACAAATAAAACCAGAAGGCCGTCGTTGGCACTGCGTTTAAAAAAAAACGTATTCAATTGAGCAATGTTATCGACATTGCTCCGGCACTGTCACATTTTTAATAAAGGTAACTTTATTTTATCATTAGCATGTAATAACAAAAAGAAGTTAAATCTGACTTTAAAGTTTACTTTAGCTAAAGTTACCTTCAACTAAACCCAACAGCAAGTTTTAATAATGGCCCTAAAACGATTAAAATTAATTAATCTCCCGTTATTATTACTAAATATTTGAGTTACTACTCTACTACGTATAGTAAACATTGTGAGTAAGGTTTTTATATATAAAAATTATGAGTAATGGCGGTACTAATATACCAATTAACAAATATTGCTATTCTTTTATGTTAACTTGTTTTAAAACTTGTTTTATGTGATATGCAAGGTGGATAAGACTAAAATAGTCAACAAGTTTCATTTCAGAAGTGTAAATTTGACATCACTTCTATAAAATTAATGGAGTTAAAAATTAAGCAAAAAGAAATTCGCTAAAGCGGAGAATTATAAATTAAACTCTTAAAATTTCACACTGGCTAGACAGCATTAATTTAACACCTGATCACAATGCTTCCTATCATTCACCGGCAATATGAACAACTGTCTTCTCAATCAAGTAAAACAGAATAAAAAAAATTTCCAAAATTAATTTATAATCACTCAAATTACTTGAAAGACAGACATTTATCAACTTTAAAATAAATAAATATTAAAATAATTAAGCAATAAATGTATCACCAGTTATTTCTAATGAAAGACTATGAGTATTTTATTACGGACGATAATTTTCCTTTTTTTTTTTTGAATTTTAGGTGTTAAATTTTGAAAATTTCTGTTTTAATTTAAAATGATTTATTTTAGTTTTATTGTTTAACATTTAATGTGTTCATAAATAATTTAATTATCTATTTGCTGCTTTTTGTATTTTAAAAGACCTTATTTTCATTATCATATTGTATAATAAGAAATTATACCAATGTTTTTAAAAACCGTACAGGAAAGTTTTGTTAACTTATTGCATTCTTTGGAAAGAAAAAGTTTAAATTAATATTAATTATAAATTTTATTTACCTAATTAGTTCCTAGTCTACACATAAAAGGCAATTATGAACTGAACTTTAATACACCTCACTTGTATTATTAAAAAAAACCAGATCGTTTATCTCATCACACAAAGAAAATAATGAATGAGGCAAATTATGCATACGGAATGTCAAATGCAATATGAGATTCCTGACAGTCCTTTAACGTGACTTTAATAGTCATGTTAAGCCTTTACTGCTATAAGGAAGGGAGGCATGGAAGATCATACCGTACTGTAGTGGGTAGTTATTAGACGTAAGGCCAGCAAAAAGTTTCTCTAAAAACTGTCGTTCAGAGTCAACTTTAAACTGCCAACTTTAACCTTTAACGTGATTTCAATAGCCATGTTAAGCCTTTACTGTTATAAGGAAGGGAGGTATGGAAGGTCACACCGTACTGTAGTAGTTTCTCTAAAAACTGTCGTTCGGAGTCAACTTTAAACTGCCAACTTTAACCTTTAACGTGATTTCAATAGTCATGTTAAGCCTTTACTGCTATAAGGAAGGGAGGTATGGAAGGTCACACCGTACTGTAGTAGGTAGTTATTAGACGTGAGGCCAACAAAAAGTTTCTCTAAAAACTGTCGTTCGGAGTCAACTTTAAACTGCACGTCACAACAAAAATGGCATGAGAATAAAGGTCGTAATCTTGACTAAACGGTTGTAGTTACCAATTAATTAAGTACGTAGGCCCATAAGAGATTAATGATATTTACTATAATTTAAAAGACAATTTCATGGCATTTAATTTAATTTAATTTTTATTTACTCCCAGACAATGTTGAAAAATTCAGTACTTTAGTACTTGTTTCAGTACTTTTTCATTTCAAAAATATCGCAGTACCCCCGCGACGCTTTCAGTTCTTTTTTATTATTACATATTTTATGTCTTGCGCTTTTCAACTATTAATGCATTAGCATTTAGCCACGGCTAAAGGTAAAATTAAGCTTTAGCCGCGATTAGTCTAACGTCCAGGGAACGTACATTTGTTTTCAGAATACGAAAAGCAATGAAAGCGCTTGCCGAACCTTAATGTCAGTTCTTTAAGCATTTGGGTTGCTCTTCATATGTTAAAAACGAACGTTGTTCCATCGACGTTTGACTAAACGGGGCTTTTACGTTTTGTTACGTTCCGAATCATGTGTTTCTATTCTGTGTGTAGTGTTGTAGCTAGGGTGCTGGCTTACTAGACGCGTGTCCACGGTTCAAACCGCATGTCTGACATCGCCATCAAAACGAAATATAAAAAAATATATCTCCGGCGACTACCTTCTGGCAAAAAACTCTGAGAGTAAATAAAATTGCCACGATAAAGTTTCTCAAAAATCTGTTGTGCGGAGTTGACTTTAAACAATACGTCTGTATTTCTGGTATGTACTCGTATGTATTTTTTTACAAAAGTACTATTCATTCAAAAAATTACTCTTTCAATTCAAATTCAAATTCAAAATTTCAGTTTTGCAACACTGCTCTCAGAAATTTTTACACAAATCTGCTGAAAGTCAGTCGCCGAAGAAATATTCTTTCACATTTCGATTTGTTGGAGGTATCTGACTTGGATAATTACTCGCCTAAATTTTTTTGAGATGTTATCGTGCATTCACTTTATAGTCATGATATATGCTTGTCTATGGAAAGTTATTTTGGCATTAAAAAATTTGTACCAAAAAGCCTATCCTTTATACGGGGTATGAGGGCTTCTTGAAGTCGCCGTAGTCTAGTAGATAGTGTGCTGACTTGTTAGACGTAAGGCCATGGTTAGAAAAATATTTCTTCGTTGACTTCCTCTCAGCAGATTTCTGGCAAAAACTCTGAGAATAAGTAAAATTGTCATGAAAAGTTTCTCAAAAAACTGTCGTTCGGAGACGACTATAAACTGTAGGTCCCAGCACTCGGAAATTATCCAGGGATGCCAACCGGTCCTGGGTCAATGAAGAGTCCTGCTCCATCGCTAGGCTCACTTGGCCCACAATGGATAGGAGGCGTACCAACCAGCTACTTAGACTTGGCTGTAATATCATCTCGATCACAGTGGCCATGTTTACAGACCACTGTGTTATGGGTAAAGACGCGGAAAGAATGCGATTCCCATTTAAAGACTTCTGCCGTAGATGCAGATCCACCGAGGAGGAGGACACTGCCATCCACTGTCATCCACTTCCTCTGCCAATGCCCATTCCCCTCCTTGGATCGGAGGAACTTGATCAGTGCAGAGGCTGAGTTCACCTGTGGCATCACAATGGGCCGCTATGCGTGCTCAAGTGAGCTTTTTTTGGTAAATTAAAGCTAACCTAACCTAACCTAACCCAGCACTCGTGTATAAAATTAACGCACACAATATAAGTGGTGTGAGAGGATAGCTCTCAATCCTGACTAAAGGATTGTAAGATCCAAGTATGTACGTATGTAACGAATTTTCATACAAACCATTTTAAATCGGGTGTTGTAAGCAAACGAGGCCTGGATGTTCCGTTCTGTATACCACAAACTGTGTAGAGTGTAGCAATTGTTTTAAATATTTAAACAAAAGCTTGATGTTTATTATGAAATAGTTTTCTTACAACACTTTGTATTATTGTGCAATTAATTAAATCTTCAATATCTGATGGAATATTTACAAAGTCCGATGAATTGTTTTCAAATAATTATTAATTTTCACTCTCGTCATCATGATTAATTGTCTACAGAAAATTTGCAAATAATTTATTAAATGCAAAAAGTTCATAAAATGAAATTAGGAAAAATCATTTTATTTTTCATTTTTTTTTTGAATTTTGGAAAATGCATTAAAAATCTTGAAATAAACGAATTGTATAGCAACAAAGTTTTTGAATTATTGTATATAATAGTTTTAAGTTTATATGCCTTTTATTTAT
This sequence comes from Sarcophaga subvicina, assembly GCA_936449025.2. Taxonomy (NCBI): domain Eukaryota; kingdom Metazoa; phylum Arthropoda; class Insecta; order Diptera; family Sarcophagidae; genus Sarcophaga; species Sarcophaga subvicina. The sequence continues at coordinate 33,829,194 of OW388081.2, forward strand.
ATATTTATTTAAATTTTTTTGTTGCAATAATTGGCTTCAAGCCAAATGTTACAAGCGTTAAGTTCAAGATTATTAAACAAAAATATCACACCAAATGAAAAAAAAAAATTGAAAATAAATATTATAAAATGAAAATCAAATAAAATACAATTTTTTCGCCAACATTATAGACTCAATAAAATGCATAATGCGCCAATTTGCAGTGAAAATAAGAGGGAAAAAGAGAAATTGAAAAAAAATTTAAATAGTATAGATTTTCGGCGCATATAGGCAGTGTTAAATGCAAAAAACGTGCACAAAGTGCTTAAAAAGACCGAAGCATGTTAATAAATAGCGTACATTGCGAATAAACCAAACAAAAAATTATATTAAGGAAGCGAACTGGCTAAGTGTAAAATTCTATCCACACTTCTGAATAGTTCTCATCAATATTTGATTATAAAATTAATGAGTGGGGTCATCTATCGGTTTAAATTTGAACCATTGGTATACATATTACATACATACATAATTGGCCATGGCAATCCTTCAGTCAGGATTACGACCTACCTTCTCACACCACTCATGTTGTGTGTGTTAATTTTATACATGAGTGGCAGGACCAACAGTTTAAAGTTGGCTCCGACCCACAAATTTTTGAGAAACTTTTCATAGCAATTTTATTTACTCTCATAGTTTTTGCCAGAAATTTGCTGAGAGGAAGTCGCTGAAGAAATATTTTTTCATATTTTATTTTGATGTCTGACGGGGGGTTTGAACAGTCGTGTTACGCCTAATAAGCCAACACGCTACCTACTAGACTACGGCGACTTCAATTCCGTCAGAAAATTCAATATATTATCTCCACTGAACGTAATGAATCGATTTACGCTTGAGCAACGTTGGGATTTATTGGGCCAACGAGAAATAGCACGATGATGTCGATTTTGCCAAAAAAAAAAGCATCTTTTCGTATGAAGCTTATTTTTTTTCATGGTGGGTACGTTAAAAAGCAAAATTGCCGTATTTGGGGCTCAGAAAACCTACACGTGGTCTCACAGAAGCCAATGCCTCCATTACGAGTGACTGTTTGGTGCGGCTTGTGGAGCGGAGTCATGTTTGGCACATATTTCTTTGAAAATGAGGACGACGCAAGCATTACGGTCAATGGAGACATCTATTGCGCGATGATAACCGATTTTTTTTTGTACCCGCTCTTCATGGTATTGATGTGCCATATTGAAGTGGTATTGTTCATGCCACAATCGATTTATTGCGTCTAAGGTTTGATGGCCGCTAAATTAGCCGAACTGGTGATGTCAATTGGCCGCCAAGAAGCTGCGATTTGGCATCGTTGGACTATTTTCTGTGGGGCTTTGTTATATTATAAAGACAAACCAGAGACAAATGAGCATCGTGAAGCCATTGTCGAGATACGACCCCACAAACTCGAAAAAGTGCATTAAAATTGGTCCGATTGAATGAGATTCTCTGAGGCCAGCCATGGCAGTCATATGTATGAAATAATATTCCATTTCAAAACGGAATAATTATACTTATCAACAAAAAATAAAGAACAGTCAATGGAGACATCTATCGCACCATGACAACCGGTATGTTTGTACCCTCTCTTCATGTATGCAACTTGCCACACATCTCATGCCACAATCGATTTATTGCATCAAACGTTTAATGTCCGTTTAATTAGCCGAAGTGGTGATGTCAAATGGCCGCCAATAATATGCGATTTGAAAGAGTTGGACTATTTTCTGTTTAGAGCTATTAAAGAAAATTGTTACGCCAGCAAACGAGAAACATTTGAATGCAAACATTCGTGAAGGATACCGAGATACGACCTCACAAACTCGAAAATTACACTAAAATTGGCCCAATTGAATGAGTTACTCTGAGGCCAGCCATGGCAGTCATATGTATGAAATAATATTCCATTTCTAACCCGAACATTTGCACTTCACAAGAAAAATATAAATTCGACAACATTTCAAACGGTTTTTATTTTATTGCATTTTAAAATTTAAACTTTTAAATCACCCACCCTATATAAATTGGCAATCACCCTAATATTTATCTGACACGATTAAAAGCATATTATGTTTCCTCTTAAAATAATATCGCATAAAATGAGAAAATAAATCAATTGGAGATTTACAAAAGCCAACTGAAATTTTATAAACGTCTTTTTTTTATTTTTTAAGTCTCAATAATAATTTCATGTATTCTGCCACATCTCTACTCTCTGTACTATGTATACATACATAGAGATTAAAAGGCCGCACTAGAGCACTAAAGCGAAACAACAATTAAATGCAATTAAAGGTTGGCTGTTGTTTTTAGTTGTGCTAAAAAGGCTAAAAACACTTTGTTGAACTTTATCGTGCTGATTAAAGGAAAACAAAAACAAAAATCAGAACAAAATTAATTTTTCGATATTGACCTTGTAATACAATCCATGCCATGATCTTAAATGATTAACGAGAAAGTGTTTAAATGCCATCTTTAGTGGCAACACAACTGAAACATTGAAAAAATTAAAAACTTTTTTGTACTTGGAAATCTTAAAATCTAATGACCTTCCTTTCTGGGAAGTGTCTTAGTGAGATGATGGTTTTCTATAACAGCATGAACAAAGATAGCAAATGAGAAAAATTATTTGAAATGGCTTTTCATGTTAAAGTTTAACAAAGAAAACTAAAGAAAATATAAGGTTCAGGCAGCTCAATGGCAATGACAGTCAATTGTTAAAAGATATGAGCACCGCCGCAGTCTAGTAGGTAGTGTGTTAGCTTATTAGACGTGAGGACACGGTTCAACAAAACAAAATATAAAAAAATGTTTCTTCGGCTAAGAGGAAGCAGATTTCAGGCAAAAACTCTGAGAGTAAATAAAAATTGCCATGAAAAATTTTTAAAAAATCTATCTTTCGGAGTCGATTTTAAACTGTAGATCCCTGCACTCGTGTTTAAAATTAACACACATAACCGTAAGTGGTGTAAGAAGCTAGGCCGTAATCCAAATGCAAGGGTTATAATGATCAATTATGTATGTACCTGATACCATGCGAAGTGTATTCTCTATTTTACATCCAATTGCGCGTTAAAGTCATCCGTACTTTAGCGTTTGTAGCAGTGTTAGAAGACGACATGCTTATTTCCATAACAAATCTGCGATTCTTATACAGAGTCTATCAGTAAACACCTTCTATCGTTAAATTTAAATAAAACAAAGTGCGTATGAGACCCCATCAAAATTGTTACTCTTTCGAGAGGCCTATAAATGCCATTTTGTGTGGACATAACATTGTTAGAATGTCCGCACCGGCATCTTTGAATGAATTACATTCGGCATGTCTAATTTAACTCTTGCCCATATATCAGTATGAATTTGTCCGATGATATGGATTATGTTGGTTTTGAGGGCCGTTGTAGTTTATTGCCTATTTGGTCTTACGTGTTAATAGAACTCCACAAGAAAAAGTCTAGCGGCATCAAATCTCAGAATTTCAGTGGCCAGTTGGCATTACTTCCACTTGAGATGACAATGTTCTTAAATCGCTCGTACAAAATTTCCAATATGACACGAGTTGTGTGGTAAGTGACTTCGTACTGTTGAAAACATATAACATTGGTCCCCACATCATTCAATTCAGGCCAAAGAAGTTGATAATCATCGCCGCTTTCAATGATACATACATACATAATTGATCACTACAACCCTTCAGTTAGGATTACGACTTTGTTTCTCACACCACTTATGTTGTGTATGTAAATTTTACACATGAGTGGCGGGACCTACAGTTTAAAGTCAACTCCGAAAGACAGATTTTTGAGAAACTTTTTCATGGCAATTTCTATTTACTTTCAGATTTTTTGCCAGAAATCTGTTGAGAGGAAGTCGCCGAAGAAATATTTTTTCAGGTTTCGTTTTTATTGGAGCTGTCCGATCTGGGTTTTGAACCGATTCCTAACGTACCAACACACAACCTACTAGACTACGGCGACTTCTATGATGGATAGCCTATAACCCGCACTAAGCAATAATTTTTTTTCGTATGCATTGCGAGCGATGCGAAATCGAATGTTCTTCTGCACACTATCACAGAAAGTGCCGATTTTGTTTCGTCAACGAACGGGTGTTGATCGTTTCAGTTAGTTTTCATTTGTGATATGACAATTAGTATCAGAGTAAAGGCCTTTAATGAGACGCCCTATTTTTTAAGAAAGGATATGAACTATTTGTGAGATGGGACTTCCGAACTTTGACAGTACATACATACGTACATAATTGGTCATTACAATCCTTCAGTCAGGATTATGACCTAACTTCTCATACCAATTATATTGTGTGTGTGTGTAATTTTTATACATGAGTGGTGGGACCTACAGTTCAAAGTCGACCCCGAATGACAGATTTTTGAGAAACTTTTTCATGGTAATTTTATATATTGAAGGGAAGTCGCCGAAAAAAATATTTTTACATATTTCGTTTTACTGGAAATATCTGATTCAGAGGTTGAACCGTGCTCTCACGTCTAATAAGCTAACACACTACCTACTAAACTACGGCCTTATTAAAGCTATGTACATCTGTGTCAAATTAGTTGCCACTTATTCATCAAATGAATACAAAAAATATCAGAATTAAAATGAAATCACCAGCATAAATTGATCAAGGTAAAGAAGTTAAATTTTTTATTTTCAAATATTTTCAAACTAACTGCTGGAAATATAGAATATTAGCTGTAATTCAATACTCACCTTAATTGTTTCTCTAAATGCTTTAAATAAAGTCAGCAATTTATGTTTAATACAGACTAATTTAATCAAAGCAAATACATGCATGTGTGATTGGTGCATAGAACAAGTATTATTGACTTTGAAAATTTTATTAAGTACGTTTTAAAAATAGCATAAATTTTCCTATTTTCCTCTATCTCTCTCTCTATATATATATATATCTATCACTCAATACATATATAAATGTCATTGAAGACAACTTCATAATAAAAGGACGGAAATCTTAATAAATTTAATTTTAATTTTTTATTTTCATCATACATTTATTTCAACACCCTCATCATTCAAATGTGAAGGCAACTATTGCATCGGATGATATGAAAAGACAGCAATTGGAATGAATTTAAAAAATCATGAAAATATTCTTTAACAACAAATTATTTAATAACAAAGAAGCAATCTGATTGATGAATAAATAAATGATTTTTATTAAATTTAATACAATTGAAATATAATGCAAATTTCCAAAATAAAAAAAAACAATTTTTTATTTAAAAATAATTTCATTACTACTGATTACTGTACAATTGTTGTTGCCAGATAGCTTTTTGCAAAATATACGAATTTATTCAATTTCAAGTCTCTTTAAACTTATTGTATACACAACATGATTTCATTACAATATTTATTATACCCTACATTGGCATAAATGGCTTATTTTATTACATTGAGGGCCATTATTACAACTTGTCGTTGAACTTGGGTTTAGTTAAACGTACCTTTAGCTAAAGGGAACTGTAAAGTTAAAGTTAACTTTTTCAAAAATATGGCAGTGGCGGAGCAATGTCGATAACACTGCCCAAATTAAAAAATTTTTATTTAAACGCAGTGGCAACGACGGACTTCTTTTTTATGTTATATTTGCTCACTTTGTTTATATTTGACGTTGCCCTATTGAAAATAATATATAATATGGCAAGTTCAAATATAAGCTTAACTTTAAAAGTTACGGCTACCTTTAGCTTAACGCTCACTTCTAGTTTATCGTCTACTTATAATAATGAAAAACAATTTATATTATTATCTGCCCGTTAAAATCCTCCCTTTAGTTAACGACAACATAATGGCCCTAAAAATAATATTTTTAAACTTTCAAATACTACTCTTAAATTCCCCTGACGAGAGATTCAATTTCACTAAAATTCAGTCAGTTTTTTTTTTCTACTAAAACATAGGCTGCCTTCTAAAATCAGTATCAATACAAAGTTTGTATGCAGTTCTACTACTGTATATAAATTATGTAGATATACACATTGACGACGTTTTGAAATAGAATACATTGTAAACATTTTGTATAGCGGCTTTATGAAACACTATACTTCGTTCAAACACAAAGCAACTTACATTTTGGAAGGCAGCCATACTGTGGAAATGCTATTGAAACTATTTTTATATGCTGAACTTGCAGCAAAGGATGCTAATTTAAATATTGCAAAACGGTAATCAGAATGATGAAAATAAAATCTGATGTGCGACAAGACTGTGTCCTATTCCAGACAAAAAATGGACTTTGTCCCTAGACACGTTTTCTTGATAACAGCTGTTAAACTAAGTCCCACAAACTCAAGAATTTTGCAAAGTAAACTGTGAAAAGCCAAAACATGACAATCATTATTAGGTCCTAGGATAATAGAATTCTCATATGTTATTGCCTAGAAACAATGCTCTCCCTGGTAGTATATAAGCCTGTTGTATTCAATGTAATGATTAGAAATTGTTCTTAATAGACCCTAGCCTTTTCAAAAATCAAGCGCTTCTAGTTTACCCCTGGCGTTTGATGTTGATGTTGTCCCCTCTAGAAGGGGTCAGAGGACAGGCAGTTTCCTGTATAGATTATTTCTTACTTCTTAAAATTCGACACGATTACAATTTTTTCTCTTCAGGATCTAAAAATACACGAAGCATACGTATTAATGGAATGTCGCAAATACCTACAACTGGCATAAATCAAATATTGTGTGGCAGTTAATAATAATGTCTAGTGAGTATTATATTTATACACAAAAAGGGCAAGCATTATAATAATTCCTTGTACTATACACATTTTAGGATTTGGAACTCATTTTCTGTATGAATTTAAATGTAAAAATAAACCTTAGTTTCACACAATTGCATGGAAAACTGCCACTCCCGAAGTACAGAAGACGCAACTGATCTCTTACCATTTTAACTTAATGGTCTATGGACGCTTAAGATGACAGCTCTTAGATCAACTTGTTAGATCATACCTTCAGGGAATTGCTCTCACAGCGCATATATAGATATGACAGACCGCCGCTGAAATATCTGTGTTAGAGATTGAGCTGTTATAGATGGACACATTTCAAATTTAGTGGTACAATGTAGAACTTCATATTCAACTCCGAGTTTTACTCTCATTTACCTCATTGACCTCTAATCCATCTTAGATACGAAAATTTAACTCTATATTCACTGCAGCAGAGAAACTAGGTCGTAATCCTGACTGAAGGGTTGTAGTAACCAATTATGTATGTATGTATGTATGTATGTTTTCACTGCAGCCAGCACATTTTCAGCGTCTTGAGTTTTTAAAACATTGTAAATATGTTTGATTCCAACTGACTAGTAGTCAACCGAAAGCTAAACCAATTGTGAAGTCGAAATATAAATTGGGTTTCACTGTTCTAACGATACTATTGGGTCTTATTTTAAGGGCACACACAAAATTTGTGAAAGACTATATGGTGCAATTATGTATGGAATGTAATATCGTTCAAATGTCCCCCACTTCTTCTCTTGGTGGAGTTCATTCACAATGTACAATTCGACACAATTCCATGACCCGGTTGCAAATATCTGGCTGAATATGGTGCATGCCAAGGGTTTTGTTGGCCTTAAAGACCGCATTAATTTCCAGCTTATTCACATATACCTGCTCATTAAGAAAAACTCACAAGAAAAAGTTTAATGGGGTCATGTCGTACGATGTCGGTACCCGATCACATTACTGCCACGTGAGATTACCGTGCACCCTCAAGTCGCTAGTGTAGGATATCAAATGTTGTTATCAGATAACCCAGTTCAAGCCAAAAGCTATCAGTTTTCATCGACTTATAGTGCTCGCTGTGGACAGTGATGGCCTGGCCAACGTCGTCCTCAAAAAAATGATGCCACCGGCAGAAAATCGAAATCAAGCAATAACCATTGGATACTCTTGCGCAATTTTCTTTGTTCAAGATGTTTCTTCGATGAAAACTAGGGCCAGCTGCCATATGCTCTATTTCAGCAAATAAATGACAGCTAATTTGACAGTTGTATCAAATAACACTGTTGGAAGACCCTTTATAAAATAAATATACTCAAGGTCAGATTTTTGACAAGCAAGAACTGGAAGAGTAAATAAAAATATCATGAAAAGTTAAAGTTAAAATCTGTCGTTAGTAGTAGGTCGTAAGCCTGACTAAAGATAATGGCCATGATGATGTCTTAGACTGCAATTGTACGTTAATGGGCCAGACAACAAAATGATTTAAAGCGATTCTGTCTTTAGCAGCAATAATCATGAACAATATAGTCTTTGATGTCTATTAAAATATAAACAAATTTCCACTTTCAAGGCAATACAGTACCGGCATAAATTTTTAACCCGAACTGTATTATTGATATTATTGGAAACTATTGGTGTAGAGTAAATATACTGTCGGCTTTGATCGTTTAGTACTACCTTACTAGATTTATTTTTTTATTTGGCTACAACATGTTACATTATTTTCGACGTAAAAGAAAGAGAAAAAAATTAAATTTCATGAAATTCATGGCATTTAATTGATCGGCATGAGGTCTTTTATTTTGTTTTATTTTTGTACGGTTTTGTTTGGTTTTTTATATGGTTTTGTATTTCCAATTGAGGTGTTAATTAGTTGTCGGAATTATGAATGATCTGAATATTGTTTAACTACTCAATTAATGTAGGGGGAATATTGTTAAGGGGATGGTATGCCAAAAAATAAATAATAAATTCAATTCAATTTTTTATTAAATATTCTAAACACATACATACATAATTCAATAAGTAAATAAAATAAATTAAATAATTTAATTAATTAATTCATCAATCGATAAATAAAGGCTTTAGAAGAAAACAAAAGAAATGCAGAAAACATTTCCTAAAGAGAGGCACAGCAACGAAAGACAGATTCAAAGAGTTTACTTTAAATTAATTTTTTTAATGTTAATAATATTTGTTTTATTTAAGTTTTTAAGCAATTAATAATTAATTTATATTTCTTTCACTTTGTTGACTTAATTTATTCCCTATTTTTTTTCTAGCCAAGCCACGACTTGTTTTGTTTACTTTGATTGTCGTTCAGATAATTTGAAATTTTTTGCACGTTTGCCAGAAAAAAAGAGGCAGAATTTTATTAATTTATTGTGAACATTATTCAGCATAAAATAATCCATTTGCTTGATTTGTATGCCAAAAATGTTTGATCGCCTCAGAGGCTGAGACATTGTGTCTAATAACCCAATAAAATACTTTTGATTTTCATGACTTTCAGTTGGAATATTAAATAAAATTTTTCCAAACATCATTTTGCAGATTCTGTATGATTTTGAAGTGTTCAAAATATTAAAGATTTGATGTGTAATTAATAATTTAATAATAAAAGAAGATTATTATCAATAAACGCATTCAACATCTGCCTGATCCAGTTACAGAGCTCAAGATTGAAGATCCCAGAGAAGAATCTTAATTTCCTTTCACGAATTTTCCAGCAGATTTTTCTCTACGCATCTTTGTTTTCAGTCGTAGCTTTTCGGTTAGGTACACTTAAATTTCTCATAAACTCTCGTGACAAGCATACCACCTGGCTTTCGAACTACCAGGTCTTCTGAAACCATCTGGATACTATAAGGGCTATTGGACCCAATTGGATACCAATCGCAGACATTTAACATTGATATTTTTGCCAAGAAGTCGGCGTAGTCCAGTAGATACTGTGTTGGCTTATTAGGCATGTGGCCTCGGTTCAAATCCTAGGTCAGACATCTCCAACAAACCGAAATATGGAAAAATATTTACTGTGAGAATAGATTAATATGTCATGAAAAAGTTTCTCAAACATTTGACGTTCAGAATTGACTTTATACTGTAAGTCCCGCCACTCATGTTTAACATTAACACACAACAACTTAAGTGGTGAGAAGCCACAATCTTGATTAAAGTCTTGCAATGACCAATTATGTATGTATTTTTGTCAATATACTTTGGTTTGATTAAGACTTTCCCGTTCTTAATGGTACCGTATTTTCCATTCACCATTATAGTGTGCTGCACTAAAAATTAGACAAGACCCAAAACCATTTAGTAATACTGGCTATGAGTAGAGGCTAGAGATTTTTTTGATCCCAGTATGATTCAACTGACCAATACAGTACAATTCTTTTATTGATTTCAGCGATTATTGTTTGATGTTATTTAACAATTCAAGCTAATAAAGTTCTTGAAGAAGTTAATGTTGTATGGCCCCAAGTGACATACTGAATTTACTTCTGTCTAAAGTGTGGGGATTTATTCGGTTACTGTGGTTGATATTCATCAGCCTCGATATATTATACTCAAGATTATTACATTGACGTTTAGTGATTGCGTTATCAATTCCTGAAAGATTTAAAAAGGCTTAAGGGTAATGAGTCACCTTGCTTTCATTAAACTTCATTTCTTGTATTTATAGTCATTGAAGAAGATGTAGAAGAATCTGAATAACAATAACTCTCAACCAAAAACTGAAAGTAATTACTTGCATTAGCAACAGGTTCATATCATAATAGAGAAGATATAGTATGTGATGTACCTGAAAATGATATTAATAATTACATTGGATAATTATTGAAATGGCATCTAAATATACACATACGGCCCAGATTAATTGGAGATACTTAACTACAAACCAGACCGGGAGTTAGAGAATAAATTTCTTCATGCCTTACGAATTTTAAGAATTAAATATTTAATCTCTTTGTAAATAATCCATCCTTTAAGCTTTCACCACTTTATAGTGAATAGAAATCAGTGAGGAAATTACTCACTACACTACATCGAATACGACAACCAACTACAATTTCGCTTAGAGCATAGTTTCTATATAATGCCAGATGCCAACTCTTTCATTCTAGAAACTGCTCAATTGGATAAACTTGGCTAAACATTGCTAAAAGCAATGAAATGAATTGAAAATTGGTCATTACAACCCTTGAGTCAGCATTTCGACTTTATTTAATCTCTGAGTTTTTGCCAGAAATCTGCTGAGAGGGAGTCGCCGAAGAAATATTTTTTCATATTTCGTTTCGTTGGAGATGTGTCACCTGGAGTTTGAACCGTGGTCTCACGACTAATAAGCCAACACACTGCCTACTATACTACGGCAACTACAAAGGTATCATTTCTTTTGCAAATAAGCTTTCACTACTTTGTAATGAATACAACTCAAAAAGAAAATTACTCACTATGGTACATCGAATACAACAACCAAATACGTTTTCGCTTAGAGATGGCAACTCTTTCATTCTAGAAACTGCTTAACTCGAAAAACTTCACTAATAAAAAGAAAATAAAGCAATGAAATGAGATCTTGTGTACCTTAAAAAAACGTGGATCGTTTAACCTTATTAAGCAAAAGCGTACTCCTATAGAAGACATATTGAAAAGTTATGATAAAAACTGGCATAATTTTGTCTACTTGTGACTTTTATAGCCCATGTAACTCCCATCAAGCAAGTGATGAGTGTTTAGTCTTAGAAAAATAAAAATATCTACAGTGAGCGCCATAAGTGAGTCAACACTTTTGTTCTTAAATATAAAACAGTTTTGTTCTTAAAAAATTTCCTTTATCATGAATTGTAGTTTTTGTTCTAACATTTTATTAGTAATAAATAAACGTTTTTATTTTTGGAAATTTATTCGACTAACCTCATTTACTTTTCTCGCTATCCTAAAAAATGAATTATTTCAGTGAGGTTTACTCACTTTTGGCGCTCAGTGTATAAGAGCAGTTCTTATGATGAAATATCTTTCTATAAAAGCGCTGTCATTCTCTCACTCGAATTCACTATGAAATGTAAAAAAGTTATACAGACATTGACATATAGTCAAATAAAAAAATGTACGTACACCGCTATATGTATACACCGTTTATGTAGAGTTTTTCGTGGTGATTTTTATCAAATTGATAAATGTGTTAAAGCGTTCTTTAAGGCAGATACAATTAAGAACGTTTGAAGACAAAAACGAATGTAATAAAATATAACCTAGAAATGATTAGAAAAAAATATACTTTTTTCTGTGACTGCACGTTTTACTTCGTGATCATCAAAAAAATTAATAGAGACCCCTTTACACAAAAAAATATTTGACGCTTATCACAACTTACTTTATATATACTATGTTCAGACATGCACTAATATTGAGCCAATATTCGGTTTATTGTTTACAATATTCTAAGTGTTTAGACATAACAATATATGCAGCTCAGCTGCTTATTCAATATTCATAGACAGCTGGTAAACAAAACAGCTGGTTGTTTCACCAACATTGCTTTTGTTTTGTTTTTTTTGTCGTTGTTGTCGTTGAAAGTGTTCGGAAAAATATACTCACTGAACTTGCTTATGACAGTGCTGTATTTCAGAGTTTAAACAATATCATAACAATTTCTGAATTTATTGAGCAATAATTAATTGACATTTTATATGAAATATAGAGATCAATAATGCCGTTTACTGCGATTTACTCAATATAAGTGCATGTCTGAACATAGTATAACGTAGTTAAAGCATCAATACTTACAAAGCCACGTTATTTGGTGAAAATTTGCTTGAAATAATGGCAACCACGACCATATACTCAGTCAGAAACTGGAAGAAGATTTATTTTTTTTTACTTACCAACATGGAAATTACAAACAGAGCAGTTTTAAGAAAAAACTAATTAAAGAGGATCCTAAAGAGAATCTTGGTATCTGCTATACTTGCTATCTCCTCTAAAGATTTCTAGTTAAAAATAATAAAGAGACCAGTTGAATCCTGGCCCGCTACAAATTAAATCTGGCACAATTTTTCAAATTGCAAATTCTATATCTCTGCTATCAATTTCTCTTCGCTATCCTTCTCCAAATGCAAGGTAAACAATTTAAGCAAAAAAAAAGTCAAAAAAATTTATTTACAAAAAAGCACAACTAAAATCAGTAACTGAAATGATTCATTACCAAATCGAAATCAATACAAAATATGGCAACGCGTAATTAACAGTTCAGTTCTTGCCAATACATACTTTACAAATAAATATTAAATGAAAGGAATTGTGTGATTTTCTTTTTTGATATTTTCATCAAGACAAATATTTGATATGAATAATGAAGAAGAAAAAATATACAGAAACGTCAATGGCAATGACAGTAAGAGCAACAACAAAAAAATCAAAAGAAAAATTGGAATTTCCTTTTGAGCAAAATTTTTGTTGGTCGTATGAGCGAGCGAGCTCAAACACACACCCAAAAATAAATAAATTCGACTAAAATAAATATAGAATTTTTGCATTAAAAATAAAACAACAACAACAACAACACCAACAACTACAATAATAATAATAACAAAACAAAATCAAGAAAAATATTTATTTTATTTTGAATATCTTTTAACATTTCTGAAATATTGTGGGCAACAAACCAAACCAAACAGAAAAAAAAAATTATTATTGAAACTCACTCTCTGCCCAGTATTAATAAGAAATTTATAAGAAACTGACATCACACTTACCTTGTAATGGGTCCCGGTGATTCACTGACCGCCTTAATGGATCTTCTTAAATGCCTATGGAATGTACCGAGTATGGACTCTTTACGCTGTATACTGACATTCTTCTCCTCGCCATTATTATTTACAGCGAATTTCGTTAGACAATCGTTGCCCGAATCCTTAACCGTCTCCAAATTGCCGGAACTGATTTTTCTCGTTGTCAGCGTATTCGCTGTGGTCGATGTGGTATCGACCAGTTCACTGTCACCGGTTAGGGGACTGGTCTCTTTAGAATTTTGTACATCACTTAAAATACTATTGTCCAGTGGTTTATTGGACATTTTTACAATCACAGCACCTTTACCTGTACTATCCTTATCATCGAGCAGCTTCGTCCATGCCTGCTCACCCATATTTTCCGTTTTATCTACAATCATATTTCCTTCTTTCTGTTTCTGTATTGGCCTCTATTGGACTATAGAACCTTGAATTCGTTTCTGAAACGAAAATCGTATTTCCGAACTTTTTCGTGTTAATGGGTAGTGCTGGAGGGGTGGGAGTACAAATAGTATCACGTAATTGGTTTTAAATTTCTTTCGGAAGTTTCCAGTTTTATTGATTTTAAAGCAATCATTGGGTAGTGATGTAATTTTTTCTTCTGAGATCTGCAAGTAGGTTAAGAAATTCGATCATTTTTTTTTACTTTCGCAAACACATTCTAACGTAAACACAGTTTAAATACAACTGATTTCTTTTGTTAATGAAATTCTATTTAAAATAACTTATTTTATTTTAAAGAAAAATAATGAAAATGAAAAAAGTACCAAGAGATATTAGTTCTTGAGATAATCGGTTATTATCTATTTTATTATTCTAACATTTCATATCACAAAACTTTTTATAGGAAAAATAAAACAAATAAAAAAAACATAAAATTAAAAACACTTGAAAGTAGAATACAGACATAGCAGAAGGGCTATTCACAGTTTGAGATAAGTTACTATTTCTATTCTATTACTTTTTCTGGCATTTAGTTCGATTTGCTTTCCGCTAGCAGCTGTCGTCTTCGAGGTTTGAAGCTTTGAGGTTTTTGACCAACTTGTCCAAACACTCTAACAACTGCTATCCCCACAGAAAATAGTATAGTGTGGTTAGTTCAAATGATCTTTACGACCAACGAATAGCACCACAATATAAGTTTAATAGCTTAGCGAAGTCACCTCTCAGCAGGTTCACGCTATTGTCTGCCTCGTAGCATGTGAACAGTCGTAAAGCGACATTGCATGATAACTAAATAAATAAATAAATAAATAAATAAAATCAAAAAAAAATCAAGTCTACAGACCGTACCGTATTGGCAGCTTTTTAAAAGAGCATTCTGTTCATTCATGTACCCATTAATCTTCTTCGCTGAAGGCAATTTTCCAAAAGAAAAAAATTTTCCGCACAGAATGTAATTTGATAACAAAATTCAAAGACTTACAAGCGTTATTCATAATTTACATTATTCATAGCAAAATTACTTATCTTACTGGGCAGTTAAGGTATTGCCGCAATCGTTTTTACATACACACAAACATAACTAATCATTACAATCCTGCAGTTAGGATTACCACCTAGCTTCTTACACCACTTGTGTTGTGTGTTTTAATTTTATACATGAGTGGCGGAACCGACAGTTTAAAGTCGACTTGGCAATATTATTTACACTTAGGGTCATTATTACAACTTGCCGTTAAAGTTGGGTTTAGTTAAAGGTAACTTTAGCTAAAGTGAACTTTAAAGTCGCCTTTAACTTCTTTTCGTTATTACAACCTACAGATAAAATAAAGTTACCTTTAAAAAAAATATGGCAGTATCAGAGCAATGTCAATAAAACTGCTCACTTTAACAAGTCTTTTTTAAATGCAGTGGCAACGACTGGCTGCTTTTTTGTTGCATTTGCTCAGTTTGTTATGTTTAAAGTTACCATATTGAAACTAATATATAATATGGCAAGTTCAGACATAAACTTAACTTTAAAAGTTACCAGTAGGATGATCCTCCCTTTAGCTTAACACTCACTTCTACCTTATTGTCCGTCCACTTATAATAATGAAAAACAATTTATCTGCCAGTTAAAATCATCCCTTTTGTTAACGGCAAGTTGTAATAAAGGCCCTTAGAGTTTGTGCCAGAAATCTGTCGCCGAAGAAATATTTTTTCACATTTCGTTTTGTTGAAGATGTTTGACCTCGGATTTGAACCGTGGTCTCACGTTTAATAAGCCAACATACTACCTACTAGACTACGGCGACTACTAATGCTACAATCTATGGATCGATTTGCCTCTTTTGAGTGCCTTATACAGCAGACTGCTGATAGCGGTTCTATTGAACAAAAGATCGTAAATAAGCAAGACTCTATATATTCTATATATAATTCATTTTATTTCGAATGAGGCGAGAATGGCAAAATGTAACACAACAAAACCTGTGTTTTAAACAAATACGCTCTTGTGTTATTAATCTACTAATTATATTGAGTTATATGTCATTATAGTAGAACCGATATTTTTGATTTGTGTGTACACCAGAGAAGACAAGGAAATGTTTACAATGTTTAACGAATTTTGAAATGAAAAACATAGTAAATTAGTAATTCCCTAAACCCGCCTCTGGTTCAATGTCCCTAAGACCTGCTACACTAGACCAATCATCTGCTTAGCTGGATGATTTGATTAATGAAACTGAAATAAAGAACGCCGTATTCGCCGTAGTGTAGTATTTAGTGTGTTGGCTTATTAGACATGAGGCTAATGTTCAAACCCTAGGTCAAACATCACCAACAGAACGAAGTATGAAAAAAAATATTTCTTTGGCGACTACCTCTAAGCAGATTTTTGGCAAAAACTCTGAGAGTAAATAAAACTGCTATGAAAAGTTTCTCAAAAATCTGTCGTTCGAAGTCGACTTTAAACAGTAGGTCCCGCAACTCATGTATAAAATTATAACATACAACATAGGTGGTGCGATAAACTAAGTCGCAATCCTGACTGAAAGGTTGTAATAATCAATTAAGTAATGTAAGTAAGTAGGAAATAAAGAAAAAGAAAATAATAAAAAGATGAACGAAATGTTTCGGGAAGGTCTACATATTTCCTAAAGGAATGAAAATTAGTGAAGCTACTATACTTATTAGGTTATTTTTTAGGTTAATTTGGCCCCAGATAAAGGTTAAGAATTGTCTTAATAAAACGTGATAAAGTAATCCCAGTTAAATATTTTTTTTATTTTTTTAAGTAGCTTGACTATCCTCAATATTCTTTATCGTATAGATCTGGACAGGTGCTCTATTGTTTTTTATCAATAATTTTTTAAAATTAGAAAACGTCATAATTAATCATTTAAAAAATGCATGAAAAGAAAAAAAAACATTCTTTCAAACCAATACTATCGGATCTTTCATTTAGGGCTTCCGTTCTTTAAATTAATTGCCATTATGTGTGAAATATAGCAACGTTCAAATGTCTGCCATGGCTTCACTGGGTGGAATGAAACCAATTTTTAATAATTCTGGGTTATAAATCATACTGAATTTGTAAGATGGCATGGGTTTTTTGGCTTTAAGGACCGCTGTCATTTGTGGCTTATTAAGATACACCAGCAACTTAAGAAAACCCCACAAGGCACGACCTCAGTGGTCAGTTCACATTACCTCTACGTGAGATAACCATACCCTTAATTCAAAAGAAATTTGGATTCATCGACCTATAGCGCTCCTGAGTGATGTCCTGATGAACCAATGACGCCGCCACCCCAAAATACACACCAAACAGGGACTTTTTCGGTATGCACCGGACACTTTTGTGTCTGATATAGATTTTTATCGTTCTATTGCTGACAGTGATTTTTCGACGATCACAAGGGTCAGAGAGAACATCCATTTTGATAAAACAATTTTATTATTCGCACATGTTTTTGAATGCTAAATGCGTCTCGGTGATTTGGTAGGACAGATTGAAGAAATATCAAATAATTAGAAAGTCGTCGTCGTAGAGGTCTATATTTCGTCGGCGACTTACTTTCATGAGATTTCTTGCAAAAACAACACGAGTAAATAAAATTCTCATGAAGTATCTGCCGTTCGCAATCGATTTCAAACTGTAGGTACTCACACACTAGGTCATAATCCTGACTGAAGGGTTGTATGGACCGATTATATATGTATGTATGTGCGAAGATAGTGCTTCAAATGTCAAAGATGGAGGACCCAATAGATGATACTTTTATGTGATTGTATTGCAGTCTAGGTTCACTAATCAGTCATGATAACACAACAAACCTAATTTCTGTTTATGTTTATATTATCGTAATATTATCATACCACGTTTCTGTATGCCACTTGATTTCATAGCACATATAAGACCATTTAAATAGGTACACCAGCATTGTTATAAAAAAAAATTATGTTTGTATACTTGGCTCTGCATTACCAATTAATGCTTTGAACTATCATGTGGACTTTCCATATAATTTTTTATTCAATAAACCTATTTGACTCAATATTATTACAATAGTTTGTTGCTTTTCGTAGCGTACATTATGTGTTTCAATACAGATTATAATGAGTTTTCATAAAATTTTTTAAAAGTCTTTCATGTCCATTATTTGTTTATGCCTTATCAAACACAAGTCCAAATAAACGAAAATTATTTTCCCTCAAATCAAAATCAAAACAAGAAAAAGAAATCCACAAAAAAAAATTATTGTCAACTAAGACCTAAACAAACATTTTGTTTTGTTTATCGCCATCTAAAAAAAAACAAAAAAGAAGTCTGAAATAAAATTAAATTATGCGTAATGTAGACGTCATAATTAGAATCTATTTTTTTTAAGATTTTAAAAAATTTGTTTATTATACATGGCCATAGTTTAAGCGCACAATGGGTTCACTATTAGGCAAATGGCATATTTTAGCATATAAAACCACTGAATAAAGTAAACAAAGAAACAATTTTTATGTATAACAGACGGTCTGTCTCAGACTATAAATACAACGTTTTTAGATTTCTATTGTGACTAATTTTCAAAAATAAAATAAAAAAATAGTTTATTTGACGGTATAGAAATGGTATAGAAATGAGAAATTAAATTATATAAATAAAATATAAAAATTAAATATATATTTACAATATTTCATAGAATATCTTTAAAAATATAAAATATTATATTAAAAATTATTAGATTGGAATCATACTCATAATTTTCATTCACACTTATTTTAATATCATACTCATACTACTCATATTCAAAGTTTGAAGCACTCATCTTACTCATACTTAACAATACGCTTGATGCTGTTGATTTCGACTCTCCATGACACAACATTTACAAGAATCAAAAAGTTTTCATTCATAACTTTCTAAAGTTATGAATCTGAATGAGTAGGCGTATGAATCAAATATATTTCGAATGTTATGAGTTTGATGTCAATGTTGTACTCATACTCATTGCATTCTATACTTATATATCAATATAGTAGTGAGTACGTATGAGTCAGAGTAGTTGAATTTCAATACTGTTGACTCACTCATACTCAAAATTTCATGAGTACTTATGAGTAGCGAAAAAACGATTCATTGCTGATCTCTGGTATCAATGTACGATAAAGAGCATGTGTGAATTTTCAGTGTATAAAAAGAAACGAATCATCACATGTGACAATGACAAAAAGTGCTCAGTAAAGTTTGCCATATCACCATGCATGGACCAACATGTGTGATTTTCATCTTTCATTGTGATTTTCACCTTTCTTGAAGAAGTATGGTATCCATATTGTACAAAACTGCTCATGTTTCAGAATGCATTTATTCCCGAACTGTCTATGACTTCTCCTACACCATGTAGGGCAATACTATTTGCCATTGAGCCAAATTAAGCTTCATTACTACATATTGGTTTTCGTTATCAACACAGGACGAATTTTGAAGAACTTATTCTAGGACTTGTGTTGACTTATTAGACGTGAGGCCTCAGTTCAAACTCCACATCAGACATATCCAACAGAACAAAATATGAAAAAATATTTCTTAGGCGACTTCCTCTCAGCAGATTTCTGGCAAAAACTCTTAGGGCTATTATTACAACTTGCAGTTAACTAAAAGGAGGATTTTAATGGGCACATAAATTGTTGTCCATTATTATAAGTCGACAATAAGGTAGAAGTGAGCGTTAAGCTAAAGGGAGGATCATCGTACCTTTAACTTTTAAAGTTAAGTTTATGTTTGAACTTGCCATATTAAATATTATTTTCAATAAGGCAACTTCAAATATAAACAAAATGAGCAAATACAACAAGAAACGAAGACCGTCGTTGCCACTGCATTCAAAAAAACTTGTTTTATTGAGCAGTGTTATCGACATTGCTCCGGTACTGCCATATTTTTGAAAAAGTTAACTTTATTTTATCTGCAAGTTGTAATAACGAAAATAACTTAAAGGTAACTTTATAGTTGCCTTTAGCTAAAAGTACCTTTAACTAAACCCAAGTTTAACGGCAAGTTGTAATAATGGCCCGTGTCGTGGGAGTCGACTTTAAAATTCAAACTGTTGTATTTATAGCTAAATAAACATGTTCAAATTTAAATTAAAACTTTTAATCTGCCCACCCGTATACGAGAATAAATTTTTTTCTTTTTTTTTGTTAATTAAATTGGTGCACTTTGCAAAAAATTTTTTTATAACAGGCGTACCGCCAGTCATGTGCAAGGGTAAAGTATTTATTACCAATCAGTGTAAATCCATTGTTAGGGTACCCATATAAAATGAGAATCAAATAGAAATATTAAAATTTTAGAAATATATCTACACTTAATTGTTTAATTATTTTCTTAATCTCTTGAAGGAAATGCTTACCGACAAGTAGCTCTGCTTACGTGAAATTAAGAAAGTATCCGAAAATTCTTAATGAAACATTGGACAGGAGATAGTGATTGCTTCATTGAAATCAAAACCTACTTACAGACACATAGCACCTTATTAGAATACCGTAAGAAATCGAAACAAACAAGTCCTTTTCTTAATAATAAACATCAAGGCTTCTCATTAAAGCTAGAAAACCATCTTAAAACTTAAATGAATGAATAATTAAATCGATATCTATTAGCAATAGATCTGTTCGTTAGTGTAGTTCTATTTTAAAAGAAAAATCATCAAGACTTGTGTGTTTTGAATCGTATTTGATTTTAGTTAATAAAGAGTGTCTTTGTAAGACACCCTAACCCTAACAATCAGTCTCTTGAAAACATTGCCACTGTAAGCTGGAGTGCCGCCGAAAACGCGAAAACGTCAATTACTTTCTCAACAACTTCATCACATCGAAATTTATTAAAAGACCTCCACCTCCATTAAAATAAAATTCAACCCACTCAAGGGTTTAAACAAGCAAATCGTGGAAGGCATCGCCAATTCGTTCAATGGTTAATGGACCGAAGTAAAGTTAATTTTAATTTTTTCCATTAAAATCCATTTTCTCCAATGAAGCGCTTTGCCATGTTAATGAATATCAAAATTGTGCAGGTTGATACACAATACATGAGAAACTAAAATACACCCGAAAAAAGCAATTTTTCTTATGCGAATTGAGGAATTTTGCTAAAATTGCAGTGACTGTGAATAATAGCGGTGTTCTTGTGGCGTCAACTAGACCTATTGGATTTGTGCGACATGTGACTTCAGCAAGATATCCTTGCCGCACATTCAATAATCAATCAATCAATTTATTACAGCTATGTTTTCCGAAACAGATTACTTACTTACTCACTTACCTAAGTTATTATTATTTAGTTAGGACTACAACCTAACTCCAAACACTACCAATGTTGTGTGTGTTAATTTTACTCATGAATGGGGAGACCCACAGCGTGGACTCGTCAAATTTTTTGACAATTTTATTTACGCTCAGAGTTTTTCTTCTGCTGAGAGGCATTGAGTTTTAATCGCAATGTCTGAGTCAGGTTTTGAACCTGACTACCTACTAGATTACGACGACTTAAGAACAAATCATCTCAAGAAACTCTGACGCAAATTGTCCATCGACGATTTCACAAACTCTGTAGAGTTTTGTGAAATCTCGTGTTTATGCCAATAAATCAGGAATAATTACATTACAACCCTTCAGTCAAGATTACGACCTAGCTTCTCACAGCACTTATGTGGTGTGCGTTAATTTTATACATGAGTGTCGGGACCTACAGTTTAAAGTCGACTCCGAACTACAGATTTTTGAGAAACTTTTCATGGCAATTTATATTTACACTCAGAGTTTTTGCCAGAAATCTACTGAGAGGAAGACGCTGAAGAAATACTGATTATATTTCGATATGATCGAAATGTCTGACCTGGAATTTGAACCGTTTCCTCACGTCTAATAAGCCATCATACTACCTACTAGAACAGAAATAATTCCTGAGTTCAAATTCGAAATACAGCCAAACCTCTATGAAAATTTCATGAGAATGGCCTGTCATCAGAACATCCTTAATCGGAACATGTCGACGCCTCCATTCTATAACGTTCTAAGTGTACTTAGAACGTTTTTAATGATCTTGCATTTTTAAATTCTACGTTCTCTAGCTTAAATACTGTCAAAATTTGGTCAAGATTCGCCGATCCGTTCCGAAGCTATAGGGAAAAATCTACTTAGAATACGCATATAGTCGAAAACTTTGAGAGCTCATAACTCAAAACACACATTTTCGAGTTAGAATGTTATAGAACGAAGGCGTAGATGTCATCTTTACAATCCAATAAAAAAAACCAGGACTATCTACAGCTAAAAAATACATTCTTGTTGAGGCAAACATTATTTAAAGGAGAGTAGCTATTCACAAAATTATTCCTTTTTTTTGTTGCACAAAATTTCATTTCATGCTGCTGCACTTACTTTTCGATCAGTGTAATCCAAATATATTCCGTTTTAATTTTTTAAATCCAATTCTTTGAATAATTCTTGAAGAATATTGATTTCGATTTTAAAATGGAAAACTTTTTACTATTTTACACAGACAGAGGGGGAATTTTGAAACATATTTGTATCAATTATTTTACATTTTTGTTTTTTGAATATAGAATGATTTTTACATGTTTTTTTATTTTCTTATTTATTTATTTGTAATTATTTCTGCTTGTGTGTATGGGTGTTTTTTTAGTTGTTTTTTTTTATTCAATTAAACAGTAACAGCAACCATATAATATAATGGAAAAACAATATTCTTATCTTTATTTATATTATAATAAATAAAATTTCACTTTTTTTAACACATAAATAACAACAAACACTTGATATTTTTTCTTTTATTTTTTTCGTATTTTATTCAATCAACAGATAAAAAACAATGCAGGGAATCGTTAGATTTTTTCTTAAAATTATTTTGAATTTCTTACAATTTTTTAAATAAAATTACGGGTGGTTTTTACAAAAATGTAAGTGTTTTTAATTTTTTTAATTCATATTCGTAAGATTTATATTTTACAGGTTTTATTTGGCGTTGAATTTTGTTATTTTTTGTTTTTTTATAATTTATGCTAAAATTTATTTTTTTATAATTTTTTTTTTGTAATTACTTGTTTTAGCTTGTAGCTGTTGTTGTCACATATAAATGTATTCGTTTGTGATTTTGTTTTCGTTTTTAATCTTGGCTTAAAATCAAAATAACTTGTAATAATTTAACCCACTTGTTTTATAAATTATTTACATATGCTCCGTTCGTAAATACGCTCCGTTTAGAAAAATAATTAATATTTAAATGAATCTAAAAATTTGTTTTATTTTTTTTTTTGCAAAATATCGTTGTTTTCTTCTTTGTTTTTTTTAATAAAAATTTCTATTTAAAATAAAACAACCGTTTCGTTTGCCTTACTGCGTGAGTGTAGGGCTGTGACTGACTGAAAGTGTTCATTCAATTCACTGTGTCGAGCAACAAAACTGTATGTTGTGCTGAGACAGTGCCGGGCTGTTTGACAGACAGACTGGCTGCCTGTTTGAGGTTGGCTATTGGTTTTGTTGCTGCTGCTAGTTCTGCTGCTATAGTCGTTGCCAGTCTGTTGTTGTGGTACAGGGTTGACTTCTGCCTCGTTATGTTTTTGTTTATAAAGTTTGTTTTTGTTTTCGTTTTTATTATTTCATTCTATGCAGTCAATACCAAAGTATAATATAAAAGTAAAAACTTTTTATGGTTGTTTTTGCAGCAACATTTTTATTATTATTCCACTGCTATCAACACCAACACCAGCACCTGACACAACCACCAGCAACACAACCACTGGTATCTTCTCAACATCCTCATCGTCATCCTCACTTCAGTTCGTTTAAATGGCGTAATAAGAATTCTTGTGGACACTACATCTCTAACGTACTATCAGCGCACGACACAATTACGTTCAAACAGAAAATTTTTTTTAAAATAACTCCTTACATGCATACAAACATACATAATTGGTCATTACAACCCTTCAGTCAGGATTACGACCTAGTTTCTCACACCACTTATGTTGTGTGTGTTAATTTTATACATGAGTGGTGGGACCTAAAGTTTAAATTCGACTCCGAACAACAGATTTTTGAAAAACTTTCCATGGCAATTTTATTTACTCTCAGAGTTTTTGCCAGAAATCTGCTGAGAGAAAGTCGTCGAAGAAATACTTTTTGTATTTTGTTTTGATGCCTGGCCTGGGGCTCGAACCCTGGCTTTACGTCTAATAAGCCAACACACTACCTACTAGACTACGGCGACTTAAATAACTCCTTACAGTTACGAAACGCAGGAGGCCGTTGTCAGTAAATCAAAATGTTGTTTGAGGACTCGTAACTCTATTTTAACTCTTTTTTGTATGTTACAAAGCATCTCTTAGATTAGGTTGTGTTAGCGAGTACCTAGCCGTTCACAGACAAGTTCACTCGGTGACCTATATGGCCCATTTTGTGAACCAGTGTTAGGTAAACTCCATTGTGGTTGGTTTGAAACAACTCGAGCTCCGGATGAAACCTAACAGAATCTTAGTAGCACGTTCCCCACTATGCCAAGATCATCAAATGCGCTTTCACCCAAAAGCCAATGACGTCTATTTTAAAGTGCAGGGCACTCACATAAAAAGCAATGTACCGATTAAATTTCTTCCACAGGGAAGATTGAGCTTGTCAGCGAAACTGCCTGCAGCATAGTGTCCCATTCGAATTCCTGTTAGAATGCGAAACCGTTTTCCTGTCGATCTCAAATACCTGCTATCCACAACAGTTTTGAAATTGGGCAACTAAGTAAATTGGAACAAATATCTCTCTTGTCATTCTTATTTTGTTTAAGTTTCACTGTTCAACTGTCAAATTTTTCTAGCTTAGAAGGTCATTGGCCTCCTTCAGCAAGTCCTACAATGATAGTGTTGCCTTCTATCGTTATCTAGAAAAAACTGCTGCCATGATAATGTATTTGGTTGTTGTATTGGGCGTAGTGATGAACTTTACCCCTTGGGTTTTCACTTGCAAGAGATGGATCTGACTGATTATTTGAAATTCGAAAACATCACATGAAATTTTTTTAGATTCACCCGGATTCGAACCTGGATTTCTCGAGTCCATTAAACCGATATACCCGAGGCGATGTTTTCTAGAACCATTATATTTATGAAATGCCATGGTTTAAAGAGCATTTTACTTCATTTGACATCCTTTCTATTTCTACTACCAATATTCGACCAAAAATAATATAAAACTGCCGTGCATTGGTCAATGGCTCTAAGCCATTATTCTCTTCACATATAGTACTTATTTAGGTAGCACTTGTTTTTCTGTGTTTTAATGAGGCAATACTTTTCTCCTGCAGACGTCTTTCCAAACCCTATTGTCCTGATGAACCTATGGGTGCTGTTCGGACAAGTCCTGGTCTAGGTGTTACCTCCTAAAATATCGATTCTATTTATTCATTCTGCTCGTCACAGAATGTACATATTGGACTTGATGTGTTCCATATTTTGAACAATTTTCTTTGAGTATACAGTGCCTGGTCCTCAGCCTACTTCTAGTTCGTGTGAACGCAAAACTTAAAATTCAATTAACAATCATAATTCGATATTATCTCAAACGTACGGCACTTATGAAGAGTCTCTTTACATTCTATTTCTCTAAAAATTTCTGGTTCATTACCTGTCTGTAAGCTAACCTCCTGGTAAGTTTATCTGCCTGTTCGTTGGAATCAATTCTCAATGAAATCCCGCAGAAAATTAATTTAAATTTCCAGTCCAATTGATTCACTTTGGGCAGACAGTTAATTTCGTAAGAGTAAGAACTCGGAGGGTGGCCTAGCTGTCACATAGTACAACTATATGCCGTCCTTTGTACCTCCTGTCTAAATTGAATTGAGCGCATCTTTAAACATCTTGTACTTGTACGACTTATCCCTTTCCTAAAAGATTATGTAGCTTTATGTTGCAAAGCATCGAGTTTAATGAAAAAGTCCATAAGGTCCTTCACTAATATGCTTCCTACATGACCCTCCACATCAGCTTATAGATCAGTATGGACCTTTTTTAAATACTATAATAAATCGTTTTATGTGTAGGAGATATACCGCGATTTTACAACCCCTCAATCAGGATTACAACCTAGCTTGTCGCACCACTTATGTTATGTGCGTTAATTTTATACATGAGTGGCCTACAGTATAAAGTATACTCCAAACGACAGATTTTTGAGAAACTTTTTCTTGACAGTTTTATTTACTCTCAGAGTTTTTGCCAGAAATCTGCTAAGAGGAAGTCGCCGGAGTACCTATTAAATTTGTGTATTGAATTTTTAACCTTAACCCTCAATGGAACTCATACTTTTACCCATTTCTGAAATGAACCTAAAGGAAAAAGAAAAAGAGTGAATTTTGTGGCAACATATTTGACCGTAACTAGCATACAAAAACCTAAATTAAAATAGATTAATAGAGTATCCTATTGTCGGTTTTGCCAGACTATTGCTTGTTATTTACCTCTACGAGCAGCGGCATTGTATGTCAAACCAACAACAAAAGCTAAAGACAACGACAACAGCAACACAATCTGTTGCGAATACTTGTACTCAGCGTCTGTATAATAATTCTTAGCAGCAGTCATAATAAATAAAAATTAATATTCATACTGGACGACCATTGTTTCACACAAAAAATTTGTGTTTGAATAACACATTTTATAGTTGTTGTTATTGTTGTTGTTGTTCACTTTTTTTCTTATTATCTATTGTGGAAACCTCCATATAATACAATAAATACCGGGGATTATGGTTTATGGAGATTTCCATGCTATAGTCGACATCTGAGGGAATATCAAAACATTGTTTAAGAGATAGAAAGCAAAATGTAGGCAAATGGACCCTAACATAGCTTAAATATAAAATAAATACAAATACGGTTTATATACCTATCATTTCTACCTATGGGATCAATAGCAATTGTTGGATTTAATAAATTAAATTTAGATTTCCTCGCTACAAGAATTATTCACAAAATTTAATGGCAAAATGCAAACAATTCAGGATAAAACCTCAGAGAAAGCAAATAAATTGTTATCATGGTTTTCGAAATTATCAAACTAAGGGCCATTATTACAATTTACCGTTAAAGTTTGGTTTAGTTAAAGATAACTTTAGCTAAAGTTAACTTTAAAGTCACCTTTAACTTCTTTTCGTTATTACAACCTAATGATAATATAAAGTTAACTTTTACAAAAATATGGCAATGCCGGAGCAATGTCGATAACACTGCTCAATTAAACAAATACTTTTTAAACACAGTGGCAACGGCGGGATTCCTTTTTTTTGTTTTATTTGGTCATTTTGTTTATATTTGAAGTTGCCGCATTGAAAATTATATATAATATGGCAAGTTCAGACATAAACTTAACTTTAAAAGTTACCAGTAGGATGATCCACCCTTTAGCTTACTTCTACCTTATTGTCCACTTATAATAATGAGAAACAATTTATCTGCTCTTTAAATCCTCCCTTTAGTTAACAGTAAGTTGGAATTATAGCCCTTAGAAGCTTAAATAACTACAGAATAATTCATCTAGGAAGCCGTCTGATTCAAATGAATTTTGCATCATGACAAACTACATTTGATAATGATTTGAAGTCGCCGTACTCTAGTAGGCAGTGGCTTATTAGACGTAAGGCCACGATTTAAACTCCAGTTCAGACATCTCTAACAAAACGAAATATGAAAAAATAATTCATCGGTGACTTCCTCTGAATAATATTCTGTCAAAAACTCTAAGATTAAATGAATTGCCATGAAAATACATACATACATACATAATTGGTTATTACAACCCTTTAGTCAGGATTACGACCTAGTTTCTCACACCACTTATGTTGTGGGCGTTAATTTTTACACATGAGTGG
Source organism: Sarcophaga subvicina (assembly GCA_936449025.2). Lineage (NCBI taxonomy): Eukaryota > Metazoa > Arthropoda > Insecta > Diptera > Sarcophagidae > Sarcophaga > Sarcophaga subvicina. Next base: position 33,857,156 of record OW388081.2, read on the forward strand.
CGGAATTTACAGTTAAAAGTCGACTCCAAATGACAGATTTTTGAGAAATTTCTCATGGCAGTTTTATTTACTCTCGGAGAGAAATCTGTTGAGAGGAAGTCGCCGAAGAAATATTTTTTGTATTTCGTTTTGATGTCTAAAGTGGGGTTTGAACCGTGACCTCACGTCTAATAAGCCAACACACTCCCTACTTGACTACGGCGACTTCCAAATTCTTGATCTACATTAAGTTTCATTATTCATCGTTCCTAAAAGGAGTCTGGAGAGCATAAAGGAAGTAATATTCTTCATCTCACATTCTTTGGATTTTGCTGACCTCGATTTAGATTTGCCTTTACCATGCATAAGTTGCTCGTCTTCTTCTTTAGCTTTCCTGCAGGCTGCAAAAACCAAATTCGTTCCTTTTCATTGGACCAGTTATGATTTATGGTATAAATATCCTGCATATTCTGCAAAGATATTTATTAACGAACATTTGATCTGCTTGGATCTTCGTAACAATTGTATTCCATGTCGTTTTTACATTGTAATTGAACAGGTTTATCTTAACACGTGGCAAAATCGTTTATCATTTCCAAACTTTACTGAGATATCTTTTCCCCGCACCTAATAAATCTGTAAACAAGCCCCAAACACTGTCAAATATTAAAATTATCTCATAAAAACAACAATCATAACGCCACCACCAATACCAGCAACAACGTTATTATCACCACCCCACCAGAAATATTCAACACCTTCGTTTACAACAAAAAAATACTTATTACAACAACAATTAAACTGTTGCTATCGTTTGAAGCAGCGACTGGCACTGGAACTGTCGCTGTTACAGGTTTGGAGCTCGTAATTGCGAGACACAAAGAACTTTTTTTTTGTTTTCGAATCCAAAAAACAAAAAAGTTTTTTATTGATGTTGTACGAGTACATATTACAACTTGTTTCAAGTCACTTGAACGTAGCCGTTGGACCCGTAGGGGAATAGGGGGAATAGAGGTTAGATTTGGATAAGTTTATAATCAAATACAACATGTTTAATACATATTAAAATATCAACAACAACAACTACTTAAGAAATATTGTATTTGTACAAGTATGCGTGTATCCGTGTATCCATTATCTCTATTAAGTTGTATTCATATGATATGTTGCTCTTTTATAGTTGCCATAGTGGTTTAGAACTTAAACATAAGTACATAGTCTTTCAAGTTCGAGTTTCTTTTTGGGTGTATCATAAGTTTACTGCTACCTTAAGGTTTCTAGTCAGTCGCCATATTGTTGATAACGTTCTATGGTCTGCTCAGAACAGATCAAATCCAGCTTTATTTTCTCTTTGCAATTTCATAGCGTCAAACTACATGAGCAAAAATATTTTTGGTGAATAAATCCCTACAGCCATTATGGACTTCAGTTGAAAAATTATTTTATGACTCTCCAACGTATAGTTGGGCAGATTTTATAAGAAAAAGGTGAGGTTAAGTTGTAAGATGCAGTTGTTTTGGTTTCTACACCTTTTGTAGTGTTGCAAGTAATTCGAATTTTTATCATGGTTGTTAGACCGAGAAGGCTCAGCATTTTTGAAATTTATATTGTTAGCTACTAAAAATTATCGATTTTAAGATGATAACTTTTTTCAAAATTAAATTGCAGGCCGATGTCGGCGGCTATATAATTCCACTTGGCTATAGGCCTGGTAGTCTGAAATCATATTTAACATTCAAAAACACATGACCCGCCATATTAAAGATACGATTGTTCGTCACATTATCTCTTCCATAAGTTCTCACTTATCATCTGCAATAAAAAATACCACTAATTTTTTATATTTTTCGGACTCTAAAAAGGTAATGCTACTTTCAGGTACTTAAAGCAGACTTAATATTGAAGCCATATCATATCGCATTATCCCCCACAGATAAATAGTGCTTTGAACCTCCATATACAATCTACCATATATCTAATACATACAGAGAAAGCATTAAGGTAGGCAAGTAAATAGGTAGAGGTGAATATGTACTCAAATGCTTTGGATAGACGCACTTAAGACCCATTCTGATAATATAGCTTAACGTTTACCCTAATCCCTAAATCATTCGGAGCTTCTGATACAGCGGCTTAGACTACTAATATTGATAGTTCACTTCGATAGTTGACTTAAATTGTCCACATACTAGACACCAAGGTGACCTTTATCCTCTGATATAGCGCTTGTGTTATAGACTTGTGCCTTTTAAGTGAAGAACAGTTCCTTTCTCTTTCTTATGCGTCCAAGATCGAAGCGCCTTTCATGAGTGCCCATAATGCAATGTTCAGTACGTACGTAATTGGTCATTACAACCCTTCAGTCATGACTACTAAATAGCTTCTCATACCACTTATGTTGTGTGTGTTAATTTTATACATGAGTGACGGGAATTACAGTTTCGAGTCGTCTCAATTTTTTTTATTTACTTTCAGAGTTCTTGCCAGAAATCTAATGAGAGGAAGTCGCAGCAGAAATATGTTTTCACATTTCGTTTTGTTGGAGATGTCTGACCTGGGGTTTGAACCATCGCCTCACGTCTTATAAGCCAACACACTACCTAGTAGCCTACGGCGACTTCAATGTCCAGTAACGATATAACCACACTGAGCGTGGTTTTTTGAAGTTTAAACAGACTTAAGTTCTTTGTCTAGTTTTGGCCATATTTTTTGCACCAAAGTAGAGAATTCATTTAAAAATTAGCTGTTAGTGCCACATCTGATCAGTCTATCCGTTCGCCAGTTTGCCAGAGCATCGTCGTGAACCGGCACAAACTCGATATACGTTATAACAATCCGCTATCTCATTAAGATGTTGGCGACAGCTTTCTTACGGCCTTAGAGTTCTCTTCCACAGATATTACCCTGTTTTATAATTCTGGCCGCAGCCTAAATTGCCTAATTCCCGAACAAATTGGTCCGATAGCCCTATGGGTTTAGCGATACCCGCCAATTTCCGAAATAGACCACCACCTACAGCTCCATTTTATTATCTTTTTTCTTTATTTATTACTTACAAACTATATTTAATTACTAAAGAGCTGAGTAACTTCGACTTTATACTCGGTGTAGTGTAACAGACCAGAGTCTCCGGTGGGAATCGAAACCACAACCCTCACAACACACCATTTTATTTAAAGCTATCTTTGAAAATCTGAACGTAATTGTTTAAGATGTCCACTGCACTATTTTGCCAAACCCCTCTATTCGGAATGTATGTCCCGAACTTCTCTGAGCAGTCATATCATTGGTATAATATAATCAATACTCCCTACGGTCACAAATTTGCTCAAGAGCTGGAAAAATGCCGATTAAATTATCACCAAAATTGAGTTGAATCAAAAATTGATATCAAAAGACGAATTAAACTCTTTTAGCAACAAGCAGAGGGTTTGATTGAAGAATTCACCGGAAATATTTGAGGCCATAAAGGAAACATCCGATGTGCTGTTGCCACAAAATTGCAAACCCTATAGTTAATATGACAAATACTCGTTCAAACTGTGTCCATGGAAATGGAACTTGAATTTGAACGACCCTATAGTAGTATCAGTATTGTTGCTGGAATTTGTAGTGCTTTACATGCGTATCTTTTTTATTTTTATTTTTTAATTTATTCTCTTATATGAGTATGAAATTGAGTAGTATGTTTATGTATGTGTACGACAATTTAACCGCAGTTACTGTAAGTTAATAAGCGATAAAATTACTTAATCTAAAAGATACTTATAATTCATTAGTGAGTGCTGAGTGGTGAGTCTTTATTTATTAGAATAAAAATCAGTTGACTTCACTACCGGTAGGTAGTCTGTCAATCTGGCTGTAGGTTCGTTTCGCCGACAGATACAACAAGATACAATAACTGTGGAAGTGTATCTATTTGTTGTAGTATCTAATAAATTTTATTAAATCAAAATAAATACTGTTTAGAATGAAAAATAACAAATTAAATTCAATGGCAGTTTTTTTACGACAATTTTTTTTATTTTTTTTTCTAATTTTTGTTTATTTAGTCACCTAGTTAAGCTAAATGAGTTTTTTGTTAAGGTTTTTGTTAAACAATAAATGAATTTTATTTATTTATTTTTATAACATTTTATGTTCATTGCTTTGATTTGATTAGATTCTGTTAAGCATTTAAATAGTTTAACATTAAAGCTTCAATTAACACTTTTTTTAAAAATGAAACAATATATGGTGTAGTAAACAGAAATCCACTTATTTCAGAAACTTTCAGCTCAAAGGTGCTTTACTAAAGTTATATAGAATATTATTAAAAATAATACAATAATCAGTAGGACTTTTATTAAGCACTGCATTCCTCTAAAAATATTTTTTATTAAAATGTTGTTCAATTCAGCATTTTATACACAAAAAATAAAAATTTAATATCGACCTATAGTGTAAGCAAAAGTTCGTTTAACAAGCTTTCTAAACAATTTTTTATCGGACCACCATGGGCAGAATTCATTTAAATCGCCTCCAGCTAAATAAGTCCTTTTGATGAATTCTAGGTGTCTAATTAGCTGCCGTTTTAAGCTCTCAGTGAGAACACATTTAACCTATCTGACAGTCAAGCAATCATTCGAGCACACGGCTCTTATAAGATTAAATCGAAGGTAGTATGAGACTGTCAGGATAAGCTGAATCGGCTAGACCCTCTGCTGGGTCCCATTTCACGTAGGAATTCTCAGGAATCAATAACCAGACGAGCTTGTGGGGAGGGGACCAGAACCCTTCTGTAGGGTAGGAGCAGATATTTGGAAAGTTATAGTCAACGAAAGGAAAGAAAAAGGGAGACAAAGACTCTTCTCTAACTAACTAAATGGGTTTGAGGCAATCAAAACTTTTGTTGGAATATTACAATCAGAAGATCAGAGTAATGCATCCGACTATTCAGGAATAAGGCTGCTAATCGATCTTTGGACAGGGCATTATATCTTCAAACGCCGTTGAAGTTGCTGTAGTCGCCGCAGTCTAGTAGGTAGTGAGTTGGCTTATTAGATGGGAGGCCACAGTTCAAACACCAGGTCAGACATCTCCAACAAACCGGAATATGAGAAAATATTTCTCGGTGACTTCTCCTCAGCAGATTTCAGATAAAAAATCTGAGTTACTCTCAAAAAAAATTGGCATGAAAAGTTTCTCAAAAAAATCTGTCGTTCAGAATCGATTTTAAACTCATGTATAGAATTAACACACACAACATAAGTGGTGCGGGAAGCTAGGTTGTAATCCTTTTCCTTCTTAAGGTAAGGCGACGGTCGAGATGGATACCCAGATATTTTACACTACTATGTTCTAGTACTGTCACACCATTAATCTTGATGGGCGGACAATTTCATCTTCTCAGTGTAAACGTGATGTGCATGCATTTAGAAACATTGACTTTTATCTTCCATATCAGCATCCAATTTTCCAAATCACTAACATGAGATTGAAGTCTCTGTGACGCAACTGTAGAATCTCTATGAATACTTAAAAACGCCGTATCATCCGCAAAAGTAGACGTGTGAGTCACTAAACTTGTAGGCATATCTGCAGTGAGCAATAAGTAAAGGAATGACCGTAGAATACTTCCTTGTGGTACGCCAGCAGATATCTTTCTGCGGGAAGAGGTGACATCTTTTGATTTTATTTGGAAATATCTATCCCATAAGTAACTTTTTAGCAATTTATGCACATTCTTTGGTAAAAACTGCGTGATCTTAAAAAGAAGTCCTTCGTGCCAGACCTTATCGAAGGCTTGAGATATATCAATAAATAGCGCAGAGCAATACTGCTTGTTCTCAAAAGCACGTTTAATTAAATTGGTAATTCTGTGCACTTGCTGAATCGTGCTATGTTTTCGCCTAAAACCAAACTGATGGTCGGCCTACTAACCACATCGTCGATTGTGACTGGGGCAATACTAGAAACAGAATTGTTTGGTGTAAAAACATTCTCTAAGTAGTTGGCAAAAGCGTCCACTTTCTTTCTTTCCAGGTTGTAATCCTGATTGAAGGGTTATATTGACCAATTATGTATGTAGGCAGATGAGACGAATTGCTAAGAGATTCTCACCACATAAGAAATCCATAGGTTATGAATTATCATCGTAGGTCGAATGCCTTATTTTCTCCCTAAAACCTTTTACAGGCAACCTTTTCGGAAAACCTTTTTTACAGTAAGCAATGGAAACCATCTTTACTGCGTTGAATACATTAGGCTTCGAAAGCAACTTCCTTTACTAATTAGACCCAGAAAGTACGGGTGAAAAGGTTTTAAGGAATTTACACCCTCTCCTAAGCACATTGCATTCTTCCATACTACATCTATTGAAACTATAATACTCTTTACTACACCTTTTACTAAACTATTCTACCAAAATTGGTCGGCTTTCTTTGAAGTAAAATTATCAAATAAAAATCAAAAAAAAAATTTTTAAATCTTTAATAATAAAATGAATTTGCAAATATGTATCTCGCCTTTAGTGAGTAAATTAAATTATTTAATTACTGTTTAATTGCCAGCTGAAGAGTGACGGCGGCTTATTTCAATTACTTTTTTTCGAAATTTTAATTGCGTATGAGATTGTCTGTCACTTTTAACCATGCAATCATAAAATTTTAAATGTCAATACGAAAGATTGTCTTTCTTATCGCCAAGACATTTAAATCAAAGGGAATAGGGTCATAAACATGGCAAATATTTGAAATCAAAATTTTAAATTTTCGAAAAATATAAAAAACATTCTAATAAAATAATTGTTAGGAATTTTTTTTCGTTAATTTTAAAAACATACCAAATCTTAAAAAAAAAAATTATAAAAGCAATGTTGGATGTTTTTAAAAACATGTCATAAAATTCAATGTTTACAGTGGCTCAAAGTAGTAATGGGAAGAAGACAAAATTCTTTTATTTTCACTCAGATTCTTATGAATACATATGGTATGGTTTCGAAGGTTTTTATACTTTAAAGCAGCGTTATAGTAGCAATCATAATTCATATAGCTGACTAAACATAGGTTTAATTACGGAATTGAATTTTCTGGTTTACCTCAAATCGTTTTTGTTTTTAAATTTTACTGGTAGCCGTTCTCAGATTTTACAAGCATAAAGTTTCTAAGTGTTCTTATTCAAATCAAATTTTTTAAATGAGAGAATTTTAAAAATGTTTTTAATTCCTTAATTTTGGCTTGAATTTTTTTCCTCAAATACTTGCATGTTTGTCATAAACAAACGCCATAACATACATACATACATAATTGGTAATTACATCCCTTTAGTCAGGATTAGATGATGAGAAACTAGGTTCTCACACCACTTATGTTGGGACCTACAGTTTAAAGTCGACTCCAAACGACAGATTTTTGAGAAACTTTTCATGGCAATTTTATTTACTCTCAGAGTTTTTGCCAGAAATCTGCTGAGAGGAAGTCGCCTAAGAAATAGCTTTTGATGCCTGACCTGGGGTTTGAACTGAGGCCTCACGTCTAATAAGCCAACACACACGCCAACTAGACCACGGCGACCTAACGGCATAGCATAGCTCCGTAAAAAGTAATCCCGAGTCATTTTAAGAGATGCAAAGGCCTTTTGATTTTTTTCCTTTACTCCTATTGAGAGCATATGGCCTTCACAAGACATCAATATTTCACTCGTCTAGGTAATGTTATATTTTAGCCTTCTCGTGTATCTCCAAATGTTCTTTGTTCGAACATGCTTTCATTGAGAATTCTACTCCATCGTCATCCTTGTTATACTACAGACTTTCCTTCTTTACATCGGTTCCTTCATTAAGCACTTTCTGTCTTTAAATTTAATAAGAAAAAGTGTTTGTAAGATGTCATCAAAATTTTTTATTCATTTGAAAGGCCTATTGATGCCATTAGGTACGAAGTACAACATCGTTTAAATGACTGGCACAGCTTCCTTGGACTAAATTTAACTGAAAGCTTGGTTTATTCTGACTTTTGGAACGACTGTGGTTTGTGGCATATTCGCATACACCTGCGACTTAAGAAAACCCCACAAGAAAAAGCCTGAAGGCGTCAAATTACAGGATCTCTGTATCCGGTTCACATCAAACCAGTCGTGTAGAATATCCAATGTGACATGAGCTGTGTGGCACGTATAGTAGTAATGGCATGGCTTACGTCATTCTTATAGAAATGTGGACTGATGACACCGCCAACCCAAAATCCACACACTCATAAATCAGGCTGCATTAAACCGATGGTTTATGTTGGCTTTGAAAAACGCTGTGGTTTGTGGCTTATTCGTATACACCTGCAACTTAAGAAACCCCCACAAGAAAAACTGTAACGAAGTCAAAACTGGCCGAGACCAGTTCACAGAATTTCAACGTGAGATGACTATGCCCTAAATTCGCTCACGCAGAATATCCAATATGGAATGAGCTAAGTGTTAGGTTAAGTTAGGTTAGGTTAGGTTAGAGGACGTGTACTTGGCAATTAAGACAAGTACAGTACCCGGAGGTCGAATTGTCCCATTGTACAACGTCCTAGTTTCTCACACCACTTATGTTGTGTGTGCTAATTTTATACATGAGTGGTGGGACCTAGAGTTTAAAGTCGACTCCGAACAACAGATTTTTGAGAAACTTTTTCATGGCAATTTTATTTACTCTCAGACTTTTTGCCAGAAATCTTCTGAGAAGTCGCCGAAGAAATACTTTCTGTATTTTGTCTTGATGTCTGGCCTGGGGCTCGAAACCCCGGCTTTACGCCAATATACTACCTACTAGACTACTTCGAGCTAAGTGTTATGTAGAGGCATTCCTTGTAGTCGCATGTCGTTGGTATTCGAATCCAATTCGTACCAAAAGGAGTTGGCAATCATCGACCTATAGTGCTCGCCATAGGCTCTAATGGCTCAGCTAACTTCGTTCTCAAAGAAACGCCAGTCCAAAATCCACACCAAACAGTGATGAATTCTTCTCTCTTGGGTCTTATGTGAATTAGTGTCGTCCCATATTCGATCACTTTTATTTTTACGTACCCATTTGTCCGCCGTAGTATAGTGAATTGGCTTATTAGACATAAAGCCACGGTGCAAACCCCAGGTCCGACACCTTGAATAAAACGAAATATGAAAAAATATTTCTTCAGCGACAGATTTCTGTCAAAAATTCTGAGAGTTAATAAAATTACAATGAAAAAGTTTCTCAAAAATCTATCGTTCGGAGTCGACTTTAAAATGCATGTTCCGCCATTCACGTATAAAATTAACGCACAGAACATAAGTGGTGTGAGAAGCTAAGTCGTAATCCTGACTGAATGGTTGTAATGACCAATTACGTATGTATGCATGCATTTATTCAGAAATAGGCCTCATTGCTGCATATGATTTTCGATGCAAATTAGAATCAGTCGTCACACAATCACCGCGGCAATTTTCGGAAAACTGGCCACGCAAGCCAACATTGACTTTTTCTTCTTTCCCCAGAAGCCATTTATCGATACTAGCACTGATGTAATACGATTTTATTCGTGGCTACACAAAAATGGCAATTTTAGTGAGTACGAGATAACTCGTACCAACGAGATAACTCGTACCAACGACATAACTCGTGCCAACGAGATAACTCGTAGTTGGCTCCCTAGAAGGGAACGTAATCTACGAGTCATCTCGTAGTCGTGTTAAGGTAAGCAACAGTACCCTAATAAAAAAAACATTCTGAAATTTCTGTTGAATCAGATCTGTAGCTCTTTCTATAAGAAATCTTAGTACAATTCGAGCTCAAAAATGCTGCAGCTAAGGTCGATTCCTTCTAATGCGTGTGTTATATATTTTCAAGCGCATTTAACGAATTTGTTACAGCAGTAAACAAAAAAAAATTCCTTGTAAAGTTCTTGTATATCAAAAATCAAAATGATTTTAATGGCTCTTAGCAATTAATGTCTGCCCATACATATAGAAACGCCTACTTTTGGCAATTAGAAAATTAATTTTTATAATTAAAAATCGTGACTAAAATTTTGTTAAAAAGAAAATCATAAAAATATTTTGTAAACATTTCAGACTTGTACACTTAAAATTCAAAATGAAAAAAAAAATAAAAACAAATTGGAATCCAATGTTTATCTGAAAATTTACGTCAAAAATTGGCTATTTTTGGAAACTGAAACGTACACTTCAAAATCAAGGCACTCAAGACGCCTCATATTGTTAAGAACGTGACGCAATTACGATTAGTTTTCATATTTATTGTGTTTTAATATTTTAATAATTTAATAATTTATTGTTATGGCCAAATTGATTTTGAATTTTATTTCTATTTAAGTGTGAACACAAATTAAAAAACTGGACCCTTTCGTATGTTTGTTTGTTTCATACTAATCCAACAAAATGAACGAATATTTCACGTGCAATTTATTTAAAATATGTTCAATACACACATGTGTATCGATATTGTCGATATTTTATTTATTTATAAACACATATTTATCGAATTAAATTTTTATGTTTCTCAGGGACACTTACCAAAACAATGAATGCAATTCAACGATAAATTGTATTAGTTCGAGAAGCATTTGGGGCCCATTTTTCATAGGAAATAAATCAATTGGCACTGCATTAATAACACGAAATGTTTTTTTTTGTATTTCATTGTTCATAATGGGAACATAGACTTTCAATAAAAGTATTTAAAAAGTAAATTCCAAAAAATTAAAAAATTAGCCCTTTAAAGCCCTTGATATTGTCAATTATAGAAATGTTCACAGACTTTAACAGCATGAGGTGGCACCTTTTGTTCATGTAGAGTCTTCCAACAGAGACTTTCATACTTTAACAATTGTTAGCGACCATATTGTTGAAGCTTGTTGTCATTTATTCAGTCCGTTTTACCAAATCAGCATGGATAACGTATGCTAGCTGAATGGGCTCTAGAGCAGTTGGCAACTAACATTAGCTTAGGTTAGGTCGGAGTGGTAACTCTGATATCGCAAAGCTCATTTGAGCACCCATAGCGGCCCGTTGTGACGCCACAGGTGAACGCAGTTCCCGTACTGACCAAGCTCTACCAAAACCAGGGAAGAGGAAGAAGTTGGTCAGCGCAGGGCTGCCCCAACTGACATTAATTTTCATAGAAAGTTCATCTCCAGTCGTTAGGCTAACTTCTAGATTAATGCGAACAAAATTTTCGAATTTTGAGACGATACTAATTCACAAACGAAAACGTCAATGTTTTGTATGGATTTTGAGCCGACAGCGTTATTCAGCCATATTTCCTTGAGAATGACATTAACAAAGCTATCAGTATCAAACACGAGCACTATAAGTCGATGATTATTAGCTTTTTTTGGCCTCAAAAAAACGGCGTTACTTAGCACCCAGCTCATGCCACATTGGATATTCTGCACGAGCGATTTGAGGACGTAGGTAATGTTATTTGGCCCCTGAGAGCACACGTTCAGCTTTTTCTTCTGAGGATTTCTTAAGTCGCCGATGCGATGCGAAAAAGGCACAAACCACAACGGTCCTTAAAGTCAGCATAACCCATGCCATTGATCAAGTTCAGCCAGATTTATGAGCCAGAGTTATGGAAAATTGAAAATAGAAAAACCATGACGGATATTTGAATGATATTATATTTCACACATAATGGAAACAATAGGTCTTTCAAGCAATTAAATCGTTGATATGTCACACACATTTTGCTTCATTTAAATTTATAAATATGAAGTGCTTAACAGAAGACCCTATATAATACCTGTTTTAAGGATGGTGGTGTCAGGTACGACAGGCAGGAAAACAATGCCTGTATAATGTAGTGAAGAAAATCAATTCAGTAGAATGGTACTCAATATCAATCTACACTGTCCGCAATTATAACATCCAAGGAATATCTGTTTGTCCCTAAAGTTATTCAGATTGAAACCTTAAAATAATAACAATGCAGTAACTCATGATGCCTGCCGACGCTCGCAGTAGACCAGCTAAGCTGTTTAGGCACTACTATCCAGGAGTCATTTGCTTTTTACAAACATTTATGGAAAATGACAAAAGTTTCAAATATATTTCGTTTTATTTAAATTTAAAAATAGATTTGATAGGAAAACATGTAAAACCCTTGTTTTTTATTTTATTTTCAAAAGAACTGGTTTTTCAATATGTATAAATAAATAAATAAAAAAAAAAAAAAAAAAAAATAAAGGGTGTTTTTTATAGAGGTATAGAACTTTAAGTTGCAATAAAACAACGATGGATTATTCGATTGACATGAATTTTATTTATCCAAAAGATAATCTTGTGGCATTACATTTTAAATATGATTTCTGGCATATGACCGCCACGGCTGGCGCGGATGTAGTCCAATCTGGACGTCCAATTTTCGATGACTTTTTCCAACATTTGTGGCCGTATATCGGCAATAATACGGCGAATGTTGTCTTCCAAATGGTCAAGCGTTTGTGGCTTTACCGCATAGACCAATGACTTTACATAGCCCCACAGAAAGTAGTCTAGCGGTGTTAAATCACAAGATCTTGGAGGCCAATTCACAGGTCCAAAACGTGAAATTAGGCGGTCACCAAACGTGTCTTTCAATAAATCTATTGTGGCACGAGCTGTGTGACATGTTGCGCCGTCTTGTTGAAACCACATCTCCTGGACATCATGGTTATTCAATTCAGGAATGAAAAAGTTAGTAATCATGGCTCTATACCGATCACCATTGACTGTAACGTTCTGGCCACCATCGTTTTTGAAAAAGTACGGACCAATGATTCCACCAGCCCATAAAGCGCACCAAACAGTCAGTTTTTCTGGATGTAACGGTGTTTCCACATACACTTGAGGATTACCTTCACTCCAAATGCGGCAGTTTTGTTTGTTGACGTAGCCATTCAACCAGAAGTGCGCTTCATCGCTAAACAAGATTCGCTTATGAAAATCGGGAACAACGGTAATCTCGTTTTGGGCCCATTCGACGAATCTACGCCTTACTTGATGATCGTTTGGCTTCAAATCTTGCACGAGTTGGATTTTGTAAGCACGCAAACCATGATCCTTCCGCTAAATCTTCCATAAAGTGGATGGACACAGATCCAATTCCTGTGCTCGATGGCGGATGGACTCATTCGGGTCTTCCTCAATGCTACGCTCTACAGCAGCAATAGCTTCTTCTGTACGCACCGTACAGCGTCTCTGGGGATGCGAGTTATCAATAAGAGTAAACGTGGTGCGAAAACGTTTCATGGTTAATCGAATTAACTGCTCTGATGGACGATTTTGTCGACGATAAAATGGACGTAGTGCGCGATACGTTTTCCGCACAGAACCATTATTTTCGAAATAAAATTGCACTATTTGCAAGCGTTGTTCAGGCGTGAGTCTATTCATGATGAATTGCCAAACCAAACTGAGAATAAATCACTTGACAGCTGTTAAATCGGTCGCCATCTTGAAAAGTAATGCCAACTTAAAGTTCTATACCTCTGTAAAAAACACCCTTTACTATGCTGAAATAATAATTTTAATAAATTCATTGGCCTCTGCTAATGTAACTGTTATCGAAATTTTGTTTTATTAAAGCAAAAGTGGTACCATTAGTTCTTGGGGGTTTACAAATTACACCGAAAACAATTTGGATTAAAACTTTTGTTTACGTTTCAACAAGTTTAGAAAAATTTTCCATTATTTAAAATGTTCACAATAATCGAATGTGTCATATGTTAAGAGCAGAAATAATTTAAATAAAATTATTTAAAATTTCTTCATTCATATCTCATATTTGCATTAGATGTGAGTTTTAAATTTTTTAAGATATTTAGATTTGTTCTTCATGATTATGATTGTATTTTGCATAAATTATAATAATTATTGTATTTTATTATGGTATTTTAATTATAGTAATAACAATTAGCGGGTGCTTAAAAAAATAAAAATTAATCGGATTAAATTAGACGTCTCCGTCTCAGTCAGGTGACTTCTTTTTTATTGTTTGTATTTTGCGAAACAAGTTTCACTAAATGACCGTGAAATCTTAGATATGGTTTAAAAATTTTGAAGTAAACAATTTAATAAAACAATATGATATATTTTATACGGTTATTAAAATATTAAAGTCATCCAATTGAAGTAATTTTTATTATTCTAAAGCCTACAGATTTTCTGTTGTTTATTTTAGAATGATATTTTCTTTATATCAGAAGCAGGAAAATAAATAAACATATGACATACAGTGGTGTACGAAATTATAGGTGTTCGTAAAAATTACAATATTATACCAAATTACAACTTTAATGGCCTTACATCCTTGGCAAAGGAAAGCCTATTGATCTGTAGAATATCCTGATAGGTTAGGTTAGGTTAGCGTGGTAGCTTTAATTTACTAAAAAGCTCACTTGAGCACGTATAGCGGCCCGTTGTGATGCCAAAGTTGAATGCAGCCTCTGTACTGACCAAGTCCCTCCGATCCAAGGAGCGGGAAGTTGGTCAGCGCAAGGGCTACACAATATCCTGATGATTAACTGAGATTTTTTTCTAAATCTTAACCACTGGATCAACTCTAAAATGAACAAAAGCATACCTAAACCAACAATAATCTGTCGCTTACTAGTCTTTTTATACGATTTTAAATCTTATCCAATGAAAGTTTCCTTGTTTCATTACTTCAAAACCCGTTGTACTGGTCAGTATAAGGTAAATATTGCTTTGCTCAGAACATGTACTGTTTGATAAGGCCATCTTACTTAAGTCTTCTTCTTTTTGTGCGGCTTGAAATCAGAGTTGAATAATTCAGTACTTTTCGATTTTAAAAGTACCACAGTACCCCCGCGACGCTTTCACTACTTTTTTTATTATTACATATTTTATGCCTTGCGCTTTTTAACTACTAATGCATTAGCAACGTAATGCTAAAGGTAGAATTAGTCTTCAGTCCCGGTTAGCCAGGCGTTCACGGAACGAACGTTCGTTTTTAGAATACGAAAAGCAATGAGAACGCTTGCCGAAACGTAATGACGAAGCATAATGTAAAATATTCTTTCGGCGACCTCATTCCGTCAAAAAATCTGAGAGTAAATAAAATTGCCATGAAAAGTTTCTCAATAATCTGTCGACTTTAAATTGTAGGTCACGCCACTCTTGTATAAAATTAACACACACAAAATAGGTGCTGTTAGAAGCTCGGTCAAAATCCTGATGGAAGGGTTGTTACCAATTATATATGTATGTATTTTTTTACAAAAGTATGATTTGATGCGAAAAAGTACTCTTTCAGTTATAGTTTAGTACTATTTTAAATTTTCAATTTTGCAACACTGCGACTTCCCTTGGTCATTGGTTGAATTCAGCTTGATTTATGAGCCAAAATAATGAAAAATTGGAAATTTCGGATGCTCTCTACCCAAATAATCCATGGCGGACATTTGAACAATGTTATATTCCACACATAATGACACCAATAGGTCCTTCAGACGAATAAAAAATTGTCTTTGGCCCCTTCTTTTTCTAGTCAATGCAGTTTTCTTTAAGTGCATCGAATTAAATACTTTATTTTCGGGACACTTTATGGCCACAGCAAATCCTACGGCGGGAACAGTTATATTTCCCGTTGTTTAATTGCAACGCCTTCTGTAAATATGCAATAGGCGTAGTACTGCCTACTATTTTCTCAAGCGATCGCACTCGACACCTCGGAACAAGTACAGAACTTTGAGTGTTTCGGCCAGTTAAAAATCTACACATGTAATGTGTAGACTAAAATAAACTTACAAGTTTGAATACGGCTTCAAATGTTCAATGGCAAGAAAACAAAATTTCCAAACATTTGTTAAATTTTTTTAAAATCAATCATCCTTAGATGATGAAAAGGATGGCTTTTGTCATTTTCCACAGATGTCCGTAAAAAATGAATGCTTTCTGGATACCGTTGTCTAAACAGCTTAGCTTAGTCACCATTAGTTACGGCTTTGTTATTATGTTATGGTTTTAGACAGAATTTCTTTACAGACAGATATTCCTTCGATGTTGTGATTGCGAACAGTGGAGGTTGATATATCATCCTACTGAATTAGACAGCGATTGATTTTCGCTTATATAGGATATTCTTTTAAGCACTTCACATCTACAAATTTAAATGAAGCAAAGTTGTGTGAGATATCATCAAAGTTTTTATTTGTTTGAGAAATCTATTAATGTCATTATGTGTGAAACATCTTTTAATGTCCGTCTTGGTAGAGTGCACCCTAATAGTATGATCTATAAAAATCTCACAAAAAATTGTCTAACATGGTCAAAACATACGATATCAGTGAGCAGTTTACATTATCTTCACGTGTCCTCAAATTATTTATTCTGAAAATCTAATGTGGCATGAACTGTATGGCACCGTCCTGTTGAAGCCACATATCACTAATGTCTAGGCCATCCAATTCAAACCAAAATAATGTGATAACCATCGAAATATAGTGCTCACTGCTGACAGTAATGGCCCTGTCAGTGGCTTTCCTAAAAAATATGAACGAATCTCCGCCAAACAGTGAAATTTATTGGACGCTTTTGTATTTCATGTGGATTGATATCGTCTCACATTTGACAGTTTTGTAATTTTTCAAGAAATAGGCCTCGTCGATGAAAATGATTTTACGATGGCTCCCAAACCCATTCACCACTGTCATCTACAGCGATTTGGCAAAGCTAACTGAATAAATTTAAAGTAATTTACCTTCAACAAGATGGCCGTTAGATACAGTCAAAGTTCGGAAGTCCGTAGATATTTGCGAAAACAACGTCTAGAAGAAAACAATTCAATCCTATAGACGTGGATGTAAAATTTTCAATTTTCACAGCTATGGCATCTGGAGCTAACCATTTGAGATCAAAGCTGAATTCAAACAAAAATTCTTTCTTTCTTCTAAACTATACACGATTGATGTCATAAACCATGTCTGATCAGATAAAAGAAAAATAACACTTGATGTCATCTAAAATATTTACCTTATACGGAAAATCAAAGCCTATTTTCACACAAGATTTCAAACATATACGCTAAAATGGACAATCTGAAAATTTTGGTTTTTAACTGGACATGAAATAAATATTAAGATAAACAAAGCCATGAGAATAACGAACACGAGCATGGAGGACATCATACTGTAAGATGGCATATTTAAATAGCTTCAGATATCTAGGCATCCAGATGACAACGAATAACGGCACATGGACACATGAAAACATTTATTTTCAACAAACCGAGAACGAATTTCGAACATGAATGTGAAAAAGTTGACACATATAGCTGTGTGAAATATAATAGTAGCGCTGTATTAAAGATATTTTAGTTAAGTAAAAAAATTAATTTTTATTCAAGTTAATAAAAGTTTTTTATTACATTTTATTACCACCAGTCTAAACTTTTGAAAAATAGAAAAACTTCAAGGCAAATATTAATTTTCGAAAGAAAACGATGCTAAATTGTTAAAAACTCAAAATATTTGGCGTGCAAAAAAATAGTAGTAGCATTAGAAAACGTATCTGCAAAAAAAAAATTTGTCACAAGTGATTACTTTTTTATCTTATTTTGTTAGATATGCCTTAATATTTAGTTGAAAAGCCCTTATTGGCTATTACAGCTTCGCAACGCCGAGGCATTGAGTCAACTAAAGATCTGCACCTCTCGATAGGAATACTTTCCTAAGCGGACCTCACAGACGCCCACAACTGCTCTACATTTCCCGACTTATCTTTAAAAACACCTTTATTTACATCGCCCCAAAGATGTTCAATGGGATTTAGGTCTGGGGACTGAGTCGGCCATTCTAATACCTCAATTTTATTTTCAGAAAACCAATTTTTTGCCAATTTAGTGGTATGTTTTGGATCGTTGTCCTGCATATTATATTCTGCATAAGGTAGCATGACAGTTTTTAAAATGTCCACATACATTGAGGAGTCCATGTTGCCTTTAATCCAAAATATGGGTCCTGTGCCATTATAAGAAAAACAACCCCAAACGTTAATTTTTGCACCACCATGCTTTACGGTACTCATGACAAATTTAGGATCGTATTCCTTGTTCTTCAGTCTTCTAACATATTTTTTAGTGCCAGGATTACCAAAAAGAACAACTTTGGATTTATCTGTCCACATGGTGCTTTCCTTGGACTTCTACCACATAAATTGTCTTTAACTAGAGGTTAGAATAGTTGAGGTTTGAATTTCAAGCTCCAAGTCCTGTTTTATCGTCCTTGAAGTAACAAATGGGTCTGATGATAATATGCATTTTATTCTTTATTCTAAGTTTCTCAAAAATCTGTCAGTCGGAGTCGACTTTAAACTGTAGGTCCCGCCACTCATGTATAAAATTAACACACACAACATGAGTGGTGTGAGAAACTAGGCCGTAATCCTGAATGAAGGGTTGTAATGGCCAATTATATATGTATGTATGACTCTGACTTACAAGCACGATATTCTGGCAAAAAATGGCAGAAGGAAGGTTTTGTGGTGAATCCGTTGCACTTGCAGCAGTTTATAATTTCAATCTACCGACGGCAGTTTAAATGTCGCGGTGGATTATCCTTTCGGAACTACCCGAATTTCAGTTGACCAAGTTTAACCATCTCAGCGAAGATTATAACACATACTTCACTTACTTATTATTTTGATCTTATATAGGAAAATGATATGGGTTGTATAAAATCTCAAACTGATGGTTTCTATTTTCGAAGCCATTAACTCCTCTTAGAATTCAGGTCAGATTTAAATTAAATTCACTATACAATATATTTTTTTGGTGAAGAATAGTGAAAACACGCATTATGTCTTTTCTTAATCCAAATCTATTTTTAATTTACTTCCAAAAAGAGTAAAAAATATATCAATTAAAGATTTCATCGCATTTAAAACTACAACGCAATTATATTTCAAATCGATGCGTGTCGCAGTACTTTTCGAAGGATTTTTATTGCGGTGAATGCTAAAATGTACGCAAATACTTTTTCGAAATAACTTAAGCAACATTTTAAAAGCAATTATTTCTAAAGAAATTAAAGAAAAGTTCGCAGAGAATCTACTATGAAAAGGAAAAAATCTGTCCTTAAAATTATGCAATGCAATGCAATTGTATTTGTATTGTTATAGGCCTCCTTAACTGGCAGGTAAAAGTTCATCATGTTGCATGCAAGATAAAAAGGTTCATTAACCTTAAACTACAAAACACACCATTGACCTGTAGCTGTACTAGAATTAATTCTCATACACGCACACACATTAGCATATTGTATATAGGTATGAGTAAAAATACAACAACAAGTGCTATAGAGGCCATTAACGACGTCAGAATGGTAAAATATACAGAAAAGAAAAAATAAACCCTTTTAACAATCAGATAAATAAACCGCGAGAAAACAATTTCCTTCTACAAAAACCAACACGGCTGTTAACATGGCCAAAGAGCTTTAAAACAAAATGGCAGAGTGGGTAGAATTCAACGTACAGACGGACGACATACTTAAGGGAATTTTCTTTTCTCAGAACTGAGCGTGTTAAAGCATGTTTGTGTACATTCAATTTCTAAAGTTCTTGTAAGAACATGTGTGTGTGTGTGTGTGGGTATTGTGTATTGTGTGTTTATTACTCATTGGGTGTGTGTAATCAAACATGGAAGTCGTGTGTTTTGGTATGCAATTCATGTTTACATTTGCCTGTATTCATATTTACTTCACTATTGTGTTGATTCTATACACATACACACACATAAATACAGTTCATTTTAGTTGTGTTCTCTTTTTTTGTATTTCTCTTCTTGCATGCAAATGGCATGCCAATGCATAAAGTTTTGTAACCTACTTTTCACTTTATTCAGCACGTTTAATTCTATTTTTAATCTCTCTCTCTCTCTCTCTGTCTCTATTTTATTCCTCTGTTCGATTATTTGTTTGTATTGGTATCTAGGTTTGAGTGTGTATGTGTGTTTGTTTGTATAATAAATTTTGAATTTGAATTTCTTCGTTTAACATTGTCTAAAATGATTGAAATTGAAGAGAGTACACGAGTGTCTATAAATAGTACTTCTTTCCACTTTTCTTCTTTATTTGTGTTTTTAAAAATAAACCATTCAGGGTTATGTTGTAAAATGTTCTTTTGAGAGTGTTTAAATAGGTAAGTATGTATGCACATAACTACTCCGTGGTTTGTATGCCTAGTATTTCATACAACTAATAGTGTTTGAAATTTCTTGGCTCACAAGGTTTTGTTCCCTTTGTTTTCTTTCTTTGAGAAATTGTTGCACTTTTTTAACACAATTGTTGAGGATAAAAAGAACACTTCAGTGAAATTTAACTTGCACAATAAAACTTTTTTACATGTGAAATATATTTTATATAAAAAGCATTTATTGAAAGGTTTACTACACTATATTTACTTGTAATTATTGAAGTGATTTTATTAACAAATTTGTTTACAAATTGATAAGTATTTAATGCAAGTCGTGGTTCATCAATTTCGCTACAAAAGGAAATGTACCAGCACTGTTAAACCACTAAGGGCCTTTACTACAACTTGCTATTAACTAAAGGGAGGATTATAACGGGCAGATAAATTGTTTTTCATTATTATAAGTGGACGATAAGATCGAAGTGAGCGTTAAGCTAAAGAGAAGATCATCCTACTGGTAACTTTTAAAGTTAAGTTTATGTTTTAACTTGCCATATTATATATTATTTTCAATACAGCAACTTCAAATATAAACAAAGTGAGCAAATACAACAAAAAAAGAGGCCCGTCGTTGTTTAATTTGAGCAGTGTTATCGACATTTCTCCGCCACTGCCATATTTTTGAAAACAGATAACTTTATTTTATCTGTAAGTTGTAATAACGAAAATAAGTTAAAGGTAACTTTACAGTTCCCTATTGATAACGGTACCTTTAACTAAACCCAAGTTTAACGGTAAGTTGTAATAATGGCCCTAAGTCTACAAAGGAGTTTATGTCGCAGCAAAAATAAACTAGGGAAAGAAATACTGTTTTGTTTAGTTCAGTTTCTCAAGCATTCGACAAGAGTTGATACGATACAAATATATTTTAAATTGATGCCATATTTTTGTTAGTTTTTATGTTTTATTAATGAAGATGGTTTTGTAAATGTTGCCAAACTGATAACAGCCGGTGTGCCGTAGAATAATATTTCAAACTCGGTTTTATATTTAAGAAATATAAAACTTTTCATTAAGCGCTTCTTATCATCAAATTTAAATAAAATAAAATATTTGTAGAAGTTTTCGTGGTAGGTAGTATGTTGACTTATTAGACGTGAGGCCATGGCTCAAACCCCAGGTCAGAGATCTCGAACAAAATGAAATATGAAAAATATTTCTTCGGTATCTTCCTCTCAGCAGATTTTCTGATAAACACTCTAAAAGTGAAATTGCCATGAAAAGTTTCACAAAAATCTATCGTACGGATTAGACTTTAAAACTGTAGGTCCCGCCACTCAAGTATAAAATTAACACACACAACATAAGTGATGTGACAAGATAGGTTTAATCCTGACTGAAGGGTTGTAATGACCAACTATGTATGTATGTTTTATATTAAATAAATTATGGACTTTTCATTAAGTGCTTCTTTCCGCTAAATTTAAATAAAACCAAGTATTTGTGGTATATCTTCATATTATTCGTTTGTAAAACCTACTGAAAAATCTATTAAAATGTCCGCCACGGTTTCTCTGGGTGGAACACACCCGAGTCTCCACGACTCGGGTAAAAGAAAATCTGGTAAAATTTATTCAATGTTATGTAGGTTATGTAGGCTTTGAGGATCCCTGTAGTGTATGGCTTATTCGCAACGACCTGTGACTTCAGAAAACCCCACAAGAAAAAGTCGAAAGGAAATAAATCGCACAATCTCGGTGGCTAGTGCAAATCACCTTCGCGTGAGATAACCATGCTCTCAAATTCCCTATATAGGATAGACAATATGGCATAAGCTGTGTGGCAGATCATCCAATCATGTGTCCAGATGTTGACAGTTCTGGTCTGGCCAACGTTGTTCTCTTGGAAAAATGCATCGATAACGGTTTCACCCAAAAATCCACGCCAAATAGTACATTTTCGGTAGGCATTAGGCGCTTTTGGATTTTATGTGGATTGGTTATCGTTCCAAATTTAATAATTTTGTTTGTTTACTTGACCATTCATCAAGAAATAGATCTCATTGCTGAAGATGATTTTTTTAAGAACTGATGAAAAACACTGGGATGTTTTTATTAATCCAGATAAAATTTTATTCAATCAATATACAAAAGTTAGTTCTATTCTAAGTTATAAGAAACGGAAGAAAAGAGATAATAATAGATAAAAATTGATACATATAAAAATGTCAAAAGTAATTAATCATAACAAATATTGACAACACTATAACAATTTGAATGTTCTGTTAAATAATATCTTTCAACAAGAACATTAAATTCCATTCAACGAACACTCGTTGTTGTCTTTGGTTGTACATCGTGATTTGGCGAAACGGGCTAAATAAATAACAACTAATTTGACAGATGTTCCTTCAATAAGGAAGCCGTTGTCAGTTATCCAAGCAGACTTCTTGTAAATCTCTCTCACATCGTATTAGAGTAGTGCTAAGTCTCCTGAAGTCTCCCTGAAGTCGCCGCAATTAGACGTGAGGTCAAGGTTCAAACTGCACGCCAGACTTCGCCAAAGAAATATTTTTTCTTTAGAGTCATTTTCGCAGCAGATTTCTGGCAAAAACTCTGAAGGTATATAAAATTGCCATGCAAAGTATTTCAAAAATCTATCGTTCGGAAACGACTTTAAACTGTAGGTCCTGCCACTGATGTATAAAATTGACATCCACAACATAAATGGTTTGAAAAGCTTGTTGTTGTGCCCAATTATGTTATGTTAAGTCTCCTTAGAAAGTTTGACAGTCAATCTTCGAAATGTAATGTAATGATCTCTCCGATTAATTTCTTTGTACCTGTATTGTGAGAAACTTTGCTGTTAGTTAGTGGCGGGCATGCTTCCGAAGATGACGATGTATGCATATTGCGCAAGCTGTTGCAAAAGACGAAGTTTAATCTGTCGAAAGTTGTGTAGATTCTTAGAGCGGATAAGTTTACTTTTGAAGTAAATATAATGACGTAGCAATAAATGATTAAAATGCAGTTCATAGTGCCTAAACATCTGCCAATAGATTCGCACGCCATATGCATTACCTGATGCCCTAGATTTGAAAATAATAATCGATATGATCCTCGAATTGATTTATTTTTATCCTTACAGGATTGTATAATACCTGAGTAGAATGTTTTTTTATTTTCCATTATATTTGTAATCCAAAATAAGACCAAAACTTATTTATAATATTCTAATTTAAAATCTTAAATCAACTCAACTAAATTATACTCCACAAAAAAATTATTCTATAAATTGTTTGATTTAATGAAAGCAAATTGCTTACAAATAAAAACAAATGCAAGACTAATTTTACCACAATTTATCTTTTAAGAATGCTTAAGTGATTGGCCTAATTGTACCATAATGAGACGTTTTTATTTTAACAAAAAAATCGAAAGAAGAATCAATAACGCATGAACCGACAAAAGAAAAAATAAACAAATCAGATGCACAATAAAAAAATCAATTGCTGATGACGTATACAAACTATAATATGATACACACACTGATACTGATACTGCTTGCTGCACAAAGATGTGGAATGAACAAGAAAATTATAGTACAAGTATACTGTGGTAGATGCATAGCTGTTGCTACAAATAGATTTGACTTGGCTAAGAAAAAACTCAGACACAATCTAAGAAGAAAAAATAAACAAACAAAAAATGAAAAGAAAACCAAATGCACAAATTGTCTTACCATTCTGTAAAAAATAAACGAACCAAACAAAAAAAAACCCAAATAAATTACAAGTCCAAACCACAGCAACAATGTGAAGAAGACAATCCATAAGATACTCGCATACAGATATAAAATATTTAGAAAAAGATAAGAAACAGAAAATATTCATGTATTTTTAGCCATTTTTTATTACAATTATTTTCTTTATTTTTATTCAGTTTAAAGAGTTGCAGAACTTGGTATACCTTATAACGGTGCAGAGTTCAATGAAACATTTCCCGCCATTCGTTTAACCAAATCTTGTTGACCCACGAAGAAATTATTTTGGTTCTGAAATGCTTTAAAAAGGCTCATACAGACGAACAAAAAATTTTTAAAAAATTTTACAAGAAGCAGCCATATCTGTCTATTAAACGGAAACTCGAAAAAAATCTGATCAGCGATAGGTTGAAGAAGAGGTTAATGTCTTTAACCTCTTATTTTTAGTTATCCTTGATAGAGATCTTCGATATAAAGATTGCTGCAATAATAGGGTTTATTTTGAAGTCGGTACTGTTTCCTATAGGGAGTGTTTGATCACCGGGTTGGATAGTAATTGACACAAACCCAGGGCTAAGTAAAATCTTATTTTCAAGGATGGCGCGCCCAACTCATCTAAACTAACATATATCATTGTATTTGTGCTGCTCACACTTTAGTTCATCAATCAGGCAACGTTGCAATCTCAAGATTAATTTCTTAAGACCATGGGTTTGTATTCAACGTATAGAAAATTTATTTTAAATCCATACGAGGTAGGTAATGAATTAAAAACTATAGAAGACCGAATGGATGCAGTGTCCTGCAAATAATGTAGTCTTGTATTTGGAAATTACACCAAGAGTTGCTCAGCAGTAGATGATCTGCAAGCATACGATATCTACCTTGACAGAGAATTGTAGACATCGTTATCAAAAGTGACAAGAATTTGTCAGGCTATATTGCAGTAGACTTCGTGCTATACTAACATATGAAAGTATCAGGACAGTCCATAGATATTGAAAGATAGACGTTAAGGTTGCAATGAAGGTTTATAATAAAAATTTACTTCTCGGTTCAGACGTACGTACATAATTGGTCATTACAACCCTTCAGCCAAGATTACGACCTAGTTTCTCACACCATTTATGTTGTGTGTGTTAATTTTATACATGAATGGCGGGTCCTACAGTCGTACAGTCGAGTCCGAACAGATTTTTGAGAAACTTTTAATGGCAATTTTATTTATTCTCACATTTTTTGCCAGAAATCTGCTGAGAGGAAGTCGCCGAAGAAATACTTTTCGAATTTTATATTTTATATTTTATATTTTATTCATTAAATTACAAATTTAATTACGGGCTTAATAAGTGCACTCTTCATATATTTGAGCAACAAAAATCAATTTCTGTCCATCGAGATATAATTGCTCAGCAATAAGTGCAATGGACTTAATCTTGAGCACAATGAAGTGAGAAAATTGATTTCTTTTATGGTGGAAATTAAGTGCATTTGCTAGAGGATTTCTACGATAATCTATAGTAGAGATGGCGCAATTTGTGGATTCTTGAAGTAAAGCCCATATCTGAATAAAAATTTAATTTAAAAATTTTTAAAAAATCCTCCAGATGATTTGATTGCTTTGCAAATGTTAAATTTTCTTCCATTTTCTATTTAAACTGTCTCAAAATATGTAATAAACATTATCAAATATCGTTTTACAATTGAACGTCATCTGAAATTACATTTTCCCCTACCTCCTGTATTTAAACCTAGAACTACTCCATTGAAACACACACATTATAAACAAAAAAGTATGCACATAAATGCATATAAATAATACGCGAGTATTTTTAGTACTCAAACCACAACTAAAACAAAAACTATAAAATAAACAAACAAAAAAACAAAACAACAAAAGAAAAAAAAATTAAACAATTAAAGTAAAATGTTTCCAGATACAAACAGAAAAAAAAAAACAACAAATAAAATATACTCCAGAGTCTAAAAATTTTCAACAGAGGAAACGTAAACGAAAAGAATGAAAAACTCTACAACAATGCAGATGCCAATGTAGACAAAGTGCACTGTTGCAGGCAATTTAACAGTACCAAAGCAAAAAAGAATAAAACCAATACATACACACACATACTTTATGAATATAACGGAGACTTTTTGTCTTCATTTTTCAAAAACACTTGAACTACAGTGACTTAGAACGATAATGCAGCCTGAACCAAGAAAAAAGAAAAGGGAGACAGTGTTAACAAATAAGGAAATGAAATAAATTTTATTCCACAAACTGTCGTTATTCATAATTTTCTGCCAGACCCCTATAATGTATAACTGCTCTGCTCTGCTCTGCATTGTTGGCATTTTCACTTTCTATTCTGGATGTGCATTGCAATTTCTGTGGGTTTTTTAAATCATTTACGCTTAAAACATTGAATTGTAATAGAGAAACGAAATTTAAGGGAATTGTTGTGTTTCTAAAAATAGCATTTAAAAAATTAATTCTAAATAAACGGGAATTAATAAAATTTATTTGTCTATAAATACATAGAATTGAAATTGAGTTAATTTTATATCACTAGCATTACCTTGTGTAGGAGGACATATTACGTTTGAACTAACCTTTAAGAAACTAACCTTTGACCTATTAGCACTGTCACCTACATTTGCAATGAATTTCGCATTTTTTTTGTTATTCCTAGTGACTACAGGAATATCAACAATAGCCTCGATATAGTGTAACAAACCATTGTCCCTCGTGGGATCGAACTTAAGACTCTTACGCAAATAGACAAGCGAACTACTCTAGACTACCGGGGCATCAAATATTGAATTTCTTAACGAAATAAAATTAATTCATAATTTTTTCTTTTTAACATAAATGAGAAAAACCAAAAAAGCAATGAGAATTAACTAAGCCTTGTTACTACTCGATGTTTTGTTGCATTGTCTTTCTATCCAAGAACAAATTTTTTTGCAAAGAAAATGCATTCTTGTCCAAATCTTGAATTTGTTTCCTAGAGTTTACATTAATTTTAGCTTTTTTCACTTTTCACAGCTAAGCTTACCTTAAAATCTTCCTTTTCCTGTACGATTACAGAAACGGTTACTACGGACAGCAGTAGGATAAGTCACCTATAATCTCAAACTGAATACATGAGATTGAGATCTACATACATACATACATACACAATTAGTCATTACAACGCTTCACTCAGGATTACGACTTAGCTACTCACACCACTTATCTTGTGTGTATTAATTGTATCCATGAGTGGCGGGATCTACAGTTTAAAGTCGACTCCGAAAGATAGATTTTTGAGAAACCTTTTGTGGGAATTGTATTTTCTCTCAGAGTTTTGCCAGAAATCTGTTGAGAGGCAGTCGTCGAAGAAATAGGTTTTCACATTTCGTTTTGTTGGAAATGTCTGACGTGAGGTTTGAACTGAAGCCTCACGTCTAAGAAGCCAACACACTACCTACTAGACTACAGCGACATCATTGAAGATCTACGCGTCCAAAAATATATGTATATAAAACTTTCTTCTTGGCTGCCTGACCACGGGAGTTTATTTCAGGCGGAGTTTATATAGATTTTGAAATCGGCGCCATGTTTGTTGGGTAGAGGGAAAATCTCTTGATTTACTCAGACAGCCATGCTGTGTGCCTTATTCTCGTATTATCAACACACGTTCTTGACTATGCATATCGAGAATTTCTCAAGGAAATATTGGGTCATTGAAAAACAACGCTCATATGGATTCCGGGACATAGCGCTTAGCCTACCTAACATGCTTAAATTCAAAACGGTTGCTAGTTGAATAGAGCCGTTACGTATTCCACACAAATTCATTGCATTGTGAAAAAGGCTCAGAAAAGAGGAAAAATTGGCTTCAATTCCCCTTCAAATAGTCTACTGGAATATAACTACATACATAACATACATAATTAGTCATTACAAGCCTTCAGTCAGGATTACGACCTAGCTTTCTTTTGAGAAACGTTTAATGGCAATTTTATTTACTCTCAGAGTTTTTGCCAGAAATCTGCTGAGAGGAAGTCGCCGAAGAAATACTTTTTTTGTATTTTATTTTGATGTCTGGCCTGGGGCTCGAACCCTGGCTTTTTGTCTAATAAGCCAACACACTACCTACTAGACCACGGAGACTTCATATATATATAATATAACTACACCTAAGCTTAAAACAACGTCACGCAAAGCCATCATTTGGCAAATAGTAAGACTCAATATTCAAAACTCGCACCACTGCAACCAATATATTGTATTTCCTCAGAGAGCATTATTTCTAGGCAAAGACAGATGGATTAGCTATCATACTGCCTGCCTGCTTGCTGGCAAAACTTCATTACAGACACTAAACAAGGCAATAAATATAAACAAACAATTGAAAACTGATAATAAAATGAAAAACATATATAACTTGCAATAGACGTACACTTCTTAAAGCAATTAAAGGAATGGTAATAACGGATAAAGTCGCCGTAGTCTAGTAAGTTGTGCGTTGGCTTTCTAGACGTGTGGCCACAGTTCAAACCCCAGATCAGACATCTCCAACAAAACGAAATACGAAAAACTATTTCTTCGACGTCTTCCTCTCAAGAGATTTCCGGCAGAAACTCTGAGAGCAAATAAAATTGCAATGAAAAATTTCTCAAAAATCTATCATTCGGATTCGACTTCAAACTGTAGGTCCCACCACTCATGTATAAAATGACCGCACACAACATAAGTGATGTAAGAAGCTAGGTCGTAATCCTGACTGAAGGGTTGTAATGACCAATTATGTTATAACGGATAATTTTTTTTTCTATTTAACGCTCTGAGAGGTTTGTATTGCAAAATTCGTGCTGCGTGAAAAACAAAAATTATCTTCAGAGTGGAATTTTTTTTTATCAATGGGTTCTTACACAAACAGGTTTGCCAAACGAAATTCAATACACATTGAAATATAAGCTTTTTGATGCGGTTTGTGAGCAGTAGGCATCACTGAACCGTACTTTTTCGTTAAAGTACAGCACACAACTTGCCGTAGTCTAATAGGTAGTGTGTTGGCTTATTAGATGTAAGGCCACGGTTCAAACCCCAGCTGGGACATCAAAACGAAAATATGAAAAAATATTTCTTCGGCGACTCAGCAGGTTTCTGGCATAACACTCTGAGAGTAAATAAAATTGCCGTGAAAAGTTTCTCAACAAAAATCTGTCGTTTAAAGTCGACTTTAAACTGTAGCCCTTGCCACTCATGTATAAAATTAACATACACAACATAAGTTGTGTGGTTCAGTCGTAATCCTGACTGAAGGGTTGTAATGACCAATTTTGTATGTACATATGTATGTATGTATGTATATTGATTGATGACATGTGTTTGCCCAAAATGGGAAGAATTTGATTTTGTGGAAATATGGTTTCAACAGATGGAGATACATGCCACACCATACGTGATACCATGAAGCTAGTGAGAGGCAAGTTAATTGAATAATTAACTTTATTAGCCTCTGCGAAATCAGCCAATGTTTTAACATTTGTGTGAGGTCTGATTTCGCCTCTACTTTTAGTTGATACAAATGAACAAGCTAAGGGAATGTGAAGCATCATGTTGAATATTCCGTTGAATATAAGCTGATGCTGTTGCCTTAATTACTACAGTAATAGGCAACATGTGAAGAAAACTTAATGACTTATCGTTAAGTGCGTCATAGTTTGTACTCAAGATAAACGAAGTTCTATTATTTCACTCATATACAGCGTTGCCAGTAATTTTTTTTAAAACTTTTTATTTCTGGAAAAAAAAACTTGTTTTAACAAAAAAAAACTTTTTTCTACGAAAGTACCAACATTTTTAAAGAATATACCGGAGTTCAGTGTCTATGTTGCTTCCTTTGTTGGTGTTTGTTGAAAAAACTTGGTTTGCTAGAAAACAAATTTAATGAAAATTTTTTTTCATATTTCATATTTCAATATTTGGAAAAAAGGGAAAACTTGGCAAATGGCAATGCTGCTCATATGCGAAATATAAAATTCAAAGTTAAAAAGTATTTAAAAAGTCCCATGTAAATACATTACTCTTACCAGCCCAAAAACCTTAAGATATTTTCCAAAGTACACTGTTCGCGACTTATGTGTGCAGTAGTGAAATGTTTTTTAACATTTTAGTTCTTGAAAATGTTTGCTAAACATAAATACCAATGAATGAATCAAATAGTATAACATCATGAATATTCACGAAATTTTCCACAAACAGTGCTTCGGAAAATAATTTATTTTTTCCTCTATCCAATGTAATGCAGAAAATTTAAGTTTTTCCATGTAATCAATTTATTTTTGTTTAATAATCCTTCATCATCTGAATTTGGCATTCCATAAGTGAATTTGTAATCGTGCTGGCGTACCTTTTTTTTGTAGTTCTACACCAACAATTATGCCGGATATGCTAGTATTTGCAGTAAATTTAATTCTTGTTATCCTATGTGACGTATGATTAATATTAATAAACATACAAAAAAAGCATCCAAAAATAGTTGATTACCATTCATCCATCCCTACGTTTCATTCTTGTATTCATGCAGTCACAGACGTATGATTAATATTTAATACACCCACTTTAATATTCCTTATACGCTTTATTTCACTTCTTTTTATTTTATTCTCTTTTATTGTATTCGAATTTCATTATAAAATTCTATTTCCATTTACCAATTTGCCAATAAAAAATTGGAAAATTTATTTTTATGTGACACCAACTGTATCGTACATTAAAGTTCAAATTTCTCAGCGAAAGTTTTGTTTGTTTCTAAGACTGTCGTTATATACTTGAACTATTAAACTTTTAAATGTTTTCTAATGCTAACAATGAAATGTTTAAAGCCATACAATTTTATTTGTAAAATGTTTAGTGTTTATTGACGAAAGGCATTTGTTGGAAAAATGTTAAGACATCAACACGATTTAAAAATATATACCAGCTGAACGACTTTATAATCAAACTATCATACTCATAATTTCTGATACTTAAACGGACTCATACTTATTTTAATATTATACTCATACTACTCATATCCAAAGTTCGAAGTACTCATCATACTCATACTTAACAATACGCATGATGTTGTTGATTTCGACTCTCCTTTACGCAACGTTTACAAGAATCACAAAATAACTATGATTCGAGTACGAACACTACAATACTCACCAGAAGGTTGTGTGTTTACTTTGCTTGCTGTCTTTGTCTTTTTCTTTCTTCTTTTTTTTGTAAATGAAACAACAACTACATACATAATTGGTCATTACAAACCTACAGTCAGGATTACGGCCTAGCTTCTCACATCATTTATGTTGTATTTAAATTTTATACATGAGTCGCGGGACCAAAAGTCGATTCCGAAAGACAGATTTTTGAGAAACTTTTCATGGCAATTTTTTATTCTCAGAGTTTTTGCCAGAAATCTGCTGAGAGGAAGTCGCTGAAGAAATATTTTTTCATATTTTGTTTAGCTGGAGTTGCCTGACCTGGGGTTTGAAAAGAAGCCTCACGTCTAATAAGCCAACACACTACCTACTAGACCACGGCGACTTGTCGGCATAACACTTTTCTTTAACGACGCCTCACAGAGAATAGTCCAACAGTGTCAATTCGCTGCTTCTTGGCTGCTAATTGACATCACTATTTCGGCTAATTGAATGGCCATCAAATGTTCGACGCAATAAATCGACTGTGGAATGAGATGTGTGGCAAGTTTCACCATCGTGTTGAAACCAAACATCACATACATACATGTTTGGTCATTACAACCCTTCAGTCAGGATTACGACCTAGTTTCTCACACCACTTATGTTGTCTGTGTTAATTTTATACATGAGTGGTGGGACCTACAGTTTAAAGTCGACTCCAAACGACAAATTTTTGAGAAACTTTTCATGGCAATTTTATTCACTCTAAGGGTTTTTGCCAGAAATCTGCTGAGAGAAAGTCGCCAAAGAAATACTTTTTGTATTTTGTTTTGATGTCTGGCCTGGGGCTCGAACCTTGGCTTTACGTCTAATAAGCCAACACACTACCTACTAGACTACGGCGACTTCCAAACCAAACATCGTTCACATCAATACCATGAAGAGCGTGTACAGAAATATCGGTTATTATGGTGCAATAGGTATCTCCATTGACTGTAATGGTAGCGCCGTCCTCATTTTCACAGAAATATGGGCAAATGATGCCTCCGCTCCACAAGCCACACCATACAGTCACACGTAATGGGTGCATTAGCTTCTGTAAGACCACGTGTGGATTTTCTGAGCTCCAAATACGGCAATTTTGTTTATTAACATACCCACCAACATGAGAATGAGCTTCATTCGAAAAAATAATCTCTTTTGGCAAAATCGACATTATCGTGCAGTTTCCCGTTGGCTCAATAAATCCCAATGTTGCTTCGAGCATGCTCGAATGACATTACATTCAATGGAGATAATATACTGAATTTTGTGATAGAATTGAATGTGATAAGTATTGAAAGATTCGAAATAACCAAGGATTCAAATTTAAAGCGATAGATGGCCCACCCGATATTAAAGGAGTAACATGATCTCATTTCAGTTAATTTTATTTATTTGAAAAACAAAAAGGTTACTTAATAATTAAATTGCTTCTGTATTTCCAATGAAATTTTTTAACGAAATATTGTTTCGCTAGAATTTTTAAAGCAAACCAATATTTCTGTGAAATTATTTCCCATCTCAAATAGCTATGACCTGTTGATATCACAGTTTATGCACTCAATTATACGCTTAAAAGAAAACACCATAACCACCACATAAAACATTGTTGGGTAACCAATTAATTTGAATGCTGATTTTCCTTTTAGGTGATCACATAAATCAAGCGGCTGTGTGTCCCAATTGCAATTTTTAATTGTTTATTTACAAATAAATACAACAAAATAAACAAATGAATTCATAATAAAATGAAGAAGAAATTACAAACGAATAAGAGATCGTGTACTACGTTCAATTAAAAATTGTTGCAATAGTGAACATAAAAGCCACAACGATTAAAAGAGAAAAATTGTTACACTCACAAACTGTATTGAAAATAAAGTCTAATACATATACAAACGAAAACAATTCACTGTTGCACTGACGTCAGCAAATGCAGCAACAGTAGCAGCAGCAGCATCTAAAAAAATATGGAAATTCTTTAAAAAAAATTGTTCGATTTTGGCTGCTTAGCGATAAAAATTGTACATTTGTTTGCCCCAGCCCGTCTTGTGTGTGCACTAAGAAAGAAAAATAAATTTTTAAATGATTTATTAATTTTTGTTTTTCTCTTTTTTTTTTTTTTTGTTATTAATAGTTTCGTTATAAACATTTATGAAAAGAAAGAAAATAATTGTTTTATTAGTAAAATAATAACTTTTAAACACAAACAACATTAATAATTATGATAAAAAAATTAAAAAATATTCGAATAAATTTCTAACGCAAGTGTTTAACAAGAAAAATAGCATCATTAAAGTGAATGAAACATTTTAAGGAAGTGGCTTTCGCAAACGTTCATTGCTGGCGAGAGAAAGCAGCACGTTTGCAAAAATATTTTTTTTTTTTCGTTTTAATGTGCGAAATTTCTTTAAAATTATTTTTAAAACTAAATTTTATTCATTGAAACGATGAAAATTTATGGGCTCTTATATGAAAAGACTGCTATTATGGCTACATATTTATCTGCTTAGAAATAATAAATAAATCTTGTTTATTATTTAATAATTAATTTATTAAACATTTATTAAAATGTTTAAATATTGAAAAATTTGTCGAGATTGAAGTCTATTAATAAAAATCTTCAAGGGGTTATATTTCTACTTTGACCAGACCCACAATCTATATAGGATATCCTTATAATGTCTTGCCCAATACTATTACCCCGACGAACCTCAAAATGTTTTTAGTTGTCAGTAAAAATAACCCCACATTTTCCTCCGAAACGTAGCTGTTGCACTGTAGTTAGGCTTAAGTTCTCAGATATATTTAGGCCATGTACGGTAGGCCACTGTTAATACTGCATGAAGTAGAACCGAATCACCCAGGTTTTAAACGTGACTACATGGCACCGGAGACTGTTATCGTGTGAACATACAAGACCAGTAATGTAAATGCATACACACATGCTTCTGCTGGGTCTCGGGAATAGAGGGAAACGAAAAATCGAAAAGGAAATATCTGAGGAGGAGACGATGGAGGGGATATATGAACGATATATAATATATGGTGTATATGATATATTATCAGATAGTATTGCTATGTCGCATCTTCTGTAGTTCCTGTATTCGTAGCATTTAGCACACCTTTAAATAATGTAAGCTTCATCTTGGAAGTTTCTTCAGACAGCTTGCAAAATATTTAATTATTATGTACTTCGTCTCATTGCAAAGCCTTTCCCCATATTATAGAGACACTAGTTTTGTTTTAAGGGGATAATTAAGTAGGCAGCTATTAAGATATGATGCTCTCTGAGGACTCGCGTGTAAGGCCTGTGTCTTATTACCCTAAACATAGTTTTCATAGCTCTTTCTGCTCCAAGCTTAAGTCCAAGAGAACGCCTATCGCTATAGTAAAACAGGTTCTTATTGCCCCTGTTATGAAAACGATTCAGTTAGAACATACTTAAATATCTACATACAGAATTGGTCATTACAGCCTTTCAGTCAGGATTACAACTTACAACCTAGGTTCTCACACCACTTATGTTGTGTGTGCTAATTTTTATAGAGTGGAGGCAGCTATAGTTTAAAGTCGACCGAACGACCGATTTTTAGGAAACTCTCAGATGTTTTGACAGTAATCAGCTGAGAGGAAGTCGCCGAAGAAATATTTTTCAGACTTCGTTTTGTCGGCGATGTCTGACCTGGGGTTTAAACCATGGTCTCATGTCTAATAAGCCAACACAATACCTACTAGACTACAGCGACTTTAGTTGAAACATGCTCCATTAAATTTGATGACTTGTTGGCATTAGTCCGTTTGTTGCTTTTGCTTCTCAAGTTCTTAGTCTTTACATCATTTATATCCTACCGAATTTGGAAAACAGCACCCCTGTATAGACCGAAGTTACTTTTAGGATTCATTAATAACAGTAGGACATCCAATTGCACTGATTTTTTTAAAATCAATAAGTAGTTGGATTTTGTATGCACAGTCCCTAGCTACTCGCAAATGGAAAATCGCTTCATGAATTTTATATTCAGCCTTAGGTAAGTTATGTTAAACAATTGGTTGGCTAATGCTAACCATGTGGGCAATTGACGCAGCTCGTATATGATAACGGAATTCAACTGTTTTATAAATAATCTCAACGCCTGTGTACTTATTTGACAATAAAATTATGAGACAGGAATCCACGAAATGTTTTCTTTTAAGACTTACTTCTTTAAAAACCTATTAAACTTTAATGAAAATTTTTAATAGAAAATCAATGTATTTTTAGCTGTGGCACATTTCCCCTGTCAAACAATTTGGCAAAAAGCCAAAATTTATCTTAAAAAGTCTTCACAAACAGTGTTGGTATAGGCCAATGGTGCCTTTTAAATTGTGTACAACATGGTTAAGGCGAAAAATAATTTTAAAATTGAAAATACTGAAACATTGTTGTTGTTGTTGTTGTTATTTTTAAAATTTATAAAATAAAAGTCAAGGTCTGTACGGCTATTTGGTTTGAATAGTGGGCCAAAAATACTTGCTAAAACAACAACAAAAAAAGGGATATAAACAACTTTTATCACAAATTCTCTGAGGAGAAATATTACAAAGTTTTCTGTAAAAACGATACTTTAATGTTAAATTCATTAATAAACGAAATCAATAAATATTTTGTAGAAACTGAGATAAAGAAATAACAGCTACACGGCTTCACGGTATTAAGCAGGGTTTCGGCAGAATAGAGTGGTTAAAGGTTCATCGGTACAGCAGAGACCATATGCTATGCATCTGGTAGTTACCCATGGGGCGTAACTACCCGTTATTTTCATTCTATCAAATTGTTTTAGTTACCTAACCTTAAATAAAAATTTTGCAGATCACCGGCTTTCAACAATCTGCCGGTGCCTTAACTCATCAAGTTTTTACTTCTTTTCGGCAAAAACAGCGATAAAATAAGGCACTTGCCGACAGTGGAGTGTTACTGAAAATAAGACCATTTTATCATATTACTTGCCTTTGGTCTAGAATGGATAATTTGGTGAAATACTGAAAGTATCGCAATTAATGGTCACTTCTCGAATGCTGCCAAGGGAATATTAAAGCAATGAGCAGTGCTTTAGCCGCGTTTCCGAAGGCATTCCATATATCGATTATATCAACAGAGATTGTACATATATGACCCGAACAGATGAAAAAAAGAAAAAAAGTTCCACAAAAGATTTCTCAATAGTACCCAGCAACTGCGACAGATATCAATTCCCTGTACTACATCAAGAAAAAATATCTGTGGCATTGAAACCCATTTTAAGAGTCAGACAGCTACATTTTCTATCATCAATGCAGTTTCAAATTGCTAAAAACGTAGTTTCAAATGCACAAATAACAACTACATACAGACATATATAAGTGGCCATTACAAACCTTCAGTCAGGATTACAATCTAGCTGCATACATCACTCATGTCGTTTTTGTAAAGTTTATTCGTGAGTGGCGGAACCTACAGTTTGAAATCGACTACGAACGACAGATATTTTTTGAGAAACTTTTCATGGCAATTTTATTTACTCTCAGAGTTTTTTGCCATAAATATGCTGAGAGTAAGTCACCGAAGAAATATTTTTTCATATTTTCATTTTATTCGAGACGTCTAGGCTGGGAATTGAACCACGGCCACTTGTCTAATAAGGCAATACACTACCTACTAGACAAACAAGTAGGTTAAGTTAGGTTAGAGGACGCGTACTTGTCAATTGATACAAGTACAATACCCGGGGGTCGAATTGATCCATTGTACAGGATAATAGAGGGGATAGGAATAAGGAGAGGACGTAGAAAGGGAGAATGGGAAGCGAAGAAATTCCACAGGTCAAACAAAACAGAAAGGGAGAGCGCGACTACGCTGATGAAGCCCTCGCACTTATCAACTAGCTCAAACTACTAATGAAAATGTGGAGAGCTTTGATGTCGGCTGTCGACACCGAATTCAAACCTTCAATGAAGCCCCGCCAAGGGTCCTCAACCTCAATCTACTAAGGTCTAGGCGGTTACAGAGGAGGTGCTTGATAGTCTCCAACTCCTCCTCATCGCAACATATTCTGCAATAGACCAGCTGGGATCTGTTCCAGATCAACGTCAGCGACCTAATCCCGCAGTGCCATGTGATAAATCCGATAACTAAACTTAAACTGGCCTTATCCAATACCAACAGCCAACCTGTTCTTACAACTCCTCTGCCCTTTCGACGTGTATACCTTTCCAAACTGTGCTTTCTATTCTACAAATAAATTCTGGTCACATTAGCTTTATGAAAGCCCCACACTTGACAAGATCATCTGCCTGCTCTTAACTTGTAATCTAGCAAAGGCTGAACTTATGTATTTCCCTTGTAAAATCTGTTTCGTTTGTCAAAAACATTACCATACTAAACTCACAAAAAAAGTACATGCATGTCAACCTGACTGACAGATAGTATTTCATCTCTCTGTACTTCCTGTACAAGTTGAATTCAGAATATATTTCAAAGGCCTTTAGAAGATATCCACGAGTTTTCCCATTAGCTACAAATGTTTTATTCTAGAACAGAACACTACCGTCTTACTATTTGTCTTTAGCTCATCCGCATACCATTTTCTTCTTAAAACCGAAAATTAAATTTAAAATGTTTCATTCATTTTTATTATTTAGGCTCGTTGTAAGGCACTTTACAAAACTATAGAGCTTACTGATCTTGTCCTTGGGACAGTTAAGAAGAAATCTGTCTGCCACTTGATCTATTAAATACCTATGACCTCTAATGCATCTTGGCCTACAACTGTCGCACATTAACATAGTCATAGTCACCATGACTCTCTTCTCTCCGATCTTCGCTGCCATATACAATAGCCTTGGATTCAATAGAGCCTCTAAAGCAGCCGTAGAATAGGCTTTGAACCATTAATGTAAACGCATAGCAGTTTCTGTATGTTATATGTCTGCCCAGATAACGATTTCATAGGTCACAAGCGGATGTGTATGCCCATCGTTTTACGTGAACTGCCTAAGGCCAGTAGTCGAATTTTCTTTCATTTAGGTATGAAATATAGCAACTATTCGGTATTTGATTGAATTCTCGAAATCACAGACGAGAATATAATCAAGTGGAAAAAGGACATTCCACACTAACTTACGCATAATGCTTACGTATAGCATTTCATTCATCAGTAGCAAGAGAATGAATAGCTAAATGGAATGTTATTGTGAAAATGTCTTCTTAATTTTATTATTTTCATCCTTTATTTTTCGCACATCTCACATCTGCTTAACTTGTCTTCTTCTTGTCAATATGAGAAAGGGAAAATAACCACCATAATGATAAATAACTGTAACAAGTGTAGGTTTTTCAATCGACTGTGGACGTAAACAAATTATTTACACGACATGTACAAAAAGTATCTGTATGTGTACAGTAAATTCACGTTAATAAATAAATAAACTTCTCTTGTTGATTTTTTTTCTCGTCATTTTTATGGTTTTATATTCTTTATTGTGCATTAATAAAAAAGAATTAAATGAAATATAAAAGAGAAAGAGAATAGTATTTTTATACTTTAATAAACTCAAGAGAAATTATGAATTAATAAAACACAGCATGAAAGCTCTGTTAAATCAACTTAAAAATAAAGAGGGTCGATTGGTAAGTAGTCATAAAGATTTTTAGATATTTTTAACATCGCACAAAATCTGTTAAATCTGTTAAATTTTTTTTTGTAACATAGAACATCGAAATAATTAGACAGCCTGACTTTAATAGATTCAAAAGTGACAAAGTCTTACTACCTGAATTTATTAGAAAGCAAAAACAGAATAATGTCTTGCAAGGTATTTTACAAATTTATAATTCACTTTTGTTTTCTAATTTATACATTACCTCCTGAATATCCCACACAATCAATTCAATCAATTTTACTTGGGGAAC
Source organism: Sarcophaga subvicina (assembly GCA_936449025.2). Taxonomy (NCBI): domain Eukaryota; kingdom Metazoa; phylum Arthropoda; class Insecta; order Diptera; family Sarcophagidae; genus Sarcophaga; species Sarcophaga subvicina. The sequence goes on from OW388081.2 coordinate 33,896,199, forward strand.
AAATATTCCCGAGAGGAAACCATCCCGAGCAATCTTTATATTAAAGAGCTCGGTCAAGGATGTCAGAAAATGACATGTCGAAAATCTCTGTCATTTCATGACAAGACCAGCGTACTGACAAATGATGTGGAAGACAGTTCCTTTCTTCTCCTCTGACCCACAGCTCTGTCCGAAATCATTTGGCGGAATGCCAAGTATGTCGGCTTGCCTAACAAAAGGACACTGGTACGTTAGAGTCGTCATTGTACGTGGTTAGTATTTAAATTAACTAAGCCAATCGGAATACCTATAGCCTGTAATATGTCGGAGATTGCGAGCTAACTGCAATGCAATTTGTAACGGTATCCCTATGTCTCGAAACCCACATAAGACTTACCTTTAAATGATCCTAAATTCTCTGAGAACTCCTCGGCATTCATGATTGTTTCAGATGACTACATAATCAGCCATTATAACCCTTCAGTCGGGATTACGGCCTAGCTTCTCACACCACTCATGTTGTGTATTAGTTTTATACATGAGTGGCGGAACCTACAGTTTAAAGTCGACTCCGAACGATACATTTTTTAAGAAACTTTTCAAGGCAATTTTATTTACTCTCAGAGTTTTATGCCAGAAATCTGCTGAGGGGCAGTCGCCGAAGAAATATTTTTTCATATTTCGTTTTGATGTTTGACATGGGGTTTGAACAGTGGCCTTGCGTCTAATAAGCCAACACACTACCTACTAGACTACGGTGACTTCAAAATGTTTCAGATGAATGTTGATAAAAAAAATTTAATTCTTTCCTCAAGGTTCTAGCTGCCCAAGGCTACATCAATTGTGACATATTTTCTCCAGCATTTCGAATGGTATCTGACAAATGACTGTTGAAATGCTATCTATCAGACCTGGAATTGTGGCTTGGAATTATAAAGTCAAGTTAAATTGAGCGATCTTGAAGGTCAAATAACTGCTTGAAAATGTGAGATTATTTGCTCACTACACTCGTCTTTCCATGGATGCATGATATCACGAGCTATGCGTTCACTTTGGACGAAGAAAGTCAGTAACCATTCCACGATATTCTATTGTAACGTAGCGATTTTCATTGTTTCTGTAAAAGTACGGAACGATACCGCTACCAGCCTGTAGGACACACCAGCTCTTGTACGGACTATGGTTAATACAAATTCGGTAATTTTGTTTATATACGTGCCCATTGTGATAATGTGTTGGCTTATTAGACGTGAGCCCTCGGTTCAAACCCCAGGACAGACTTCTCCGACAAATCGAAATATAAAAAATATTTCTTCGGTAACAGCCTCTCAGCAGATTTCTGGCAAAAACTCTGAGAGTAAATAAAACTGCCATAAAAAAGTTTCTCAAAAATCTGTCGTTCGGAGTCAACATTAAACTCTAGATCCCGCTACTTATGTATAAAATTAACACGCACAACATAAGTGATGTAAGAAGTTAGGTCGTAATCCTGACGGAACAGTTATATATTATTTCACCGTGACTGTGAATAAAACGATATTTTTTGGCACATATAAGTTTTAATGCCTTGTCTATCATATCATGTCATCAAGACTGATCTATATTTCGTACTGGAAGCAATATAAACCGGAAAGAGCCTGCAAACATATTCTAAAGTAGTGTATTAAGTAGCCGGAATAGATAAACAATAACTTGTTCTAATGAAAATGATTGCTAAGAAATTAAGTTGAAATGTTTTTTTAATTAATCTTTTTAGATTTTGTTTCAAAAGTAATTAAACACGACTTTATATTGTGAATTATTTATGAGGCATTGTACGAGTATATTTTTCACAAGATAAGACAGATTAAGTTTTTATAATATTTTACATAAAAATCTAGAAAAAATAACCGCATTTATCTTAAACTTAATTGTTTCGTTATTTTTATTTAAAATTTAAATAATTTAAGTCCAATACAACTGACATGTGATAATAAGTATACGCAACTCATCTGACATGTACATATATTTTATACCTTTCGGCCAGATGTAAACATTTAGTATTTTTTTTTTAATTATTTTTGCGATTATATTGCACCTTTCCAGGAATTGTCTGAACCATCCACGTGTTATCATTTTCGGGCTTGTTAACATATTTTTTATAATTTTTTTTTATTATTATTTTGGTGACAACAACCATCATCGCCTAGTCTCTTTTTTGTATATTTTTAGTCTTTCAATAACTGCTGGTGCTATAAGAGGCGAAGGCTATAAAAGATTACGATGATGATGATGATGATGATGGCAATGTCTAGCGGTGGTTTCCTTTCATATCATACTGTTCCTTAATAATTGGCTAATGAATGATTTCATAAACGTTAATAATCTCTTATTTATGAAATAAAATTGTGTAAATACACCATAATATAGTAGGAATTGTGTTGACTTATTAGACGTAAGGCCACGGTTCAAACGCCAGGTCAGACATCAAAACGAAATATGAAAAAATATTTCTTCGGCGATTACTTCTCAGTAGATTTCTGTCAAAAAATCTCTCACAGTAAACAAAAAATGGCAATGCAATGTTTCTTAAAAATCTATCGTTTGGAGTCGACTTTAAATTGTAGCTCCAGCCACTCATGTATAATATTTGCCTACACAACACAAGTAATTTGAGAAGCTAGGTCGTAATCCAGACTGAATGATTGTAATGACAAATTATGTATGCTTGTAATTACAACTGGAATGCAAAAAGGAAAAAACAATGTTTTTAATAAATTTCTTTAAAATCAATTTTTATTTGTATCTTCCAGAGCCGATAAATGCTTTTTTCAAGGCCAATACTTGGTGAAACATTTCAAAAAGTCAACTTAATTTATACCATTGGACAATGTTCAATCGCCTTTTGTTAAATATCGAATCATATTAAATCCTACATTACATCTCATACAATAAGTACCTTATTACTCCAAGAAGCATACAAATGTTTATGCGAAAACTTTTTAATTTAATAATCGATAGATAAGGATGCATTTTATAGTTTCCTGACCACTGCAGTGATTTCCACTTTAAGGCCATGAAAGCGTTGAAATGCTTGATGGTTGGCGGAATTTTCCCTAAAAATGTCTGGATTTACTAGTACAACCGGGAAGCAATATAGTCCCTAAAAATATCTCTTCAACTAACATTCTCATCCAATGAAGCCAAAAATTGTTCAAAGAATTTTCAGATCATTCAAAGGTAACTCTAACATGAGTTCCCAGACTCAGGGATATAGTCGGAAATTGCATTTCTGATGATATTTTATAAGACATAAGTAGGTATTCCGATCGCCTCAGTATGAAAGTTCTCCTCGTTAGCAACAGGACGGTACGATGATTCACCTTTGTAATATATCCGGAGCTTGGGGTGATTCAAACTCAACACTAACGAATCATGATAAGGGGGCTTACCTTATACTGGGTTACACAATGGGCCATATGGGCCATTTAGTGAACTTGCCTGTAAATGGTGAGCTATCCGCTAACCTAACCTAACTTCTGCCCTTAAATAGCATGACTATGTTTTGCGCAATAGTGGCCAGGCGAGCTGGTAGTTTTGATATTCTGTGCTATTGGTTTATGGATTAAAAAGAGATTATCCTTCACTTTAGATGCTCTTCTCTTGCCATAGAAAGGGGGAAGCTCTTTGTCTTCCATTTTCTAATATATTTAACCAAGTTCTCCAATATAAAGATTGCTACAATAGCACGTTTTATTCTAAACTCAGGTTGGTTTCTTCTAGAGAATAGCGTAATGGCAGTGAAAAACACTTTTTTTATTTATATTTATTTCTGAAATTCCTATGGGGAACGCAGGGCAGGGAACGAGTTTTTTCGTTAGATAAATCGGTTAGAAGATTGCTGAGACTGACCACAAGAAGATATATTTTTTTCTTATTTCAACTCTAGTAGCGTTTTTCTTATCGTGTGTTCTATCCTACTTGAATTACGTATTGGGTTTCGTATTTAAAAACAGCTTTTCTCGTAGCAATTAATGCGCTTCATTGCTAATACACAAACACTAGAAAATTCTCCATATTCTACGAAGAGAACAATTGACAAATCGATCCGATATTCTTTGCTGCAGTGTTCCTTGTGTATGTATATTAATTACTTCCATGTAGTGATAAGAACTTGACATTGAATATTCGGATCTATAGTCTACGGAACGTTAAGCATATTATTTACATGCCGTGTCTTTTTATATCTGCTCTTGATGTCATAGTAAAACCAGCTAGAAAAAATGGAGCTGAGGTAAAAGACAGTCGTTACATTTTAAAAGGAACCATCAGACATTGTAAGCGGATAAGTGTTTTATATATGTACCCTCACATTTTCATTTGTGGCCACAGAGGCCGCCGAGTCTAACAAGTGCGGTGAAGTGGAAGTCGTCAGGTTCATAGGTTTTTCAAGAGGTTATAGGGGCCCCAACTATGCATTGGCACTCTGCAAACTGAACACTATTGCTGTCGTGGACAATGTTAAAAACTAAGTCGATAATCTGTCGAGCACACACATACATACGTACATTTGTAATTGGTCATCACAACCCTTCAGTCAGGATTACGACCTAGCTTTACACACCACTTATGTTGTGTGTGTTAATTTTGTACATGACAGGCTGTAGGTCCCAGTTTAAAGGCGACTCCGAATGACAAATTTTTTGAGAAACTTGGCAATTTTATTTAATCTCGGGGAGTTTTCCAGAAATCTGCTGAAGAAAAATTTTTTCATATTGTCTGACCTGGGTTTAGAACCATAGCTACACGTCTAATAAGCCAGCATTGCCCACTAGACTGCGGCGACCTGCCAATTTACTGAACGATAAAGAAAAATAACTTTTAAATTTATAACAAATTTAAATATTCTGTTACGCCTGATGATGAATTTTTTTTAAAGAAATGACAGAATTTGCTTGATGAGTGGGGATAGGAATATATGTACAGTACGAGTAGTCGTGACATATGAAGTGTGTAGCCTTGATACACAGACAAATTTCTGTGAATGCTAATGGATAAAATGAGCAACAATATCATACAAGTCTTGCCATAAATAAATAATGTGACAATGCTCAATGCTATCAACATTTCACATTTCTTACTACATTTTTATAAGCAATATGAAAGGAAATGCGATATAAAATTAATCTTTGAATTTATGTGATACGCGTCAATTTAATTTTCTTTTTATTTAAGGCTACAAAAGGATTAATACTTTATTTAGCTGTAAACCATAATGTGAAATACTAGGATTTTAGCCAAAAGGACATTCAAGCAGCTTTAATTCAGCCAATATTGTTGTCTGCTGTATGAATGGAGTTCATTTATTGTGTCGTCCGCTACTGTCATGAGATTTACTCATTTACTCTTACCGAACATGCTGATGCCAAATCTTTAACGACAATGACCAAAAAACCAATTACTATAGGCGAGTGAGTATTGATTGTTTGTGCATTGTATGTCATATTTGACCTTCAATGTAAAATACAATAAATTGCAATTCAGTGTTACATAAATCACAAAAAAACAAAGTGTACAACAGTTTATACAATACAGTTGCATATATCCAAACAAGTTGACAGAGGACAGAGACAAACTTTAACAGACACAACACAAAAGACAATTCGCAAAAGTGAGTGTAAGCGTAAACACTTTGTGGAAACACACTTAAGCTCATAATCCTATGGCGAAAAACTGCCGAACATAATAGAAGATTGTGTCAAGTTCAAAGTGCCTTAAACTGTGAACTGTGACAAGAAAGCTACGAAATCATTATTTTACTACCCTACGGCAATTCTGTATAGGTGTGCGAAAAGTTTATCCAAAGCGTATATGACATTAAGACATTCGATAGGGATACAAGAAAATCATTCGTAATAATATCGATTACAAAAAAATGTAAGTATTTGGACATTAACCTCAATTTCCAGCAGTGTACAAGACATACATACATTCATACATACATGATTGGTCATTACAACCCTTCAGTCAGGATTACGACCTAGTTTCTCACACCACTTATGTTGTATGTGTTAATTTTATACATGAGCGGCGAGACCTACAATTTAAAGTCGACTCCGAACGACAGATTTTTGAGAAACTTTTCATGGCAATTTTTATTTTCTCTCAGAGTTTTTTGCAGTCGAAATTAAAGTGTGCTCGCAATTAATTCGCTCTACGTAGAGAAACATGAAATCAATACCCTGATAAAGTGTAAGTAAGTGAAACATAGAAATCAAAAATAGAATCTTTATAGATTTGCAAAACGGAAAGTCTCCTAAAATGATTTGTAGAAGGTTAGATTAGGTTAGCTGGTAACTTGCAGTTCACAGTCAAGTTCACTCGTCGGCCTGTATGGCCCATTGATGTAAGCCCCCTTGTCATGATCCGTTAGTGGTGGGTTTGAACCACCCCCAGCACCTGATGAAACTGGACAGTTCCCTCAGCGGCATGTTCGCCACCATAACCAGATCTTCAAACGTTCTGTCACCCAAAAACCAATGACATCTGACCTGGAGTGCATTCGCATAAAAGGGGTTGTCCTGGCGGGGCAGACTGAGCCTGTCAGCGGAACTGCACAAAAGCGCAGTATCCCGTTCTCCTGGTGTCCACTGCTGGACACAGCAGTACAGTATATGTCCTGTATAACTACTATACAGATCATTAGATGTTAGGACAAACACTCGTCAAATTCATATAGGGTCTTCCAATAGGGGTTTCCAATCTTTAACAATTAATATCTTTTAGACATTTTGAGTTTAAACTCTCGCTGAATAAATTTTCGAATGAAAATTAAAAAGAAAATAATTCGAATTGCTGTTATCAGAACATTGTAGGCTGCCCATGTATATTAGGATGAACACTCTTTTTAACTTGACGATTTTTTAAGAAGTCCTCCCTGGTTCCGTGAATGAGAACCACAAAAGCAGATGAAAAGCAAATGTATAGCAGAGTTCGTTAATTAGCCTGATTTGTTTCGGTTTAAACGCCTACCTTGCAAAGAATTCTTGTATCGGGACTAGATTATTTGACAAGCTATGAATATTCTTTCCTTAAAAATACTGGTTATTTATTCTTCAATATTAATGTCGTTCAAGGTAATTTTTCTCATATTGAGTGGGTAGTTTCATTTACACAAAATCTTAAATGTAGAAATTTTCAAAACCTTTAAACAATAAAAATACGAATGCATGCGTCACTGTCACGTATACGTAATGATTTATTTTAAATATGTATTGTCTGACCAGATTAAGTCAAGGCTATTAAATATCATAAATTATCTCGTTAATCACAATTTAGAGGACTTCCAAGAATCCAAGAAGTCCACTATAATAAAGATAAAAATTTAAAAATAATTCACAAGGTTATTAGGAACAACAATAGACGCCTTCTGCACAAGATGTTGACGCTGTTATTAAAACACAAGAATAGTACGCTAAGGGTTTAAATTAAATTAATTGTGTCCCATTGTAATTTGTCCGGTGTTTGTATTTAAAATTATGTTTGAATACCTTCTGCACATACCCATGCATATGCATCTACAATGTACATATGTTAACTATCAGATTCATTATAAATTGTTTACTCCTACAATATTGTTTTGTATGGTAATTTATACTTCTAAGGTCTTCTCTAGCCAGGTCATAGGCTACAAATAAGGAAATGTTTGCTTACATAGGCAAAAGTTACATCAGCAGAAACAACAACAAAATATGGAAAACAAAAATATAAAATACGTGCACAATATTTACATTCATATACTAAAAATGTACGAGTATGTCTGTAGACATTGCTTTTGTCATTTAAATAGACCAGGAGCTAAACTGCCTGCCAACCAGCCACCTAGACAGTTAGTTTGTTTACCATTATCGTGTGCTGGTCTGCATGTTAGCCAGCCATCAGTTCATACAACAAAGTTTTTTTTAGCACATATTAAACGTCTGCAATAAAGATATGTTAGGAGAGAGTCCTTGGAGTTAAGCACTGAATAAGAAATTTGTATTGAATACAGGTAAGTAAGGAAAGTACAGCTATATATATACCGTATAAGTAGACAAAATGATTTGTGATAGCCATGTACTGCTTAAGGAACTTAAGGAAGAATAATAAATCATAAGAAGAGAAGTTCAATTGATAACAAAAACAAACTAAAAATTTGAATTATTATTCGAAATAATAAAGGGTTAGTTGCCGTAGTCGAGTACGTTATTTATTGACTTATTAAACGAGTGCCCCTAGGCTAAAACCCTAGCTCAGGCATTTCGATGAAAACGAAATATGAAAAAAAAAAATTATTCTTTCGGCGACTTCTTTTCAGTAGTCTTCTGGCTAAAATCTCTGAGAATAAATAAAATTGCATTGGAAAAGTTTCTCAAATCAGTACTTCAGATTCGACGTTAAACTGATGTTCCCGTCGTTACAGGATAAAATTAATACATACAACATGAGTGGTGTGACAAGATAGATTGTAATTCTAACTAAAGGGTTGCATTCAGCAATTATGTATGTAAGTAAGTAAAGCGTCAGACTTTATGGAGGCTTAATAGTTTCTGGGTTTAGCCTTAACAAGAGTCAGCTTTTTAATTATTTTATGAGGCAGAAATTGTAAGACGTAATAAATATTTACACCCAACTTAATAACCCAATACATTTTCACAGAGCCAGATGGCAGTCATGTCATTCTAGAACCTGCTACTTTCGAACTTACCTTCTTACTCACTTAATTCGTCATTACAACCCTTAAGTCAGGATTACGACCTAGCTTCTCACACAACCCATGTTTGATGTGTTAATTTTATCCATGAAGGGGGGACCTACAGACTTTTGAGAAACTTTTCAAGGCATTTTTATTTACTCTCAGAGATTTTTGCAAGAAATCTGCTGGAGATATCTGGCCTGGGGTTTAAACCATGGCTTCAGGTCTAATAAGCCGACACACTACCTACTAGACTACGGCGACTTCGAACAATTTTCTTAAATGAAACTGAAGAAGAATGCTAAAAGAAATAATAAGAAGATGCAAGTGCTGGCTTAGTCCAAGAGACCTCAAAGTAACGAAAAGGAATAAAGTCAAGAGTCTGGAACAGTACTATTTTTATCTGAGTCAATCAAAACTTTTGTTGGAAAATTACCATAGAAAGAGATTTGAACTATCCCGAGGTTAGTAACTAGTCTTTTGACAAGGCACTGTACGCTTAAAGTACACTTGCCCAGAATAGGGATCATAAGAATGTTATCACCAGAACACATACTCATATGATAAATATTAGGCATGGAATTGTCTTTGTTGGCTTTGAGCAGCATTTGGAATTTGTCAGGGCAATAAGTTTCAAGAACACAGTAGAGATTGGTGGCTGTATAATACATCGTGTGGTCACAGTAATATGGCATCTCTTCAGGAGGGCAGTAATATATGATGCTGTAAACACAATGAACGCAACGCAGCAAGCACAGCAATTTGCAAAGCACAAGCGAAACAAATAAAAAATAAACAATTCATTAATCCTTTATCAATTGTGCCACAAAAAAGTTTTTCGCATTATATTTCATACATAGCGTTTTTAAAACCACTATTCCATACATGTTATTGTATTGACAGCATTAATCGTTTCGTAGTCAGCAAAAGTCCTCTCATTGTGTGCACTAATTCTCTTATTGCTACAAACAAAAATAGAAGTTAGCTTAAATGCGACGCAGCAAAATCTTTGCTTGTTGTCGCGCTGCCTTTAAAATATTTACTTTGCCTTTATTATGTTTATAGTATGACGGTTTCTGATGACATGTGAAGTGCATAATTTTAAGAGCATTGAGCATTGCCTAAATGTCAAATAATTTTAAAATTGATCTACATTTGAAGATGTATCATATTATGACGACGAACACAAATTGTCCTTAGAAAAGAAATCAGAAACGCCAGAATAAAGCATGTTAAGTTTGGTAAAGTATCAATGTTATGTTCACTCCTTCCCTGGACTGCGACAACCTAGTGCACTGATCAGTTTAGATAATTTTAGCTTCTAACACGTTTTATTCTGTTGCAAAAATGCAAAATATGCTAGAAACACATAGGCGTATATGGGATGATTTTAAAAGCAACACATCAACATGCAAAGATTCAGCCGCACAGCATTTATGCTAATTTCTATTTTATTGGGCAACTATGAGAGAATTTGTTTTGGCAATGAGAGAGATTACTGCTATCAATGAAATATCACTCGAATTAACGTTTTAGTGTCACCATTTGTAAAGCATTAATGAACTGTTTATTTTTTATTTCTTTTCCTTATGCTTTGCAACTGTTGTCTTTATTATAAATAATACACATGCAGCGTACCTAACGTTGTAATTGCAAAATTGCTGCTTGCGCTGCATTGCGTCTATTGTGTTTGTAGCAATAATCCCAAAATGGAACCTTTGTAATGCTTGAGGGTATATACAAGGGTCAATAAGTTCGTCACTTTGTAAATTTCTGAATTCTTGAGTAGAAAGAACAACATCTTTCAATTGGCTTCTGTCGTAATTTGAAAAAACTACATCGAGTTTGTGTTTGACAGTCATAGATAACAGACTGTCGCGTATTTTAAGATGATAATGGAAAAAAGTGTATTTTGTCTACGAAGTGGTACTTTATCCGTTCTATCCTGTAACTATTTTTAGCTTCCAAAGCAACACATATGACATGCATCGACTCAAACCATGTGGAATTTAAAAACCAAACATCATTGTCCTTAAGCAATTATGGATACACTCCCACATCATTTAATGGACATTTATTCCCATGTTAGAATATAATATAGTAACCCGTGATGCAAATGAATTGTGTAAGTATGTTAAGTGTAAGTGCAGGGTGTAGTAAATACAGACAACGAAAATAAAACTTACAATGTCCGGCCCAAACAATGTTTATGTTGATAAAAGCACTTAAAGACATGAAATAAAGCTACGTATTAAAATATTTAAGAAATTAATAGAAATTATTGTTAAGTTTTTGTTGGATTCACTTGAGGCTTATAGAGTTGCCAAGATATGAAAAGTGTTGCTATAGGTTTATGAAGATTTTCTTTCTCTTGGAGAATCGCCCCTACTAATGCAATTTATTGTGTTGGAAATCGAAAAGTAAGTTGAGGTAGAAGAGAAAGAGTCAATTTAATGTTGGAATAATTTTATTTTTTTTTTGAGCAGCAATAAGTGTGTCTCGGGATAAAATCGAGATTAGGCGCAACCACTGTCAACATGTAGTTGAAATAATTTATAAAAATTAATCTCATTTGCCTACATAATTGGTCATTATAACCTTTTAGTAAAAATTACGAACTAGCTTTTCTCACCACCTACGTATGTTCCGTGTGTTAATATTATTTATAAGACCTTGAGTTTCACGCCGACTTCGAACAATAAATTTGTGAAACTTTTCATGATAATTTTATTCACCCTAAGTATTTTTGCTAGAAGACTACTCAGCGGAAGTCGCTGAAAACAAATATTTTTTTCTCTTTATTCGAATGTCAAAGCCTAGGTTTGGACGGGCTCTCTATTTACTAGTTTGCAACGATTATAAATTAAATCGTAACCTTTTATTTATAAATATTCTATTCATTTATATAATTTTTCTGTGTTTAAAAATCATCCGATGTAATATCCTTCTTTACATTCTTTGCTTAAGAGCTGCCTCTATACTATGCGTTGACTGTCCATAAGTTATCCCCACTTTTGATGATATGTTCTCTAATGTTTGTTGGAAGTTATTCCAAGGCAGTTTGGTATGTAGTTTATTCCTTTAATGACGTTTTTTGTCGTTCTAGGATTTCTTCTTATTTTTAAGCAGATAATCAGATAATAAACGATGTGACGTCTCCGCCCACTTCCTTAGCTTGGTCTCCAATGCAATGAAAGGCTATCCAATCTTATGGTATCTGATACTCTAGAATTGTCCCATTCGAATAACCGAACACTCCTTAATGACCAGGTACCCATATAGTTGTTAGCCATCTCTATACATTTCAAGACGGACCTTGGTCTCGTATACACACATACATACATAATTGGTCATTAAAACACTTCAGGCAGGATTACGACCTAGCTTCTCATATGTTGTGTGTGTTAATTTTATACATGAGTGGCTGGACCTACAGTTTAAAGTCGATTCCGAACGCCAGATTTTTGAGAAACTTTTTATGACAATTTTATTTACTCTCAGAGTTTTTGTCTGAAATCTGCTAAGAGGAAGTCGCCAAAGAAATATTTTTTTTCATATTTCGTTTTGATGTCTGACCTGGGGTTTGAATCGTGGCCTTACACTACCTACTGGACTACGGCGGCTCGGTCTCGTATATCTGGATGTTATTGCTCTAATTGGCTATTAACTCTCAGTGAAGATTTCTAAGTCCCCCTATATGTCAAGTTTACCAAATTATCACTAGACCAGATCACACATACCTTTGCTTAAAAACCGTATTGTGGTTTTGTAGCCGAAGGCAAAGTCTTGTTCTGATTCTTCTATGTAGAGACCCAGTGCCGTACTATCTTAATATTGTAACAAAGGGCAATTGGAATAGTTTTCCGATTAGAAACAGGAAAACAAAGATATTCTACACATGCTAGGGAAGCGAGAAAATATTAAAACATAATCGATAAATAGGGCAACCAATTGTAACTCGTTTTAATATAAAAAAGGTTATTGTTCAAATATGTAACAGTATTTCTTAGAACAAACAATACTATGTAGAAAATAGTGTTAGGTCGTCTCCAATTATGTCTTCAGAAATATCATCAACACCAAGTGTTTTTCCAACTCATAGGGCTACGATGCTTTCTATTATTTCCTTTTTACACGATAATTCAATTCTACTTGGCTGTGTGTGTTGTAACTAACGCTTCAATTTTGATGCAATTGTAAAGTGCTCCTCCTATTGTTCCAGCTGTTTGTTAGTGATTAGATAATCCTCAAGAAGTTCTTCTTCCAAATCAATCTGTGAAGTTATGATCACCAGCTCATTTTTCAGCTTCCCTCAACATATTAAACATATGCCATGCCATTGCTCTTTACAAAAGGATGTGTTTACTCATCTAATATCATATATTTCGGCCAGTCTGAGGCTATATTTGTTGGTAACTCTATTGTTGAAATTTGTTCAAAATCTTAAGAATAATTTGGTCAATTTCCTGTGGAAATTAAAAATTCTGAGAAAAGAAACGAATATAAATGTATAAATCAAATGGTTTCCTAATTTTATGTTTAATATTTAAATTGTATTGTATTTCCCTTCATAATTCAATTTAATTTCTTTTTTTCCTTTGCTTTGCTTTGCATAAATTTAAATTTCTTTTCGGATTTAAAGTCACAAGAATAGTTTGTGACGCCTCAAGGCCAAACAAACCATTATGAGGTACAAAAACCACTCATTTCTAATAATAAAAGAGAAAAAAGAAAAATGAATAAATAACAAAAGATTTCCATGGAACTCAATAAATCCTGTTGAAAAATAGAATTTTTTTCGTCTCATCTTGCCATTAGCCGTCGAGTTTGTAAAGAAATAAAATAGCGCATAAACTAAATGACTAACTGACTGACTGACTAAATGATTTAAATCGTATATTTTGTTCCTTAAAAGAATTTTTTTTTAATTTCGAATATTTTTAATACCCTTTAATCAGACGAAAGAAGCAAACATTGTGCAAATGTTCGTCGCTTTAATGTCAGAGTTTGTTTATCTTAAAAACAAAAGGAAAATCAACGAAATTTATAACTTTATTTTGCACAGATACTGAGCATAGCAATGTATGGTTGATGGTTTTTTTATTTTTAATACATATTTGCATTTTTATAAATGAAAGCAGAAACAAAAACAAAAAAAAAATTAAAAAAAAAAGAAAAGAAAGAAATCTGCAAATATGTGAACATGAAGTCTGTGGCACTGATAACTCAGAATAATAAAATGAAATGCCGTTAATAAACACTGTAAACAACGTGTTGCAACGGAATGTAATTCAATTAAGCACATCACTTAAAGATTAAATGATAGGCAGTTGCATAGGATAGAGAGGGAAAAATTGTTTAAATTGTGTCATCGTTAAAATGTTACGTAGGATGTATAATTTTGTAGGTTTTTTTCAAGTTTTTAAACATACAATCATTCATACATACAGTGGACAGCAAAAGTCTTAGTACGGTAATATATTTTAGCATATTTCATGCATTTTAGCCAAAAGTTTATATAAAAATTCATAGTTTTTATATTTATTTTATTAATTTATTTCTGTTTTATTATAAAACAAACAATTTTTTAATATTTTTCATAAAACAAGAGAAAAATAAGGAAAAGTTTCAGATGACACCATAGGTGCCCGCAAGAGAACCCTGAGTAAGTTTAAAATTCAAAGGTCTAATATATGAAAATGTTATCCCTTGTATTTAGTAGAATATCCCTTAAGGTTAAGCACTCCATTTAACCCATTTGTAATTGAATGTACAAGTTTTGTTTAGTGTTTTCTGGTGGCACCATGCTTAAGGTTTTCGGTTGTCTTTTGTTTGAGGTTAAGCGATAATGTCACCGTTCTTGCAAATGATCTCCAAAATACTCTCTTATGGTCATATCGGGACTTTGTGCAAGAGTATTAAGCCTGTGTGGACTTTTTTTTGTCAAAATATATTGCCGTACTAAGACTTTTGCTGTCCACTGTATATAAAGGTTGTGCAATTTAAAAATTTAAATTTAAAAATGAAATAAAACAAAAACAGTTTGAAATTTTGTCAAATTTATTTCTTTGTTGTGAAGTACAATTGTTGCAGTTAGAAATGGAATATTATTTCATTCATATGGCTGTTGCGGCTGGCCTCATAGTACCTTATTTGAACGGACTAATTTTCGTGGACTTTTTCAACTGTATGGGGTCGTATCAAAGGCAAAGGCATGCCTGTGGTTTGTTGGCATAACACTTTTCTTTAACAAAGCCCCACAGAAAATAGTCCAAATCGATTGTGGCATGAGATGTGCGGCAAGTTGCACCAACCTGTTGAAGCCAAACATTGTTCACATCAATACAATGAAGAGCGGGTACAAAGCAATCGGTTGTCATGGTGCGATAGATGTCTCCATTGACCGTAATGGTTGAGCCGTCCTCATTTGTAAAGAAATATGGGACAATGATGCCTCGGCTCCACAAGCTGCACCAAACAGTCACTCCTAATGGAGGCATTGTCTTCTGTAAGACCACATGTGTGTTTTCTGAGCCCCAAATACAACAATTTTGCTTATTAACGTAGCCACCAAGATGAAAGTGAGCTTCATACGAAAAGATGATTTTTTGTTTTTTGCCTAAATCGACATAATAGCGCAGTTCGCGTTGACCCATCTAGCAAAGCGAAAATGAAGCTGATGGTCATGCGGCTTCAACTCTTGAACCAATTGAACTTTGTAAGGCGTCATACCGAGATCTTATCACAAAATTAGAAGTAAACTGGTACGTGAAATGTTCAATTCGTGAGAACGATGACGAGTTGTCATACTCAACATACTTTTGAAAAGCTTTTCAGACAGTTTTGTTGACTCTCAGAGTTTTTGCCAAAAATCTGCTGAGAGAAAGTCGCCGAAGAAATGTCTTTCATACCTGGTTTAAATCACACCACGTCAACACGCTAACTACTAGACTACGGCGACTTCATTCAATTAAAGCGTAAACAGTTTTAAATATTACATCCATCTAACACAACATATTTCTCCAGTTCCAACACAATGCACTGCATGGTTAGGAACGGTGATGTTCTGTAATAATTAAACTGAGTGAAAGAAATGACAAAAAAATGTTCACTATGGTTTTCTAACATTAAGAGTTAAGAGGCTTCGCTACCCTTTAAATTGTTCTTTCAGAAAGTGTTTGATTTACAAAGAAGAATGACATCAACAACCAACATCATAAGAAGGCAGACAGAAATAGTAGTACTTATTGATTCTTGGCAGCAACAGATAAATTGACCTCCTACAATAGACCACTTAACTAATTAGCTAGAAAAACTGAGAGATAACAAAAGAAATGAGTGTATTATTTATCAAACAAGAGTTCAACAATCTATTTTAAAAAAATGACAAAATCGCAACAAATTTTTTGTTCTTTATCTTATCGTTGATTATGATGACGGATATCATCTTGGATTTGGACGATTATAAATAAAAACAAAGGAGATGTTTAAATTTATTCTAGACTAGTTAACACTTAACCCCATTTGGCTTAAAATTCCTTCAGGATAAATGATTGATTGGATAAAATAACTGCGTAGCAAACAATAACCTTCAAGGTAAATATTTTAAAATAACAAACCGCCACTCATACTGCCTCCACCACTCAGCCTTTTGGAAGGATTACCTTAAGTTAAATGTTAAGATTGAAATTAAAATTAAAACTTTGCGTAATGCGTCTTAACATTTCTTTTAAGCGGGTCTTCTTCAGAAATGTACACTTTTAGCTTAATCCCGCCACACGTGTTTATTTTTCTTCAGACGAACATCTTTATGTCCTTCAATGGAATATATTTACGAGACATATGTACATATTTATGTCAACTGTTTAAGAAAAGAATTTCCGTCTTGAAGATACGAAACTAAAACGCAAAAAAAAAGATTGTTTGCGACATTTAACAACGAAACAAGCTTATCTTCTTATGCGATATGCCAATAACAAGCAGACTATCACATGCGAATATTATTCAAGAGTGGAAATGGAAATGAAAACAAATAAGAAAGTTACCTGTCTATTAAGTTCGATTATAGTATAAATTATACCGCAATGTATGTTTTTTTTTTTTTGTTAATTAATGAATTAATTAATTAAGGTTTAGCAATGATACATTAATTTACTCCAATTAAGATTGTCTTTTTGAAGCTTAAATGGGAATGTAACAGTTTGTTGACACTTCCACCAAGTTTGTAAGCGGTATCAGCGTATCTTTTCCCATAGTGATAAAACACTCTCATTTGTTATACCACTACATTTTTAATAATTGTTATAACCATAGCTGATAGCTGTTAATAGCGCAGACATTTATCAAAAAACATCACAACATTTTTCTTTATTACCGTACTCGGGTTATTCTCTGCAGAGCTCTAAAAAGAACATATTGCATGTAAGCCCCTTTAGTACACAGTTGTTACCCCTCACGTATCGACGGAGGATATTTGTAGGAACTGTTACCTGTAGTAGCAATTATACATGCGATGTCTCTCAGATTTAAATTTCGCTATAAAGAGTGGGCCATTTAAAAGTTTAAATTTTAAAATGCAATAAAACAAAAACGGTTTCGTTCGGACCAATTTTGGTGCACTTTATCGAGTATATGGGGTCGTATCTGGGCAGTGGCATCACGAATGTTGGCCTTCAAATGCTCAATTCTCTCTGGTGAATTAATTAGCCATTGCGGCTAATTAAAAGGCCATCAAAAGTTTGACGCAATAAATCAATAGGGGCATGAGCCAAGCGCCAAGTTGCACCACCATGTTGAAACCAAACAACGTTCGCATCAATACCATACAGAGCGGATACAAAAAAATCAGATATCATGGTACGATAGGTGTCTCCATTGACCGTAATGTAGCACCGTCCTCAGAAATATGGGTCATTGATACCTCCGCTCCACAAGCCGCACCTAACAGTCACTCGTAATGGTTGCATTGGCTTCTGTAAGACCTCGTTTTGATATTCTGAGCCCCAAATACTGCAATTTTGCTTATTAACGTACCAATCCAGCTGAAAATGATCTTCACCCGAAAACGAAACGAAGTGGAGGGTCATGCGGCTTCAACTCTTGAAACAATTGAACTCTAAAAGCCGTCATACCGAGATATTCGACGTAAACTTATGCGTGCAATGTTCAATTCTTAAGGGCAATGACAAGTTGCTGGATTCTCTCCCACGTACACTAACTGGCAGTGGTCAAATTGGAGACCGCGACGTGTGTTGAATAAAATAAAGGCTTAAGTCCTGTTCAACCTCTTTCTAACAAGAAATGAATTAGAATTCGATTATTATTGTGCATCATGTATAACTAATTTAGAGAGACGTAAATTTTAATTTAATTTTATAATATTATAAACCCTCGATTTTACAAAATCTGTTACAATATTTTAAAACTAAAATATGCTACATTGTCAGCATTGTTCTTGACCATCCCTATATTCTCTGTGTTATTCCGTCATTTAAAAATGTAAGACAATAATTATTAACGATGTACATACATACGTACAAGTGTACGTGTTCAGAATAAATGCAGTTCAATAAACTTTCAATTATAAAATGAAATGAAAAACAATTGAATCTCTTCACATCCAAATGTTTACAATGCAGAACAAATACCAGCACAGTACAGATCTAAATTACAATTTCAAATAAATACTCGAGTTTTTTCATAATAATTTTACAAACAAATTTCCGCAATTGGGTTAATGAGCGTGAACATTTAGAATGTTTGTAAAAAAAAATGACCACAAATACACACAAATTGTGACGTTAATGAAATCGGAATTATGCAGTAGAAATACAATTACCCGTCAAAATTTCAATTATAAAGGCAAGTTATAGCGACACAAATACTAAAAGATGGTTGCCAAAATCGAAATCAATTTTTGTTTTTCTTTTTTATAAACGAAAATATTTCAGAATAATTAAATGATGGTTTATAGCTGCAGTGCACCACCGCCTGGCACAGGTTGGCATATTCTTTAATTAAATGCTGCATTAAATGGATATTTAATTTTTATAGATTTAATATACGTGAAATGTTTTTGGTTTGTTATAAAATTTGTACTTCTGTCAAATTAGCGATCAAAATTTCGAAGTCCCAATTGCAAGACCGTAATACAGATGAATATATGGCAACTATACAATTAGGACTTCGAAATTTTGCCAGCTAATTTGACAGATGAATAGATGACAGTTAATTTGACAGATGAATAGATGACAACATTCATGAATGAATGACAACTATTCATCTGTCACATTAGCTGTCAAAATTTCGAAGTCCCAATTGAATAGTTGTCATCTATTCAACACTACGTTCCGTTACACACTCATGTCACATTGGCTATCCTGTACAAGTGCTTTAACTTGGAGGTGATGTGAACTGAATACCGAGATCAGTGCTGTTAGATCCCATTGGACTTTCTAAGCCTCAAGAGTATACGAATCCTTAGAACCTATGTAACCCATCCATCGGTAAAATTAAGCCTGATTTGTCGCCAGAATTATGGAAAATTTGACATTTCGAATGCGGTCCACTCAAACAAGCCATGGTGGTCATTTGAACGATATTATATTCACACAATTGATCTTTCAAACGAATAAAAAATGTCGCTGACATCTCGTACACACCTTATTTACACACATACATTCATACATAATTGGCCATTACGACCTTTCAGCCTGGACTACGACCTAGCTTCTAACACCAGTCATGTTGTGTGTGTTAATTTTAAACATGAGTGGCGGAACCTATAGTTTAAAGTTGAATCCGAACGACAGATTTTTGAGAAACTTTTCATGGCAATTTTATTTACTCTCAGAGTTTTTGCCAGAAATCTGTTCAAAGGAAGTCGCCGAATAAATATTTTTTCATATTTCGTTTTGATGTCTGACCTGGGCAGGAAGCCCTTTACGAAAGGCACTATGCATGGTTAAGACTTTTAGGTGCACTGTCCAAGTTGCTGAACAAAAAGTGCCATAAAGATTTATGTTCTATTTATAGGGCTTGTTCAGACTGGTACTACGTTAAACGTCAAACGATCATAATCAAATTTAAAGAATGCAATACCAATACGTGCAGCATTTTCCTAATTGTGCTCTGAAATACTGATTTTCATGTTATTTGGTTTTTTATTATAAAAAAAGTCGCCGTCGCCGTCGTTTTGATGTCTGACATGGAGTTTGAACCGTGCCCTTACGTCTAATAAGCCAACACACTACCTACTACACTACGGTGACTTCAGCATTCCATGTGCTTAGTTTTAATTGTCACGCTGTTCTTGATGTCATGATAGGAGCCACCTGCCTTCAAGATGACGGGCAATAGGTCTATGAAAGCTTTTACATAATCCGATGGACCATCATATAGCAGAAGTATTTAAATATTCTTTGTATCGTAGGCAACTATTTTATTCAAAATTAATAATTTATCTGAACAATTAATGTGATTTTATTTGTTAGTGACGGTAAAGGGGTTTGGGAATTTGCTTAGGTCAGCTAAGTAGGACCAAATGAGCGAATTACTTAGCAAAGCCGCATTCGAAATATATAAATAATATGAAGACTAGCTAAAGTAAAGTATTTGTAACCGAGTTTCCAATAGCTTCAAACTTTAGGAGACCTTTTATATTTTAAGCGAATAACTTTAGCGACGAATTAAATTAACTTTTTCCACACGCAGATTCGAATCTGAATTGTACTATTAATCAGATGAACAGCATATAGCCTACAGACATAAACTAAATACGACGTATTTACCTAAACAACAAATTTAAACAATGACAAATTGCACCGTCAAATCTAAATTAAAAATCATTAATTCGGCATTTTTATTTTTTATTTTAATTTCTGTTTAACCACTTCAAAAAATTCTTGTCAATTTTTCATGGGATATCCGAAACATACCAATTCATTCACAATTTTACACACAATTTCTTGTCAATATCAAGTAAAACTTTTTCAAAGTGGCATTAATTTAAGGGAACATTAAACTTTCGTAAAACAACAATTTTATTGTTACAACAAATAAAGCGAAACAACAAAATGAGCAACAATAAACGTATAAACAACACACTCGCATACACCAAAAAGGACAATTGAATGAGTGCCACGTGTAAAGAGAACAGAAAATAACGTTTAGTAGCCATTGTTGCATGCATTGAACTTTTAAGTGGCAGCCATAACCAAACAATAACAACAATATTAGCGGGGTTGATAGGATGATATCGAAACTAAAAACCGTAAAATAAAAAATTAAAAGGCAACGAATAAATAATAAATAATAAAATGAAATGAAATAAAATGAGAGAAACAAATAAATGCAAATACAATGCAATTTATCAATATCTGCAGCAAAGGGATAAAAATGATTTATACAGTTGAGGCCATTAATTAAAAGATTAAAGGTAGGTAGGTAAAAAAAGGTTTTTTTAAATGGTTTATTAAAGTTTTCAAATAATTCATAAAAATTCATTCATAATTTTAATTTCATCGCTAAGGATGATTTTCTCAAGAGCTCATTTCGCGAACACAGGTTGCTTTCTATGATCGTCCATGGTTATTTGGAAAAACCGACTGTTAGTTAGACCGCCGTTATCAATTGTCAAAGTTCGGAAGTGCCTGTTGGCAGATAAATTCGGTAAATATCGTGTATTTTGTAAATCTAAATCATATTACTAAATTTTGTTATGGTCGGTCCATAATTGCCCCTTGGTCCAAAATAGGGCCCCTTAAGAAAATATGTTTAGCAATTATAATTG
Organism: Sarcophaga subvicina; assembly: GCA_936449025.2. Classification (NCBI taxonomy): domain Eukaryota; kingdom Metazoa; phylum Arthropoda; class Insecta; order Diptera; family Sarcophagidae; genus Sarcophaga; species Sarcophaga subvicina. Next base: position 33,917,681 of record OW388081.2, read on the forward strand.
GCTTAAAAATGTTATTACCTCGATAAAATTCGACATGAACATGTTTAATATTTATGATCACATTTTATTATGATTGGATCATAAGTGCCCCTAGGAACCACATACGGTCCATTAAGAAAACCTAACATACATCTCATATTGTTATAATAATCGATATACATACATATGTAATTAAGTTTTTAAACTTCTATGATAATTATTATTTATTCATAATATTTATTTTACATTATTTAATACTTAACTTAAAAATACTTAAAAAGTGAAACTAACTACAATCGTTAAAATCGTTATCATTTTCATCATCAATGTCAGGAAGGAGTAATTTAATAGTATCTGATGAAAATGTTTTCTATTCCTTCGCGATTTTTGTGTACTGCAGCTTATAAAAGGGTCACTGCTTAAAAGTAACCTATTCAGGACATCTCGATTGGTATCGCTTCTACTGAATTTCCTCGCATAATTCGTACGCCATATGGCTTTATTGCCTATGGCTTTATTACACTGCGTCTATTTTTTTTTAATTTTTCAAAAAAAAAGTAAAATTTTCAAAAAATCGCCAAAAATAATTGCTAAAACTGTTTTTTTTTTGTTCCTGAATGTAGAGAGTTCATATTTTCTTGTGGTATATAACATTATACTACTAAAAACTACTTTCACCTTTAAAATCCTTATCTTTTTTTACATTGGGTAAAAAAATGTGAAATTTTTATTATTTCTAAATTTTGAAAGAATAATTTACACATTAATATATGAGATATATACAGTGCATGACAAAACAATGGAAACTTGTTCAAAAATTTATTTATGTGTTACAATCGGACGAAAATTTAAAAATCTTTTTAAGAAATCCGCAAAATATTAATGTCTTTTATTAATATGCACTGTTATTAACATTTCTGTATTTTAAAAAATATATAAAAAGACTATATAATTCAGTAATTAAAAAAAATAATTCTATTCACATATTTGATGTTGACAAAACAATGGAAACTTTGGAAACTTTTTTAATTTTTGAATTATATAATTCATTTTTATACATAATTTTAATATACAGAAACGTTAATAACAGTGCATATTAATAAGCTCCACAAATGTTTTGCCGATTTTTAAAAAACATGTTAAATTTTCGTCCGATTAAATACATTTTTGAAAAAGTTTCCATTGTTTTGTCAAGCACTGTATATATATATAAAATCCGAAAGTAGCAGTTGCTCATACCTTCCAAATAAAAAAAAATCAATATAAAACCTCTATTCGTTTAGCCACAAAAAAATATCATATAAACCTATTAAAATTTCTAGAAAACACCAAAAACGCATTTAATTTTCTTCACTTTCCTGGCTTTGAAATCGTCTCAAATCTACAAATCTCAACTTAAAGTCGTGAAAATTCACTATATAATGCAGAATTTTGTTGTCTATATAAATTTCTTTAAATTCATTTTTGCCTTTTTGGCCAGCTTTTCAGGGTAAATGCCACATAGTGCGCCGTAGGGAGGTCAATATGAAGTAATTCTGGGCTGAAATGAATTCAAAAGGAGATATGTTTGTTCACTTAAAGTAATACCTCGGAATGTACCGATTTGTCGATGGAGTAGTTGCCTTAAAATATTGGTAGTATAACTCAAAAGCGGAAGATTTTCATTGCAAATAATTACTTGATTAAGTTTTTGATATTTAAAGTAGTGTCCATCAAAAGCAATAACTTTTTTCCAACTTTCTGGCAATTTATGGATTCCATCCCAAAAACTGTTCGTCTTTTTAGACTAAGAATGAATCGAGACAATTTTTGATAGATAGGTCTGAAGTGAAACGTATTTCAGTCTGAGCGTTCTGCAGTGAAGGAGTGCACTATTCTATACTCACTTTTCCCTTTTTCAAATTAGTTCAAGAGGACGTTGCGACTCGAGTCCTCTCTGAAATTGAATTATTTTGCAGCCTTCGGGTGAGTGAAGAATTTCCTATGCTTGTTTATTAGCTTTGCTAATCTAGGCGAAGGTTAAGGTCCATTCCATTGATATCATGATTATTTTGTAAATATAATACTATGATCGTCGAAGTCGTTGCAGTCTAGTAGGTAGTGTGTAAGATTATTAGACATGAGGCCGTCGTTCAAATTCTAGCCCAGACATCTCGCATAAAACGGCGTCTTCCTCTCAGCAGTTCTCTGGCAAAAACTCTGAGAGTTAATAAAATTACTATGAAAAGTTTCTCAAAAATCTTTTGTTCAGGGGCGAACACTTACGATTAAAATTAATACACACTACATTACTTACTTACTTAATTGGCCATAACAACCCGTTTATCGGATTTCGGCCTGCCGCAACACATCCTTCCAGGCGCCTCTGCTTCGTGCGCGCCTACGCCAGTTGGTCACACCAATCGATGACAGGGCTTCCTCGATTTGGTCCTTCCAACGGATGCAAGGTCGTCCTCTTCGCCGACTTCCGCAGATTCCCGCATCAAATACCCGTCTTGCCGGCGCATCCTCCTCCATTCGAACGACATGGCCGAGCCAGCGCAGCCGCTGGATATTAATACGCTGTACAACGTCCATGTCGTTGAGGAGCTCATACAGCTCACTGTTGTATCGGATACGGAAATCATCGCCAACTCGCACTGGACCGAAGATACACACTACATGATGACCAATTAAATAAGTGAGTAACTAAACTTAAATCATGATCATGTATTTCCATAACTCTCTTACAATACGACACATTTTTTAAAAGTGTCTAGAAAGATTAAGCAAAGCTTGCTTTCATACAAACTTTATTGAAAAGAAGTAAAGTTTCATTAATTCGAACACTAAGTGCCATTATTACAACTTGCGGTTAACTAAAGGCAGGATTTTAACGGGCAGATAAATTGTTTTTCATTATTATAAGTGGACGATAAGGTAGAAGTGAGCGTTAAGCTAAAGGGAGGAACACACTACTCGTAACTTTTAAAGTTAAGTTTATATTTGAACTTGCCATATTATATATTATTTTCAATATGGCAACTTCAAATATCAACAAAGTGAGCAAATACTACAAAAAAAGAAGTCCGTCGTTGCCACTGCGTTTAATTGGATCTGTGTTATCGACATTGCCCCGCCACTGCCATATTTTTGAAAACAGTTAACTTTATTTTATCTGTAAGTTGTAATAACGAAAATAAGTTAAAGGTAACTTTACAGTTCCCTTTAGCTGAAGGTACCTTTAACTAAACCCAAATTTAACGGCAAGTTATAATAATGGTCCTAAGTCTGTTAATCGTATAGAGAGTTGCATCAAGCTACAAACCATTGTCATATTTCGTTAGAATATTAGTTGTCAACGTCATATAAGATAAAAAAGTTTCCCGTTGCAATAGAATATCGATTATGTTAATCAGAATGCTCTCTCTTTGATTCCTCTCTGGTTTCCCGGCTACGAGTTTCCCCAAATACGGCTGTAAGTAGTTGCTACGCACGTAGTATGTACTTGAATCTGGAAGTGCCAATTCGATTTCGGTGGACCACGAAATTAATCGCTCTTTTTAAATAATGTAAGTCGCGGTATTTTTTTAATTTTCATTACTTTTTTCATTATTTTGCTTATAACATGTATCTCTTCCTTTCGCCACTGAGTGAAGCATAGATAATTATTATATGCCCATTAATTATTATTAACTTATAAAGGAATTTATATCACAGATTATTATTTATTTACATTTTAACCCATTTATTCAACTTTTAATGTACAACACAGTTAAAAGACTATGTAAAATGTTTTAATAACTTTATCCGTTTAGTGATTAACGCAGAATTTTCATTAAATTTACTCAAATTCACCAAATTCTGCACAGAAATATTGGCCAGATAGTCGCAAAAAAACGACAGTATTTGGAAAACAATTATTCGTCCCAAACGAACTGACGTTTATAGTCTTAAAGTATTCTTTGAAAATATTTTATATCGAAGAACGTCAAAGAGGTTGGTTGTTATGTCTAAAGTTTCGTAGGATTATCAACACCAACAAAAGCGTCAAAGCAGTTGTAATAAGTGATATTGCGGATATTTTGTGTACAAGACGTACATATGTCTGCTAAACTGATTAATTTTTACCACAACAATGAAATTATAGAATTACTGTTAAAGAGATTCATGCCACATTGACGTAAGCTATGTTAGTTTTTCGAATATTTATGTACATATATACTAAACAATCTAGTAGGTAGTGTGTTGGCTTATTAGATGTGAGGCAACGGTTTAAATCCCAGGTCAGACATCTCCAACAAAACGAAATGTGAAAAAATATTTCTTCGGCGTCTGCCTTTCAGCAGACTACTGCCAAAAACTCTGAAAGTAAATAAAATTGCCACGGAAAATTTCTCAAAAAAAACTGTAGTTCGTGTGAGAAGCTGGGTCGTAATCCTGATTGAAGGGTTGTGATCACCAATTAGGTATACACAACTGATTAATTTTTATCATGATTGCCGTACTTATAAAACTTACACAAATATTTAAAAAATATTACACAAATATTTAAAAGTTCAGAAGAAAATTAGGGAAGCTACTGAAGACAAAAATCTGAACTGTAGCAACACAAAAACCCAAAAGTGCCAAAATGTTATAAAAGCGCATACGGTTTAGCAAGGCGTTCAGTTTTTGTTCACACTTTTATTTGCTTACTGCTGCAAAGGGCAGTAGGAGTTTCTTAGTAGAACATACAGTCAAGGATTTTAGGAAAACATTTGGAAAGTGCTTGACTACAAACCCGACTAATTCAAGTTCGAAGTCAGGTTTTCGATTGTAAAATCCTTCAATATCCGTCTAACAGCGTCTTAGCATTGATCAGATAATTTTTTCATAAATGTCGATAAGAGTTAATCAGCGAAAATTGTTCGCTACTGCATACAAAACATTTCCCATAAGATCTAGTTTTAAGAAGTGACACTTGGCAACCCTAGAACCTATCACAACGAAACAATCGTATAATAAATTCTAGGAAATCTTCTAATTAAAGCAATCTAAGGAAATGATGAGAAATTGACTCGTTAGGAGTCGACTTTAAATTGTAGGTCCCACCATGCATACATCAAATTGAGAAATTAGGTTGTAATCCCGGCTAAAGGGTTTTAATGACCGTTCTACCAATATAAATTTTTGTTACCAAAGGCATAAAACCGAGACAGTTCTTGACTAAGTACTTACTTATTTAATTTGTCATTACAGGTCTTTAGTTTAGTCACGTTTACAGCCGAGTTTCTGACACAAACACTGTGATATGTGTTAATTTGACCCACGAGTGGTAGGATCTAATGTTTAACGCCGACTTTTAGTTTACTCTCAGAGTTTTTGGCAAAACACTGTTATGAAGAAGTCTTCGAATGAAATATTTCTTTATTATTTCCTTTTGTTCGAGATGTCTGATATGACCTATGACCCAAAAAGGCTACAGAAGACAATAGCTTCATAATTATTTTAAAATGTACAATGTAATGTATTGTACTATATAGTTAGGCTAAACCCAGTGTAGTTTAGTCCAATATTCATCCTCATAGATTGAAAGAAATAAGAAATAGGGAGAAAGTAAAAATCCAACGGTAATTGACTTGTTTTCTATCATAAAAATCAATAAAATTGTATTTTATGATGTCTTTAAAGTGCTTTTGACCAACGGCATATATAAAATATTAAAAAATCCCATTAAAATGGCAACAGCAACAAAAAACAAAAGATAATCAAAAAAAAAAACTATTATTTTTATGAACACAGCTTCGGAACGTTAGAAAAAAATTCAATATTTATGACTGAAAGAGAATTGCCTGAATTTCATTGAAATGATTCCTTTGTCTACACGCAGAATGGGAAATTTGTTAATTTGTTCGGTTTTTTTTGCTTTATTTAAAATTCATAGCGCCGTAGTGTAGTCAATATGAAATAATTCTATGCTGAAATGAATTCTAAAGGATATATGTTTGCTCGCTTAAAGTGATACCTCGGAATGTATCGATTTGTCGATAGGGTAGTTGCTTTAATATAACCAGCGGTTTAAAGTTATTGGTAGTACAATTCTAAAACGGATGATTTTTATTGAAAATAAGTGCTTGATTAAGTTTTTTGTTATTTAAAGTAGTCTCTATCAGAAGCAATAAATTTTTTTCCAAATTTTTGGTAGATTTTCATAGATTCCATCCCAAAAATTGTTCGTCTTTTTAGGCTAATAATGTGTCGAGACAATTTTTGATTCTGCATCAATCGGTAGCCTCAAAGGCCAGGTCCGTTTTCCAAATAGTTTTGGACCGGCGACACAATATGTGGTCAACCGTAGATATGATGGATGGAATTTCAAGGCATTGTTCAAGCAAGGCTCACTGCAAATGTAATAATTGTTGTCTGTACAGGATTCTCATCATAGCCAACCCGATTTTAGCAGGTCTTAATGGGGCACACGTTTCTGGTCCATGTGATTTATTGCGTTTGGGGTTATCATAATAATTCAATGCAAAAATGATTTCCATTTGATATATGAATGGTGTAACTTACAATTTGAGCTCGACTTCGAACGACAGATTTTTGAGAAACTGTGTTAATGGCAATTTTATTTACTCTCGGAGTATTTGCCTGAAATCTGCTGAGAGGAAGTCGCCGAAGAAATATTTTTCATATTTCATTTTGTTGGAGATGTCTGACCGAGGCCTCACGTCTAATAAAGTAACACACACCTACCTAGGCTACGCAATCAAACAGTATTTCATATTTCAACGTCTACCGGCTTCTGCTCATGCGGCACTAAACTTCTATGCTTTTAAATGAATTCTATTTTGAAACGATTGCTTCAGTCGTGCCTAATGCTATTCTTACGTCTGACTATCTTGATCGACTAATGTTTCCAATATGTGGTCTTCAAAATTGTTGACTGTCCCGAATGTGTTTTGATGTCAAAATTACAATTTTTCAGGCGAGCAAAGTGCTCAACACAAGGTGTATATGATAGACAGGCAGTTTGAAAGATTTTCCATCGCGAAAAAACTACGATCTGCGTTTGGTTCTTCAAAATGTTGATTGTTATTGAAATTGAAAGCTCAAGAACTGCTATTTTAAATGATAAATGATAAAAAATGTAAAACTAAGAGTTGCCATTTAATGTAAATGACTTGTTTTTATGTTATACTACCTATACCTCTTAGACCTTAGTGATAAGTGATTTTTTTATCGGACGGTCGTATCCCACATTTAGTTATTGTTTAAATTACTTCATTTTGGTTTCATCAATCAAGCTTCTCTACATAAGGAGTTCATAGTTTGGCAACAGCGCCAGCAGTCGTTGAGAAAACAAAAACTTGAGAAAGAAAACAAAAACCCTGAAACGGCACAAGGTTATGATAAAAAGTTTTACTAGGAAAGCTTTGCTCGTGACGATTTCCTTAATACCAAAATCCCTTAATGATTTAACTATCTGCGTATGCCCCAAGCAAATCTCCATGTGATATCTCTTCTTAATCCCATTAAAACTCACAGCTAAAATAAATATTCAAAATGATAATTTTTATTTAATTTTAGAATTCTTTTACGAACACATGAACTATTTTAAGATTAAAATGTCGCAGTTTATTATCGAGTGTATCTTTTCATAGTTTTTTTAAAACCTTAATTGTCTATTTATGGATTAAAGCACCACAAATAATAACTCACGTGTTACATTTTGATAAAATTTCACTTCAAATCTGTAGAACAACAAAATACCAGTTTTTTTCGTTTTGAAATTAAAATTCTGATAATCCCCAACTCACATACATAACTGCTCTCATGATACTTATACTCCTACTATCAAAATATTATTGAAGTTATTAAAATTTAATCACTTCTATTACTGTCTGACAAAAACAAAATAAAGATGATTTTATATGATTAACAGTCATGTCGAATTGCATGTGAGCTATGAAACGAATTTTTCATGCGTAACTATCTTTGAAGTCGCCATGGTCTAGTAGCTAGTGTGTTGGCGTATTAGACGTGAGTCTTCAATTCAAACCCCAGGGCAGACATCTCCAACTAAAAGAAAAATGAAAAAATATTTCTTCGGCGACTTCCTCTCAGCAGATTTCTGGAAAAATTCCTGAGAGTAAATAAAATTGCCATGAAAAGTTTCTCAAAAATCTGTCGTTCGGAGTCGACTTTAAACTATAGGTCCCGCCATTCATGTATAAAAATTAACGCACACAACATGAATGGTGTGAGAAGCTAGGCTGTAATCCTGACTGAAGGACCAATTATGTATGCATATGTGTAACTACAAAGATATGTATCTTTGGTGCATTATTATCACCCTCATGAACAACTCTAAGTCACCAAATAGAGATAGAAATTAATTAAAAACTAGTAGCAAGAGACTCTCAGCAGATTTCTGGCAAAAATTCTGAGAGTAAATAAAATTGCCATGAAAAGTTTCTCAAAAATCTGTCATTCGGAGTCAACGTTGAAGAGAAGTTAGGTAGTAAAAAAACGGTTATCATGGTGCGATAGGTGTCTCCATTGACCGTAACGGTTGCTTCGTCCTCATTTTCAAAGAAATATGGGCCAATGATGCCTCCGCTCCACAAGTCGCACCAAACAGTCACTCGTAATGGGTGCAATGGCTTCTGTAAGACCACGTGTGGGTTTTATGAGCCCCAAATATTGCAATTTTGTTTATTAACGTATCCAACAAGATGAAAATGAGCTTCAACCGAAACGATGTTTTTTTTTTGACAAAATGGACATCATCATGCAGTTTTTTGTTGGTAGAGGTGGTGTGATAGGTGATTATGACATGATATCATTAGAGTTTTCTCCCTAAATAGCAGGTGCATGCGAATAAGCCACAAAACACAGCGATTCTCAAAGCCTTCATAATCCATATTTTCGATCAAGTTCAGTTTGATTTATACGTCATGAAAAATTGGACATTACGTATGCGCTCCACCGAAAGAAGCCCTGGCGGACATTTAAACGATGTTATATTCCACATATTACAGTCGCCGTAGTCTAGTAGGTAGTACTTTGGCTTATTAGACGTGAGGCTATTTTTTCCAATTTTTTGAGTTTCCGACCAGTTGTTTTGGAAATAAATTTCGAATAAATCCCTACGTTGCTCAAGCGTAAATTGATTCTTTACGTTCAGTGGAGATAATTTATTGAAATTTGTGACAGAATAGAATGGCATAATAATAGATGGCCCACCCGATATATACCACACCTTATCACACTTCAAAATTAAAGAATCTATTAAAGACTTACTAACAAATTCATGTTATAAACTGAAATATTAAGATGATCATAGAAGCGGTGTCTGAAGATTTCACAGTGGTTCTGATCCCTACTAAAAACTGTTCCATGGGTGATACAGTCTAGCTTATTTTTTGATATTCATCTTTGTATTTTAATTGTTATATTTTATTTTGAGTATTTTCTTACGCTGAATACACATTTTATTGATTGATTTAATGATTTATTGATTAATATTTTATTTTATTGATTCAAATGAAGTTGCCGTGGTCTAGTAGGTAGTGTGTTGGCTTATTAGACGTGAGGCCTTGGTTCAAATCCCAGGTCAGGCATCTCTAATTAAACGAAATCGAAAAAATATTTCCTCGGCGACTTCCTCTCAGCAGATTTCCGGCAAAAACCCTGAGAGTAAATAAAATTGCCATGAAAAGTTTCTCAAAAATCTGTCGTACGGAGTCGACTTTAAACTGCAGGTCCCGCCACTCATGTATAAAAATTAACGCACACAACATGAGTGGTGTGAGAGAGAAGCTGGGCCGTAATCCTGACTGAAGGGTTGTAATGGCCAATTATGTATGTATGTATGTAATTTCACAGATAACTTAAAAAAATATTTCTTCGGCGACTTCCTCTCAGCAGATTTCCGGCAAAAACACTGAGAGTAAATAAAATTGCCATGAAAAGTTTCTCAAAAAATCTGTCCTACGGAGTCGACTTTAAACTGCAGGTCCCGCCACTCATGTATAAAAATTAACGCACACAACATAAGTGGTGTGAGAAACTAGGTCGTAATCCTGACTTAATTACGTATGTAATCCAATTCAATTCAATTGCTGAAAAGCATAAAAACAATTCTCATTAAAGTCTTACAATAAAAAACCATTTCAGCGTTATCAACCGGAAATATGTGAATTAGTATTTAAGAATTAATTTCTTTTTTAATACAAATTTCTTCAAAAAGAAAAGAACAATGGGAATAAAGAGCAAAAAAAATCACAGTCAGTATGTAATCGCAAAAGGCCAGAATCATAAATTTCAATAAAACCAGAAAGAAATTAATCAAAATCTATAGAAAAAAAACTTTTACTGGCCACCAAATAAAAGAAACAAAAAATTACTTGTAAATTCCAGTCTTATGACCGAAATGGCCAACATCATAAAATATTCACTTGACTTTACTGATTTCAATAAAAAAAAATAAAAGAAAAGAAATTAAACACTTCATATTCCATAGCAAAAAATCACAATTCAATCAAAGAAAATTAAATAAAAATATTTATGGAAGTCATGATAAGATTACAATTATTATGGCATTTCATATTAAAGAAGTTCAATAAACAATTAATTAAAATCAAAAAAAAAGAAAAAGATTGTAGGAGTATTAAAGAGAGAAAAACAGGGAAATATTAACACTTTGTTTAGAATTAATAAGAGACACTAAAAGAAAGCATGACTATTAATATGTCACAATAAAATAATTTATAATACGGCGTATTGTGGTGTCTGCATATATGTAAGTTAAATGCGTAGATATTTTGCTTGTGAAATTCATATTAAAGAATTGATTTCTTTCATAAATTAGTTAAGATACGAAATAGACAATTTGTATGTTAATTTATTGTATTAAAATAAAATATATTTAAATACTGATCAATACCTTTTGACACTTTGGCAAATTGATTTATAAAAACATACAAAAATTTATGACTTTTGCGCCATATACGTCTGAATACTTAATATTTGTTATTTCAAAAATAAAAGTGTTTGTCTTTGCATACATACATAATTGGTCATTACAACACTTCAGTCAGGATTACGACCTAGCTTCTCCGACCACTTATGTAGTGTGTTATAATTCTATACATGAGTGGCGGGACCTACAGTTTAAAGTCGACTCCGACCGACAGATTTTTGAGAAACTTTTCATGGCAATTTTATTTACTCTCAGTGTTTTTGCCAGAAATCTGCTGAGAGGAAGTCGCCGAAGAAATATTTTTCTCATACTTCGTTCAGTTGGAGATGACTCACCTGGGGTTTGAACCGAGGCCTCACGTCTAATAAGACAACACACTAACTACTAGACCACGGCGACTTCGTGTTAGTTCAGGTTAGGTTAAATTAGCAACCACCTTACGGAGCTTACTTGCGACCTATCAAATATTGGTTGCCATACGATTTGTGTTGGTCTTTGGGTTCAGGGTATTGGATTCTAACAGAACGATCCCTAGGACTTTCTACGGCTGCCTCAGGTCTCTCAATGAAGTGATTAGGCAATACATATAATTTTCACATCATATGGGTACTGGGATGTAGTATTAGCCAGATATGGCACAAATATTGTACTATCGGAAAAGTCCTATACATTGGAAACACTCACTTCATAATTCAAGCCAAGCGATTACTGCCTAGTTAGCGCTATAGCGACAAAAAATGTTGGTTTAAAAATTCTCTTCAATAGAATAGAATTTGGGATTGTAATACCATTGTATCTCTTTAACTATGTATATGTGTACAATTCTATGCTAATATTTCTTAGCCATCATGCCAAGTTAATGAAGGCAGGGGTTTTAACCAATGACCCAATAACCCAAGTCGGCGCAGTCTAGTGGGTAGTGTGTTGGCTTACTCGACGTAAGGCCACGATTCAAACCACAGGTCGGACATCAAAATGAAAATATGAAAAAATATTCCTTGGGAGACTTTCTCTTAGCAAATTTCTGGCAAAAACTCTGAAAGTAAGTAAAATTGCCATGAAAAAGTTTCTCAAAAATCTGTTGTTCGGATACGACTTTAAACTGTAGGTCCCGCCACTCATGTATAAAAATTAACACACACAACATGAGTGGTGTGAGAAGCTTGGCCGTAATCCTGACTGAAGGGTTGTAATAGCCAATTATGTATGTATGTATGTATGGATTTTAGCCACCATAGTCTAGTAGATGGCGCGTTAATTTATTAGACGTGTGGCCATGGTTCAAACCCCAGGTCTCGAACAAAACAATTTTAAGCAAAACGATTTTAGCTAAACATGGTTTGTCAGTGACCACGTCTTGTTTCACTTCATTTTAACTTCTACAAAATCGTTGCAAAATATTTTCATCCTTTGACCAAGTAAACCCACAATCCACTTCATATCTGATTTTCCTTAAATATTTGCCAGATTTCCTAACTTCGCCAGCACACTTTCCCTTGTAGTAAAGTAAAGCCACTTGAATGAATAATCAGAATTGAATGTGTTTTTATTTTAAAAAAGTAATTCCGTCTTGTAACAAATTCGTTCTTTAAAGTCGCTGTAGTCTAGAACATAATGTGTTGACTTTTTAAACCAGAAATCGTGGTTCAAACCCCAGCTAAAACATCTCGAACAAAAAACGGAATATGAACAAAATATGCCTTTCGGTAACTTCTTCTCAGCAGTCATTTTGCAAAAACTCGGAGAGCAAATATAATTGCCATGCAAAGTTTCTCAAATTTGTCGTTCGCAGTTGAAGAGCAATCCTATTTTCAAACCAGAAGAAAAGAACAAAATTTTTATCTTCGGTTCTGAATCTAAACAAATTAAAAGTCTTCAATTCGTTTCTAAAAACTCCATCTAGGAAGGTATATGATCCCTGTCCATCCAGAGAGACTAACATCAGCAAAATTGCTCGCCCTCACCTCAGACACTCAGTAAAACAGCTCAACAAACTACACTACTACGCTACCAAAGATGGCAACCCTGTCGTTCAAGAAGCTGCAACAATCAATTTATAGCTGGTAAGACTATATTTATGAAACTGAACAAAAGAACAAAGGAATCATAACATGACTGGCTTTTTTCCTTGAAGGGACAATAAGAAATAGAAAAGGATTAAATTTTAAATCCTTGCAGAACATCTGAAATATATTCGTTGTCGATATTAAATACTGCTTTAGGCCTACTAAACAATTTCTAATCAATATTACACTCTGATTATCATTGCAGATAAACTAAATGCTCTTTTGCATTCTATTAAGGGACTGTGGATTCCATCAATCGCTCCTAACATAGAAAATTGATACTGACAGTTGGTGGATCTTGGTTAATCGTTGCTTTGACGCCACCAGAAAATTATTTCAAGTTTTTCGCCAACAGCTGCTAATTATACTTAGATTTGCTTTAAGAATTTTATCTTATTTGTTAAACACTTTGATTATATGTATCATTTGACCCTAATAGCCATGACAGTTACTTATGAGATCTTAAATTCATCAATTTTAAACACACACCATACGTCAAATTCTTGTCATGACGAAGTATCGAAATATTATTCCATTTTTTTTTTATTTCTACTTTACTAGTTAATAAATTATTTATAAAGACCATTTAAAAAGGTTACAAGTAATAAGTGCTATGTGAAGTACCCAGGGAAGCGTTGACGTTTTTCTTTTTATCTCAAGTAGCCATAACGTTTACTTAACGTTGTTATTGGGTTCAAGAAAAAATGTTGTTCTCGTTGATTTACAATGACAAAAACAAATAACTTTTAATTATACGTAAACGTAAATAAATGTTTTAAAAACTTGTGACATCCGTGAAGTTGTGATATTATTATGGCCACCATAAAGCTGGCTGATGAGTAATGAATCATTTTCTTTTCCACTTAAGCAAATACTCCATTGAAATGATAAAAAAAGTGACAGTAACTCGTGTAGTCAGTTATTTAAATAATTTAAATAAACGCTCTACTAATATTTAATGAAACATAAATTTTATCAAAATTTTTAAAATTTATTAAAATGTGTTAAAAATGAAACTAGAATCACTCACTTGACTGGTTGATTGGATGACAGTAGACATTAAAGAAGCGATAAATGATAAAAATTCTTGACAGGCCTGAAAGAAAATTTCATGGCAAATAGTGCACACGATGCCATAGTGTTGAATAAAAAATTTATCGGGTGGCCCATCTGTCGGTTTAAATTTGAACCATCGGTTATTTCGAATCTGGTAGTACTTATGTCATTCTATTCTGTCACTAAATTCAGTATATTTCCTCCACTGAACATAATGAATCGATTTACGCTTGAACATTGTTGGGATTTATTGGAAATTTATTTCCAAAACAAAGGCAATTGGTCCGAAAATGGCACGAAAATGTCCTACAAAATTTGATCGCAGCGGAAGATCAACAGTGCCCGGTATACACAAGTTTATTGCTAAAGTTCGTGAAACTGGTTTCATTGCCGATGCGGCAAGACGTGACCGTGCTCGTACAATGCGTACACCTGCAAATATCGAAGCTGTGTCAGCATCAACTCGCCATCATTCTCAAAAATTGAAAATTTCATACATAATTGGTCATTACAACCCTTCAGTCAGGATTACGACCTAGTTTCTCATATCACTTATGTTGTGTGAGATAATTTTTATACATGAGTGGCGGGACTTTTCATTGCAATGTTATTTACTCTCAGAGTTTTTGCCAGAAATCCGCTGAGAGGAAGTCGTCGAAGAAATATTTTTTCATACATATTTCGTTTAGTTTGAGATGCCTGACCTGCGGTTTGAACTGAAGCCTCACGTATAATAAGCCAACACACTACCTACTAGACCACGGCGATTATACTTGAACATTTCATGCAGCAATTTACGTCGAATTTTGCAAAAAAAGATCGTAGTATGACGCCTTACAAACTTCAATTCGTTCAAGATTTAAAGCCATATGATCATACGCTTCGTTTTCGCTTCGCTAGATGGGCCGACGAGAAACTGCACGATTCATCATATCATATCATTATTTTGGATGAAACTCATTTTCATCTTGGTGGGTACGTTAATAAACAAAATTGCCGTATTTGGGACTCAGAAACACCACACGTGGTCTTACAGAAGCCAATGCCTTCATTAGGAGTGACTGTTTGATGCTATTTCTATGAAAATAAGGACGACACAACCATTACGGTCAATGGAGACACCTATCGCATCATAATAACCGTTTTTTTGTAACCGCTCTTCATGGTATTGATGTGAACGATGTTTGCTTTCAACAGGATGAAGCACCTTGCCACACATTTCATAACACAATCGAGTTATTGCGTCAAACGTTTGATGGCCCTTTAATTAGCCGAAATAGTGATTTTAATTGGCCGCCAAGAACCTGCGATTTGACACCGTTGTATTATTTTCTGTGTGGCGCCGTTAAAGAAAAGTGTTTTGCCGACAAACCGGAGACAATTGAGAATTTTAAAGCCAAATCCGACCCCATAAACTCGAAAAAGTGCCCGAAAATTGGTCCAACCGATTGAGATACTGTGAGGCCAGCCGTGGCAGCCATTTGATTGAAATAATATTCCGGAAAAATTTAACTTCACAACAAAATAATAAATTTGGCAATACTTCAAACCGTTTTGTGTTATTTCATTTTTAAATTTGAACTTTTCAGTGGCACAACCTATGCAATAAAATATAAACTCCTGGATATACCGAAAACTGTTGCCTTTACTTAATGCAAACATGTGGCATCTTGAAATTAAAATCTAAGTAAAGGAATCCATTGAAATATAATAAAAAACCAATAAAATTGCCACTCTGTTTGAAATTTCCATTCCAGCTAAGCAGATGCTGTCATGTTAATTGTATTACAACACAATAACATAATTGCATAAGTATAATTAATAAATTTAAAAATCTCATCATTTTAATCGATTATTTTTTATTTATTTTTTTATTTTCTTTAAAGACAATTTGAACTTTGTTGCTTTGCATTTTATTTTTTTTTAGATTATTTTTTATTCATTTTTTTCTTATTTTGTAGACACACGCCAGAGCAAATTGTTCAATGTTTCTTACTACATTCACAAGACATGTGATCTTAATGTGATCAAACAAAAAAAAGTTAAATTCAAGCGTGAAGAAATTCTTGAGTTTTAATCTGTCAGAAATAACGGAAGATAAGAAGAACGTTATGCATTTATTTACCTCGCTAGAGGTAATCGAACCCACAATTCTTACACAGACACACTAGTTCACCGCCTGTTAATCGAAAATTAAATAAATCAATTAGGAACAAATATGATTTCCGCCTATCTTAAAATAAATTAAATAGGTGGCCAAAGAACTGATCTCTAAGAATAAATAGAATGAAAATAAATTTATAGTGTCAATAAAATATAAATAAATTGGGTGATCTGTTGGTCTAAGCTAGTTAAAGGTGATATAGATTCTGAGTTTTTGCTTTGTAACCTGAATTTCAGTATTCCAGCAAGATTTTTACGGCACTATCGTCCTTTTCTTTAGATTTTTATAGAACGAACTATGGATGTAATTTTCCTTTTCGTAGATTATGTAATGATTTTAATTGTAGTGTTTGTAATATAAAACGTAGCTTATATGCTGGCATTAATTTGTAAATTATTATATAAAAATGTATTTTCGTTCTTGTCATAGGTAGTTCCTGTTTATTGTTACTTTATTCAGCTTGTGATTAAGTTCTGTAGCTGATTTATGTTCTCGTTGCCATTACTTTTCCCTTACCCGCTACAGTCCGGACTGTAGTGTGTACGTGTCCCTCCGCGGTCGGGTGAGGGTGGGCTAGTGTGTGGCCGGGGACATTCGAAAAAAAAGAGTAGTGTGCTAGACTATTAGCTTGAGGGTGGTGGATCCGATTCCCACCAGATACTTTGGTCTGTTACACTACACCGAGCACATGGTCTATGCTACTCCGCTCATAATAATTAAATATAATTTGTAATTGTATTCTAATAATTAATAAATAAATAAATTTAAAATATAATTGAACGTAAATTTTTTTGCAATAATAAAATTTCCATAAACCGATGAAATTTTCTTACCAAATATATATAAAGTCAACATACACAGGCTGTGTTTAGATTAATGTCTATGCATAGATCGTCATACATTTTAACAGCTTCTAACATTATTAATCTTTGGGAAACAAAGTAAGTGTTTTACCCTATAAGGGTAAAATATAGGGTGGAATATTTAAAAGCTTAAATTTAAAAATACAATAAAACAAAAACGGATTGAAATTTTGCCAAATTAACTTTTTTTGTGGTTCCGGTTAGAAATGGAATATTATATCATTCACTAATTTTCGAACACTTTTCCCAGTGTATCTCGGCAATGGCATCACGAATGTTATTCTTCAAATGCTCAATTGTCTCTTGTTTGTCGGCATAACAGTTTTCTTTAACGGCGCTCGAGAGAAAACAATCCAACTGTATCAAATCGTATATTCTTGGCGTACAATGGACATCACCATTTCTACTAATTAAACGGCCATTAAACGTTTGACGCAATAAATCGATTGTGGCATGAGATGTGCGGCAAGTTGCACCATTCTCACATCAATACCATGAAGAGCAGATGCAAAAAAATTGCTGTCTCCATTGACCGTAAGGGTTGCGTCGTCCTCATTTTCTCAGAAATATGGGCAAATGATGCCTCCACTCCACAAGCCGCACCAAACAGTCACTCATAATGGGTGCTTTGACTTCTGTAAGACCTCGTGTGGGTTTTCTGAGTCCCAAATACGGCAATTTTGTTTATTAACGTATCTAACAAGATGAAAATGAGCTTCACCAGAAACGATGACTTTTTTATTGACAAAATCGACATTATCGCGCAATTTCTCGTCGACCCAATAAATCCCAACGTTGCTCAAGCGTAAATCGATTCATTACGTTCAGTGGAATAATATACTAAATTTTATGATAGAATTAATTTAAACCGATAGATGGCCCAACCAATAAAATTTTACATTTTAATCGCATTAAAAAACCGACATTTTTTTCTCTTTGGTGTTCAGGGTAAATATTTTCAGTATAAAAAAAGGATTCGTGACATGTTTCAATGCCAAAAATGCTCAGTAAGGTTTGCCATTTCATTACTGAAAATCATTTAAATTTTATAGTTATACTCGAAAAAATGAACAAAAATTGGTCCGATCAAATACGGTACTGTGAGACCAACCACGGCAGCCCTATGAATAAAATAATATTCCATTTCTAATCGGAACAATTTTATTTTATTTTTTATTGCATTTTTAAATTTAAACTTTTAAATTTCCCACCCTACATACATATGTATCTTGGAAATTGGTGACAGTGTTTTATTGTGTAGGGCTTATTAAAAACAAAAGGAAAAAACGAATAAAGCGTAGGGTGTGTAGTACGCTGCATATGTAAATGAATTTAAGTCAAATTCAAACATAAAATTTCACCTTTTTTAATTACGCACTTAATATCAATATGAATTTAATTTTAATTCGACATAAAAGTGAAGCACTTCTGTTTTTGTTAATAATTGATAATTGACGCAGTTATTAAATTTAATGCCAAATAAGTATACATTATTATTATTTACTTATTAAATAAATTCATTATTTGCTTTATGCTTTTAAAACAATTCAATAAATATTTATTAAATTTCTTCAATACTCTTATGAGTTATTTTTATTTAATTTCGAAATGTCTCGACGTATGTATACTATTGACTTTAACGCAATATTTCACTTTCTTTCTTAGTTTTTTTTTTTTTTGTATCTTTCGTCTTAGACATTATAAATTAGAACATCTGAAATAAGCAGTCTTATCAATATGACGACTGTTTTAGGAATTCAGTTCAATCAAGATAATGTACGTTACATTTTCCATCTTTTTTTTTGCAATTTTTTCCAAAAAGTTTCCTTAGGGGGTCCTAATTATTTTGTACCACAAAATATCGTAGAACATTATCAATTCAAAACTTGTTCGTTTTTAATGTTATATCATCGGAATAACTCTTATTGTGACAACTGCCAATTCGAAAGATATTTTACTTACTATTTAAGGCATTTTGGGATCTAAGAAATCGATTGTCTGACATCTCCCTCCTGAACAGAGCCACTAGGCTCTATGATTTTGGAAAGTACTTTACAACGAGATTTAGTAATAAAAATTAATGGTTTAACCTGAAAGCTGCATACTCTTCTAAAAAACAGACTATTTTGTGGTATACAGATGGCTCAAGAACGGATCTTGGAACAGGAGCAGGAGTTTTTGATCTCAGAATGAAATATTTCCAAACCGCAGGAAAACTCACGGATATCTTTCAAGCGGAAGCCGAAGATTTGCTCGATTGAACTTGGCTAGGAAGAACAAAAGACAGGACATAGCAATCCTATCTGACTAGTCTCTCATCTCCTATAAGGTTAAATTGAGGATAGTATGGGACTCTGAAGAAGCCAAACACTCGGCATCTATAAAGTTAAGAAAATAGTATGGGACTCTCTGAAAAAGCCAAAGCAGCTGGGTAGATAGAATATCGACGCTCTGCTGAGACCAATGTAGTGTGGAAATTCTCTGGCTTGCGAGAAGAGATCTTACACGTCGTTGATGGGAATAAAGCCCTTCTGTGGAGTGGGAGCGCATGTTTGGCAAGGGATGCTCAACGAAAAGGAAGTTAAAGAAAAACAATGACTCTTCTCAACCAAGTGGGTTTGAGGCAATCGAAACTTTTGTTGTTAATGATCTGTGGGTTGCTCATTTTTTGCATTTTTGCAAGAGATGCATATCCCAATAGCCTACAAGTGCCTCCGCTAATAGTAGACTATCTTCAATCAATCGTTTTATCATTAAGTGTTCCTTATTGCGTTAGTAATATGTTAAAATGTTAGTAATTATAAGCATCATTAAACTCGAATTCAACAACTGTGCTGATTTTTCAAGGTTAATTATTAAATCAAATATTTAAAAGTCGCTCTCTATCTCGTTTTCTGTCTCTGTTTGTTTGTCAATTGTAGTGAATTTAATTTAAAAAAATTGTTATTTCTTCTAATGACATAAAATGTAAATGAAGGTGAATAAATAATCAATTCCGGAAAGAGGAAATAAATGCAAAAATATTGCTCTTATGAAACTAACTATTTAGAGAAGTAGTTTTAGTTAACTACTTTAGAAAATTTTTATCAATTTTAATTTACATACATACGTACATATGTAGTTTGTCATTACAACGCTTCACTCAGGTTTACGACCTAGTTTCACACACCACTTATGTTGTTAATTTTAAACATGAGTGACGCCACCTACAGTTTAAAGTCAAGAGATTTGTAGGAAGTCGCCGAAGAAAACCAAAGCCAAAACACTACCTACTAGACTACGGCGAGATCAGTACATCATCGTTTAAATGTCCGTCATGTGTTCACTGAGTGGAGTCCATCTTAAATATCCAACTTGACTCTGCCGCATAAATCAGGCTGAATTTAACCGATGACATGGTTTATGTTGGCTTTGAGGCATGGCATGGCTTATTTGAAATCAACAACGGTTAAAGAATCACATCACCTCCACATGAGATAATCATGCTCTCAAATCGCTTGTACACACCCGTGAGCTGGGTATGTGTTATGTTCGCATATAACTGAAAACCCTACAGGAGAAATCGCTCGATTTTAGGGAGCAGTTCACATTATCTTTACATGAGATGACCATGCTCTCAAATAACAACTGACAGGAAGGGTCTAACCAACACCATGTTCAATGAAATATGAATTGCTCAAAATAAACACCAAAGAGTGCCTTTTTCGGGATGCATTGGATTTCTAGCCTTTGTATCTTTTGGGTACAAACAAAAATTTTTTTCGTTTCTTTTCTTTTTATTCTCATTTCTTTACTTCGTTTCAGTGTTCTTCATAAGATTTTTCCATTTCAGCAGATGATTGCCTCGCGAGCGGGTAGTCAGCTTGCATGGGCTTAACTACCGGAATGTTTAGAGCCAAGCTGACAGTAGGGATTCCGTCACTAACGGCGGTGTTATTCATTCAGAGGAGTCTAAGCTGAACACAAAAGTAACAACTATCTCTGATGTCTATTTCCCAATTGGGGCAGCTAATACCAGCCAACCAACTATCCGTTGGCCTTGTGTGCTCTAGTCCATAGCATATGTCATGCAAAAATTCAAATGGCAATTTCCGTAATTAATTTCTAGCAAATGTTAATAAATTTCTTCTTTTTTTCTTCTTGATTCAATATAACATTTAATCAGACGGAATATGTAAATCCTTTTTAGCCATAAAAATTCCATAAAATATCGCAAAATTTTTATGATTTATTGAATGACGTAATACGCAATTCTGTTGACAGGGTGTTTTTCCTAAAGTATGAACAACAGAGTACACAAAAAAGAGAGGATGTTCCTTAACTGTACTTTACATTCCCTAATTCGGAAGGGGTATCATTTCTGTTTTATTTTATACTAGTTGTAGTTGGTGGCGCTTTGTAATAATGCAACACGATATTTGTGTAACCAAAGCAACAACCAGGCACTCCCAAAAGTGGTCACATACTATGCGTTAAATGATTTTATAAAGGAAATAAAAAAAAATTCTTTCGATGTTTTTATTGAGCTATGAATTTAAAATGTATGGCGCTATTTAAAATACATTTTAAAAATAAATTGTTTAATAAAATTAAAAACATTTTATATATCTTACCTTTTATTTCAAATCTCAAAATGTTTAACGATTTTTAAGAGTCTCTTTATCAATTAAAACCAGAAAAAAGTTCTTAAAATGGATGTTTATTTAAAATTTTAATGACAGTATAATTTGTTCTTATTATGATTAAAAAAAATACACAATTATTAATAAGCTTCTCTTTTTCTCCTTTTTTTAAGGCGTATTAAAAATTTGTTAAAAGAGCTATAAAATTATAAATTAATTTATGGATTTGTTGTATTTTAATTTGAATAAAAATTTTACACTTTTTCGTTGTCATTGAACTCCGTTTGAAACGAGTGAAAAATATTATAAAATTCTTATTACATTCTCTTATTGCTAAACAGTTTTCAAAATCTATTCTTTTGTTTATTTTATTATTATTTTTTTTGTGAATATTCTGATATTGTTTTTATTTTTAATGCCAAATAGTTTAACGCAGAAAAACCACCGCCAAACGCCTTGCAACGCTTGTTGCATACACCAACGTAAATTATAAAAAAACCCTATTAAGTGTTTGAAGCAACAATTTTTCCCGGTAAATTTGTTGCCTTCAATATGTTTGATGTTCTAGTTGGTTTCAGTTTGAATAGGTTTCCGGCCATATTTATGCCGGTTTTGCAAAACATGTTTCTTTACAGAATCTAGTATATAAACATTAGTTTATTAGCAACTTGTTTATTTAGAAACATTGATAACAATTATATAAACATGTTGCTTATTGCTCTCTCAACATGAACCCAATAAGCAATTTTTTCGGTTTTTAATTTATTCTTTAGAAACCTTTTTGATTAAGCTGACAACATTGCTGATTACCCGTTGCTTTGTCACATGCAAAGTACCTTAGGCCACATAGGGCCCATTGTGATACAACAGTTATTCGTTATCCCATAGTCTCGAAGCTTCTGATATATATAATTATCCGACATAGTGCTGGGCATGTATGTAATAGATTAAAAACAGTCTTAACTCCTTCAGCAATCGTTTGCTAGTTGTTCCAGATCAATACGCTCTGCATGCATGCTCATAATGCAATTTCACGTAATGACCACGACAACCATACTCAACGAGCTTCTTTGGACTTAATTCCAAGACTTCTTATACGCTTTCCACACTTCTTTTGCCAGGTTTTCTGCGCTGTTCTGCCCATATCCGAAGGCGTCCATTCCTCATTAATGTAATCTATGACTGGTTTGTCAATTATAAGCTCGCAGTTCTTTACAAAGTTTCTTAGAGTAGAGAATTTATCAGGGAGTTCAATGGTGGTACCAAACCTGGTCAGTTTATTCCACAGTTATCTGGAATATCACTGAAACATCATATCGTTTCGCTGACTCGTTGAGGGACTGCTATCACCGTCTTGGAGTTCACTAGGTTGGAACTCAGTGCTTTGGTAGATAGAAAGCATGGCAATATCTCGTCTGGGGATCTTTAACATTTCCCGCTGCAGCCTATATTGCTAACAGATTGCAGAATTTCATTGTTGTAAAGTATTGTAATCATGTAATCACTACTCCTGATAGACCCAAATTCTTTTGGGAACTTTACGTTGCCCAAAGACGTCGCCTTACCTTAGCTGTCATCACCTTACAATAAAAATCAAGTGAAAAACTGTATAAAGTTATCTCTATACCATTAACAATTATGCAAGGAAATATTTGCAACCGCTACCACTTCAAATCAGTTGTTCAGTTTTTCAGTGTTAGGTATTTTCTAGTGAACAATACCACCACCGTTTTTCCGGAATTGGCACCAAACCGCGATTGAATTCCCACACGTTGAGCTTCTTCAGAGCTAGTTGCATCCCGACTAAAATAGAGTCAACAAATCTGTAGGAATTTGTAAGAACCACGTCACCACTCTTACAGGCAATAGCCCAACATCCAACATGTTTCAACATCACTAGCAGCTCCCCTCTTGCTATTGCAAATTCCCTAGAGTCGAGTAGCTAGTGATCTACTTTGATTTGATATCCAGTTCACCAAAATGTCCTGCATACATAATTTTGTCAATGCGCCGGAAACAGCGCCTAGTTCCACATTATTGAAGGCGTATCATCTAATCTAAGCTGACCAAACTAGAATAAAATAGACTAAAACTGTATGAACTTTGAACTTTTTTTGTTAATTTTAACTTAGCAAATAGCGTTATAATGAAATCAAAAATAATTTAATAAAATAGAATTTATTTTAATTTATTGTTTTATTTTTATTTAAAATTTAAATATTTCAATATATAACGGCCTTCGATAACCTATTTAATATCTTTACCCATTGCAGGGTTAATAAAGAGCACAAGTTCGAAAATACAATATCTCTTAACATCACATCTCACAGCACTCAGTCGAACATGTTAGAAACAGCTGATTTTAGTAAGCAATTCATTTATTGTTGTGCTGGTATTTGTTTAAAATTTTTCTTATTCTTCTTCAATCAAAACACAATACGATTCTTGCCAAAAAAAACAACAGGTAGTAAAAAATGATAAGCAAAACAAAAATGCAAAGAAACATAAAGAAAACGAAACTGAAATATAAAATGAAATAAAATAGAAAAAAAAAACACTCACGCTTGGCAATGAGATTAACAATAATAATAAAAATGTACTGCAAAAAGTTCATACTCTCTTGGGGAATACTCTTGGTAATAAAGCATGTTACTCTTCTCTAGAATTGTGACGTCATAGCCAAGACAAGTCAGAGAAAAAGTGACGTTACAAATTAAATCTGATTATGGTGGTTGGCTGGTTAATGGTTTCGCTGGCTCTGACGACAGTAAACAAATTATTCAAAAGCAAAATTTAAAATGTTACTAGCGGAGTATAAAGAACAACAAAAAAAGCGTTTGTAATACGAATAATAAAAGAAAAGGTCATATACATATATTTAGGAACTGAATTTAACAACTAAATAAAACGAAAAAAAATTTTAAATACAATGCTGGAAGTAATTGTAAGTACACGAATGAAACAAAGTGTGGACATTTAAATTTTAAATAGAGTTGCTTTTGCTGTCTGCATGGAGGCTTGCTTCATATTTACAACATCTTGGTGGCAGCGCCGCAGTGTAGGGGTTTAAAACATTTTTGTGCAAAAAATATAGGGAGGGGAACCAGATCACTGAATGTTGACATTGGGCATTCTATTGATTAAATGAAGAAAAACTGGAATCTCATAAAAATTAACCTCATCCGCCGTCTAACGCTCATACTATCGAAAAATTTGGTACACATACACTTTCCGGTATAAACAGAAGAATCACGACCAGTCTCATCAATTTGCCACGCCCCTGGCCTACCGTTCTTACAATTTAAATCACCAACAATCATCATATTGGTCCAGTGGATCTTTTTTGGATAAATCTAAAGAGCAGACTCTCCTCCTTCATTTGGTTTCCAGTAGGAATTCAAAGGTAACTATTTTTTCCATTGAAAAGATCAAATGATAAATTTTAAAACATCATTTTAAATCGCTCATACATATACCTATATACATACATATATGCTAAACTATTGGATATTTCATTAAGCGATTCCTATTTTTAAATTTAAATAAAACAAAGTACGTGTGATATATCTTTGATACTTTTTATTCGCTCGAAAGACCTATCGATGCCACTATGTGTGGAATACAACATCGTTGAAATAGCCATCAAGAGTTTTATGGGTGAAAGGCATCCGAAATGACCAATTTTCCATTACTTTGGCTTGTAAATCAGATTGAACTTGATCAATCCTATGGATTATGTTGGATTGTATGGATTACCGCTATAGTTTGTGACTTATACGCATATACCTGCGGCTTAAGAAAACTCCACACGATCTCGGTGAATGGCTCACATCACCTAGATGTGAGATGACCTCGTCCTCAAATTCCTCGTATAATGTGGCCGTCTTGTTTAAACCAGATGTCGTTGGTGTCCGGATATACTAGTTCAGGCCACATCGACCTATAGTGCTTTCCGTTGACAGCTATGACTTGGCTAATGTTATCCTTAAAGAAATATAAACTGATAACGCCGCCTACCTAAAACCCACGTCAAACAGTGATTTTTCAGAAGGCATTTTAAAGCGATCATATTTGGTCAATTACTAATTACTCCAGAGCGCACTAAGCAGACAAACTTAGTTGTCAATGGTTGTCCATGGTAAATCACCATGGAACATTGTAAATAAAGAACAACTAATTTGGCAGATGGATGATAACTTATCAACTATCAAAGTACGGAAGTCTCTGTTGAAACGTCCGATACATATGAAATCTTTGTTTTGGTTATTGATTAATAAAAAGGTGTTGTAATTCAATAAAAATACCACTAAAATGTTATCAGTGAACATATATTACTCACATTTTCTTCAATAGATTTTTCATAAGACAAAATATTATGGATTTATATCGAACACTTCTGTATAATATTGCGTTGTTAGCTTTTCAAAAAGTAATTGTTAAAAAATTGATTTTTTCAAGAAAATTCTTAACGGCCGAGTAACATAGAATCCGTTATATATTATACTTTGACTCTTTCAGCCAATGTTTAGGCATTTTGTCAAAAATCAAAAAAAAATTGGTCTTTTTTAATTGAATTTGTTGCCCAGTGTTACTTGCATTTTGGAGGAAGAGCGCGGAATTGAAACAAATTTTATTTTTATTTTTTTATTTGTTTTTTAATTCATTTTTTTATTTCTAATTCAAACAATTTGGTATTCATATACATTTAAAAAAAATTGTTTTATTAGTATTTCAAACGTTATCTCTCAAAATGGAGCTGATAAAACGAAATACTAAAAATTAATGAACAAACGAAACGAACATTTTTTTGTAAAAAAAAAACTAAATTATCGTGAATATTGTATTCTAAAGCAGTTTGTTTTTTTATTTTTTTCCTTTTTCAACTTAGTCTGGTGTCGAAATATAAATTTAAAATAAAAAAAATATTTTCAATACTCAAAATCAAACTAGACAAGCTATTAACAAATGCAATAAGGGGTTTTCCATTTTTTGGTTTCAAAAGTGATTGTGATGGAACTTTTATTTTATTATAATGCTTGGACCTTGTATTAGTTGTAGCAGTCGATCCTTTCGAACCTAATTTTTTCGCAAATTTCAGGCGATTACTTAAAGAGTGTTGGTTTTCAAATGCCTCTCGTATGTTCGGTATTTGACGTCGTCTCAGGAATGAGGCGTAATGGCGTGAAAATTCATTATCTTGGTGGCCAATTAACATCGTCAAAACGTATAATTTGTCTTTCTGGAAACTTCTAAAGCAATAAAAACGAAATCGGTTGTGTTGTCCTGATCGTAAAGCCGTCTTTTTGAAATCATTTTTTTCCAACTTATAATTTTTTAAAAGCAGCTTCGAAAAAGTCCGTTATTATACGTAACGGGTTTTCTATGTTAATTTTCGAAAAAAGAAGATCCAATGATGCTTCCAAACGATACTGCGCACTTTCTCCGGCTGTAATGGCTTCTGGATTCTCTAAGCCTCATATCCGAGTAAGGAAGAAGCTTCTTCGCTAAATAATATTTTTTTCTAGAAATCTGCATTGAAAGCCTATTGCTATAGCCAAACTGCATATCTATGACTTTATGAATGGCTAACCAACCAGCGTTAACTGTTGCTTGAGTTGGACTATAGAGATGGTTCCACTACAATGAAACGTCAATAAGAGCCAATATCGGATTATCCGCCACACTTTCGGCAGTTCGTATTATTACGAAAGGCCTTTCTTTATAATCGTGCTTATTTCTTATACAATAGATCGATTGTGGCGACCGTAATGCACCATAATACTCACTTTTTAAATCACGTTTAACTAGTTTTACTCGTTATTCGCTTGTTATTGGCAATCCTTTTAGTAAATACATGACAGATAAAATATATTTAATAGTCGACAGCTTTTTAAATCACTAAACGGATAACCCGATAAATTAAATTAAATACTTAGCCGGTCTCACAAGCCATTTATTCGAACTATCGATCGGACTGTTATCTATTACTTGATTACCTCCCCCTTTTTAAGTTTTAAAATAATTTTTATAAGCGTTTATTTTTAACTTTTAAACTAAAATCTTGTATTGAATACATAAAAATTTTTTTTCGCTAAAGTTTATTCAAGATAGAATGAAAATATTTATTCGATGTATGGGTACGTATGGTAAACTTAATAAACTTAAATGGGATTGATAAGGAATCATCTATCATCCTATTGTCTAGCATCGTATCTACAGCTAAGAGGGTAGAAATTTTATTAAATCGAAACAATCCCAGATGTCACATAACGGAAATGAGTTGCCTAAATTTCCTATACATCCACCTTCTTATCCGAGATTGATTACAAGTCAATAGAAGACGAGCTTTTTAAGTATGTAGGTTTTAATGGCTTTCATACTTAAGCTATAATGGATTTGTTTCTTTTTACTACGTTTTTTCTTTTAGAAAGTTTAAAAGTCTGGTGTATCCAAATGCAATTATTTTCGACCTCCATAAAAGTTCATTCTCTTCATGGAAAATATCGATTTTTTTGCGACAGGAATCTCTTTTTTATGAATTTAAATTTTTTTGTTTCAATTTTATGCGTGTACCTTCATTTAAGGATTATTAGTGTGAAAACAAAAAAAATTATCCTTGGCACAACAATAAAAAGAACGAGAAAGAATGCAAATGCAAGAACGAAACACAGTTCGGAAAAGAATTTGAAAAAATAAATCGTGTCTATTGCGCATAAATATTATCAGAGAGTTTTTATTAAATTGCGAATTTTCAAATGAGAATATAAATGAAATTATTCGTAATTAAAATATAATGTATTGTAATATTTTGGCTCCATGCATTTTTTAATAAAAAGAACTTTAAAAGCTTAATTTCATAAAGGTTTGAAACTAAAAACTCAACTTTGAAACTCAAAAAGAAATTACAAAAAATTTAAATGTCGCTAAAATACATTATTTGAGGAATTATGAATAGCATTCCAACATCAGTTACGTTGTCAACTGGCAACTAAAACTTTGTAGTTGCGTAAAAAATTACTGACAAGTGGAATTTGTAATGCAGTGTGCAGCAACTGTCAATTCAACTAAAGTTCTGATGCCATTCATAAACGACCATAGACAATGAAATGTTTGAATGGGCTCTGAAGCAGTTAACACATATGTATATAATTACAACCTTTCAGTCAGAATTACGACCTATGTAGCTTCTCACACCACTTATGTTATGTGTGTTAATTTTATACATGAGTGGCGGGACCTACACTTTAAAGTCGACTCATGCTCTTAGAGTTTTTGCCAGAAATCTGCTGAGACCAAGTCGCCGAAGAAATATTTTTTTATTTCGTTTGGCTGGAGATATTTGACCTGGGGTTTGAAACGTAACATCACATCTAATAATCCAACACACTACGTACTAGACTACGGCGACTTCTAACAGTTGACAACTGAGCTTAATTTTTATCGACAAATAAACTTGTTGAATTTAGAACGTTACCAATACACATAAGATCGCAGCGCTAACAATGCTTCCTGATTTTAGCCTGCAGCATCATCGAACCATATTTCTTCAATAACGACTTTGGACAGGCCTTCAAAGTCTACGACGACCACAATAGGTCTTATTCTTTTGGCCTCAATTTTAAATTACACATTTTTTGCCACACTGGAAATTATTCTGCGCAAGGGATTTGAGGGCATGGTCATCTGACGTGGAGATGATCGGAACTGACCATCGAGATAGTGCGCTTTGACCTCCATAGAATTTTTCTTGTGTAGTTTTCTTAAGGCACAAGTGTATGCGATATGCCAGAAAACCACTACAGCGGTCAACATAACCCATACCATTGGACAAATATAGCATGATTTACAAGCCAGAGTCATGGAAAATTTGACATTTCGAATGCGATACCGAGAAGAAGCCCTGCCGAACATTGGAACGGTGTTACATTCCACACATTACAAATATATCAAAAGGGTCTTCAACCGATTTTCAATGATATCTCTGACAAACTTTTTTATTGACATTTAAAGATGAAGAGAAAAACGCTTAATGATAATACATAAGTTTATGAAAAAAAAATAGAAAAATATAAGCTGATAGATGAATGATGGAATTAAGAGGAATGTAGCTTTTATTTATTATTAATTTTATTTGATTACCTTTATATTTATTTATTTTTTTTTTTTGTTATATATTTATTTATTTGATTCTTTTCAAACCCACTGCGCAAAACATACTTTATTCTCTATTTTAATTTAAAGATTTTAATTGCTTTTACAAACTGCTTACAAAATATTAAGTAAAATAATTTAATTACCTAGATTGAACTTGTATTGTAAAATTACGAAATTATTACGATATCGAGCCAAAGCTATAGAGAATGAATTAGAATTGGAAACAAAACGAAATCGAATAAATTCTATTAATTGTAAGACAATAAATTTTCTCTTTGTCGATTTTTCCTTATTCTTTTTCTTGCCCAGTTTATGTTCATCTCAGATTTTCAACATTTTCCATCACCCATTCTAAACACAGCTGAAAATTGGTTTAAAAAAATTTATATTGAATTTCGCTGCTTTGTTTTTTGTTTCTATTTTATGTATCCAGCTTTACGTTGCAACCATCCTGTATAGATTTTGGCATCCAAACCGGCAAGTTTTTTCTGTTTCTTTTTCAAATCAGTTTCAACAACAAACAACAGGAGGATGCTTCGTTTTATTCGCAAGTAAAAGACGTCTTCGGAAAAGCTTTAACAGGAATTTTACAAAATATTTAAATAACATAAACGAATTACA
This sequence comes from Sarcophaga subvicina, assembly GCA_936449025.2. NCBI lineage: Eukaryota > Metazoa > Arthropoda > Insecta > Diptera > Sarcophagidae > Sarcophaga > Sarcophaga subvicina. The sequence goes on from OW388081.2 coordinate 33,948,154, forward strand.
AATTAATCAGCATTGGTAAGTTAAAAATATATTTAATTTCATGGATGTGTTGTTGTTCTTAATTTGATTGAATTTGTTTTACCTGTTTATGTGTATCTACTCAGCCCTGATTGAGTATTTATTTCACTTATTCATTGATTTCGTTTGACTTCGGTTCTGAAAGGTTTTCCCATTTAAGTTTTATTAAAAGATTTTGCACCTTATAACTGCTACTGTCAACGATGGAATAAGATGTACGAAACTATAAGATACATCATCTTAATTGGGCAAATGTTAACAATTTAGCGTCTTTTGTGGAAGCAAATATTTCACATACTTTCGCAAGAACCGAAAAAATATTCATACAAATTGTTTGTTAGTAAAACGATACTGATAGAATGGACCAAATATTTGGTAGCCGCTTCGGACATGTGCCGGAAATCATATTTAATAAATAATGGTCATGAAATTATCTACCAGACAATAATAAAGGAAAAATACATGCCGACTGTGTCATCATTTTAAGTTCTTAATCTCTTAAAAAGACTTACTTGCTTCCTTTTTTTCCCATTACCTTTCTACAAAGCATCTCCATCTTACACGGTTTACTGCTGTTATTTTCGCATCTTTCCATGTAAGATCACATTGTCAAAGTGCCCGAAATTACGTACGTGTGCGTCTAGAGAATTCTACTCTATTGTCATTGTTATTATGCTCTTAAGATTCTTTATGACATCATAGTTGACCCACGTCCATTTTATTTGTATTATTATGGGTTATAGTGATGCATATTGCTGATGTTTTTAAGCTAGAATATATTGCATATGTTTCTGAGGCGACTACCTGCAGTCACCGTAGTCTAGTATTTAGTATATTGGCTCATTAGACAAGAGCTAGTCGTTAAAACTCTAGCTCAGACTCTCAGTAGTCTTCTGAAAAAAACTGAGAGTAAATAAAATTTGCATGAAAAGTTTCTTAAATCTGTCGTCCGGAGTCGACGTTAAACTGTCAATCATGGATAAAATTAACACATACAGTATGGGTGCTATGAGAAGCTAGGTTGTAAACCTGACTAAAGGATTGTAATGACTGAGACATAATATAGGGGGCATTTTTAGTTTACTGACATTACCGTTGTGAAGAACTGACTAGCTCCGTTTGTCCTCGCTAGTTTTCACATGGCAGCCCGTGTAACGGCATCGGAGGCTGTGTTTGCTGTGTATTATTGTATATTCTTAACTCCCGATTAAGCAATACGTAGTCAAGCAAGCATAAGGTTCAATTTTCTGGCATCTCTATTTATCAGAAAAATAAAAAATTCTTTTTAGTACACATCATAACTATCAATTTTTTTTTGTTTTTATTTTTCTTTTCTATTAAAATTTAAATTCTATTTAATCGTTATTAATTAAAATATGCGTTTTTTTCATACGTTTAGGGTGTCAACACTGTTTGAGTATTTGAGTATCAAATTTTCATTTTAATTGAATTCATAACAAAATATTATACAAAAATTTATATCGTGCCTGATGGTCAGTAACCTTGCAAATATTTTATTTTTAATGTGAACTTTTTGCAACTATTTTTCATAAAAAATATATTGTGTTTAATGAATCAAATTTATTTTCATTTAAAAACCGTCACTAAAAATAATACAATAATATTACGTTCTTAAAATGCAAAAAAACCTTGTATAAAGTAGCAACACAGTAAGTTCGTTTTTATGTTATTTTTTAAATAAATAAACCCGAATATATTTTCTTGTTTTTCATTTAATTTCCTTGTGCACTCATTTTATCGAAATTTTAAAATAATAGTTAAAAAGAAATGAAAAAGAATAGAAAGAAAACAAGTGCTACAAAGAGAACAGGCAAAGGCACAAGTGAAAAAAGAGAGAAACGGTATATGTGTGTGTGTGTGTATATAATTTTGTATATTGTATATATTTGTTGATTCGAATATTTCCATATTGAAAAAATTCGATTTCAAAACCAACAACCATGTTCAAACAATTAGAAACTGCGTCGAATCGAAATGAAACGCGACAACTACAATGAAACAGCAGCAAAAATCATAACAAGTGGTGATGAAGTATCAGTAGGAAGGAAGTGGTTCACAATCTTTATCTATGTATGTATGTGCATATATTAGAGTTTGTTTGTTCAGTTTGTTAGTTTGAAATCTATAGGTTCTTACAAATTGGGTCGATCTTTCTAAAATTTTCATAGTATCTTATCACAAGTCCAAAGAAACTACTGGTATAAGTGGGCATAGCATTTTATATGCAAAGTTAATATTAATTATCGTACACCTAAAAAGTACAACAGCTAATATATAATAATATATAGTATAAAAGATAGTGTGTTGACTTATTAGGCGTGAGGCCACGATTCAAACCCCAGGTCAGACATCTCCAACAAAACGTAATATGAAAATATATTTCTGCGGCGACTGCCTCTCTGCAGATTTCTGGTAAAAACTCTGAGTAAATAAAATTGCCATGAAAAAGAAAGACGAAATGTCTTATAAAGAAATTGAGTTGCTACTCGACCTTCACAACAATAGCCTAAAACACAACCCCCCATAATACTAGCACACCTTAGATTAATAAATTATTTCTCATTGTTGCATATTCATTTCTCACAGATTGTGTTAATAATATAACAAAACATTTATGTACATACATATGTATGTTGTACATAATATGTCAGTTATTTTACAAAATAACACATTGGGAACCCATGAAATTAAGATACAAAGTGGTTTTATGTGGAAATGTTTTTTTTTAATACAAAATAATCGAATGACTGACAAAACGAAAATAAGGGAATGTAATGAATATTGAAACATAAAAAATAATAAAGCAATTGAAAATTATCAGTGTTTTAAAACGAGCTTGAGAAAACAGAAATTAAAATTTGTGTTGGAATACATATAAGTAAAAGTTTTTCGAAATAATTTAAAAAATAAAGCAATTATTTTAGTAAAACATATAAGTAAAGTATTTACGTCAACAGTTATACAAAAAATATTTTTTAAATTCAAAATTTGTATCTAAATTTTAGGTTTATTTATTCTGTTGTTTTTTTTTCTATTGTAGATCAAATTTTTCGTTTATTCGCTTAGCACATATTTCCCTCCTCTCACTTTTTCTCTTCCTGCTTTTTCTTAACATCAATATCTTAATCTTCTTTCATTTTTATTCTATTTTTTACGTTTTTTGTTATTGTTTCGATTTTCGTTACGACCAGTATTGAAATCGTTTCGCCATATTTCGTTATTCGTATGGAATAGCTTTTATACTGGCAGCAGACAGGCTGGCTATTCTATGTGTTTCAATTTCAGTTTTTATATGATTTTCAGTTTTTTTTTATTATTTTTCATATTTTACTTTTTTTCGGTGGTAGTTTTACTTGTAGATTTCAAAGTTTTCTCAAAACGTTTCAGTTGTCGTACGTTGTTCGCCGTTGTTAGTGCTTCGGTTTTGGAATTTCTTTATCTTTTTTCTTTGAAATACAAAGATTTTTAAATAGAGACTTTAAGAATATAAAAGAAAGAAAAGTAAAGTTTTGAAAAATACAAAAACATGTTTGTGTAGTGTTCTGCTCTTTACGTATAACGTATACTCTTTGGTTTGATGTGACATAAAAGTAAGGAAAACAAAAAAGGGAAAAACTCTTTATTTCTCAAAATTAGATTGTTTTGTGGGGGTATAAGCAAATAACGAAGCAAAAAAAATCACGTGTATATATGTATCTCCCTACATTTCTTTTTCTGACGCTGGCTTTTCCATTTTTTTTTTTTTTTTTTTTTTTAAACAGTTTTATTTGAAAATACAACTTGCAAACACATACACGCAAAAAATCTTATGTTTTTGGTATAGTTGTAATAACAAAAACAATAATGGAGAGTAGGTTCTTAAAGAACCTAGAATAACTACATAATAAACCAACTCACCATACAACCAACAATAATAAAAACAACAAGTAACCATTTTTGTACTTTTAAAACATCTCGTCTATACTCACTCTCTTCTTGTTCTTCCTATATTTACGATGAAAATGTATGAATAACTACAAAACAAAATCGTCTTGAATCACAATACAAAACAATAAAAATAAAATAAATAAATAAATAGAGTACTACTAACTAAATCGAAAATTATTATGTATATTTTTAACCAAAATAAATATCGGAAATGTCATTTTGTTGCCTATTAAAAATTATTTCTAATTTTTCTATTTCCACTTAAAAATTAAATGATTTAAAGAGTTATGACATGATTTTCTTTTCAAATGGGAACTTTTTAAGTGTTTCTTAATGCTCTGGTTTTATCGGTCCATATGATTATTTTTTTTAACAAAAAAGTGGTTGTTTATTAGCATGGGAATTTATATTCGAATTAAGAATTTAATTCCTAGAGTTACCAAAGTCTATTTTCAATAAAATTGATTGATTATGGGATTTTAAATACAAATAAATTTTATTTTTATTTAAAAAAATTGAATACTCCTACGCCTATAATACTGCACAGTAATTACTTATAGACAATGTTGGAAAAAATAATAGGGACACAAACACAATTTAAACAAAAAAGCTGGCCAAAAAGGCAAAAATGAATTTAAAGAAATTTAAGAAACTGAATATGCAGTTCGATAGACAACAAAATTCTGCATTATATAGTGAATTTTCACGAATTTAAGTTGAGATTTGTAGATTTGAGACGATTTCAAAGTCAGGAAAGTGAACAAAATTAAATGCGTTTTTGGTGTTTTTTTGAAATTTTAATAGGTTTATATGATATTTTTTTGTGGCTAAACGAATAGAGGTTTTATATTGATTTTTTTTATTTGAAAGATATGAGCAACTGGTACTTTTAGTTTTTATATGTATATATATCTCATATATGAATGTTAAAATTATTCGTTCAAAATTTAAAAATAATAAAAATTTCACATTTTTTTACCCTCCCTAGAAAAAAGATAAGGATTTTAAAGGTGAAAGTAGTTTTTAGTAGTTTAATGTTATATACCACAAGAAAATATGAACTCTCTTCAGGAACAAAACAAAAGTTTGCGCAAATTTGCGCAATTATTTTTGGCGATTTTTTGAAAATTTTACTTTTTTTTTTTTTTGAAAAATTAACAAAATTAGATAAAACTAGACAAAGCCATATGGCGTACGAATTATGCTAGGAAATTCAGTAGAAGCGATACCAATCGAGATGTCCTGAATAGGTTACTTTTAAGCAGTGACCCTTTTATAAGCTGCAGTACACAAAAATCGCGAAGGAATTCAGATACTATTAAATTACTCCTTCCTGACATTGATGATGAAAATGATAACGATTTTAACGATTGTAGTTGGTTTCGCTTTTTAAGTATTTTTAAGTTAAGTATTAAATAATGTAAAATAAATATTATGAATAAATATTAATTATCATAGAAGTTTAAAAACTTAATTACATATGTATGTATATCGACTATTATAACAATATGAGATGTATGTTAGATTTTCTTAATGGACCGTATGTGGTACCTAGGGGCACTTATGATCCGATCATAATAAAATGTGATCATAAATGATTCAAATTCATATTAAACGTGTTCATGTCGAATTTCATGGAGGTAATACAATTTTTAAGCCAATTATAATTGCTAAACATATTTTCTTAAGGGACCCTATTTTGGACCTAGGGGCAATTGTGGACCGACCATAACAAAATTTGGTAATATGATTTAGATTTACAAAATACACGTTCCTACCGAATTTCATCACATTACCGATGTTTTTAAGCCATTTATAAGCGCAAACGAGAATTTCTGAAGGGGACTTTATATGGGGACCAGGGTCAAATGTGATCCGAGTTTCACCAAACTTTACACCATGATCTCTTAGTACACAGAACTGATCCACGCTAAATTTTATCATGATTGTTGCATAATTACCATAATTATGTGTAAATAAGTGCAATTTCGAGGGGAATTTGTATGTGGTCTAGGCGAAATCACGGACCGATTTTAACCAAAATTAGTTGGGTTCATCCTTGGGCCTAATTATCACTAACACTATCAAAAAATTCCACCCATTAACTCATAAAACACTTCTATTAATTTTGGCCAGGTTTTCAGGCAAAATGCCACATAATGCAATTTTTAAATATCTTTATTTATGAGTACGTATGTATGTATGTAAATTGAATGTTCAAATCGTGTAAATGATAAATTGTAAAAAAAATAATCCTAGAATTTTGTTATTACAAAACCAAAATATGTTTTACAAGTATTACCAATATTAGACGAAATTTCCCTTTGAATTAATAACCTCTTGGAAGTTATTTCCAACATCGAAACGAACATGCAAGGAAATTGAATTCCATTTCTAGCTTACATTTAGGCTGTAATGAATCCATTTTATTTTTAAAGAATCCTCAGAGATGCTTAATATCTGTTATGTTTTATATCAGGCTATTGAGAAGGACATTCCATTACGAATAGGTAGTTTTTCTAAAACCAAAGTTTTAAAGCGCAATGATTAATCCCGTTGTCCTACATCGTTGGCTTTGGCAATGATAAAGGAAAGCCTCGTGGTATACGGGAATATTGTAATAAACTGCCAATCCATGCAATTTGTCCAATGACAGTTGAGCAGAAGTATACCCAAATCATCAACAATTGTCCACCATGCTTGAATCCAAGCAATTCGCCCAGTTGAGCAAAAGTATGCCCAAATATTTGACAATTAGCCCCCATGCCTTATTGTCTTTTTGGTGTATTTCGGGTCATAAACTTATTTGTGTGGAGGCGGCGCACATACTTTATTCCATCTGAGCCAAACAAATAAATCTTGGGTTCGTCAGACCATAGCATGTTATTCAGTTATTATATTTGTTATAAGGGAGGTGGCATTTGCCAAATATCAATATTTGTCGAACATTCCATTTGACAAAAAGATATATTTTTCAAAGATTATTGAGATTATTTGATAACTTAAAAGGATTGTCTTTGAAACCCGAATTAAAAGTTTATCGAAATGGTTAGCTAGTTATTCAACGCCTTATTCTTCCTCGTGGCTTAACAGGTTGCCTTGAAGTGAATGACATAAAACATTTCACTTTTGAGAATTTCACAGGCAGTCACAAATCATCTCATCTGCCGTATATTCTCATTACTTTTTGTTCTTATTTCACTTTCATTAACAACTTTTCCTGTTAATCTAGTGACTGCGATTTGACTAGAAACAATATCCTCTGTGCACATGTATTGAGTGTATAATTGAGGAACTTTAGGGTCTGTTTTTGTAAGACAGACGATTTCAGACGAACGTCTGTTTGTGTGGAAACATTCAATTTAGTTTTTGTTTTCCGTACAAATAGATGAACGTATAATACCATTCTTCTTGTAAAAACAGCATATTAATGACAGAATCCTATTCAACACCTAATAGTGCATTTCCATACACTTGTTTTGGGCCACAAAACTAGTTTTTCTCAAAACCAGTGGTTTCGCTATTGGGTTTCCCATACATTTTTACAATTTGTTCGAAAAATATTTAAGAAAAATTAGTTTTGCTGCAAAATATATTGAAAACTTTTTGCGCAACACTGTATTACTTTGATAATTTAAAAATCGAGTCTGGGGAATCCAATAAAAGTGAGTGACAAATTCGAAATATTTGATATTGGCGCAAAACTGTTGTATTTGAAATATTAGTTAAACTTATTGCCATATTATTGTTATAAATATAATATAATTTGTAAGAAATTCAATCTCATTTCCATTTTCAAAAATTTTTCACAATAATTTGTTTTTCAACATCATTTATTTTTACTTACATGTTTATTTACAACATAAGTGTCAAACTAATTTCGAAAATACGAAAACAAAAACCATTGAAGCATAATGGAAACATATAAACAAGGTTTACGCATTGATATCTCTTAGTTTCAAAATTCGAAAACAATATCGAATACCGTAGCCAGTGTTTGAATCGGTTATCACTTTAACCATGACAACTCTTAAATCTACAATATAATTTACAATATAATTTGTAAGTTAACGCTATCCATTACATTTTAAAGGGGTAACTTTAATAATCATTTAAATTCCACGGAATCACGCTAAATGTCATTAGAAAGTGTCGTAAATCTTATTATCAAATATGCGTCGCACTCTGTATTTCCGAAAATAATAATATTAATAATAATTTCGTACATATAAGACTTGAATCCAAAAAAAAAAAATACCATTCATAAAAACCACATAGATCCAGTATTCCTTCATCCCTATCGATATTTCTAAAGCGAATTCCTGTAAATTACATGTTTAAACTTACTTTAGAGTTTTTAAATTAATTTTTATTCTCCAATACTAATCATCTAAACTTTCTTTCAGATCTGTTATACAATAAAATCAAAAGAAATTGCAATAATTTACGTGTAGTCATCATTTATAATGATTATTCGAAAACAATTGTATCCCAACAATAAAGTACCAATGAAGAAGAATCACGGTTCTGGTATGGAACTTAAACCGATTTATAAAAAATTACCTGAAACACAAACTAACTCTGTTAATAAACTTTTGCATACTGCATCGGTTGGCTCTAAAGTAGTTCAAGATGTCGACACTCTGCTAACACCGATTAATAGTAATCAGAAGATGCGCGAGGATTTACAGAGCCAGGCTGCAAAGGAACGCACAGAACGTAATCTCTGGCGCAACGATGAAGTCATGGAAATGTTGTACACTATGCAACAAGTGAAAGCTCTGGAAAAACTGAATGACAAAACTGTAAAGAGTGAAAATGTGTTTAAGGACATTGAGATTATAATGCACCGAAATGGTTTTAAGAAAAAGTCCCATGTTCAGATATGGACAAAATGGAAATTTCTAAAAAGTACTTACATGACATCAAAACGTAACGGTGTCATACCACGAATTGTACCGCCACAAATCTATGAAACTATACATCAAATGGTCAATGGCCTCAATGATTCTAGCAATTCTGCAAATTGTTCCATAGATGGTGACGGTTCTAGTGTTAGTGGCATGGTAATAAGTGGTGTAGAAGGTGGTGTATCCAATGCAGCTGCATCCACTGGAGAAGACGATGATAGCTTTGGTATGGCACATCCAATATTTGGCTTTCGTTTGGGCATGGTTAAGTCCGAACCAGTCGATACAGGTATGTGAAAAATAATAATTTTTTTATTTGAAATTGCTAAAAAAAAAATAATTTTTAAGGTTATGAAACCGTAGAAAACAATGAATCCGAAAAAGATCCCTTGGAAAATGAAGCATCAACAGTCTCACAATCCGATAAGCAAGTGAAAGAAGAACAACAAATTACCGGACAAAAAATCAACCACGAACCAGAACTACCAGTACGAAAAGTATTAGAGATACCACATAGAGGCCGTGGTAGACCACCTAAAAATCCTCCAGCAGCTTCATCGACACCTATCAACACACCATCGCCAGTCGCTAAAAATACACAACCGCCTCCCCTAAGAGTGGCACCTTTTGCCAAAACTGCTAATTCGGCAAATGCTATTGCTGCTAACAGACCGCCACCGCCGCTTACAATGCCGCCAACTCCTCGTATACGTATTGCTAATTTGTCAGACTTGAAGAATGCAGATCCAGTGAAATTTGCTCAACCTAAGCTGATGCCCAAACCTACTCATCAACAACAACAACCAACACCTACACAAGCGCTTCGTTTACCCAAGGAAATTACATTACAAACAAGAGCAACCTCTACATCTTCGCCTAGTTATCCGAAAATGAAACAAATACCTATGCGTAAAACTCCCTATTCTTTAAGGCCCGATAGGGCTATACCCGACTTGGAAGCTTCATTATCACCTCCACCCCCGTCATCATCTGCCACAGAAAAATCCGCTAGCAAAAAGTTCGAAGAGGTCACAAGTACCAAACATTTAGCTATGCAGAGCGACTCTAACCGTATGCCAAATAGTGGATACCGTAAACGACGTTCTGAATGGCAAAATTCATCGATACCAAATAAACAGGGAAAATACAGTCCTAATGATCGAGATGATGATTCGTTTAAGCCAGAGCACCAAGAAGACGGTAAACACTACAGTCGGGTACTGCAAAATGTTATAATTGACTTGAGCTCATCGCTACGTAAAATGCAAACGCAAATGATGCGCGATTTCTTTAATAAACAAAATGAATTACTCGAAAGAGAACACAAATTCCAACTACAGCAGGATCAAATGATAATGAAAGCATTCCAAGAGCAAACCCATGAAATAATGAACTCTGTTAAAGATTTGGTGGGTTCTGTAAAACATTCAAGAGATGTACAACTAAATGTTAGATACGAAGATTTAAGAGAAGTTAAAAGTAATAAGCCAACTCGTATTCATGCAATGGAAGAAGAACTAATGCCACCTGGCGGACATGAAGATAACACTGAAGGAAGTGAAGATGGTGAACACGGGGAACAGGAAGATGAAGAAGACCAACAAATGGTTAACGGAAATGACGCTGTTTATACATATAACGAAGAGGAACAACAAAATCAAATACAACAGCACGATGAAAATCAACGTGATGATCATGAACAAGAAGAAGATATGGCCAATAGTAATATATGTGAAGATGATAGCGAACAGCATGAAGATGAAGTTGACAATCAATCACAATCAGAGGCTGATCATCATGAAAATGGACTGTCCGAACATGACTTTGACAGCAATGATTCAGAAGATATGGCCGATCACGATCATGTTCCATTACATATAGTATCGAGTGAATTAAATGAAGATTAATTTATTTTAGCAGCATTTTCAATTTTTTTCGTTTTTATATTTTAACATTCCATTTATGTATTTGCATTCCTTAAAAATTCAAGGCTTATAAAGCACGAAATCATTAAAAGACAGTGAAACTTAATATTAAACTTACAATTAGATTATATTTTTTATTAATTTATTTCATAATTATTGTGTATATACGACCTATATTTAAGACTTACTGTAACAAAAATTTACTACGGATTCCTTTTAATTTTAAAAATAATATTTAAGATTTTAAGATAAAAAACAAATCTTTGATTAATAAAAACAAACAATTTCAAATAGAATTCTTAAATCTCGTGTCCTGAATTTCTCTATATAATAAAGCATAGAAAGAATGCTGAAATGGTATGCATTGCTGATAGGTTTTATTAAAAATAGCTGGGCTCTTTGAGAAGGTCAGATTACTACTACTTTTAATTACTCTTAATTTGTTCCACTGCACCAATCATAAGATCCTATTCACTTAATCACTTCATTCGTAATAATTAGAATATAATTATGGGAAGCACCTCAATCCGGTACTGGAAGCAATTGTTTGCCATGTGTTTCTGATCCAATTGGAATAACTTGGTTGGTGAAAAATTCTGCTCAGATAAAGAAGAAACTTCTGAAAATCAATTATTTTAGTTTTTTGTTATTGGAGCAAGGATATTTATTAGGCTCCCGGAGCTTCAGGCAAGCCACCAACGATATGTTAAACTTATCGTTGTCCTGATGGAACGTAATTTTTCAGCTATTGGCTCCCTTGTGGACGATCGGGTTTTCAGTTGATATAAATATTGATAGTTTTAAGACACAAAAAAGTTTGTTCTTGCTGTCACGGTCGCATAATATATTACCCATATGTATATTATTAAGGTTAAGCGAATTTTAAATCTCCATTCCAACAAAATTCGATTTTGTGGCGATTTAGCAATAACAACAGCTTATGTAGTATACTGGAAGTATATAGAATGTCAATTTCCCTTGTATTACCAGGCGATCTAGGACACATTGCGTTGTAATGGGATTCCAATTGAATTGGTTGCCCATATTAGACCGCTGTATTAAAACTCTAAAAGCTGTGTAATGAAAAATTATTTGGCAATCCGATTGGTGTGAATACTAGAGTACGACAGTTACGCATTCTATCATCGCTATTAACATTGCTCTGGACTCAACCATACAAGAAGCAGATAACGTTAGGAAAGGCATCAACTGGGATATAAATGGTCGATAGGAAGTCGCTAATGCTTATGCTAATTTACATCGACAATACTTTTAATGTCAAAATGTAACATGGAACTATATATAGAGAGCTTTATACCCACTCCCGGTATTTCATGTAGGGTTGATTGTAAATCTGTTATTTGGAACTCTGCAAATGATATAGAAATCAGAATTGATACACCTCAAAACAAAGGATCGCCCCTTCCCCTCAAGTTTGAAAAGTACCCCACTGTACGGCTGTGAGCCTTAGAATTATGCTGTTAACCAAATACGTACACTGCAGTATTTTACTGTTTTGTTTGCGGAAAATAATAAAAATATTTTAGCCGAATATTATATCGAATAGAGACTTCTGGCAGAGAGCAAAATTGTAAAAAGAAAATGGAGCTGGATCGATTAATTTGACTGGGCACTATGACGATATGTCCAAGATTTTATAAACTAGAACTCCTAGAGATCCAGACGGAAGGATAGATCTGTCTAAACTTGAGAAATATTACAGGCATTAGAGAATCAGGAAAACGGAACAACTTGGGCCGAATTAAAACGAGGCACAGAATAGGTCAAAATGGAAGAATTTTATTGTGACCCTTAACTTCAACATGAAATCATATTATATAATAGAAACATATTGGTGTTAGGCGGCAGATTAAACGGATTCTATGATAAGTCGTTTTCCAGAACAGGCCCCACGATGCCTAGATGCTTTGTAAATAATTTTTCAATTATGAAAAGAATTTAATGCTCAATTTACTAAAAACGTTATTGTTATTTTTACAGGTAAAAAACCAAAGTCATATATTCTAATTAATTTTCTCGTTGAAAACATTGTAGATATTTTTTGTCTTGAAACTTTTTAACATACCATTCATTAAAGTTCTTAATCCGTTATGTGCAAAATTGTACAATACAGTTGAAGAATAAAAAAAAATAACAACTATGTGTTATGGTGGCCATTGAGGACATCATCATTTGAACCTAAAAATATATTTTTTTTCTTTTTCTTCTTTTTTCAAACAAATAATAAATGACTCAAGCGTTATTTTACATTAATTGTCAGGTTCATTTTATTATCATTATTTCAAGGGGGATGGGGAGGGGCAATAAATTTTACATTTTTCTTTTTATTTAATATTAATTTGTAATCTTTCTCTCTTTTTTGTTCACTTTTATATTAAATTTGTTTTACATGTAATATTATAACGTAATTCTACACAATTTCAATTGTATTGTTTTAGTTTTTTTTTTGTTTTTTATCAATTAATCTGTAACATTGATTTTTATTTAAATAACGTAATTGGTTTTTATCATTTTTAGTTTTGTTTAATTCATTATAAACGGGCTTTTCAGTTTAATATTTATTTATTGTTTTTTTATTTTTGTTGTTCTTTTGATAAATTAATCACAATTGGGACTTTTAAATATTTACATTGAATTCTTATTTTTTTTAATTTTAAATCTGAAAGCATATATTGTTTAGTTAATGCTTTTCTTATGCCTAAATTAAATTAGTTTCTTTTACAATATAATTAAATACTGTTAATAGTAGATTACTTAAAAATTAAATATTCAGTTGCTAGATTCAATTCAAATAAGAAAAACACAAAACTTTTTATAAACGTTTTATAAATTAAGCTATCGAAAGTAAAATACTCGTACTACAAAAAATATATTTTAGGATTTCATTTATTTATTTTACTTCCCAAACATGTACTTAAAAATGTAATGGAAAAATTTTATTTTGTTGCTATTCTTTCGTTTTAAAAAATAAAGCTAAGCTTTTTCTCTTATTTTTTTTATTTACAATATTACAGTTACCTAATCAAAAAGCAAAAAATATTTGTATTTTATTGTAAGTAGTGTTTACTTTTCGTCATTTATAAGAGTAGCGTACATAGAGACAAAAATTTTATTTTTAAAAATATATTCCAAAAAAAAAATCCTTTATGTTCAATTAAAATCATGTTCATATTAAAATTATTAAATACAGCGTTCTTTGCATTTAAAGAAGTTGATGCCTTGAAATATTGTATAATGTTGTTAATGAATAATTAATTTTCAAATGCTTCAATACACTTAAAACCGTAATACGTAATCAATATAAATCATACCTAATTGTGTATGATCTCGTTAACACAACAAATTTATGTCCAAACAAATTAAAGAATTCGAGGGAGAGGTATAAAATATTTTATTCAATATTGAATGAATTGAATTAGCTGTTGGATATTTCATAAATGCATACAGCGGTCGACATTGGACACCGAACCGTTTAAACAAACAGCTTATAACAATATCTTAATTTCTCTGTTAAATTAATTACAAACTAAGGCAAACACATCGTTTTATATCGCGCATTAAGGTGATCCAAACTCAAGAGTTATTGTATAGTATAGTACGTAAATGGGAAATCATAACGAGCCAATTTGAATATTTGTGCATCGGACCATTGCTTGCAAAACTGATAATTAAAAAATAGTAGCTGACGTGGACAACCAAAAACAATAGCAATAAAAGACCTTAAGTCAATATAATTTAGAAGTTCTAGGACGTACATAAAAACGCAAATCTGACTGCCTACCAAGAAAAAATGTGATTTGTTTTTTATAATAAAAATGTGTACGATTCAGCAATAAGTGCACAAATAAAATGATCATTGTTAACAATGAGTTTGACAGCAGGAACCAAGTCAAAAAGTCTATCAGTGCTTAAGTAATGTGATGCGATCGAAAACCCTATTTAACGCAATGAACTCAAAAGTAAACTGCCGAAACCTTCTAATACTAATAATAGTACTAGAAACAGTGAACTTTTAATTTAGTTTTTAAACAGAAACCATTTTTCGAATCACCAAATAAACTTAAAAATAAGTTTCGTACTATAGGGATAACAGATATTAATTTGGTTAGATTTGATAACAAAAAATTCGCACGTAGCCCGCTTAATGGAGATTTTAATCTGAAAAAAGGGCATCAAACACTGTGACTCTCTGTTGATTTGATAGTGTGTTTTTTAGACAAAACAAGGGAGCAAAATTTAATTCGTGCAGGATAAAGATCCTAAGTACAGCAACAATATAAAAAATATTTCTTTTCGTCTATTATATGTAGCAAAAATAACTAAAATGTTCGAAGCATCGGCGATATATTTAAAAAAATATATGAAGATGGCGTTTATTTTACCCGAAAATATTTTATTAAGACTACATTAATGCAATATTTCAAAAGCATCAGGACTCTATTTTTTTAGTTTATGTAAAAAGAAAAACACAGAAATATTAGATTCAAACTTAAAATATTTCAACATGAATTGGGTTATGGGTTGGGTTGTTAAAAAATTAGTATATGTATGAAGATATAATATATATTTTTTCCTATTAAATTTTTTTATAATATTTTATACATTTTGTTTTATTTTACTAATTATTTGATATTAATTATTTACATTAACAAACTTATATGAATGAATTAATTTTATAAAGAAAAAATCTAATTATTGATTGAAATAACAAATTATAATCGATTGATAAAAGTGAAAGATTATTGGATTTGGCGAATTTATTTGACATATTATTAATAAATTATAATTAAGAGCCAATGGATAAAATATAATTTTTGAAAAAAATAATTCAAGTGGATAAATTTGCATTGAACGAATTTTAATTTTACAAGAAGAGTAGAGCAACAGGCATTTGATTTTATCAATACTATATTACAAAGACTTATAATTACAGTCTCTGTCTATATTTCTTTTTCGAAAATAGTTAACATTTATTGTAACCAAAAATGATAGTGATTTAAAGATATCGAAAGAGTAAAGAAATCGTTTGCCTAAATATTTGTTTGTAGATAATATAATACCATAACAAAGATCATTATCGTATAAGCACCTTCAAATTATTTAATTTTTCAAAATGCAAAAGCAAGGCACAAACAATTTTCGTAGTTAAACTTTAACTTTTATTTCATTTCGAAAACTTTATTTTTTTCGAAAAAGGATAACATATCTCAGAAGAAGATAAAGAAACTACATTACAAGACTATTTTCATGTAAATTAAATATTAAACAATTAAAGAAAAGTTAATTCGGCTTTCAGACAGACGTATATTGATAAAAATCTCAAAAGCAGTTTTTGTAACCGAATTAAGTAAGCATATAATAATGTAGCCTTTCCAAGAAAATACACGTTATAAAATGAAGAAACGTTATTACTAATTACGCTCAATAAAGCTTTAACCACGATTTCATGCAAATAATCCAAGTTCTGTAAAGTGACGAACTCTATTATACCTAGTCTTCAGCGCTTTCGCTAAAGTATTGCAAAAACTCATCGGAAGATCAGGCATGCACAAGGGAGTTTCAATTTTGTATAAGGACTCAACAACAGTTTATTTAATTATCACTATAATTTACACACTATGGTTATACAGAAAACAATAATAAATAGAAAAACAACACAATATTTATGCATCTTCGACTGGGAAATGTAATATATGCCAATCTGCAGCCTAATAATTTTTCAAAGATACCTGCAAAAGGAGATCCATTTAGTAAAGGATAATATACATACATATATCAATTGGGAGAAGAGAAACGTTCTACATATTAATAACGGTAACATTTTCAAGGCAAGAACATGGAACTTGAAGGCATTATATTGCAACCGGTAATTCATGTATGAGATACATTTATTCGCAAAAATTGTAGAATTTACAACAAATCCTCCAATTAAATGAGAAATCTGTGCTAGTATTCATTTGTACATCTTAGAATTAAACATATGCCGCATACACGGTAGTCTAATAAAGTCCTCAGACAAATTACGAACGATTCACCAATCATTACTGGAATTGGAAAAAAAATTGAGTTAGTTCTGGCAAGTTTTGAGAACACTCCCAAACGGTATATCTCACTTTGGTATTAAATAGAACAATCAATTAGAATTAAAAGTGAGAGTCATTCCGAGAATGGTTTCAACAATTAAGCAGATTATTTGAATCGACTCAATAAAGTTATTTTCAATCGTGAAATTTGCGAAAGCTTAGGTGAATTATTTGTGTACAGATACATTGTAATAAGTTAATTCGAAAACTTAATGATTGACCTCATCAAGCTTTAATCGTTTCCAATTTTGATAAAGCAATGATAATTTCTTTAGCCTAATTGGTTTAATATTACGAAACATTGAATCAATTTAACGAATTGAAATTAATTTCAGATATAATTGATTTCATTTGTTGGATTCAATCTGAAGAACAGAATAGCACCAAGCATATGTAATAAACGAATAAATACAAAAATTTCTTATTGTTGTTCATTCTCCCATGTGTTAGATAATAAATTATATTTTTGAAATTGTTATAATACAACATCAATTGAAGACAATTTGTAAAAACTTTTTATACACGTTTTCTGTAACTTTAATAATAAATTTTAATTAACTACTCTTCTTGTATTTTAGTTTATTTAAAATTATTGTTTTAAGTGTTGTAAAATTTAAATCTTCATATCATCAATAAAAAACAAGATTACTCTTATTTCTTTCACTTCAATTTTTCATGTGTCCATCACATTATAATTGCAATTTCATTCTAAAATTTGCATTTCAATTTTGATATGATGCAAAACATCAATCTTATATTTTCTTTTATCAACAACTCTTTTAAGATTCATTTTAAAATTACAATTTTTACTTTTTTAATAGCATAAATTATTGTTTATAAATACAAATAAAAAGAATTTTAATAATCTAAATAAAAAAGTACTAAAATCTAATTCTCACCACTTTAATCCGGTCTATAAATAGGCGTTTTCGGTATAAACTCAATTAGGATGACATATTCCATCATTGAATTCGAATCACATTGTTGTTTATGCAAACGCCAATGTAAACCGAGTTTATGATATAAGTGACTATTTTCCCATTCTAGTAATTTATCCAGTGTTATTTGTGTCTGTCAATTTAAAATTCAATTGCTGTTTATCGCTAATGTTTATACAAATATGCATTAGAATTGCAACTTACTCTTTTACTTAAACATATCACGGGCCATAATGAACAACCCAGAGTACAGCAACAGCACACACAGCCACAAAATAGCCATTTTACATTGACTGGTAAGGTTTTCTTTAATATTCCATTAATGCGCCCAATTGTGGCTTTGAACTCTTCCGGCGCCACGCGTGACACCAGACCAGATGGAAATTCCGCATTAAAACGATTACTTAGGCCAAATCTGTAATTTAGAAATTTGTAATTATATAATTTTTAATTATATAATTTTTAAATACGATATACATTTTATTAAAAATACTTCTAATTAATGAAACTCCTTGAAATTTTATGAACATGCCTTTCCGAAAATCTTGATGCAATGTAACTACTGTAAGAACAACAAACAACGCTTGTAATTTCATTGAATTTCATTATAAAAATTCGTTCCGAGTGAGAGATGTGTTTTCACCGAAAAATTATCTCCAGCTATGAAGCTCATTTATGAGACAATGGACACGCCGGAAAAACAAAAAGATTTGCCGAATTTAGTGTAAAGAGCAGCCAGAAGTAATTCCAGAGCTGTTAAGCGCTCTGAAAGATGCATTCTTTGGCTTATTTTTTGTGTCGCATTCCTCATCCAGCAAGAACCATGAAAATCGCATAGTCCCGATAATTACTAATTTGTCCGAGCAAAGTGGATGAATAGAACTTGGTTGACGTGTGGTTTTAACAAGGCAGACGATAACATGAAAGACCATATGAGTTTGATGATCAATTAATTTCACGTTTTAAAGCGGTTTAGTGATCAAGATCATGCGATTTGGCTATATTAGACTATTTTTTATGAGGATACGTGAAGTTTCTCGTGTACAAGGCATTTACACAAAATTCTCGCCCTGGACAATAATTTTGAAGCTGCTATTGACTCAGTGTAACAAAATTTTAGCTCACACGTATAACAACTAGGCGTAGACGTTTGATAGCGTTTACACATATTGTCAAGCAAAACCAACAGTCGTGTCTTCTCAAGTTGACTTAATAGCAATAGAACAGTACATTATATCATAATCTAAAATTAAATTTGATATTTACAAGGCGTGGGCAGTTTGGAATTTATTGAGAAAATAATTAATAAAAGAAAGTATATAAACATTCTAGAGGACAAATTCACCTAAAGATCGAAAGAAAGTTCGTAATGGTTACTAGTCAAGGAACCCAATCACACAGCTGCTAATGTGAAGATGTGATTTGCCTACCAAAGCCCCCACGGGCTTAAAAATCTTTCACAAAGTTCCGATATTACTCCAAGAGAGTATTTAGGAAATAATTTGGAAGAACGGTTACGTAGTCGCTAAACCTCAAACAAAAGTCAACAGAAAAACTTGCTCGTGAGTGCATGGCGGCAACTATCACCAGAAAACACTAAAGAAAACTGGTGCATTTCAAATGGGTTAAATTGAGTGCTTGTCCTTAGGGGATATCCTACACAATATAAGAGATAATATATTCATATATTAGGCTTTTTAATTTCAAATTTACTCTCTTTCCTTCATAGGGTTACCTTCTCTTTTGCGATGCCAAAATATGGTGTTACCAGAATATTTTCCTTATTTTTCTTTTCTGTTGTGCAAAACATTCAAAATTTGTTTGTTTTATAGTAAAACAGAAATAAATTAACAAAATAAATATAAAAACT
This sequence comes from Sarcophaga subvicina, assembly GCA_936449025.2. NCBI lineage: Eukaryota > Metazoa > Arthropoda > Insecta > Diptera > Sarcophagidae > Sarcophaga > Sarcophaga subvicina. The sequence goes on from OW388081.2 coordinate 33,967,867, forward strand.
TCAATTTTTTATACAAACTTTTGGTTAAAATTCATAAAATTTCTAAAAAAAATATTGAGGTACTAAGACTTTTGCTATCTACTGTATATTACGTTGTAGGAAATAAATTTGTTTAGCTTTATACATCAACATCTTTTCGAAAAAAACTTTATTGAGAAACTCCTGGCGCTGGGTTGCGTGTTAACCGTTATCCAAGCAAAACATATACAATGCAAGATACGCATTGCTGAAGCTATCTATTGGAAGAATAAGGAATCTAGAACTTAATTTTATATTGCTGGCATTACAATCTAATCTAACGTTTGCTATGGACGTGCAATATCTACCATACTGGACTAAATTTTAAGAATATATTAAAGTAGGAACAATGAACCCTTAAGTCTACATTATTCATATCTTACTGCAAATTCGAATCGATTAATACAATAAACCTCTGCAAACTAAACTAACATTTGCAATATAAGAGCGGATTCTGTCTTACTATACTGAATTCTATATGCTTTTTAAGATGCAGAAGTAATAACCATCAATTTGGGGATATGTGATTATATATGTATATAAATAACTCCGTGACGTCTTGGATTTACCGCCCCTCAACTGTAAATCAATATTTTAACAAATTGCTTTATTTAGTTTGTGTTTGAAAGCATTTGAAAGCAGACAGTTGCGTGAGAAGAAGGTGGAAAAATTTGAATTTCTTAGGAAAATGCCAAATATCCATGAATTAGGCACTGAATTGTCCTCTTTCCTGATCTTTTTCCCAAAAGTCATTCTTTTATTCAATGCTCACGAAGTTTTTTGGTTTATCACCAATTCGATTCGATTGTTAAAGTTTTTGAAAGTTTGTTTTGATTCAGCTTTAAAGTAATATTGTTTCGAAGATATTAACTTAATTAATGCAAAATAGTACTTATACTTACACTGTCATATTACCAGCCCCACGTATAACAATTGGTTCCGGTCCAGGAGGGACGGTTTGCTCTTCATAGTGTTCCTCTAACTGATCCTCCTCGTAAATAGCATCAAAGTCAGCCATTGACATTGAAACGATAGAATAGAAAATGACACCGACAAAAAAAAACAATAATAGGTATATCAAAGGAACAAACAAGTCTCTTCCTCTCTGCCTGTCGGTATGTGTGGGTGGTTGCTAATATTTAGAACGGAAGCGAAAAAATATTCACTAACACAAGAGCATGTAGTCCATTCATACACTCTCTTATGGGTGCTAAACCAATTCCAATAGCAGTCACTATTGTAGATGTTTATAAGAATAAAATTAAACGATGATTTCCTGCCAGTGGTCAGTCGTAATATCAATTTAAGGCAACTTGATTATACATGTTTATTTTTGTTTTGTTTTTACATTCCTTGTTGTTCTTGTTATAAAGAAACTGCATGTTTCTTTTTCATCTCGTTTTATTATTTGAATATAGAAGGCAAAGAAAGAAAAGACAATTCAATGCAATCGAATGCAATGACTATAAAATCTATATATGTACAGTATGTATGGATGTCGCCGATTGACGATAAATTGTAAAAGCACAATAATAAAATACAAAATTTCTTTATTTAGACAATTTAACGAGGCCGTTTTTTGTTATATTTTGTAATGGATTTTTGTTGTTTCTGCCACAGTTGCCGTAGTCGTTTTAAGTTTTTTTTAAACAGTTATTAGCTGTTGTTAATCGTTACAAAATGAAAATACATTTATCGTATTTTGTTTTATATTTGGTTTTTAAACTTATTTTAGTTATTTATAAATATTTATCGCTTGGGGAATACAAGAGCAATGTATATATTAAAATTTAGCAAGACAGCTGTTTTAACATTGCATGAGTACGCTGAGAGTAGTAAATATTTCCTGTTATATGCTTTGTTTTTCTACTCATATGTTATTGTGAATTGTTTATTTTGATTTAATTTTATTTATGCTCCCCTTTACATAACAAAAACAATAACACCATTAATTTAATGTTAATCACAAGAAAAAGTATAAAATCAAACAATAGAACACACACACGCCATAAAAACAACTCAACACATTAAATTTTCATATTATTGTTTATCTTTTTACTTTTGTATATTAAGCACACGTTGAAGTAGATATTTGAGATTTTGTTTGGATATACATTGTTATTTTATTTTGATGTTATGCGCTACTTCTCTAACATATTTTGTTCATTCTTCAGGCCCACTCATACTTTTTTGCGTTTTTATTCCTTTTAGCATGCTGTAATACTCAGTTTTGTTACATGTGTTTCATAAAAAGCTTAAAAGATTTACATTTACAAACTACGTATATAATACTGTGATTTTTATTGTTGTTTTACATTAAAATTTCTATTTCTTTGCCTTCACGTTTTCTTGTTTTTTTTCTTTTAATTTGATTTTGTTTTGGGCAACTTTCACAGTTTCATGGCCCTTTTCATTTTCTTTAAAAAGTTTAGTCTATTATTTGTATATATTTGCGAAAAATTATTATTATTTTCTTAACCGCAAGATTCTGTTGAATCTACTCTTGTAAAATAAACGCAATTGAAATTTTGTTAAAATTTATGTCAATTTCCTTTGATTTTGTAATCACACAAAGACGAGAAAAAATACAGAGAAGCTAATTTTGGTAACGTCAACGTTAACAGAAATATGTTAAATTCTGGTAACTGAGGGTTGCCAATCCAGTACAAACATTAACTACAATTATATTATAGTAAAAGTACACTATTTCAATTTTACACCTTCCTCACTTATGAATTGTCAAGTGATTTATTTATGTTTATTAATTTACATTTCTAATGGCACGACAAAAGGAAGCAAATTAAAGCAAATATTTCGACAACAAAATAAATTTTAAATTAAATGTACAGCAATTTTTATTATCAAACAAAAAAAAACATTGTAAAATATGGACAGAGTTCTCGGTGTGTAACTGTGAAGTGATACGAAAACATTTCAATTGAAACTTTTCTATAAAGTAAACTTGACAAAATTTATTTACTAATCCTTAAACATTAGTAGCAACTGAACAACGTATCCAACTTTAAAATAAATTCTTATGATGAATGACTCGTTGGTCGTCGGTTGATTGAAGATCAAAAAATTTTAATTTTCATTCAACCTACGAATAATACGGAGCTACAATAAAAATTTAGAAGTAAATTTGATTGAAAAAGAGAAACGAGTGAAGAAGAAGACCAACCGTTGATTCAACTTGTACAATTAATCGCAACGTCTAGCGCCTACGTGTTATCTTACTTCCCATAGTGATATTTATGAGATTAAATAAATTAATTCCGAAGTACCGTTACCTGTAGTTACCTCTAAGAAAATTCCTTGCATTGTTAAAAGACGATTTCCTCATTAATTCTTCTTTTAGAATATGCTAATTAACCCAAATACTAGTGCATACTGACAATCCTCCTGGTCCATTGTTGCTATAAATCCAAGCTATAAAGCCTACGTATTACATTATAGTTCCACTTAACAAGAGCAACAAGTTTTATGATTGCCGAATTGTTGACAATAATATAATAATAATAAATGTTACAAAACTTATATTAGTACTAGCAGATTCCACCCGGCGTTGCGCGGGTTATGTAGTTTGTCAATTTTTTATAAAAATCAATTTAGAATTTTAAAAATTATTTTTTAATGTGATTTTCAATTGTTTTCTATTGAAATTCAAAACTTTAAAACGTTCTCGTGAAAAGTAAAAAAAACAACATATGTAATACCAAAATACTATTACAAAAAATATTTTCTCGTAATCAGTGCATTAACAGGCATCGTTTGGGATGTATTTCTACAAAAAATTTCTTTAAATTAAAAAAAAAATTATTGGGTCATTTTTGCATTAAAAATAACAATAAATAAAAAACCGGTTTCTTAAAAAATGCTATTTTTCAAATTATTCGGAAACCGGTTTAATAACCAACCCAGTGTTTTGAATAGTCTAAGTCCTAAATATAAATGCACTCAATTTGCCCGTTTTTCGCCCCTTTCCCCGTTTTTTGACCCCTTTTGGTCCAACTTTAGAAACGGAACTCCTCCAATAGCCATTTGGAAAACTTAACCAAGCTAAATTGTATAAAATAACCTATAAAACAGATAAAGTAGAGCATTTATGCATAAAAGTACTAATTTTTTCCCATTTTTTCTCCCTTTGTCCCATTTTTTCTCCCCTTTTGGTCAAAATTTTTAAAGGATTTATAGCCTATAACCTAGACCGACAAAAGCTCGATCTATATCCCAAATTTCAAGAAAATCGGTCCAGGCGTTCAGCCGTGATTGGCTAACAAACAAACAAAAAACAGACTTACAGAAAGATTTATAATATATATTAGGATTACACCACATTTCTATTTCATACAATAGGTTTGCAGTTATTTTTTTCTTTTTTTGCTAGTTGCTTTTCCTACACGAGTAGCTTTCCGAGATTAAAATAGTCCTAAAACATTCCTTGCTGCTATACAAAGAGTATCTGTGGTTTCCTAACCAGTTAAGATAATGTCATGAGCATGGCCTACGATTATTTCAACTCCCATAACTCGTTTTCATCCAGTGTTTAGTGAAATTTTGACACTCAAAAATTAACATTTTTTGTCCTTCTTTAAGTTCCTAACATCTTTGTTACAACAGCACAAGGAAACGATTTTATTCATACCGCATACAAATATAGGTTATCCACAGTAAACAAATGATGTCATTCGAATAGTAACTTTTTTAGAATTTTTCCCATTTTTAATTAGTTGCTAATGCTACGTTATGTATTTTAGGCTTGTTTTATACACATTTTTTATTAAATAAAAGCGAATTATTCTTTATTGTACATATATTTTCTTAACATTTAAAAAAGGCATGTTATTGCAATTCTTTATTATAGTATAATGCAATTGATTAGAATATTTAACTAATAATCTAATATATAAAACAATATATATGTACGTGTGCATGTGAATGATAATATATAGATATCATTGAGTATTCGAAGAAAATAAATAAAAACATTAAACATATAAAAAAGCAGCATTTTGGTGTTTAAAAAGCTGTGTGGAGCAGTAAAGTTAATTTACTTTTTCTTTGAATTAGGACTAGTCGATTGAAATACTGATGAAGCTGACATAAGATTTTCTATATATTGACCCAAAACTTGATTTTCTGACCGTAATTTGAGATTTTCTTCCTTTACCGAATCCACACGTTGGGACAAATCATCTAGAGTATTTTGTAGCTCTAAAACTTGAGTAATTAAACGAGCCTTTTCCTCCTTTTCGTCCGGACTAATTTCCTGATCTAGAGAATTGTGCGAATCCGGTGTAGAACTACGATTTGTAAACGAAGATCTTAGGGAATCCATTGAGCGGCCATTGGGAATGTTTGAACGTTGGTCATCGTCATTTATAATTACTAAAAGAAAGTATTGAGTGAATATACTTTATTGTTACTTTTTTTCTTAAAAGCTAAATTACCCTGTGGATCGTCATCAGCCAAAGGTATTGGCTCTTGTTCTTGTAATTTATCGATTAGTGACATGATTTTTATTCTTTTCTTTGATTATATTTATGCCAATAAAATTATGTGTATTTCTTACTTATAAAACATGAAGAAACTATTGTAATTAATTTTTAATCTATATTTTATTAATTTTATTGTTTTTATTAAATTTTTCATGAACTGCTTTATTTGTGCTATTTTCTATTGCCTTTTCTTCTACTTAGATATTCGATTTAACAATTATGAATAGCGTTGCCAGAGTAACATAATCTCTTTAAAACATATCCCGTATTAGATTTAATTTGTTTTAGTAATTTTTATATTTAATGGAACGTGAAAATTTGTGTGTGCATTTTATAAATATCGTTTTTATTGACATCGTTCGAGCTAATTGGCTGTATTGCCGAGGTTATATATAAAAATATTTAAATGTAACTGAATTTTTATTATAAATTTCGTAGTTATTAATTTTGTATATTACCACAATTCTTCTTTTACACATAGGCAATTTATGAGGCTGAGTACGAAACTTTGGTATGGGTAATTCCCTTTACCTGTACTCCATTTAAGCATTCTCTCAAACTCATTATGGGGTCAGGTACGAAATACGCCAAAATTAATGTATGTATGCAGAAAATCTCGATTACCTGTCTATCTTTAAGAGTAAAAGTATACATTATATTATTGCCCATCACTTTGCTAATTACAATAACATCATTTTTTGTTTGGTATTTAAGCGGTGTTTCAGTCAATTCTATTTTAAACTTAATTTGTACCTCAACAAAGTAACATTACATAAAGCAGTTTTTAAAAAGTGAAGAATTTGTAAAGTCTGGTAACATTTAAAAATTAAGTGTAAATTTTAGAACAATTATTCACAATAATTTTTTACAAGTGTCAACAAATAATTTATTATGTTAGTGGAAATATTGCTAATAATAAAAACTACCGATTAAATATAAACGTTTAATAAATTATTTAGCTAAATTCAATTTTAATTAAATAAAACTTGAATACAACCATATTAAATAGCAAATATCAACACTAATTACAAATAAATATGTTATTCACAATAATAACTAGCAACAATTCCAGGAATGTGGAAAATAATTAAATGATTACTAAAATTTAAAAACTTTTACAAGTTAACATACTTATTATTAAATATGTAAGTTATTTAAAGTTGTAACACAGTATTAAGTCGTCTATTTTAAAATTGTACCGGAAAAACACACCATATTATTTGAAACCAGTGTTACCATTTTCTATTAATTGTAAAACAAACGTCAACTTTATGTTGTTATTCTTGTTGCAGCTATCTGTAATATATTCTTTCACTGGACGTCTTTAAACAACGTTCATAACTGTGGTTTCCTCTTTCTTTATTAAAATTTGCAATTATAAATAATAATATTCCGTGCATTGTTTTCTACATAACATAACAAAAGCTAATTTAAGGTAAGTTTATTAATATAGTTTAAATAAATAGCATTCGGCACAACATGCTGCTGGTAACCTGAGTACTGTTACCTGTTGTTGTTAAACAATTGTTATAAATTTGTTAACAAATATTAGGTTGGAATAATTAGAAAATTTCAATTTAATTTTGTATAAATTCATAATATTGGCTATTTGATTGTAAATTTCTTTAAATCATTATTTATAGTTTTCTATAGTTTTCGCAAAAATAAATAAACCGAAACAGAGTTGTTGTTTTGAGTACTATATATAATCCTTACACACCTTAGTATTGTTTATTTTAGAGCAACAATTTAGACAAAGATATAAAAGAAATAAAATAAGTAAAGTTTGAAAGAAAAATAATCATGATACTCAATCTCATCATTTTGTTAGCTAGACATATAGTTTAATAAGTTATTTTTGTAATTATTGAATAACACCGCGAACTTTAATACCTCAGTAATTATTAAGATCACTTTAACTTATGTAAAATATTAGGCTCATTCATAAAAATGTTTTTGATCTCTATAATATTTGTAAAATTGATTTTCGCATAAAATAATATAATAATATTAAAAAATTAAAATATGTACGTTAATAGGAGAATCTTATTTCTATATATGAAATGTTATCGTTTTAAATTATTCTAACTTCAGACTTTTCTTCGATTATTTTCTCTTCTGAAACCATTACTGTTAGACATATATTAGCGTAAAAAATAATCTCTACAAAATAAATGCTTCAAACTGCATTATAACTATTATGTTACTTTTTAGCAACTATTTCATAAGACAGTAGACTTAGACTAATTAATTGAACAACAATAAAACAATACCAAAAATTATTTTTCTTTTAATTATAACTTGATTAACGCTCTGACTCAATAGTATATAAGAAGACTTGTAAATATATCTATGACAACTTTAAATTAGATCGGACTGTGACATTTTCTTACTTATTATCAGTGTGACAATGAAAATTTGAATGGCGGGTAACGAGAATAAAATAATTTTATAATAAATGTAAATATAAAGAATATAATAAAAATCAAAATGTTTCATCCTCATTATTATATATTTTATAATAGACATCACTAAGTTATAATCTAAAGTTTAATTCTATCAAGTTATATTTGATTTAAATCAAATGATAGCTAAGGTTTAATGTTACATTTTCTGCGGAATATAATGTACATATGTAAAATATTCATCGTTTCCGTAGTTCCCACAAGGAGCATACGGCATAAAAAAAATTCCGGAACAAATATCTATTATGTACCAACGCCTTCACTTCACTCCAACTTTTCCTTTCTTTCTCTACTTTAAGATATTTAGCAAATTTTGCAATATTTGCATGATTGAGTTATTGATACATAAACTAATATTTCATTGGAAAATTTGTTTTAAAATTATATAATCAAGCTTTAGAATTCTTAAAAAATAAAATATATTCGATTCTATAAGATTACAAATATATTTTTGGCCATTATATATTTTTCTTTATTTTTTGTTGGAGCGAATATGCATACAAACGCACATAAGTATGTATATATGTTTTCATAATTCCTTTTTTTACATACATATGTTTGAAAATAACAACGACAAGTAAACTACCACATGAATGTAATGCAGGCAACCCTAATATAAATTATAATTATTTGTCTTGAACTCTTTTTTAATTGTTATTCAGTATAATAGTAATGCTTTTTAAGAAATTCCTTTGTATTTCTGTTTTCAATGTCTTTTTTAATAGTTTTACACTTTTTCGAAAGTTTATAATTCAAATGTTCTAGTACAATAATATGCAACACTGTTTTTTGCAATAAAGAGCAAATTGAAAACATTAGTGATTTAATAATTTGTAGAATAGTGTAGTGCATTTACAAAAGGTAAGCGTTAAATTAAAAAATATTTTATTAGCAAAAGCAATATCATAGGTTGAAAATTACTAATTTAAACTTATTAAAATGTTTTATTTTTAGAACGTTATTTATTTGTTATGCTGCTTTTAGTATGTCATACGTTCTGTGTTCTATAAATTCAATCACAATATTGCTCTAAAAAAGCAACAATAATAATACTACGATTCAACTCAGCTCGCCAAAATAAAAAACGCTGTATATAATCATTATTATCATCACAAAAACAAGAAGTTACAACTTTTTCAAATGAAACAATGAAATTGTAAAAGAAGTTTTGATTTGTATTAAAATAAAAAGTGAATAATTAAGTGCAAATAAAAATTGAACAATAAAATTATATAGGCCGAACTAAAGTAAAAATGAATCCTTTAAATACCCAACAACAGCCACAAGCGGCTCAATATTTTATAACAGGGATGCCATCTTTGACACCAGCCACTTCCATACTAAAGTCAAATACCTTAACATCCACAACTCCAAAAATTGTATCCCAGCAGCAAACCGTGATAACTACTATGAATAATGGTAGTTGCAGAAGTCCTGCCAGCGACAATAATCTATTAGAATCAACAAACTATGTAACGTCTGCCACAAATTATGTTCCCGTTTTATTAACAAATCAAACACTTATCAGTAGTGTAGGTCCTGGGCATCAACAGCAGCAGCCACAAGTTACAAAGATCACACCAGGTGTAATAAGTCATGCGCCTACTAACTCTAGCTCTGCCCCCTCCACTAGTATGTCTGTCGTATCAGGCGGCAACAACAATAACAAGCCAATGGTCATAACTACTTCGAATACTAACAACATTTCCTATCAAGTCCTGGGCACATCACAAAACAATTTAACTCCAGTTATAACATCACCCAATGGTACAGTTAGTGTCCTGTTGACACCATCAACACCTATGGCACCAGCTGGTAAGTTATCAAACATTTATACATTAATATTTAAAATTTTATTTTGTACTGTTGATAGTTTTCCTTAACGCAACAAAATAATTATGTAATATCTGTACTAAGTCTTTAAATCCTATTTAAATTATTTTACAGCCTTTTGAACTTTCGAATTAAAATTTTGGAAATATATAAAATAAATTATATATGATAATTTATCTGTTTGAATCTATAATATTTCACGTGTTCCCAATTTAACTCATTCCAAATTTATCTCTATTTTTGATACTTTTCTTGTGCTTTTGCTATACAACACAGCACAACACAAATACAATAAATACACAATAATAATACCAAAAACATCATAATGATGTTTAGAAAAGCAACAATAATCATTATCATGGTCAATATATACAGTATGTATGTAGTTTATTGTAAATAAATTGACACGCATTCAAACTAATTTAAATACAAGTAATATTACTTTTAATTTTATAATAATTATCTATTTGTTACTTTTATTGTGTAAAACTCTAAGGATACTTAAATTCTACAATCTTCTTAAACAAATAACCTTATCAAAGCTTTGCGTCGATACGAACTATAAAGTATGCTTAGTAACTTTTTATGAAAGTAAATTTATGTATATAACAATAATTCATTTAATTAAAAGATTTTTATTTTTATAAGTTGCATAAAACTATTAGTTAAGGCTTAAAGTGCGTTTTTTATCATATAATATTATTGGGATTTGCATGTACATGGCTTTTCATTTTAAGGTGACCACAACATTTTTTGTAAGCAGTTGACAACCCTGTAATTGAGTTAAAAACCATTAATTACTAAAATAAAAATAGTATTCCATACGCTCAGCTGTTTAAAGTGATTTGTGCAGGTTTAAGTCTCCGGTGCTTTATATAAAATTATTAAACGTTATTAATATAAAATATAGTTATTTTGCCGCAGACTGTTCGATAAATAGTACAATATTTTTGAATAAAAAATGTGTATTAAAAATTGTTTATTGTTTCGCCGTATATACAAAACTAAAAGTTTTTATTTTCGCCAATAAATTGTGCTACCGATCTAACTGTCCTGAAAGAAACAAGAAACTTCCTCAAATTCTGATATAAGTATAAATTGGATTATCAACGGCTTTTTTATTTATTTTTATTTATTTGCTATGATAATTTATTTACATTAAATTATATAATTAAAACTTTTTGTATTTAATATTAAAATGTTGTTACAATTACGACACTTTAAATACAAAGCATTGTCAGAAAAAGTTATTTCATAATGATTGTGAAAAAATTATAAAAACTACAAATTACAGTAAAATTTAATATAAAAACAATACTTATATGGTCACCTTAATATGTTAACTTTTATAATAATGATCTTGTTTAATGAATGTGTTTCATTATTCGTTAGTGAAATTGATTTTAGTTCAACATTAGACGTTCATTCAAATTGTTGGGAAAATTAAACAAATGTATATATTTTAACAATAAAAGTTTAATTAATTTTTTAAGTTTTATTGGAAAATAGAAGTAACGTATAAATTTTCTTTCATGTGTTTTTTTCATAATCTAGGTCATGTTGCGGCACCAATGATAATACGTAACACATCAACTACAGGAGTAATAAAACCAGCACAAATCAAGCATAATTTACCTTTAAATCACCAACAGCAGCAACAACAAAATCAAAATGCTAAAAAACTGCATTCGTTTAACCCTCAATCATTTAATGCTGATATTTTAAAACAAATTGTTGTTGGTAATACTGGCGCAGGAGCAACTGCCACTTTAGCTCCGGGTACAACATTATTAAAACCAACAATATTAAAAAACAAACCAACGATTCAACAGCAACAACAAATTCAAAAGAAAGTAATAGTTAATAATAAAATGCTTTTAACAACGCCACACCAACAACAACAGCAAACATATAATCAAATAAAGAATATTAATCATACCGTTATTACAACAACTTCTGATAACTCAACTCAAATGTTTGCCGCTTTGGGTATGGAACTTGTCAAAGCTCCAGCTTTAGTGGCTCACGCTAATGTGACACAAAATGTTCAAAAGCTACCCCAGGTCAGTCTATTACAAAACTCAAACAAAAAAACAACAAATATGATAGAAGTTAGCAATGAGTCAGTAACACTTTTAAAAAATCCCAATGAAATTAAGGTTGGAAATTTAACCAGTGAAGTGTCCCTTATCAAGAAGCCCACCACCACACCAATTGAAAAATCCAAAGAAGCTTCTTTACTCAAAATATCAAATAATTTACCAACAGAAAATAAACTTAATACGCAGGACAAAAATAGTTTGCCAACCAACAAAGATGTGTCATTAAAAGAAGCACCCTGCGAATCTTATTCACTATTGAAATCTTCCAAAGATTCCAAAAAGGTATCTCATACAGAAAATTCAACTGCAAAGCTTCACAATGCACCGGTAGAAAAACAGAAATCATTATTAAAACCTAAAAATAAAAAGTCGCCTGAACGAATTCCAAAAGAAGTTCAGCAAAAAAGTCCACGGTATCAACGCTCCAATTCGTGTCATGCACCGAAAACTCAAAAGCCCTCAACCACAAATGAAAGAAGACATTCTGAGCCTTGCAAAATCGAATCAGTACAAAATTGTAAAATAAAAACTTCTGATAAACCAAGTCAACAGGTCGATTTAAACAAATCAGAAGAATTGGATATTTTCTTTGAGGATGAAGAGTACTTGGAAAGTTCCGGCGAAAAGTCAACAGATATATCTGAGAAATCATTGATTGCTAATAGTCCTCAGGATCAACCTAGTAATATTGAATCAAAGAAACTATCAACTCAAGAAATATTAAAGGAAAAAGAAGTTTTATCAAGTAGCGATAAAACAGAAAATATTCAAACAGAAATGCAAGAGACGGAGAAGAATTTCAACGAGAATGCGGATTATGACATTGAAAATAAGAGTGGTATTGATAAGGAAAATAAAGTTGCTGAAGAAAATATCGATTCCGATGATGACGATGTAACAATTTTACCAATGGAAGATGTAGAAATTGAACAAATAGAAATAGATGATGATGACGAAGAAGAAAATATTGACCAAAATAATAAGAGCATATCTCCTGACCGCAAGCATGAATTAAATGAATCATTATTGTGTGACGAACAAATACAGATAAGCTCATCATCTTCATTATCTAATAATTCTTCAGATCAGATATCTGCTACTACATCGTCATCATTGAAATATCCTAAAATAGAATCCACATCAACTCCACTTCTAAAAAAGACTTTAATGGAAAAAAGACTATTGATACAAAAAGATGAACCACAATCAAACGGTTATTCTTCTGTATTGGATATGCTTTCAAACTTTAATATGTTGAATTGGAGAGAAAGAATCGGAACTGCACGTGGTACAAATTTGAAATTTCAATTAAATGAGTTCAATCTTATACAGCTATTCGAAAAGAATTTGGATAGTAAACGCATACATACAGCATATGAAAAACCGATATATGAAAGAGAATCGTCACAAAAAAGAGCTGATAATAAAGAATCACCCGTCTACTATATGTGTAGGAGATGTAATGTTCAAGGGCCTTCAGTTGATTTCTTAGCTCCAGGTATGTTATAAATTTTATATTTTATAACAGTTAAATATTGTTGTTGAAAACAAAAAGAAGAAACAAATAATACTAATAAAAATACTAATGAAAATAACTTTTCTTTCAGAATTTTGTTCAGTAGCATGCTTAAAACGTGATAGTCGCAAACGGCGTGATGACGTTGCATGTATAATGCGTAAACATCAGCGCTATGCTGGGAATAGTAATAGTAATGGAAGTAAAAACGCAAACGTGAATAATCCTCCGCCACTAACGTATATTAAACTACCAAAGTTCCGGTGGTCTAACTATTTAAGGAGCAATAGCATGGCTATAGCAGCTCCTATATCACTATTTTTAAATCCGTTTCCAACGGGACCAAACAACTTCATGGTTGGCATGAAACTGGAAGCAATAGATCCCGAAAATTGTTCACTTTTCTGCGTTTGCACTATTATTGACATTATGGGCTATCGTTTAAAACTATCCTTTGATGGATACGAGAGTGGCTATGATTTTTGGTTAAATGCCGATTCTATGGATATTTTCCCACCAGGTTGGTGTGCTAAAACAAATCGTATCTTACAACCACCGAAAGGTATAAATGCAAATAAATTCAATTGGAGTGCGTACTTGAATAAAGAAAAATCATTGCCAGCTCCCAGACATTTGTTTACACATTTAAATTCATCGTCTTTAGTGCCACGAAATCCATTTAAAGTAAGTTTTTCTTTTTATATTTTATAATAAGAGAGCATTATATTTATTAATGTTGTTTTTATATCCAATAGATTGGCATGCATTTAGAAGCTGAAGATCTTAATGATACGGGAAAACTATGTGTGGCCTCTGTAGCTGATGTTCTGGATGATCGTATACGTATACATTTTGATGGTTGGGACGATTGTTACGACATAATTGTCGATATTAATTCGCCTTATATACATCCATGTGGTTGGCACGAAAGTCGTCAGCAGTTGGTAGTACCACCAGACTGTGAGAATACAGCCTTCAACTGGGATGACTACATTCGCAACCAGGGCACTGGAGTAGCTGCTAACGAGGAACTTTTTGCTCCTAGAGAAGCTATCGGTTTTAAACCAAATATGAAATTAGAGGTAGTGGACCCACGTAACCCGTCATTGATTAGGCCAGCGACTGTTGTGTCACACAAAGGCCATCGTGTAAAATTGCATTTAGATGGCTGGCCAAGTGATTATTGTTTTTGGCTTGAAGATGACAGTCCAGACCTACATCCTATAGGCTGGTGTGACGCCACTGGCCATGATCTTGAACCTCCACCCGGCTTTCTCATGAGTAAACAAAAAATGCCTTGTAGCGTGACGGGCTGTCGTGGCATTGGTAATGCTAAAAAGGGATTTATGGGTGTACATGCTTCTAGAGACAGTTGTCCATATGCAGCTGAAAATTGGCGAATTGTTGTTGAGAAGCCACAGCGTGTGAATTATGAAAATATCGTAAGAACATTGCCTAAAACATCAAAGGTTAGTCAAGTGCAGCAAGCACAACCAGCACAGTCGCGTTTGAGTGAGCAACAAATTTTGGAACGACTACATATGTTAGACAATATTAAAACACGCAATGTGCTTATACAACAAGACAAACTACCAACCAATCAAAATAATTTTCTGGGTTTTTCGTTAGCCAACTTAAATAAGGAAGAGACAAAAGAATCGCTTGTAGCACCTACACTCTTAACCTCTAATTCAACCTCTTCATCTCCATCTACCCAGCAACAATATATGTCAGATAGTGACTCTGAGTTAGTTGATATAAATTTAGATATTACAAAAGAATTTTTATATGATTATGGTCCACGTTTGCAACAGAACTACGCGTTGTGGCAAAAGAACTTTACATTTGATGCGGAAAAAATTAAACGCAATCCACTTAAATGGTCTAGCACTGAAGTCAGTGTATTCGTAGACCTGTATCTCAATTGTCGCAAAACTGCAACCTTATTTAATCAAGAAGATATAGATGGCGAAGCGTTTCTACTACTGCAACAAAAAGATTTAACTGATAAATTAGGATTAAAATTGGGTCCCGCAGTTAAACTTTACACCTGTATTTTACAATTACGTACTTTGGCCGTCACAAAGTTTCAAGTGCCCTACAAAAAAGTAACGATAAAAAAATGAGAAACTTAACATTTACTTATTCAAAGGTTGTTTATTTTGGGATATTATAAAATTTTTGTTTCACTTAAAAATATTTCAACCGTGGCCATAATACCGTTATTTGTTAACATTTTAAAGAGATATGTTCACTCAAATATTTTAAATACGTTTGTTAATTTTAGTTCTTAAATCATAATCTTCCTAAAATTATAGTATATAAGATTATGCCACACCCTATATATTTTCAAAATAATTATAATATTCTTACTTCTCAACTTCATTTTCTTTATTATTTGTAGTTTTAAGATATTTACAGAAATTTAGCCTGTACTATTTTTTTGAAAAATGAAATATAATTTAATTAGAGAATAAAAATGTAATGTACTTGTAAATATATAAATATATATAAAACATATTAAATGTTTGTTTTTCCCCTCCCATTTAAAATGAAAATTGTTGAGAATACCTTTATATTTTATTACGAGAACTAATCGAACATCAGTTGCGTTGTTATCTGGCAAACAAAAAAGTGAAATTTTTATATTTTGAAATTCAGCAGCCGTTTGTAATATCAGTTGTCGTCAGCAATCGAGCCATCAAGCAAAAAGGGGATTTAAGTCTGTTTTCCGTTTCGTATAACATTATTAATTATTTTAATTAATTTAATTTTTAAAAATAGATAATTATTTTCATACAATGTAGTTAGGACGAAGGCAACCAAAAACACCTCCACCCGGTAACCAGAAACAATCCATTGTATTGCTTTTAGAAATGTGGGTCAAGCCCAATGAAAACAATAAAAGAATATAAGCAATGAAAAAAGATAAATAGATAGAAACGTTCTAACAATAGGTGATCTACAAATGAATCAGAAAAATAGAGAGAAACAGAGTCATTTCACCCTCCCTCTAATGGTATTTATACACTTGAATATGTATATTTATTTAGGGCCTATTCTGCATTCCAATGTTTAAGCTCGCCTAAAAATTTAATTGAAAATCTATATACTTTTGATGTTAGGTTCAAAAATATAAACGTTAATAAAATTAAACCGCATAGTTAACCGGCAAACATTGGTAATGCAGTAAAGATGAATTTTGTTAAGCAATAAGTTAGTGAAAAAATACTTTACAAAAATGTTGAGTTTATACAATGCGTGCCGAATATAAATCAAATCATCGAATCTTGTCAAAATTTCATCATGTTTTCTGAATCCTTCCGATTGTTTTGCTGAAAAAATAGAAACCGTTAACCAAGATTATTCCAAAAAGTTTTGTTGCATACATTGGTCAGATCATATTATCAGTTCCTTCTTGAAAAAACTCATAAAAAAATTGTGTGCACTCTCATTTGAATATTTAGCCATTAAATTACGACACACGTTTTTCTTAAAGATTTTGTTCAGATTAAATTAATTAATTCTAAATTATTACTATCTTAAAATCTGATAGTATACAAATCTGTTTCTTTAGGGGACAAAAAAAACAAAACCGAATTTTATACTAACGTATTTTCTTCCATCAAATAAATTCCCTCGTTTTTTGATAAATCAAATGAAGCGAAAGCGATTTAACAGCTCTGTTTTAGAACAAAGTTGCATTTTCCATCAAATGCAACTCTATATGGTAATCAATTACAATTTTCTTGTAGTTTTATTATGGCAGTCTAGTTCTGTGTGTTTTTCATTATTTGGTTGTAAAGAAGCCGATTAGATTTTTATGTGTGTTTTTAATACGGGTTATTTTAACGCAAGAATATCGGTGAAAAATATTATAATTATTTAATAAAAGAAGTTCTAAAGTGAAATTAAAATATTATACAACAGCATTATGCTATAAAATAATGGAATATCTCATGGAAAATTGTTGGAAAATTAATGATAAATATTGAAGCTGACACAAGTGATTACTCTTACGTTTCGTTTTTTATACACCAATAGCAGGCAGCATTTTTTCATTTCTTCGTTTCGCTTGTACATTTATATTCCACCTCATTCCGTAGTAGAGGCGGACGTGAAAAAAGAAATAAATCTAAAGGCACGAATTTTCGGATTTAATTATTTTCCAGTTTTAATAATTGCAAAGAAATTGAGACAAACTTACAAAGTGAACATAAAGTGCTTTGTTATTATATTATTAAAAAAGAAAACAAAACGGCTTTAGGTGGGCCGCCTAATAAGATTATATTACACTCGTGGAGTTCCCACTGTGCGTGCTGTACTTCTAAAAAATTTACCAGCAGCACACACATTAACAAGGGTTTGTTTCTTGTATAAGTGGACCCCTTAATTGTCTTCGTTTTTGCAATACTTTTGGATTGATTGCAAAATTATTAGAATTAAATAATTTTTTGTTTAAAGGTAAATAGTGTACAAAATGTTTTATATTTTCACATCTTTGTTTTTTTTTCGTAGTCGCCTTTTTCCTTTTCTTTATTACCCTACTGTCTGTCATAAATTGTAAGAGATTGGTGTATTGTGTTTGTTTTATTTCGTTTCGTCTTTTGTGTGTATTTTGATTTTTTCGTTACCTTATTATCGTGAATGTGAGTCGTTGTTGCTCTGTTATATGTGTATACGTTGTTGTTGCAGTTGGTCTTTTTTCTTTGCGCATCACAACGGCGGGAAAAATATATTTAAGGTGGCCAGATTCTGTTTATTTAGTTAAAGAAATGTTTTCTTAAGTAACTGACTTTAGACTGACCTCAACCCTTAAGAAGGTTCAGTAAAAATATATACAAATATAGACTGCTTAATACCCTGCAAATTCAATATTATAAATAAGACTCCAAACACGATTGTTCGATTGGATTTAAGGAGTAGTAAGTAGAACAATTCGATGTTAATACTACAAAATAGAGTTCACAAGTAACTCAGCATCTGTATTGACTTACATACGTATGTATGTATAAATGCATGTGTAACAAAATTAGTGAGGTGGTGTATTCTCGAACATGTCTTTAGGCAAGGTTGTTGACGCAGAGAATGGAGAACATCTGGAAAAACTTAAATTACTATACATTCTTCATCCTATGCAATGAATGAGTGTTCAAAAATATAGATCCTAATCTAGATGCACATATTTTTGTATTTGTTACTGAATTAAAACGATCAGGAAATGACTCCTATTCATACAATGCATTGTGTTAGAACACCGAATACAACAGATCGGTTTCGAACCCACTTTTTCGTCACTCGCAGATTAGCACACTCCTGTAAACTCCAATGGTCACTAAACAATATCTTTTCCCTGGGCCTTATTTTTGTCCCTTAATTAAAAACAAACTCCTTAGAAAGACTATATATCTCAATATTAGAATGCTATATGCCGATACAAGAAATCGATGAATATACAACGGATACTTTATATACTCAAAGTTTTGTACAAAAACTATCCTTCTAACAAAATATCGACAGACACAGTGACGTATCACCATACTGTATACAATATTCATTTTTATTTTTCGAATTCAATATAACATTGCATGACTTTATACCTACATATTTAATATTTGGATTTTATTTAATAATAATTATCTATATATTTTTCAGTTAATGTATATAAAACCCCTATTTTTGATTGGCGTAATAACGGATTTTTATAAAATACTATGGAGGAAATATCAAGTTTAGATTCGTTTCAAACTGATGAAGCCAACTCTTCGGCACGACCAGAGTCCGAAAATACACAACATTCGTATAAAGACGTTGAAGAGAACACAGCTCCTGGCGGCGGAGGAGGTAATACTGCTGGCGCTGCTGATGGCGGTGAAGCGACCAAAGATAGTAATGCGAATGAAGATGATTTTGAACAAATATCAGAAGGAACATTTGAAGTAGATGAAAATTCACGGGCTACTTCAGTCGGACCTCCACCGGATGATAATGCTGAAGAGGGAGGTGGTGGAGCTGGCGATAGTGAACAGAGAGATGGTGATGAAGATAACGGCGTAGCTTCTGCTGAAGCTGGAGAATCTCGAGACTTTGAAGAAGTTGATGCGAATGTATCAGCAAATCATCCGCCTGCTCAAGAGGAATCCAACATGCTAGGAGAAGCTGATAACACTGTTCCACAGTCAGGTGAAGAAAATGATAACGCTATGGATGTTGATCAAGACGGTAACAATGATAATCAATATGAAGAAAGGGATTCGTCGGCACACAAAGAAGACTGTGAAGATTCTGTAAATAAGTCCGATGAACGTAATGACAATGAACAACAAGACGAGTCCATGGAGCCCTTGCAGCAAGAAGTAGACGAAGATGAAGAAGAAAATGACAATTCAAATGAAAATAATAAAGATAATGACAATAGTCGGGAAGAAGATAATGATGATATTGATAAAAATGACGAAAATGATAATGATAAAGATAAAGAGGATGACAAAGAGAAGGAGAAGCAGTCGAAAAAGTCAAGTAAAAATTCTGGAAACTCAAATGAATCAGCAGAAGCGGACGATGATGGTCAGTTAATAGTACATTATTAAAAATTTGAGTATATTAAAGTAAATTTTTGTTTTCAGAACCAGTCGAAAATGTACAAGAACCAGAAGAATCAGACGTTTGTTTAATACCTGACGATACCGAATCTACAGTAACGGATGCTGAAAAGGAGCAAGCAATTTTAGCTCGTGAAAATGCTGAGAAGGGAACTGACGAAAAGGATTCCAATGAAAACAAACAAAATGTTGACGAAGAAAAAGAAACGTCTGAACAAAATGATGGTACTGAAGCAGATTCCTATTCTCACGAAGCCCGTGGTAAGTTTTCTAATTAAAAAATATTTTTTATACCTAAAAATCTGATTTAGTTAGAAATGTAGATGTTAATAGTAAATGCATATGCATTATTTGCATTCATTTTTATCTTTTGCTCAAGTTGATAAAGAAGCTGGCGCCGAAGCTCTAGGCACTGATAATCAAAGAAATGAAGATATACAAGGTAACTTTTATTTTTAAAATGTGTCTAATAAACTTTACTAAACACGGAAGTTTTGCATCTATAGTAATAATTTCGTTTTTACTTTTACAGAAAATAATGCCAGCGAAAATGCAGAGGCAGAAGAACCTCTTTTAGAAGAGATGCATTCAAGTACAACAGAATCTAGTAGTGGTACCAAGACAATTATAGCTTGGATTGTCAATTCCAATCAAAAATGTATTCAATGCAAAGAGGAAAAACCTTGCGGTTTTCGTTTTAAAAATCCAGATTCTTTAGACATTGAATACTTGTGTGAACAGGCTTGTTGTACATTGTTCATGGATGAAAACCCTTCAAAATATTTTATACGCCGTAAGAAATTTCTAATTGAAGAATTACCGAGTAGTGAAAGCCGTGATAATGGTTCTTCGGAGAAAGCTGACAATAATCGCCATTCGTGTTTACAGTGTAAAGAGGAAAAAGTTTGTAAATATTTCTTTAAGCAGGATGAAGATACTTTTTACATATGTAACGATGATTGTTTTAATTTATTGAATGCCGAGGAGCCAGATAAATTTAAACTAAAGAGACACTCTATAAGAGTACGTAATATTGGTGCTACGACGATTTCTAATGATAACTCTAAAAAGAGTGGTGAACCAGAATCAAGAGTGGTTGCCCGAACTTCCGCTGAAGCTGAGGCAGCTCGTTTGGAAAGAGCAGCTAGTTTTGTACGCCGTTGTGCAGACTGTTTCACTGAAATTACTCTTGGTGACAAGAATCTGGTATGGGAAACGATGGATTTCTGTAACGAAATCTGTTTGGGCAAATATCAGCGTACTATCGGTTCCAATTGTCAAACGTGCCATGGAGATGTGCCACATCCAGCTTTAGGCAAATATTGTGTACGATTTGGATTTGATGTTCGACAGTTTTGTTGTGCAGCTTGCTTAAATGAATTCAAAAAGGGTTTGAAAACATGTTCCTGTTGCCAGAAAGACATATCGTCGGGTAATGAAGGCTTTTTAGCACCGGTTGGGGATAAAGAACAATTTAAAGATTTTTGTTCACAGTCGTGTATGCGTCGCTACGACAATATTGCCAATCCTAAGAAAAATATGCGTACTGATGTATGTGCCGTTTGCAACAACGAAAAATCGGTACGCGTCGAAATTATTTTGGAGGATAAGGAGCATAATTTCTGTTCGAATCCATGCTTTTCAGCTTTTAAATTTGTTAGTAACATAGTGGCAGATCAGTGTGGCATGTGTTGTAAATATTTCGAACGTAAAGCTACTGAATCGTTTACTATCTATTCAGAAAAACGAGCAAAGGTATTTTGTTCACGTATCTGCCTTAACATATATATTGTGCTCAATCGTCGCATAGTGTCTTGTCAATGGTGTAAAGTAAAGAAGTATAATTTTGATATGATCCTTAAACAACAGGATAACCAAGAAGTTCAAATGTGCTCCCTAAATTGCCTAACGTTGTACGGAGTATCAATAAACGCTTTTTCGCGCACTGTAACGAAATGTGATAATTGCTCAAACATGGCAACTCCACAATACCACTTGACCATGTCGGATGCATCAATGCGCAATTTTTGTACATATCAATGTGTAATGCAGTTCCAAAGTCAGTTTGCACGTACTCCGCTTACTTTAGAGAACGATAGCCCCAAGTCATCAAATATGTCATCAGGCCATCAATCAGGCGGCAAATCTGCCAAAGGATCTGCTCCATTCCCTACTGGACTGCCAAAGCGGGTTAAATTAAAGGGGAGTTCTCAACAACAATCATCTGTACACGTAAGTAATACACACATTCATATATACACAGGCCCACAAAAGTATACATACGATTAACAAATCGATTAACAAAATATACATACGATTAAAAAAGACCGTCTTAAAATCGAGGAAAGTTGTCAGACAATTATAAAGATTTTCAACGAAAACGGATTGATTATAAAATTTCTGAAATTTGTTAACCATATGTATACTTTTGTAGCTGAGTGTAATTATGTGTAAAATATATAAAGTAAAAATCAGTATATGTATAGGAATTTATCGCTATATTTTTCTCAAAAAAAAAAATTATTTTTAATTGTTTCGAGCGCTTTAATTCTTGTTTGAAAAAAACGAATATATTCGATCACCCTAATATTTAGCCTAAGGAATACAACCCTGTCAAAATTGTAATAGATTGGAATAATATTTCCATTTGAAATATACTTATTTGTCTCAGAGTCTTGCAAAAAATAACTGTAAAGCCCAATAAAATGGTACAAACAAAACGAAAATTTTTTTTGAAAATAAGTTTTATTTTTAATTTCTTAAGTTCGAAATAAATAAAAATAAAATATTAAAGTTAATTTGATATTAAAAACAAAATGATTTCTTTAAAACAGATTAAACTACCCAGTAAGGGTTCGGCTGCTAAGCAAAAACAGCCTACTATGCCAGTAATATCGACAGTCTCGTCACTGGCCAGTGGAGAAACTGAAACTATGATTGGCAACGTTACTGTTAGGAGAACTCGCGTGCGTGGACGTAAAGCAGAAACGCCTCCACCAACACCACCGCCAACAGTTCCAAATAACAGCCAACAATTACTTAGAGGAGGAAGACCGCGTAAGAGTGCTATCATAGAAAGATCACTTACACCCTCGCCACCTAGAACGAATAATAAACGAAGTGGAAGTGCAAGTAATAGTGGTACTGTTAGTGGATCCGGAAGCGGCAATAATGTAGTTGAGAAGATTGTCGAAAAGGTCACTATGCAGACAGAAACTAAAATTGTAGCAGTTCCACCGTATCCTCCTGCCGTTAGAAATGTACAGACAAGTTGTAAACCGCGCACTACCACGGTCGGTTTTCAAACGCAACCAGAAATGGTTTCTGTGGGTATTCAAACGGAAAAGGACTATTCTAATAAGGTGTTGATACCAGTTCCAGTGCCCATATTTCTACCGCAGCCAATGTATATGTACTCGGCACCATTTCCAGTGCCAGTTCCTATTCCTCTTCCCATTCCTGTTCCTATTTTCATACCTACCACTCGAAATTCGGCTCAGGGCATTATGAAGGAAATCAAAAAGATTCAAGACAAAATGCCAGCCGACCCATTCGAGGCTGAACTTTTGATGATGGCTGAAATGGTGGCGGAAGAGAAGCGTGAATCTGATTCCGATTCTGAAGATGAAGTTAAGCCAGATCCAGCAGTTGTTTCCTTGCAATATAATAACAGCGTACCACAGGTAGACGTAGCCAACAATTCGTATGGCGAAGATGTTCTACAAATGGCTCTCAAAATGGCAACTGGTGATTATGATCAGCCAACGAGTACGATTGATTTAGAGTCGGCAGTGACAGCTAATACGATTACCAATCCTCCGCCTGGTATGGTACAACATGATGATTCTATGAGTCACATGAGTGGCCATCATATGCAGCAGCAACATCACATGATGGATGCACAAAGGTGAGTTCATTGAAACTGTTTATTTTTAATCATAAATTCACAATGGTTTAATTACAGAGGTGCTAGAGGCCGAAAACGTGGCGCAGCAGTTGTTTCATTAGTTTCTCCACGCAATAATCGCTCACCGGTTAAACGTCAACGTATTGAAGAAATGGAACAAACTCCACAACCACCACCTCAACCTATGCAACCTGTTGAGAAACCAGATGCCAATATGTGTCTAAAATACACGTTTGGTGTTAATGCTTGGAAACAGTGGGTTATGACTAAAAATGCCGACATTGAAAAAAGCTCAATGAGAAGACGTCCATTCAAAACAGAACTTTTGCAAATGACGGCAGACGAATTAAATTATTCATTATGTTTATTTGTCAAAGAAGTGCGTAAGCCAAATGGCACGGAATATGCTCCAGATACAATATATTATTTAGTATTGGGTAAGTGTTTATATTTCCATACAATAAAAAAACACACTTAATGTTTGCTTTAAATAGGAATTCAACAATATCTTTATGAAAATGGCCGTATTGACAACATATTTACTGACACATATTATGAACGATTTACGGATTGCCTAGATGAAGTCGCACGTAAATTTTCTGTACTCTATAATGATTCGCGTAAGTATCAAAATGCTTAAACAAATGTTAACACTTCACATTTATTCACATCAAACACTTTCAGAATACATCGTAACCCGTGTAGAAGAAGAACATCTTTGGGAGTGTAAACAATTAGGTGCCCATTCACCGCACGTTTTACTTAGTACTCTTATGTTTTTCAATACGAAACATTTTAATTTAACTGTAAGTAGCTAATTATTATCTGTTTTAAATGAGCATATAAAAAATAATTTATTTTAATTAATATGGAACTAGACTGTTGAAGAGCACATGCAATTATCATTCTCGCATATTATGAAACATTGGAAGCGAACTGGCCAAACAGCCAAAACGCCGGGTTCTCGTAACGTATTACTGCGTTTTTATCCGCCACAAGCTGGACTTGGTAAGTCATTGCTATTTAAATCTTAAGAGTAATTTGATCTGCTTAATAACTAAATTAAAAGATGATTAATCGCCATGTTTTAAATAAAATAGAAAGGAACAACATGGAGTATAGTATTAAGTAATATTATTTAAAAAAAATTTATGATATAGTTTCACATTAAATTTTAATTCAAGTTTACATTAATTATTGAAAGGTATTAATTAATTGATCATTTAAAATTTTATAATTGTAAAAGAGTATTGAGAAATAAGTGAAATAAAAATAAAGAGATAAAGTGGCACCGGTCAAATTAAAAATTATTTCCGTACAACAAGCAATACGCTCTTAACTGCAGTTCACAATAAGATTATTTGTTCCAAAGTTTTATGGCTATCTATCTTACTTAATTGCACTAAATAACTTGTTTGTCGACATTCGGTCTGTTTTTGCACATGCTTCCAGGTATTTAACCAAATTGATCAGGATATCAAAAGCGATAGAATCGACTTGATTTCATAAAATTAGTTGTAGTTGTCAGTTACCATGTTTAATTATTTTAGAGTTGCGACATTGAAAAGGCATCTGAAATTCGTTTGCCATCAATAATAAAAAAAAAAATAAAGCTAAAACATTAAATGTATTGTATTTAATTTCAGATGCCAATCCCCGCAAGAAGAAAGTGTACGAACAACAAGAAAATGAAGAGAATCCTTTGAGGTGTCCAGTACGCTTATATGAATTCTATCTTTCTAAATGGTAAATAAATATATGCGTATATACCCAGCTCAATAACAAGTAATAATTTATGTTTTTTACTTTAGTCCGGAAAGCGTTAAAACACGTAATGATGTCTTCTATTTACAACCAGAACGTTCTTGTGTACCCGATTCACCGGTGTGGTATTCCACACAAGCTCTCAGTCAAGAAGCATTACAAAAAATGTTACATCGTGTAAAAA
Source organism: Sarcophaga subvicina (assembly GCA_936449025.2). Lineage (NCBI taxonomy): Eukaryota > Metazoa > Arthropoda > Insecta > Diptera > Sarcophagidae > Sarcophaga > Sarcophaga subvicina. The sequence goes on from OW388081.2 coordinate 33,993,756, forward strand.
TGGTTAAGGAAATTAATATAGCACTATTGACAAGTTAATCATCTATATTGAAAGGGGTGAATTAGCAACGAACAGCACATTTAAATAAAAATCATTATGATTTCATTGCTGCTTAAAGCGTGCAATTTTTTTTTAGTAGTACTAATACACACTTTTTTGTTAAACATTTTTTTTTATTTTCATTAATTTTATAAAAATAAAAAATAAAGAACACAAATACATATTTTTATTAAAAAATATATATATATATATAAATCTATAAAAAATTATAAGCAACTGAAGAATATGAAAGAAGTGATACAATATCTTCAAATTGATTTTTCTGTTTGTACAATCAATGTATTTTTGAATCTAAAGAAATCTAAAAATTAAATTCAAATAAGCTCGTACACACACACACACACACACACACTCACACAACTAATAATATTTAGATAAACAAACATTTGATATCTGGAATGTTAATAATAATTATAATATTATATTTATATATATATATATATATACATATATATAGTATATTAATAAAAAAATTTGGAATTAAAATCTTTATATATTGACAAATACTTTTGGGGGATTTAATTGAAAGTAAAAAAGCACACATAAAAATATAATTTTAATTTTATAAGAATTAATGTTTAAAAATTTTAATTTTTCTTTTATTAACTTTTGTTTTTGTGCAAAGCACAATTTTTGTACTGCAATTTTTCTTTTTTTTTAATTATATTATATAATTTTTTGTTTAATTGCAAATAATTGATTTTGATTTTTAAAAAAATATAATTTTGAGTCATATTTTTCAAATAAACAATATGATTATCCACTTGAAGAAAGTTCTCTAGCTATTAAGTTGTAGTTATATAAGTAACAATAAAAAAAATCGAAAAATTACATAAAAATATAAAATAAGTTTATTTTTTCTTTTATTCATAATTTATAACTGTACATGATAAAAATGTTTCATTGAGTCAACTAAATATTTTCAAAAATGATAACTATAAACACTTTTAACTTTAGCTGAATAAAGAAAGTAACATATGTATGTATAATTACAAAATTGATGGAATAAGATACAAGTTTTTGTTCTGAAGAATAAATTCTTTTTGTAAGTAAATAGATGTTGTTTTTATCAAAGTTCCATATCCATAAAAAATCAAGTTGTAGCACTTTATCAATTTTTTCCATTAAAAATAAAAAAAAACTAATGGTCCGTTATGTACAGTAACCAAACTTCAGTTGCGTTGTCAGCTGTCAACTAAAAGTTTGTTGTTGCCTTAACATTTTTTACACGTGCATTTTTTATATTGGAATTCCATTCTTAGCAACTGAAGTTCAGTTGTGATCCATAATCAAGCTATAAATTTCATATTCATGGTAGGATAAAAAAATCTATATCACACGTTAAATAAAATTGCATTTGATAATAATTTAATACTTTAGCTTTTAATGGCCAAAAGTTTGAATAAATAGTTTTCAATTTTGCCAATCAGGAACAATTTTCTAACAATAAACGAATGTAGTCGCTTGCACTTGAATAAGTTTCAATACAGAAAGAACGAATTACAAAATAAATTTAAAATTTCTGAAGAGGTCATGAATGCTTATAAAAATTAGTCACTTGCTACAACGTTTTGCTATGCATTTGGGTTGGTTGTCTGCTGTCCTATCAAAGTCTCAGTTCGGATATATGTATACTCCCTCCCACCGTAAAAATAGTTCTCAGTTCCATACAAACATACCCTATACCCTGGTTAACATGTCAAGTATAAAATTAAGAACATAAATTTATTTAATAAAACATCCTAATTAAATAAATTCGACAACATAGTCTCTTTTTTGATATTTTTATATCCATCTTACAAATTTTATTATTTAAATGATATTCGTATAATTATTAAGGTATAGCATATATAACCAATGAAAAACAAAATTGTATTTATGAACAATAAAATGTGAATAAGATATATTCATGTATGGAAATGAATAATAAGTGGAGTTATAAAGAAACTCGTAAATTGTATTTTGTGTACACGTAAACAATATCTTTTTTTCAGAAATGCCTACAATATTTTTGTGTCTTTTTCAAAATAGTTTTATTATTTATTAAAGTTATATAGGAGAAATGTTGTACAGTTTAATGTACAATGTAATGAATTTATTTGTTTAGATTTTTTTATTAACAAACTTCCTTTACAGTTCGCATCACAAGAGAAAATTAAGTAATCGCATTAAGAAATAAAGAAAGAAATTTTTATTATTATTAACTACCATTCAGCATCACCGTTGGATTTTTGAAAAACATAATCCTTCCCGCCAATGTTCATAATGCCATCTTTTAAATAAAATTTCCATTTGTTACGAGAGCGTGTTATCTAAAATAATATAGACTTTGTAATAAAAAAAAAAAAAACATATTGCATTAATAATTCTAACATACCTTATCGTACTGACACACAATTACATTATCGGTATCGAAAAGATCACTAGCATCTTCATCTGTCACATCATCTTCACTATTTAAAGGCTCTTCTTCAGCACCACCCTCATTTTCAATGTCAGACTCATCGTCTTTGTCCAAATCATCGTTGTCGTCATCATCCAAGTTACCGTCACTTTCTTCGCTTTCATCTTCGTCAGAAGTATCAAGTGCACCATCCATTTGTTTAGATGTATTAAAATTTTCTAATAAAAAAAATTAGAAGTCATACAAACAATTATATTTATAACATACAATATTATAAAGTATTTGAGCAGAGTAATTTAGATTTTATCTTCAGTGCAATGTAACACACTAGAGAGCAGGGAAGGGAAATTGATCTTAACAGATTGTACTAACTTTCAGAGAAAATTGTACTTTTTTTCAGCCTGATTGTACTAAATTCACTTTTTTTCTTTTTTAAACTTTTTTTATTAAAAATTAAATTCAATTTACATATATTCATATATTTATGTACATACAGTGAGCGTCAAAAGTGAGTAAACACCACTGAAATAATTCATTTTCTTAGGATAGCGAGAAAAGTAAATATAGTAAATAAAAGTAAATAGTCGAATAAATTTCCAAAAATATAAACGTTTAAAATGTTAAAACAAAAAACAATTCATGATAAGTGAACTTTTTTCATACTTAAGAACATAATAGAAAATTTAAAATTATAGTGGGTGTTGACTCACTTATGGCGCTCACTGTATGTACATTGCAGTTTCTTTTTTACTAAGCACTTGTATATATAATAGGTAAACTTAACAACTTTCTTTAATACTTAACTATAAAAGAAAACAAAAGTTTATGAGATCTAAATTTTAAATTTTATTAAATTTTGGTACATTTGTAGATGAATGTGGAATGGATAATATTCCTTTTATAACTCTTGAAATGTCATTTAAAATTGGTTCAAACCAAAAGGTACATATGTTCTCATTTTTTAAAGTTTTAATAGTTTCTAAGTCCGAAAGCGCCTGAAATTGGTTATTTATTGATTCAATATTCTAAATTTCATTGGGAAACATTTTTAATATAAACGGTACAACACTTAAAGTTTCACCTGAAACAACATTTTCTAGTGTAAATTTTTTGAACTATAGTAACATTTCATTATTTAAATCAACTTTTGCTTTTAAAACTTTAAATACATTTTTTTTGCTATTTCTTTAAGCTCCAAAATAATAATGTGTTACTTATTGATATGTATACGCCCAATTTCTGTTCCACAATATATTTCGCCAATAGGAATATGTTTTTCATTGATATTGATTTTTAATATATCATTTTCATCTAATGCATCCTTTTGTATAAAATTGCGAGCTATTTCTCGGATTGCATTTCTAAATTATATTATTAATATTAATAATTTTAAGCACATATTGTAAAAATAAAAATATCATTTTATAAAGTGGATTTGAAAGTCCGGATAAAATTGAATTAATTCTACCATTTTGCAAATCAGCTTCAAAATCGTTGAGCGTAAAATAATATTGAAGTGGCTGCCAATGTTCCAAAATTCTGTTAATTACTTCTTCAAGTGACAGCCAACGGGTTGTTGAGTATTTTAGAATTACGTGAAAATTAGTACAAAAATATTCTTGAAATTTGGAGAATTGATGAGAAAGAATAATTGAGTAATGTAATAAAGTAGGAAAAATTTTTTAAATAGTGCTAAATAAGTCATTGAGGTGCTAAGGTGTTTTTGACTTCCAAATAGTACTAAAAAAGGTACAATTGTACCAACTTTTCCATCCCTGCTAGAGAGTCTCATGAGATGAGATCTGTCGAAATCAGATCTCTCATTCTGACATAAAAATAACTTAAGGTACAAAAATAACTTACTTTGCATATTTGCATTGACTAATGCAGCATTAACATGTTGTTGTAGCACTGATGACGCCAAAGTTGTGGGCAGAGTCATTATTGACGATATTAAATGAGCGGTTAAAATCTGTGTCAGTTGATTTTCTTGCAAAGCAGAGGCAGGCACATGTATGGTGAGTACACGAGATTCTGAATTCATCGTCCCTGGTTGAGCAGGCAGTGTGATCTGAAATTATTTCATAATACGTAAATATATTTTCAGAAATTATCGACTTTTTACTTCATATTTGTTCAGAGTGTACTAAACTTGATAATTTTCAATTTCTTCCGACTTTTACAAAAATCAATACAATAATAAAAGCTATTAAATGCCTGATAAGGACTGTAATGATATCAGTAAAGTGTTTTGATGTAGAATTAAATTATATATTGACTGTGATAGGCAACAACAGCATTTCTAGTGATAGTCAATTTTAAGTAATTAAAAAATTTTTTTAAATTGTATAAGATATAGTAAAATAAACTCCTTAATTAAGCGCCATAAGCTTTAAAGTTATTTCCTAAAGAGACACAATTATTCTCTTTTTGGGCAAATATCTCTGCCTCTTTCTTTGTATTGATCTTTCAGTTGGTACAATTGTCTACAACGTAGGTACCAATTAAAAGTTTGGTTTTGTGCAGTGATAAAAGATGAAAAAAATTGTCATTCTTTCAAAATTTTCAAAATTAAGAGGCTTCACAAACCCACTTTAAATAATCCATTTAAGAAGCCCACTGACCGCCCGCAGAGGGTAATGTCAGCAACGAACATAATTGGAAGGTCTAACAAACCTTGCGACAACTTTATGTTCCTAAAAGGAACGAAAAGGTGTAAAAAAGTTTGAATACACGAAAACATAACATTCTTCCTGACAGACACTCAATTCTGATTTAACTAGCATACCCTTTGAATTGTGTTGCAGACAGTTTTCGACTGTTAATGTCCCTAGAAGTCCTTTTTGGCACAATATCGTATCTTTCTAACGATTTAATCTAAGCGCACTTGTAGGATTTATTTATTCTTTTTACTACATGTAATATTTATATACAAATTATTATTTATACAAATTAAAATGAAATTTTTAAATTTTACCTTAATATATATTATAGAGCTTTGAAAAATAGAAATAGATCAATCATATTAAAATTTAGCAGTTATTTTCCAATACTAGATATATTAACTGACATTTGTTCAGTGTCCAATAACACCGGCATTTAAGATTGCCTCCAATTGCTAAAGAGTTACATTTACATTACTATTCTATCATTAAATGTAGATGGTGGATTGACGGACTGATTATTTATTTATTCGAATTTGAAATTTTTATAAGGGTAGACAATTGGAGTTTGCGTACATTTTTCAACACCATGGCTTTTTTTTAAATTATTCATTAGAATATAATTTTATGGCAGTTTATGGTGATATAAATTAATTTACTTACATTGACAGGCATTATACGGTTTGGATCTAAAGCGGCAACAATGGGTATCGTAGAAGATTGCTGTTGATTGTTACTACTACCCACAGCCGGTTGTTGTTGTTGTTGTTGTTGTTGATTATTGCCACCGACAACTTGTTGCTGTTGCTGCTGTTTCTGTTGTTGTAATATTAGTGCTGAATTGGATGAGGTAGGATGCAAGGGTGGTGGTTGGCTTTGATTCGTTTGAATTTGCTGCTGTTGAGGTTCCTGTTTAATTATACCATTCATTATAGTATTTGTAACATTAGTTAGCGTTCCAGCTGTTGTCGATGGGCCATTAGTTATTTGTTGTATATTTGGTTTAACGTCAGCATTTGCTGTCGACGAGTTTGCACTATTTCCAGACGTTGATGAATTTTGACCTGTACCGTTATTATTATTTTGTTGAAGTTGCTGTTGTTGCGAAGCAGCCGCAGCAGCTGCTGCTGCCTTTTTAGCCTTAGCTGCCTGAGCCTTAAGTAGCAGAAAAAAAGAAAAATAAAATAAAAGAACAAGACAGAAAAGTGTTGAAATTAATTTGTTAATGCAGCTAAAATTTTTAAATATACCTTCGTAGGCTATTGAGGTATTACAAAAAGTTATGATGATTTAGTTTTGTAGTGGTTGGAGAATGAATTTAAAGTAAATGTTCAATTGTTTTAAAATGAATCACGATATTCATCATCGTCATTATAATTAGCATATGTTGTTGACGTTTTGTTACATTTTTATATTGTTGAGAAAAGTAGCAAAATTATTTTTGTGGCAAGACATACACATATAATAAAGAAAAATAAATGTATAGAAAATATTTATTAAGTTAACGTTTTACTCTTTTTTTTCTTATTTTTTTTTAACAATTGTGCATATGATTTCACAGCACTACATTTACTTACCTTTGGATTGTTGGCTACAATTAATGGGGGTTGTGTTTCTGGGGGATCTGGATTAATTTCGACTGCTTTGCTAGCCAATAGTTTAGATCGCCATATTTGTTTCATTTCTTGCAACACTTGCTCATCTACTCCCTCATCGAGGAAGGCATCACGGACATTAGCTATAACATCCTCAATTACAGCATGGTATACCTTAAGCTTTATTTAGAAAAAGGCAATAAATAGTTGAAATTTTATGGTTAATACTTTTTTGACAAAGTTTTTATATTATAAGTTAGGTCGTTATCCTGATTAAATGGTTTTAATGACCAATTATGTATGTTTTATATTACAAATGGAATCGAAAAAAGAAAACAAATGTTTTATTCAGTCATCAAAGAACCTAAAATGACGATTATTTATTTAGCGTTTTACTATATTAATGCAATTGTTTGTTGGAACTTTCCATAATTGGCAACGAGCTCAATTACAAACTTACGACAAGTCAATATATTAGTTAAAAGAGTAGGACGCAATCAGCAAAATTCCTTATTACTACACCCAAAACATATTCGCAGTAGGTGTTGTTTCTAGGCAACGACAGATCCTAAACCTATCACCCTGCTACGGTAGATCAATCATCTTGCTTAAAAGGAAAAAACGCGATTAATGAAACTGAGACAAAGTACAGAAAAATTAAGAAGACGCGGAAGACTACAACGAAAAGCAAAAGCTGCTATTCATAATATTTCCAAAAATGTATTTAAAATTAATATTCAATTGTTTATTATCTTCTGTGTGAATGTCATAAGTAAATTGTTTTTAAGCAAAATTCCTCTCTTCACAACTAAGGTTCTATCTTCTTCATAAAGAACAGTTTGCTCTTAGTATGCCTTAAAAATGTAATTAACTTTAATCGTTTTTAGCTATAAGGTGCTTGTATTTTAAAGAAATGCTAACGAAAGTATTTCACATTATAAATAATTGATTTATGTATACACTGTATTGTACCTTTACTTTAACACAATAACCTTTTTGTCAAAGAACTAAAATTACATAAACAATTTTAAACTTAATAAAAACATTTTTTAATAAATTATTCAGTCAATACTATGGGACACATGCTATAGTTTCCACATTATTTATTAACATTTCGACAATGATAAAGCCTCATTTCGAATACGGTTCGACAATATTATTCACATGTTGCACAGCTCATCAAATCGAAAGATTGCAAATACTACAAAATAGAGCAATGAGAATCATACTTCAAGTCAACAGATATACGTCGATCCACTTCCTGCTTGATTCAATTAAATGGTTAAATGTAGAACAACGGCTTAAATTGAACACACTAAATTTCATACACAGAATTAAAAACGGTGAAGCACCAGAATATCTAACCGAGCAAGTATCGTACGTGAGAAATTCTCAACCTTACCACCTTAGAAATGCGGAACATTTTAGAATTGAAAGAGCATCATCATCTGCAATGCAGCGGTCACTATTTTATAAGGGTTTTCAACTTTACAACTCCCTACCAAATAATGTAAAAATGGAACCTAATTTTAATATATATAAGAAACATATTGTTTTTTTTTTTTGTTAAAAATAACATGTAAAAATATGTAATATTAGAAAATTTTATATGTGATGAAATTGTAGTACAATTGCTTTTTAAAAGTATTTTTTAATACTAATAAAGAAATAATAATAATAAAAAATCTATAATTTTAGGTAGCGTAGCAAAAGTCAACCTAAACGGGTACTACTACTCACTGGTGTTAAAGAATTGATGTTAGAAAATTTTTAGTTCAATGTCTAAGGAAAGAATTTGTAAGCAATAATGATTGTAAAAACCTGCGCTGACAATTTGTACACATAATTTGTTAAAAAGAAATGTCCACATGAGTTTGAACCCCTTTTGTCTAATTTATTTATAATGAGCGTTGTATATTACCTTATAGTGCTTATTATTAACTTGTAGTTATAAGTCTATATAAACGTTAAATATTAAGACGAATATCAATGTGTTCCTTGAAAAATATATAATCTTAACAGGTTCAAGCAAAGAGAATATTTCAGCTTAATTTGAATATTTTCCTAATTGCTTAAAAATTTAAATAGAAATCAATCGTATTTACCATAACTTTGCAAAAATATAATTCGTTAATAATATTACTTAATAATGATAAAATAAATAATGAATAAACGAATTTACGATAAACAAAGTAATATTACGAAAAATACAAATAACTAATATGCATACACACATACAACTTTCCTTATTGACAAAAAATTTTTCAATAAAGCAGTAATAAGGGCAATAAACTTTAAATTTAAATTAATTTTAATAATAATAAAAGAAATAATAGTAATTATATACAGTAAATTTAAATGTCATTGCTTTTATCTTTCAAACTTCTTAATAAATAGTTATGTAAAATTAGCTTTTTTTTATCATTTGGAAACTAACAATGTAGGAGATCCTGAGTTTATAAATAAACGTGTTTTAGTAACAACAGGCCTGTTCCCAGTTAATAATGATTGTACGTACCTCAAAAAAGTAAAAGACAATTTTAAACCAATAATATTTAAAAACAATTTTAGCCAACCTTTAATGTTTCATTGTTTTTGTTTTTTTGTCAAGATCAAAAACGTATAATGTGCAATCAAGTGAAAGTTGTTGTTTTTTCTTTTACTTTTATATTTCCAGAAATTCAAACCCAATCATTTTTTGTATATATGTACATACATACATATACATACATATACATAAACGTTATATACATATATAAATACTCTTCTTACTTAGTAACTTTCAGTAAGTACATTAATTTCGAAAATTAATAATATGTACCAATGTTAAGCAATATTAAATATTATTTTGGCTTTTTTTTTAATTTTGATATCTAAAACAACAAAAAAATTGAATAAACCGCGAGAAAATTTAGTTTTGGATCGATATACCTACATATATTTCGTTAAATTTAAAAAAACATCTATTTAATATTAAGAAGTAGTGGATGCAGTAAAAGGTACTGGACCTCAAGTCTTTATAGTGCGTTTGGATGACGCTAGAAGGTTACAGAAACACAAGATTTTACTTCGTAATAGTAAACTATAGGTCTCGCTAATATTGAATAAAATTAACACACAACACTCTGAGTGGTGTGAGAAGTTAGACCGTAATTCTGATTAAATATTGAAACTAATAATAAAGTAAAGTAATTGTGTAACATGTCAAAAATAGATAAAAAAAAAAAAAGATGGTAAAAATCAGCAAGCAGTCTGATAATGCGAACAGAGTCTTGTTAACTTTCGGTTCATTTTGATGTCAGCAATGGCCCACCCTACGGCAGGCCAATAATCGAAAATGTCGACAAAATAAGTTGAAAAGAGTAAACTGATCATTTAAGATTTTAATAATTTAAAGACTAAATACAAATAGAGGTCGATGATTCATTCGAATTAAAGCAACAGAAATAAAAACTTTGTTAGAATTTTCTTTTTCAAACGCAACTAAAATGCTACAAATTCAACAATATTTCTGAAGTACCTATATTGACGGGTAAATTGTTTTGGCTCGATTATGGATGACAATTGAACTTATTCCGCTTTGCCAAAGGTAAAAGTTTACAAGGTTGTCGGTTGCTATCTAATTACCAATTAATACACTTTTTGACAACTGAAAGCTCATCCATAAGTCAGCAGATTTGGTTAGTTTGAGAAGAATTGTGTGTATATTTATTTACACAAATTGATTGTTTCAATTTTTCTCAGTAATAATAATAATGTACAAAATGGAATTTACTTAGTAAGAATAAGCTGAATAAAGTCGTTAACCTAAATAAAGAAATTCTTTTTCTACGTCTCTTATTGAAACTCTGTGGTTATAATTAAAAAAGTGAATACTTTGTCCAAAATCATTGATGTACGTAGGTATGTATAATATTTCTGTTTACATTTTTTTAAGTTTAAATAACTAAATTTCACGAATAAATCAAAACATAGAAATTATTGTAATTTTATTACCTACAATACATAGGTATATGCACATTTAGTTATATATTTAAATTACATTACTATTGAAAATGATGTTCTAATTATTATGTGTGGGGTGACTAAGATCATAAGGTTGCTGATAGATTAGCACACCCATAAATTCAGCATTTTGAATGTGAAGTATGCAGTTATTTCTAGAAAATCAAATACAAATTTAGATCAGTACAAGGAGGGTAATAATCCTAGGATTAATAGTCCCAAAGTAATATTTATCAGTAATGAAACGAAGAAAACCGTGTGTTATGAGTAATTCAACCTTACCCAGTGCAAGTAAATTATATTATTACCCCCTCCTCCATTTTTATTACTTCTTTTTTTTTGTTTCAATTTCATTATTCATCTTTGTATCTAAGTAAGTGATTGGAATACTATAACAGGTCCTAAAATGATAGCATTGCCAACTTTACTTAGGATCAAAGCCTTCCATGAACTTATATCCAGTAGTGAAGAACTTTGCTAACTCTCCTTTCAATGATGTTAGCTTTTGATATTATTCTCTTTGGGGGCAATAATGAAAACTATTTTCACCTTTGCCGGCGTACCTATATGGTGTATGTACACAGAGTTACTAAGCTAACTATGAAAGCTGTCTAACAACTAAAATCCGTGTATCCCTACCTTAGCCAGCTTTATAAATATCAGATAATTCAATCAAATAATAGGTCAGTCGCATCTCATTATTATACATTCTTAAAATTTGGTAGCCTCGCTCATTTCAAAACCTGAATTTATTATTAGGATTATTATAGATAAGGATTATAATTATTAGGATTATTATAGATAAGGATTATAATTATTAGGATTATTATAGGTAGATAAAGACGAAAAATCTTCAATATGATTTATAAATTATTTATTAAATTTGGATACGTTAAAAAGTTCTGAATTACCTAATATCACTTCATATATAATTTATTGTAATACATACAACAAAAACAATGTAAACAGTAATGTCCGGTTTATAATTGTAATTAATTGTAAGCACGCTAGTTCGGTTTACACGTACAAGCTTTGCTTTTGTCGAAATGGAGCAAAATTGTTAACATACAGCGACCGGTAGATTCTATTTCAATTTAGCCAGAGAAGTTCATTCTAACGAAATTAACAATTAATAAACCGCTAGTTTATTTCTCAATTCGGAGAACAGAATTTTCTCCTGCCCTAACAGGCCTCTAATGATTTAGATCGCCGAATTAAGCTTTCGAAACAAAATTCAAATAAAAAATCTCAAAACAAACTTTTTTTATTGATTGAATGAGTCTCTTTACGTGTCACATAACCAATGCATTAAATCAAATTTCGGATAGAAAATTTTAAGTAACTGGGTTGAGCTGCTTTGGATTCCTAAAGCCTGAATTCCATGACAATACAATATGGCCTCAAAATCTCATTCAAAACTTGAACCTTCTTTATTGATAAACCATTTATAATTCCAATTTACTCATTGACTTGTAATGTTTCTTCTTCAATATTGTAATGTTTTATGCAAATAAAGTTTAACATATTGTTACAAGTACTTACCACTGATGATTGGCATAAAGCCATTTGCATCTTTTTCTCCGCCAGCTTGATGCTTTTGTAATATCAACTGACCAACAAACAACCACACAAATGCGTACGTAAATTAAATCTATTGCAGCTTAGTCGAGGATAATGAAACCGATGTATTAAAGTTATTATAATTTTTTAATTAGATATTATTGTTTAATTTGAATTTACTGATGACCGAGATTATTCCGTACGCCGTGCAACACGCAGAATGACATATGGACGAGATTTAAACGAAATTTTTCAAAAAATCAAAAAAAAAAAACAATAACATCACACACATTAACGCAAATATTGTTGTGCAGAAGAGAGAGAAAAAGTAGGAAGGCAATAGCAACAATAATAAGAGACGTTTAAAAAGAGATAAAAAAAATGCGCAGAAAATTAATAAATTAGTTAATTATAATTAAAATACACACATCAATCACTTATGTAGTATTAAAAAATTAATTACATTTTCAGAATTTATTTGCCTTTAAGGGAATTTAAGTTTTGTATTACGGTGTAAGTTTTAAATATTTCACAATTCCTTTAAAATATTTATTTATAAAACTGGCAAGAGTTAAATAACTTGACACGAACTAACGACATCCACTCTTCTTGATATCTAATTTCTGAATGAATGCAATTTATTTGGATTTTGCCAGTCTCGGCTGTAAAATTCAGTATTTTTCTGCTACCTTTTATAATTAGTAGTAGAAAAGAGAAACACTACTCTCAAAAACACACCAAATATGAGAGATTATAAGAGCAAACAAAGGAATTTGAAGAATTTACATTAATTTTGCTAATTTTTACAATTAATTCAATTTAAATTTTATGATTTTCTTAAATTTTTTAAACGAATGCTACTTATTTTTGCACTCATGTTAATAATTTTAATTTGTTTATAAACTAGCTGTCTCTTTTGCACTGGCCAAACACACCTGCATTTGTTTGATGTAGTAGTAAAATTACTTCTTTTTTAGTCCACAATGACACTACAAAAAATTCTTAATTATTTTAATTTTGGCTTTGTTAAACCTACAAAAATAGCGTAATTGAACGAGCACATGTTATTTCCTTTGTGGCAAGGACAAACACAGACTTCTCGTTCAGTTAAAATGCTTTACGAGATCAACGCAAAGCTAATTCTGGTAATGAAATGAGGTGCTTATATACTTGCATAGGGATTTTATTTCAATCACACAAACCCACACACTGACAATTGCGCACAAGTTTTCCATAGTAGTGGTGTATTCATTTGTATACATATAAGCGTCATGTGTTTGCTGTATTGCATTTGTTAAGTTGATTTAATGTTAAATATTTCATAGTAAATTCAAATACAGCTTTTTTAAATCCATTAATTTAGAAAATAAATAAGTTTAAAACAACAAATATGGAGATTTTGTTAACATTTTTAATATAATTTGGATTTAGAACATATTTAATATTATGGGAAACAACAACAATTGAGGTTTCGTGCCAATATTGCCATACGTTTAACTTAACACTGCAAGAAAAATTATGCACATTCAAATCATTTATAAAACTTTTGTATCGACTGGGAAAATGTTTGCTGTTAAACGTTAGGTATGATTAAAAATAATTGAAATAAAGCCCTTAATTCATTAAAGGTTTAAGTAGGATAAAAAGATTTTAACTTGCAAATAAATAATACATCATAAACCTTTGACGTATACACGATATAATGAAATTTTTTACGTCAGTGGCAGGTAGTAATCGGAATCAAAGTACAAGTGACCTTAACCGTTTCACATTTTTGGATAACAATCATCAAAATATTGGGATTATAAACCTGTACTTTACTTTAACGAATTGAATATTGAAAACTTTAAGAATTTCAGAGTAATTACTTTCTATTGTCAACTCCCTCTATTACTTCTTTTCGCTTTGCTACTGGATTGTTACAAAGAGTAAGAATTTTAAGCGCTACACTATACTACACTATGATACAATTGAACAATGGATCATAGGAATTGAGGAGCTATATTATACAGTATATGTAGACTATACCAATGTTAACAGATTTCGAAATTTCTTTAAATACAATTTTTTATATTTTAAGAATAAAATAAAGCAAAAAGAACAAATCAGTTTATATTTTTATTACAAAACTAAGATTAAATTTGGAGTTAACGCTAAATTTTACCCATAGATATTAATTTATGTTATTCAAATAAAAATTAAAATATTGTTTAAAACGTAGAATATAGGTGTATAAATTTATTTAGAATCCTTAAGCTAGCATGTAAATTATGAAACGAAATTAAATATTTTTAATTTTAACTTTTGAGTTAGAATTAAAATTCTTAACACTTTTAATACTAACCGCGTTCACAGATTATTTCAACAGCGTTTGGTTCCATCAACGTCGATTCTAAGCAGCGATGTACTGCAGATCCCAATATTTCATCCAGCAAAAAATTTATTAAACTGAAAAAATATACGGATTATAACATTTGTTCAGTCTTATAAATTTTAATTGTGTTAAATTTATCCATTATTTTTATCGATAAAGAGTAGTAATAAATAAGAAGTTAATAAACTTACTTTTCATCTTTTACAAAACGCCACAAGTTCATTTGTAAATAATGGGTATCCACCTGTATCTGTTGCAAACCAAATTTACTAAAAGTACGTAAACGTACGCACTCCAACAGAGTCTAAAAAAATGTATTCAGTTATGCCTTTTAATGTAACAAAAATAATAATACAAAATTATTACCTTTAAGCCGATTTTAATAATTCCCGTAACAATTGACACCTTAGAAAACTCAACAGATGTAAAAATATCTATTCTTTCTGAAAATAATCTGTGTATATTGGAAACATATGAGGATTCTAATTGTGAGGGCGTGTAATTTGACCAATTCGAACGGAACTGTTGTTTAGAATTAGTTAGATTACTAAAATGCGTTTTACGGCTCGAATCACTACTCGCCGTCGTACGTACAGTTGAAGGATAGTCGTATAAACTAGCCACAACTGTTTCAATGGTGGATAATTCATCAACTACTCGTTTCATGACAGCTCTAACCGTACGTGGTTCCAAACAATTTAACCAATCCCGTGTTTCAACACTTTTACGCAACATTTGTGAAATGTTCAATCCTTGTAAGCGGACAAAAGTGTCCAGGAGGGTCTGAGCTGTTTCACGCATTTCTGCACAAATTTCTGTTTCATGTGTTAATGTAGCACTGTTTTCAGAATCAATTTCGTACAAATCATCAGCTAGAGAAATCTGAAAAAGAGTTTATTAAGAATTTAATACAAATGTTTACCTTATATGCTGTCTCTACAAGTAGAAAATACAAACAAATAGATTTTAGTCTCTTAAAATTTAATTTGTTAACATTTGTTTGTATTTTTCTATACTAAAAAATTATACTACCAATATGTGAACACCATTTTGCTCCATTTCCAAGCACGTTTTCGACAATACTAATAATAAATTTGGTGGACTTGAAGTCGATGAATCGCCAAAGGAACTCATTACTTTCGAAATATGGCGTAAAAACCCAATTAGCAAATTTTCTCGTATGCCCTCCACGCAGAGAGTTCCTTTATAGTCTGATTTAATATTAAAAGACCAATCCGTCTGCAAGAATACCAACAGATCCTGCAAAACGCCTTTAACTTTTTCAACTAATGAAACGTACAAATTAGTTATCAAGTCATTCAAATTTGCACCAGACGCTGAATCACTTTTTGCTGATACCAACGATAGTCTAACTGAACTGATGCTGTCAGAAAAGTGATCTTTAAGGTTTTTCGAATGGGCATCACACAATTGATGTGCTGCTGAGATTATAATGTCAACAGTGTTTCGTTGAATTTCAATACCTCTGCATATATTGCGCATAGCCAGCAACCGTCGATGCAAACGGTCTAGAGCTCTAAGCATGACCTGAGTGTCACCAAAGCCAACGTCGGATTCTACACGATCCTGTACGAGAGTTAAATACTTATCAATGTTCACATTTAAAAATTTATTTAACTCCTTTAGAGCGTTTTCTTGAAAATCGTCTCTTTCATTTTCATAATGTTTAGCAACAAACATATCGAAGTATGAGGTAACCACTAAAGTGAGATCATTTAAGAATCCTTCAATGCCCATGTCTACAAACTCTATCATATCCCGTTCTGTTTGATCCTGCAACATGACAATCTGTTCGTGTAACCTCTTGGATGCACAATTCAACATTTCTGTTGCCATATCAGGTGCCTTTTCATCCAATTGTAGCAACAACTCGCCTATCTCTGTTAAAGATTGGGCTGTTTTGCCTGCTCTCTGAAATTCTTGTCTTAACTGTTGCTTTAAATCTGTCATTATAAAATCACAATCTTTGCGTATCCCCTCAAATGACGGTTGATAACCATATTGTTCGAAAACCTTTTGGGCATGTTTATAATCTTGGACAGCTTGAACGTAGTTTTGTTCTTCAATTAAAGACTTAAGCTTAGCTGGAAGCGACGATAAAAATTGTAATCTCTTAAGCAAGGAATGTTTTTCTGAAAGTTTGCATAATTGTGATCGGGTTCCCTGCAAAGTACCCGTTATTTGCTCACTAAAAACAGTGATGGTACTCATTTTGTCTTTTAGCAGATTCATATCTGTTTCCATTTGTTTAAAATCGTTTTTCATTTTTCTAATTGTATCCGTAGCTGATATAAATTTATTGTAATTTTCATACACTAATGTTTGCATATCCGAATGCAAGGTTTGGGTGTCTTTAACTACAGCTGCCTCTGTGTCCATAATTTGTTTCAGAGAACAATCCTATGAAGACATAAAATGTTTCAATGAGTGAACAGCGCTGGTACAGTAAGAAACAGCAATATTGATACCTTTAATAGTTTCTCCAAATACTTTTCAGCATCGAATGTCGTGCTGTCCATGTCGTAAGGATTTTGAACAGCATTCGCCATTTTTGTATTACTTATTTCAAAAATAAACTTCTTAAAAACTACAAAATTTTAAAAACAAAACTGAGAATGACACAAATACTATTTTCAATATAAAGTCATTGTTAGGCGAAATTCTTAACGCCGTTAGTAATATGTAAAGGTAGAATGAAGAAAAAGAAAAAAACAGAGTTGTTTTAACAATCAAATGACATTATTTGACTTATAGTTCTATACTTTTGTACCATTATACATATTCACATTTATTGTAGTCCTTTATTCGCGTGCATTGACCACTTGGAAAAATAATATCTTTGTTCTTAAAAACTTTCTTTATTTTTTGTATTAATATATATATAAGTGTAAATTACAATAATAAATTAGTTCTATTAAATTATGGTTCCTTTAACACAAGCTTTCCTGGAGGAAGCATTGAAAAATGAAAATTCTTTAAAATCTGCTGCCGAACAATTAGTAAAAGGTAAGCTTCTATTAGAGGATCCAACCACTTACCGCAAAATTTCATACAACAATAAAAGTGGATAAATCAGGTTTCTGGAATAGAATTTAAGGTTATCAACTCCCATTTACAATATATGTGATAAGAAGTTCAACGCACTTGTTTTATTTTTACAATTAACAACCATTCAATAAAAAGTCGTCGACATTATTGAAATCGTTCCTACTGACAGCACAAACTGCTCACGGTGATTTGTTGTAATTCATCCGAAAGTTTCAATTCTAGTATTGGCATTTGATGTTGTTGGCTTTACTAATAACTTTTTCAAATAATATACATAGCTATCTCGTAAAACTTGAGTCGCCTAATGTCCAGGTTTTTAACTTAGAAATTCATTACTAGTTAGTGCAAAGAGCTTTCCACATCTATAATTTGCTGAGGAGTCTTGTATGAACAAAAAAATAAATGACAGAAAGTGATATCCGAAACTAAATTTATAATCAGTACGCAAAAAATGAAAACCAAACTAAAGGATTTCCAAAACTATAGTACCTAGCCAAAATCCTGTCAAACATTTATTTCGTAGTTGAACTATACAGTTGATTTAAATTAAATAAATAAAATAAATTTTATGATATTTAAGCTTGGGTCCACAAATGATTCCAAATGTAGAATTTCTATTTTTAAAAGTTTAACATTTACATCGAAAACGGTAATTAATATCTTTATTTCTTACAGATATTCAAAATAAATCCTTTGAAATTGTGAAGATATGTGAACATCTCAATTTTGCCTTAACATCAAATAATGTGGAACAACGTGTTCAAGGCACTTGGCTCCTTTCGCACGTTTTATCTAGACTGTCCAAAGATGATTTAAATACCGAACAATGTGAAGTTTTGGCGAATTTTTATGCAGCCCGCCTTAAAGATCATCATAATGTAATACCTGCAATAATAGAAGGAATTGATGGTTTAGTGCATATGAAGATGATGCCCGGAAAGTCTGTGGTAGTCATATTGCAAAGTTTTTTCTTAAACACCACATGTCAATCCCAATTGCGTAGTGATCGCTTTAAATTGTTTAATATATTTAAGCACATATCATCGAATTATGTTGAAGGTAAGATGTTAATTAAGTAGTAATTAAAAAGCTTAAAGTCGGTAAATTTTTCTTTCCTAGTTGTTTTTTCTCTTAATGAATATATTAAAATAGTAAACATGTGTATTTTTAGATTTGAAGGCTATGTCCGGTGACTTTATTTACGGCATCATCAGTTCTATCGATGGCGAACGTGATCCTAGAAATTTAGATTTCATCTATACATTTATGCCCGATTTCATAGCAACATACCCACTTCTGCATTTAAGCGAAGAAATGTTTGAAATATTTGCGTGCTATTTTCCCATTGATTTTAATCCTTCGAAAAATGATCCTGATACAATAACTAGAGAAAACTTATCTAAGAAGTTGACAAAGTGTTTGGTGGCCTCACCCGAATTCGTAGAGTGGTGCATACCTTTGGCTTTGGAGAAATTAGAAAGTGAATTAGTCGTTGCAAAATGTGATTCATTAGAATTATTGGTAGGTAGCATAGATTCAATATTGAAGAATCTAGAATAGTTCATAAACTGTTGCCTAGAAATATCTGTCAAATATTTTTCAAATATAATTAAATCGTTGTTTGTTTTCAGAGCGAAGCTGCTTTAAAATTTCCCTGCGAAAGTTTAGAAAGCCACTTTGAGCAAATTTGGACTGCTCTTAAATCGGAAGTATTTCCCGGATCCGATAATAAAGACGTTGTAACACTTGCTTTGCACACCTTGCGGTGTATTTTAGAACAAGCTGCTTCAAATAGCACCATAAGTCATAATTACCAGACATTGATTTTGGGTACAATTCTAACGCATCTAAGCGATGTTAAACACCGTTTATTCAGTCCTGCTTCTTTAATTGCTTTGGTTTGTGTTTCTGGTGATCCCGCATTTGCAAGTGAGAAGATACTGAATACGTTCCTTTTAAAACTGAATGAAATTTCAGATTCAGAACAAATAATACGAATTTTTAAAATAATTGCACAAATATTTGCAATTCTTTCTGCAAAAGGGGATACAGTTTTTAAAGCAGTTGATTCAGATGTATGTAAGCAATTACACGCTTTGGTTATTGAACAATTGAAACCAATTGAATCTACGCCAAGTGAAAATTTAAATTTGGATGTTCTTAAAGCTGCATTGGGAGTTTTAATAGAATCGGCTCCCATAATTGACGAAAAAAACCGTGCACTGCTCTACAAAATTTTAAAATTAATACTCACTCATGACTCCTTAGACCTGGATCAAGTTCAAATTCTTCTGGAGCGTTTAGGTGCTTTACAACCAATTGAATTGCAATCAAATTGTATTGACGTTTGCATTAATAATTTCGCCTCCTATTCAAATTTCGTAAAAGAAAAAATACTATTTAATCTTTTGCCATTAGTGAGACAAATTGCATTTACGGAACGCATAATGGACTTATTGTACAAGCAATCATTTGGTGGTGAAATTATTACAAACGATGTACGCGTTCTGGCTTTGAAAGCGTTAAATAAATTGCTGCAAAACGAAGATGAACGTTTCATTGAAGATCTGCAGCATAATAGTGAACTTATAAACAAACTTGTTAATTTAGTACAAACTAATAAAAATTTGGATGCTTTAGTATTGGCAGAAATATCATTGGCTCTAAGTTTGATTATCCGAACATTAACAATATCAGAGCAGTATATGGTAGTGACGGAATATCTAAATAATTTGAATTTGCAATTAACTGCAGATTTGTATATCGCTAAAGGCTTATTAGGATTCCTGCACAAGGACATAAGTTTAGATGATCATTTTGAACGCTTAATGGATGATTTAACTCAGTTGTCTTTAACTTCGTCTGATGAACATGTTCGTGAAGTTGCTCATCATTTGCTTTGTAGCTTGGTTAATAAAATTGAATATAATGATGCCAATCGTGGTATTATTAAGCGTACAATTAATGTTTTGAAAGATACAATAAAAAAGGGAGATAAAAAGGCTGTGGAAGCATTATCTTGGCTGGCTAAAGGTTTAGTGATGCGCGGTTCGGATGATGTTGCTGACATAGTTGAAGCGGTACGTTTATTGTTCATACATATGTATATTTAAAAGACTAACTGAAGTCACATTTTCTTTATAGTTAGCTGAACTCTTAGATCATCCTTCTTTAGCAACGGCTGCATCTTTGGCATTTGATATAATCTCAGCGGAATATCCACAACTGCATTTACCAATTGTTAAATATTTGTTCAAACAGAAATTCTTCCATATGATATTAACTAAACTAGGACATA
Source organism: Sarcophaga subvicina (assembly GCA_936449025.2). Lineage (NCBI taxonomy): Eukaryota > Metazoa > Arthropoda > Insecta > Diptera > Sarcophagidae > Sarcophaga > Sarcophaga subvicina. Next base: position 34,014,784 of record OW388081.2, read on the forward strand.
AGCTAGAAACGTACTGTGAACATCATTTAACTGCGTTTGTGTATGTTATGAAAACGACACCGCATGCGGTTTTGAAAATGAATTTGGAAAAGGTATCTTGTAATTTGTTTAAATTAAAAACAGTAGATAACATACAAATATATATTTTATTCAAAATAGATTGGACCAATTATTTTTAAATGTCTTGAATCGTCAAATGGTCATACGCTAAGTATATCATTGAGAATATGTGGAAATTTTATAAAGCAACAAGACGAATACTTCCGTGGTCATTTAAATCACATAATTTCTGCCTGTTTAAAGTTGTCGAACTTCAATAATGTTATGGTTAGTTTCTTTTTTTATTCACAATTCATTTTTATTCCATTAAATTAAATATTATATTTTTATTTTTAGCAAATTAGAATTTTGGCTTTAAATTTGTTGTATGATATAACCAAATATCCCACATTTGTACTGCTGCCTTTTAAAATGGATGTCGTGCTGGAGTTGGCGACTGTTTTAGACGATCCCAAACGTCTTGTACGCAACGCTGCTGTGCAAGCTAGAAATGCGTGGTACTTAGTAGGTGCACCAACGTCGACATAATTGTTTTTACTTTGAAGTGTGTTGAATTTTTTGTTTGTTTAGCTTTTAATTTTTATATATTTTAAAACTTAAATCTATACTTAAACAGAAAGTAAAACAAAAGCAAAAAGTATTTTTTGTACATAAAAATAATTTAACAAAATGTAGTGAGTTTTACTTTTCAAAGTTTTAAGAAATTTTTTTTATTGATTCTTTAATATTAGTAAGGATGTTCGCATTGAGATCTAGCCATAAGAGCACATTTTTGGGCTTTTTGTACAATTTCGGGACAGCGACGCTTACGTAGTAAACGACAATCTTGAAAATAACCTTCGTTTCGTGGAAAACCATGTGAAAAATCTTGAAATGTTACTAAACCGTGCCCCCATATTTTACCACCACGGAATTCACCTTCGAATTTCATTCCATCGGCGCGCCAGAATATGCCATAGCCGTGAAACCAGCCATTCATAAATTCTCCCTCGTATCTTAAAAAAAAGCTTAATGAAAATCAAGAAATATCTACCTTTTTATCTTACTTGGCTCCATCAGCAAACCAAAGACAACCCAAACCATGACTCATGCCTTCAAAGAATTGACCATCGTAACGGGTGCTATCTGCAAATACTAAATGGCCTAGACCATGCTTTTGCCCTCTCTGATTCCACTCCCCAATGTAGCGTGTTGAATCTTCATAACGCCATCCTCCAACTTTACACCCCACCTTCGACGGTGAGACTTCTTTACGTACCATATTAGATACGCTTTCTTTGCGCAAAAATATTAAAGGAATTTTGTTTTATATCATTACGCGTATTGTAACTAATTCTTTAAATATTACTATTTACCTTGTTCATCATAATCTTCCATTTTTAGTTAAAAATTTCAATGAATTTATTAAATATATTTAAAATTTAATATGAACTAACAATTTTAGCTATGATTTTTTGCCAATATTCACTTGTTTACTACCATTTATTTGTGTTTTGTTTGGCTTCATTTTTCACATTGGCCACATTTCTGTCTTTCCAAATCTAATTAACATATATTTCTTTTGTCTTTAGGAATGTTTGCATATCATATGCTTTCCACAAAATGTAAACAACTTGTTGCATCCTTTAGTTTAACAGAAACAGCAGCAATAATCAATATTACCAAGTAAATTGTAATCTATAGTTTAATCGTAAACGTCTGTATATGTATTGTTGACCCCGTTTACCATTGTACTGCACAATATTATTAATCGATTTATTTCAAATATTTCTAGAATGAATTTTGATCCTCATCTTATTAGTTATATGCAGAGTTGTTTAAAACATTAATTAATTATTTAAGTAACAAAGAGAAACTGATATCAGAGTCAAAATTGTTATCAAATATAACTTGTAGCTGTCGGTGCATTAGTGGGATTGGGTCACATTAAATCATTAGAAAGAATAGATCTAAGACTAAAAACCTTATTCTACAGCAATTCGGGGTGCTTTACAATGGAATGTTGTAGTGTACAACACCCTAAGAAATTGCCTTGGGCTCATGCAGTCTAGCTCTGATCTTGGTACCGATACTCCAGAAGAAATAAAATGGAGAATTTTTTACTACCTAGGCTTAATGGAGCTTCGCTGATACTGTCTAAGGCGTACATGGAGCTTATCTGGTTGGAAAATTATCTTGGAAGGAGAACACTGTGAACGAGGAAAAAAAAACGTTTATGTGGACAGGTTTTGAAAATCTTTGAGTATAGGTCTTGCTAGGATTGGTGAGTGCAGACAGGATAAGGTTATAAGAACCAATTTTGGAGATAGTGGCGCAAAGTTATCTTATAGGATCTCTAATTAATCAGTTAATTTGCGAACGGATCGGAGTATAGAGTAATAGAGTAGTTATTTATTTGAATAGTCAGGCTATTCTGACAGCACTAAGTGGGCTTTCAAGTCAGGTGTAGGCTGATTTTATTCTGCAGAAAAGCTTTCAGAATGTTTCCGTATAGGTATAGCAAAATAGTGTACTGGGCTCCTCCCATAAAGTATCCCATTGGCACACCAAACTAAGGATCAGATGGACGGTAGAATTACTGAATCTCCAGGCTAATGTATTCTTTATCGCACCGTTCTGAAACGGATTGAGTTCTGATGGGTATGGTAGGTATGCTAAGTGGGCATTGTGTTGAGGACGGGATTATGGAAAACAGTCAATGCTATTTCTTCAGTGTGCGGTGATGCAGGGGAGCAGACACAGGACAATAGGCCAGGGTTTCTTTAATACATTTAATATTTCTTTGGCGTCTGTTAGAATTTCTAACCTAGAGAATGAGACAATGACTGGCCGCTGAGATAGGTGACTATCAACTTCTTGCCACTCTTACATGTCAATCTTACATTTAATTATTTTCTCCTTTTGTCTTTTCCGTTTTCTGGGTGGAGGAGTATCTTTCGCCAATGTTCGAAACCTAACCTTCGCACCTAAAAATGAAGAAACATTTTCTGGAGTGATAAGAGCTAAATTAATGTTTTTAACCCTCGACATCAATCAAAAATGAAGCACATATGAAACAAACATTTGTTTTTTTTCTATGGGAAAGCAAAAACGGAATAGAATTAGTTTCAAAACCACAAGTTATTAAATAAAACTATGTGTATTTGGCCCGAATCGCATCTAAAGCCTTCAGTTTCTTCTATTAAAGCCTACAGATTTCTCTTCAATAATTTATAAGTAAAGTGCAGTCGATCAGAAGTAAAACACTCTAAGGGCCATTATTACAACTTGCCGTTAACTAAAGGGAGGATTTTAAGGGCCAGATAAATTGTTTTTCGTTACTATGAGTACCCAATAAGGTAAAAGTGATCGTTAAGCTAAAGGGTGGTCCTGACATCTGTGGTGAAAAGGTTGGTCTTCACATCCCTTAATTGTGTGCCATTAAACTCAAAAAAGCTAAAGGGAGGATCATCCTACCTTTAACATTTAAAGGTCACTTTATAATTGAACTTGCCATATTTTATATTATTTTCATTATGGCAACTTCAAATTTAAACAAAATGAGCATATACAACAAAAAAAACGTATATTTTTTTGTATAATTGAGCAGATTTTTCGACATTGCTCCGGCACTGTAATTTATAATAATAAAAATAAAGGTACCTTTAACTAAACCCAAGTTTAACGGCAAGTTGTAATAATGGCCCTAAATATTGTGAAACCCAATTTAAATTCAATTACTTTGCCGTGTGGATATCAAGAACAACTTTTAGTTGACAATTAAAAAATTGTTTACAAATGAAATTAAAAAACTCAATAGATATATTAGCTTTAGATTGTTAAATTTCGTATATCTGGTATCAACAACAATTATAAATTGTCTGGTATTTTAGAAATAAGCTAATACACAAACATATTGTAATTAATTGTTTTTTTTTTATTCAATAATTAATCTTCATTACACAATTAATTATGTATGCATGTTATGGTGCTAAAATTTAGTTTTTATAGTTTTAAAATTTATATGAAATTTTATAATTATATGTATGTATATCGTTGAAACTTAACTATGGGAGCAAGATGTTAATGTTAAACAATTTTTTTTTTTTTATAAAAGTTGAACTGGAAATCATATACATTACTAAAAACAAAAGAAAAAAAAATTAAATTAAATACGCTAACAAATTAATTATATTTTTTTTCATACAATATTGAAAAATTTCTTTTACAGTTGAAATACTTAGTTTTTCTTTCCAAATTAAAACGAATATATGCAATTAGAAATTATAATAAATATCGAGAATATCAAGTATAAATAGAAAATAATTAAATTACAAGTAAATAAAGAACAATAAACATGTTTTTTTTTCATTTTGTTAAATTTGAAATTCAAAAGTAGGAGACAAAATTATTAGCGATTGTAATGACACTTACTGACTATGAAACTAAAACTAGGATTCTTCTATAATTTTAAATTGTATTTATAGAACTATTGAAAGTAGTGCTATTTTCTTTCCACATTTCCTGATAATTGGCGGTGATAGCGGACCCCAAATAAGCCTTCTACCAAAACAAAATAAATATTTATTATATTTTTTTTTAAATAATTTTCACAGCGAACTAAAGTCTTTCAAGTTCGAATTTCTTTTTCAATACAACTTTTGATAAATTTCTCTTTCGTCATGTGCAGCGTAGAAAGTGTATAATTAACTGAAATAAGTTTGAATTGTTGTTTTAATCGTCTAACAATGGCTAGAATAATAATTGAAGAATTAAATTATACAAGACTAAATCACCAGTGCACATTCGTTCCGGTCCCTCAGCAAAAAAAATAGCCATTGATTACCCAGTTTTGTCATTTGGGTAGCGTCAATCTTAAGCCTTGCAAGGCTCAGTGGGTGCAAAAAAGTAAGTCAAACGGCTATCAACACCGGATTTGTTCAGTCGAAGCATATATTCATTAGAAAATGAATCTGGGCGTCGGAAAATTACGTCAATATGTAGAGAAACCTTTAAAGTTCGCATTACGAGATCGTGACCTCATTGTAGTAAACATAGGTAAGTGTGCATATTTAACGCACATCATTTATAATTCATATATTGTAGATGATTTCGTGTTTATATAAATAAATATTGTAAATTAATTTTCTAAGGACTTTTAATTTGCATTTAAAAAAGAAAATCTAACTTGAATGACCGTGTACAACTTACTTTTTATACAACTGAGTTAAATATGCTACTGTTTGCTTTGAATTATTTTAACTCGTTTAGGTTTTACAACTTCTTTAAATATGCAGCACACTTGACTGCACTACTGACTTGTCCCGTATTCACAATATTAAGTTTCTTATGTTTAGCACGGAACTTTTTCACATATGCTTCAATTAATTTTTTGATCTTAAACGGATCAATTTCTCCGGATTTACTGTGACAGATCTGAAGATAAGAATGGAGTTAGTAATACTTTTTCTTTAGCAAAATTATAATTATTATTAATACCTTAGGCACAGCACGTCGCATTATTTCTTTATAATCCTCCTTGGTGATCTGTTTCTTATTGAAACGTGGCTTTAATACCAATTTAACCTCCTCTACCACACGCTCTTGTCGATTCAACTTACGCAAGAACTAATTAAAAAAAAAAATACATAATTTATATATCCTTTAGATTATATTTATAAATAAAAAAAAATAAATGATATAAAGTGAGCGTAAATACAAAGCCAATAATTTGCAATGTTTTAGATAATAAAGTCTGAAAATCTGAAACAAGCAATAAATATAATGTTATATTTTTATTGTATTGGCAAAACAATGGAAACTGAAATTTCACTAGAACAAAGATTTAATTTAAACCTTGTTTCTATTTAATTATATACGACTCCTTTCCTTCTTAGTTTATAAGGCAAATTAATCTCGAAATTTCAACGCCAAGCGGATGGACCTTTATGTATGCCTCTTTCAACAAAAAAAAAAAAAAAAAAAACAGTACTTAAATTAAATACTTTTTTATTTTTATGCTCCACAAACTTAGTTAACAAATGCAGGTTACAACATCAAAATTTTTCTAACCACTTATTTTTATTTCAACATCTAAGTAAAAAAGTGACAAATTTCAGCGAGCAAAAAAAAAAAAATGCAACGCAGTAATTATTGGTGAAAGTAAGTAGATAAAATTTATTTATAGAAAATTTTCGTTAATAATTTTTACAATATTTATTAACCATTAGAAAGTTATAAATTGACAGCAAGGTAGCCATTATTAACGCTCTGGAAGAGAGTAAAAGCATGAGAGAAATTGGGCAAATATTCGGCGTAAACAAATCAAAAGTGTGCCGAATTGCGTCTAAATTTCGAACAACAAATAGCGTGTAAAGAAAGTCTGGCAGCGGTCGCCCAAGAAAATCTACCCAGTGCGAAGATCGCCAAATGATTAGACTAGTTAAAGCTGATCCAAGAATGACAGCTGTGGACGTTACTAAATTTGCTAATGAGAAAATGGGTAATTCCATTGGAGTGCATACTGTCCCCGCAGATTGAATAATGCCAATTTACTTGCCAGACGTGCCGCAAAGAAACCGCTAATAACTAAGGCCAATAAAATCAAGCGTCTTAATTTTGCAAAGCGTTATCAAAATTGGTCAAGTGAACAGTGGGCGAAAGTGCTGAGAGTGATGAGAGTAAATTTAATCTTTTTGGTTCTGATAGGATAAAATATATTCGAAGACCACCTAAGCAGAGATATTCTCCCAGATATCAGCTAACAACAGTTAAACATGGCGGAGGTTCACTAATGGTGCGGGGTAAGTTACTTTTGTTTTTCAGCGAAATTCTTTATTTTATGTAATTTATTGGTAGGTGCGTTTTCTCGGTACGGAGTTGGTCCGTTGGTGAAAATTGATGGTATTATGAATGCCCCTAAATATTGGGAATCCTAGAAGAAAATATGCTCCCACATCTTATGGAAAAAGTGCCCCCAAACAGCATATTCCAACAAGACAATGACCTGAAGCACTCTAGTCGCTTGTTTCGTAACTACCTTAGCGACCTTGATGTGCAAGTTTTGGATTGGCCGTCACAATCTCCCGATCTAAGCCCCATAGATAACCTATGGGAGATTTTAGATCGGAAAGTTAAGAAGAAAAATCCTTCAAATTTGGCGAAATTAGAACAAAATTTAAAGTCAGAATGGGGAAAAAATACCCCTGTGGATATGCCCTCCAGACTGCAAGCGGTAATAGAAAATAAAGGCTACGCAAGCAAGCATTAGTTTAAGTATATTTTTTTTTAACCAACATTTTGTAAGAATTTGCATTTAATTTAAATAAAGTTATTGAATAACATAGCGTTGCATTTTTTTTTTGATCGCTCAAATTTTTCACATTTTTTCTTTAATGTTAAAATAAAAATAAGTGGATAGAAAAATTTTGATATTGTAACCTGCATTTGTTAACTAAGTTTGTGGAGCATAAAAATAAAAAAGTATTTAAGATCAATCGGCTTAGCGTTACATTTTTTTGCTCGCTACTGTACATATGTATATTAAACTGTGAAAAAATTTTCATTATTATGGGAAGTGAAAGAGTGAGCATTGAAAAACTTATATTAACTCGATGTTATAATTTTGAAATCAACTTGTAAATACTTTTTAAGATGTCTTTCACAAATTTTGGTTTTAAAATAAAACAACGGGAAAAATTAGACGGGAATTTTGGGATAAAAAAATGCTAAATTACCAGTGACAGAATTAAAAAAGATGTCATTAAATTTAAGTGGCTAACCTAGTAATATCTAAACCACAGATTCGGGCGCAATTGCTGGATAAAGGGAAGAGGACAACGTATGTATGAAATCGACTTAATGAAAAAGATATTTTAAAGATTGGAAAATAGAGTGAATGATAATATTCAAATATTCTTATTACATGATTCGCGTAAGGCTTAAGGCAGGTGATACGCTTTCCAGCAGTAAAAATCGGTTGAGAGATGTTTAATAATTTTTATCTGAAAATTGCTCGATTGTGTGAAAATTTCATATTAGGACAGGACAATGGTCCTATATGATGTAATTCCTGAAAACGTAGACCTTCACGTACTGAAAATGTTTAGAATATACGAAAAAATGTCCATACGATGTGTTGGACACTGTCGTTACTAAAGTTGTTTAAGGCAAGCAGTATTAAGGTTAATACTATAAAAAATAAAACTGTTAGAAAGGCTAAACAAAATATTAAATTACAAGGTTTCACTCGTCGATTTTTTAATTTTACATTTAGAAACGTATTGTTTTCACGTATTGGATTCCATTGGAATATTAATACTCGGTAACGTCACTAAATAATGCTTTCGTGTTGGACATTATAATATGTTATATTTGCTTTACAAAAAAAAAAAATTCTGTGAACACAATTACACCACTGTTTTTGCCATATTTCGTGTTAGCAATATTAAATTTGCTCTTATGCGCATAACAATTTCTGAGTATTATATTATAATATTATATTTAACCCAATATCTTTTTGATAATTTTTTAATCTTTCATCCAATTAATTGCATTTTCATAAATCTTAATTATGACCGATTTTTCTAATTATTTAAATACGAGAAGTTACAGAAATAACAATAATATAACGCGTACTCTTATAATTTATTTTATTTATCTTTCAAGCAAACGTAGTACACAGTTTCACTATAATTTATATATTTAAATACATACGTACATGTTTAAACTTCCATTTACATATGTGTTTTAATAGAAAACATAATAAACTTAACGGTTATTTAGAAATATTTGTATTTACTTAATTGGAATATTTGATTCTTTAATTCGAAAAAAGTTTCCATTGTATTGCCGTACACTATATAGCAGATATTTTTAAAATAATTAGAACTTACCTTATCCTTAACATGTAACTCAACAGCGGAATTAGGTACATCATCGTATACTTTGAGGTCGTCATTCGATTTTCCAACTGTAAAACAAAAGATTTGTTTTATTTTTCTGCTTTTATGTTAATATTATTTAAAATGGAGTAAATTTTATGTTTTTATATGTGAATGACAAAAAACATTTTTTTTACAAAATCGATTACTGTTCTAACACCATCAAAAAAAAAAAAAAAAACAACCTTAAATCTTTTTAACTACGTAGCCTTAAAAAGATATTCGTAATGCAAGATGAAAACAATTATAGCGATGTGTATTTATATTATAAATTTTATAGAAAATGTTTTTAATAGCATTCTCACAAAATGTCTAAAAATCTGTAAATAAAATTTAAAGCAACTTTTTTCTATTCTATATATTTAGAAAGACTTGGTCACCAACAAAATGTATGTATTGTGAAGGAGCTCTGAGATGACTGAAACCGATGTCGTAGACGGCTATGAAATATGCGGGCATGTTTATATGAACATGTTGTTATTTATGCTTTTGCATCGAAAATAAAACTGATATTAAACCATCTTACAATATCTAGTTACTAGAGTCACTCATAGGCTGTGCGGAAGGAACTTATGGGATGTTGTTGAACGGAAACCGCGCTATAAGACTACCGGGTTATAGAAGGGATGTCGCAATTTCAGCTCCGCGTTATATGAAAACCGTGTTCTGAGAGTACCGCGTTATAGGAGGGCTGTCGCAATTTCAGGCCCGCGTTATATGGAGACCACGTTCTAAGAGTACCGCGTTATAGGAGGGTTGAATGTATACCATATATTGGGATCATCATTGAAAAAACTTTCTTTTGAGGATAACGTAACGTATGAGGCCTATAGTATATTTCTTTAAACTCGTATTTTTATTTCTGTTTCGTCTGACCAGATTTCGCACTTCTACTAAGCATAGATCCGTTTTCCGTAAATTCTACAAAATTTTAATAAAGCAATCTTTATTGTAAATATCAGATCGGTTCTGCAAAGTGTTGTGAAGAACACCTGCTGAACTTTTTATATACGAGTCAGTTTAATAATTGAAGTCGCTGTAGTCTAGTAGGTAGTATGTTGGCTTATTAGACGTAAGGCCGAGGTTCAAACATCAGCTCAGACACCAAAACGAAATATAAAAAATATTTCTTCGGCGACTTGCTCTCAGCAGATTTCTGGTAAAAACTCTGAGTAAATAGAATTGGCATGAAAAGTTTCTCAAAAATCTGTCGTTCGGAATCGACTTTAAACTGTAGGTCCCGCCATTCATGTATAGAATTAACACACACAACATAAGTGTTGTGAGAAGCTAGGCCGTAATACTGACTGAAGGGTCCAATAATGTATATAAGTCAGTTTAATAGTTATCAATCTAGGATATTATTAGGTATAACATCTGGTTCTATCGAGTCTTCCAATAGGGTCTTCAGAACTTGGGCAGTTGACTTGTTGTTGACGCTGCAACTACATTTATCTGCCAAATTAGTTGTCAATAAATAATCTGGTTTACCAAATCACCATGGAAGGATAAAGCATTCACGTGTAAATAATGAAATAGTTTTATCTGACCCTAATTTCCAAACATAAACTAACAAAATTATAGAATTTGGGACGATACCAATCTACGTGAGATCCAAAAGCGTCGAATGCATTCCGAAAAAGTCACAATTTGGTGTGAATTTTGGGCTGGCGACGTCAGGGGTTCATAATTGGGCACGCCATTACTGAAAACGGCGCTACATGCTACAAAAATTTTACATATTTTCGTTTTGATGTCCGACCTGGGGTTTGAACCGGGGCCACATGTCTAGTAGACTAATACACTACCTACTAAATTACAGCGACTTATGCACCATAGTGATGGAAAGTCGAACACTTTAGGTGGGCTCCATCCTTGAAATATATGACATTTAAACGATGTTACACATAACTTTCTCGAAGTGATAATCATCTTGTCGTAGAGTGAAAACTTATACTGCAAGGACTCAGCTGGCTATACTGACGGAGGGCAAGGGTCTTGTGTCAGAAAAGCAGTTGATGAGGAGCAGTAACTAAGAATTATTACAGAGGTTCTATTAAGATGTTAAGCGATTCGTGCTGAGAATATGTCAGGAGGAAACACCAGGGTGCACATCAAGTGCTAGGCAAGAAATTGTCATTGTTGGCTTCGAGCAAACGAGTAAAAATTTCGATGACAACTTACATACATTTTGTTTTATTTAAATCTAAAAACAGGAAACGTTTAATGAAAAATCCGAATTAAAAAATAAAAAGGAAGACTTGAATTCGCCAATGCCCATCTCAACTGGAGTGTGCAAATATGGAGGATTATGCTGTTTTCTGACAAATCTAAGTTTAATTTAAAGGATTCAGATGGCATAAGACGTGTGCGCAGACGATATGAAATGTTTCACGATATGAAAGGTCTTTTGCTGGTCGTCGACTGAATAATCCGGCCTCTACCACCCTTCTGCGAATCGTTTTCGCTAATTTTTAAATCTAAGCGGTTTCGTATGTGTAGGATCATTTTGGATTGTCCTTTTAATTAAGGAGTCTTCATGTCGCGAAGTTTCACGTGCCCTTCCTCCAGGATGAGTAGGAGAAACTGGAAAAACTTTTTTATTAGCCTAGAAATAATTGATCTATTGATCGAATATCTTGTACGCAATTGATCTTAACCCAATCGAGAACTTGTGGGAGATCGTTAACTTAAAAATCAACCGAGAAAATTGGAAAACTAAAGAAGATTTATTTGAAGCCGCAAAAATAGCCTAGGAAGCAATATCACCTAAAATAATTAATAATTTAACATCCTCTATGCCTAAAAGATGGCATGTGCCATCCTGAATAAAGGATTCGCAAAGAAATATTGGTTTCAATAGCTTTTATCTGTACCCTAAATTGGGGGTGCTTTAGTTTTGTCCGCTTATATTTGCGACTTAAAATGTATTTTGAATCATAACTTTTTTTTTTATTGAATTCTGAATTCCTTAAGTTTGTGTTTTTCAATAATAAGGATGTAAATAAATAAAAAAAAATTAAAAAACAAATTTTAATAACTTTGTTTTCGTAAAAAAATTATCATTTAAAAAAATGTACTGAGGGGGGGGGTGTGCTTAGGTTTTGGCCGATACTGTATCTTAATTTTCGTACACTTTCCTATTTGTTTGTCTTTCCGACATTTCTCTTATTTTCATTTTTATGATAATTTTTTCACTATAACCACACTATTTTATGTTTCACTTTGAAATACAAATACTTAAATCCTCTATATAACACACCCAAGTTTGTTTACATTTATTCACATCGTTAAAACTATCCAATTTTTAAGTATTTTGACAACATTATTAAAAATTGCTAGGTGAACATCATTTTATACGTAACAAAACAAATAAAATTTCTGAAAACTAGTTTGGCTTACGCAAGGTTATAAGAACAATATGTTTGAATGCCTTTGAATAGTAAAAATTATGGAGATTAGTTATTAGACGTCATATCGGAATTAGTCAACAATTTTGGATATTTAATATACAGTGCACGCTCGCTAACGTGAACCAATTAAAACCGGCGTTGTTCACTTTTGCGAATTGTTCACATTTCCGAAAATTTTAAAACAGAATTATACCATCTTTTAAACAAAAATCATTATTTATGAATTTTTTTTATTTTTTTAGAACACATTTTATAATTTAATCTTCACAAACTTTCTTCACACCATCTAAATAGCAATTGAATAATAAGTATGCAAGCAGATGTACTAACACAACACATTCATATATATATATATCGATGGCTTAATATAAAAAGGGCCTAACTCGATTATTGGTTACTTCACAGAAGAAAAAAACTTAAAAAAATCCGTAAAATTTTAGATACAACAAAAATTTTAATACAATTTTTAATAAGAAACAGCAACACATTTAATCTCTCATTTCAAAAAGTTTTATTTTTTTTTTGCATCTGACATTTGTCTACCAGAATAAACAAAAAATGCTATTTTGAAAAAAATTGAGTTAGGCCTTTTTAGGCCATCGATATGTACACCTAAAACGGGGATTCTCGCAACTAATAAACAAATAAAAACAAACTAATAAAAAACTTTAATATACCAATGGGAATGGTATTGATTTACAAGTGCACCGTGGCCTTCATAAACTCGAATTTACACAAAGACTTCAATTAGGAATACCATAAGTGAGTGATGGAGTTTTTCACTCGATAGTGGCGAAGTGTACCTACGCTGCATAGCACAGTGGAGAGCTTTGGAGGCGGTGAGGAGAAGGAAGCTGATTAGAAAGATGCGTCTCTCTAAGTATGACCCGTTGTGCTAGTTCCAAGTCTACTTCGACAGACTCGTGATAGTTTGTTGTTGTTGTTTATACAACCACCCATGTATAAATGACGAACGAAGAACAAATGAACTTTGCAAATATGTACATCAAACTGTGTACTCGCCGAACTACACATCACTTTGAACGCGTGAAAAGGGTCTATATCAGATGTTACTAAGCCCGATTCCGTAGCAATGAAGCAGTGAAGGAGCTAACAGAAAAAAACTTTTAAATTATCTCTGAAGAGATTCTTGCTAAAATCGGAGAGCTTGGGTACGTCAATATTTTGTGAGAACGACTTGAGGGTACGCAACTACAAAATTAAAGTGAGTGATTTCGATAAGTTGCCCTCAGAGGTATTTAATGAAAGAGATTAAACCGAGATTTTAGTAGGTTACTGATGATCGTGCAGTCTTAAGGAAAGACCTTAACATGGAACTTGTGCAGACTAGAGAATCTATGTGGCCGATAGTGACAGTGACAAATATACAATACTTCATCACTCCACTTCACTTCTCTGGTGTATACTTAAATTTGGCATAATGATTGACAGTGGCGTAAACTGCAAGTCGTAAAGAAAGTTTACAGTGTCTAGTTTCGGATCTTATTATTTTAAAAAGTAATGAATTTAGTGTTATTATATCAGTCTTATGGCAGAAAACTTTAAAAATACAGTCAAAAAACGATGTTTAGAAGAAATGTGTGTAGTGAATATCATACCTAATGTTCGTGTCAGAAATTATTGCCATATGCATATACACTTATGGAACAGAAGTTAAAATTAATAATAAAATATTCATATTTTGTTAATTACATTATGTTAGGAAGAGCTTCCATTGTTTTAAGAATACTAATACTGTTATGCAGCAACGAAATTTTTTTTATATTCGATGAAAGTGTTTAACTTGATGGATGAATCGTTTGTCATAGCTAATAAATATATGCCGTAGTAGTCTAACTCTTGGATATACATATATTCATCACAAAAATGATATAAGAAGGATACTACACACCCAAATCCAAAGTGGGAGACAAATATATAATTGGGTAGGATACTGTCCTTGAATATGAAGGACCATCTGAGCATTTCTTGACATAGAGGGCGCATTCAGATAAAAGCAGAATAGAGCCCACAATATCCACATTGATGACAGAGGTCCTACACACGATCTGTGGAAACATACGCAGGGAATGAGATAAGAAGGTTCAGTACAACCAGGAGATGTCCACAAAGAGGGGTCCTTTCACCGCTAATGTACATCATCGTCTTCCAAAAGTTTCCGGTCTTGATTGTTAAATGAAAATTTCAAGAGACGATGGTGTATGTCAGCGGGCCTTAGAATAAATTAAGACAAGACTACATTAGCACCATTTACAAGAAGGAAAAAACTTTCTAAATGGAAAAATATTCGATTCCTCCGTGAAATAATAGCATAGAAATCGAAGGTAAAATAATAATTGGACTATCACTGGATTAGTATTGATATGAAAGGCTCAGAATGGAGCATTTCAGGACAGGTAAACATGCCGTAATGATATGCAGAATAATAACAATAATAATAGCAAAATCGCTAATTATTCAGTGTTAATATTTAATTATGATGACTTTCTTATAATCTGCGATGGTAAAATATGGTCGCACAAATTACGAGTATTACTGAAGCGAAGCACAAGGAGAAAGTAGCTAAAATATATATACAGCACAAATTGAAATTGACTTTAGGACTCTATACGATGTTATATAGTTAAAAAAATGAGAACTAAAGAATAAAAAGGAGTCAAACATATAATATTCTAAAAATAATATAAACTTTAAACAGAATAGTGTCCAAAGTCCCCTATCAAAAATGGGGAAAAATTGAATAAAAGGGTAACATTTTCTGCAGAATATTGACAAAGCCAAAGTTCAGATTTCAATCCATACATAAATCTATGAAGAACTTTCTGTAAGGGAGCAGATCATCGGAGTCCATACGTCAGTTGAAACTTGTCAAAATCTAATCAGAAACGTACCAGACGTATTGCTGGAGTATTGAAAAACGTCAAGTATTATAAAAACAGGCGTTTTGTTTTGAAGTAAATTTTATAATAAAAAAGGAATGAAAACCAGGATGGATATCCATTAAATTTGTGTTACGACGTTTTATGTATGTGTATCTAATTGTATTGTATACCTTCTTCTAATTTCATGTTTTGAGATTTGTAACTTTTGAAAGTTATTCACCGCAAAGCTGATGAGTGTTGGCGATACAATACAAACACTTTATAATTACGCATATTTTTAGAGCAACGTTTGTGTTTGTGGATATTATTAATTGTAATTAAAGTTTAACAAAAACAATTTTATAGATTTTTTTTAATTTTTCAGTGTCGAGCAGAAAAAAGCAAATATGCATCAAATTCAATTTTAAATATATTGGTTTTGAAATAACGGTGATTATTTATTCTTTTGAGTGCTTATAAATTACCAACAATTTAATTTTAATTACTGTTGCAAAAACTATTATAGTAAACACTTTAAACACAAAGTAGGTTGCACGTAGCTTAGTAAACAAAAATGTTCTAAAACTTAGTACACTGATACCTTTACATTAGAAACATTAGATTGTTATTATTAAACTTCTAAAGAATTGTAAATTTATTCTTAAAGTTGTTTTTTAGTCGAAATTTGTTCATGTAAAAAAAACACGCTTGAAAATCATAGAATTATTGCTGTGAGAAATTGAGAAATTATCTAGAGAGAATAATGTTGAGAAGTTACAAAGGAGACAGCCGAAGCTTAGCGACTACGCCACAAAGCCTACAACTCATCTTAACCGTCTTGCAAGAGAATTTACTTTTAGTAGAGTGTCACAAACGTCTCAAGAGGTTTTAAAGATTTGAATAATTTTTGTCAATTCCGAAAGGAAAGAATAAATAAAAAAAATCTTCAAATCTTCGCTTTTGGCTCAATGTTCACTTGCAGAATTTGGTATGAAGAAGATCCAAGGGCATTTACGAATACACCCTGCAAAGGAGACAGCCGAAGCTTAGCGACTACGCCACAAAGCCTACAACTCATCTTAACAGTCTTGCAAGAGAATTTACTTTTAGTAGAGTGTCACAAACGTCTCAAGAGGTTTTAAAGATTTGAATAATTTTTGTCAATTCCGAAAGGAAAGAATAAATAAAAAAATCTTCAACGAAGAAGTTCGCTTTTGGCTCAATGTTCACTTGCAGAATTTGGTATGAAGAAGATCCAAGGGCATTTACGAATACACCCTGCAAGTTGTATTCTTTGGTGGGGTTTGTGGACCAGCGGCATCACTGGATCGTACTTCTTCTTGAACGACGGAAATAGTAAAGCACTCATAGGATAAGGTACCGCGCCACGTTTACAGACTTATTATGCACAAAATTAAAGAATTTAGTCTGTTTAACTGTTGGTTTCAACAACCCTGGCAGGCAAGCTTACATCTTAAACAGGTCCGATAGCAGCCGAAACGCTGGAAACGCATGGACCTCCTATAAAGTATCTACGAAGTGGCAGGCATGGTTTTATCGCCCCAAATAAATATTTACTTCACTTTTGAAAAGTTTGTTGAGTTTTTTTTATTTTTTAAAAGCCGAACGGTTGACACTACTTTGTGTAATTAAATTCATCACTATGTAGTATGACATGGAATCGATGTAATTCTATATGTAAATTTAATAAACCAATTTTCTTCGCAGGAAGATCTGCAATGAAAACTGTAATATCATCAACAGTCATGATTCTTTTAAGTATAATTTAATTTAATAATTGAAATAAAGTTGCATTCAGCAACTGGTTTAAACAGCTCACGCGTCTATAATTTAACCATGAATCGTCTTACAAACGAACAACGCTTGCAAATCATTGAATTATTATTATTAGCAAAATGCGTGCTCTGTTAAGAAAGTTCATCGCGTGCTTCTTCCATTTTATCGTCAGTTTAATCGACCCACTGAAGCGGCTATTCGGGCTATTATGACTAAATTTCGCACCAAATTTACATTGTTGGACATTAAACCACCAACACGCTTACGTAGAGTGCGAACTGAAGAAAATTTCGCAGCTATATCGGCCAGTGTTAATGATGACCATCAATTATCGATTCGTCGCCCTTCGCAGCAATTGGGCCTCTGTTACTCAACAACGTGGAAAATTTTGCGTAAGGATTTAGGTGTGAAGCCTTTCAAAATACAGCTGATGCAATAATTGAAGCCGAACGACCTACCACCGCAACGCAGAATTTTTGATGAATGGGCTCTTGGAAAGTTGGCCGAAGATCCACTT
The DNA here is from genome assembly GCA_936449025.2 of Sarcophaga subvicina. NCBI lineage: Eukaryota > Metazoa > Arthropoda > Insecta > Diptera > Sarcophagidae > Sarcophaga > Sarcophaga subvicina. The sequence continues at coordinate 34,032,374 of OW388081.2, forward strand.
CTTTATCGAAAAATTGTGTTCAGCGACGAAGCTCATTTTTGGCTCAGTGGATACGTAAATAAGCAGAATTGTTGATTTTGGAGTGAAGATCAGCCAGAAGCATTATAAAAGCTTCCAATGTATCCAGAAAAAGTCACAGTTTGGTGCGGTTTATGGGCTGGTGGCAGCATTGGACCGTACTCCTTCAAAAATGATGCGAATCGTAACGTAATTGTGAATGGTGAGCGCTACCGTGAGATGATATCCAACTTTTTTTTACCCAAAATGCAAGAGCTTGACTTGCATGACATGTGGTTTCAACAAGACGGTGCCACATGCCACACAGCACGCGTGACAATGGACTTATTGAGAGGCGAGTTCGGTGAACATTTTATTTCACGTTCGGGACCGGTCAATTGGCCGTCTAGATCGTGCGATTAAACGCCTTTAGACTATTTTTTGCGGGGCTATGTTAAAGCTCATGTCTATACAGACAAGCCCGCTTCAATTGACGCATTGGAAGACAACATTGAAGCATTTATTCGTGAGATACCGGCCGAAATGTTGGAAAGAGTATGCCAAAATTGGACTAAGCAGATGGACCATTTGAGGCGCAGTCGTGGTCAACATTTGCATGAAATAATCTTCAAACATTAAATTATACGGACCGTTCTATCGATTCAAATAAAAATTTCATGCATTTTTCTGAATTTTGTTTTTTTTTGAAAAATTTTCCTATAGCTCTTAAAAAATCACCCTATTTTAGCAGAAATTTTATTTTAGAATAACTTAATGGACAGACCGAAGATATGAATTGTTTACAGTTGTTTTGAAATGGTGCCATCCAAATGTTGTATGGTTCAAACAGAAAATTTTTTTCATTGGGTAACATTTGAAATAATTTTATTTATAAGTAAATGGAACTTTTTCAGTATAATATTTAAAGAAAATGAAGTAAGCAGCTATAAATTTAAAATTTAACATTTATCCACACTTCGTTTATCGTACTTTCAAATATGAATGTAGATTTTTTGTTTTGTTTTTGTTTTTCTTAAAAAACTTTGTTGTGTACTAAAAAATTATTTAATAATGAAATACATTTTTATTTTTAGAAATGGTTTATATGAACTTACCAAAACAATAGGTTTTCTTTAGTACACCTAGTTTGATGATGAAAAGTAAATACACAAACAAGTATTGTATAAATATTGTACGGAATTATTAGTAAATTTGAATTAAAATTTATCAATAATTTATAAAAAGTTTTTACAACAGAATACAAATATAAAGTTAATCTATTAATTATGTATTAAAATCCAATAGAAATTAATTTTTTTCACTTAGAAAACAAATGTTTTCCAACATTTAAAATTACGTACAATTCATACTTGTTTGTGGATCAACTTATATAATCTGTAGGAATTAATTAAGAAAATGCTTCCCAAATATTTGTGCGTAGATAAGAAAAAAATTAAAAGAAACAAAAATAATGTAGGAAAATAAATGTGTGAAGATAGAATCAATTACCCAAAACACATCAGTAATTTTAGTGATTAATGAAAACCCACCTTTGACTTTTGATTTACGTGATGCCCCGCCAGCTGCCGAAAGTTTATGTTTTTTAGATGGTGTATATGAAGGCAAACGCATATTACCGACGGGAGATGAACTACCAAACAGATTATCGAAATCTGGTTTGCCAGAAACACCGACAGCTGACGTACGTTTTGAACGCCGCTTATTACCACTTGTATCTGGCGGAGGTTCAAATAGATCTTCATAATCTGCAGAACCGGGGGAGTAGGGACTTTCTATGTCATTCATATTGAAAGAATCATCCGCATTGTTAGATGTACCACCATTTCGAACATTTACTCCGCTGCTACTACTTCCCCCTACACTACCACCAATTTTTGGTAGACCAGGAAGTATTTTTTTATTCATTGCTGGTGGAGTAGGACTAGATATGCTAGGTATATGCTGCATACTACCCGTAGGTATTAGTAGATTTGAAAGAATAGTAATGGCGTTACCTTCATCAGCTTTGTCGCGGAATGGATCATCGTGAGAATTAACACCACCCATGTTATTCATATGTTGAGTGTCATTTGATTTATTTGTCAAATCTTGCCCATTGTTTGTTGATGTTTTTGAATTAATTAAAGCCATAACTAAATCTACTGGATTAAGCGATGCGCTCTGCGCTACATTTCCACCCAATCCTGGTATTTGTTCCCTACGTTGCTGTTCGCTATCAACACTACTTAAGTGCTTTTGGCCAGATCCTAATTCTCCACTACTTTCAATGCACATTGTATTTTGAGAAACATCCAATTGCGAAGGTGGTGGCGTTGGGGAACGTGGTGATATAGACGGGGACTTTGTGGGTTCAAATGGATCATATGCATCCGGTGAACAGGGACCAGACTCTGGTGGAGTGTTTGGTCCTATTTTTTGGCTATTTTGCACATGCATTGTATCCAAGTCTGATCGATGATTATCTTGTTGTTGTTGCTGTTGCCTCTCATCTAGTTCGGCATCAGAAGCAAGATCATCGTCTTCATGCAGGGGATTACGAACTTTACTCTGTTTTTTTGTTTGTAAATTGAATTTAACAATTGGGGGTTCTGGAGGTGTTTTAGGGCCACCGGTTTGCGTTAAGTCGTAAGAATCTTCATGAATGGTATCTAAATGTTCTGGTGATTTATCTCCTCTTTGTCCAACGCTTACACCTGATCTTTGATTCCGGTGCGGTTCTGAGTCGGGATCTCGTGGACATGATTCGCTTCTGCAGCGATCACGCCTATGCTCGTGTTGATCACGTTCAATGGTTTCTTCACTATCAGTAAGTACAATAACATCGGCAGGTTCCTGTTCAATTTGGAAAGGCGAACGTTCTAGATCTATAATAGCCACAGGTTTTGTGTCAAGTTTCTTGCGCTTCTCTTTACGTTTCTTTGTAGTCGCACTACTGTTGGTTACTCGATCAATGGATGTTCTTCTATTTGACAACAAGTCTTCACGATTTGGTGGCAATGTAACAATAGTTTGCTGTGCTTGCTGCTGATTTGCTGTTGTTTCTTTATTAAAGCTAACGCTTACAAGAATATTGTTACCGGAGGCAAAAACTTCTTTCGAAGGAGCAGGTTCTGGAGTTTCCGTGCGGCGTTTACGTTTTTTTTCTTTACGACCGTCGCGGCGTTTTTCATTCTTTTTCTTTTTCTTACCTCGCTTATTTCTCTCTTTTCGGCTTGACCTTGAAACGCTTCTAACTTCACCCGATGAGAAAAGGCCTAATAATGGTGATTGCATTGGTGGCGTCCATGATACATTTTTATCAGTTGGATATTCATAGTTATTTATAACTGCTTGCGGTGGTGGACTTGGCGACGGGGACCAACCGTGGTCGTCATGTACGGGAGATTTAGCACGAAGAGAACGACGTCTTTTCTTTTTGGGTGGTTTTTCAATATCAAAAGGATCTGCTTGTCTCGATATTCTTCTGTTTGGAGATGGGCTAATAGTAGGGACACGTCTTTTTGATTTCTTTTTGCGAGATTCTTTAGCCTTCTTCTTTTTACCTTTTGGCCGTGGAGTTTTTGATCGACTTCTACTAATACGCGGTGTATATCGCGGAGATAACGAAATTGAGCGAGAACGCAATCTTCCTCTGCTATGATTTCTCGGTGGTGAAACTCCTCTTAAGTGACGCGAACTTTTTCTACCATTCATACGTTGAACAGGTCCAGGAGAAATGGAACGTGATCTCATAACTCGTAGAGGACTTCGGGTACGCTGTCTGAAAGGGGGAGTTCTTCTACCAACAGACGCTGATCGTCTTCTTGCTGGACTTAGCTGACGAACTGGACGGGAAGGAGATAGCGAACGTCTACGACCGTAAGACGGCGAAGGAGATAAACTGATACTTAAACGTCTATTACGAGCACGCGATCGAGATCTTGACCGCGAAAAAGGCGATCTTGGTGCAGGATCACGTCTTCCACGGCTAATTGAACGACTACTTCTTCTATTTCGTGATGTATCGCGTCCATACCGATCTTTTGCTATTGCTTTAGGAGGCGAGTGATGTCCTACAATGTTTCTAACATCGTAACGCGGTAGTTCTCGTCGTTTTTGGCGACTTTGTTGATTCGATACATTGTGTCTTTGGAAGCGACCACTATCTCTAAAGTTTCCACCCCATCGTCCCTGATTTTCCTTGTTATTAGAACGACTTCGAGATCGCGATCTGTCAACACGTCCTCTGAAACGATGTGATCTTGAACGGGATCTTCGTCCTCTTGAACGAAAAGAATCTACCGAACGTGAGCGCGACAGAGACCTACTAGACTTACGTCTTTTCCCATTACGTTTACTATTAGTCACCGGTTGCTTCTCACCACGATAATTACGCCCCTTTTGTTTGCTGCCAATCTTTTTAAATGTTTCAACTTTCTCATTATCGCGTCGACCTCGATCATTTCGCTTATCAATGCTCTTTTGCCTTTTTTTACGATCCTTGTTTGCACGATCAAGATCATCTTCTTCATCCGATATTAGCTCTGTATCCATATTCACAACATTACCAGCTGAATTGTCTTCGTCTTCCTTGTCATTCTTAGTTTCCTTAACAGGCGACTTTTCTGTAACTGTTGCAGTATTTTCTTCAATGAGTGGAGTAGTGGTACCACATTGTTCTACTTCCAGCTCTTCTGGTTCATTATTTTCATCTAAACATGGTGTATATGACCGATCTTGTTCATCTATATTATCGTTTTCTTCATTTTCGATGTTGGAAGTTTTATTATTTTCATTAGCCTTTTCTGTGTTTTTATTATCTTTTGGGCGATCTATATCTAATTCTTCCCAGTCACTATCATCGTATAATTCCAGGACTCCCTTACGATTTGCAGCTGCTGTTTCACTTTCCGGCAAACGTATTTCCGATACTGCTGGACTGGGTGAACGCACTGTATCCGATCGTTTATCGTTGTCCTTATTTAAATCTTTTTCCTCAACTGAGGTTTTTTGCACTGCAATATCTGTATTAGTACTCGAATCAGATGATGTATCTTCGCTGTGATTATGTTTATCAGAATCTTGAATATTTTGAGATACTTCCTTTACCGAATTGTTCTCTTCTTTTTTCTTTTTATCATCATCCTCATCATCATCGCTATCATCGTCTCCATTGTCATCGCCATCATCCTTCGTGGCGGCTTTCTGATCACCATTATGTGAAATATTTTCACTAACGTTTTTTTCCTGTTCATCATCGACCTCTTCTGTAGGATTTTCAGGTTCATATAATTCTGAAGAATCTATATTTTCAATAGGATTCGGTTCTGGTGGCATTGGTATTTCGTCATCATCATCTAATTGTACTAAATCTTCATTTTCATCGTCTTCCTGAGAAGTGATAATTTGTATATAGGAAAGAAAAAATGATATTCTTGGTTAGTATACCATTTTTGTGGTGTATTTGGTTTTTTTGTATGTGCCTACATTGAAATCTAAAGTAAAACAAAACCCTGCGTTGCTTTCACTTACGACTTGATTGATATAGACTTTAATATACAATAAAACTGATACAAATTGCGGTAAGTAAGCTAACAATTAACTTAAGTTCTAAAATTTCATTTTCGAAATAAAGGTTGCTTACGAAAAAAAGTACAAACATAAACGATAACGTTAATTTTTAAATTTACAATATTACTATTATAAATATTGTTATAGAAAACTATTTCAGCAGAACAAATTATGTGTACAAATGCAAGCAAAAATATATATGGGTTGAGAGGTTGTCTAAATTATTTTGATTATTATTCGAAGTAAATCGGTTGAAAAAATTTATATACATATGTATGTATATGTACTTATAAATGAACATTCACAATGATGTGCGTATAAAAACTCATGATTTGCTTATACATATAGTGTAAAATTTCTATTCCAATTATTAAAAAAAATCCATTTTTTACCGGCATAAAGAAATCAAAGTTGCTGAAAATATTTGTTTATTTTTTCTAATACATCGTAGGTTGTACTTTAATTTAAAAAAAATTAAGCAGGGAGGTGAAAAAAAATTATATTAAAAAGGCACTGAAAACACAAAGATAAAATTACAAAATTTATTTAAACATGTACATATGTACTTCACAATTTTCATAATTTTTAATTTTCTCTTTTTTATTTTTTCTTTGTTTCTCTTCAATACTTGGTGATCTAAACTGATTCTTTGCAAACATTTTTTGTAAGCAACCTTTTTTAATACCTAAATCACAATTAAAGAAAACAAAAATATCAAACTGAAAAGTGGTCAGTTAGAAAGAAACAAGAAAATGAGTTTTGAATTGTTTTCCTAATAATAGACTTTGAAAACACTGAAATAATACATGTGTGCAAGCGTTGAAACAGTTTTCACAAAATACAAATTTATTTGTTTCTAAAAAATGCTTAAAAATCATTTTTATGAAAACGAAATATTAGAATTTGTTTTCATAATCATTCGATTGTTTTGTTAGCATAGTTTAAACTAGAACTCAAGAACGCATTAATGAATAAATGTTAATCGAGGCTTGACATTCAAGTTAAAAACTGACAATCAGAATATACGAGATTGTATTGTTGCTTTTCTTTTTCAAATTTTCTAACGATGGCTATACTTTGTTGCGTTTTTAGTGAAACATAGCAACTATAATTTGCTTCCCACAGTCTAAAATTTATACTTAACAGTGTAATGTCAATAATTGAATAGCTTGAAGAAAAAAGCATTTGGATGGTTGGTGCTCATATATTTGCATACATTTCTGTAGATGATTTTCTAATTATCGAATTTATCTGATATGAAATGTTATATGTTAAATTAAGCCTTCAATTTACTTCTTTTAATCGTAATTCTTTACATTACATTTACTAAATAAATAAAATTATATGACAATTTTATATTCAATGAATATTTACATAATTAAAAGTAGTTTACTACTAAAAAGTTAAGTAAAATCTCTGATTAATTTTCGGTGGCTGTCATAATCATGTAGGAACTTTTTTAAAATTTTTGTATAATTTTAAACTTTTCTTAAATTTATAATTATCAAGAAATATATGTGTATATACAATGTAAAAGTATAAATTAATTTGGTTTCACTTGGCTGTTTGTATAATTCTACATTATTTAAAATTATTGTGATGGCAGATTTTGTGACGAAAATTTTATTTTTGGAAAGAGTCGCTTACGCGATGAAGTATTAATTTAACACAAGACGCTTCTGAAAAATAAGATTGTCAAAGCACGCAAAATCATTTATAGTACAATTGAAATCACTAAGATTGATTTACAAGCACGGCAATTCACTGCCTCATGAACTAAAATCCAGTAACATTTTTTATGCCGCAATAGGTGTTGAAAAATTATGTACGGAGCGAGCACGTACTAAAAAGTCCAATTAGTTTACTCTACTATTTAAACCCATACGCCCAGCACGATTTCGCACGAAATGTGTCTGCACACAAAGTGTCAAAAACACTATTTTAGCAACACTTATATCTGATAATTAAGAGTTCGTAAAATATGTTCCTTGTAAGCCCAACATTTTAGTTAATACCACAGATAAAACAACAAAATTAAACATTGACATTTCATTATTTACAATTAACAATAATTGCACGTTTTCAGTTTCCTTATCAAATCACTAAAATTTTATAAACTTGGTTTTGTTTATAGAAAGTAAAAAATTTCATAAAACTACAACAAAGTCATTCGGAGATGTTTCATCATTTACATGATAATCTATTGTATATTTTACGGGAATATATTTTAGTTGTATAAAAAGGTACCACACTAGGGAAGTGAGCAGTTTGACAGTGTATGATTGTGGGTTTAATTTCTACAATAGTTCTGTTCTTATTATTTAGAACAAATAACTTATAATCATAGTCTAGCGGGTAGGGTGCTGTCTTACAAAACCTTCGTATTCAAACATCTGCCTTGACATGATAACATTTCTCTTCAACGGCCCATCTTTTCAGAAGTCTGACAATGACTAATTCCTCACCACAAAGCTTTACAAATCTGTCGTCCACAACCAACTTTAAGCTAGAGATCTCACAACTCATGAATAAAATGAACAGAAGTAACATGTTTGGTGTAAACAGTAAAGCTGTAATACGTACTAAAGCCTTGCAATGGCCAATAATGTAGTGTGTCGTAATTTGTTATTATGTGAGTACCATTTACATGATGTTTAGACCACAAAAAAGTATGATTACATTGCATCTAGCAGCGATAACCTGAATATCGAACATTCTTAATTTAAAGAGATTTTCAACTTGGAAAAAAATCTTAAACAAGTACACAAATTTTGAACTGTTTAAGGGTTCGAATTGATTGGTTTCGAAACTGTCACAGAAAATATTTAATTGAATTTAAAAATTTTGATTAAAAAATAATCATAAATTCTTATACAAGAAAACTATGTAAAAATGTTGAAATACGAAATTTACTCCATTATAATGAAAAATAAATAAAAATAAAATAATACACATCATACCTTTGCCACATTAACTGTATTTGATACGCCGGCACCGGATGGATAATTTTCTGATGATTTAGCAACTTGCAACGATTCATGTGAGTATATAGAAAAATTTGGACAGTTTGAGTCGTCATCGTTATTCCCATAATCGGAATTAAGTTGAAATAGAGAATTGTTTAATGGTGGTGGAATAACTACAGACGGAGGAGCCGGTGGTGGAGGCACACTCATTATAACTGGCGGTGCTACATTAAGGTGGGGTGGGGGAATACTCATCGGAGGTGGTAAACCGCCAAATAGTGAGTTCTCGTTAAGAGCTGTTTGAAGATTATGTTGTGGCGGCTGTTGATTGAGAAGTAACGATGGTGGTGGTAAACATGCCTGCTGCATACCTCCGAAAGGATTATTTTGCCCTTGTAGATGCTGTTGAGGCTGTTGTAATTGTGGGCTATCATTATGATTACTTGTAAAGGGTAGAGAATTGCGTTGCTGGTTGTTTATATTATTACGCTGTTGATTATTTTGATTTTGCTGGTTCTGTAAATTACGTTGATTATAATTTCTTTGCTGGAAAGGTGAAAGGTTATTTTGTGACGTTGGTGGACCGTTATAATTAGGATTATTACTAAAGTTAAAGTTTCCACGACCCATCATGCTAAAATTTATTGCTCCGCTGCTGCCAGTGCCACTGCTTCCATAGCCGCCAGATCCACCGCTTCCACCAGTGGAATGACGATACTGGTTGCCACCTCCACTGCCTCCACCTCGATAGTTATTTTGATTGTTAGAACGATTATTGTAACTACCTCCCCCACCTCCTCGATTAAAATTAGGATTTCCACCACCACGTGAATACATTGGAGCTTGAGTTATGTCGTTTGGATTTGGACCATTTGTAGTTTGCTCTCCGACTGGTTTGTTATTATTGTTCAAAGCATTTGGCTTAGAAGAGCCTTCATTTGTGCTTGGCAAGTTTAAGGTACCATCTGGGTTAATGTGAACGCTCTCTAAATTACGAGCAGCACTATGCCAGCGATCTTGAATGTCCATTATACTTGACAGTAAGTCTGGATTTGAATTGTTTTGCTCTGTTTCTGGATTACGGAGTCCACGATTTGGTTGAAGGCGATCAAGAAGTAAACCCTTTCGGGACCTTTGTGACCCATAATTGGAAATGCGAACAGACGTTTGCAGTGCTGTTCCATGACCTGTTTCAATGTGAATTTCGCTTTCGATATTGCCATCTTGATCACTATCAGAAAAATATTCTAATTCATTCCCTCCTCCAAATAACGATAACCCTCCAGTAGAACCCGACAAGTGAGAAGTATAGGTAGGATCCGGTTTTACACCCATTTGTTCGGCCAAACGTTTGCTGGCGGTCATTCGAATTCCATCTACGGACTGCTTATTCCTTGCAGATGCAGTCCTTGTACTACGTCGTCTGCGTCTTTTTCTTATTACTTTTTTAGTAGTTTTTATAGCAAATTTTTCATCAAAATTATTTAAATCGTATTCGACAACATACGTACGTTGGCGTGCTCGTCGACGCCTTCTACGTTTGCGAGTTTTACGAACAGCTGTACCAGTGCCACTTCTAGCTCTATTTGATGTAGAACGTCTAGTAGTAGTTGTTGTCGTCATAGTAGCACGCGGCCGTCCACGCGGCCGTCCACGCGTGGCCGCAGTACTTGTGGTAGTTGTGGTGGTCGTAGTCTCCAATCTGCCAGTATTTGATCTAGTACGCCTTAATATAGCTGCTCGTATGCGTTCATTTTGGCGTGTTCTTAATATTCTAGGTTGCTGAATTTCCCGAACTCGCAACATGTTTTCTGGTATACCCATATCTCTAATATCTTCATAAAGCATATTTAAATCTTCTTCGTCGTCTTCTTCTTCAGAGTCTACACAATTATCGCAATACCAAGAGCCTTCTGGTATTTCCGATAATGGTGGCGATAAGCAATCCATATGATAGCCATTATTGCAATGGTCACACAACAGCATTACATCTTCTCTATCAGGTCTGTTACATATTTCACAATTCGTCACATCTTCTTCGCCAACCAATTCCTCTTCTAATACTAATTCCTTTTTAGCATTAGGATCCACATTTATTTCCCGAACAATATTTCGATTTTCAAATGACTCACGCACGATTATACGTTGAAATTCGATACGGTCGATAGGACATGTTTGAACATTCCTTGACCAAGCTTCAATGCAATTTGCACAAAAGATATGTTCACATGTTGACGGTGAACCAATTTCTTGTTGCCGAAATGTTAACAGGCAAATTGGACATTTTTCAAGCAAATCATTACTGCTACTGTCCGATGTAAAGCCTTGCTCCTCCTGTTGCTGCTTCTGGTTTTGTTGTAACTCAAACTTTGTTTTTATATTAGACGACTGGCTTTTTACTTCATGATCATCGTCAGATACAATATATTTTTTACCGCGTGCCTTTTTCGAATACGTTATCTGGAAAATACAAAAATAAACACGTTTTAATAATGCATTCAAAATTCTCACAAAATGGAAATGAGAATGTTATTCAATAGACTTAATAGTTTAGATGGATTTCGAAAGCAATAATGGGATAATATTATTAATATCTTCCTAACAAATTAATTTGTATTCGCCCTAACCTTGAAACTATGTATTATAAATTAATAATTTCGATAAAAGAAATCATGTTTTTGGTAATAAAATATTTAAAAATGTCTTTTTTTTTGGTTATTTACAGAATGTTATCAGAGATGGAAAATGACGACTGTTGCACAATTATTTCTCAAGTATTACATTTAAATATTTTTTGTCATTTAATTTAATATACGAAAATATGTCTATTGTTTAAACAATATTAATAAACACACACAAGAACAAAGGAATAAATTTTTCGAATCATATTTTTTTCAAATATTTTTGGAAATCCTTTATTAATTTATATAAACGCAAATTATACAAATCGACACTTATTCTAAAGAAGAATTGAACATACTGCCTTATTACATACATACATACATACAATACGACCAAGCTTCTCACACCACTTATGATATTTGTGTTAATTTTTTATACATGGGTGGCAGGACCTACAGTTTAAAGTCGATTCTGAGCGACAGATTTTTGAGAAACTTTTCATGGCAAATCTATTTACTCTCAGAGTTGTTGCCAGAAATCTGCTGAGAGAAAGACTCCGTTTTCATATTACGTTATATTGAAGATGTCTGACCTGGGGTTTGAACCGAGACCTCACGTCTAATAAGCCTACACACAACCTACTAGGCTACAGGAACTTCATTTATGAAACATATTTCGTTATAAAATATAATTCGTATAAATTATATCAGTTTTCACCATGGAGTGGTCTAACAACGAGAACCGTATAGCTGTTGTAGCTACTTTTAAGTGTTACATGAAAAAAGGTGATATTTTCCTGACCTGTGTACCTGATGACTTCCACAGAAAAATTTTGTTTACTAACGAAACCAAATTTACCGAACAGCGAAAATTGAACAAGAACCATCATCACCCAGCTTCAGTCATGGTTTGGTGAGGTGGCTCGTATGATGGTGTCCCTGACCTGCATTCCTGCAAACATGGGTTTAAAACATCGGCAAAAGTTTACCAAGAAACCTTTTTGGAAACTGCTGTAAAACCACTTAAACACTTCTTTGTTCCAAAATAAATCGTAGACTTTCCAGCACGATTCCGAGACAGTTCATAAACCAGGCTCCGAAACCGTTTTGAAAGCTGTTGTAAAACTTAACCCTTCCAAAACCTATCTTGGAATTTACCAGCATTCATCTCCTGTAAAGAGTGGGCGTCTGGCATACCTCGCTGGAGTCCCAATAGTAGACAGTTTTACAGGACATGGTTTGCCACAACACCTACTCCAATACTGATTCCCTTAAGATGGCCTTGATTCATGATGCGGCGAATTTTTCAATTAACGAAATGCATGCTGCTATTGATGATATGATCAATTGGATTGAAAGCGCACGTGAAGGGCAAAGGTGAACACTTCAAATAAATATTACCTTTTTGTATGCAATTAAAAATGTGTAACAGTGTTTATAACCTTACTAAGTACTATTAAAAAAAGTGACGGACAAGTGCGGAATGTAATCCATACATATTATTTTTCAATGTACTAGTAGCAAGTTGAGAAGTAGAAGGCTTAACGTTAGACATTTATGGGTGAAATTTTCAGGATTCAGAAATTTACATAATAAAGGAAACTGATTGTGTCAATCCTTACACAATTCAAATTATAATTTAGTCCAATTTAGTAGAGTGCTCTGACAAAGCAATTGATGGTTACAATAACAGATCACTTGTTTTCATTGAAAAAAAGAGAGAAAAAAAACAGTACAAAGATTCTAATCATTCCTGAAATTCGCTAGTAAGTATTTTACTTGTCAACAAAGTCCCATAAAGTCCTTGTCAGCCGACGTTATTATAGGACGAATTCATTTCTTCAATACAGTAAACACCATATTCTTCGGACTTACAAGCAATAAACTTTCTACAATGTTCATTCTGGAAGACAAGTATGAATATGGTATGAATTAAAAATTTTGACACTGCGAGTATGTGCAATCTGTGATCTGCAATAATATGTCTAAATCGCACAGTACTAAATCTGACTTAAAATTTAAAAAATTTTAAAATATGCTGAAGTTGAAAAAAATAAAAAAAAATAGTTTTTAAGACGCCTTTTGCACGTTCAAAGTACTTTGGTCTTGAGTTTGTAGGAGAGAAGTGAAAAACGAGCGGGGGTAAGCTCACACTTTGATGTACTCGTAAAGTTGCTTCGTTCTTCGTTCGTCGTTTACCGATGATTGTATACACAACAATAAAATATTAAGAATTTGTCAAAGCACACTTCGAGCGTGTAAAAGCGAAACAAAGTTTAAAAGAAAATGTAAAAAAGTTTGTTAAAATTCTTTGCCACGTACTTTGAATATGCAAAAAGCGTCTAACTATTACAGTTTGAAGCCTGGACCTAAATATTTTTTTAGATTTTTATTATTAATTATTATTGATATTAATTTTCCGACGATGCCCCATGTGGTAGTGAAAGAAATTTATAATACAAATTATAATACCCTAACCCATTTTTAAATTTGAATCATGAGAATTCTTTTAAGAGAAAATGAAAATATATGTGAATATTGGGACATAAATTGCAGTTATTGTCAAATTCCATGACCATGTACCTAAAGACATAATTAACTTTTTTTATTACTTTTATTATTATTCATTTTTTAAGTATTAAAAAACATACAAATTGTGAAGTAAAAAATAAGTGATCTTAAATGTTTTATCTCTACTTCCGGATGCACAAATTAGAGTAAACGTAGATTGAAGGTTTAGTTTTGTCAATTACAAATTAGTTTTACAACTATTCGATTACTTCTTCTTTTATATTAGTTCTTTTATATTGGTTCTTACAATTTCAGAAAAAAAACTAAAAAATGTTAACTTTGTATATAAAAAATTATCCAAATAACAAAGATTAACATAAAAAAGAACAAAAGCATGCGACTGCAACAACTATTTAAAAAATGATTACAGTAATCCCTCGATTTACGTCGCAATTGGTTCTAAAAAAGGCGACGTAAATCGAAACGACGTAAATCGAATTTCATATTGCTCATACGACAAAATAGGAACTTAAAAAAGTTCCAGTAATCCCTCGATTTACGTCGCAGTTGGTTCCAAAAAAAGATCACGTAATTCGATTGACGACGCAAATTGAAGTTAGAGGGAACAAAAAATTTGACGACGTAAATCGAAACAACGTTAATCGAATCGACGTAAATCGAAGGATTACTGTAAATAGATATGCATATATAGCACTAAAAAAATAAATATTCGTATAGCGAAGAAATATTTAGGTTATTCGCATTGCTATTTTTGTTTTGAGTGTAAACAGATGTAATGACTCATAATATATCAACTGACAGTAATTTAGATACTGAAATTATAGTGAGATAGAAACCGAGTTAGTCGATAGTGAATATATTACTTTGTATATTTATACTTGTGGACATAAAAAGTTTACAAGCCTTTAAAATACATATATTTGAAGTATCACGAGCACATTCATGTTGGCAATGCGTAAAATTTGGAAACGAAAATACTCTTTAGGAATCTATTTTTTAAATAGTTTGAGTGCTAAATCAGATCCACCTTTTTTACGTTCTATTGTGAATGGTAGTTTTAAATTGTTGAAAAATATAATTACCATCAGATTATTTACCTAATTTTGGTATTAGAACATATTACACCCGATTTAAATGATGAATTTGCGAAGTGGTTTTTTCTTAAGCCTCTTTTCATGCAAAATAGCTTTGCAGTTATTTGCATTATTTTGCCATTACAACCCTTCAGTCAGGATTACGGCCTATCTTCTCACACCACTCATGTTGTGTGTGTTAATTTTATACATGAGTAGCGGGACTTACAGTTTAGAGTTTTTGCCAGAAATCAGCTGAGAGAGGAAGTCGCCGAAGAAATATTTTTCATATTTTCGTTTTGATGTCTGACCTGGTGTTTGAACTTGGGGCTTACGTCTAATGAGCCAACACACTACCCACTAGACTACGGCGACTTATACGATTAGTTTTTTGTTGCCTTTTTTCAAGTTTTACTTTTTGTTTAATAATTTTCAAAACATTTTTATGTACACACACACACACACACACACTTAAAAGAAAAAGAATATGAAAAACGAAATTAGTTTAAAAAGTCATGAAATCAAAAATCATTCATTTCTACACCTCTCGCCCTCAAACAAAATGAGACGTCGCAAAAGCCATCGTGTAAATCGGGTGTTATAAATTTAGAATTTATTCTTGTGGTATTAAACTTCGGAGGAACTTGAAATTGTAGTAAAATTTATGCCACAAACCATAAAGCTTCTACTACCGAATTTTATCCTTGGGCCTTTGACGTTTTTTCCGTAACAGATGTAGTAATCTGGATTATAGAAAAAAATGTATTCTTGGCTTTGTTTATTCGATGTGTTTTTTACACATCCTCGTGAATCTTGGTTAGACACAGATTTAATTTTCTGCAGATTATGTTTTTCAATTACTTCCTAAATAACTAACATACTTCTGTGGTTTAAAAAAAATTTGAATAAAGTTGTAGGGCCATTATTACAACTTGCCGTTAACTAAAGGCAGGATTTTAACGCGCAGATAAAATGTTTTTCATTATTATAAGTGGGCAATAAGGTGGAAGTGAGCGTTAAGCTAAAGGGAGGATCATCATACCTTTAACTTTTAAAGTTAAGTTTATGTTAGAACAAAAAAATATAAACAAAATTAGGAAACACAACAACAACAAAAGAGGCCCTTCGTTGCCACTGCGCTTAAAAAAAAACTTGTTTAATTGAGCAGTTTCACCGACATTGCTCCGACACTGCCATATTTTTGAAAAAGTTAAATTTATTTTATCTGTAAGTTGTAATAACGAAAATAAGTTAAAGGTAACTTTATAATTCCCTTTAGCTAAAGGTACCTTTAACTAAACCCAAGTGTCATAATATTTGTGAGATGGTAAAAAGTACCCCGTTACTTTCTCTTAAAAAGCCATTCAACAAAGTGGACAATTATTCTATTTATTATAGTTATTTTGATTCCTTTTTAAATTTTTTACTTAATTTTTTTAAAATTTTATTTAGCTTCTTTCCAGATCCTGTCACCATCAATTCATTGCACACATTGCACAAAAGAAAGTGTTATATTTGATAAGAGTGCACATTTATATAATGCAAAGCCTTACATTACTCATTGTTTTTATTTACTCAAAAATAAGGGGCACAAAATTAAATAATAGTTATAGACCACTAAGTACCGAAATTAAACAACGAGAACTGCAATTAAACCGACCGACTAAATTTGTTTAAACGAGTAATGAGCATTTCTGTTTCCGTAATGTTTTAATTGGGTTCAGATCAGGAGATTGAGTGGTCACATTTATGATGTCTATATTATTGTTACAATACCAATCTTTACACTGATTTTAAATGTTTAAGATCCATATTCTTCTGGAGCCTTCAATTCAATGGCATTCCAAAGAGTGCTTAAAACGATTCATAATATATTCCTTTATATTATAAATGAAATCTATGCTTCGACTAGAAAAACAATGATTAGTTTTGGACCCAGTTACCCGCACAAAATTCTAATATTGTAGTACTTGTGTTTGGGATAGAGATCACCAAAATTTTTTTGTTGTGTATTAGTGAGTAAGAGAGAAAAGAAGTTGAGAGCTTACAGTCATAAAAAATGTTAGTAATACACCTTATTTTGATTTTCATTTCGTCAACATACATACATAAAGTTATACATCTTTAACATAATAATTAGGTAATATTTTTTTTAGATACTGCTGGGTACTAATATTGGTTCATAAATTTCCTCTCCTACTAATAACCAACCTTTTAATTTTTCCAAAATATTGTTTTATGTCTATAAAAAAGTTATTCTCTTTCCATATCATCTAAAATATTTATTTGGCTATTAAAACAATCGAAATGTGTTTTAAGAACATGTAAGACTGAATTTTAAAAAAAAGGAATTTTAACATAAAATATTTTTTGAGTGTATTGTCCCTTCACGCATTTTAATTAGATGCTCTGAAAATTGCTTATAACTGTCAGTGCTAAAACAAGTGAAAACTTTTATTTTTTGTTAAAAAAAATTTTCAAACAAATTAATTATAGTTTTCACATTTATAAGATTTCAGAAAGTTATTTGAAATTATTTATTAAAGCTCTTGCAGCATTTACTGCATTATAATCATATTATAGAAACAAATATATCCCTTTATTTATAATCTAGGAACAAATTTGATTCGATTATGCTTAACATTTAAACTCTCTTTCTTGCAAAAAATAGAAAGCAATGGAATTTTTATTCCAAATTTGTTAAACTTTGACTAAAACATAACAAACAAAAAGAAAAAGTGCATTTGTGCTTTTACGGAGCGACAGCATTTTTACAACTATTCTAATCGATACTTTTCACCTACAGGAATTTCAAATTGATACCAACCAGTCTATTGTAAAAAGTAATGAAAATCATCGCAGATTCTTGAAGTTATCGGAAACGTCTGTGTACAACCTAATCATTATAAAGAAAACGTGTCAAGAATTGAAGCATTTCTAAAAAGAATTAGGGCATTCAAAATGTTTTTTTATACTTTTAATTTAATTAAATTTTTCAGAATTCTTTCGATAATGCTACACACCGGATATGTATCGAAAATATCAATATTTATGCCGCTCAAAATTTTGTCTTAATATTTGTTAAATAAAATAAATCGTTCAGTAGAACAATCAACTGAATTAGATGGAAATTTTGATTCATGAATTTGAAATAGAGTAAAAGAAAAAAAGTTGCTGATGTTTTTCAGCTAAGGAATAAAAAAGGTTACAAAAGGAATAAAAATAATATTCATTTCAAAAAATCTCATATCAAAAAGCTAAACAATATATTTTCTCTAATTTCTATTTAATCGAATTTTTTCGAGAATAAAATTACTACCTTCTATTTGACGACTGATCAAGACATTTAGGTGTATGATCTGTTTGAATTCAAAACCTTGATATTATTAGTTTTCCGTAAGGGACCAGTCCATAATAGGTTTCCAATTGAAAATAGTTGGAGAACTTGATATTTTTGGATCCCGACTCGAACTTTTTTGTTTCAGCATTATTTAAAATGTTCACATTTTATAACAGCCTGGCCTTGCTAGAAGTTATCTATAAAATGTTCCGCATTTTCTAATTGTTAAATTCCATTTTTAAGTGAGTCAAGCAATACAATCGAAACAGATTAATAAAAACTTTCGGCTTACAGATCTAGGTGGAGAAAATAACTTGGACATATACCACACATTAATGCATATATAACATAAATACTACACGGTTTTAGTCACTACATGACGTCGATGCCCATACATTAGGCAGTGGTTTTTCGTGAATACATTTCTTTAGAACGTCGTCAGTGTAAAAAGTTTTATTGATGTAAATGAAAATGTTTTATTTCATTATCAGTTATAATACAGTCTTAGGTGGAAATTGTATCCACCACCCTCACAACGAACACTACACACTAGACCGTCCAAGTGTTATTGAAATTGCTTCTCTGTAGAAATATACTAAGTGACGAGATAAAACTTTCCGACATCCGAAAAAATTTGCAAAGCTGATGAATAAAGCTCTATTAGACGGCGCTAAATATTACAAAATTGTCAATAAACTGTGCTAAGAATTTGTAATAACCTTGTAGACTAACAATTTCTGCATGTCAACATTGTAGGAAAAGGAATTCGTCTTAATTCGTCAAAATCCTTCGTAACAGATCATTCTAAGGTCTATATTTAATGTCACCAATCCGAATTAGTTTAATGTGACAATTCATTGTTCAAAATCGTTTATAATATAAAATAAATTGTAGCAATATCATATTCATGCTCCTAGTTTTTCTCTTCTACAGTTTTATTTTCCTTTTCAAAGCAAATATCAAATACTGTGAATCTAAAGACATCTGGAAACAATTCTGAAAATTTTTTATTCCCAATTTTCTGAACCCCTGGGAACTATTGCCGATATAGTTACTTTTAGCCCATCGTAGTAATGCCTCCTTACATAGCCAATGTGTTGTCACATCTAACAAAATTATAATATCCAGTATTTGTTTGTTGTAACCTAAGAGAGTGATGTGAGTGAACTTCTGTTCTAATAGTGAACCGGAAAATTCTGTGTTTAAGATGCAATTTGCTCTAGTCAACCAGTCACTGAAAAAGAGAACGAAGAACAAGCTCCATACCCGTAGTAGGAAAGACTCTAAACATCACCCATATAAAATTATAGACCGACAAAATCAGGATTGACGACAAAAAAGGCATCGAAAGAGAATTATCCATAACGAAATGCAACAGCCTAGCGATCTGCTATAATCTCTACTGTTAACTGAATCTTTTGTACGAAAAAATTACCAGAACTGTCCAACAGAAAACATGTTGTGTCCATCCTGACAATGCTATTCTAAGCACAAAAACACTTGGCGACCAAAATTTCCTGTAAATTCAAAATTTTCAATTTATGCAGGCTGAAAATAGTAGACAAGCATACAAAGCACTTCGACCAAAGGTATAATGAGTACCGTCGAAGTTGTCGAGATGAGGATAAAGAGGAGAGTACGGAACACCTCCAATGTTATTGTTTTTCTCATTGTTAGGACATACTTTTTCGAAAATCAATTTAATGTCTCAACTGAGTAACATTTTTTGCCGTTTAAAACAATGGAATTTGCGATCATTAAGGACACTCTATAATATGGACAACTCGTAATATCAGAGTGGACCTGGGGATCTAAGTGTGTCTAATGGGCCGCTTACCCAACGAACATTTGACTCACTAACCGTATAAGCCAGAACTTGCAGTCGGTTTCATCATTTGCCAAATCCATTGATAGTACAAAACTAGTGTTCTAAAAATTAACGAGAAAGCTATTCTGGTGACAAACCACATGAGTACTGTAATTAGGAAGCCATCCGAAAAAGGTCATAGATAGTAAAATATAATTGAAAAGTATACATAAAACATGGGTTCTTTTTGTACAATTAAAGCAAAAATGAAATAGACATAAATTTGAAAAAGGATTTTTCTTTTAATTTGCCGAAACGGCTCTTAACGTTCATATAAGGTTTAATGCATTTTTACCTAGATTTTTTTGTAATTCTACAATATATACGAAAAGATTCATAATTATTGAGTGCAAGGCGAATTGAATTAGTCTTGAATTGCGTGCGGTTGTAGCCTAATTTGGATATACATATGGATTACATTTTTGATTACAAAATATATAAAAATCAAAAATGTAAAAAATATATTTCTTAAATATTGCATTGCGAAAAATAAATCAACTGATAGAATAAATAATTTTTAAATATACATAAATGGTAAATCTTAATTCCATACTCGTCTTATGGCGAAATTGCTTTTATTGTATAATTACCATCTTCTATGATATTGTGCATGTCATCCATGTTAAAACGATAAAAAAAATAATTCATAATAATAAAATAAGACTTTAAATTTGCGTCTTCAATATGTATAAAATTGATCTTTACCTCACTGCCACTTGTGGAACCATCTGAATGTCCAACATCTAAAACATTAATACGTCTCCCACCACGACGCAAACGACGTATAGCGGCATTACGTTGAAATTCGTCTGAATCATTGCTATCGTATTCATTGCTAATTTTACTCTGTTGCCGGTTACGAATTTTCCCTGAACACGAGGGAGCATCATCATCAAGTTCATTACCGCCGCTACCACCACCATCACTATTTTTGTTCTTTTGTTTGGGTTTGACGTAATTTTCTTCATCTTCGCTGCTGCGATCAGAAGCTGAAGTAGAATCGTCGGAATCATCAAATTCAATGCGCATTACAATGCGACGTTTTCTTTTCTGATCTTGACGATTTTGTTGGCGGCCTTTACTAGTCGTTGGTTGAACATTTATATCACTACAATCACTGGAGTCGTCCGACATTTTTTATCGCTTCTTCTATTTTCTCACACTTTTCTAACAAGAGTTCTCAATTATATTGTAACATTAAGTAATGTTTTATAGCAATATCTGTGTTATTAAATACATACATACATCCAACTGAATAATTGCAAAATTACTTCTTTTTTATTTTTTGCTTTAATTGTATAAAATATACAAATAAAACTAATCAAATGTGTTTTATTAAAGGTAATTGTTGGTTTTGTTCAGACGTTTTAATACTACTAAGTTATTCAAGTTTTTAAAGAGAGAGGGAGAAATATTGTTTTCTTCTCAAGCAATTGAGTAAATGGAAGTACCGCTATTTATGCGGCACAATAGCCGCAATTTTTTTTTTTTTGTTTCTTTTACACTTTAAAGATTTGATTGTGTGCGTGTTTTACCAAAATTCTTAAAAATCAGCCACGAACTGTTTGAGCAGCATAATTATTTCAATGTACTATTGTTGTAAGAAAAAAATAACTTAAAATATTTATAAAATTTTTCGAACTATGTATTATTTAGAATTAATTATAAAGAAATAAAATGTATTCGTATTAGCGTGCAATATTTGTATAATTTGTTTCTTTAATTTGTATATTCTTGAAATGATAGTATTTTCAGAAGTTTTTTCTTAAAGGTTACTTTGCAGCACTTTTTCAAACAATATTTTTTTCGTATTTTGGATTGTAAATGTACACTTTTCTACCACACTTTGAGTAACAAATATTGAATATTAATATTTTGTAAGTTTTTGAAATTTTTAAAAGGGATTTTCTTATTATTTTTTAATTAAGAAAAACTGTGCACTCGGTTTTTTCGCCATTTTCATTTTTTCTCACAGGCTTCGTAATTTTTTTGCTTGTATGCTGTAGAGTTTACATTGCTATATTGGTACCATTGATTTTTAAGTTACACTACAGAGTTGCACAGATTGGATCAATGAAACGATTATGGCTTTAAAAGAAAATGAATCAATTTATATTGTATATATAAATAAAACAAATTAATTAATTAAAAAATGCTTCGAATTTCAAAGTAATCACTCTTAGCAGAAAGATATATTATAAAATATTTCTGTCGCGACACAAAAATATAAGGTATCTTTTAAAGAAGCGTTTCAGAATTATTAAAATGTATATATTGGACTATTCCTTTAATTTGTGCAAATATTTATTTTGTAATATTGAAGGCTTTAAAGGTGCTCAATGAATATATTTTTTGCAGTAAAAATGAGTTTAATATAATTTCAAAACTAAGAATGGGTTTATAGTATTAAAGGTATGACGATTTCTATTTCATTCCAAATAAAAACGTTTCGATTTACGTTTTTAACCAACTCTGTATTAAAACTTATGTTGGCAACGTCTATTGGTAGCACTGCGGTACGCCATGGTGTTCCACTCGCAATATCCGTTTCGCTCTTTTTGCTGTAGAATAAAAATCTGACAAGATGGGTCGTATGCACGCTCCAGGGTAAAAATTCAATTTTATTTAATTTTTATGTGAATTTACCGAAAATTATGCACATACAAATGAGCAGTGAAATGCAGTTCATTAGTGGCTAATTAAAATGTGTTATTTAAGTGTTCAGAATCAATAAATATGTCTGCATCAACAATACATGTGGAATCAGTCGCTCATCTGTGTTGTCATTTTATCGGACTTTTTTTAATGAAATAATAATTGCATGGTGTAGTGTTAAAACGTTTGTCTTTTTATGCTTACAGAAAGGGTATTTCCCAATCAGCTTTGCCCTACAGAAGAACCGTTCCCTCTTGGTTGAAACTCAACGCTGAGGATGTTAAGGAACAAATCAAGAAATTGGGCAAAAAGGGTTTGACCCCCTCCAAAATCGGTAAGTTCAACAAATAAATGGAAACTGTTGGAAGTATATGATCTTTAATACACTGTATGTAATTTGTGTTACAGGTATCATTCTTCGTGATTCCCATGGTGTTGCTCAAGTACGTTTCGTCAACGGCAACAAAATTTTGCGTATCATGAAATCTGTTGGTCTTAAACCCGATATCCCTGAAGATTTATACCACATGATCAAGAAGGCTGTTGCCATCCGTAAGCATTTGGAACGTAACCGCAAGGATAAGGATGGTAAATTCCGTCTTATTCTTGTTGAGTCACGTATCCACAGATTGGCCCGTTACTACAAGACCAAGAGTGTCCTCCCACCCAACTGGAAATACGAATCCAGCACAGCTTCCGCCTTGGTTGCCTAAGGTGCTTGATTTGTTTTTTTAAGGGACAACAAAGTGTTTTTAAGTTTTTTTTTTATATTTTACAAATATAAAACGTGAGTGAATCAATAAAAAAAATTGATGGATGGTTTTTAGAAACTAAAAAATCATAAAAACATTAAATATTTTGAATTTTATCGTGGTGAAAAGAAAATTTAAGGTAGTTTCAATTCAAAGAAATTTAGAGCAAATCTTTAACCCTCATCATGTTATGAATGGAGATTTTCATTAAGTGTTCTCTTTGCAATAATTTACAAATTGTGTGATGAAGGCCGACTTTTAAACAAAGATATATTTGATCAATCATTTTAACATTAGACAAGACAGCTATCTCCCGAAATGAATGATTAACATCGACCTGCAAATATTTTTTGTTATGCATATACGGTCGGACAAGTAAGTTACCCATGTAAACTAACGGATGCTTGTCTGAAAATGGAATCGGCTGTCCATGCTATCATAAATAGGATACAAGCAACATATTTAATAGCATCATAAATCATCATGACTTTCAGATGATATTCAGAAAAAATGTTTTTGAACTGATTTTGTTCATTTCACAAAAAAAATTTTATTTTGTATTGTAATTCTGCTTGCATTTATTTGAACGATCGGGTATATGGACACCTTTCTCGGTGGGCTCATTCGAACGTTTCAAATCATCCGCTAGGTACTAACCGATTATTTATACCTGCAGACAGACCTACAAGAAATATCTGATATGGTGATTCCCTGGCTGTAGCAGATCTTTTTTATGCCTGTCTTGAGTACTCAATATGTACCTCCTAAGTGGAGAGGCGAGGGTCGTTTTCACCGCTAAAGCTGGGAGACTATCGATATCCACTGCGAATGACCTTATCAGACCTACTGACCTCATTCGTTCTCGAAACGATGGAAAGGATTCTGAACCTCGAGAATAGGTCCAACCAGTTTTCCACACTTGCCGGTAGTGCTCACTCAACACGCCTACATTCAATGTTCATTCGAAAGCTGTTGTCAGCCTCGGCGCAAGGTTAGCGAGCCTATTACGAAGTCAATTACTAAGATTTTAACCAAGAGACAAATTAATGCCTTTCTAGCTGAGGTTCATATGGCAAGGAAGTAAATAGAAACACGAATACCACAGGGTGGTAGTGTTCTCTCATCCTTGTGGAATATCGTGGTAGAAGAACTACTGTTAAAGGAACTGCAAAGACATGGTTTTATTTTCTATGGTTATGCTATGCAGCCTCTAAAGCTTAAAACTGAATGGTGCTCATCGTGTGGTTTAAGTGTCAAGCCTCGCAAAACGGTATTGATGCTTTTCACTAGACGATGTAGAGCTAAACTATTCTTTCTTAGCTTACCGATCCTAAATGGGGTTCTACTTTCTTTGTCCAAGAGATTTAAATAAATATCTAGGATCATTCTTGATCTCATAGAAGGATACCATTATTTATAGGGTTAGGAGAGCCACAATAGGACTCTACACCTGCAAAAAGCACATACTGGCTCTATCGAGCCGTGGTGGAGCCAACCTTTTTCTACGGGGTACATGTTTTTGGTGGTCGGTATACTGACACCAATCAATGTCAGACAGAGTACGCAGGCAGTCTACTGTCCTGTTCACCAGTGTGGTCTATTCCACTGCAACCAAGACTATTTGCTCTGCTTAACTTTTTTCCTCCCTCCTATTGAGACATACACGCACGAGGGTCGATTATTGATTTCTTATAATTTTCTAAATAGAACATTCTATTATAGAATTCCGGCTAGAGAGTTTTGATCTGAGCTACCGGACCCTTGAAGCTTATATTGATAGCTCAAAGATGAGTGACAGGGTCGTCTGCGGTATTAAGGGTCTTTATATAAAACTTTCTGCTCACTACAGTGATTTCCAAGTAGAGGTCATGGATAAATATTTAAAGGGCGGTGATGCAATGCTTGTGTGGCAGGATTTTCCTTCAAAATCTCAGAATTTACTGAGATATAAGTCCCTAGCAAACGTAGTTCCAACATCCGTCCTTGTCCTGATGATGAGCTGGTCAGCGGCCGATACAGAGCTAGCATTTTCCGACATGCTTACAGGGGAGGTGTTCCTATTGCTCGGTTAATTTGGATATTGTCCACTCGTTCTACGAGGAGGGCTTAATCTCGTTGGCAGCGGGATTGTTTGTGCAATATTGCCTGACTCTGCTAGACGCGTACGGACAAGAAGAGGACTGGACTCCCTTCTGTTATTAAATTGTATGGCCATCAATTGCGATCCTAACACGATCATTGTCATTCTGGTAGGGTAGGCATGCCGAAGGACTTGGCATTCCAACTAATGACCTCTGCAGGAGCCTGTGGGTCTGAGGGAGATGAAGAGACGGAGGTTTCTTTCTGACCTCGAATTTTCTTCTGACGTCGTTGACCGCTGCTGCAAGATTTAATTTGGGCTCGGGATGGTTTTCTCTAGGGAATGGTTGTTGAGTGAACCCTGGGTAGAATTAAATGTGGGCCTAAAAAATAAGGTGGCCTAAGTGTAGGACCTCTTCCTTCGCCACTTAACCTAACCTATTCTTTTTGTTGCCAAAAAATTTAATTCATAATTAATTATTTATTTATTTATTATAAACTAAAAATGAACATTTTGAAAAATAGAAAAATGAATTGAAATGTGTATTTTTTTTTTAATTTTTTCCTTCCTGGCAACACTGGTGGTTGGAAAAATTCGTTTGTTCATTCAAAAAACAAACCGTTAAAATAATTAACACATTCTTTTTCATGATTAATTTGTTTGTATGCATGTAATAAAATCTAAAATGCCGTTTAAGAAGTGCGTGGTGGTTAGTCGGTTGTTACTGTGTGTATGACGGTCGTTTGTTTGCTTGTTGAGTGTGTTTGTCCTGCAATTGTGTGTGAGCGTTGGTTGTTGGCTGAAAAACGGGTTTGTGATCGTGGTGGTGGTTGTTGACTGATGCTGTGTACGTGTGTGGTGAGGTCAGGTTGCTGCATCTCAAATGTGTGTTGTTTTGTTGGAATTTGGTTGAAATTGACTGACGGACGGGGAGAGAAAGAACGGTCCCAAAATTAATACATTTTTTTGTTTTCTAACGTGGTGAATTTTTGGAAATGTGGTGAGTTTTTGCAAAGTATGGTGAATATGTCTGGTGTGGTGAATCAAAATGAAATTCACCAAAGCGTAATAGATAACGTATTACAATAAATCACTGTACTGTCAGTGGTGAATTATCCAGTTTGTGTCTAGAATAAGTAATGTTTACCTTCATTAGCGGAGCCATTGGATTGAAACAGACCCATCATGCATAAATTGGGGTGCGAAACAGGGATGGGTAGAATTAAGTAGTGTTACCATTGTATCAATAAATCCTTTTTATTTACTCATCTAAAAAATTAAAATCAAAAATATGTGTAATGAACAAAATTTAAATTGCTGTTTTGAATTTCGCCCTAAAATATACTTCTGATTTTAATGTTTCTGACAAAAATAAAAATATTTCTTTACAGTTGTTAGGATAATCCATTGCCTTATTTGCTCCACTGTAATTTTGTTGGTGTATTCATTCTTACGATTCTGGTACTTTTGTTTTATCATCGATTGGGTGAAAAAAGCTTATCTGCCATCACTAATTACCAATACCACAATGCAAGTGTATTATAGAGAATAAAAAACACATTTAGTTGACTGTGTATTGTATTTTGTATTGTAAAATTTTTGTTTAGTGAGTATCGAACAAATTTACTTTAGAAAAATCAGTTCTTTTTTGCCCTTCGTGCGGTACGTGTGGTTCATTTTAGATATTCTTTTATGATTGCCGTTACGTTTTTAAGTGTATGTGGAATTTTTCTGTTTGGTTAAATTAACTGAAAAATGTGCAAGTTCATTTGAAATAACAACATAAAATAGGAATGAAATAATTACAGAAAAACAAATAGATTTCAAATAAATAATTTTAACACACAGTTTCAAAAAAAGGTTCGTGGAAAAAACAAACTGTTGGAAAAATGTAATTTTGAATAAGATGAAAAAAAAAGAATTTATTTTAATTATTATTTTAATTTCTCTTTTAGTTGGTTTAAGCTGTTGCTTCTTTTGCATTTTTTGTGTTTGGGTTTTTTTTTGCAAATACGTACATAATTTTGACTAACGAAATATGTTTGTTTGTGGTTCTTGCGGTTCGCTGTTGTGTTTTTTTCTTTTTCGGCAATTTGAAACATTAGGCAGGTAGCCCGCAGTCAATTTCTTCATTGCCATACTCATTTTGGTTAATAGTGTTGTTGTAGTGCGGATGACGAAATTCTTTTTCAAGTTAATTGTTTTGCAGTGCGTGTTATATTGAGAATAAATAATAAAATCATATTGAAACACCAAAGTAAATATTTGAGATTTTAAAACAAATATTGTTTTTAAACTATATATGTAGTGTATGTTTTGCTTAACAATTTTTGATTTAATAACAAATCCTAACACGTGATTAGATAATAATGAAAAACAAAATGCATGCATTTTAGCGAAACAAAAAACGAAGTAAAATTTGTAAAGAAAACTCACGCGTAGTAATAATGTACATACAAACGTACGAAACACACACGTTATTGTGCACTATTTCTTCTATGTTTTTTTTTTTGTTTTGCAAGTTTAATTTGGTTTTGCTAAATTTACCGCTATAATCACAGCTGTTCTCTTTTTCTTTCCAAAATCATTTTTCTATTATCACACGTTCTCCTGTTTAATTTTTTCTCTCTACTCACTTTCGTTCTCTTTTTTCTTAATAAATAGAGTGTTGACAGTGTTGCCGTTTTTGTTATTTTAAAAACAAATTGTGCTTATTTTTCATTTGTAACGAAAGTGTATAATATTTTAAATATGTAAATTGAA
Source organism: Sarcophaga subvicina (assembly GCA_936449025.2). Classification (NCBI taxonomy): domain Eukaryota; kingdom Metazoa; phylum Arthropoda; class Insecta; order Diptera; family Sarcophagidae; genus Sarcophaga; species Sarcophaga subvicina. The sequence continues at coordinate 34,060,591 of OW388081.2, forward strand.
TCTGCTGGACAAATTAAAATTTAACTAGATTATTAAAGAATACTTTCAAATCACTTAATTAAAGGGGAATTATTAAGATTCTTTATTATTCGATATAATTTAGTTTCGGTACCTAAGCAGAAAACTAATGGTATATGGAAATCAATATTAAGACCATGGCAACATTGATTGCTTATTTATTCTTCTCTCTTGAAGAATTTTGTATTGCTTTGTAACAACAATATTTATGTTGTGAACCTTAAAAAGAAATAGGTTTTTTAATCAACCAACAAATTAAAGTAAATAAAACAGTAAATACGTATAATACATGCGTTATTATACAGAAATTATACAATTTTATACAGTTTTACGCAGTATACATCTTATTATTTATTCTATATTAAGTATGTTTGTACATATCTACAATATATGTATGTATGTATATGCCGGTTTTGTGATAGCTACTCAGTTTGTATGAATAACTTTTTATGACTATGTAAAATGATGATTTAAATAAATATGACCCTTCAGTACATTCACACCAATAAATATAATTATGAAAATAAATTATGATAAACAAAGTTTGTCAATATAATAAATTTATAGAAATACTCACCAATACAGGTGGTATAAGAACATAATTATTTGTTTATTTGCAACTACATAAATGCGCAATGAGAAGAGCATACGGCTTAAGTTCGTTAGCATTCTCATTAATTCACTGATAACCGTGTCTAGACCTTTAGCGTTTCGAATTCATGCGTACATATAAATACGAGAATATAGTTAAAAATTTAAATAAATATTATATGATTAGGCATAGTATAGGAAAAATATAAATATTTTTATAAATTATGAATGTTTATAAGTCATTCTAAATAGTAAGAATAAAGATTACATACCTACATTTAATTTATTTTAACGGTAAATCAATATCGTTATACTCTCCTTAATTTGAAATCGTTATCTTCTCATTAATTTGAAATTATATCGATGAGAGCAACATCCAGGAGGAGATTCCTATTCATGCAGGTCATAGTATTTTTTCTACAATAATCAACAAATTTAACACATTTACACATCAGAGTCCCAGATTAGCACACTCTCCACTAGACAACCGTAACAAAGGGTGTTTTAGTGGAAGTACACATACACTAGCGATCAAAACTCAGAGTCTCAGATTAGCACACTCTCCACTAGCCAACCGTAACAGTGTTTTAGTGGAAATACACATACACTTGCGATCAAAACTTTTACAACTAAATCAGTAGTCCAGCTCATCAATAATAAATTACTTTTCGATTTGTTTTAAATACGTAAGTTTTAATACAATTATAACTTTGGTCATTGCTTTTTCTTAGATGCAATAAGAAATCATCTTCTGGTTAATAACAATAAAAAAGTAATTATTGTAACTCATTTCTCATGCTCTATATAAATAAAGTTCTTCTTAAAAAATCTTTAGAAATAATGGTAACTACATTTTTATTCAAAATGCGAGTTTCTGGCATTTGTAATTTATTAATTATTCCTAATTTTTTGTAAAAGTGAGATTCTTGATTAAAATTAAGAATTTTACCTGATTGTCGTAGCAGATAAAAAAAGAAATTAAAGTAGGTATTCTATTCCAAAATCTTAAATTTATTCGAGCACGTGCGAATTGGACCCCATAACAAAAGAAAGTCATTTTATGATCTGAAAAGTCTTTGTTCAATATTCGAGGACCATCCAACTGCTTCTATGAGGCTCAGTATCGGCTTGATCGGCACATTTAGAATTTAGACGTTTCGTCTGAAAAGCATCAAGTTTTTGAAATCCATTAGAATTTGTATCCAACAATCTATTCTATACTTAAAACATAAAGTAGTCACATTAATTTACGTACTTATTCTACAAAAAACCTTCATCCTCAAATCGTCAAATTTAAATTCTATTTAACATGTTTGGGTTCATCATTGGTTCTATGTTGTCACAGTGATTTTGATCTTTCTCTTCGAACGTTTTAATTATTTCGGATAAACTGATTAGGTAAAACGTTATTCAAAATTTCTTTTGCTGTTAAAACTATAGTCGAAAAGTAAAAGTCCTTAATGACAAGTACGTTGTAGCCAAGGAAGAAAATCGATTAATAGTGACCACATTTTATTGTGTGAGAGTAAACCATATGTTTTTTCCAGAGTTTGGAGACGTTTGCTAGGGTTGATTCAATAGCGGATATTTTGCAAAAACAATTTTTTATAATTTTTTACTTCAAACATTACGATACTATTTCAAATTCAAATTAAACACACTTTTCGAACATAAATTTATTATATTTATTAATGTATGCTAATGATTATCGTCTGCAAGTTTAAACATTTCCATGCTAATGTGAATTATTATTATTTCTGGTTCACTGAATCGACTATCTTTGATATGATGTCACAGAAAACTTGCTATAAGCTTTAAATCTTGCAATCAGTGAGAGACTTGGACAGTCTTGTATAAACCATACTCCACAAGTCATCTGCAATAAAACAGAAAAACTTGTGAACATGTCAATATGCATTTCCAACTGTAAAGAAAAGTGGCCTAATGACAGGAAAACGAAATATATATAGCCAAGCTGTAAGAGGCGAGGAATTTAAATATTCCTCTTGCTGTTGGCATTGATTTTCCAATCCTCAAATACGTTAATTTCGTTTGTTTGCATATCCGTGTGAACAAAAATTAGCTACGTCTGAGAAATTAATTTCATCCTGTTGTTCTTCAAGAAAACTAATGAATTGTCAACATTGTTAATTGTCGTTTGATATCAATTTTTGAACCTTGTAAATAGTACTTTTGATATTACTCATCTAATTATCATATTTTAGAAGGAAGCTTCCAAATATTTCTGCCTGCTTTTTCCCAGAACCGTACAATAATCTTTTCCAACAGTGCCTTTCGAACTTTGACACTTGATAACAGCTATATATGTATGTCAAATTTGACAGCTTCTTTTCCAAAATCCATGGATAACCATAGGCATCAAAGTGTGTTCGCTAAATATACTCTGGAGCAGTTGAGAACTGAACCCAATTTACATCGAAATCTCCTTTGCAGCGATGAGGTTCATTCCTGGATGAAAGGGTTCGTGATGGGCTATACCAGTCCATCTGGGATAAAAGAGTGTCCAATGCAGTCCGAAATGGTCACTGTTTGGTGTGGATTTTGGGATGGCGGCGTCATTGGTTTATATTTCTTTAAGAATGACGTTGACCAGGCCCTCACGGTTAACAGCAAGCATTCTAAGTCGACGATTACCAACTTCTATTGGCCTAAACTCATTTATCTGGACACCAACTACATGACAGAGCAACGTGCCATACAACTCATGCGCCATTGGATATTCTACATGAGTGATTCGATGATATGGTCATCTGACGTGGAGGCGATGAGAACTGGCCTCTAAGATCGTACAATCTGAGCTCATTAGAGTTTTTCTTTCTTAAGAAAAAAATTTCTTAAGTCACAGGCGTAAGTCGAATAAACTACAAACCACACACAAACAAACGCTGCTCAAAGGCAACATAAACCATGCCCAGGTCTGATATCTCGATAACAGTAATTAAAAGGAAAAAATTTTCGACAATTAGATCTCAATAGTTTTTGTTTTCGACAAAAGTCGTAATTGTAATTAAAAAGTTTCTTAGTCGGATTGAATCATAAATGATTGAATTATAAATCCATCCGTAAAGACTGAGACAGCTTTATCTCGGATGACGGTTGTCTATGGGAGTTTGTTAAAAGATTCTCTAATACAGTTCTGTGTCCGGACTGTGATAGCAGACTGGTAGCCTGCGTCATTAAATCTTTGCGTAGATTTGGCTAAAAAGTTCTTGTTGTAGATATTGTGAGGGGCTAAAAAATAAATATCGTTTTCAGCCTAGCCTATGGAATAAATGTTCCCCACATCTTTCCATTAAAACAGTCGTAGTCTACCTATCTCTTTTAGGATAGATATGACTTCTTTTCCTGAGAAAAATTACAGAGTAACGCCATCATGATTTGATCGTCAAAATGTTGGATCTTTGTTAGTTCTTGTACAGTAAGTAATTTAAAAAAGTTGATAGTTTCCAACTTTCTGTGAAATTATATCGTTGTTACTAAACGGTTAAAAAAATTGTTTCGTTGATTCATAGGTAAAACATTTTCCGATAAATAGAAACATAAAATCTAATCAAAACCGGTTAAAATAGGCACTCCTCTTTATCGATTTCAAAACAAAACGTAATACCTGCACATCAGGCTATGCGGAAGTGAAGTTTAAAGTTTCAAAATCGTACAGAATTTACAAAATGTTTTTAATCAAACTGCTGTCTGTAATGATTGATTATGAAATGGCAACACTTTTAACAGTGATAATTTTCTTTAATTTTTAATTAGATTGCCTATAATTTTCTAATATAATTTTAAAAGTGTAAGTCGTCACGTTAAGTTTATCAATGAATGTGAAGCAAAAAATGTTTTAGCCTTATCAGTCAACCCGCAAATATTGGCGTCTAAATCGTCGACAAAAATTTCTTTTGATGTATTTAAGATTTTAGCGAATCATTGTCACATTTTTTAGATTTTATTACAAAAAAAAAAAAAAAGAATGAAACAAATAATAGAAAAGTAAAAACTATTAGTGTAATATTTATTATTCTAGCTATTATACATATTTTTATATGCATTTTATTCTATTTTAATAATAACAATAGAATGACATACTTTCTTATAAAATCTTCAAAACAATAGTGCACTTAAGAGAATCCTGTATTAAGAAATTATACGTTATTCTAGGTAAAACTTACTGAAAAGTAACTGTGTGTATGTGTTAGTATTTTAGAAGCAGTAGAAATTCTGTATACAGTAGCTCACTCAGAAGCTTTGCTTTATAGAGAGGCTTATTTCCCTTACTTTTAAACGCTGGGAAAAAGTATTTATTCAATTCGACCATGTCTATTAATAAAACACGCACACGCTATTGGCCAAACAACACCTCTAGTCATGTTTACGGCCTAGCTTCTCACACCACATACGTTGTGTTAGTTTATTTCATCTATGAGTGTTGGGACATACAGTACATTTTCAAATCTAAACGAAATGTTTTTCTTCATATCGAACTCACAAGTTCTCTTCTAGCACGTCAACACACTATTCACTATTCTCTTTTTAGATTACACCAAAATAATGAGTCGATTATGGTTGCCAAAAATGGAATAAATTAATATTACAAATTGCAATCGACCTGCTAAACTATACCCTTTACTTGTAAATTTTTTTTCGGCAAAAAAATTTTATTTTTCCCGGCATCAATGATGATAATTTGCCATCCATAACCTAGTAAGTGTAGTAAAAATAAAGTTGTTAAATTTGTATGCAATGATTTCATGTAACTTATGATTATCTAGTAGCAGTAATCGTTTCTATTGGCAGAGAAATGTGACATTCGATTCCAACATACGTTTGTAAATCTTGATGCCTGTACCAAACTGTAAACAAAGTTCACATGTTCACAAAGCTGCAGTCTAGTAACAATTAAAGCTAGCTGTTTGAGGGCGATAATTGCCAGCGTAGATCAGTTATGATGTAGAGAAGCGATTCATAGTAGATGAATTCTTGTTAATCGCACCAAACATATATTAAACCCGCTTAAGCTGTCAATCCAAATTTTTTTTGCCTGTTTTTCTGCTCTCCGATGCTTGACAATAAAAGTTTCCCTTTAATGTACGCTGTCGTCAAGGATCTCCACCATTTTCTTATAAATTCTTTAAATTTTTTCAGTTCTGTTTTCAAGGTTTTCCGGATAGGCAGGTGCTTGTTCTACTGAAGCAGTTTCCAGGATGATAGGGTTTCCATTAACCGTTGCATTTCCAGAGATCTTACATAACATACATAATTGGTCATTACAACTCTTCAGTCAGGATTACGACCTAGTTTCTCACACCACTTAAGTTGTGTGTGTTAATTTTTATGCATGAGTGGTGGGACCTACAATTTAAAGTCGACTCCGAACGACAGATTTTTGAGAAACTTTTCATGGGAATTTTATTTACTCTCAGAGTTTTTGCCAGAAATCTGCTGAGAGAAAGTCGCCGAAGAAATACTTTTTGTATTTTGTTTTGATGTCTTGCTTGGCGCTCGAACCCAGGCTTTACGTCTAATAAGCCAACACACTACCTTCTAGACTACGGCGACTTCCAGAGATATTACTAGATGAATTATTAGGATTGATGTCCCTAATTGAAGTCGCCGTGGTCTAGTATGTAGTGTGTTGGCTTATTAGACGAAAAGCCATGGTTCGAGCCCCAGGCCAGACATCAAAATAGAAATACAAAAAAAAAGTATTTCTTCGGCGACTTCCTCTCAGCAGATTTCTGGCAAAAACTCCGCGAATAAATAAAATTGACATTAAAAGTTTCTCAAAAATCTGTAGTTCGTAGTCAACTTTAAACTGTAAGTCCCACCACTCATGGGTAAAATTAACATACACGACATAAGTGGTGTGAGAAACTAGGTCGTAATCCTAACAAAAGGATTGTTATGACCAATTATGTATATATGTATGTATGTATAGTAATTGGCAATTGAGATCAGAATCTATGGTTTCATCACCTTGGTGTCAGTCCTGTCACCATTTGTGAAACTTCGTCTTTCACTTTTTTCGCATGTTATTTTCGTACGTAATCCACATTTGATCGTCCATCATCATTCGCATCAGAAATTATTCGATTTTAATCCCTTTTAGTAATCAATCGCAATCGCTACATCCACATTTTCAATTCATGTGGCCACCCAATTATCACGTTTCTTTGTGTACCCAGCTTTTCTCAAATTATTGATAACTGTTATTCTATGATTGCCTAGGTTTCCGATCTTTCTCTGTTTTTTTTGCACAATTTCATCGACGTTTGCGGTAGTTGACCTTTAAAATCAATATCGAAAACATATCTCTGTAAACAAATCATTTCAACAGCCTGTGGTGTATGAAACAAAACGAATTTATTTATTTAATTTTTTTAAAATAAATTCCTCGTTATAAAGCTATGATTATTAAAGTCATTTATCATTCTATAGTTTTAATTATATGTACCATATATGTACCTACATACAAAGAAAAAAGAGAAAAGAACATTTAAACGCGAATAAACATTTTCCCCAATGTTACTTATTCCAATTACAAACATACATATATTTTCATTATATTTCTCAACAATAAAAAACTAGGGAGAAAAAAAAAATGAAGCTATCATAAGTGTTGAAATCCTTGATATGTCATGTTTTTAATTTCAGTTAATGTTTAATACACTTTAATACATATATGTACATACATATATACATAGAATGTTTTTTAATAAATATTTGCAATAAAATGTTTTTACGAAATTGTAATTTTTTCTTACTTTTTAAATTGAAAATGATTCATCATCATCATCACCATTAATTATGTTGAATGTAAATAAACAATAGCGGTCAAGCTCGACTATTTGTCATTCTACTTTGTAATTTACATACGGGTGTTATATGGATCCGTATGGCTCTTCTTTCTTAAGAAGAAATAGTTTTCCCACTTAATTTATTCCTAGTCCATCTGTCTATGAGGGGGCATTTACAGAAGGTTTTTCATTTGTTTCATCTTGTACCTATATATAGCTGTCATAACCATAAGGTTATGTTATGCTTTATGAAAGTTGTTGCTACAGGTCCTTACCTTATCAAGAGCTTTCGCTCTAGTGGTCTTTTGCCTTCACAACTTGTTTGGAATAATTGTCGCAGATGCCGTTCAGATGGCATCTGATTATGATATGGCGTTTACTCTAAGACGTTTTAGTTTAAAGGTTTTGGATACATACACAATTGGTCATTACAATCCTTCAGTCAGGATTATGGACCTAGTTTCTCACACCACTTGTGTTGTGTGTGTTAATTTTACACATGAGTCTAGGGACCTACGGTTTAAAGTCGACTCCGAACTACAGATTTTTAAATATCTTTTCATGGCAATTTTATTTAGGTTAGGTTAGAGGACGTGTACTTGTCAATTAATACAAGTACAGTACCCGGAGGTCGAATTGACCCATTGTACAACGTCCTAGTTTCTCACACCACTTATGTTGTGTGTGTTAATTTTATACATGAGTCGTGGGACCTACAGTTTAAAGTCGACTCCGAACGACAGATTTTTATTTATTGAGAAACTTTTAATGGCAATTTTTATTTACTCTCAGAGCTTTTGACAGAAATCTACTGAGAGGAAGTCGCCGAAAAAAAACTTTTTGTATTTTGCCTTTGATGCCTGGTCTGGGGTTCGAACCCAGGCTTTTGCGTCTAATAAGCCAACACACTACCTACTAGACCACGGCGACTTCTGGCAATTTTATTTACTCTCAGAGTTTTTGCCAGAAATCTGCTGGGAGGAAGTCATCGAAAAAATATTTTTTTCATATTTTCGTTTTGATCCCTGACCTGGGGTTTGAACCGTGGCCTTACGGCTAATAAGCCAACACACTACCTACTAGACTACGCGACTTCTAGGTTTTGGATACGTGCTTGTCTTTTCTTATTGTCGGGCCCAGAAGTCACAGCCGTATGTCTTATGTGAGAATGCAAGTGAATTTTTGGACTGCAAGTTTCGTTTAGCAGTGACTTCTCAGGAAGTTCCTTTTAATGGCATTATATAACTCCTCTGCATCTTCTTCTCATTGGTTAATAAAGATTTTTGTTGGGTTTATCATCGTCGCTACTTCAAGTTGTATTTGGTGTGTTTGTAATATTAATTGAGTGGTTGGGTTTTTGGTAAGGTTTTCTATTTGCTTATACGTATATCCCGATTATCTAATTCTTTCTATAGACTCTGATTTTGCTAAGAGAACGATATCATCAGCATTTGCTAGTGTGCATAGATATCCTTACATGTCTCATTTCCAACTTATTTTAATTTTATCTTTGTATGTTGCTCAATTTTGTTGACAGCAGGAAGGTAGGTGTAATATTGCCAGATTCTGCTAGATACGTACGGATAAGAAGAGGACTGATCCATTTCTGTGGTTAAATCTCACAATAGCGATTCTTACGGACCACTGCCCTTCTAGTAGGCATGCCGAAAGACTCGGCATTCCAACTAATGATTTTTGCAGCAGCTGTGGGTCTGTTTTTGATGTATTCTATAATATACCTTTGGCAGGTACGTTCAAGCACGAATTCTCAAAAATGATTTTGTTCGTTTTTGTGTTTGAGAAGTTGGTAGTGTTCAGCAATACATTTTCTTCCAATTTTTGGTATCTTCTTTAATAACATCTTTCAACACAATGTTTAGATTTGTGACCATTCTACTCATGCACTATTGCACGAGAGATACGCCCAGAGAATGGTGTATTATTGCTTAGGTTATGGTGAACCTGTATTAGTAGCTCTTATTGTTAGAATTCGGAAAGTAGATGTAGAGGGATGGTAATATTTCGTTTTAATAACTTAGTTTTTGTTTAGATAAACTAAAATTTAGTGTAATAGACCAGAGAATTTGGCGTGCTTAGGGCCTAATACCCACACCTATGCTGATTAGTACACTACTCATTAGATTACCGGTGATGTAATTGCTTGCATCATTATGAAGTCAAATACTTAGTAAAATAGCTGTGATGAACTTTCATCGCTGCTATTTTTAATATTATTTGTTGAACCTCGGTATAAGTCAATTGGCAGAAACTGGATACAAATAAAGCCTAACAAGGCTATCGGCGAGATCGAACGAAAAGCTGGGATTTATAAAGATACTTTTTTTCACTTTTTAGTACCGGTAGAATTGTGGAATTCGATCTTGCCTGAGTTAACTTTTCCTTCCATCTCCATAGTTTAGTGTGCACAATTCTATTAAAAAAAACTTTTAAATAAAATATTGCATTATACATATGTACTCCTTTCAAAAAGATGTTTGTAATGGACATTTTATATTTGATGCGGGTCGGATGTATATTTTTTTATTGTATTATTATCCAGATAGAAAATAGGAACTTGATCTGTGTTTCAAACTTTGGTATTTTTAGTGGATGTATTATTAAAGAAGTTTTTTATAGTATACTTAACCGAAAGAAAAGCAATAACAGCAGTTTTTACGCTGATTTTCACTGAATCTAGAAACTTTTAAATAAAATGATAAATAAATAAATAAAAACAAAATAGAAATTAAAAAAAAAAACATTTTATTACTTTAACGTAAACAAACAATAAATTAAGAATAACTGAATGCTGATGTATTCGTAATATATATATAAATAAAAAGAAAATTAAATATGGAAGCTTCACTCACTCACTGTATGGTTTTTTTATATTTTTATATTCGCTGTGTATTTGCTAAAAACAGTGTAATTTAAAACTTAAGAACAAATGAAGTAACTAAACGAACTAAAATTAAAAAAATGTTTAATTCATTTTAATTTTATTAAATAATTCTTTTCTATTCGCCATAATTGTTCTATATTGTTTTGTTTACTAAACATATATACACAGCATTTGTTATTTGGTTAATTGCGGGAAATTATTTATAAAATAAATTAGAAAACATTCTTTAATGATTTTTTTTTTATAAAAATGGTCATAAAATAAATGAGATTTTTGGAATGATTATAAATGTGTATTTATACTACGAATTAAAAATATGATTTTTCGAACACTCTACTCTATTTAGTGCAACACAACATAGTCGGCATTCAAGGCGGTGCAAAAAGTCAACAATAAAAGTTATAATTTCCCCTTTGTATGTAGATTCGAGTTAAATAGCATCTACTAATGAAATGTATGTGTTCCCTTCATTTCGGTCGGTATATTACAAATGACAGATGTTGGTAATGTTGTCTTCCAGTGCTGGAAATGTGACTGCTGCTTCCACTAAAAATTGTCTAGTTGGAACAAATTGCATGATCTTGGCGCACAATGCTTACTTACTTACTTCATTGTTCATAACAACTCTTTAGTCTGAGTTAGAAACTAGTTTCTCACATCACTCATGTGCTGTGTGTTAATTTTATCCATGAGTGGCGGGGAACAACAGTTTAACATCAGCTCTGAATGCCAGATTTAAAAGGATTTTTGCCAGAATATTGCTGAGAGGAAAACACCAAAGAAAATACTTTTTCATATTTTATTTTGTACGAGATCGAGCTTTCATTTAATAAGCCAATGACTACGGCGACTTCGAACAATGTACTGTCTTAAAACGCGAAATTAGGTGCTCACCTAACTCTCCTATTAATGGTATTATGTGCCGGTGGCATTATTTTGATGTATGTGAAGATAGATTTTCAAATCTGTCTCCCCAGACCCAAACCAACTCAGTTAACAGAGTTGTTATGCCACTAACATAGCTCGGTAAACACTTAATTTAAGGCTGGGGAAGGAAAACAGGAAAAATTAATTAAATTCCTGGGTAAAATAAGAAAAAAAGGAAAAGTTGATAAAATAAGTCCTAAAGTTAATCATTGTTACAAAATATTGCGCAATAAGAACTACAATAAGCAGATAATCAAACAAACTAATGTAATCCGGTAAAAAAATCAATATTGTGGGAAAACAGGACAACACGGGCGGACAAAGTAAATTGTTTTTAAAGCATTTTACGTCTCTTTAACTAAATCAATCGTAAGAACCCTTAACAGAGCGAGTTTTCATAGTAGATTTTGAATTTCCCGAGCTTTCAGATTTTGAAATCCACTGTGTCCTTTTGTGGGAAAACAGTACAACATGGGCGGACAAAGTTAATTCTTTTTAAAGCCTTTTACGTCTCTTTAACTAAATCAATCGCAAGAACACTTAACAGAGCGGGTTTTCATAGTAGATTTTGAAATTTTCCGAGATTTTAGATTTTAAAATCCACTGTATGTCATTTTGTGGTCCTGTTTTCCCACAATATTGATTTATTTATCGGATTACAATAGCTTTCAGGAATGTGTGATTATCTATTTATTGTAGTTCTTATTGTGCAATATTTTGCATTAGTGATTAACTATAGGTCTTATTTTATCAATTTTTGTTTTTTTTTTCTTATTTTGCCCAGGAATTTAATTAATTTTTCCTGTTTTTCTTTCCCTGCATAAAATTATTTTTTAACCGAGTTCTGTTAGTAACATAACAGAACTCTGTTAACTGACTTGGTTTGCGTCTGGGGAGATAGATTTCAAAATCTATCTTCACTCACATATTATTTTGGTGAAAAAACGTTAGTAATCATGGTTGCGGGCATCTAACTCATTTTAATCATTCTTCAGTAACTAAGGTTCAATCATATTGCCGGTCCACGAACCACTGCATACTGTGAATCTTTCAGAGTACACTGGTAGCTTTACAACTGCCTCCGACTGTCGTTTGAGTTTTGTTGCTGAGTGTATTTTCTGTAGAAACACATTTCTTATACAGCATGAATTTTGATAATAAAACTCAAGAATTAGCAAGTGTTGTATGTTTATTACTCTGTTCATGGCGAATTGGCAAATTTTATTGAGCATTTTTTATACTGTTAAAATTGACACTGATTAGCCAAACAGACTTCTACTTACTTCTTTGATACAAATATTTTGACGGGAATGTCCGATTAGTTCCTTCTGCCTGTAATCGTTTAGATACTGATGCTACATACATACATATTTTTTGCCGTAATCTGGTATTCACTTTGCAAGCCGATGAAATACTTAATATTCGCCTGATGTTAGTTAAAATAACGTCATTTCTGTCTGTTATTTGTCTGATAAATTCAGATCACTGTTGTTTTTAAACACGTATTTTTGCATTTTCAAATGTCAAAATTACAAATAATACTCGCTGAGGTTGACTGCGTGTGTATTGTTTTTTTTAACGCTTTACAAATAAGTGAGAAAATTTTAATAAACAAAAATTTTGGCTTGACTGTAAACGACTGATTTCGTTGTAAATCACATGTATTTTGTAAAGTACCATTTGCTTTTTAAAATTGTCATAATACTTGGGTCTGTTTCTAATTTCATTTTGCCATATTTCGATACAAATATACATACATATGTACTTATATCAGGCAGACCGAAAGTGTGTAAATAGCAGAAAAGTTTTTGTTTTCTGAGGTGAGAAAAAATATCAATTATACGTATCGATGTTCTCTGCAAAAACAGAATTACTTATGTATACAGTGGACAGCAAAAGTATTAGTACTCCAATATATTTTGACAAAAAGAAGTTCCCCAAACTTAATTCTCTTGTACAAAGTCCCGATATGACTCCAAGAGAGTATTTAGGAGATCATTTGAAAGAACGGTTACGTAATCGCCAAATCTCAAACAAAAATCAACCGAAAAACTTGATCATGTTGCCACCAGAAAACTCTAACAAAACTTTACATTCAATATTCTACTAAATACAAGGGATAACATTTTCATATATTAGGCCCTTGAATTTAAAATTTATTCAGGGTTCTCCTTGGGGGTACCTATGGAGTCATCTGAAACTTTTCCTTATGTTTATCTTGTTTTATGAAAAACATTAAAAAATTATTTGTTTTATAATAAAACAGAAATAGAATAATAAAATAAATATAAAAGCCTTAATTTTTTATACGAACTGTTGGTTAAAATTTACGAAATTGTCAAAATATATTGGAGTACTAAGACTTTTGCTGTCCACTGTATATTACAACAAATAGTCGAAGCTAAACAATTATTTATTTTTTATAACCTTAATCAAAAAAGTCACTAAACATTGACTTCAAAGTTGGTATACAATTGTATATATAAACTAAGCATTTACTAATGAGAGACTGAAGTACATTTAAAGAAATAAAAAAAAGCTCAGTCCCCTTAGTTCATATTGTTATGGGTTATCTAGAAGAAAAAAACTATAATTTTTATTCATTAGTTAGAGTACAATTACAAGTTATATTATAATTATTACGAGCTGGGAAAGTTAGAACTTATGCTCGCTGTAGTACAACTATAACAACTTATGCTAATAATCTGAGCTCACTAACCCACTAGACTACTAGGTCATCCCATTTTTATTTATTTATTTATTTATTAATTACAATACAATTTGTGCAGCCCTTGCGATGACCAACTTCTTCCTCTTCCCTGATTTTGATGGAATTTGGTCAGTACAGGGACTGCGTTTACCCGTGACATCACAACGGGCCGCTATACGTGCTCAAGTGAGCTTTGTGATATCAGAGCTACAACTCTGACCTAACCTAACCTACAATACAATTACAAATTATATTCTAATTATATACGAGCTGAGTAACTTGACCATATGCTCGGTATAGTGTCACAGACCAGAGTCTCTGGTGGGAATCGAACCCACGACCCTCACGCTAATAGTCTAGCACACTACCCACTAGACTACCAGGGCACCCCATCCCATTTTTATTTATTATTTTTACAATTTAAAAAAATCTATAATTGTGTCACTCTAATGGTCAGTTGATTTTCCCTAGCTGGTGGATATAATCACTTAATACCAGGTACTTTAGATGCAAAAGAAAAGCTTTCAGTCTAGCTCACAGTATCTTACTTACTTACTTAATTGGCCATAACAACCCGTTTATCGGATTTCGGCCTGCCGCAACACATCCTTCCAGGCGCCTCTGCTTCGTGCGCGCCTACGCCAGTTGGTCACACCAATCGATGACAGGGCTTCCTCGATTTGGTCCTTCCAACGGATGCAAGGTCGTCCTCTTCGCCGACTTCCGCAGATTCCCGCATCAAATACCCGTCTTGCCGGCGCATCCTCCTCCATTCGAACGACATGGTATCTTGAGGCGCATATTTGCGACTTTTTTTTCCTACAAAATTATTGATTAAGAATAGGAACTGATGTATATAATCTCTTAATATCAGATATGACGGATGCATAAAAAGCTAACAAGCTTTTGCTTGAACAACAATAATTCAACTTCTTATTGGATATGCTTGATCTTTCATGGGCTATAACCACTTTCAATTATTTTGAATTAAGTATTGGAACAGCTCTAGCAGATAATTATCTAACTAACAGTCACATATTTCTGACTGTTAATCTATGTTGGTTTAATTAATTTTTATTATTTTTTGCATTAATTTGTACCAAATTTTTTATTTCCAACCTTATATTGATTTGAAAAGTTCTTTTGGGCAATATCTATCTAATAGGTAATCAGTTGGCTGTCTAAAGTGTGAAACTGAAACACCGTTCACATCTTGAATAGAAAACCTATTAAACATGACGTTTTTTCTCTTTGCTATTGTTTATTTTTGACATTTGTGAAACAATACTTAGTCAGCAATTCTCGATAGAAGTTATTTTCGTATTCGTCTTTCTAAACTACTTCAGTAATTTCTTTGTTTGAGCAATTCTACTAATAAACTGCTAAATACAGTCTATTAAACCGTCTATTTAAAAAAATTTATTTCATTTTACTACATGTATAGTATAGATTGCAGATGAATTTAATTTTTTCCCAAATAATTAAATATTGGATTGCGATTTATTCCATAATAGGCAAGAGGAGTTCAATTCTAAGTTCATTATGTTGCTTGAACTTCAATTTATATTCTTAACAGTATCGCTATTAATAGTAGGGAAATGACCTCTTTTTATTATAAAACTTTTATAATAAACAACCACAATGAAATTGGTTTTTATGATATATAAGCGGAGAATAAGTTCAGTTACTTATCAAGCATTTTCTCATTTTACTTAGTTTCTCATCAAAAGTGTCGTCACATAAGTGCAGTCAGTTACTTATCAAGTATTTTCTCATTTTACTTACTTTCTCACCAAAAAGTGTCATACTGGTGTTTCTATAATTTTTCACATCACTGTATGCATATTAAAAGATTTTGAAGCTAATTTTTGTCCAGTATCCATAATGAATATGGACAATACAAAAATGTGAATTTTTTACAATACATTGCATGCAAATGTTTGCAAAAAAGCATTTTAAAACAAAAATTTAAAAACGTACTGATCTTTATATATAAATACATACATGTATGCTTATTTACTTATTTAATTTAAAAATATTTTTCTATAACCTTTAAATAAACAATTTAATTTTTAATTCATCAGTTTTCTCTGGAAAATAATACCAACTAATTTGAAAAACAATTAATGGAATTTTGAATCATTACCGTATATTAGAATATAATCAAATTAATTTCTGTTAAACTTTTATTTTTAGTTAGAAACAATGCAACATCCATCAATAATTCTATGCTATTAGTTCATATTGTACATATACGAACATTTTCAATAATAAAGTTGATTGTTTTGACATTGTTTTTGATATACTAACTAGTGATAATAGACAGTATTCGCGTTACTTCCGCTACAAAGGGATAGAGAATTCAAAGAACGAAATGTAATGTAAAGTAAGAAACTGAGGTACGTCAAATCTGTTAACACTGCACCCTTATCTGGCTATTCTTAATCTTTTGAGTTTTGAAAATTGAAAATTGGACAAAACAGGAAATTAACAAAAGTGAAAGAGATATTTATTTTGGGCGAGAAAGTAAAGAGCATAACTTTCTAAAGCTTGGATCATGTAAATATTGCACACCACTACGCTCTAATTTTGGGTTTCTTTTTGCAGCCTATCGGACGATATCTCAGCAATGGCAGCTGTAATGGTGCCTTCTATGGGGAGGACTATGGATGCCTTGTCTCAATATATGGGAGACTTTACACATCCCCACAAAAACAGTTTAGTAGAGTTAAATCATAATATCACGTGTCGCATGACACCATCTTGTTGAAACCATATGTCAACCAAGTGAAAAAAGTCTGTAAACATTGGGCATCATACGAAGTCTCCGTAGTCTAGTAGATAGTGTGTCGGCTTATTTGATGCGATCCCGTGGTTCAGACCCCAGCTGAGATATCTCGACTTCCTCCAAGCAGTCTTCTGGCAAAAACACTGGGAGTAGAATTAATTTAAATTTCCAAAAAATCTGTCGTTCAAAGTCGACTTTAAACTGTAGGTCCCTCCATTCATGTATAAAATTAACACAGACAACATAGTTGGTGTGAGAAACTATGTTGTAACCTTGACTAAAGGGTTAACCCTTTCATGCCCGAATTTTTTGGGCCAGAGCTAAAATTTTTTAAGGACATGTGTTTGTTAGTCATGGCCTAAATATGAAGTGATATTAAATTCAGAGTTCTACGTATTCTGGTTTTACACGTTTTTAACCAAGCTTGTTTGCAAAAAAAATCTTTTAAAAAAATTAAAAATTACGGAATTTATGAACAAAAATGTACATGTTGCCTATAGGCAACATCGGGCATGAAAGGGTTAAAATGACCAATTAAGTAAATCGGCAAACATTGCGCTGTACCTCGTTCCATTAAGTGTAACGTTGCAATTTTCATCATTCCAAGCCGCCGGCTCATAAATCGGTGGCAACTCTTGATTTGCCCTCTTCATTAGAGAACACTTTTAATAAAACCTTAACTCCTTTTAATTTTTTTTAACAACGTTTTTAATTTCTTTTGTTTAATTATCCCTATTTTTTCCAAGGTAAATTTCTAATTTGCTGTTTATTTATAATTCGAATACCACTAGAAATTCTAGTCTCTTACACTAAGCTACTTAGCTTCCAATAATTATACAGTAGGACCTTGATTATCCGTGATGGTCGGGACCGGAAGCATTCCGGATAATCGATTTTCCCGGTTAATTGAGTACCAATTTTGGCTAGTTTTTTAATAGATATTTTTATTAATTAATAAATAAATATGTACATATTTATATAAAAACTAAATAATTCAAGGATTTTATATACATACATGCTTTAAAAATATAAAAAACCGCACTTCTCAAATTTCTAAATTAAACTAAACAGGTTTACATGTATGGAAGGGAATTTCCCTTTTTCGCTTGTTTGTCCAAAATAATAGAAAAAAATGTTTGCTTATAATCACGGATAATAGAGGTAATCACGGTTAAACGATGCAGAAAAATTTAAGTCGATCCAAAATAAAATTAAGTCGATGCAAAAAATTTTCTTTTTCCATCCCGGATAATTGATGTTGCCGGATAATCGAATCACGGATAATCAAGGTCTTACTGTAATATAATTCGTAACTGTATTATAATAAATAATAAATTAAATTTAAAATGTTGGAAGTGTATGAAACCCCATTATATTTGAAGGCATACACAATACTTTATGAAACGCTATTGGGAAAGAGAAATTGTCGTCATTATTATCCAACACTGTATTGATAGTATACAATATATTTTTATTTACTTTAAGAAATATTTTAAATTTAAGAAAGTTTTTAATATAAAATAGAATTAAGTAGATAAGATTTATATTGAACAATAAATATTTGTAAAATAATTTACTTACGAATTTATTTATTTTCATTTCAGTTGGTTTAACTACGTTTCATCACAATGCAATCGATAAAACCAAATGATTTAACACAAAATCCATATGAACGCGTAAATATATTTTCCCGACTATGTTTTTGGTACGCATTTATATTTTTCTTTCACATGAATTAGCAAAAGATTTCAATACTTTTATGTTTATTTGACAATTTTCTATTAAATTCTAGGTATACCTTATCAATATTTTTTAAGGGTCGGAAAAAAACTCTTGATACAAAGGATTTATATCGAGCATTAAAAGAACACAAATCAGGTAATTATTGAAATTTATGTTATGTTCTGATTGTATAGATAAATACTGTAGCTACCAGTTCAATATGCGTTGAAATTAGTTATGACTATAAAACTAAAAGAAAACTAAACAAAAAGAGAAGAGCAATATTTGTTTCAATTGGATTTATTTTATATACAAATATAATCTACATATTAGAGCTATTTCATCACAATTCTCCTAAACTTCCCATAGGGCGATAGATTTATCGTCTGATTTTTGAAATATTTTATTAGAAAATATCTTGTACGGTACAGTAGTAATAAAAGAGGCAAAATTTACATCAGAGGACATATGCTACTCGAATTTTCTGATAATATTAATATTATTGGCTTAGCAGTTTCTTTTTTTTCACCTCGATTAGACTCACTGCCATTTGGTGTCAATAATTGTGCATATTTAATCCCATTTTCTTTGTTTGACATAGTTAGGTCTGAAACAGTGAATATATAATTGAAAATCGCTAGAATCATCTTTAGATCATCTTTATTTAACCATTCTTTGTTTCGTTGGTATCCAGTATATACAATCATTATAGATATTTCAAGAATAAGGAACAACACTAACATACAGACTGTGAAGCTTGATGGAATTGTGGTTTCAATTAGGTAATAAGGAATGATGAATGTTTATTTCCATAATAGTTGTTCTATGGTAAGGATAAATGAAATGACATTCATGTTGTTGCTTATTATGCAAAATTCTTTGTTTCGATCTTAGCAAAACCAAAAGACCTCTCTCGAGAAAAACCAAAAAAACATACATACATAATTGGTCATTACAACCCTTCAGCCAGGATTACGACGACCTATCTTATCACGCTTCCTATCTTCTCCTATCGACTTCGAACGATAGTTTTTGAGAAACTTTTTATTTTAGTCTTATTTACTCTCAAAGTATTTGCCAGAAATCTGCTGAGAGGAAGTCGCCGAAAAAATATTTTTTATATTTCGTTTTGTTGGAGAAGTTTGACCTGGGATTTGAATCGTGGCCTCACGTTCTAATAAAACAAGACACTACCTACTCACTTACCTACTACGACTTAGAAAAAACCCACACTCGAATAATGCTTGTGTTATTATATGGCACAACGCCATACATAGGTACTTGCAGCAGATGAAACTGTGTTAGAGTATTCAAGAGAAACAATCTTCGTTAGACATATGGACTGCTCGTTTTGTCGGCGAGTAAAGGCATGCGATTAATCGTAAACTGTATGCGTTAAAGTTAGAACCATCTTTTAAATTAAAATTCTGATTATATTTATTTTCCTTAGATATGACTTTGTTAGTAAAGAGTATTATATAATTTGCATAATTGTTTAGATTTCAGTTTCTTTATAATTAAATTCGATTATTTGAATGTAACGGTTCGTTAGGTATTATTTAAATGTTTTTGTAATATATGTACATATGTGTGTATATGTATTACAGTTACATTATATGTATACCACATCCATTATATTTATAGGTATTTATGTAAGATGTGAACAAAGAAAAATCCAAGTTTCTTGTTTAACAATTCATATGAATTTTCTGTGTCAATGTAAATATTTTCCACTTATTCAGTTTGCAATTCATTGGAAAATGTTTATTGATGATGTTCTAGTGGAATGAGCTTTTGAATTAAAATTAAAAATTGTATGGGTATGTACATACATATGTATGTTATGCATGTATGTATGTATATATGTATAAAAAACATTGTATTCGTCGAATGTACAAATCAATTGATTTGTTTTATTAAATAAATCTTCATACGAAATAACTCTTCAATGCATAGACACAAAATGTTTCAGTCAATACAATTAATTGAAACCAATTATAAAATAAACTTATACCTCGATTGACTAAGTGATTTTAATCAAAATGATTGCAAGTTTTGAAAAACAGCGAACAGAGAAAGAAGAAGAAAGTACGAATATTACAAACTCTTAACTTATGAAATCAAACATTTTTTCGTAGAATGGTTGCTATTCAATTAATTTGATTTTTTTTTTAAATTTTAACAAAAATTTTAAATTGATGCTTGGTTCACATTATTAAATTAATTATATGTACTGTTATCTCTGTATGTTACTGTGTGAAATGTACAGCTTTTTTCTAGAGCTGCAATTACAACTAATTTTGGGTGTGATGCAATGAACTAAAAAATGTTTATCCAAAATAATGGAAGGTGTAGTAAAACAAAATCTATAGTCTATACATGAAATTGTAGGTTATATTCTAGGTCAAATAAGCATAATTTTGCGTGTAATTACGCTATGACTCTCGTATATGAACTATCGCTCCTATTAGATATTGATTTTCAATAATTAAATTACTAGTTATTAGCAGTAACAGTAAGTCAGATTTGGGCTATTAGGTAGATATATCAAAATATACCAGCTATGTTCCAAGAGCAGCGTACTCTGGTGTTTCCTTATAAGATACAAACGCTGTCCTTAGATAATCTAATTGTTGACAAATTAAGAGTTTGTCCTTAAACAGCAATGACCCTATCAATACCCAGAACCTCATGAGTCATTACATACGTACATAACATAATTGGTCATTGCAACCCTTCAGTCAGGATTACAACCTAGCTTCTCACACTACTTATGTTGCGTGTATTAATTTTATACATGAGCCGCTGTGCCTACAGTTTAAAGTCGATTCCGAACGGCAGATTGTTTGAGAAACTTTTCATAGCAATTTTATTTACTCTCAGAGTTTTTGCCAGAAATCTGCTGAGAGGAAGTCGCCGAAGAAATATTTTATTCATATTTCGTTTTGGTGGAGATGTCTGACCTGGGGTTTGAACCGAGGTCTCATGTCTAATAATCCAACACACTACCTACTAGACTACCGCGACTTCTTCTCTTCGTGAGTCATTATCATTATGCATATGGTGCTGTCAATAAAAGTCTGATCACTCTAAATATGCTACAAAAGACATTCAATTTCCTGCAAAATATTGTGTCACTTTTTACTACAACTTTTAAATTTATTCTTCTGACAATGCAATGGAGAAATAAAAGATTGAAATAATTATAAAATTTAAATTTTTTTATAAAGAACTACAGCGAAAGCTTTTAAACAAATCTATAATAATTAAAATACAACCATAATTAGCTGTAATATTTAATTAAAATTATTTAAATTATTATTAATATAAAACCACCATTTAACGTCTTAATCACGAATTTTACGCTAATTACGGAACGCTTACTTTTTAATTACTATATACATACCTAAAGTTCTATTAGAGAACCGTTGCAGATCATAGAGAGAAAATAGCAAAACAGTGTCTATACAGTGCCAATCTTATTTGTGCATAGATTTTACTATGGATAGCAAATTATAAAACCGTATTTGAATTAAATATCCCCTTTGAAAATAGAGCAAAGAGTTTGTAACACACATACATATGTAGTGTATTAAAAAATAGTAAAGATAATGAAAATAGAATTCAGTAGCAAAAATTCTCAGATCAATAATACTCACAGATTCAAAATTGCAAACGGTTTCAAAATTACCCGCAGAATGTTAAAAATTTATGGACAAAATTTCCTTATTTTAGGTACCGCCAACTTCCGATTCGGAAAGGGTAAGACGGACTGAGCAAAGTACCTCATAACTATATCCAATACAGCAGCTTTTAAATACATCTTCAAAAATAACTTTATCCCTAAGAGATGGCAACTCTATTATTCTCGACACTGCAACAGTAAACTAATATGTAGTGTGCTTATCTTGAAAAAATTAATTAAATGAACTAAAACAACGCAAAATTGCACTCTTTAGTAATATGTTGTATTTTTGAAGATAGTTCCATTATGTCTCTTTCAATAAAGCCTTTGACACTTTCCTTTCGTAAAAGAATTTATTAGCAGGAAAATTATAGGGCATAAACAGTAACATGTGATAACTACTTGACACTAGTTTCTAGCTGGATGCATTGGAACTTCTCAAAAAAGCTTCAAAATCTTGAAAAGTGTCATTGTCCTAATGTAATGAAATTTCCTTTCTTTTGTACAAAGCTGGTCGCTTATGGGAAATTACTGCCTTCAGATGGAAATTAATTATCAATTAGGCATATTTTACCCGCTACAGCTTACACTTTATTAAGAAAAAAATCTCAATATTTATTATTATTGGCTGTATCTCTAATCAGAAATAATTTTGATCCGAACTATAAATCTAGAATATCTTACACACTAGACTAGTTTGGTGCATAATTGCATTTTTCATTGCTAGAGGAAACATAGGATTGTTCATTTAGTGTCTCGGGCCTATGCAACGACCGGTCGTTTCCAAATATTTGCTCTCTCTCTCTTGAGTACTGATCACGTGTTATATCATCATGTGGCTTTCTTAGGGTAAGGCCAATACGTAATTATCTGTAGTGTCGGATTTCCAGAGCTATTGATTGTTGTCTTGTGGTCGCTCACATATCCTTCCTTGACTATCTATAAAGGTCATTGAATATTCGAATATTTTTCTTCCGCGAGTTGCATGTTAGGTCGCCATATCTTTCAAAGTGAAGTAAATGCGACTTGACCTTTATTGATTTCGCATTTAATGCCTTTAGCAGATCCATATTTGGTTTTTGTTTGCTACTTACAAATAGATTAATTCCACACACTCTGTAAAGCTAATGTCGATACTAATACGAATAGTGGAATATATTGTAGTCGCTGTAGTCTAGTAGGTAATGTGTTGGCTTATTAGACGTGAGACCACGGTTCAAACCCCAGTTCAGACATCTCCAACAAAACGAAATATAAAAAATATTTCTTCGGTGACTTCTCTCAACAGAATTTTCTGACAGTAAATAAAATGGCCATGAAAAGTTTCACAAAAATCTGTCATTCGGAGTCGACTTTAAACTCTAAGTCGAGCCATTCATGTTTAAAATCAACAAACACAACATGAGTGGTGTGAGAAGCTAGGTCCTAATCCTCTCGTATGCTTTCCTGTAGTCCCCAGATTATTTCTCTAAAGCCTTGAGAGTCACGGATAATCGCATTGCCGAGCACGTACACACGTACACATTTGATCACATAGTTGTTGATCGTATAGAATTACGATCAGACGTATAGTCTTCCTTGTATTATAACGATTTTAGAATTGCATCTTGACTAGTAGTGTCGAATGATTTCTCAAAGTTTATATAAGTAAGCGTCACTCGACGGAATGTTCTGCTGCCATATTCAGAGTCTAAGCATGGCATGTTTTTTAATATTATTTTTATACATTTAATCTGAAAATTATGGATATTATATTTTAAAATAATTATTTTATTTTATTTTTATTAATTATATTCCTCGTATATAAAGTTTATGTGGCCATTGAACTTGCCAACCTAGATTATTAATTGATTTCATTATTCTGTAAATATGAAATACTAAATTTATTATAATTAATTAAATTTATATTAAATATTATACATAAAAAATTTATATAATTTTTACTTAAATTTAACAATTTCCTTTTTATTATATTTTATTGTAATACATTAAATGATTATGCGTTTTTTTTTTTGTTTGTATCTAAAACATCTTTATATACTTTTCGCGTATGTATATTTTGCTAATTGATTTGATGAAAATGTCCCATTTTATATTGTCACGACGTATAAGAGTAAGACTCATAAAAATAATAAAAAAAAATAACAAAAAATTGAGTATCACATTACAAAAAACATCAATTTACTTCTGACAAAA
The DNA here is from genome assembly GCA_936449025.2 of Sarcophaga subvicina. NCBI lineage: Eukaryota > Metazoa > Arthropoda > Insecta > Diptera > Sarcophagidae > Sarcophaga > Sarcophaga subvicina. Next base: position 34,084,942 of record OW388081.2, read on the forward strand.
CATAATAACATAAGTAAATAAATACAGACGTTACGTACAACCCAACGTACATTATTTTCCTTCCATGTGCTACATAATGTCGTTATCAGAGAGGGCGAAGTCGATATTAATATTTAAGCTTAGGGTGTTTGAAATAGTAATTTAATTGCGATTCAGTCGAATTGTAGCAGTTTTGAAAAAAAAAAGAAATTAACGAATCATTTTCAAGTGTATGGCATTTGGCAATGAACTTGATTTATTAGCTAAGACTGGTTGTTATTTTTATTGGGATATACACATACATACACACACATATATATACGTAACTGTAAGCCTATGTAAATATCGTATTTAATATGAATAATTGGCTACTTCTGTAAAAAATTATCTTCAAAAAGAATTGTTGGACATAAAATACATTTGTTTTAATATAAATATGTACATGTATGTATATAATACATATATATGTGTATTTGTGTATGAATGTTTCTATATTATTACACATACAGTGAGTATTATTAATAATAATTTAATGAAACTGTATTTTACTCCCTTATTTCTAAATTTTAATATGCGTTTTAAATAGCATAGATAAATACATTTTTGAGAGAAGTTAATGACACACTCAATTTAGATAGATGTACAGTTAAATCTCTATGGTGAGAATCTCTTTTAATCGTCTGAGTCTATTAACCAGTATGCCTATTCTAATTTATTTTAATTGCTGTTAAAATTTTTTTTCCTATATTATCCGACGAGAGCCAGTGGTACAAACCCTAGCTCAGGCATCACGAACAAAATGAAAATAAAAAAGTATTTCTTTTGACGACTTCCTCTCAGCAAGCTCCTGGCATAAACTCTAAGAGTAAATATTATTGTCATGAAAAATTTCTCACATTTTTTGTACGGAGTTGAACTACAACTAGTCTGGCCATTTATTAATAAAATTAAAAACATGGGTGGTGTAGATTGTAAACCTGGATTGCAATGACCAATTAAGTAAGTAATAGAATAATTTCAAATCAACTATTGATTTTCACAAGGTTCTACTGAGACGAATTTTCCAACATAAATAGGCCTTGGTGTCACATAGTGTAGGGATAAAAAGTCTTTTTGTCTTTAAGAGAGACAAAAAATTCGAACGCCATTTCTATAATACTAAAATACTATTTTTGCTAACGTTGTCCTAAGTGACCACGTTTCTTCATTCACTAGAATTGTTTTTGTTTCGATTCGGTAGCAAATTGCAAATGGAGATTTGCTTCAGGATCTTATCGAACTTCATTAGTGATTGTACAACGTTTATCAATGTATTGTACGATTTTCGACATATTAAAATATGGTACCAAATTAAAATTTATTAAATAACTTAGTATGAATAACTGATCGATATGGCAGTCTTTGGCTAAACCTTGAGTATATTTGAATGGTCTTCAGGCACAAATAATAATGGCTAGTGAAGCGCTTTAAAAGCTGTTATGAAATTATGTATATTTTTCGAGGTATTTGAAAGCATTTAGGAAAATGTACATAAAAATGTTCTTACAAGACTGTGCTTACACCAATCCAAAGAGTTTCGGATAATCGATGTTTGACTGTGTTGTTTACATAACAAAAATGTGTAAAAACTAATTATATACATACCATTATCAATTTAAGTAAAATACTATGCACATCCATATGCGTAAGTATGTATGGTATATATATTTATATATTTACCATGATATGATTATACCGAATTATCAAACAGAGACAGTACAATATTTTTTTATAAATATTAAAAAAAAATCATTTTAAATCGGTTATTGAACTTTTTTAATTATATTTTGCTAGAGTATGACAATGGAAATTCAATTTGATGCTGATAAATTGCATTTGCTTCTTTCACTATATGCAAATTTTATAAATTTTCCTATGATATTTTTTTATTAATAAAACATTTTAACAGCATTTAACCCTCTTACCTAATTATCAAAAAATATTTCAAAAACATTTTTATAAACACAATAATCTTTCTTGTTCTATATTCAGTTCTAAAATTTAATTCGAACGCTTAAAATTAAGAATTTTGTTATTCATTTTCGAAATGAATAATGCTAGTAGCGCCATCTGTGTTTGCTAGCCAACGAACGTTTCAGCCCAACTGTTAAATCAAATTAGCTGACTATACACTAACGTTAACATGGTTCTTGGACACTCAGATGTTCAAAATAACAAAATGCCGATAAAGAAGGAAGTGAGAATCCAATTTGGATAAAATGATAATAAAGATTGGCTTTAGAAAACCCCTGATAGAACATTAGAATAATTTAGGCATATCATTTCCTTTGGAATCTTGAGTATATCACGTAGATGAATTTCGATAGCCTCATTAGTTATATCAATCAGATTAACATACAGACTTAGTGTGAATTCTATTTTGAAATTTAATGATATTAAGTAAATCAGTTATAGATATTCATTAAAATATCTATACATATATATAAACATTTGTACATATATAAACAATTAAAACCCTTTTTTAAAATTGGCGGCATTTTTCGGCATATAAAACGGATATCCGATAAGAACTTTAAACGTATAATAACTAGACAGTCATGCTGTATTAATGGCATCCGTTATTCAGTTATTATTCAGTCACTGATAACAAGTAGTAATGACATCTTATTGAGTAAAATCCTTAAAAGATAAAACGATAGTTTTGTTTTGAATAATAAAAATAAACTACAGTGAACGTAGCACTCCGAATGCGTCAAGATTTCTAGTGCATAAGCACTCAGAGGCTTGTGAGGAGAGTAGCTCTTGTTTTTCTATTACATTGGAAGAATTGAGATACTTTGTAAGATAGCTAAGATAGATGACTACTACTGATTGTTCCGGAAAATTGTGTTTTTGTATACGTTTTTGATAAGACATGTGTTTATTAACTACATCGGAACTGAACTTGTGCATGGATCCTACAACAAATTATCAGCCTTGTATCAGTCCTGTAATCCCAATATTATATCGTAAATACATTTTTAAATATATAAATAATACTATAATACCGTGTTTCTGGAAGACGAATGTCTGTTTATATAGAAAAACACTCAGTTTTGTTTGACAAGCAGATGTTTGTCTGAAACCATTCGATCAAACTATTTGATCAACCTCTCCCAATAGTATAGTAGTTTAAGCTTTTAAATTTAATATAAAAAAATGTGTCTGCCGCTGTTGTATGTATGTTTTATATGTTCTATATTATATTGTACTTAGGAGCTTATTAAGTAAATAATATTGCGAATTGCTACCCTTACCCGTTTTCCTTTGAATTGCGCCGGGCTGGTTTATATCATTTGTGTTTGTGTTATAAAATATTGTGTAAATATGTACATATGTATGGTTTATAGCATAGCGTTAATATTATATCTCAATTACAGTTAAGCTCTTTGATGTAATAAAACTGTGGGATATTAATTGCTCTGTGTGAAATTCTTTAAGGACAGATAAATAAAATTTTATTTTTACAAATTTTTGTTTGGCTGGACATAGTCTGTAAACTTTACCTTTTTAAAGCAACAGTGTATGAGTCATTTTTGAAAATAATTATATGTAATCTTTACAAGACGCAATTTTTCGAGAAGCTTTTAGTCGATAAATTTTAATCATGGAAAATTTGCGTAGCATAAAAAGCGTTTTAGACGAAGAACAATTATTTCTAGTGTGTTATGAGAGATTTTTTAACAATTTGGATAAAAATTATCTGTGTGCTTTATTTTTCGCATAGTTATCTTAACAATGGTACACGTAAAAATCTTCACTACCATAGTCCCGAAATAATGTAGAGTGGTCAAATTTCTTGATCTTAGTGGCCAATGGACTGCTCGATAACATGAGATTACTTGCTTACCAGAGCCTCAATAGTTATGGTCTCAATAGTTGTCTTGTTGATACCACATGTTAGTTAAGTCAAATTCATTTTCGATAAAAATTAGATGTCGTCATAAAGTTGCTCCATTGGCCGAAAGGTTGCGACTTTCATTAAAGTTCAATGCTTCCTCTGACCCCCGTACCGCACAACACAGGGCATCGTTCAGGGTGTATTGACAGCTCTTGAATTGTCTCTGAATGCTCTTTACACTAAATTCAAAAATTTTGTTTGTTTGAGCTTAACATGAGCTTCGCTCTGAAACTAATTTATCGATTGAAAAATATTTCCAATACAGCACAAATTTTTATAACAATCATTCAATTATTTGCAGGGGTAAAATCGGAAACGCCATTAAACCTTTTTAGCATTACCCCATGTTACGAATCTTTTTTATTGTCACTTGTAATTTTTCCATTAACAAATACGCCTTATTTTAGAATATTTTTTGGCGATAAAGGCGATGTTAGGTTAGGTGGCTGAAAATATGAATATATGTATAGTCCATGTTGCTGTTATAATCGATTTAGTTTCGTCGAATAAATTTCGTTAATTTTGATATTTCTGACAAAATTTACTTACATAATTAATTGATCATTACGATTCTTCAGTCAGGATTACAACCTAGCTTCTTTCACTACCCATGTTGTGTGTGCTAATTTTATTTATAAGTGGCACGACCTATCGTCTAAAGTCGACTCCAAACAACAGGTTTTTGGAAAGCTTATTGCAATTTAATTTACTCTCAGATTTTTTCCAGAAATCTTCTGAAGGGTAGTCGCCGAAGAAACAACAACATAACTACTTAACTATTATTAGACTACGATGACAAAATTTTTTAAATCAGTAAATAAGTTTGGAAACCAGTACGAACTAGAGATCATTTAAATATCAAGAAAATCTATCAAATAATGAAGCGAATTATGATCGATTCACGATGAGCCTAAATTAGTAATCAAGCAAAGTTGGACGACCAGGAAAGTTTTCTTACATGTTTCTTGAAGTCATCAATTACGTGTTGCTTCCCTTCGGTACCTATTTTATCTAAAATTTGACCTATAGAAATAAGCTATCGCCCACAAGCAAAGCAAGTTTTAGTCGATGCGGAAAGTATTGTGTTCCATTGGGATAACGCTATGTCACATACAGCCTATAGTGAGTCGTTTATAGCTCAGAGAGCTTCATTGCTTAGTGCCATCTTTTCCCATCTATGGTGAATAATTTTGTTGGTAAAGAATTGCCTCAATACAAGTTTATGTCTATAGGAACGAAAATTTTTATGAAAACTTATGTCGAACAAGATCAAACTAACTGTCAATTTCGAAAAGTTAGAAAAGTGGGCGTAACATCCAAACTGTAAATCAGTACTACTAATTAAACGATTGGCGAGTTTGGAAATTAGTCGATGTCGTATAAGGAGGCGACACAGTATAAGAGTTTTGGCTGGAGAACCCGGGAATCACGTCCATAGTATCTGGATAAAATATTCAAATACGAATATATGTATATATCTTTCGGGTTTTAAATATTTTATTAATCAAAAAATTCTAACAGCATAGAAAATATCCTAAAATACAATCAAACACTCCTTATCTAATCTATGGTCACATAAATTGTAATTTAATTGTAATTGAAATGAATAACTACTACACGAATATTCTTAAACGTTTTCTCTTTTTATTCACTTTCCAGAAACTCTGGGTAATAAAATGTGCGAATCTTGGGAAAAAGAATTGCTTAATAAAACCAATTCCAAAAAACAGCCCAGTTTGTTAAAGGCTTCAATGCGGGTATTTGGTTGGCGTTTTGCATTATTGGGTCTAATATTATTTTTACTTGAATTAGGCTTAAGGTAAGGCCTAGTCCTTTAATGTGAAAACGAATATTTAAACATTCAAACTGTTTTTAATCTGCTTTAGAACTTTACAACCTCTATTTCTGCTGGGATTGATTGCGTACTATGCCAATGGAGAGAAAAACATTGAAACGGCATATCTGTATGCAGCAGGTGTGATATTGTGTTCAGCTTTAAATGTGGCCATAATGCATCCCTATATGCTGGGCACCATGCATACGGGCATGAAGATACGTGTAGCCATGTGCAGTATGATTTATCGTAAGGCCTTACGTTTAAGTAAAATTGCTTTGGGTAATACCACTGCTGGTCATGTGGTTAATTTAATATCAAATGATGTGGGACGTTTAGATTTGGCCATGATATTTATACACTACCTATGGGTAGGTCCGGTAGAGACTATGTTCATTACATATTTAATGTATAGGGAGGTAATTAATATTCAAATTTTTATATTTTTTTGTTAATTTTTAAATGATATTTAATGATCTTGTAATTATTATTTAGATTGGCATATCAGCAGTATTTGGTGTGGCTTTTATGTTAATGTTTATACCACTTCAAGGTTGGCTGGGCAAAAAGACGTCAGTTTTACGCTTGCGTACAGCTTTGCGCACCGATGAACGTGTGCGCATGATGAATGAAATTATATCTGGCATACAGGTTATAAAGATGTATGCTTGGGAAATGCCTTTTGGTAAAATGGTTGAAAATGCTCGCAGAAAAGAAATTAATTCAATAAGACAAGTCTCGTATATACGTGGTATTTTATTATCCTTCATAATGTTCCTGACGCGTGTCTCGATCTTTCTCAGTTTAGTTGGTTATGTGGTCCTCAGTAATTTTCTTACACCAGAAAAAGCTTTCGTCATAACGGCGTATTATAATATATTAAGGACTACCATGACAGTATTTTTTCCTCAGGGTAAGTTGTAGACATACTAAATATCAATTGTTTTCTAATACGAATCCTATAAAATTTAATTATTTTCTTCACTAACAGGTATTTCCCAATTGGCTGAAACCATTGTATCCATTAAACGCATACAAAGCTATATGCAATATGAAGAGACCGATATTGTGGATGAATCGCGAAATGATCTCAAAGGAAACTATGATGGCAGCAATGAATCCACCGTGGTTAAAGGTGATGGTAAGGTTTTAGATGAAAAATTCGAAGTTGAAAATGAAGCTGAAGCCGAAAAGGAGCCGTTAATTTCGAATGGTCATGCAACGCTCTCCGAAGCTGGTATCTGCATTAATCATGTAAATGCCAAATGGGATCCTAAATCCGCGGAATACACATTGGATGATGTTAACTTACGTGTCCAACCAGGTACACTGGTGGCTATCATAGGTCCAGTAGGTGCAGGAAAATCGAGGCAAGTAAATAATGTTTATTTTTTTGTGGAATTATTTATTTTTTTCTTTTAAACAGTCTTATCCAAAGTATACTCGGAGAATTGCGTCCCGAAACGGGCACTATTAAGACAAATGGCACCATATCGTACGCTTCTCAAGAACCATGGCTATTCACAGGCACTGTTAGGCAAAATATACTTTTTGGCCAACCCATGGATAGAAGACGTTATAATCAGGTTGTTAAAAAGTGTGCTTTAGAACGTGATTTTGAACTCTTACCTTTCGGTGATAAAACAGTGGTGGGAGAGCGCGGTGCTTCATTGTCTGGAGGACAAAAGGCGCGTATAAGTTTAGCTCGATCTGTTTATCGCAAATCGTCCATTTATCTATTAGATGATCCGTTAAGTGCTGTTGATACCCATGTGGGCCGACATCTGTTCGATCAGTGTATGCGCGGTTTTTTACGGGATCACATAGTAGTGTTAGTAACACATCAGTTACAATTTTTACAAGCAGCCGATCAAATTGTTATCATGGATAAGGGTCGTGTGAGTGCAGTTGGAACTTATGAGTCTTTACGCGAAACTGGCTTAGATTTTGCTCAATTGTTGGCTGATCCTGAAAAAGATGATTCCATGGAAACTAAACCCCGATCACGCTCTGGTAGTCGTCTAATCGATCGGCAAAATAGTGAGGCATCCATCAATTCGGCTGCCGATTCTACGATAGAAGACAGCGGTATGCAGGTGCAAGAGACACAGGAGGAAGGCAAAATAGGCTTAGAGTTGTATAAGAAATATTTCAAGGCTGGCGGTGGATTTTTCATGTTCATTGTCATGTTGGTCTTTTGTATATTATCACAAGCTCTGGCCTCGGGCGGAGACTATTTCTTATCATACTGGTGAGTTTAATTTAAAATTACAAAAGAGATCTAATAAGAGCTTCATTTAATTTTTCTTTTACAGGGTCGCTAAGAAAGGTACCATAGAGGCTGAACGTCTTGAAAAGGTTGCAAAAAATCTTAATAATACATCATACAATCTTAATAATACATCATACAATGATACTGATGATGATATTTCCAATGGTACATCCTATGAGATGGAATCCCAGCTTTCGGTCTTTTTGGAACAATATGATATACATGTAAATCCTGAAATGTTGGATATTTATATATTCACCATAATAACCGTGGCCACGATTATCATTACGTTGACAAGAAGTTTCTTGTTCTTTAATGTTGCCATGAAGGCTTCACAAAATCTACACAACGCGATGTTTACAGGCATTACAAGAGCTTCCATGTACTTTTTCAATACAAATCCCTCCGGCCGTATACTTAATCGGTTTTCCAAAGACATGGGCCAAATAGATGAAATTTTACCAGCTGTGATGATGGATGTTATACAAATCTTTCTTTCGTTATTCGGTATTGTTATCGTAATAGCAGTGGTTAATCCCTTGTATTTGGTGCCCACATTTCTATTGGCTATTATCTTCTATTATTTGAGAACATTTTATCTGAAAACCTCGCGTAATGTCAAACGCCTGGAAGCTATAAGTAGGTTTAGTATGAAAAAGCCATTATAAACATCGAATCTAATATCATAACTTATCTTCTTTCAGCTCGTTCTCCCATCTATTCTCATTTGGCTGCGTCATTATCTGGTCTCTCTACTATAAGAGCTTTTGGTGCCCAACGTGTTTTGATTAATGAATTCGATAACCATCAAGATTTACATAGTTCGGCATTCTTTTTGTTTATTTGTACATCGCGTGCCTTTGGCTACTGGTTGGATTGTTTCTGTGTCATCTTTATAGCCATTATAACCTTAAGTTTCTTTGTTTTTGCCCCAGAAAATGGTGGTGCTGTTGGTTTGGCTATAACTCAGGCAATGGGCATGACTGGTATGGTGCAGTGGGGTATGAGACAGTCGGCTGAATTAGAAAATACCATGACTGCAGTGGAACGTGTAGTGGAGTACGATGACATAGATCCTGAAGGTGAACTAGAGTCTAAGGAAGATAAAAAACCACCAAAGTCCTGGCCAGAAGAGGGCAAAGTAGTATTTGATGAGTTAAGCCTGAGATATTTCCCTGATCCAAAATCAGAATATGTTTTGAAATCATTAAACTTTGTTATCGAATCATGTGAAAAAGTGGGTATTGTAGGACGCACTGGTGCTGGTAAATCGTCTTTGATAAATGCTCTCTTCCGTTTGTCGTACAATGATGGCCGTGTAATAATTGACGGCCGTAACACCAATGAAATGGGTCTTCATGACTTACGCAGCAAAGTCTCTATAATACCTCAAGAACCTGTTTTGTTTTCGGGCACAATGCGTTATAATTTAGATCCTTTTGATGAATACTCAGATGCCAAGCTATGGGAAGCATTAGAAGAGGTAAGTTTTATATATATTTTTTATATATTTGAATACCTTTTGCCAATTGCAGTTTTTTTCTTCTCTGCTAGGTTAAATTAAAAGAAGTGGTATCTGAATTACCCAATGGTCTACAAAGCAAAATCTCTGAAGGTGGTACCAATTTTTCGGTAGGCCAAAGACAACTTGTCTGCTTGGCACGAGCTATTTTACGTGAAAATCGTATTTTAGTTATGGATGAAGCCACTGCCAATGTGGATCCTCAAACAGATGCTCTAATCCAGACAACCATACGCCACAAATTCAAAAATTGTACAGTATTGACTATTGCCCACCGTTTACATACTGTTATGGATTCCGATAAAGTTCTGGTAATGGATGCCGGCCAGGTGGTCGAATTTGGCTCACCATTCGAGCTGTTGGAAGAAAGTGAAAAGAGAATATTCCAAAGTATGGTTAAGCAGACAGGCAAATCAACATACGAAAATCTTTATAAAATTGCACAAAAGGTAAGATATGTGATTATTTTTAAAATTAAAAATACGCCTCAAGTAATTTTTTAAAAAGAGTTGACTTGGAAAATTTTAACATTGAAGCAATTGGACCTCGTTTAACTGACGGGGTTAATTTATTCAAATATAAAGTAAAAACGGAATCGCCATAGATGGTTTTTGTAATTATTATTACTTTAGATGGCGTTGTACAGATAAGCTAAAACATTTCTTTTAACCGTCTTGCGATGCCTGAAAAGTGCTATTTGGGGACAATTTTCTACAGTTTTTCTTCTACAAATTATTATAGTTTTTAACAGCTAAGCAAGCACACTTTTGATTTTGAACAGGTTCTAGTAAAAGGCGGAAAGTCTAACTGAATGTGCTAGAATATATCGATACATACCTGTACATACATTATTGGTACTTACAAGCCTTTACAAGCCTTCTTACGCCACCTGTGTGACGTGCGGTAACTTTCATCACGGCAGTTTAATGCTGAAGTCGATATACAAATTTGATAGAATTTTTCATGACAATTAGTTTACCCACAGAGCTTTTTTCAGAGGATCGCTGGGGGGAAGGAGGTCACCGTAAGACACGAAAACTAATGCAAAAAATCAGTGCTTAGTCGCAGCGTCAAGCAAAAACGGTCGTGACCCATAGGAAGTCAGTAGGAATTAAATGTCCACAAAATAAAACGACGCCAGCTTGTACATTTCTGACTTGGAGGTTATAATGCATCGATTATATATTCTGATACCAAGTTAATTACCACTTATTGCTTTCTTTTTGCCGTAAAAGATTATCGATTTTCACAGTTTTTTGCAAGTAGGGACGAAGAAAGATTTCTATGGGTGGAGTATAATGGAACTACCTTCAAAATGGTTAAAATTTATCGAATAAAATTTAAATTAAACATATGTTCGTTAGTAAATATAATACTGTTGAATTCGAAGTTGAAATATGATTTTGAAAGAATTCTGTATAAATACAAATTTCAAAAACTTTAAAGTTCGAATGAAATTTTTAATATCTAATTTATTTATAATCTTTCACAGGCTCACGAGGACTCGTTGAAACGGAAGCGAGAGTAGATGATATTTGTTTAGAAATGCTACATTTGAGTACAATTTTCTTGACTCATTTGCGATAACTACTTAAATCATGCCAATACGAAAAGACTAATAATACAGGCCTTTTGTTGTTAAATTAGTGCAATTAATTATAAGGAACTATTATTTATTATTATTATTACACTTGTGTTTTCCTTTTTAATTTTAATTTTCTTTTCTCAATTCCACAATCTAAAACGTATTTTTTTTGAAAGTGTGTACAAAGTGTGGTCAATGTTTTAAATAATGTGTTATTCTATATAGAAAGAAAACAAAACTGTGTTGTCAACAAATCTCTACTAATAACTTTATAGTTTATAAACATTAACTTAAACTGTAATACTTGATTAGTTTGTATTTTGTGTATGAAACAATTTTTTAGTTTATTTTTAATTTTAAGTATTTGTGGTTTAAAACACGAAGAATTTCTAATACATATGTGCCTTTAAAACTAAATGTTATTAAACTTAATATTTGTATGTACAATAAGAGGAAAGAAAAAGAGAAACCAACCAATAACAAATAAAACGTCCAAATAATAATTTATTTAAATTTTAAATACAAAATAACGGTTATTTTTATTTTATTTATGCTGAACATACTTCTTAAATTAAGAATCTTAATTGTGTGGTAAGTTAATATGGCAACTTCATTACTCTTTTATTTTTACTTGCTGCTCTTAAATTTAATTGCTCTCTTGTTTTTGCACTCTCTTTTTTTTATTGCTATCTGTGGTTTTGTTTTGATTCCGCTGTTCGTTTTAGTTTATTCAAGTACATAATTTTCGTTTCAACGTTTTTATTTCGAGCACCTGAAAAATTCTAGTTTTGCACCGTTTTTTGTAACATAAAAAATCAAAAATTATATAAAATTAATATATCACAGTTATATTTAACATAAAATATATTAAAATCTATAAGAATTTAAAGAAAAATGCATTAAATAAATATCTTAAAATCGAAAAGAAAAAATCATTGAATTTACCCTCAAGGGGTTGCTTTAGTTTAGGAAATTAAAGGAAGACGAAAAAAAAATATGAAAATAACAGTTAGAATGTTAAGTGTATGAGTGAATGAGTGCTGCTGGTGCAAATGCTGGTACAAGAAGTGAGTGTATGAGTGAAATTCAAGAGCTGCGTTTGTGTGCGTGTTAGTAAATTGTTTTGTTTACGGTTGAAATTTTCTAAAGAAATAATATCGTTTTAATCCACAAAAAGGTAAAGGAATAAATTCAATAAAAATTGAATTTTCTACCATGAATAATACAATATCTTATTTGCTTTTTTATTGTAAAAAATTAAAAATGAAAACAACAACAATGTTGAATACGTATGTACATTAAGAGCATAAAACAATAACAACAAAACATAATATAATAATGCTCTACTTCTAGAAAATTGTATTTCCTTTTTGCGTACATTTATTATGTCAATGTTTTCTTGTGTTGTGTTATTTCGTTTCGTTTAGTTTCGTTCGTTCTCTTTTGCCTCGCAAAAACGGAAATAGTTGACTTAGCGGAAAATTGGCAAACGGAAGCGATTGGTGAATTTAACGTTTGCACAGTGGATTAAATTAAAGAAAGCAATATACAGGCAAATATGAAACTTGCTTATTATAATTATAATATGTTCTTGTTTTTTTAATTCAACTTATTCATAAATAGCTGATAATGTTTTTAAAACAAACTGAAACCATTCGTCTTACAGAGACAGGACTCAATAATGAATTCAGTCATTCACAAAAAAATGTTCAAAGTAGCGAGGTGAATAAGCCCATTATTTTTTGAATTTCTATTGTTCTGTCAACAGGTATTCTGAGAAAATTTGAACATCTTGCCTTAAATTGTGTTTGACTGTATGGAGCTGGAAGAAGACAATGTTAAATATTTCAATTTTTTTTTATCCAAAAACCTGAGTTTCATTCCAAAAGTCACGGGTTTATTGACCCCTCCACGTTTATAAGATATTCCAATAAGAATATCCAATTTATGTGTGTATTAAATCTGATTTAACTTGCCTTCAGCTGCGATTGGTCCCAATGTTATAAACGATTAGCAACACAAATTTGCAAAATCACAATGGACGGATGTAGCATACAGCAACACGCTGTTCATATCTCTGTTTGGTGTTTGGCGACATCGTCGGTCCATATTTCTATCGCTGCCATCGCTAGAGATTAATGATCACTAACTTCTTTTGATCTGGATTAGATGGTCTGGACACCACCAACACGTGGTTTCAACAGGAAAGCGTTATGAGCCATATGGCAAATTGGATATTCTGCACGAGCGATTTGAGGACATGGTTGATGTCCTTCTAATGAAAATTGAATAAATGGTATTTATATAATGGTGCCGATGGGCGGATTATTCGTAGTCTAGCTAATATGATATTTACCAGTGTCTCAACTTTGAAATTTATTCGGAATGGAAAGCTAGAACTCTTTTCTTCATCAATCCCATAGAACAAGTATAACAACTGTAGTATAAATCCATTTGCTTTGAAGACCATTATAGAACATTTTTATTACAAAAAGGGCTAGGAAAACGATTCGGAACATCCCGCTAGAATTGTAAAGTCGTAGTTTAAGGAAAATGAAATACCAGAGATGGAATGTCCGTCCTAATTACAGGTGTTAAACTCTGTCGAATACCTCTGGGCTTTTTTTGATTTAGGAAAGGAGGGGAAAATATATGTATGTCAAATTGGCTTAAACTATTTGTTTTTTTGATGGCCAGTGTTATATTTTTTTTATTTTTTTCAATTGCCGTTAAATAATCCACAAATTTTAACAAAGGAAGACAGACACACCCGTATCTCTGGCGGGAATCGATCTCCAACTTCCATAGTCGCTGGTTAGCACGCTATTCTAGGTACTCTATGTCAAGTAACTTCCTATCTCGTAGATAAGAATTGGCTTAACTAGAATCAGTATAATTTTCTGATTTTTTTCTTGGTTTTTTTTCGGGCTGTTAATGATCGAATATTTATGTAGGCCACTGTACTTAACTCCACCGCTTTCTTGTAAATATGAAACCCGATATGGGAGAGTGTATATATTGAGCAATTGTTGAAAAATGTTTCGCATATTTTACTCTCAACACTTTTCAAATATGTATAATGTAGCCAGATCAGGTGATTATTTATAAGAAAATTTGTAACTGAGAATTTTACATTTCATTCAAATAATTTTGTCACGCTGTTTTATTCGGTTCAGAAACTGAAAGAAATCTTTAGTCAATATAGTCCAGATCATGTTGAGAACAAACCTCCTTCCTTTAATTCTATTTTCTACATTTCGCTTTTAGAAAACTACGGCATTTGTAATAAAAAATTCCATCTCTAGCGGGAATCGAACCTACTATCCTCTCAATAATAGACTAACGCAGTAGATACAATTTAAACCAGAGAAAAAGCCGTCGATAATAGCTGTGTTTAAAATGAAGAAAGAGAAAGTAAACTTTGAATGGGGCTTGTTGCATGGAAGGTGGTACTGCTCTTTATTTTGCGAGGGCAAGCATACATTTTTAATTCTTATTGAAATACATAAATACAGAATATGTACTAGAAGATCTAAAATTTATGAATGGTAAATGATATCTAACAAATACACTCGAATGTAATCATAAACATATCGGGCTTATTGAAAAATCATGGTTCTAGTTCATAAATTTTATTTCTAAAAGTTGTAGTTTATTTCAATAAACTCTTTACAATTTTGATAAATTATTCTTTTCACAGCGCACGATCTTTTTAACCAGATATACATAGTTAATAGTCAGCATGGCTTGAAATCGCAATCTTTTGACGGTTAGCACATACTCAAGGAAAAATGGCTCTCATTCCTTTTATTATAAACAGATCATTGGTCTGCTATATATGTATAACGTGTCCTAGGCTGTTACTATCAATGACAGTACCAGATAGAAATGTGCACCCAGCCGTGAGTTTTCCAATGCTGGAATGCATAAATTCGGTTTGTGAAGTATTCATTTAAATGCATTTGCTAGTTGTTGTTGTTCAATAAAATTAAAGAAGAGATCGCTGATGACAGTTCAATTCTTTCACCAAAAAAACCTTACGTAAGGCTTTAGAGCTAAATCTTTGGATATAATTTTCCATGTGATGGCAATAGACAATTTTTTATCTTCTTTAAAACTTTCCCTTTTTTAAAAATCTTCCATTACAGCGTGGATATTTTTAATCGCATAACCAAAAGAAATATACGCTGGTGTTTTTATGTCTTGTATTAAGCCATTTTTCAATTAACTTTTTTTTAATCTAACTTCAGTTTAGTTGGACGATTAAAATCTCCAAATGCCCTTATGTGCGGCTATTTACATCAGATATCCAGTTTTGTCTGATTGAAGCTAAAAACTTAAATTTTTTTAAAAGGTTTACCGTTTCCATTTAATGATTACAAATGGTTTTTGATCGCCATCGGCTTTGAATCTTACTTATAGGACTTTCAGTGTGTTACCAAGATATATTTACGCCTCTTTACTTAGGTGTTAACATCGTACTGTCCGCCTAGTCATAGTAATTTATCATTTGGCATGAACTGCGGCCACCAAATCAGCAGTTTTCTACGCAGTCATTTTTCCAAACACTTGTAACACATCTTTAATTCCAGCTTTGACCACGCAAATTCTGTGAGCAAAAGCAGCTGTTTTTTAGGCAACAGCTCACTTGATGACCAGGGCAAGCAAGTTTAATTAATTATGTTTTGAAAGCTTTATACATCACTGTCCAAAGATAAGGTTAATCTCTCAAAAGATTTAATCACCTAAGAAAATGGTATATGAGATGGTTTAACAGGGCGTACTTCTATTATTAAGGCACTGATTTGTAGGCCATCTGTTGCTGTGTTACATTAATCGTCAACTTTTGCTTGCGAATATTATTTACTTGAAGTGAATCGAACTGTAGAGTCGAGGTCCTTGAGGTGTTGCACTGCTTGGCAAGTCAAATTGAACAGGAGAGGGACAACAAACATTCACGTTTGATACGTGTTAATTTCAGGAAACACCCGCTTCCGATATTTTAGTCACTAGTCCCGTAAAAATTGGAATATGAATTGTGGAATTTAACGTATGTTTTTGTACTTTTGTGTTAGGATATCTTGAAAACCTATAGTGAAGAAGCAATTCCGATTCGCCGGATTCAGATTCAGTGGACTAAAAATCTTTAGAACAGTATAGTCCGGTTTCTGGGTTAAAAATCTTGTCGACCTGTATGAATTAGGAGCATTAAATGGATGTCGCTATAGTCTAGCAGGTAATGTGTTGGCTTATTAGACGTGAGGACTCGGTTCAAACTCCAGGTAAGACATCAAAACGAAAATATATAAAAAAATATTTTTTCGGCATCATCCTCTCGGCAGATTTCTGGCAAAAACTCTGAAAGTAAATAAAATTGCTATGTAAACTTTCTCAAAAATCTGTCGTTCAGGATCGACTTTAAAATGTAGGTTCTGCCACTAACGAATACATTTAACACACGCAACATCAGTGGTGTGAGAGGCTAGGTCGTAATCCTGACTAAAAGGTTGTAATTACCAATTATAAAAAAAATGGATGTACACAACGATTAGACAAAAATGCCTAAAGAAGTTTAATTTCCTTACCGACATTTTAACGATTAAAAAATTAAATTATCACCCTATGGCAACGCTAATTATCAAATGTTGTATATTGTCGCGCGTACATACAGTTATTGTTGTTTTATGATCGTGTATATTTTGGCGTCATAATTAAAAATCGCAGATAAGAGAAAAATAAATGCACACACTCAAATTCTTATACGAAAAACCATACACACACATTAAATAATAAATAAACCAGCAATAGCAACAACAACAATAATAATAATAAAAATATTAAAAAAAAGAGATATCAATTTGGCACACAACTAGTATTTAACAGATACATTTTGGACATTGGGAACCAACAACAAGTTTGTTTATTGGCCCATAAGAGAGAATTTCAGATTTAATGGAGAACAACAGTAACGTCAGACCCAACGATACTAACTAACTTGTCTCTGTGTATTTGAATTGTTTTTTGTTATTGTTGTTATTTTTATAATAAAAAAAAATGGAAAAGAAAAATTAAAAACAGAACGAACATTAGAGAGTATTTAACACTTGTAGTGTTTAGTTGTTAAAGCGGTTCCAAAGAATACACACATGGATTAAAGCAATTAATTTTGATTTTTTGTTTAGAATTTCGTTAATTGTGCGTAAAGTGAATAAATATAGATATAAAGTATTAAAAGAATTAAAATTTTAAAGGATAAGGGATTAATTTTTTTTTAAGTGTAACTAAATTAAATAATAAAAGTTTTCATCAGCATACGTATAATATACGATATATGTACATACATATATACTATACTCGTTCGTAATGCTTATAAAATGACGGTGCAAATAAAATATATATAAATTTTACTTAAATAAATAATTATTTAAATGTAAATGCTTGTGCAAAATTATAATGAAGTGATAAACGTTTTGTTTTTTTCATATTTAAATGTATTGAAAAGATTTATTTTCTTTAATGAGTGTAAAAAATTTAAATGTCAACATTTTAAAACAAACAAACGAACGAACCAACGAACTACAAACAACGTTTAACAATTCTTTAATTCATTAGAACTGCTGAAAATATAAAAATATAAATTTCAAATCATCGCAATGAAATATATTGTTTGTTTTTTTGCAAAATAAGTTTGAAAATGAAACAGTTGGTACGAAAAAAAGAGCATAAACAAAAAATTGTTATAAATAAGATTAAAGCTCTGAGACTCTACTGAAATTAAAGGAATTAATTGCAAAATAGTTTTCCTCTGTTTCTATAAGAACATTTACATAAAAAATACTCAATTGCTTAAGTATTTTTGAATCATTTTCATACAAATTTTAAATCATTCGAAATTATTTGTTTTGCAAAAACATGTTCTTTTGCTTTTTCTGATATTGCAAGTAATTTAAGACCAGCTTATCGAAATAATAAATAGGCTATCCTACTTCAAAGCATGCCAATTTTCGAAAAATGAATCAAAACTTATTTCGAAAACCTTAATCCCGTTCTCTTATTTTCACCGACAGATTTTTAGCTCAGCGAGCATTTTTAAACTCATAAAATATATAAGAAATGTTTAACTGTAAAGCTTCTAAAAAAATTTTAATTGGCGATATTATTTTCATCAACACTGTATGTTAAATGTGCATATTAATAATGAATAGGGAATTCATGGAACAAAAAGCACAATTAGGTTGCATTATTCATTATCACATCCATTTCAAAATTTAGACTTGATGTGTGGCTGTTACTAAAATTTTTGTTTTTGTAAAACGAGTCCAAAAATTTTTATGGAAAACACTCCATTAGTCAAATATTTCTAAGCTATTTTCAAACATGGGTGCCCTGAGACCTGAGACTCTGGCCTCTAACACTACACCGAGCATAAGGTCTATGTTACTCAGCTCATAATAATTATAATATAATTCCCAGCCTCTTCTACGATTGAACCTAACATGTTTTCGTATTTTTCAATGTCATAGTCATAGCTTAAGATCAATATTAAGCCTTATACATACATACATAATTGGTCATTGCAACACCCTTCAGTCAGTAATGCGACCTAGCTTCTCACACCACTTATGTTGTGTGTGTTAATTTTTATATATGACTGAGGGTTTAATTTCGACTCCGAACGACAGATTTTTGACATACTTTTCATGACAATTTTATTTACTCCCAGAGTTTTTGGTAAAATCTTCTTAGAGGATGTCGCCGAAGTAATATTTTTTCATGTTTCGTTTTGTTGGAGTGTCTGACCTGGGGTTTGAACCATGACCTCCCATTTAATAACCCAACATTCTTTCTACTAAACTATGACGATTTAAGCCTTATAAAACTCTACTTAAATCCTGTTCTTATATACATACTTTTCGAAAGCAATTTTGTAAGAATCTTCATAACATAAATTTTAAAACAATTCCTCTTGACAATGGCGACTTCTGAATAAATGCTCTTTGAAGCACGGATTTTGAAAATATATTTTCTTGAGTTCTTTTCGACGATGAAACTTCTCCTTCTTTAAAACTATAAATCTTATATTAGTTGTCCACTTACCTGCCGCCCTCTTCCTAGTTCTCAACTAATTCTTTACTCGTTAACAATATGATGACAAAGTACAATAACATTTGAAGTCATTCGCAATAATTATGGCACATCATTAACAAATTAAAAAAGAAATTTAATTGATGATCATAACTTTAGTAAAATAAACCCTATTTTCTACACATTTTTAAATCAATTTGATATTCAGAGTAAAAGGAAACCAAAACTTCTATTTTTTGGATTTAAAGCACATGCAGAATAGATTAATTAAGATAATTATTATCGAATGATAACAGAACATGGCCAACGATAATGCGAATGTCAGCGTGCTTTTTTTTCTAATTTTCCGCATACAATTTATCAAAGTTTATTATTTGCGTTTCATTCATGCCAAGCACCTACATATCTCTAACGTGTGGAAAGCACTTATTTATGCGATTTAATCGCTTCAGTTCATTATCAATTGTATAGTTTTTGTCAGCAGTGACAACGTATAAATAACTTGACAACGTAACTGGGTTTTATTATAAACTAATCGAAAAATGTTGTCTAGTCATCTTCACCCTTATGCGGCCTTTAAACTTTCAGAGATTCCAATAGATCTTAGGGTGATTGCAATATTTTTTAATTGTTTATTTTTTTTCTTTTTTTGGACTAAAAAATATGGTAATTTTAATGGAACGAAATTTCCAAGATCAGTTACTAGTACAAGGAAAATACCATCCTAGATTGTTGAAAGTTAAGAAATTAAAAGAAAAATTCAGTGGTCAGAACAGCTACACTTTATTTCAGTTGTCAATAAATAAAATTTTGAAACGATATAAAATTGATACAACTTTTTGTTTAAAAAATATAAAGAATGTTGTTGGTCCTAAAGGTATATTTTTTTATTGAATTCACATACAACACTTGTCACAATTCTTTTCCTAATTTCGAGCCCTTTCTTAAAAGCACTTCTCTAAACCGTTTCTAATGTGAGTCCTTTTATGTTTCTCTTCTTTTTGTGAAGATGTTGTTGGCCCAAAGAGAATTTCTTTTTATTTCCTTCATATACAGTATACAACACTTGTCACAACACTTTTCCTAATTCCGATCCCTTTCTTATGAATACTTCTCAAGCTAATATAAGTTCTCTTATGTCTTCTTGTTTCGTGAAGAGCAAAAACTCAAGTAAATGTATAGACTGAGATGACTTGCGACAAGCAAATATGAACGTCTTTTATACTTCTTCTCAATCGCTTTCGCATAAGGTATTTATAATTGTAAGATAACTTTATGATAGAAATAACAAACACGTCATGAAGTCGCGATGGACTAGTAGGTAGTATGTTAGCTGATTAAACGTGAGGCCACGGTTCAAACACCATCTGCGACATCTCCAACAAAACGAAATATGAAAAAATAATTCTTTGGCGACTTCCACTCAGCAGATATGTGGCAAAAACTCTGAGAGTAAATAAAATTGCCATGAAAAACAAAATAGTTTCCGAAACACCTTGTCTAACACAAATTTCTTATCAGAAAAATGTAAAAAATAATATTGCTGTCCACGAGCCAACCAAGATATCGAATTCATCAGAAACTTTTCTGATTCCATGATTCCCAATTACTTACTTAAAGTGCTTATCAGTTGTTAAAGAGCTGGGACGTCCATTCTCGTCCTTCTAGGCAGATTGCTTTTTTAATTCATATAGCTTTATAATTCACATAGAGAAGCATTTAGGTATGCAAAAGTGGCTGTCCCCTCGAAGGAGTCATAAGCGGACACACTTAAGCCGCACACAGGGCCCATTGTGATTACAGAAGCATTTAAAAGTACAATATTTGAAAGAGCATTCATAGGCGATAACTTAAAACAAACAAGAACTGAAGTTGGAATCTTGCATAATAAAGCCTTATTTCCCTATAAATTAAATCTTAACTTAAAATCGGTTTTAAGAAACATAAAAATGTATTTAATTTGTGTATATAACGGATTTTTCCATCACACCAAATTTTTTCATTTAAATTGTAAATTGAAAGTTTTGCTAATTAGCAAAAAATTATGAGCATTGAGGTGTTGAATTTTAAAATTACGCGTTTAATCGCTTGACAAATAATTAAAAAGACATACGATAATGACTCATAAAAAATTTTCTTAACAGTTATTATTTTTATTTTAAATATTTTTAAATTTTGTCTAGTCACAGCAAGTCATAAAACTAATACTCTTTAATTTGTTTTCTCTCTCTTCCTCTCTTGCCACCAATAAACCACGTGTTCTTGCAGTTTGTTATTGTTTTCATTTTCCGTATTTTCTTTTTGCAAAAAGTAAACAAACAAAAAATAAATAATAGAGGAGGAGAAAATTGAAATATTTTGTATTGAATATTATTATTATTATTATTGACGTAATAAATCAACTGCAAGAAAAATGCAGTCCTTTAAAGCGGATGAACTGTCGGAGAATCCGCGGGAAACCGCCAATCCACTGTCAGCCTTAATGTTTTGGTAAGTAACTTATGTACGTTTTACTGTTATTTTATTTCAAAGTTATTTCTCTTTTTTTATGTACTATTTTAAGTTAGAAATTCCTTACCAATAATCGCACAAATTTCAATTATTAAAAAAAGAAATAAATAAAAGCAATATCATTGTTTAAAACAGGTTTGCAATAAAAACAAAAACAAAACAAAAAAAAATGAACATGAAGTTTTGTTGTAAAATCAGTGTTTTCTAGTAACCCACTTTCAACCAGACTAAAAAACAAATTTATACTGTCGAAAAATAAATGACAATTATTTTCCAAGGAATAAAATACATTTTATTTGAAATATTTTCTTTACAGAGTCTTAAAGGAATTATTTTTTAAAATAAACAAAACAAAATGTGAATAATTGTTTAATAATTCCAAGAAAAACTTTTTTTTGCATTACATTATACTTCTTTTGAGAACTCTTGCAATATATGGTAATGGATTAAATAATGGCCGATAATTTTTATGGCCTATTAAATATTAATTGCTATTGATTGAAATATGTCTATCATAAAATCGTGACAATTATTTTAATTCTTAATCTTAATAATCTTTTTCGTAAAACACAACAAAACAATTTCTTGTGTTTTTAAATTTAAAATAATTTACACCGCCGCACAGTGGTATGACTTTATACATTTTTTGTAAAAAATATAAGGTATGAGATCACTGAAAAGTGGCACTGGGCATTCAGTTGATTAAACTAAGGAAAATTTAATTTCTTCAAAATTGGCCACAACCATCCCCCATAAAAACAAAATCGATTTTATTGAAAAAAAATATTTAGTACTCAACTAAAATTGATACATAATCTTTACGGAATAAATAAAAGAGCATGTCAAGTTTTTGCAAAATTAACCACTCCCATTGGTCACCGCCTAAACAATTCAATTGATTAATTGATAAAATGAAGTAAAAGCCTTCGGGCAATTTATAAGTTTGTTCAATTATCGGCAAATTCGGTGGATTTTTTGGCTACATTTAAAGAACAAACACTGCTCTATCATTTGGTTCCAAAAAAGAATTCTAAGCAGACGGAGCTACTTCCTGTTTTTCCATTGAAAACGTCAAAGGCTAGCCTTTTCAAGGCCGTTTAAACCGCTCATATCCCTTAAACTACATATGCAATTTAAATAAATCTTTTTTAGATTAATAACCAAGCGCTGTAATCCAATGCTGCTATGTTATGTTATATGAAAATTAAGTTTTCTTGTAAAAATATTTACGTAAAATCACTATATATTTTCCAAAGCAGAATATTATAAAAAATTATGGATTTACGTTGTGTGAGTTAATTTTATACATGCGTGGTGGGATGTTTGAGAAACTTTTGCATGCCAATTTTATTTACTCTTAGAGCTTTTGCCAGAAATCTGCTGAGCGGAAGTCACTGAAGAAATATTTTTTCATATTTCGTTTTGTTGGAGATGTCTGGCCTGGAGTTTAAGCCAACAGACTACCTGCTAGACTACGGCGAATTTTCTCAGACACCTTCGTCAAATTTTCTTTTCAAAGTGTGTATCTTGTTGTAGAAAATTTTCAGAATTCTGAATTGACAAAAGGCGAACGTTAATGAACATTCCTCGAAATAAAAATCGGAATACCAATAAGGATGTATGATCATATCATTTAAAAAAACACATGCCATTAACCCTAGCGGCCCTTTTGGCTGTTATCAGAAGAAGTAGTTTCACCATAGAAGGAGTCCTAAGCGCTTCCGTGGTTCTCTTCTGTTGGCCATAATGAAAAGAAAAAATTTAAAAATATTTTATATTCAAGCTGTCAGAGTTAAAGTATGAACTCTTAAGCTCTCGTTAGTTAGCAAACACTATTATAGCGACTTCAGAGTAATAACCGTAAGATATGATATCCTTTAATACACGTCACGGTAATACAAATGTTCGTAAATCTAATCTATAGAGAATCTACAAAGAATTTCTTCAAAGTATTTATTAGTTTATATCTGTAAAGGACCTTTCACTACCAGTGTTTGATCTTCGAGTAAAATTAAAATACTTATCTGAGTCAGAAAACCTATGAAATTCCAATGACAGAAAGAACATTGCAAGGCTCTATTTATTTTTAGAGCATCAGTGAAAGTACAAACAAAATGTCTTTGATCCAAGTCTCTTCAGTTACTTTAAATTGTGAGTGCCTTGGTGGTCTACTAGGTGGTGTGCTAGACTATTAGCGTGAGGGTCGTGGGCTTGTTTCCCACCAGAGACTCTGGTCTGTTACACTACACCGAGCATAGGGTCGACGTTACTCAGCTCGTATATGTATAATTAAATATTATTTATTGTAATTAATTTATTGTAATTAATAAATAATTGTAATTAAAAAATAAAAAATTAATTTTATTGTAATTAATAAATAAATAAATACTTTAAATTGCGCATTAAAAGAGAAAAGATAACAATACCGGGAATTATTAATTTAATCTGTTCAGTGGCAATGCACCTTTGGCGATATTTTTTTTTCAGATTTAATTAAAAATCTTTTTGTTATTGTTCCTTTCAGAAAAGTTACTTAAATCTGTAGGTGAAATACATAATTTAACGTACATATATGTATAACCATTTTACTTGTTTATAAAAGACACGACATATTGGTTTTGCCTAAAAAGTTTTTAATTTTTATTGCAAAAGTTGTAAAACTGAAGAGTGCATGGGTGTTATGGAAATCCATTGGATTCAATAAAAAATCAATTTAGTTTTTATGCTTAATTATGATTGTTACATGGTTATGCATTTAAGCTATTTCGGCTTAAATGTTGTGACTTAATATTAAAGTTTTGTTTTTTATTTTGGTTTTGTACACTACTGGTAATAAATCATAAAAGTTTACAGGTTTTATTTGAAATCTTTATTGTTTCGCCTACAGTTTATAAACTCTAATGTTTTTGTAGTTTTCAATATACAAGACTATGCGTATTTAACGCAAACACACAACTCGTTTTTAGTGAAATTATTCTTTTAAGGAGTGTTCGTTCCAATAAACGTCCACTGCATAATTTAAAAATAAAGCATTTATATTCGGTAAATGAACTTCGCAACTCTTACGATTTGCATGAGCTCTTTTCATCAAAAAAATGTTAACAAATAAATAACTGCATGTCAATGATTACGCATTAAATCTTGATATTGAATTTAACCGAATAATTTTTCATCATGGTCTTCAAATTTATAAAATTAAGAGTCTTCAATTCACGTCAAATAATCCATACCCGATCTTTACTTTCCTTTGTTGGGACAACGTAAACAATGAATACTTTAGAAGAATCAGATAGTGCCATCACTTATGAAAATCGAAGTAAATTTCATCGGCAGTATACTCCATACACGCCCACAGAGGGGATTATTTCTAGATAACAATACATGGACCTGCTACAGTAGACTAAGCACATGTCTTTGTTATTTTTCAATAATAACATTGAGCATCGCTAAAATTATAAAGGGATTCTCGTATTGTTGTAATCAATAGAGTTTTTAATTTTTAATTTTACTGCTTTATTTCTCTATGTATACCACGTATTACTACTAACCTATGGAACACTTCTTTTCATAATGACCAACAGAAGACTTAGGATTCCTCCTATGGCGGGAACTACTTCTTCTGATAACAGCCAAAAGGGGCGCTAGGTTTACTGGCATGTGTTTGTCAAATAATATTGTCATACATCCTTATTGGTATACCGATTTTTATTTCGACGAATGTTCATTATCGTTCGCCTTTTGTCAATTCAAAATTCTAACAAATTTCCTACGATAAGAGAAAATTTGACGGATGCGTCTGAAAAGAGATTTTTCCTACATTGTGGACTAGATACCGTTTCGCAAGCTGTCATTGGAAACCTATCTGCTTAAGTGGTGTCAGGTTGTCTTATTTATACATACATGGATCAATTAACTGCTTTATGTAAAATTTGTTTGAATGAATGCAATAATACGGAAATTCTCACATTTTTTAGGGTAGCTACCTATTATGGTAGTTATAACCAGTTATGGACTGATACGAACTCTTATGGAAAACATGAAACTTTAGTATAAGGAGTCGGAAGGAAGTATAAGTTATCAACCTCCTATATCGTCTATCTAAGACTAGATTGAAGTTCCTGGATAAAGAGTTGCAATAGAATATGGAAATTACAATAGAAATAACAGTGTATCGTACTTAATTTAAACTAACCCTACCTATATGTTGTACATGTTAGCTGCAGTAGCAAGAAATTTAGTATTTAAGCACGGTTTAAAGACTTTATTAATTATAGTCAAAATGATTCCATACATACATAATATAATTGGTCATTACAACCCTTTAGTCAGGATTACGAACTAGTTTCTCACACCACTTATATTGTGTTCGTTAATTTTTATACATGACCTACGGTTTAAAATCGACTCCGAACCACAGTTTTTTGAGAAACTTTTCATGGCAATTTTCAGAGTTTTTGCCGAAAATCTGCTGAGATGAAGTCGCCGAAAAAATATTTCCTCATATTTCGTTCAGTTGGAGATGCCTGACCTGGGGTTTGAACCGAGGCCTCACGTCTAATAAGCCAACACACTACCTAATAGACCCCGGCAACAACAAGGCTATGTTAGTTTGAAGGTATGAAGGAATTACAAAAACTAGTGTTTTGCCTCCATTATAATTTAAATATTGTGCTTTACTCAGTGCAAGCAATTGATTCTATGCGAGGCATAACGTGGAACCTTTAAAAAGGCTTAAAGGTCCTAATTATACCAATGAATTATGTTTCCTCGCTCATAATTATGCAGATATGTATATCAACTAATCTCTAAGCCGTTTACACAACTGCCCGTGGGGTCGGTCTATACATTAGTATTTGGAAAACGATACTATTTCGGTTGAGAAAAATAACTGTTCCTAACCATTACAAATTGTTTGAAGATCGCAAATCTGCAATGCCAGATTTGTTGTATTAGAAGAGACACCTACCTTTACTTGGATTTACCAGCAATACAGCTAAGTATTCATGAACAGATCATTGCGGAAAATTTAGTAATTCTTTATAGAAGATATTTTATTTGAATTTCCAATTAAAAATATTCCATAAGAGAAATTATATTAATTACCTGAAGTGCATAATAATGACAAAAAATGTACAATTTTAATGCTTTTATATTCATACGAGTATATATTTTAAAGATAATTCGAAGAAATTAGAAATAATAATTGTTATGAAATAATAAATGTCATGAAGTGTTCAAAAAACAAACACAACATCTGTCGTTTCGATGTGAAGCAGTTTACATTTCCTTTGTCGCAGTATTTAATCATTCAATACAATTAATTGCAATAAAATCAAATAATTTATTATACTTGAATTTAACAAATGCCTGCTCAAGGCAATTCATAAGATTATAAATAATTATTTAACTGTGAATGGAATACAATTTCATTCAAGATTTTAAATAAACACTTGACTATCAATAAACGAATTTTAGGAGTAAATAGAAATGCAATAATAATGCACCACAAAATTTTAATTGAGCTTTAAAAAGTCTTTTTAAATAAGAAAACAGAATAAATTTTGTAAACAGTGTGGTTATTACGCATATAAAATAAAATATAAGGAAATAACTTTTGTACTCTTCTACGTATTATTAGGCATTTTCTGAATTTCTTAATTTGGGAAATCTTTTTTTAATCCTTAAAATAAAATAATAAAGATAAGGTTTATCTATGATGAAATAAGTGCGAATAATTAAGAAGTATTTCATAAAAAGTAGAAATTCAAATTAGCATGTATGTTTGTTTTTCGATTAAAATTACGTGCTTCGGGGTTTAACACATGTATTGTTTGTTTTCATACGCGTATGTAATTAAAGATAGTTTACTTTAGATTAGACATACAAAGTCTATTATAACACTTCTAGCTTTTCAAGAAAGCATGAATAAAAGGCACGATGTGTATTTTTTTTTTCGAAAAGTACTTTTTATCTGATAAAAAAAAATGAAAGGAATTATTAGAAATAAAAAATCTTAAAAAGTAAGTTTTTTACAGTTTTTCCGATTAGTTTTATGAATTATTATACAAAATTTAATAATTAAAATTTCCAATTTTATTATACCATCTTTTATATCTTCCGTTTACACTTCTGGCTCAAAGTTACTCTAAGAATATTTTTTTAAATAGCCTATTTAGTCAGGACTTAAACCTAGCTTCTCACATCACCCATATTGTGTGCGTTAATTTTCTCCATGAATGGCGAAATTTTTCATTGCATGGTGGTAAGTTGGCTTATTAAAAGAGAGCCCGTAGTTCAAACCAAAGGTTAGGCAACTCTAACAAAACATCTTTTTTACTTTACCGTATTTTCCTGTACAGAAAACTAATATTTCTTCTGTTTATTCGCCATAAGCCAGATTTGTTCACCTTATAAGATATGGTCTCACCACAGGTTAACGCCACGGAATCGTCTTTGAGAAACCTGATATTGACTAGATCCAATTCTTACACTTTCGCCGTCGTCTAGTAGGCAAGACCTCGTTTCAAGGCCTAGGTTAGACATCAAAACGAAATAAAAAAATATTTCATTGGCGACTTTCTCTCAGCAGATTTCTGACAAAAGCTCTGAAAGTAAATAAAATCTCTATGAAAAGTTTCTCAAAAATCAATCGTTTTTAAAACTGTAGGTCACGCTACTCATGTACAAAATTAGCACACACAACATAATACTGACTGAAGGGTCGTAATGACCAATTATGTATATACAGTGGACAGCAAAAGTCTTAGTACGGCAATATATTTTGACAAAAAAGTCCCTACAGGCTTAATACTCCCGATATGACTTCAAGAGAGTATTTAGGAGATCATTTGAAAGAATGTTTACGTAATCGCTAAACCTCAAACAAAAGTCAACCGAAAAACTTGGTCATGGTGCCACCAGAAAACACTAAATAAAACTTGTACACTCAATTCCAAATGGGTTAAATGGAATGATTGACCTTAAGGGATATTCTACTAAATACAATGGATAACATTTTCATATATTAGGCCTTTGAATTCTAAATTTATTCAGGGTTCTGCTTGGGTGTTCCAATGGAGTCATCTGAAACTTTTCCTTATTTTTGTCTTGTTTTATGGAAAACATTAAAAAAATGTTTGTTTTATAATAAAACAGAAATAAATTAATAAAATAAATATATAAACTATAAATTTTCGCTAAAATTCATGAGATTGCTAAAATATGTATATTCCCGTACTAAGACTTTTGCTGTCCATTTAGTGCAAAAAAAATTTAATTTTCGGTAACGTACTCCATTGACCTTAACATTCCCTTGAAGAAGTAGGGTCTCATGCTGCCGCTGACCCATAAACCGCACCAAACCATGCAGCTTTCATGGTGTATTGACAACTGTTGAACTATCTCTGCCTGCTTTTCACACGTAATTCAGTAAAATTAAATGATGACGTACCTATTGACGCAGAAGTGATCTGTTTCGCTGAAGATATTTTTCCGATTTAAGAAAAATATTTCTCACGCAACATAATATTTTTTTATTTCCAAACTTGTTCGATTGCTAGTTTTTTCCTGGTGTCATGGCAGACTTTGCTAAGCGTTTATGACATTGAATTATGTCACAAATCTTTTTTTAAACCGTAATAAGAAAAACATTTCCCGATTTAGATATAGTATAACAACAAAACTTTTATGTATTTGCACATCTGTATATATAGCCCGCCGTTAGACGAGGGTTCCCTTTAAATTCAATCACAATCTCTACATAATTTTTTAATATTGAAAGTATTTATAGTATAAGTATCTAAAATGTATATGTATTTAGTCTATAAACAATGTTATTGTTATATTTTATTTTTTAATGCGATTAATTCTTTGTTTCATTTATTTTTAGTTTTTTTTTTTTGTTAACTATATTATGAAACTATAACAAGAACAAAAAATTTAAAAAATATTATCATTATTTATTGTGTTTTATTTTTAATTGCAGCTTTGCTATGCCCACATTTTTTAAGGGCCGCAAAAAAGTTTTAGACGAAACTGATCTCTATAAAGCTTTAAAAGAACATAAATCCGGTAAGTATTTTATATTCTCATACAAATTAGAAAAAAACACATTAAAACAATAGATTGTTGTTATCTAGAAGGCAATTTAATTTAAATTTATAGTAATTGATTTTTTGCAATCGAGCATCTTAAATTATTATCAATTTTTTGTATTCTTAATTTACATTTATAAGCTAGTATCGAATGACTTTTGATGAAGATGTAGTTGTTAAATAGCTTAAGCAATACTACCGCTGTCAAGTTAATCAATATCGATTTACTAATATATGTATGTGATTGTCTCATTCATGTTTTTATGATTCGTAACGATTTATTGTTACAGAATAAAAAATTGGTAGACATATCTATGTACATATACAGTCAAAGAAAAAAGTCTACATACAATCTGCATACAGTGGTGTATGTAGACTTTTTCCCGATAATTTTTATATTTTTACCCAATAATTTCTACGTTACATTTTTCTCTATATATTTTCTTATTTTTCTTATATTTCTTCAAACGCTATAATATCTTTTTTAATTTGGAAAAAAACAGCGGGAAAAAGTCTATATAAAGGGGTGTATGTTAAGGATGAGCATCTGGTAGGGTCAGAAGAATGTATTCTCAGCTACTGAAATTGTATCAGACAACTAATAGCTGCTTATATCGAACACAATTGATTTAAATTATTGAAATAAAAACTAATCGCAGAACTATAATATATAATTATATATGAAGTCGTGATATCCCACCATGACTACTTTCGACTATTGTACGCTTAAAAACTACTTAGAAAATATTGGCTGGAAAATTTAGACTCATGCGCTATATAAATAAACCTTAACCCTGTCCGCATACAATTTGTTTCGATCGGTACAGAAAGCCAGCATTTGAATAGGCTTCACTCCAGGGCACAGTATTTATTTGATCCCTTCTGAGTGTAAAAAAATAAGTAATAATTTGCAAGTGTTGGGTTATGGGCGCACTATTCATTTTATTCAGAGAGCACTGAACTATGAACAACACACAGAACCCTGTTTGCCAGTTAAAAATTATTATTCATAAAATTGTAAAGAGAATATATATCTTAATACATATGTAGCTTTACTCAGACAAAAACTTTTTTGTCTAATATTGCGTTTTAAAAGTGTAGAGAGGCGAATGCATTGTCAGGTATCAATAACTAACTGGCTTTTGGTTTGTTTATAGTTTCAAAATAAAAAAAGTGGCTGTGAGATGGAAAGGCTAAGCAAGTGTGAGAAGAAAAAGTTTCAAATATTTTGTAATCTTGAAGTAATCATTAACTTTCTAATAAACACATGAGAAATTTAGGCAAATACCCAATATTTTACATGAACTCCTGCAGAGAACAGTTTACTATGATAATAAACGATATCAAGACAGTAGACCACACATAAATTGTTTGCAAATAGATAAAATAAATCATTATACAGCATTTTACAATAGCTATTATAAAAATGAATTGTTTACCTTTTTTCCTCTTACGATACCATATGCCATACAATCATAAAATATAATAAAAATATATATTTTATTAATATTAAATGACATATCTAGACAATATTTTGACTTTCTTCAAATCATTATGAAAATAGTTCATAAATTTATAATTGTCAAAAGGAAAATGCCACTACAACTTAAAGTACATTTACGAGTACTCCTTAAGAAAAAAGAATCGAAAGTAGTTGTATGCGAATAAGTAATAATGATAACAATAGAATACGTAGACATAAATAACCTGAAATTAAAATCACAAATTAACCCATGTTGATTGCAAAGAAAAAACTGTAGAAAATAAACATTTGAACATTGGACAATATTTAATTGATATTTGTTTTTATAGATAATAAGTGATTTATCAAATTATTAGTATCGATATGTATGAAGTTTATAAACATGACAATGATTTATATAGGATGGGAAATTCAAACAAAACAGAAACGATTTGAAATTTTGCCAAACTGACTTTTTTGTTGTGAAGTACAATTGTTCCGGTTAGAAATGGAATATTATTTCATTCATATGGCTGCCGATTTTCGTGCACTTTTTCGAGTGTATGGGATCGTATCTCGGCAACAGCATTATGAATGTTGATCTTCAAATGCTTAAATTGTGTCTGGTTTGTCGGCATAACAATTTTCCTTAACGGCGCCACACAGAAAATAGTCCAACGGTGTCAAATCGTAGCTTCTTGGCGGCCAATTGACATTACCAATTCGGCTAATTAAAGGGACATCAAACGTTTGACGCAATAAATCGTTTGTGGCATGAGATGTGTTGCAAGTTGCACCATCCCGTGGAAAACAAACAACGTTCACATCAATACCATGAAGAGCGGGTAAAAAAAATAGATTTCTCCATTGATCGTAATGTTAGCGCCGTCCTTATTTTCAAAGATCCACAAGCTGCACTTAACAGTTATTCGTAATGGGTGCATTGGCTTTGGTTTTCTGAGATCCAAATGCGACAGTTTTGCTTATTAACACACCCACCAATATGCAAATGAGGTTAATCCGAAAAGATGTTTTTTTTTTCGGCAAAATCGACATTATGGTGCAGTTCCTCGTTGGCCTAATAAATCCCAACGTTGCTCAAGCGTAAATCGATTTATTACGTTCTGTGGAGATAATATACAGAAATTAGTGACAGAATTCGAAATAACCAATGTTTCAAATTTAAAACGAAAGATGGCCCACCCGATACTTCCATTGTAAAAATTCATTAATACATTTTACTAAATATTTCACTTACATAGAAAGCGCAAAAAAAATAGAATTAAAACAAAACTAAAAAGAAAAAAATTTCAATTTTCGATCCCACATTTTTATTGTTATACATGTTGCAAGTGAATTTAATTTATGCAATATAAATTCTAATTGTAATTCAGTAAAAAGAAAGAAACAATAATTATAACAATTAGAATTTTCAATCGACTACAATACTTAAATGTAATTTAGTAAAATTTAATTATAGCTTGTCAAAAACCATTTTTAATATAAGTACTAACAAAAAAAGGGGCGTCCGTTTCATTTTCCGTATTTAAATCTTTTTTTTTTATCAATTTTCTCTAATTACATATGGACTTACAGTGGTGATCAAAACATTTGTAATCGTGTTATCGGGCGCCTACCTAATGCTTTAGACTCGTCAGGTCATAATATTGTTCTTCATCGTTGTGAAGTCCAATTGAACACTTGTGCCTACGCAAAGCTAGGACAATTTTTTCTGTTCTTTTTGCATACAAAATTGTTTTCTTTTTGTAGTCTTATAGCTTCTAAAGCTGTATTCGCGTGATGTACAGTTTAGTTGAAATCCTAGCATCCGTAGCAGAATTTTCTGATGAAATGACGAACTGTTCTAGCATATGTAACGCAAAAGTTTTTAATTTTTCAGTTTTCACTTCTGTTAGCAGAGGTTATTCTACCTTATGCGCCGCATGGGTATTGGAATAGAATACGTTAGTGAAATTTCTTTTTGTGAAATTTAATTAAATCGAAATGGTATTTAATTTATGTGTATGATTTAAGAAAATTCTATTTCTTCAATAGTTGTTTACTAATATTAAAATGTTTAATAAAATACAAATGTTTTGATCTCGACTATATAGGTGTTCTTCTACATTTTTAAAAGCCGAACGTGAAACCATTGTAAAGGGACTTCATTACAACTGAGGTCAACATATTTTCTTGTTAAAAACTTTTTGAAGAGAATTGGGATTTCATATAAACTTAAAGTTTTGTTAGTCGATGTATGTTAGATGTATGCTATCATAATACATACATACATATATAACTCATATTGACTTAAGTCGACTTAGGTTGTTATTGCATGGGACCACAGATATGTGTGCGGTTTAAACTATCGTTTATGATATAAAACTTCATATTTTAGAATCACACATTAAGAATTAAAAGAATAAAATTATACCATACAACCTGCAACCAGTCTAGTGCGCATATGGAGTCTCGAGAGGTTATACTATTATCGCCTTTTTCTTTCATTTAATGTCAAAATATTCATGATAGTGCTCCTTGATAGGGTTACTAATGTTATTGTTCCGTTATAGTTATTCCGATAAACTTTTGCGGCAAAGACTGTCAATTAGTTGATTGCTATCAGGCAATAAACGGCGAAATAAATTTTTTTTATAAATTTGGCCAATTCCTATGATGCATACAGCAAAAATTGTTATGTTTTGTAGAGTGCTTACCGTGCACCATCTATAATATAGTATGTACAATCGAATAGAGATGGTATACCTGCGCTATACAGTAATTAAAACAAAGGATTATACGGCAAAATGAATACTTGTCAGCAAATCCATCTTAGATAATTTCAAAACAGTCACGTTTCTAAACTAGACTCTTTAAAGTCATTTTGTAGTTATTGTCCATAAATCGTCGACAGACTAAAAATATGTGGTTTGTTTTTTGATTTTGTTTGTCAGCATACTTATGTCTCTTCTGAGCGCCATGATACGTAATTCACTAAGCGAATATGCGATTTGCTCTTTTCACTCTGCATTGTTACTATCCAAGTAGTTTCAAGGCGCTTCCTCTGTGTTAGATTTGCGAATACCATTTTAAATCTGCTGTTTTTCTTTTGGCGAGTAACCTATCCAGCCAATTCTGTTTGAGAATAATCTTAAGTCACAGACATATGTTTATAAAAGTGTGCATATTCGACATTATCTAAGGTTACTATATCCTTTTTCCATACGCATATTTTATTAAATGCGGATAAATTAAAAAATATTCTAGTTTAGAAAATAAAGGGCATGGACCAATTGGTCTGCTTGCATCTTATTTACATAGTAGTTGTTGGGCATTGCAAAATAATAACTTAACTTAAGTTTGGCTTTTAAAAATTTTACAATGAAATTAAATGTTTGTTATTTATTGTTTTCGGTATTCATTATTCGTTGTCACACTGTAACAATACAAAAAAACACTTCATATGAACGAGTATGACAACAAACGTATCGTTTTTATGACAAGTGCTTTTTGTTAATTGGAAAGGAGAAATGTGATATGATGTGTAGAATATTTAATTGTATTCTATGGATATGCATACGATACATTACAAATACAGAATACATGGGGTGAGACATATGAGGATATACACATACTTTCATGTAAATAATTACCGAGAATTAAAAAAAAAATACACAAAACGCAAAAGAAAAAATTAAAAGACTAAAGCAAAAAGAGCAAAAAAAAAAAGAGACAATCAATACAATAATTTGGCAAGACAAAAATTTTTGGGAATCAATTTGTTTAAAAAACCAAACCATACTTTTGGATCATTTTCAAATGAAAACGATATTAATCATTGAGCATGTAATAGAATTATAAATCATTATATGCATGCTATTCATATTCATATTCGTATTTAATAACCTGGAAATTTGAGACTCTGTAAATAACCCCATTGGAAAAGCAGACACTTTAATAGTTTAAGGCAATGGGTTATACATACGTTAAAGCAGTAGTTTAAATTAAAATAAAAAAATTAAAAACCTATTAACAGCCACAAATGTATAAATTTAAGATTTGATTTCAAAATCAATATTCCAGCTGTATTTAAGGAAATCTTCACATACAGTGAACGTCAAAAGGAACTGTACATTAAAAAAGTAAACATTAGTGAATTATCGTTATTTTTATTTTAAAGTTGTTTCATTGCCAGTTTTCAAAATTGAAACAAACAAAAAATTACAAAAAATATCAAAATATTGTAAAATTTTTTCTGGCACTCTCCTTAAGTGGTAAAAATTAAGTTTGTTGATTGTTAGAATCTTATCCATAGTGTACAGTTTCTTTTGACCCTCACAGTAGTACAAAATTTCTTATCTAGTATAGTGAAGTAATAAAAGTAATATACAGGAATTGTAAAGAAATTTTTTTGAAAATTTTACTCATATGCTTAAAATATCGAAAACAAGTTCTTTTGCATATAATAACTGTAAATATTTTTTTATAAATTCCCTCAAGCTATTCAAGCGAAATACGACAATATTGATATTTTAAAAGACATAATTTATTTTATTATTTTACTGTATTACAAGTATGTTTGAACACATTTGCCTGTATGTCAAAAGTTAACGATGTACAGGTGGTTACTTACAATTTGAATATGCAAGAAGAAAAATTTCAGATAATAGTAATAAAAATCCATAAGGTATGTTCATATTAAATAAATATTACATTGGCAGTATTAAGCAAACATTAGTTTCATTTTACAATAATTTGGTACGTTCATAAAGTGTCAGATAATGTTTTAATATTTAATTTTCTCGTTTGAAACGCATGTCAATAAAAGTTTCTTCTCATCTTTAATGAAGTAAATGTTAAGAAAAAGATGAAGTAAGTTTTGTTCACAAATAAGGAGTGCACAGGAAAAAATTTGTAGATACAGTTTTTTCTTCATTTTATGAAACTAAACATAGTAGTAAAATTATTTCAAGATTTAATTAAATTTAAAAAAAAATTTGGCCTTTAATAGTTTGTAAATCGTATTCCATCTAGTATGCTCTTTATATGGTAGTATAATCTGTTTTCATTTTGCCAACAGTTCTCTACTTCCCATTACCCTCTTTTTAATTTTTGACAGATCTTTTTGTGTCTTTAAGTTTCTTTTGTTTTTTTTCTGTTGGCCCATATATACCCAGGTATACCTGGGTATATAAACAATATTATATGAATGGTATTACACTATCGTTTAGGTAACACGTTCTTCTGGTAAAAGAACTATGAGTAAATAAGTGCCATGAAAAATCTTCCCAAAATAAGTCGTTCGGAGTCGACGTTGAACTGTAGGAACACACACAACAAGGGTGGTGCCAGAAGCCATTTTGTAATCCGGACCAAAGGTTTGTAGTGCTGAGTAACTCTGACCATATGCACAGAGTCTCTGGTGGGAATTGAACCCACGACCCTCCCGCTAATAGTCTAGCACACTAACTACCCGACTATCAGAGCCCAAAAATTTAAATTATTCTCGAATGAGTTTCTATTTTAATGTCGATTAAAAAGTTACAAATTTTATAATCAAATTGAAGCTTTACACTTATTTACAAATAATTAACAGCAACAAAGTAACGGAAATTACTTTTTCAGTGAAAAAAATAATACTACAAGGATGCCCAAATTATTTCCTGCACACTCCTTTCTCACTTAATGTATTGATAAGTCAACGATAACTTTGTTTATCTCAAAGTACACTGTAACACCAAGACCTCAATTTGGAAATTGTAGGGTGTAATCGATCAAAAATTGTACTTCTCGAATCCAAGACACTGTGGAAAGGATGGATTTTTGTACGATGTGCGACACGCACAATATGGCCAATATTAAATGTAACAATCCAGATTTTTTCGTTTTATGTTGTTTTATATAACAGGGAAAATTATAAATTTTTTTATCGAGAAATTTTATTTACCCATGAAATTGTGAAGAAAAACATGATTATGAACAAACTTGATTATAGTTACAGTACAATCCGTTAAAAAAAACATCATCTTTTAGGTAAACTAGAGAGTTAATTAGAAGCTCACACAGTTGAAAGGCTTAACAAAGCATTTGGTTAAATGTAGACTATAAAAACCTCACAAATATTCAAACGAAACAAGCCTACAACATCAACGCACATGTGAATTCCGCTCTGTCATACAAAATAAATGAGGTTAGGTAAAGCTACAGTAGTCGCCGTAGTCTAGTAGGTAATGTGTTGGCTTACTAGACGTAAATCTACAATTCAAACCGCAAGTCAGACAAAAAAATATTTCTCCGGCGACATCCTCCCAGCAGATTCATTGTAAAAACTCTGAGAATAAATAAAATTGCCATGAAAAGTTTCTCAAAAATGTGTCGTTCAGAATCGAGTTTAAGCTGTAGATCCCGCCACTCATGTATAAAATTAACACACACAACATAAGCCCAATAACACCATCAATACAGATCCTTGGAACTCAAACGTAGCAACTGGCGACAGATCAATCATACTATCAAGATGAAACACCGATCAATCATCTCTTTAAATAACAAAACACTCGTGGGATATTTTTACTTACTCCTCATATATCTTTGGTATTATGCCAATAACCGGCCGGTGATTAGATAAAAATAAGCAAAAGCCTTCAATATTTATTATTTTTAGAAAACTATAGTGTTTGTTATCCCCATAAACTATATCAAACAGCATATTGCTGTGAGAAAGAGGAAAAGAGAAAAATTGCTAATAATAACCTTAGGTTAGATAATTACAGTACCCGGAGGTCGAATTGACCCATTGTACTATAATAACCTTAAAACTATCTAATCTTTAATATATTTTAGAATGAATTAAAAAATATCGAATTTTAATTACAAAATGTCGATTATTTCTTAAATATTGTGGAAAACTCATAAGAATATATTTTTATT
Source organism: Sarcophaga subvicina (assembly GCA_936449025.2). Lineage (NCBI taxonomy): Eukaryota > Metazoa > Arthropoda > Insecta > Diptera > Sarcophagidae > Sarcophaga > Sarcophaga subvicina. The sequence continues at coordinate 34,123,155 of OW388081.2, forward strand.
GAACAGTTACTACGTAAACTAGAGAGTAGCGTTGAGATATCAACATATAAAATTCAAAGCAATATAAATTTTAGAATTTCCATTTATATAGTTCGTGTTAAAACTAAAGTAATAATAATTATTTATTATAAACGGAACAAAATAAACGATACCTTATCTTAAGAAAGCCAGTAACTGAAATCAAGGTCCCTTGGTAGTTTTAATGATATTAGCAATTTTGTTTTTTCAGACTCTTTTCTCAAGTATCGATTACACAATAATTCTCAAGTCATAAACGATATTCTCAAAATGATAATGCTTTATTTTTATTATTTTTAATTATACAAACTTGCGTATATCACACGCAATACTATTTGCGAACTTTGATTATAACAGGTGAGCTAATGATGGTATTTACGATACAGAAGCAAAAAAAATAAATAAAAAATAAATCAAATTCAATTTATTGATAATTTCATTTAGGTTTATCGGCACTGGGAAGAGCCCCGTATTGTTATAAATATTGTAGTCATGCTGATTGGTAAAATTGAAAGAAATTTTGGTTTAAAATTATAATAAAACAAATGAAAGTTAGATTAGAAGTATATATAGCATCGGAAATAGTATTATCTAGGCTTATATATAATAAAATATTAATATGACTGTAAAAAGCAAAGGAAATGCAAACATTACGAATTTGCAAAGTTAAAATTGAACGAAAAAATAATGTGAACAAAAAATAAAAAAACAATGTGAACAAATTTATTACTAATGAAGTACGTTTTCTTATTAGACATGAGCACATGGCTCAGAACCCGGTTCAAATTCGAATTATAGCAAATATTTTAGCAGTTTTCTGTCTTTTAGCAGTCTGCAGTCGACGTTAAACCGTACGTCATGAGTGGTGTGAGAGGCCTGGATTTAATCGGTAACGTTTTATAATGCGCCTGTCTCTCAGCAAGTCTATGTAATCGCAAAATTTTAGCCTGCGTGAAAAGGTAATCGGTTTACATTGTCCCAGTAAATAACTGAACAGGTACTTAGACACCATTACTTTAAAGTCAGATCCTTCTCTAAATTATCTGCAAGTTAAATGGAAAGAAGGGCTTGGATATAGAACGTTCTTATGGACTTCCAGATCACGCTAAGTGAAAGTCTTAGGTCTCCTCAAGGCGATTAAATGGTTGCCCAGCTGGCACTTCATTTCCTGATGTCATAAAGTCACTATCAAACGGACCAATTTCTTTGAATATCGTCTAATTCTCCAGAAAATGGTGGATTTATTTGAAGATGTCTATTATTTGGAACCATATTGGACAACCTTCTATGTTATTCGCGCATATGGCCCTTGGCCATAGGACGTAAATTAGTGATAAATTCCACGCCATTGCTAATGCTTCCTGGGTAGAGGAAAGGAAAGTAATATCTAAATTTTTTCTCTGAACTAGATCTATGTCTATGGTATGGAAACTTTGTATTGGAGAGGCCCATTGCTTAGCGCTCATCTCACGATTTTTGCAAAGGTGTCACTGCCTAGCACAAAGGTGTATTATGATGTACGGGAATTTCGGAAGCACCATTAATGATATGTTTGACAGAGCTATCTGTAGTTAAATAGAACTCTGATACCGCAGTCTTACTGTTTAGAACAAACCGTAATAACAAAATTTGCCTAAGTGAAAACCTAACGTGATTATGTGTGATGATGACGCTTTCTAACCTAAGTTAAGCTAACCTAATTTCTACTCCTAAAAAGCACGACAATTTTTTATACACGTCCTACCAACAAGGAGTTATAACTCAATAATATCGATTATAAAAATCATCGGTCATAAACATAGGTGCCAGATTTGACGATTTATCGTCATTTTGACGATTTTGAGCTCCAAAAATATCTTATTGACGATTTGACGATTTATGTCCTTATTTTGACGATTTTTGGAAATTAAAAATTTACATCATATTCTTTACTTTAGTACATTAAAAGCCACTTTAAGCTTCATAATTGCTTTGCAATTGTTACTGTTGGGAATTTATGCTAGTAAAAACAAGGAGTAAAGTATTATATTTTAAAGTTACTTTCGACTACCTGTGATGATTTTCCTGTATTTTATTTCTTTTTAACCCCTTAAAAGCCAAAAAATTACAACTCCTAAATAACCTCGTAGTGGAGAATAATTTATCACTTGTCGTTGCAAACAATATTAAAAATTCGAGTATAGCTGCTAGTATTACCATCGGAAGAACAAAGGCAAGTGCCGTTAGTTTGTTTCGTACGACCAACACTCAGGGGATCCATGGCATTGTTTTTGGAACTATGCAAATATGTTATGTGAAGAAGGAAAGAGAGAACAGTGCTTGTGGACACTAGCCTTGTATATATTTATACCATAAGTTCCACATACGAATATTCCGACTAAAAAACGTATTTTACCGTAATGCAGTGTGCGATCCACTGGCCAATCGACCATATACGGAAGTGGTGGCCGACATAGACGAGCGTTACGTAGGAATATATGATTTTCGGGAAAAGTCCCCTTACTTCGTTCGAGCAAAATCCTTTTGCCGAAGCGATAGAACAGTGAAACACAAACCACATTTCAACGAGGGTCCAATGATTCAATGGAGTTGGATACACTACCGTTATTTACGAGCTACTACGGTCTCTCCTGTATACGATCGAGAAACCTCAAAATAGACGTTGAGCACCGACCCATACATGAGAGTTGTATTCCAGTCTCGGTCGGTTACAAATGGTGTAACTAGCAAGATCATAAGATCTTAAGACGGAACTGAAGAAAATGAAAAATGTGTCGGTTGAAGCCAAATTTATACTGAATTATCATGCTCAGAATGTCAAGAGATTCTGACTCTTTAATATTTACAGCACCCATAGATTAAGATGATGCAATATTATTGTTGCGCTTATGTGTCAATAAACAAGACTGGGATAGATTGTTTAATCCTTAACCAATTTTTTTCTGAAAATGATATAAAATTTCTTTGTTTTTGGAAAAAAATTAATAAATGAAGATGAGGGACGCCAGCTTTTAATTTCTAAAAAAAATTTTTAAATGTTTTATTTTTGAATTCAGGTTTGTACATATATTGACTTTATATGTGTTACTACAATATGTAGAAATAATTTAGGTTTTTAAAAACTTTTATTTATTAATTAAATTGAGAAATGAATCTTACCATAAAAAATCTGTCAAATTGTTTGTCACTTTAAGAACATAGTTTTGGGCGATTTCAATGACTAACAAGTATCGTTTTCGTTTTATTAAATTCCCAATTAATTAAATATTTAACTATTTTATCCAAGTGTATGGCTTTTGATATCATTGATAATACTTTATTTTATTATTTTTTTTTTGCACAGCAATTGCTGGATAATTTACACAAAAATCTTTTCAATTGTTGCATGATTTATTACTTTTGGAATGCTTATGGTTTTACTATGACGAAGCATTTCTTTCTAAATAAACCTCTTTATTACGATAAAGATAACAAATGTGTTAAAAGTCCATATGAAAGTATTTAAATCAAATTGTTACTCGATGAGGAAACATTTCACTTTTACAAATGCACTCACTTACTGTATTATTGAATATTTATTTTGCATAATTTATTCTAGATATACTTGGTCACAAACTTACCGTAGCATGGGAGGAAGAATGCAATAAAAAGCAAATGAAACACAAGGAACCCAGTCTACTAAGAGCTGTATTGCGAGTATTTGGTTTACGTTTTGCCACATTGGGTCTTGTATTGTTTATACTTGAAATTGGTTTACGGTAAATATACATACACATACATTTCGACATAAATACATATGCATATACAATATTTACTTAAGTTTTTTTTTATTAATTCTCACCCTAAAGTCTTTTAATATTAAAATAATTTTTTTTATTCATTTCAGTGTCACTCAACCTTTATTTTTGGGCGGTTTAGTTTCATACTATGCAAAGCCCGAAAGTAATACGAGTGGTGATCAAACCACTGCGTATTTATACGCATTGGGTGTGATCTTATGCAGTGCAATTAATGTTTTCTTTATGCATCCTTACATGCTAGGCATACTGCATACGGGCATGAAAATAAGAGTGGCCATGTGCAGCATGATATATCGTAAGGCACTGCGTTTAAGTAAAACAGCACTGGGTAATACAACATCCGGTCAAGTGGTGAATCTAATATCAAACGATGTTGGTCGTCTAGACACATCGATGATACACATGCACTATTTATGGCTGGGACCAATCGAAATTGTCATTATAACCTATTTAATGTACAGAGAGGTATGTATGTATGTAAACGAAAAAAAAACTCATTTCATTTTATTTCTATTTTCATACAAATTGTTACAAAGTGAAATGGCTAGTGAAAGCTATTGTATTATTATTATTATTATTACATTAATAGGCGAATAAAAATTACCTAGTTTTTCCAGTAATTATCTGGGGAAATTGTTTAGAGATCACACACAATCAATTACTAAATGCATTCCATTATACGAAAATTATTAAATAAAATCAGATCTCAAATTTAGAGAATGTTTTGCCAATAGTCATACCCTTGTTACCCTTGTTAACAGAGAAACAGGTTTGAAATTAGTAAATATAAATTAAGTACAAATTCCTATTTGTACACATATGGAGAATTAAATCATTCCGTATCAATTGGAAATTGGAATGAATATTAAGAAATTAAAGTTAACTGCGATGTAAGAAAAAGAACATTGAAGGTATAAAATAGACTTGGATTAATTAGCTCAGTTTCAGACAGATTAAAGTTTAATATACAAAATAAATTCATTATTGTTGTAAGAAAGCTTCAAGATTGATTTAGTATACATATATGGAATGAAACTTCCACACAAGAATATGTCATAGACAGCAACCGGTCGGAGTTACGTGCTGTGCTGTGTGTTCGTTTGAATCGATGCATAAAAGTGGTTTAGATTTTGCCAAAATTCTAATGAAAGCTGAGCAAGAAGAAGAAGCAAATGGCAAGGGCGCAGCTGGAGATGTTAATGACAATAAAGTGGCTTTATCACGCCAAAATAGGAAAATGCGTTCACGTCAAAATAGTGTGTCTTCAATGAGTTCAGCAGCCGATTCAGCGCCCGGTGATACACCAATGCAAGTGCAAGTTACGTACCAGATTCGGCCTATAATGTGACTGCATGGACCGTGCTTTGAACCAAGCTTTTCAACAGCAGGCAGATTCCAGAATGCTCAAAATGGAACACAATGCATCATCTTCTATTGACCAAAGCAAGTGATTGCTTTCGTTAGACAATGCAATTGTTGAATTAATTATTAGAACTTAACAGAACAGTTCATTGCAAATTATTCGCTGCCAATCTTACTTAAAAGACATGATTACAATTGCTATAGGTGGGAATCAGCCAAAAATTTGAAATTAATTGGTGTCCAAAGCGTAATATTGATTAAAAGTTTGGATTGATACCTTTTTTTTACTGCATCCAGAAAAGTTGGCATAAATTTAAACCTAATACTGATTTTAAACTATACGTCTATGTGGTAATAAAAACAAATGAGTGCAAAATTATATAATTTGTGTGGAATGACCCGTGTTTTTAATTTCTAGTAGCTCTAAACTCAACCATTATGTGTTTCGGTTTTGAGGTTGTAGTCTTATAATAATTTTGCTACCTTATGAATAAACCTAATGCTCATTTGTGGGCTTTGCTGGTAAAATATTCTATAATATTGAAACAAGCTTCAGCAAATTAGCACTTTACTAACTCTATACCATGTTTGGAAAACAGTTTAATGGAAACTCTCTTCAATTATGTCATGTTATGCTAACCATGTGATAAATTCAAACATACTGAACATAAGGCATCCAAAATAGGCATTGGTCCCTATTATAATTTTCTTTACTTTGTCGGTGTTGAAAACAGTTATTGATGTGCTATGGCGTCTAGAATGAGCCTTGACATTGGCACTGGCCATTAAAATTATTTATCTTACGCGAATATCAGCATTTCAGGCGTGTTGGAGCAATTTACAACATTTTTACGCGAGTTTTAAACATAAACATAAAATCTTCAAGCTCGTCGTACTCGTTTTACCTTTCACCCTGCTTTGCATCGTAGGTTAATAAAGTTACGAATCCCTAGAATCTCAAAAAGTTAGGAGACTTACGTATAATAATCGGCAATTTATTTTAAAAGCGATTAATTTGGAATATTGAAATTCTGATGATCAGAATTGCAGAAATTTGTAATACCTACAGTATATTCAGTTGGAGAACTTTATAAAAATTACAAAATCAAAATTTCGAATTCTAAATATTTCTTTTTCTTAATAGACGACGACTACGTTTCCACTCATTCAAATTTCATAAAAATCTCACATTCACTATCTAATATGTTTCAAAAATTTAACGTTCCGTTTTTGTTTTGTATATTTCCTGTCCTGACTGTTCTATAGATTGGGGTCTCTTCTCTGTTTGGCGTAGCTATTATGATTCTATTCCTGCCACTACAAGCCTTTTTGGGTAAAAAGACTTCCGTATTGCGTTTGCGTACTGCATTACGTACCGATGAACGTGTACGCATGATGAATGAAATCATCTCTGGCATACAGGTAATCAAAATGTATGCCTGGGAAAAACCTTTCGGCAAAATGATAGAATACGCCCGATTTAAAGAAATGAATGCCATACGTTATGTCAATTATATACGCGGCATTTTACAATCGTTTATAATGTTTTTAACTCGCATCTCAGTATTTGCTAGTTTGGTTGGCTTTGTGCTTTTAGGCAAATTGTTAACGGCAGAAAAAGCTTTTGTCATTACAGCCTACTACAATATACTACGCAACACAATGACCATCTACTTTCCCATGGGCATATCGCAATTTGCCGAAACTATGGTTTCATTTAAAAGAATACAAAAGTACATGATGCATGAAGAGACAAAAGTGCGCGATAAATCACAGGAAGTCGATAGTGAAAACAATAAACTGCAACCCACTGCCATAATAGAAGAGAATGGTAAAGCAATTGCCATGAATGGTATCATCAAGCCAATGACAACAATGTTCAATCATCATCCACATCATGTAGAAGCTGGTATTGTGATTAGTAAATTAAAGGCTAAATGGGATCAGCAATCAACAGAGTATACTTTGGATGGTATTGACTTGAAAATCAAACCACGTACCTTAGTAGCGGTAATTGGCCCAGTCGGTTCAGGAAAATCCAGGTAAATATTTTATAATAAACACCAGATATGAAACTACACTAGATCATGTTCAAATTCAATTTATTTTAAAATTTTTAAATAATACTTTAATAAAGCATTCAATGTAAGTGCATAAAATTAATGCTACGAACTCATTTATATTTTAGTGTCCGATTTAAAAGTCTTTGAATTTTGTTTTTATTCCATTTAACTTCTCCTCCTCCTTTTATAGCTTAATTCAAAGCATACTTGGGGAATTGCCTGCCGAATCCGGTACAGTAAATGTAAATGGTACCTTGTCGTATGCCTCACAAGAGCCCTGGCTATTCACTGGTACGGTGCGTCAAAATATTTTGTTCGGTCTGCCAATGGATAAGCATCGCTATCGCACAGTTGTCAAAAAGTGTGCACTAGAACGTGATTTCGAGCTTTTACCCTATGGTGATAAGACAATTGTAGGCGAACGCGGCGCTTCACTGTCTGGTGGTCAAAAAGCCCGTATAAGCTTAGCCAGGGCTGTATATCGTAAAACAGATGTCTATCTATTGGACGATCCTTTAAGCGCTGTCGACACTCATGTGGGACGTCATTTATTCGATCAATGTATGCGCGGCTTCTTGCGTGATGACATCGTTCTGCTTGTCACACATCAATTGCAATTCATGGAACAAGCCGATCTTATTGTCATTATGGACAAAGGCCGTATTAGTGCTGTGGGTTCGTTTGAATCGATGCGTAAAAGTGGTTTAGATTTTGCTAAACTTCTAATGAAAGCCGACCAAGAAGAAGAAGCAATTGGCAAGGGCGCAGCTGGAGATGTTAATGAGAATAAAGTGGCTTTATCACGCCAAAATAGCAAAATGCGTTCACGTCAAAATAGTGTGTCTTCAATGAGTTCAGCAGCCGATTCAGCGCCCGGTGATACACCAATGCAAGTGCAAGAAACACGCGAAGAGGGAAAAATAGGCCTTAAATTATACAAAAAATATTTTAGCGCCAGTGGTGGTTACTTTTTATTCGTTTTAATGGTACTATTCTGTATTACGGCCCAGGTTTTAGCTTCCGGTGGTGATTATTTCTTATCCTATTGGTAAGTATAAAAATGTTTTCATATGTCACTTGTACTCAAGGACGTATTTGTTTAGGGTCAACAAAAATGGTCAAGCTACCGTCACGGACGCTTATCGCCAGCCAGAACCACGTTTGGATAGCAATACGGATCCTGTCGACTTATACATTTTTACCGCTTTAAATGTCTCCATTATTATATTTGCCTTAACAAGATCCCTGCTTTTCTTTACGCTGGCGAAGAGATCTTCAACGAATTTACACAATGCCATGTTCAGAGGAGTCACCAGAGCTGCCATGTATTTCTTTAATACCAATCCCTCCGGACGTATACTTAACCGTTTCTCTAAGGATTTGGGCCAAGTTGATGAAATTTTACCAGGTGTTATGATGGATGTTATACAAATCTTTTTGGCTTTGCTTGGCATTGTAGTCGTTTTGTGTATTGTTAATCCCTGGTATATATTAGCCACAGCATTTTTGTGTGTAATATTCTATTTTCTGAGATCGTTCTATTTGAATACCTCTAGAGATGTTAAACGTTTGGAGTCGATAAGTAAGTTTTTACGCGTCTGTAATTTTAATTTTGTGTGTGTTGTTTTATAACAAGTATGACTTTTTTCAGCACGTTCGCCTATTTACTCACACTTAGGTGCTTCCCTGAATGGTCTAGCTACTATTAGAGCATTTGGTGCTCAAAAGGTATTGATTGCCGAATTCGATAATTATCAAGACATGCATAGTTCCGGTTATTACATGTTTTTGGCCACCAGTCGAGCATTCGGTTATTGGTTGGATTGCTGTTGTGTCCTGTATATTGCTATAATAACACTGAGTTTCTTCCTTTTCTCACCTGAAAACGGCGGTGATGTAGGTTTAGCCATTACTCAAGCAATGGGTATGACTGGTATGGTACAATGGGGTATGCGTCAATCAGCAGAATTGGAAAATACTATGACGAGTGTAGAACGTGTAGTTGAGTATGAAGATTTAGAACCGGAAGGTGACATGGAATCACCACCTAATAAAAAACCACCAAAATCTTGGCCAGAAGAAGGTCAGATTGTTTTCGATAATTTAAGTCTACGTTACTTCCCCGATCCAAAGTCAGAGACTGTTTTAAAGGCATTAAATATCGCTATCAAGGCACGAGAGAAAGTTGGTATTGTTGGTCGTACCGGTGCCGGAAAATCTTCATTGATTAATGCCCTCTTTAGGCTGTCGTACAATGATGGTTCCGTAATTATTGATAAACGTGATACTAAAGATATGGGACTCCATGATTTACGTAGTAAAATTTCTATTATACCTCAAGAACCCGTCTTGTTTTCTGGCACTATGCGTTATAATTTAGATCCATTTGAAGAGTATTCAGATGCTAAGTTATGGGAGTCATTAGAAGAGGTAATTAAGCGAGACAAAATAAGGAATATTTGAAATTTAATACAATTTGAATTTTATAGGTTAAGCTGAAGGAAGTTGTTTCTGAATTGCCAAGAGGTTTACAAAGTAAAATTTCTGAAGGTGGCTCCAATTTCTCGGTGGGCCAAAGACAGCTGGTTTGTTTAGCCCGCGCCATATTACGTGAGAATCGTATCTTAGTTATGGATGAAGCCACTGCCAATGTTGATCCACAAACCGATGCCTTAATACAAACCACCATACGCAATAAATTCCGACAATGCACTGTTTTAACAATAGCACATCGTCTACATACTGTTATGGATTCCGATAAAGTTTTAGTTATGGATGCTGGCCGAGCGGTAGAATTTGGTTCACCATTCGAATTGTTAACACAAAGTAAAACGCATGTATTTCATGGTATGGTTAAACAAACAGGAAATACAACGTTTGAAAGTCTACTTAAAGTTGCTCAAAAGGTAAATACATACTATAAAATTAATTTAACCAATACACGATCTTACAATTTCCAGTTTTTATTTTTTTCAAATGCAAAAATTGAATGCAGATGTTAAATGGAAAATTTTTCTGTTTATTATTATTATGACAAATATCTCCTAAACGCTTGCCTTTACACATCGACTCTTTTAGTTGAATTATCGATGAACGTTACCTTTAAAGACAAATTCTATAATTAATATTATACTCCACAGAAAACATTTCATAGGCGTTAAATTTCATTAGCTTGACTGATAATGTTACAGAATTTTGTTAAATTATTCTTACGAATATTTTTGTGTCGTAGAGTATGATATCTATGTCCGGTTGTCACCGTAGAAAGTACATTACCAGATAGACTTTTAAAGAAAAATAGCTCGTTAAAACTATTTGACAGACACGGTTCCTCCAGTGCTAAAACAGGGAAACATTATTGTTATCTCCTTCTGTCATGAAGTTTATCCTTCAATGAAATAAATTGGCAAGATGTGGCGGATAACTATTAGACTTTAAATATTCGACGACTACACCCTTTAAGGCTTAAATTCAAATTCGTATACATGATTTACGATATGGTTGTTCGTCAGATTGACCCAATTGCCTTAATTACTGTAAATACTATGGATATCTACTAGTTTGGTAATGAATCTAATTTATTTTTATTTATAAAATTGAGTTCATTTTAGTTAAATATAGGAAAAATTAAATAAGAAAACATATCAAAAGAAATAAATTGAAGTCGCCGTAGTCTAGTAGGTAGTGTGTTGGCTTATTAGACATAAAGCCAGGGTTCGAGCCCCAGGCCAGACATCAAAACAAAATACAAAAAGTATTTCTTCGGCGACTTCCTCTCAGCAGATTTCTGGCAAAAACTCTGAGAGAAAATAAAAATTGCCATGAAAAGTTTCTCAAAAATATGTCGTACGGAGTCGATTTTAAACTGTAGGTCCAGCCACTCATGTATAAAAAAAATTTAACACACACAACATAAGTGGTGTGATAAACTAGGTCGTAATCCTGACTGAAGGGTTGTAATGACCAATTACGTACGTACGTACGTATCAAAAGAAATAAAACGCATTTGAAAAAGAAACTAGAAAATAAAAGAAATAAAGAAAGAAACTGGAATTTAAAAGACTATTATTTTTATTATTGTATATATCATGTTACATCATCATGTTTTTTTTTTAAATTTTTAGGCTCATGAAGAAAACTTAAGAGCGAAAAAAGATCCTTGACATTTTGTTACTGTACCCAAAGTATTTAAGGATTACATATTAAAAATATTAGAGCCAATAACAAATCATCCAGCAAATGCTAGAATACAGAAAACACTATTTTTTGATAATACAACAATATCCACAACAGCTTCATCTATTACAACAATAACAAAACCAAAATTTTTAGGCTAACATTTTATATATTAAATCGGCTGGGCCGAATTACTTATAAATATTCTTCATTAGTGTTTATTGAAACATTTTTAGCCTCGGTAAAAACAAAAATCAAATTATATTACGATGTAGACTTTATAAATACTAAAACCAATATAATTTTTTTTTATAATTAAGTTTTGTAATATCGACACACTGTAGCATCGTAAAGTTGTTGTATATTTCTAAATATAAGTAGGGACCATTTAACGATCAAAAATATTTTTTTATTCAAGTTTAAATTATTTATTAAAGATAATTTAAAATATTTTATTATTTTCACACTTGTTAACACCAAAAAGAGTGCTATAATGTTCAATTTAAACCATGAAGTTTATTTATAAGGCACCGATAATATCAAAAGTGTATTAAAATATATCAAAAGAATGGAAACTGGAAACTTTATGTACAATTAAAAAAATATCAAAATAAACTTAGACAATGTAAAAAACCAATATAATAATTTAATGGTATAAAAACTTTAATTCTTTCTTTTTTTATTTTTGTAAAGTAATAAGCGATGTATAATTACAATATGAATATAAAAAATGCTTCTAAAAATCCAAATTTTGTAAGACAATAAATAAAAACAAACTAAAAAAGAAACTAAAATGAAATTAAAACGAAAGATAAAATAATGTTTAAGATTAAGATTCATGATATTTTATACTAAATTGTAATGTACTATAGTTATGTGTATATCGTAGTTGAAAATAGCAAATTAGAAACAAAATTTAGTAAAAATTAATATTTGTAGGAAGGATATCTTTAATTTATAAGAAGAGAATTGAAAAATAAAAAGTTATTTACATAATTTTACATAATTATTAAAACAAATTGTGTTCCAGTGATAAAGACAATATTTTACATTTGTTGGCATTTTTTTATTTATTAATTTTAATATACACAATAATTTTATTATATTTGTTCTTGTAATATACACACGTATGTACTTTATGTATTTTATTTAAAACACAAATAATAGATTTTCTTAAAAAAGGAAATAATAATAAATTTAATATAAAAAAATTATTTTATATTGCATAGATCTACGTACTTAAAAAAGATAGACAGAAGAAGATTACAAGATTTGGCTTTATAGGGTCCGATAATGGATACTGACAACCAATATTTAAATTTTTTTTTGACGGCTTATAGTATTCAATTGCAAAATCGACCTGTTAATTAACTTTTATTTTTAAACGAGAATATTTATTCCACTATGTAACACAAATCGATTGCTGCACAGATAAGTACTTGAAACCGACAAAAGTTATGGGACGAGTTATATAAAATGTAATTTTCAAACTTTTTTCAATAATTTTGTTGATTTGATCACCAAATTTAATTTTTAATCTTTACTTAGCTTTAACGAATTTATATAATTTCTTTAACAATTTCGAAACAAGATTAAATCGATCTAATAATATTTCCTATATTTTTAAACTGACTTAAATAAGCTTTAAAAAAATAACTTACTTAACTCAGGATATAAAATAATTTAAAAACGAACTTTACTGCCAGTAACATAATTTTCGATATAAACTGTTCTGCCACAAAATATATGAACATCTTTGTTTTCTATATAAACGAATTTTAACTTCGGATAATTCAAATAAATTTGTAAAAGTAATTCCAATAACAGAGTGTATAGCCTAGGAAATTTCAACATTTTCGAACGATTAAATAACAATAAAAAAAACCTTGTTATATACAAATTTATTTAAATACACATACAACTTTGAAACACATAATACATGGAAATACCTAACAAAGGGTATTTCAAGCTCAAGTTTATTTTCCAAATACAAATTAGAGATACATTTTGTACAGCAATTTAACTGTTTGTTAATTTACGTAGATATGTAAATATATACCAGAGAGTATACAATTAATCATTGATAAAAAAATATCCACAGAAGAAAAACAGCCCATTGAATTTAAATTTTATGATCTTAATTATTTAACACAACTTTTATATAACAAGAAATCAACAATAGACCTGTAGCTATACTTTAATGCTTCCAGCTGCATTTTCAAAGAATATTTGCCCATGCTAGATAGGTATAAATATTTTCTAGAGCTTAAAATTTTGTTTATTTACGAATGTGTTCTAATGAAAATAAGCACCGTTTCAAGAAGTAATTTTTCTGCAAAACCACACGCTATTGCTATTCAATGAAAGGTGCTGAAGATTGTTTGACTTAAATTTGTCCACAACATTAACTTTGTAAGGCTTAAAACTCAAACATACATTACATAATTGTCCATTACAACCCTTCAGACAGGCTTACGACCTAGCTTCTCACACCACCCATGTTGTGTGTTAATTTTATACATGATTGGCGGAACCTACAGTTTAAAGTCGACTCCGAACGACAAATTTTTGAGAAACATTTAATGGCAATCTTATTTACAATTTATTATTCACAATTGAACGATTATAACGGCCAAAAAAAAACAAATAAACTATTGAAAAATAAACTGAAACTGAAACGACCTAATAGATCATATACTTTTATGTTCATTTACATTTTATATATACATTATATTATTTATTATTATTATACATTTTATGTTGATTTATCAATTGTTAAAAATTGTATTGCGGACGGTAACAAATAACCAAAATTATGGATAGCAATCAAACTTTAGTAGAATTGACATTTGCCCAAGAAGTTTCTAATGTAAAAAAATTATTTTCTGTAAACATAAAATGTTAAGCATTAAGAACAACGCAACTAATGTTTAGTGGCCAACATTTTGTCTCGCAACCTATGTATATCACAAACAACCAATTAATTTCTGTTTTATTTAAAAAAGGGTAACATAATGGATAAAATCCATCTTTCGTTTTCCTTGCCATTAAATTAAATTACTGTTTCATCATACCCGAGGCATATTTATGCCAGGCAGAATTATTTCTACAACGGTAAAAATACAAAAAAGACTTTTTAAAATTTAACCCCCAAATCTCATCTCCATCAAAAATTAAATTGGAACTAAATAAATAAAAATTAATAAATTGAATTCATTCATCATGTAAAGTTACATGAAATACTCACGGCATATTGATTACGCAATGGAGCATCACCATAAAGAAGCTACATTTAACTGTTAGGAAAAAAACACAATTTGCTTTTATTTGAAACTGTTTGGGCTTATGCATTAAATAAAGCGCAACGTTTTTATTTAAATATTTAAAATCAAATTTCAATTGAATTTATTTTTCTTTATAACGGACCTTCGAACTTCGTTAAAATGAATATTCTATTGTACATATTCAAAAACACAATTCTGAATAGCAAAAGATTTAATGAAATAAAAAAAAAAAAAATAAAAAAAACAATTGTAGAACTCATCAAGAAACATTTTTTTTTTTAAATTTACATGAATATAAAAAAGATTTGTTTCACTACCACTGAAATTACAATTTATAGAATTTTAAATCGACTAGGAAGTAATTAATTTACAAAGTGAAAAACGGCAACTTATAAATAAAATAACAAAATAGATACTAAAACAGAAAAAACTTAAAAAGGAAAAATAAAATTGTAAATACAATTAACATTAATGATATTACAATGTACCATACAAATGTATGTTAAATAAATAAAGCTTTCAAATACAGTTGAATGGTCTTTCCTGAATTAACTGGAGCATAACAACATTTTGTATGAATATTTTTTTTGTTTTCAAATATATTCATTCATTGGAGATTGAATACAACTTTTCTTTTGTTTTTTTTTTTTTTTTTGTTTTACTAGACAATAAAAATGTTTTGAATAGTTAAGGTTATTTGTAATTTAAAAAATTAATGATAACCAGGCTGCAATTAAGCAAAAGCCACCACAAGTGGCCACTTGTATAAAGGTTTTGTCACCAGTCAAGGCCCGATAATACATGGGGCCACTAAATAAGATACAACCAGCTGCCATTAAAGATCCAGTCTGCAAAAAAAAAATTATAAATACAAATATATATACTTTATAAATTCATTCTTGTGAACGAACCTAATTAGAGCTTTTACATAATGAAATACCTTAATGAACCTTTTACCTACTACTACTACTACTGACAAATTCTAAATTTGAATGCTTAAAAGAGTAAACAACTACATTTTCATCCCTAATAGAATAAAGGCATAATAGTTAATATATTGAAAATAAAGAAGTGAAATAAAAAACAAAAAACAAAAAAAAATGCATTTAATGTTGTAACAAAATTCTAAATAAATATTAAATCTATAAATTACAAGTGATCCTTTCCTTATCTCTCCCCTTTCTACGTGCATATTTACTATTACGAAAAAAAAACTAAAAATAAAAATAAATTGTGAACTAATAATTAAAAAATGAGAATACTCTATCTAGTGGTTGTTATTAGCGAATGAACTAAAATTAAATAGTACATGTACTTAAAATTTATTTACAAAAAATGTTAAATACATAAAAATTATTTACAATATCATATATATATAGAAAAGAGATATTATTCCATAATCAATGCTTTAAAAAGTAAGACAAAAATAAAAACATTAAACAAAACGTCAATTATAATTGTTAAAAAAATAATAATTATCTGTATAAAACGAAAAAAAATTCTAAATCGAAATCGTATTAGCCTGTAAGTAGTCATTTGGTCATTTAGGGAGTAGCAAGTAGTTTGAAAGAGTACTTTATTTAAAAAAAAATAATTTATTTATACATTAAAATAAATATACTTAAGATGTTAAATGTAAAGCAGATTTTTGTACAACCTTTTTAAATACCCTAAAAATATAACATATCCATATCATATGATAAAAAATGTATTAACAAATAAACGATTTATTTGTGTTCAACTGCTCCCGTTAAATTGAAATAAATAACTGAAAAATTACATTAACCAACAGTTTTTCTATTTTTATTTATTTTTATGGAATTTTACCTATGTACGTCAGATTAAATTAGGTACGGAGGAAAAGAATAGTAATACAATACAATGGGGCACAAAAATATACCCATTTTATTACCTGTTTATTTAATTTAATGACTAGATTGTACAGTTCATCCAGCGGAATTCTCTAGTTCTGAAAAATGCAGAACAATAGCAAAAGACATGCGTGGTATTCTTTTATACATCGTCACAACTTCTGCAAAACCCTTAGTAAAAAGGCTCACAGATTACATAACAGTCAGTAACTGTAAACGACGACATACATTTTGGTATTGGAATTTTCTTTAAATACTAGTGCTTTTACATCTGTTCCTCTTTAAGAGTAGCCAATTCTACCTTGATTTAGTGCTCTAAATGCCTGCGTGGCTCGGTTTTATAACTAGAACACACGTACGTTTAAAGTGACCAAAGAACTTTACATTATAAATATCAATTAAATTGATATTGATCGAAGATCTGGCTCAAGTGGGTACGTTGTTTCATCTACTTACGCCACCAATCGCTGAGCGCAATTAACCTCAATTTTAAGTGAAGAGAAAGCCCCAAGGCAAGTGTAGCATTTAAATATCTCATCATTTCAATAAGAGATGTCTGGCTTCTATTAAGCAGGATGGATGCCGCAACGCCTGACCTGACTTGGTTGCCCGTAATTATCCGAATATCACTTCCGTATGTATTTGGTAATGCTTTATAAGCCAGTTGACTGTTCATTAAGAGAATTTATAATGTAGACTGATGAATTTGAAAACATAGCGAGGGCAATACATTTTGTCCAATACGGATTATCCGAGAATCATTTGCAAATCGATTTATCTGGTTTTTTCGTTTTACACATGCCTTACATTATACTATGCTATGCTACTTCAATTAAACTATTTGCAGAAATATAGTTAATATTTTCAACACCTAACTTGTTTTCACTGCAAAATTTTAACGAGCACAATATAAGTTTATCGACTACATTACAGATTGATTACCATTAACGATATCGACTTGATTCCCATATTTAATGTAGCAATGCTTCGAACATATTTAATAGTTCCTCTAGACAATTAATCATTTTCTGGACCGTAAACATAATAATCAACTAGTGTTCGTATGTCAACTTTAAAATGGTCGTAATGGTTTTTACCAGTTTTGATATCAGTAATTATTATTACTTATTTATTTTTCCATTGTAATGCGATGACAACTAACAATGACAAGCTAACACTATATGCTTAAACAACAACAATTCAGTCTCCTTTGTATATGTTATGTAACTATAGCTTAGTAAGGAGTGATATCTCTGACATTTAAATAAAAAAATAAAAAGGTATTCCTCTTGCAAGTCTCAGAATGAGTAATTGCTATGAAAAAGATTCTTATATCTGATTTTCGAATGCCACATGGGACTCTAATTTTACCACAAAACATGTGCCGTTGTTATCCTAGATAAAGTGCTGTAATGGCCAATAATGTGTAATGTGTATTAAGAATTTACAGTTTAAATAGTTATAAATACTGTCAATGAGCTTAGTAGTATATACGTAGTATATAGTGAGTCATATACAAGCCTAGAATATAAATATACTACATAATTTTAATAGCTATAATACTATATACATAAAACTAATGCAAAGATCTTTAAGTCATTATTTCAGAAAATTTGTTTCACTTACCAATGCCGGTCTACGAGCCAATGGCATAGCCAATAAAGCAAACGAATGTAGAAAATGAAATCTATTGGCAGTTTCAAATACTGCTTTAGCTTCTATTTGTTCGTGAATATCATGAATCTTAGCTAAGTTATGTTTTCCATAGGCACCCATTATCACTGCCGTCGCCCCACTCAAACCGGCCAATCGTACAAAATGATAATTATTACCGGTTAGTTCCCACATAGTTATGGGTTTGGGAGGTGGCAAAACAACAGGACTTTCTACTTGTTTTGGTTTGATACCCTTAGAACAACAATAATAAGATACAATCAACTATTTTTTGAGACAAAATTAAATAATACTTACAGAACCTTTTAACACAGCCGAGGCTGAATTCAGGACAGCCTGGCTAATGGGATTTCCAATAGTGACATATGTTAAAGCTTCTCCCCAAGACATGGCTTTGTGCAATGAATAAAATTCGATAGAAATTTATAAATTTTTACACAAATTCACTATCGTTTTATTAAGAAGCCTCACAAAAAACGGTAAATAAGAAATGCAATCAGAACATGCAATAAATACAATAACCAATGCTCCTGTGTTATCAACTCATGTGTAGTGTAAGTGTCAGTAAAAGAAGAAGAATTTATGTTATTATTTTTGCTGAGTTGTACTAATAAAATAAACAGAGAGGGCCATTTGAATTCACAACTTTTGCTTAGTCTCAGTACTTTGCAGAGATTTGAGAAAATAATGGAGAGAGAAACACGTACTTAGGAATAATCTTTGGAATTTGAAAACTGGTAGTCCTTTATCTGCAAACTGCCCAAACTATATGCAGTAAAGTCTCAAATCTTGTAATGCGTTTAGCGAATCGACGTACAGATTAATATCTTCATTAGCTTTGGTCACCATAGCTAAATAAATAATTTAATTGAATTGTATTGAGAATTTATTAGCATGAAAAAGTTTCCGAGTAGGTGCTATCTGCACACTGAATAATTAAATAAATCTTACTTTTCATTTGTGAGCCTCAATCTTGCTAGAAAACATGTACCTAGTTGTAAGCTTCACACGCAATCCAATTGTAAACAATCGTTCAGCTGATAATCATATGGTCATTTATTTTGAGTTCGAGACAAATTCCTTAATAAATATTTTGTTAAATAATAGCACAGGTTACTCTGGGAATTATAGAATAAGTTAAAAATGAATGGAACAGTGATGCGGAGATCATTAAGTTATTTTCAAGCATTGAAGGCTAAACAAATACCAAATAATTTAAAGGGTAAAAGCAAAAGTTCACAAGAGTGGCTGACAAGACAAATGGCCGATCCGTATGTAGAGAAGGCCAAAATGATGAATTATCGTTGTCGAAGCGCTTTCAAATTATTAGAAATTGATGACAAATATCGTCTAATAAAACCAGGTGACACGGTTGTTGATTGTGGAGCAGCCCCTGGAAGTTGGACACAGGTGGCCGTAGAAAAATCAAATGCCGATGGGAAATTGCAAAACAAACCGAAGGGAGCTGTTTTCAGCATGGATCTATTACATTTGCATGCTGTGCCGGTAATATTATACTCTCTCTCTCTTTGAAGTGTACCATTAGGATATATTTTTAAAAATATTTTCTCTTTAGGGCGCTACAATATTTGGAGGCATGGATTTTACAAAACCTGAAAATCAGCTGCGTTTAAAGCAGGCGTTAGCTGATCGCAAGATCAATTGTGTTTTATCGGATATGGCACCAAACGCTACGGGAGTACGTATGCTAGATCAGGAAGTGATAATGAATCTATGTTACGATGTATTACGCTTCGCTTTAGTCATGTCAGCACCAAACGCTAGTTTGGTTGTAAAAGTCTGGGACAATGGAGATGTACCAAAACTCGAAAAGGATATGCTAAGATTCTATGAAAAAGTTAAACGTGTAAAACCCCATGCGAGTAGGGGTGATTCAGCGGAACATTTTTTCGTAGCTAGGGGCTTTAAAGGTCTAGAAAATGTTACGAAACAAGAACAGAAATGACAAACTATAAATCTTATAGTAACTATCAGACCCTAGAATTTGTTTTAATAAACTGGTACTTGTCAATATATTGAGAAAACGTGCCATTTCAGTTGCCTTTTAGAGCGTACTTTCTGTACCGATTTAGAAAATTAAATTATATTAGCAGTCACTTCCCAGGTGGAATTTATCAACTGTTCTTGATTATATTTTAATTTTGTATTATACTGTACCAGTTGAATTGAATTTAAAATTTACAGTTATATAAATCTGCTAAACAAATTGACATTAAATAGGTTTATGCTTATTTAGCTAGACTTCAGCTATACAGATAACAAAGTAGTTTATTAAACTATAACCATACTAAGAGCTCGACTTTAGACTAATTAAAACAATAAGTATGTCATAATGTAAAAATATAAATTACGAATGAGTCTATTACAATAGAAATTGATAAAAATAAAATCTAAAGTAAGATTTTGAAAAATCATTTACATTTGATTTACAGTAAACCCGCGAGGATGTGAATATCCAAAGAAACGGGAACGCTCTAGAAGCATATACTCTTTTTTATATTCACTATTCTAAAACTTGAACAAAGTCGAAAGCTCTTAAACGTAAATTTAAATTTTCAAGAACTTTTATTACATGCATTTACACCTATTATTTTATTTACGACGTGGATAATTAAGTTTATAAACTTTGGGAATCCCCGCATAAAACTCATGAATTAGTTTGTTGCCAAAAACCAATCGATAGCGTGAAGAAAATCGAAAACATGAACGCCCTTTGCAAAAATTAGTTTTCGTTTCAGTTCACTGTGCATGATTTTTCATTTGATAAGTACTATATTTTTATACATTGTTTTTAGATTTATACGGTATAATTTAATTAATATTAAAAATAAGTTTTCTATTACTCTGTCAAGTAGGAGATCTGAGTTCATGTAAATTATAAAGTACCACTCTTGCAAATGTTTAAAATATGTATATTTATTCAATAAAAATTAGATATTCATTAATTTCAACACAACGTATTTTAAAAATTAAAAACTAGGCTTTGCCTTTAAATGATATAAAACTCTGAAATAAAGATATTCAAACAATTTTCTTGTAATGAGTTAAATGATGAATTAAATTAAACATCCACTTCGGTTGATCGGAAGGAGCCATATGTCCTGCGTTACGTACCATAATCTCAATTAAATGACCAGCATGTTTGGCATAGCCGGCTATCTCATCATCCACTCTCCAAATCTGTCTTTTTGCTGTTTTATAGATATCGGCAGAGTCAAATTTAAGCTTATTTAAATAATTTCGAGTTAATGGATAGGCGACAATTATATCCAATTGGCCATTGTATATACAAACAATATACCCCTTCAATAGTTCAGAAATCCAAGGTGCTACAGTGTCCATAACATCACGTTTAAGGAAAATTTCCACTTTATTTTCAGTATCCAAGTCGTGGAATGTCATGTTTCCGACATGTATAGAGCGACGGGTTAAGGAAGATTGAAGAAAGTCTCCCATAATTTGTCCATAATTATCTCCTTTGGTATGTAAATAGTTGTAATAGTAATCGTAACCAGTCAAGTTCGTAAATAGTGAACCATTTACTAGATCACCATTCAAAAGGTTATCAAATACATCAAAGGCACAATCCATGTCGTGTCGTTCAATACATTTTACGCCTTTGGCTTCCTCTTCATGGAATTGTTTTAAGCCGTGTTCATCTATTAAACCCAACTGGTATAAATAATCGCCATATTTCAATTGATGTATGGGGTCAGATAGACCATTACCAATAGCCATGCCTTTAAGGGGTATAGATACTCTAGTATCGATCGAATTTTGCACTTTATGAATGTGATAGGCCAAGGCTGGCACATATTTGCCGGCATATGATTCACCGGTAATCCAAAATCCTCCAAGATCGCTCCACTCGAATAATTCATATAACTGTTGCATGGCTTCATGTAAATTATGGCCAACGTCCTTTTCATTGCGGGCATAGCCATCATCGCTTTCGGTAAATGAAAATCCTGTACCCACTGGATTATCAATAAAAATAAGATTATGTGTTCTGCTCCAAGTATAATTTCTTAGTTGTAGCTTTCCATGACTATCAAACTCAAATGGCCCATTTTCGGTAAACAGACCAAACAAGGAAGATGCTCCTGGACCTCCTTGCAACCATAAAACAACTGGAGCATAAGCCGTGTCATTTTCAGACGGAAAATACCAGAAGAACATGTTCGAATTAAATTTCGGATCGACAGTTAGATAACCAGCGTAACTTTCCACCCCATGATATTGGGAGCCCACTACTTTTGCTTTTAACTGTATGTCCTTACGACTTATTTTTGGATCTGTTATTAGTGGTGTCAAGAATAGTGGCTCACCAGGATCGCCGCCATCATGGAACGCTTCAAATCTTGGATAGGGGTTTACAAAACTATTACGAAACTTTGGGCGATTTTTGGCTTCACAGCCTTTAAACAGCAAAAGAACTGCAATGGTCAGCGTAGCCACAGCTACAACTGCATGATTTGCAGTTTTCATTGCAATGGATGAAATATGAGTATAAACAAAAGAAAGATTATTGTTTCTTATTAAATCAACTTTTACATGGACTGTACAAAATACTTGTAAAATATTATATGTTGCTGATAAGAACTTGCAGCAAGAAACTCCTCTTTACGACTCGACGTATGTAAAATATTTGTTTAAATGGGAAAGAACGCAGAATAATTGGCCGACCGGCTTAAAAATAAAATAAAAAATACCCGAAATGCATTTGTGTAGTTAAAACAGGGTTGTTGTATTGTGTTATCAAATTATGCTGATTGATAAAAGTTCAAGGGCAAATACTCACTGCCAGTGTTGAAGAATTCAGTACTTTTGTACTTTTTTCAGTATTTTTTCATTTCAAAAATACCGCAGTACCTTCGCTACGATTTATTATTACCATTTCAAAATTTGCAACACTAGTCATTAGTGAGTTTTTTTTAGAATATTTTTCCTTCCTGGCAACACTGATGAATTTGAATACCAACATTTTTTCTTCTTGGCAACACTGGTGGCTTTGTTTGTTCAAAAAAATAACGTTCTTAACTAATTCGCATTCTTTTTCCGTTTCCTCTTTATATAAGTAAAAATTAAGCCCCTGTTTGTTATAATAGGAATTTATGGCGTGTGGTGTGTGTGTGTTGGTGTTGTTGCTGCTGGTGGTCATAGGGTGGTTGGGTGGTGGTAGTAGTAGTGTGATAGGGGAAGGAGAAATGAGCGAAAAGAAAAAGAGATGGAAGGCAAAATTAATTAAAATAAATAGTTTTTTTAATTTTTTTGAAGTATGGTAAATTTTGTTGATGTGGTGAGTTTTTACAACGTGTGGTGAATTTATCCGGTGTGGTGAATAACATCGAAACTCACCAAAGTGCCGATATTCGAAATGGTACTCTATTACCATAGATCAATGTACTGTGTATTGTGAATTGGACGGTGTTTGTCTAGAATAAGTAATTTTCACCTCTGTTAGCGGAGGAATTTACCTACACGGCTCGTTTTCATTATGCACTGCATTACCAACGGTGTGGTTTGAGTTTAGATTAAGGATAATTAATCTCGATTAGTAAAACATTGAAGAAAAGGAAGTACATTTAACGAAAGAGTAAGGTAGTGTTGCCATTGTGTCATTCTATTTAAAATTCTAAAATATTAAAATTAGAAAACTGCATACAAGTAATTAATTAAATTTAAATTATTTTGTAAATTAATTTTAGAATAATTTCTTTCTTTCTTTTATATTTTATCCAAAATGCTTGCAAATTTCATTTATTATCCCCTATTAAATTTTATCCACAAACTTTGTCTTTGAATAACTTTACCAGAATGAAAATTAGTCAAAAATCTATTTACAAATAATTTAAAAATTAATGCATGTATTTTATAAATGTATCATTAATTGTTGAGAATTCTATTAATTTTTTATGAATTACACAATTTTTTTTTAAATTTACAGACACAATGACAACACTCACTGCGTTATTTGAGTGTACTCCTTAGGATATCCGAAACTCACCAGGCTAGAGAAACTCACAACATCTGAAACTCGCCATAGCGGAGAAACTCACCACACCGGTAAAACTGACCACCACAATAATAAGTTTTGTGTCCTGACGGACAAATCTGTTCGAAAGCATCCTAGGTTAGGTTAACTTATCACACATACATACTTCATATACGCAATGCCACCACGAGAGTTGGCCTGTCACAAAAGAAAAATTTGTTAACCAAAAGGCACCAAAATTGGGGAAAAATAACCAAATTTAAATTCAGAGTAGATTGTATATATTTTTTCAAAAATATTTATATTATTCATTACTAAAACCAAAATTAATGAAATGGCAACACTGGCTCAAGCACATGATTGACATATGAAAGTGCAGATGTGTCATTTCACACCAGTTTTTTTTCTAAATAGTTCTTATTTGACAATTAAACAATTAATATTTTTTTACTTCGGGAATAATACGAATGTTGTGAATAATGTGCGGAAAAAAATTATAAAAAGGAGTTATGAATTTTCCATATATAAAGTGCGTAATTACAGTGAAAACTATTTTTAAAACAAACTGAATATTGAAAAAACCACATAAGCACAAAAATAATGAGAATAAGAGTGTAAATAAATCGTGAGTGTGTGTTCAAATGTGTAAAAGAAAAAACAAAATCAAATGAAAACAAAATGGGACGAATAAATTGCGGCAACAATAAAATGAAAAAAATATTTATTCGTAAATTCTTTTATTGTTTAGTAGTATATAGTGTTATTATTGCATCAGCCTCGGTTTCTGTGTCGGCTACTAAAACATCATCAACAACAACAACAAAGTCAACAATAGACAGTGCTGAGGTTGTTGACGACGATGTCGCTGCTGCTGCTGCCGGTGGTGAAGTGATTAATACTGTTAAGGTATGTTTTGGTTTTAATTACCATACCAGGAGAAAAAGAAAAAATGAAAACTAATATTCCAATATTAATTGGCAATTTGAATTATTTTTCACTGTAATTTGTTTATTGTAGGGTTGTACCGATTTGGCCCGTGATGAGGAAACCTTAATGGTATTTTCCACATTAGGGGGCGGATTAACCGCAATTGATCCGATAACAAGTGAAATACGTTGGACCATAGCTGACGGTAATTAAAATTAAATAAACATTTATGAATTCAGTCACTGAAACACATTCACATATTCGATTTATAAATTGATGAACATTATTTTTTATTTTTGTGTTTGCTATTGTATTAATATTTTTGTTATAGACTTTTGAATCATAATGTTAGGCTTTTGCTGGGACACATTTTTTGTTAATATCATTAGTTTCTTTTAATTCATAATATAGAAATTATAATGGGCAATATAAATTCGATTAGATACAGCGAATAGTTTTGAGAGGAATAGAATTGTTTTTATAGATGGAATGGTTTCTGTAGGATAAAAATTGATAAAATTCATAGGTTTTTAGGAATACTTAAAATAAAAAAATCTCTAACGACGGGATAAGAGTAGTGACGCTTCATTGAATTAAAAGTTTCACGCTTTCACACAAAGATCGCTTGGCTCATTGTGACTCTTCTATTAAGAGAAAAAGGAAAGAGAAAATCGAAGAAGAAAAAGGTGTTGACAGAGGGGTGTGTGTGTGTGTCGAAACTAGAAAGAAAGAAGGATGAAAATAACATTTAGCTATCTTCATCTCTAAAGATATTCTTCTAGCCTGTCAATCCGGTTAAGGAATCCTACAAATGTATGTATCAACAAATCGACTATTTAGCCATCTCTGCCTACGCCTCTGCAAACTAGAATATTATTTCCCCTGCTCCTCCTCCACAGAAATCCGTCTAATTATCCTGTTTCCCCGTTTGTAATCCTTTAAAAGCTCTCATCCCATGCCTTGGATAAACTTCGTTAATCCAGAATTGAGTCTGGAACATAGGGTCGCGCAACCCTACCTTCCGTTTTACAATCGGTTTACGGTTTAAGAACGAATCAAACTTCTTCTCAATAATCCCAAAAAAGAATCCCATTGGTGATATCAACGACTTATCTTCTGTAACAGCCTCCAAGGCTGAGCCTGATCCGCAACTTCGTTTCCTATTGTTTCGTTTTCTTCGTTTAGTATTGCCTGATTATTCATATAAATTGTAACTCTTGAACTCTGTGTTGCCTGACCTGTTCGGTGAACTTAACGATCCCCAAAATTTGCGCCTGGAAGACACTACATTCCCTCGGCTATCTGTATAATTTATGACATTTGTCACAAAATCCAATACCCCTGATTTAATTACAAATTTATGTTAGTTTAAGAATAAGAAATATAACAAAAATTTTTAATATTTTTTAAAGTCAAATTGTTAGTTTTTTTTTTCAAAGAAAAACCAACTATGTTTTTAATTAGTTTTGAACAAAAGTGATAATTTTTGTTTGTTGCTATAAAAGATATCCATTTTACTTCTTATTTTTATGATGACATTTTCTTAGTTTCACCGACAAAAATTTAATCAACGTGTACAATATTTTATCTATTTTTAGAGTGTTTATTACAATGTTTAAAACAATGTGTTGTAGATTTCAGTTAGCACAAATTGAAGGAAATGTGACTATCTATTAAATTTATGGTTTTAAACAATGAATGATGGTGATAACAATTCTATACAAATGTCTGTAGTAGTAAATTAAGTTGCAGTTTAATAATAAACAAAGTAAATACTAATGTACTATAATATATGCCAATGAATAGACGGATTTTAGTACTGCGCTATTATATTTTTATTTTTGCAAAATTAAGTCTGGAATATAGGAAAAGGTTTACATCGTCTTCTAAAAAAGAAAGAAAAAAAAAATACTCAAAATTTTGGTTGTTTTCCAATTGAAATTTAAAACAATATATCGAGTAAATCTATAGTAAATCTAAACGTCTATCGTTTTTAGTTACGAAATGTGTAATTTTTTAATAGTTGTGCAATAAATTTTTAAATTTTAGGTGGCGATTCATAAAAGATATTTCATGCACTAACTGATTACTTGATTTATTACCTTCATAAAAAATGCTTTCAATTTGTATAACATTTTTAGTAATTTTTTTTTTATTATACTTTCAATAAATAAAAATTTTATAAATTTGATAGTTATCAACTAAAGTTTTATTGGCTTATGTAACATACATATATTGTATGTAATTTCGTTTACCAAATCTCCATACATTAACTATAACTAAATAACTATATATGTATATTAATATATAGGTGTATATATTGGCGTTATTCTATAAGTAAATTGCTTTAATTTACGGTTTCAAATAATTTAAGTCTTTAAGGTATTTTTTAAAATATTTTATTCAAAACGTTTGTGTAAATAACACGAGTTTTCAACGGCACTTGGGTTATTCTATTAAAACATTTCGTTTAATAACAACGTATGATGTTTACTTAACGTGTAGAAAAAGTCTTTGCCTGTACATTTTTAAGTACATATTCCTATGAAATAAAAATAAATATTTTGTTGTTAAACCATCTGTTAATTCATTAACCGTTTAATATTATATTAAAGGTGTAGTAAAAAGAATTATGTTAAGGTTTTATTTAGTATAATTAGAAGAAAAATTTGGATAATCTGAGACTTTTGCCAGAAGGTTAATTTTTTCAAAATGATGGAATCTTAGGTTTCAACTCTGTCTCAGGTTTCAGCTGTCTGCGACAGTTCAATAATATGAACAGTTTGTAACCAGTCATTCACTGCAAAAATTAATGAGTTTTTATGCAATTTAGCAGAGTTTTGTGTAAAGTAATTCAATCTGTGTGCTCTGAACGAAATAATTTGAAATTGATAATCTGTCTGTGGCAGAGCATTTTAGACTCAGAGTATACTTATTTAGAATGGGGATTGTCTTAAGTCTGACCTGTAAATGCTGTGACGATGAGAATGAAAATGTCGGACATTATTGCATCCCAAAAGTTATCTAATGTATATGCTCATGGGTGCATATCGGATGCTAGGTAGGGCATTCTCATGTTGACACCAAGCAGCATCTCGAAATTGGTCGGAGAACTAAGCTTGGAGGAGAGATTGTAGGGATACCCTATAAAGTATGATTGGATTACAATAGATCGCAGTACTAAAGCTTCTCTTTATTACAATAATAATATTATTAATGTGTTTGTGTCAAGTCGTATGTACAACAGATATTGTTTTTGTCCTCAGTTCTAA
Organism: Sarcophaga subvicina; assembly: GCA_936449025.2. NCBI lineage: Eukaryota > Metazoa > Arthropoda > Insecta > Diptera > Sarcophagidae > Sarcophaga > Sarcophaga subvicina. The sequence goes on from OW388081.2 coordinate 34,151,618, forward strand.
TCTACATTTAACTCTTGTGCCATCCAAACGGTTGTACTCGAAGCATTTTCTTTCTTTATGCCAACCTTTTCTATAATTGACCCTCGGAATATCTACCACACCGTATTAAGACCATAACACTAAAGCGATTATGTTTTCAACTTTGCTCTCTTGATCACTACTGAGCAAAGCGTAATGTATGATTAATAATACAAATTACGAAAGCCTTTTATTAGAAAAAGCCACATGTTTTTGTATTTTACTTGAAACGAACTTTTTTTATTTATTAATAATCAAATTCTATTAAATTTTGACGGGATTTCTTTTAATGTTATTGTGATTACTAATAGAATAAAATATCATGTATTTGATTAGATTATTATGTTATACAGAAGTATTCACAATTTTAATTTGTAATTTTATACGCTACAACTAACTACCTTTTATTTAAATCTTATTTAAATAACGTAGACGTAGTATTTCATTTAGTTTTGCGCAAAATGTCTTTCAATATTAAAAATAATCATAAATTAGAGCAGGTAATAGAAAGCATGGATTTTTCTATTACGTGATAACAATGCCTTATGAAAAACAACAAATGACACAAAAATTACTTGATAACATCTAAAGAGTGCATGCATGCTTCTGTAGGAAATGCAAACTTTGGTTTTTTTTTTTATTTGGTCGAGAAACTGAAATCAAAATTTGTAGGTCCTATAAATAACTTAAGGTGGTCCTTTTCTAATTTCTGCAAATTTTTTTGTTTCTATAAAAAGTTCCCATGGTTCTAATTAGTTTTGTGAATTAAAAACTGGTAAAACTAGTAAATTTGTAATTCCAATAACTTTAAGAATTTTTTATTTGTTTTGTTTTAATTTTTGCACAAAAATTACTTATCAACACAGCAGGCAGAGTATTTGCAAAGTTTCAATTTTCTTATCTACAGGCATTTGTTCTGCTAATAGTAGCAAATGAAAACAAATAAAAAAAATATTTATAGTTTTTGTTTTTTTTAGCTGCTCAGAAACAAACAATAAGAAATCGCTAAATTTGTACGTTTGAAAAACAAACAAATTAATTTAAATGATTGCATATTTAGTATGATACTAAATTGCATAGAAATTATGATGTTCCAGATGTTTTTTTATGTCATCATAAACACTTACAGAACTCACCACTTAAAATCTGGAACGAATATGATCATCAAAATGAGTTTTTGTTTACAAAAAAAATTTTTTTATTTGTCATGCTTGTAAGAAATAAGAAATGCTTTCAAACGAGCAAAAACTGTTATTACGTTGGCAAGTGTCACACTGTACTTGTTATGTACAAACATTTATCGAAATGCTTTGCATTTGGCTGTAAAATAGTAACTATTAATTTTTAATGAACTGCGACATTTAAGTGCGTAGCAAATTTATTGTTTGTTTGCACCTTCACATACTACAAAAATGCCGTGATGGTAAAAAACTAAAAACTCCAACATCCCTAGAGGACATCGAAACAATATCGAAAGGTAAAGGCAACAGTTCAGCGTGTTCCATGACAAAACGCGGTTCAATTAGCAAAAACTCTCAATATGTCGCTTTGCAGCATATGACAGATATGAAGAACTGCGCTATAATGAAATCTTCTAAATTGCACAAATGATAGTTATTAGCCCAGCTAAAGCAATGATCTTGTAGATTTCAGTATAAACAAACATGTGAATCAGTCTGAGAAAGTGTGCCTCTTAACATTGAACGACCAGTGGTATTTGTCACAGGTTGCAATCATCACGCGTTTTCATTGGACAAGACTAATAGGTAAATTAACAAACAAATATTTTAACCCATGGCTAATTACTTAATTTGCAGTCGTTGCTTTCAAATAGGTAGTATGTTGGCTTATTGTATGGAAATATAAAAAAATATTTGTTCGGCAAATTTTGCCACAAACGTCTTCTGGCAAAAACTCTCAGAGTAAATAAAATTACCATGAAAAGTTTCTCAAAATTCTGTCGTTCAGAGTCGACTTTAAACTGTAGGTCCCGTGAGTCATTGATAAAACTAACACACCCAACAGGGGTGATGTGTGAAGCTAAGTCGTAATTCCGACTAAAGGCTTGTAATGACCAATTGAATAAGTAAGTAATTGCCTAATTAACACATAAATAATTCGAAAGAAACAATTCGGCCGTTCAACCTAGAATAAGCAAAGATTTCGAGATAAATAATAGAGCTTTTCAACAATATAAAGAAGTTGTCAATATTCTATTTTAAGGCTAATAAAGTAAATTAAAAAAAATCAAAACAAGTTTATAAATTAACAAAAATTGAATCCAGAAACTTTGAAAATATTTTTGTAATTTGACGGGTTATTTTTATATTTTGCGCGAGAATTATTTATTTATTTTTTTTCTTAGAATAGATTGCACTTTTCATTTTAATAAAAGCTTAAAGTTTAAGTTTAATTTGCTTTTCAGATTAATTAATCAGATGCTTAATATGATAATTATTTATTTAGCAATGAATACATAGCTTGTCACTCTCAATCAATACATAAACATTTGTTGATTTTTTTCGTGTAAAGTAATTAAAATGTATTTCCGATACACCATAGATCCCCCGGTAATGTCTGGAGAACAGCAGAGCATTCATGTTCCACAGTATCTACCTGATCCGCGGGATGGTAGCATTTATCAATTAGGTGATATGGGCAGCTTAAAAAAATTGCCATACACAATACCACAATTGGTGGCAAATGCTCCATGTCGCTCTTCAGATGGAATTTTATATTCGGGTAAAAAGAGTGACACTTGGTTTATAGTGGATCCAAAATCGGGTAAACGTGAGAAAGTGGATTTTGATGGTTCTGTTGATGGTGGTGATGGCGAACGTATTGGCTGGGCTACATCTAGAGCAATTTATTTGGGTAGAACTCAATATACCGTAATGATGTTTGACAGTTCGCAAAAAAATAAAAATGTTAAGCCATGGAATATAACATTTTATGATTACAGCTCAATGGCTACAACTCCAGATATATCGAAAGATTATGGTTCGTAGAAAATTAAATAAAATTGAAAAGAAAAAGAAAAATTGTACTTAAAATTTTTGTTATTGCAGAATATTTACATTTAACAACTACAACAAATGGTAATATTTTAACTTTGGACCGCAAAAATGGTAAATTTTTGTGGAAGAACGATTTAACGAGTCCCGTTGTAGCAGCATTTCTTCTGGGTCCTGAAGGTTTATTAAGCGTACCGTTTACAACGGTATCAGAGGAGGCTTTTCAAGCCATACTAGAAGAATCGAAAGATGGCAATGTAAATACAGTTAAACTTTTGTAAGTTCAAAAAGCGAACAAAAAAGTTTGCAAGTATTTGAGTGTAAATTTAAATATTTGTCTTCTTTTATAGTCAAGCATTATATGTTGGCGAACATAGACATGGTTTATACGCTTTGCCATCTTTAGTAGATAAAAATACGCCACGTATTAGTACTGCTCCCCCAATTAAGCTTTTAGATGGTCCTCATACAAATGTTGACCCCAATACGATATATTTGAATGAAGTTTTTGAGAAAAATGCTGGCATACTTCTGGGCCACTATAATGTTCCTAATGATGTTAATTTACAAATATCACCTACTCCTGCTGTAACAAAAGAAGATAACAACCATCAGTTGGCTACTATTAATAATGCTTTAAATGGCAAAGGATTTTCCATATTATCAGATGGCAATGAAAAAAGTTCTTCGGATATTGGAGTTCAAACTGAACCAGTCATTGAATTGGAGGTTGAATCGTCTGTAATTAATAGAACATTTGGTCGTCTTGCCTTAAATAAAACAAAGGAAATCATTATTGATAATAGTAAACAAGTGCGTTCGTTTTTCTACGAATGGTTTATAGATCACCCCAGCAATCAAGTGCATGTTATTTTGTGTATCATTATAGTTTTAATGATTTTAATGTTTTGGTACATGTACAGTTCTATGCGGGAATTGCGAAACCAAAGTGAAAGTGGTTCGAAGACTAATGGCTACAGTGGTAGCCGTGGTAGTGGCAGCAGTAATATAAGCGCTCAAGATCTGGTAGACTTGGGCGATGGCCACATACGAGTTGGAAAAATATCATTTAACTCAAATGAAGTTTTGGGCAAAGGATGTGAAGGTACTTTCGTGTTTAAAGGAACCTTCGAAGAACGTTTTGTAGCGGTTAAGCGTCTATTGCCAGAATGCTTTACATTTGCCGATCGCGAAGTAGCTTTGTTGCGCGAAAGTGATGCCCATGAAAATGTTGTACGTTATTTTTGTACTGAACAAGATCGCCAATTTCGTTACATAGCAGTAGAACTGTGTGCAGCCACATTGCAAGATTATACAGAAGGCGAGCATTGTCAGTACTTACGTACTCAAATTACAGTCTGGGAGGTAATGAGACAAGCTGCAGCTGGATTGAATCATTTACATTCCTTGAATATAGGTAAACAATTTAATTCATATGTATATCCATGCCATGCTTGCTCTTAAATAAAATATTTGTTATAGTTCATCGTGATATTAAACCACAAAATGTATTATTGTCGTTGCCGGATGTAAATGGTGCTGTACGCGTAATGATTTCGGACTTTGGTCTTTGTAAAAAACTCAATTATGGTAAAACGAGTTTCTCAAGACGTTCGGGTGTAACGGGTACAGATGGTTGGATAGCACCCGAAATGATGAGAGGCCAAAGAACTGTAAGTTACATATATTAATTTAATACAGTACTTGATTAACGTATCTTAACAATACTTAATTGAAATTCCAGACAACTTCAGTTGATATATTCTCACTCGGTTGTGTTTATTACTATGTGTTAAGTAAAGGTCAACATATTTTCGGTGATGCTCTTAAGAGACAAGTAAACATTTTAGCCAATGATTTTAATATGGCACATTTGCAAGCAGAATATAAAGAAGATTACAGTAGAATGGTTAGTATATAACGAAAAGAAAACTATTGAAGAGAATAAGAAAAGAATGTAACAAACATTTGTTTAAATAGATTTTAGCTGAACAACTTATCGGTGATATGATACATAAAGATCCCCAATGTCGTCCACCTGCTCGATGTATTGGCAATCATCCCATATTCTGGAATAATCAAAAAATCTTGTCGTTTCTGCAAGATGTTAGTGATCGCGTTGAAAAGTTACAGTTTAATGTAGAACCATTAAAATCTTTGGAGAAAAATGGTAGTATTGTAGTCTTGGATGATTGGAATCTCCATTTGGATCCAATAATAACCGAGGATTTACGTAAATTCCGTGGTTATATGGGTGCTAGTGTTAGAGATCTTTTACGTGCTTTGAGAAACAAGGTAAGTTGGATGGTATGCTATAAAGGAATAATTCAAATAAAAGATTTGATTTTGAATTCTGTAGAAACATCATTACCATGAACTAAGCGATGAAATGCAGAAGATACTAGGAAGCATTCCAAATGAATTTACCAATTATTGGATAAGTAAATTTCCCCATTTAATATCGCATGCTTATCATGCGTTTAGTATTTGCTCAAACGAGCCTATTTTCCAAACATATTACAATTCCGCCTATCATTTCACTCGACCCGAGTATTTTGATGCCGATGATGATTTATTTCCTCAGTTGTTATTAAGAGATCCAAAACCATTAATGAAACAGCAACAAGGCACAAATGGTGGTAGTCCTAGACGCACACAGCAAGCATCTTTGCAGGCTCGTAATCGTAAGGGTATCTATAATTTCCGTAAAATTGCGGGAGAAGAGGATTTACCGCTACCTCAGGGCTTACATCGCAATCTAGACACCACCTACGGTGACGAGGAGGATAAGCGAGACGTATTTGCTAATTTTAAGTTTAAACGTTATCCTAAGACATCAAATCGTAATTTTAATAACACCAATAAAAGGGATAAAAATGTAACATGGACTTTAAACGCTGCACCTTTAAATAAAGATGAATAATTTCTTGTTACCTTATTATTATAGCATCCAGAAAAAAAGAAAAAAAAATATTTTTATGTAGTGTGTGCAATTCTTATGCTTTCAATTATTTAATTTAGAAAAAAAATATCCCTTAACTTGACATAAATATTAATTTTTTTACCATGATTTCCTAGTGGTTATATTTTTATAGAACCATTTAAATAGAATAAATTTTAATTTTTTAGATTTTAAGCTACTATTTTCTTAGTAATAAATGTTTGTTAGGGAAAGTTAAAAAAATCCTAACGAATTAATTGTCTGTGATAATAAAATTTTGATTTTTATGTGTATAAAACAAATATATCTATTGAAAAATTCAATAAACCATTAATAACTATAACCAACTACAATCACTTTCGCAAACTATATAAAAAAATAAAAAACAATTAAATAACTTACTGATTAGACAAAAATTTTAAGTGAGAATGATGTTTAATGTGTTTGTTTTTAATATATATTTTATGTCTACAAATTTATTACTTACCAAATTATTTTAATGAGTTTTATAAACCATTTTATACATTTCAATTAAAGATGAATGTTTTATTATGTAAATAAATATAACAAAATAATTTTAATTTTAACTAAATAAAATATAAACAAAAACACAACCAAACATTAGTTGATTTACTTTCTTTATATTTTTAGAAAGTTTGCATGTAAACAAGTTTGTGCTGATAAATACGTACATACATAATAAATAAATTAACAATAAATTAGTAACAACATTTCAAATTACAACAACATTTTTTAAAAATAATTAAAAATAAATAAATAATTTCTTCCTTTAATTGCAATATTTTAAAGAATTTCGAATTATTTTAAATGCTTTCTGTTCTAATGAAAAGTTTATAAACACAACATTTTGTTTTTAACTAAATAGTCCAGTGATAACTTGATAATCATGAAAAATATTATGTGCAGTTTCGGTATAAATAAATAAAATCTACAAAATCGTTCTTTATGTTTTGATCTTGAATTACTCTTCATGAATGTTTTTATTGTATTATTGTAAACTTTATTAATTTTAAGCTCCACAGATAAAGAATCAAAAATATCAAGAGAAATAGAAATTTTCGAATTTGTATAAACCCTCCTTTTAAAAGATGAATAAGAGCGTGATTCAAACGTTACGCCTTGAAACAGAACGTGCCGAAACAAGTCAAAGCGTTTTTTGTTGATAGGAAATGCATATAAAAATATTATTTGGATTTTTTTACACGATAACTAGAATGGCCGAAAGAAAATCTATGCGGCATTGTAATACGAACATTTAAAATTTGTTTTATATCGTGATACAGGTAATAAAGAGTATAATAATCCATTAATTAATTAAATTTATTTAATTTAAGACAATAAACTAGAGGTGTTCATGTGGAGTGCATTAGGCTCCATTTATGTTTAGAAATTATTTCAAATAAATTGAAATTATTTTGAAAAAATTTTGCTATTATTTATACCGTAGCTGTAATTTATAAACATATGTATTTGGTGTTTTAAAAATACTCTTTAAATAATTTGATGGCCTTGAGAAATAATTTAATTTAAATGTAATGTTATTGAAATTATCTTTGGCAAGTAATTGTCTAATTATAATAACTTTTAAGTAAATGTATACATATGTATATATATTTTTTCTATTATTGATTGATCTATTGTATATAATGTAATTTATTTAATTTTGGTCTTAGAAAACTTCTTTAGTAGTTTTAATATTATTTTTTGCAGTTAAGTTAAAACAAATTTATCGGTTTTGTTTCATTTCCTGTTTAACACAAATTTTAAAAGCATCCCATCCTTCGGATTTGGCCACAGACTGTAATAAAAAAATTAAAATTTTAATACAAAAAATTGTTTACAAAGTGCTGAAATAGAAAATTAAATATTTAAACAATTATTGTTTTATCACTTTAAACCTAAGAAATTTATCACAATGAATTAATAAGAACAAGAAAATCTTTTCAATAATTTCTGCCTTATTGGCACACCACTTACTGTGAAATCATTTTCCGCAATATTCTGCAAATAATAAATAAATTTTCAATAAAACGAACTTTTTCAGATTAAATTTAATTCAACAATATTGCAGCGTAGATTTAGCGCATTGTTGTGTTGGGCTTTATAAAATGTTCATTTAAATTTCGAAAACTATTGCCAATTAAGCCAGCTGATATGTTATGAAAGATTCATAAAGCCTGCTTTAAGCATTTGAGCAGCTTAGTTTTGCTTGTATTATCATTCAGTAGATTTATTAACCATGAGAATGGGTCACCCTAGAGTATAAAACATATTTTTCTAAATTAAGTTTCTTCGAAAAATATTAAGTTTGTGATAACGAACACAATTTTCATTTTAATGGTACAAAAAAAAAAAGAAAAAATGTCAGCTTCTGTAAGCCACATATTTTCGAAAATTGTTGTGTTCTTAATAAGTTTATGCGAAAATCTTATTTACGGCGGTCTATTTTAGTAATTTCTTAACTTTTCGTTGCTGTCGCAAGTTTCAGTCTGTTATCATCTTGCATGCTTTAATTACACCATATTTTACAGTGATTTAGGATACGGTGCATGCATTTTATCTACTCAATTTTAGATATCTCTTTAGAACTCGCAATTTCTTTTTTTCTATACAGACTCGATTATAGGACCTTTAGTGCTGTGTGCACTATCCACAAATAAGTATATCCTACCTACCTATTGCAAACTAAACACTTTCTACCAATTTGTGAATGACCGACCTATTCTATTAATCTGAAATGCAAGTACTTTTTTAGACCTAAAAACCCTGTTACACTTTTGGAAAAACTTGTATTCTCTTTTCAGACCACTACAATCTATTTATGACTGACTACATTTGAAACAAATATTACGAGTTGAAGATGCCATAGACTAGTACGTAGTGTGTTGGCTTATTAGGCATAGGGCCTCGGTTCAAAGCCCAGGTCAGACATCTCCAAGAAAAACGAAATATGGAAAAATATATCTTCGGCGATGGGTTCGATTCCTACCAGAGAATCTGGTCTGTGACACTACACAGAGCAAATAGTCAAGTTACTTCGCTCGTATATAATTAGAGTATAATTTGTAATTATATTGTAATAAATAAATAAATATCTTCGGCGACTGCCTCTCAGCCGATTTCTGGCAAAAGCTCTAAGGGTAAATAAAATTACAATGAAAAAGTTTCTCAAAAATATCGGTCGCTAGGAGTTGACTTTAAACTGTAGCTCCCGCCACTTATATATAAAATTAACACACACACAGCATAAGTGGTATGAGAAGTTAGGTCATAATCAGACGTCGGCAACAATGTCCTCCAGGGGAAGAACATCTTCGGCTTTTTACACACAGGGCACGAACATCAACAATGTTCCTTAAAAAGAGCGTAAAAATGCATTCAGTTGCTTGTCAGCTTCTAAAGAAGAAGGTTCTTGTCCCTTCTTTTCAGACTTCAATTATACACCCAAAGAAATATTACAGTAGGATTCACTAATATCGGTGAGAAATGATTTCGATTTGTGGAAGAATACTTGCCAAGTTAAATACGGTGTCTTTAGGGATTTCGCGCAGTACAATTTTTCTATATTTTCCGCTCACATAGACTTGAAAATATTACTAACAAAATACCACTCACAAATACACTCACATTTTTATCATGTTCTCTTTGTGCCGACGTCTGGTCATAATCCTGACTAAAGGGTTGCAATGACTAATTATGTATGCATGTATGTATGTATTACGAATATTATTATACTATTTCACCATATACACTGTAACTGAGTGATTTACATTTTGAACACATACATTTTGAATCGCTTGATTTGTACTCGCATGATATGAGATGATTAAAATAAACTGACATTTCGGATTAACCGAATACAAAAATGACGATGATATGATCGTATGATGTTATTACAAGTTTAATAAATTAAAACCAATGAAAACTATAATGCCAATTAAAACAATATTAATTTAAAATGATTTTTTAATAAAATAAATTTATTTTTAGATTTCAGAAATTAAAGCATATTAATAAAACAAAAACAAACGAATAAATAAAAAATAAAACGAAAGTTGTAAGAAAAAAAAATTAGAAATAAACAGTAAATTTAATAAGCATTAAACTTAAGCTATTAATTAAAGCTAACATATATAAAATGTGCAAGAAAAAGATAGAGATTTATAAGTAGATTCATAGTCATGGTGAAGAACAGAGATTGAACATTAAATAAGAAAAGAAAAAATTAAAGCTAAAATATTAATGCATAATGTTTTTTTTTTTGTTTTTATCATATTATTTGAAATGTTAAATAAAGACAATGCATAGCAATTAAATGTTTATGGCAAGTCATGATAGCTATTGTAATGATCTAAATCGCGACAGAAACGTCTTCGCCAAACATAAAACATAGGAAATTCGGGTTCATCGTATTCATCTAACGCTTCATTATATTCAAGCATATGGCCACCACTTACTTTGAAACCACGATGTAAACGTTCCTTCATAATGGCTATGAACTCCTTATAGGATAATAAACCATCACCATCTTGATCGAATATGGCAAATACGGTGTCTATCAAATGCTTGGACAAGGTATAGCCTGTACAAATTTTAACAGCCCTAGAGAATTCATCTATTGGAACAAGATTATTTTTAATATATTGTTTTTTTTATTTATAATTACTTTAAATTTAAATTACCTTTGGATATGGCACGATCAGCTAATGTGTACATGCGCATAGCAATTGCAAAATCTTCCAGATTGTTAAGGAATCGACAAAAATCACGAAATTCATCAAATGTTATACCTTGTTCATCCTTAACACGATCTAAAAGACGTTCCAAAAAACTATCATACTCATCTGTATCCAAATAGGTGTAGCGTAATAGAATTTTAGCAAAGTCCACTTCTGTAATTGCCTTATTGCCTTTAGAGAACTCTGTGAATTCCAATTCCAAAACTTCAGTTTGTAAATTGTCCATGAACTTATAGAAACCCTCATAGTATAGATCCTGATTGCCTTTTTTACCAAACAAATGTGTCTGCAATGTGGTATCAACTTTATGTTTACGTTGTAAACCCTCTTCATCGTCAATATAGTTATCCTAAATTAAAACAATTATTATTGCTTAAATAATGTATTGAAATTGAAGCAAATAATTAATAATTTGTTAAATTTTTTCATTTTGTTATTTACATTAGGTAGACAAGATGAGATAGATAGATAGATACATACATATTTACATATATACACTGTTAGTAAACATTTTTCAATATTTTAGTTATTGAAAGTTTAGGCTTCAGCAGTGAAAATAGTGTTGGGTGGGCGAAAAAGTTCAGTTACAAATTTGATAACAAATAAAGCACATTCTATTATATTTGCAATAAGCTTCATTAAATGAAATACGTGAGTAATTAAATCTGATGTAAAAAATCTGGATGCTTTAAAACTTTCTTAAAGACGTATGTGGTCCGACGTCGTCGTGATAGAACAACACTCTGTTTCTGTTGTTAAATGCTGGGAGCTCAATTTGCAATACATTTAATGCTTGCTTCAACATCGTTCATTACTAACAGCTTTACCATCGTCTGCGAAGCCTCACCTTCCTTCGTACATTACGTTTTTCGCACATTATTATCGTTGAGACTCTCTTTTCATTGCAAGTAATAATTTGCTTTAGGAATAGCAATTGGAAATTTGTTAAATTTTTCAAGTTTGCGACGCATTCTTATCTCTTATATTATTAAAAAATAAGATTTGATGGTAATGTTTCGAATTTTCCTTTTAGAATGCAAACAAACAAACAAAGTGAATCTTGCTTTCAGATGCAATTAATAATCGGCAGAAACATTGCACTTTAAAGGAATTTGTAACCGAACTTAATCGAAGATCCAATATAAGACTTTGTTTGCTTATAAGAAAACACAAAATCTTATATTAAAGCTATCGTAACCGAATAAAAAGATTAACTTGAGCAAGATTGTTTAAACAAATTTCTAAAAAATAAGGTGTAGTAAATATAAATCAATTATTTTCGCATACAATTGTAGTTTCCAGTCAGTATGGCTTTATACTGTTGCAATATGTATGTACTCTCTCGGAGAAACTCTCTTTCCTATTGCTAAAACCAGGGATACTCGATTTTTAAGAACTTCCATTTTAGAGAACTTTTTGTCAATAAAATTACTCGCTATCGCTTGCTAGCCGATTCGAACAATCACGAGGATATATAACAGTCCATGAGAAGTCGCAGTTGTCTAGTAGATAGTGTGTTGGCTTATTAGACGTGAGGTTATTGTTTAAGCTCCCGGTCAGATAATATGAAAAAATATTTCTTCGGCAAGTTGCTTTCAGTAAATTTGAAAAGTCTCTCAAAAATCGACTTTAAACTGTAGGTCTCGCCACGCATGTATCAAATTAACACACGCAACATAATTGGTGTGATAATTATGTAATGACCACTTATGTATAAAAGCCCATGCAACTTCTAGTAAGGTATTATCGCAATGTTTTGCATGGCGTGTTCTTGATCAAATGCATTTCTGCTTCCCTAACTTTTGTGCCAACTCGCCGCGATTTGAACCCCAATGTTAACGTTGTTTCCTTTACCAGTTATGTTGATTTTTGAGTGGAACAACAGCGGAGTAACAGCTGGATGAATTGGTGAAACTAAAACTGACATTGTTACAGCATCAGGATCATAAATAGTTTTCACATTTTCAGCTGCATTGCAATACCGATTCAAGTAATCATAATACTTTTTTCAACAAAGCCTTATTGGCCACCTAGCGTGTACAAATAATTAATTTCTATTTATTACACCTTATTTTTTTTTCTATAATATACTCTTAATGATTTTTAATAAATAAATGTATAGAGAGAGATTAGAAATCTATATGTTGTAAACTATTTAAAAAATTGCAAGAGTTTTTACATTTAAACAAAAGAAAATCTGTAGAATTATATAAGAAAGCATTAATATTTTTATAACAATTAATACCTCTTCGTTTTCTTCATCAGCATCTTTATGATCTTGTTCAGTTTCTTCGTTTTCAGTTTGTGTTTTACCTCGTTTATCTTTCCAAGCGCCACTAAATATACGTTCCATCTTAGCATATTAACATGCATACACAGATTACAGTTACATGGATGATTAATTATGGATGATTTGTTGTTGTTATAAGCAAAAAAGATACACAGTTAATAATTTTAAATATTATACAAAATGTTAAAAAAAAAAATTAAGGAAAATAAACTTAATTTAGAAATAAAATATATTAAAAAAAAATGAAAACAAATTAACAAAAAACTACAACAAGCCAAAAATCATAGAATGTATTACGCATGTACATAAATAAAATTTTGAAAATAAAAAGGGCGGAATATTTTAGGTGATGTTTGTGCGAATAGATAAGTTTACTTACAGAATCTGTATGTCTGTTGGTCTTTTTTTTTCAGTAAGTAATCGTTAACAACTCAAAACTTGTGTAAAATAAAACAGAAAGCATTTTAATAACAGGAACATAAAGTAAATAAAACAATTTTTTTTATTCAAATAAAGTAACAAAGGCAGCAAATAAATCAAAGCTAATAAATAACTTTTCTTCTTAGATATTCTGTAAGAAAAGTTTTAATATCTTAAAACAATTGATAGGAGGTAAGCGAAGCTAAAAGTTTTTTTTGTTTCTTTTCTTAAAACTCTTATGAAAAACAAACAAAAAAACAAAAATAATAAAACATAACTTTAGGAACTCAAAATTATTAAAAAAAAAAGAATTTTAAACGTAAAAGAACGCAAACAAATTAGAACACAAAAACAACCGAATGGTGTTAAACTTACAAATGATTTTAAATTTTCATTCTTTTTGCCTTTCTTTTTATTGTAGTATAGTTCTTTGGCTTGTTCATCAGTTGAAACTAAACGTTTGAGCTAAAGGTTTAATGCATTTCATTTTGCAAAAATTAACAATAAGAAATTCAAAAAATCATAAAATTTGCATTAATTTTAAAACAATAATAAACGAAACGAATTTTCAACATAACCTACAAGGTTTATAAATCCTGTATGGTAAGCGAATATTGATTTTTTTTTTGTATAGAAAAGTAGAAATAATTTTTGTTTAAATAAAATACAATTAATTAATGTTGTAAAATTAAAATGCATATTTGAGAAATCAACAAGTTCTTTGAAGAAAATTTAAATATAATCGAGCCTCATCACTTTAACCGGTATACTGCTAGAGCAACCATACAAACAGTTAGCTCCTATCCAATATTTGAATATTTGTCAGAGTTAATTCTAAATTAGCTCCTTTTGCACAGCACAAAGCGAAAAAATTAAGTAATTGTGCTTCAAACAGTTCGAATAGAACCATGCGCTCTTAAGTACAATCTATCTGTCACCACTTCAATACGGTTTTCTAATCTAGATGGCTATTACTTTCCTCTATAGCTCAATCAACAATTAAATATCCTTAATTGGGCTTTATATGTATAAGTCGCCGTAGTCTAGTAGGTAGTGTGTTCGCTTATTAGATGTGAGGTCACGGTTCATACCCCTTGTCAGACGTCTCCAACAAAATGAAATACGAAAAATATTTCTTCGGCGACTTCGGACAAAAACTCTGATAATATATAAAATTGCCATGAAGTTTCTCAAACAAATTTGTCGTTCGAAATTGACTCTAAACTGTAGGTCCCGCCACTCATATATAAAATTAACGCACACAACATAAGTGGTGTAAGAAGCTAGGTTGTAATCCTGACTGAACGGTTGTAATGATCAATTATGTATGTAATTCGGCTTTATATAATCCGCCATAGTCTAGTAGGTAGTGTGTTGGTTTATTAGCCGTGAGAGGTCACGGTTTAAATCACAGGTCAGACATCAAAACGAAATAAAAAAAAATATTTCTTCCGCGACTTCCTCTCAACAGATTTCGGACAAAAACTCTGAGAGTAAATAAAATTGCCATGAAGTTTCTAAAAAATGTGTAGGTCCTGCCACTTATGTATAAAATTAACATACACGAGAAGCTAGGTTGTAATCCTGACTGAAGTGTTGTTGTAATGACCAATTATGTATACAAGTATGTATTGGGCTTTATTGTATACATAAATATTTTGAAAGCAGGTGGAAGAGCTGAGACAGAGGTTCTACGGAAATGAAATTATAATGCCTTGAGGATGTATCCTTTTACAGAGAAGAGTTAAGCTCCCAAAATTGCATTAAATCACTTGCCTAAGCAGTGAATTCTGTAGGTAGTAGGTCTAGTAGGTAGTGTGTTGGCTTATTAGACGAAAAGCCAGGGTTCGAGCCCCAGGCCAGACATCAAAATAAAATACAAAAAGTATTTCTTCGGCGACTTCCTCTCAGCAGATTTCTGGCAAAAACTCTGAGAGTAAATAAAATTGCCATGAAAAGTTTCTCAAAAATCTGTCGTTCGGAGTCGACTTTAAACTGTAGGTCCCGCCACTCATGTATAAAATTAACACACACAACATAAGTGGTGTGAGAATCTAGGTTGTAATCCTGACTGAAGGATTGTAGTGACCAATTATGCATGTATGTATGTATGTATGTATATATTGGGCTTTATTATATAAATACTTTGAAAGCAGGTGGAAGACTTCAGAGGGTCTATGGAAATCAAATTATAATGCCTTTCTACAGAGCTCCAGAAATTGCATTAAATCACTTGCCTAAGCAGTGAATTCTAGAATTCATGTTAAATTAGGTTAAAGCTTTTACATAAACACTATTACAACAATTAAAATTTTTACAAACTCAATGAGAAGATTCTTGCGGTGAAAATGCAGTCTGCAGTAGTTAAGGAGCAGCTTAAGGGCTTAAACTGTATAAATATTATGTTTGTGCAAAGCTAGCAACATCCACCAACACAAAAATGAATTTCAATAGGTGGAATGTTGATATCAGAGACTCATATAACAGCGCGCAAGTACCTTTAAATTAATAAATTTATTATTACGGTAATAGCAACCCTCGAGGTAGAATAAAGAGAGGAGCTGCAAAACTTATTAAAGCACAGCTTAGAACATAATTTACTAGGTAACTTTTGAAAAGCATTTCTTGAGGTTTCTACAATTGACATGAAGATTTTAATCGAAAATCAAACTGCGCCTTTTTGAATATATTAGGTCCACGTTTCCTGGCAGTTGGTGGCTATAAGGCTAAGTATATTTACTGGGGTTATCGTATGATAACCTCCCAAAAGTTGAATAAAATTCAAAATTGGTCATGGGCATTGGCATCTTGGCAGAAACGAGATACATGACGTACGAAAATATATGAACTATTTTGAATATTTTCACTCTGATTGACATAACATACATACATAATACATACATAATTGGATATTACAACCCTTCAGTCAGGATTACGGCAAGTATGTTGTGTTTGTTAATTTTATACATGAATGGCGGGACCTACAGTTTAAAGTCGACTCCGAACGACAGATATGTTTGAGAAACTTTTTCATGGCAATTTTTTTTACTCTCAGAGTTTTTGCCAGAAACCTTTTTTCATATTTCGTTTTGATATCTGACCTGGAATTTGAACCGTGACCTTACGTCTAATAAGCCAACACACTACTTACTAGACTCGGTGATTTCTAGTCTCGTCAAATTTCTTTATAACCATGCCAATAAGAAACCTTTACTTCCCTGGTGTTGATACTATTTGCTCACTCTGATTTATTCTTCCAATATTCATATTTTTAATTACTTAAATTGAACTAAAACAAATTGTATTGAAAATCATTGTGTTGATTTTTCAAATAATGCATAATATAATATTGTAGTAATAATAATAAAGTATAATTAAAAAGAAAATGCTTACAATGCGTCTAGTGTCGTCATCCAAATCATGAGAACGAAATGAGCCACCCAAAATTTTTAAAATCTGAATTAAAAATTCAATACAAATTAAAAATGATAAAAAATAAGAATGATTACAAATTAAAAAGACAAAAAATAATCAAAAAATGTTAGAAATACTAACAGTTTAAATCTTGCCACTTACCACTAAGAATTCATTTTTGTCCACACGCTGATTGCCATCAGTATCAAACATATTAAAGGCAATACGAAAACCAGATTTGGGTTCTTATAAAGAAAGTTTTAATTAAATTTATGCATTATAATTACCTAATAAACGTTTTAATACTTACTGGTTAATACCGATAACAGGAATAGATACTCAGTGTATGAAATAATGCCTAAAAATAATGAAATTTAAACGATAAAAAATAATAATCATACAAATCAATTTGCTAAATAATACCTTTATCACGTAGAGTTCTAAAAAGTTGATTTGAACCTTTTTTTAGTGGAGGTGTTTCATCCTTTATTTTAGATACTTCTTGATCGGTTAGTATACGACGTTTTAGACGTGCTTTTGTTGAAATTTACAAAAATTAGACTGTAAATATCAGTAATGTTATGTTTACTTACGTCGCGGTTCCTGTTCGACCACTGAGTCTAGAAAATCTTGTGGTGTCATATATAATTGGCCATCATACTCTACCGAGGAGAATTTAATGAAACGTCTTTCTCGTGCTGTGAGTCTAACCGAAGTTGTTAGCTCATCTCGCTGAGACAAAAAAGATTCAGAAAAATTTATTTCTTTTAATTATTAACATAAATAAATATAATTGTTTTAAAATAAAATATAAACGGGTTTACACCTCCCCGAGAACGATGTGTGTAAAGTTAGCTACGAAAGTTATTTATTTATTAATTACAATACAATTGCAAATTATGTTCTAATTATATACGAGCGGAGTAACTTGACCATATGCTCGGTGTAGTGTCACAGACCAGAGTCTCTGGTGGGAATCGAACTCACGATCCTTATGCTAATAGTCTAGCACACTACCCACTAGACTACCAGGGCACCCTAGTTACAAAAGTTATATTCTTTTTTCACAGTGAATGTTATGTTAACGGAGACTGTTAAGTTAACGTACTTGCAAGAATTTGGAAAATTGAAGAAAGAACATCATAAATAATCACGAAAATAGAAATAAATTGCAGAAAAAGTGAAAGGAAGACGAACTTTTACAAAAGAACAAAAAAATATAAAAAAGCAAGATGCTGATTGGAGATAATAGAGTTGTAAAAGTAGGATAAGATAGGATATGTAATCTATTCGGTACAGCACAATCCTAGATTGTCTCGTGCACTAACCGATTAGTGTAGTACTATTCAGACTGATATAATGGCATTAAAGATTGTCGCTGTGCGTAACCGGTATCGCACGGTGATACAGTATCGTACAGTTCGGTTTTGATTTAATTTAGTGTGTGAAAGCTTTAAAGCTAACCTCGCGAAGTAATACCTCGCGGCAGTCCTGCGGGAGGAGAGTGGTTGAAGGATATATGGGGTGGGTTTAGTACATAGGCACCAGCGATGGTAAATCATGCACACTTTTTGTGCATCGAAAATGCCCATCTCCGGCTCTAGTCAAAAAAAAAAAAAATTTCCTTAAATTATAAAAGAATGCTGGGCACCTCTAGAGGAGATAGCGATACATTCCACGGTTAAGCACATATGGGTTAATGGACAAGGGGTCATTGAAGACAACGAGCATGTAAGGGTTGGTACAACGGAAAATTCAATATATGAGATTGGCATTGCGGAGGAACACACAAATGAGTGCAAATAAACTTCATTCATTTGCACTTGCAGAAAGAACAGAAATATCTGGCCCGATATGAATATATGCAGATAAAAGTTTGCGGGAAACCTGACTAGATTTTATCTTAGGACCCTTATACCAATTATAACCTTTCTACACGGCATTTATGAGCCTAAGCAGAAGGATTGTTGAGCACCCCGAATTTATTGTAAGAACGTGTCCAGTCAAAGGTGATAATTTTGAGACGAAATAGATAATGTTGGTTTTACAATGGGACCTTATCGGTCTCAAATGAGCATTTCAACCTAAACTAACCTTGAATAATTCAGTAAAATAGAAAAATATTTAAAAATAATTGCATTTCCTATAAATTTACTTTTCTGTATTATAAGTATTACTGGCATAGATGTTATTTTTCAAAATAAAACATGTAAATAACCAGATTTTAGTCACACGGATATTATATGAAGAAAAAACACCGTAAAAATATTTATTAAAACAAATAAAGAACAGAAAACAATAGTGTTAAAAAATTAATGACAATAAATTAAGCTAAAAAGTTAACAAATCAAACTTCAAAATAAACAAATTGGCCTATAAATTATCAGGTATGAATTACAATTAAATAAAGAAATTTGATACAAATGTTCATTTGAATGGCGCCAAATAACCATAATAAGATACAGAAGTAACAATATTTAAACGAGTACAAACATGTTCACTGTTCGATTGGCACTCAAATTGACTACTGCAAATTATAAATTTAATTTACTAACAACAATAAAACAACAAACACCCACCTGCGACTCGTTTTACGATTAAATGTTTAACGTGTTAAAGATATTATTGTTCATATCAAAATGTATGTAAAATAATTGTAACCTTAAAGAAAACAGCACAACAATCTAGCCTATAAATCACACGAGTTCATTTAAATGCGCATTGGAAAAGAAACAATAATTTTACGTACATACATATGTACGTACATTAAGAAATAGAAAAGAAAGGGTAAGTAGATTTATAAATAGATATGTAGATAATAAATGTATAGCAGTTGCAAAAAACCATTCCAAGAAATCTACATACATACATATGTATAAAAAGAGCAGTGAGGGTGGAGTATAATGAAAAATACTTTAGCTCCAGACTTCTTGTGTTTAGGGAGCAATTGTTACAATGTTTAAAAATTTTATGATTATACTTGACACGACTGACATGAAAATAATAAATTGTAAAATATCTCCTGACACACTTCCATGATGTATGAGTCTAAAATTGAATTGTAGGTAGCAAATGCTTTATTATAGCTCTCCCATTACCATAAGTTTCGCCTTAATGTCGCTCCAACTGTAGCTTTATAGAAGGAAGCTGTGAAAAGGATGATGTCAGTTTTATTAAATATTTTTTGTTATAAATTTGTCTGATTAAATCTCACCATGAACATTTTGTTATCTTTCATCAGAAATCGTTTAATCGTTTATGTGATGTTATCATGTCAACTATCTACATTTAAGAGTAGGTGGCAAATAATATTATTTTAATAAAGCAAAGATATTCATCTTGTTTATTCATTTGTTAAAGATTATTTTTAGTGTCTAAAGGATGATTTGAACAATCAAAGTTAATAAATATAAAATAAATAACAGTTAAAATAATTTAAAGTCGCCGTAGTCTAGTAAGTAGTGTGTTGGCTTATTAAACGTAAAGCCAGGGTTCAAACTTCAGGCCAGACATCAAACAAAAAAAGTATTTCTTCGGCGACTTCCTCTCAGCAGATTTCTGGAAAAAACTCCCAAATAAAATTGCAATGAAAAATTTCTGAAAAATCTGTCGTTCGGAATCGACTTTAAACTGTTGTAATGACCAATTATGTATGTATGTATGTATGTAAAATAATTTGAATTTTTTATTTTAGCAAAAACAAAGAGTTGAAATTTATTTTTATTAACAAATATATTATAAACTTAAGCAATTAAAAAATGTTTCAAAAATGTTAACTCCTTTAACGTACAGGATCTTTCCAGTTCTATAATTTTTCTTTCTTATTTTACAAGGCTTAGTAACTACATGTCCAATTAATTAAAATGATTTCCATTTCAGTCGACAATCATAACAAAAAATAATTAAAATTCGCTACGAAACTGATGTAGCTGAGAATATGAGGCTGGAATAAGAAATTTATCGAATGGCTAGAGTCTTTCTCAGACGCTCAACTGGAACAGTAGACACTGCAAGTAGAAGCACTAAAGATGAAAAACATTTGTCAAGAAATCACGAGAGCCGTTATCAAATGATATCCTCAAGATAGTTGTAGAAAAAAAACTTGGATGGAAAGTGGAACAAATTTAGATGAAGAGAGTACGTAAAATATTTTAAATAAATCTTACGAAGGAGTACGAAGATTAAAGACAAGAAATCCTTTCCATAGACCACGTGCACTACTATTTGTAAGAAATCTCAGTTTAAAAAGAGTTTTTCGTCTTCAAAAGTAAAGCCAAACACCGAAAGCTACGATTTACAATGCTTAGAATTAGCATTGTGCGCGAAATGCAATGTTGTTTCTATGATCGTCTCTCAATTGGCTGCAGTAGTAGACAGTTTTGAAGAAGTTTTCTACCATTTTATTTTTCTAAAATTTCAGGCGTAGTTCACCACCATTTCATGGTCTTGATGGTCAGAACTTTTTCTGGAAACTTCTTATGCAATAAAACCAAAATTGATAGTGTTGTGTGGCTTCTGGTACCATTCATAATCTTAAATTGAAGTTCAAAAAACTCGGTTATCATAATGCTAATTAGCTTTGACTCGATTAATGGTTCTTTTAGTCATTTTCGAAAAAATACGTTCAATCACTTTTTCTGAATGCAATAGGATTTCCAAATCAGCGCGAAGTTCCTCAAGTCGCTTAAGCAACAATTTTGTTTTAACATCCAGACAAACAGTCACTTTTTCCGAATGCAATAGCATTTACACAATCACTGCGAAGTTCCTCAAGCCGAATAAGCAACAATTTTGGTTTGACAAATTTACCGAATGAGAAATAAAGTTCGTCGCTGGAGAATATTTTGTTGCTCTAACCTTAATCAATATAACTTCAGATTTGTGAATTGTCAGCCGACTTGAATTGTTGTACGTCTTGGATTTTTTTGGATGCAGTAGCAAATCAAATTGCAAAAAAGATATTATGAGACGTTAAGATAGAATTATTCGAACACTTCCACTAACAGAAGCTATATTTTCGGCAATTCGTACATTGCGATATACACAGACCTGAACACTTTTGTACTTTATAACAATGCCAACAAGAAACCTTTACTTCCCTGGTGTTGATACTATTTGCTCTGATGGTACCACTGAGACATTTTTCCTTAAAAATAAATTGGAAATGCAGTGGACCTATTTTAATGATGTAAAAAATGTGTTATACTACTACACAGCCCAGTATACAATGAATTTACGGCAAATTAATTCCGAAAATATTAAAAGAAATTAAATAAATTTAGGTTAACTTCGTTTAAAACAGAGACTGAAACAAATGTGAGTACGGATACAACGACAAGGTAGCCAAATTAATCAGAATACAAATAATATGGTATACATAGCCGTTCCATTATCTTAAAAGACTTTTCCAATTGTTCTTTATCAGGGTGATATGATGATTTTATTCAAATAAACCGGAAATAATTGAAGACAACATTTGAAAGGCACCATTCGCTATGAAGGGTTGGCTTGTGCTAACGTAAACAATGGAAATCATTTATCATTCATAATTGTAGCGTCTCTAGTATATACATAAATAAACTGAATGAACAAATTTACATTCAAAATGTTTTTTTATATTTATTTTTTTTAAATCAGAACTTAAAAAGACACAATCTACACGTTACTACAACTTAATAAATACTGTTCACATACATATAAAATAAAACGTGTGGGTTCTTAAATATTCTCAAGTTAAACGTTTAAGCATTTTGTTATATTTTTGTAACATAATATCTTCACAGTATCACATGAGTTATTAGTTGAACTAAATGACATTTAGTCCAACATAAATGCATTCTTACAATTTGTATGCCACACACATAATGAAACATATATGGATGTATGTATATACATATGTACACAAACAATCATCGCATAATAAGATCTTGTCAGTTATTTATGAGTATAAGTTTCAATGAAATTGTTTGGTTTTTTTTTTGTATGTAGTTTTTAATTTCCTCAGAGTGTTTCACACTTAGGTTTTATTTTATTAGCCATCATATGCTTGTTGTTGGTGGTGGTGTCAATGTATAACATCTAAATAGTTATGGTCATATGTATGTTAAAACATTCACCTGGCTCTCGTTTTTTTGTTCAGTGATTATATGATTATGAAATTGGGATTGTCCATTTTAATGCTGCATTCATTCCTTAACATGCGTGAGTGATTAAGTTCGTTTCATATATGTACATATGTAATCTCATATTACGTTTAAATGTTGAAGTCACTAATTTGAGTATCATATTATATTCGTTTATTTGGAATCTGATAATTCTATTTGTTAAGAAAAAGTAACGAGTTTATAATACTAACTTAGCTGAAGAGATTTAGAATTTAATTTAATTAATGCCGGCTTAAATACATAAAAGTATTTCAAGTGGTTTAAGTCTGTTTTGATCACAATTTAAATATATTTTCAAAAAATATAGATAAATACCTGGGTGGCCTGGTAGTCTAGTGGGTAATGTGCTACACTATTAGCGTGAGTGTCCTGGGTTCGATTCCCACCAGAGAATTTGGTCTGTGACACTACACCGAGCCTATGGTCAAATTACTCCGCTCGTATATAATTAAAATATCATTTGTAATTGTATTGTAATAAATAAATAAATAAATAAATACCTGCAATTCCATCAAAATTTTACATTAATAAACCGAAATTTTTGTCTCAACAGATTCTTTAAGACACCAAGGTACAGTAAGACACCGTTTAACGCGGGGGATACGTTCCAATAAGTTCCAGCGCTAAACGAAACAGCGTTAAACAAGGCAACTTAACACGTGCATATGTATGTATATACCTAGTAACGTTGATGGCAACAAATAAATCAACTGTGACGCAGCAAAGATTTCGATTTCGGATTTTGGAATCTTTATTCTGGACAGACTAAGAAAAGAACGTTGAAAAAGATACATAGTATACACCGTCTATATAAATGGTGCACCGCTTTTGATTGGTGAATGGCCGTTTCATTTATACACATATACAACAAGTATCAATAAAGTATACGATACTACCGCATAATACTGAAACAGCGTTAAACGGGGTCTTACTGTACTCAATCATAATTACGATTTTTAAATTTGGAATGAAAATGTAAAAACCACGTAAAATAAAAATCGAATGTATAATGAATAACTTATAATTACTGTTAGTAAAAATTTGGTTTCGAATCAGAAAACCGGTTTCTGATTATTCCCCACAATTACGATTACGTTTTTCAGTGTTCCGTAATGACTACACTCAGTTAAACTCAATTTTTTAAATCATTTGACTTAGCCTGAAGCTTCATATCTAACTATATTCCTATGCTGGTAACCATATAAAAAGATTTTTCGCTTTCAAAAGTAAAATTAAATAAACCACACAAAAAGCTTTGATTTCCATTTCATTTTGCATGGCATACAATCTCATTTAAATGACAATGACAATTGGCTCCAGCAGTATATCTAGTTTTTCGGATATTTCAAGCAACATCTCGGCGGTAAGTTGACGAATGAAGGTTGTCAAATGCTCTAACTTTAGAAGATTATTCGCCTAGACACGGTCTGCGGCGTAGACCCATAAAAATCGTATGATCTTGGTGCCCAAAACTATTTCTGGAAACTTCTCTTACAATAAATTTTTTTTCCCTAAAAAAGAGTCAAGCAGGGGCACATCGTACGACCTTAGTAGCCAATTGAAATTGCCAAAACGCGAAAGTACTCTTTCTGAGAACTTTTCATGGAATAAAGCCAAATTTGGTAGTATAATATGGTTTGTTACATCTTCCATATATCGCTAAGTTTACAAATTTCAATTGCAGGTTAAAAGCAACGATGCCGTAGCACTCTGAATTCACGCTCTGAATAAAACGCTGTTCATTGAATTATAAAACCATAATGCGCACTGAACAGTCACTTTTTTAGGATGCAATGTCTACTATAATCACTTTTAGGGTTTCGAGCACCATTTTTAACAATTTTGGTTCATCACTGAAGAAAATTTGTCTAGAAAATCAGCTTTGAAAGCCCAATTTTGGGATAAAATGAACACACTCAACATAAGTGGTGTGAGAAGCTAGGTCGTAATGCTGACTGAAGGGTCGAAATTATGTGTGCAATTCACAAGATAAGCCCACTTACTGAGAACGCCGTGGAATCGACAAATTCCAATTATCCCGAACATTAGTTCATATTTCAAAGAATATGATAAGACCTAGACAGCGTGAAATAATATTGCCTTATTTTCATTTTGCTGTTTTAAACATATTCCAGTTTATTAGGTTTACACCAAATGAGACAGAGACAAAGTACGGGTACGTTTTCTTCAACAATATTTTACTAAGGGCCATTATTACAACTTGCCGTTAAAGTTAGGTTTAGTTAAAGGTAACTTTAGCTAAAGTGAACTTTAAAGTCAGCGTTAACTTCTTTTCGTTATTACAACTTACAGATAAAATAAATCTTTTTCAAAAATATGACAGTGCCGGAACAATGTCGATAACATAGCTCAATTGAATAAGTTTTTTTTTGAAACGCAGTGACGACGACGGCCTTCTGATTTTTTTTTATTTGCTCATGAAGTTGCCATATTGAAAATAATATATAATATGGCAAGTTCAAATATAAACTTAACTTTAAAAGTTACGAGTAGGATGATCCTCCCTTTAGCTTAACGCTCACTTCTAACTTATTGTCCACTTATAATAATGAAAACCGATTTATCTGCCCGTTAAAATCCTCCCTTTAGTTAACAGCAAGTTGTAATAGTGGCCATTAAAATCGAAGCAACAGAATTTTAAAACTATATTCCAAACCTTCTCTTACTCTTTTAAACAAATATGTATTATTCTCTACGCGACGGGAGAAATTCATTTTTTTCCTAATATAATATGGAATTTCGCAAATACTAAGAATATGTTTTAAATATATTTGATCATATGGAAACATACAGACATGCATATATACATATACGTATGTATAAACGTACAGAAGTTTTAATTTAAGTATGTAATATTCAATTAAATATATTTTTAACAGTTTTGATAACATGTTTTCATCTACTAAATGATGTCATGATCGAAATTTTTTTGTAACTCTCTTGTTATTCATTCTAAACGTGTGAACTTGAATACAATGAAGGTATCATAATTATTAGCTTAGTAACTAAATTTGTAAACAATAAAAAAGCAATGATAAATGTATTGCAATGGGGTTAATAACTTGTTGATACTCATTGCATAACATTGTACGAACAAGTTTACAATCGAGATGTAGGTTTAAAAAGAGTTGCCATGAGTTCATTATTATTTATTTGTAGCATTATACAAACAAATATTTGTTAATAATAAAAATATATATTATACTCTATGCTAATAAATAAATAAATGGTTAAGTTTGGAGGTACAAAGTAGAAAAATTAACAAATAATGTTGCATGCCAGTTTCCCCGTATTTTCCCAACGTACAATGCAAGTTGGGTTAATATCGTCTGTGCAATAGGTTTATAATAAGAAATTGGGCAAAAGAATATACTTTAAGCTTGAGGAATCAAGGAGTGCTAATAACCATAAATATTCTGATACCTACTAGTAGTTGGTGAATCATAAAAATTTTGTGTGAAGCCCTATTCTAATCCATTTTGGTTTAAAAACTTTGAAGCATTCTTCATTGTCCCTGGCTTGGAAACAGGATCATGTGGGTGCAAAAATGGGCACCATATTACTCACTACATTCCGTTATCTTTCGAGTTCTGTTCTCCGTTTAGAGCAGAAGTTGGCTGTGAGATAGCTAGGAACTTATGTGACAAAATGTGTCTTCTGTACACGTATATTTGTATAATTTGTAAGAATTCTCACATTAACTGCTATTACTTCAAGCCAAACTAGGGAAAGTTTACTGGGGAGAACCATCTTTAATGGCCTAGCCGATTTAATATAATTGTATTTTAAATCTGAAGTTGAAATAAGGAATGTAGTAAGGGAATAATGAGAATTACAGACTTTGAAGTTGAAGATTTTGCTTTGAGGATTCGATAGATATCAAGTCGGCAAAACAGTTTATACAATTTGAACGTTTTTTTATTGTAATTTTTCTTAAGTTGACCTTTACGGAGTAACACATTATTTTCTATGTATATATGTATATTACCATTTAATATGGCAACGTTCCCACAAAAATCGAGAATGATGGTTAGATATTTAGTTTTAATATTTCTGATAATTAAAAAAAGAAATTTATCGTCAGTAAATATCTACACATGTTTAATTGAAGCTATTTGATCGGCATAGTTCTAAGCAACTACGATGTTTTATAAGGAGATAGTATTACACCTAAACACCAATACCTCCCTATCATTCTAAGACTTTAACATGGTAGCTCTATAAATTCATCAAAACAAAATTTGTAAACAAACTACAGCTGTTACAATAACAACTAACGGAACCATTTATTTCAGAGAAATACTACAAAAAGAGAAAGAGAGCAATAGAGAGAATAAGAAAAAAACGTAAGCAGTGGCAAAACATTGCTAAAAATAGAAGAAATTCACTCATCCAGAAAACTGTAGCTGGTATAAAAATATATTGACTTTTCCACAACATATTTAATTAAGTACACATTAATTGCAATTTTCATGAAAATTTTTCACTTCTTACGGTGTTCACAATTTAATTCAAAGTTTAATGAACTTTTTCATTTACCTTCATTCGTTTAATATTAAATGCTTGCACTGTATTCGATGTGGTTTTAACTAGATTTGCACAGACAAATGCGGTTACACCGCCACCCACTATTAACAAGTATTTCACATAATTTTTACGAGATTCTGGATTATAACGAAAATTACTGAAATTCCTTTGCACCGGCCTTGAGTTTTTTGTAAAATTTATTAAACTTTTAATTAAAAATAATCGAACGCCAACGTTTGTAGCCATTTCGTTATAAGAACTGAATATAGCAAAAAGAAAGTGAGAAAAACATCAAGTATGACAAATAGCCTTACGTCATTTCAGAGATGCCATACTGTTATAATTTAATTCCAACAGGGTTGTATCATATGAGTAGTAGATATTTTGAGTTAAAAATTTTAAATTTGAATTGTTATACAAATAGCAACGGTCTCTTAATGAATTTAAAATTTCTTATCGGATTCGTGGTAAGAAAAAGAACGTCTTGTGCGTGCTGTGGATTTATTCTCATTGATTACTATTAGAGATCTACCGCAGTATCGTTTTATTTATTCAAATGTTTTAAAATATTTTGTTTTAACGAATGTTGTAATATTTTATTTTGACATATTTCTGTGTACATTAACCAAACTATTAATAAAGTCGTATGTAATATGATACATGCAATGTAAATACGGTTTTATTTGTAAATAAAAATAAATATTTAAATTCACATACTTTTTAATGCACTTTAGTTATTTATTGTTATTAATTAACCATAGTGTTTGTATGGAATTTTTTATTTGGAGTTTATTAAATATCATGCCAGGATGTCGCAATTTTGGGTGAAAATTGGAATACCTTGTTTCGGCCACTTACCAAAGAAATAACCCCCGGATTGTACTCGAGACTTAAATGCTAATTAATCTTTTATATTAGTGAATTACTTATGGGTTTAAATGTTATGCCGCAACTAACACCACATGTAATCACGCGAGGTTTTCACTTAGACCAGTTGATATCCGGTATCCGTTCTGGCCCAATCGTTTTCGAGTATTTATCCCCATTTCCAGACACCCAAACGATAGATTAATTTGAAAAGTCTACCATATTCTGGAGAAATATGCGAAAATCATGGCCAAGCTTGAATGTCGATATGACGTTTGCAAGAAATGCAGATAATTATAGGGGCCATATAGCAAGGGTCTAAACCAGTAGCACGTTTAAGAGGCTGTATATGGCAACGTCAGTTCGCCTGTTACCTGTTGCTCCAGAAGAAGCCCAGCAGGGAAACAGTTCATCATGGCTTAAAGTTCCGTCCGTAGGGTAATAGTAATAAAGATGACAGATCAGGAATAGCTATGGAATAGCTATGTCTTTATCTATGGAACCAATATCAGGAATTCATATAGTTTTCTAGCGGAAAGTAGCGTTTTCGAGACAGAGATTCTGGAGAATATAAAGTCAAGAACTAGTTAGGAAACATAGGGTAACAATTTGTATAGATAATCAGACAACACTGTGGGTTTGGGAATGTAAAGGGCAGCTAAGCAATCTTATGTCGGATTATCAAGATTAGATTATGCTGGATACCTAGACGATTAGATTAGATTATGCTGGATACCACGACGCTAGTGGCTTTGGAAGAAACGCCACAAGAGAGGTTTCTTCTTTGGAATTATTAAGGAAACGTTCAATTAACTCACAAATCGAGAGTGGTGATGTAGATCGGAACGTAGGTTTGCAAGAGTCCTATGGCCAAAGTTCAAGTTCAAAGTTGAAGCAAGTCTTAGAGAGATGAGAGCTATTATAAGGGTCCTAACAAAATATGGCTACTTTCGACGATATATCAATAGATCAATAAATATATCAATAGATAGAATAGCGATATTTTTGATTTCTTTAGCCACCGAAAGAGGCAGAGAAAATAGTGAATCACATTTTATATAACTGCAGGTAGTACGTAGCCAGAAATGACTAGTGGAGAATGACTCCAAGCATGTGGATCTAATAGCATACATAAACTGGATTTATTGGTAAGAGGGATGTCTATAGAAGGGTATTTATCTTACTATACTTCTGGTTACTTTTTGCTCATTTTTTCTTGTTCTGTAGGGTCACAATGGATCTAAAAGTTTACGGGTAAAGACGTGTCACTATTAATACGATTGTAGCTCGCTGCCGAATTCCGAAACTGCTGTGTCCAGGAGTGGACAGAAGGACAATCAGGGGACTACTTGAGTTCGACAAGAGAACGGTTCGCTCTATTGACAATTTCGCTGACATGCTTGGTCTGCTCCACCAGGATTACTGCAGAAGCTGTTATGATCTAGAGGAAACGAAATCGGTGCCACACCTTTCATGCGAGCATCCTCCACTTCAAACCTACCAACGGATCATGACAAGGGGGCTTACCTCACACTGAGTAACACAATGGGACATAGGGCCTCCGAGTGAACTTGACTGTAAACGGCAAGCTACCCGATAACTTAAAAAAACATCGCATTGTATTTTTATCAGTAGAATATCAAAGAGCTTTTGACTTCTTCATATGATAGATGATTGCCGTGATTATAAATCAGTCTGCAATGTTGGGTTAAAAACTACCCTATTCGCACAATTTAGTACGGAGGTTACTAGGCGAGGAATATAAAGAAAAAAGATTATTGACCTACTCAACTCTTCTTATGGCAGCTCTCCTATTACAAATCGTAAATTGCAAGAACTGAAAATGCCTGATACAAATTAAGGGAAATACTTCCCATACCAAAAATAATACGTTTTAATAAATGCTTTTTAACAAAACTAATACTCCACTACTGCTTTGTTAGTAATTCAAAGTCAATTAGTGTAATTACAAATGGGCTTGAAGAAAGAAATATTTTTCGAGAAAAATAAAAAAACGCCCAAATTAAGTCATAAATTGCCTAAAATGCTGTTTAAAAGCTCTATGAAGTATTCTTTGAATTTTTATATCCTAAATCAGTGGAGGTAAAAATTTAATGTCCAGTTAAAATCAATTGCTATGAGTTTTCAATAATTATTGGGAATACAAATTGATTTATAAGCCATTAATCATGGCCTCTATTGATATAAAAACCTTAGTCTTAGACGACAAAACGGCGTGAAAAGACAATAGAACGAGATCTCGCATTACACAACAGAGACGACACCACCGCCAACCAACAACAACAACCATAGCAATAAAGGTGGATTAGAAACATAATAAAACTGTCAAAATATTAAAAGAAATCAATAGATTTCTCTGATTTTGGTGGCAGTCTTACCAATAAAATCAAAACTTATTGAATTGGCTTAAATCTAAATTGGAATTTCACTTGTTGTAACGAATAGCCGCAACTGGCCGACCAAACAACTAACCAACAACATCATAATCTTTAAAACTTTAATAAAAGATGAAAGAAGGAGAAAAAAACTAACAAAGGCCAAAGACAATGGCTGTAAAATTAAAAAAGATGAGCCGCCGCTTGCAAGACAAAATAGTCACGTACTCGAAATAAATTTACACACCATTCCAGAAGATGATGACGGCGATGATCATGGTTCTGCATGGCGTTGGTGGCTCGCTGAGAAAGAAAACGAGAACGATATTAACCCGCACCATTTCGAACAATTTTTATCATCGTTCTCATCTGCATACACTTGGTTATAGTGTGAATATAAGCGCCTAGAGAATTTTGTAAAAAAAAAAAACAACTACAACATGGGGTCCAAGATTTTCCAATACGATCGATAGACTTTTTTTTTTAAACTTACAACACTTTTAAAATTCTAAAAATATTTACATACTTTGGGATTAAATAAGAGGATTTGAAATGATTATCGAAATTGTTTCTTGATAACTCTGTAGTCGGTAAGTTTTCAATAAAATGTTGTATTTGATTGTTGCTATTTGCTGTTGTTGTTGTAATGAAATCAATACAATTGATTTTAACTAATAATTAAAAATATGATCAAAATTCGATTTTAATCCACAGATAATATTCATAATTATGATTGAATTATCATTATGATTTCAAAAAATTTATTTTTTTTTCTTTTTGTTTTTATTTCGTTTTTATTTTATTTTTGATGACTGGAATATTTTTGTTTGTTTTTTTATTTCAATATTTTAAATTTTATAGCTTCCAACTGAGACGATTCATGTAATGTGGCTGTTTATTATGATTTTAGTTCCATGGAAGTTAATATTCCTTGGTTTTTACGAATTTTTTTTTGTCTTGCATACTCAGAACAGTTTGTACTTATACTGTGTGTATGTACATACAGATATGACTAAAATTTTACTTTTCAGAAAAAGAAGAAAAAAATAAAAAAAAATTAAATTTTTGGTAACTTCTTTTGAGAATACACTCGAAAATTTTTGGCCTAAATATGCATAAAGAAGTCGCCGTAGTCTAGTAGGTAATGTGTTGGCTTATTAGACGTGAGGCCACGGTTGAAACCCCATTTCAGACATCTGCAACGAAGCCAAATATGAAAAAAAATTTCTTCAGAGACCTCCGCTCAGCAAAAACTCAGAGTAAATAAAATTGTCATGAAAAAGTTTCACAAAAATCTATCATTCGGAATCGACTTTAAGCCCTAGGTCCCGGAACTCATGATAAAAATTAATAGAAGTGGGTTGGTCGTAATCTTGACTGAAGGGTTGGAATGACCAATTATGCATGTGTGCACAAAGAATTCTATGATGGCCCGTCTTTCAAAGCAATTATTACCAGATTTTATACTCTTTTGCCTTAAAAAAAACTCCGCGACTTTTTGAACTTCTCTAGGTTAGGTTAGGTTAGTGGACGTGTACTTGTCAATTAAGACAAGCACAGTACTCGGAGGTCGAATTGACCCATTGTACACAACGTCCTCAAAAAGGAAGGATAATAGAGGGAATCGGAAAAAGGAAAGGAAGTACGAAAGGGGAGAATGGGAAGCGGAGGAATTACACAGACCAAACAAAACAAAAAGGGATAGCGCGACTACACTCATGAAGGCCTAGCACTTCTCAACCACCTCAAGTTACTAATGAATCTGTGGAGAGCCTTGATGTCGGCTCTCGATACAGAATTCAAACCCTCAAAGAAGCCCCTGCCAAGGGTCCTCAACCTCAACCTACCAAGGGCTGGGCAGTTACAGAGTATGTGCTCGATAGTCTCCAACTCCTCTTCATCGCAACATACCCTGCAATAGTCCGGCTGGGATCTATTCCAGATTCCCGTCAGCGGCCTAATCTCGCAGTGCCTTTTGAACGTCTCTAGATTTTACTAAAAAGACAAGACTGCTCCTGGCGACAGATATCTGCCATTATTGAAGGAGATTAAGGTGTTAAAAGCAAATTAAATAATTTTTATCTGGTATACTTATAGGCAAGTGACACTACACCCAGTCATTCAAAGTATAGAGTCTTTTTCTTCGCTAGTTCCAGCGCATCCGAAACAGCCAATTTTCCATGATTCTGGCGCATAAATAAGGCAAAATGTAACCGGTGGCATGAATTATATTGACTTTGTGGTCTGCAGTGGTTTGTGCCTTATTCGCTTACATCTGTTACTTGAGAAAACCCCACAAGAAAAAGTTTAACGGGGTCAAATGGAAAGATCTCGGTGGCTAGTTCACATCATCTTTACTAGGGATAACCATGCTCTCCAATTTCTTCTGCTAAATATCCAATGTTGCATGAGCTGTGTGGCACGTAACGTCACATAGCGTTGAAGTACATGTTATCCAATTCAGGCCAAAAGAAGTTGGTGATGATCGACCTATAGTGGTTGCCGTTGACAGTGATGACATGACCAACGTCATTATTAAAGAAAAATGGACCGATGGTGCTGCTAGCCCAAAGTCCCTACCAAACAGTAATTTTTAGGAGGCAGTGGACGCTCTTCAATCTTATGTTCAATTTTTTTCAATTACCCATTCATCCAGAAATTGGTTTCATGACCGAAGATGATTTTCGATGTCAGTTGCTAACTGATCCAGAGTCCATTTAGCTCACATACGTCGTTGTCTATGGTCGTTTATGATGACTTTGTAAAACAGAGAGCAAAGCTGTTTATTTTGAAAGTGGTTTAAGTTCATTTTTTCTTATATTGAGATATTTAAGGGTTTGCGTTTGAGTTGTTTCAAAAATATTGTTAACTGGTATTAAGTTGTTTTTATGGCTATGTGACCTTAAACATGTTAGAATATATAATGTAATACGTTTTGTAAACTTTACTAGAAAAATAAGATGTGTTTCAGAACCTCAAATGGACTTAAACCACTTTCAAAATGAATAAAATGACTTTTTGTTTGTGAAAACGAATAAGTCCACTTTGTGTTCTTTGTTTAATATTATTATAAGTTAATTTTTTCACTTAAAGTTACTCCACTAGTGATAGTGATTCCTCTAAATAGTTATCCTTATACTTAGAAGTTGGAATGGGACTTACATTTTTGTATAATGGTGTTAATTTTATTTTGCTGAAGTTCCTTGGCCTTCCCCAACAAGGTAATAAATCAAGTATTTTGAACTCTGTATCCACTTCCATAGATTCTTTATAAATCATTTTATAGTGTGCATTTTTTATAAATCGCATTCAACATGTCCTTAGCCAATTTACAGGTTCGCCACTAGTGTTTTTTAATATTTTATGAATTGCTTCTTCCAGAGGTTTTGTTGAAAAAAAATCTTCATGTTTCATTTTGGTTAATATTAATTTGTTACTCTTTCGACATGTTTTTATGGTTTCATAGTACATTAAATTATTTTTCCTCAAAGCCATTTCTATCACTCCAAAATCACTATCATTTCTCAAAAATGAATGTCCTGATAGTAAAAAGTTATGGTCAATAATATCTGCATTATTTTCTGCCGATTGCACAATTTTCAACCATGTTACTGCCAATTTTATGGATTTCAATGGACTTAAACCAGTTTCAAAATAAATTTTTTGCATTTCGTTAACTAGCTAATTTTCAAGTGCCCCAAATCATATCGATTTTAATGATACTAGACTTAAATTGTTTATAAACAAAAAGATTATATAGGATCGTGATTATTGTTATCATTAACAAATTTTTTTTAAAAATGGACTTAAACCACTTTCAAAATAAACGACTCATATTATGTATTATTTTCAATATGGCAACTTTAAATATAACAAAATGAGCAAATACAACAAAAAGCTGCCAGCCGTTGCCACTGCGCTTAAAAAAAACTTCTTTAAGTGAGCAGTTTTATCAACATTGCTCCGACACTGTCATATTTTTGAAAAAGTTAACTTTAATTTTATCTGTAGGTTGTAATAATTAAAAGAAGTTAAAGGTGACTTTAAAGTTCACTTTAGCTAAAGTTACCTTTAACTAAACCCAGTTTTAAAGGCAAGTTGTAATAATGGTCCTTAAACTGTTAAACGAGCTTTACATATGTAAGTCAACAGCTTTCAGTGATTTTTTGAGTGTGTTTTTTGAAAAGAATTATTTTTTTTCATTTAACAAAAATATTTTTTCTTTTATTGTTTGGCATTGTAATAAAACCAATATTGCTAACGCCCATCTTTGTATGTCTTAAATATTATGAGGCAAACATTTTTTTCAAATGGGTCGTTTGCAAGCACAAGTCTTTTACCAATTTCGCTTAATCACCATGCAAAATATGCTTGAGAGACAAAGAATTGATACTACATTCGGCAAATGGCCTTAAGCTTATTTCTTTTTGGGTACTTCTTCATTTTTGAAGCGTTCCACTTTTTGTCTTTCGGTGGATAATTAATTTCATTTGTTTTGCGTTATCCAGGTGGCACCGCCGATGGTTGTGGCATCGTATTATTAGCGTGGTTTTTTTCCCTTATCGAAGTTCAACTCAAAGTTTGGCAAACGTAATTAAGATGTTTGTTTAGATGGTACTGCCTCCCAGTAGTTTTTTTTTGTTTCTCTTGAAGTTATAAAACGCAGACAAAGGAACCCAGTTATGCCTTTTCAAAATTAAAGAAACGGAAGTCAAGAGTTCATTTATTGTTTTCACATTTATTTGCCGTGATCATTATTGAATTTTGTGCATAAGTTGTTTAAAATGATTATGTCTGTCTGTGTATGCCAGGAATATATAAAAAAAACAGAAAAACAAAATCATGAAAGTGTTTAAAGTTTTTTTTTTGTTTTGACAATTTTAATTGTTTTTACTTTTCAATTAAATTGTAAATAAAATTGTCGTTTTGCCAATTTTTGTTGTCGCCGTATAGTGATTGCTTTTCATTGAAATTGATTTATAGTTCCAGGGTTCGGAAAGACTACTGTTATGCTATATTGCATTAGCATAAGTCGTATTAGATATGTAGTTCATGCTGAAAGCTGTTAAAAAATAATTCTACATATACTCTGCTCCCCTTACTGTCTTTACGAGAAAGGGGAAATAATTGATGAAGCAGAGCACACTATTTTCGAATGTGCACTCTGGAAGAGCTATCGCTCTGTACTGACGTCAATAATTGGGACGATCACGGCCGCTAACATTGTCGTGGTTATGATTGCGAGTAGAGAAAATTGGGCATCAGTGGCGAATTACGTGGAGCACAGAACATGTAGGCACGCCGGCATAGCTGATACTGGCACACGTGTCAAACGAAATTCGAAATAGGGACCTGGACGAAAGGAATAGTGGAGACACTTAGATGTCTCCTCAACTTTCGACACGCAATCCGGACGCGGATATGAGCACGCAGGGGCCAAATGGCCAAAAGGAGTGGGCACAACAAGTCCACGAGACGAGCGGGGATTTAGTGGGTGAGGGCCCCACACACGGAGGATGTGACGACTTCCACTATGGTGCGGTTAGGTACATTTACCCCTCCTCGGCGAGAAAAAAATACTTTGCTGAATCTAATTGGACATATGAACGAAAATTCTTCTTTAAAAATATCAGAAAATAAAAACGAGTTATTTCTTATCTTAGTAAAGTAGTTTCGCAAACGAGTTGACAGTTTTAACTGCCATCAGAGGATTAAGAGTAAATTTTTAGTAAAAAGTAACTACTCGGTCTGGGCCACCAGAATTACTGCAGAAGCTGTCATGCTGTAGAAGAAAGGGAATCGCTACAACACCTTTAATTTGAGCACCCTGGTCTTCTTTTGCCTCTAAGGGAATTGCTCGGTTTAATCAGGAGCTTGGGGTGGTTCGAACCCACCACTAAAGGACCATGACAAGAGGCTTACCTCACGCTGGGTAACAATAGGGCCATGTGGGCCATAGAATGCACTTCCCGCTAACCTAACAACAAATTTTTGTCAATTATACATTATCATTCAAGAAAACCGAGAAATTATGTTGAGTAATTGTTTTTATCATTGTTAGAAAGCTTGGTTTAAGATGTTTACAACCCAGTGGGTTCTGAGGAATCGCAACGGTGAGTACCAACATATTGTAGTACTTTCTAACAAAGCAAATTTTGCTTAAAATATACAATATCCCAGTAGAATACACGTATACAATTGCGATGAACGCAATCTATGAATTTAACTTCGAATTGTGCTATTATTACTGGGTCGTCGTAATCTTGTGGGTAGTGTTTTGGCTTACTAACCGACAGATTTTAGTTCAAACCTCAGCTTAGATATCTAGAAAATTAAAATTAAAAAAAATGCATCCCGTAAAAGTCTCTATTTAAAGTGGATTTTGGACTGGTGTCGTCCTCGGTCTATATTTCTTTGAGAGCGAATTTGGCCAGATCGTTACTCTCAACGGCAGCCACAATAGGTCGATGATCACTAATTTCTTTTGACCTGAATTGGATGATCTGGGCACCAATGACATGTGGTTTGAAAAGGACGGTGGTACTACGTGGCACACACCTCCTGCCACATTGGTTCAGCACGCGAAATTTGAGGATATAATCATCTAACATGGGGATAATGTGAACTGGCTAACGAGATTGTGCAATTTCATCGTGTTAGACATTTTCATTTTCTGGGGTTTACTTAAGTCGCAGGTCTATGCGAATAAGCTAACATAGCACATGCCATCGAGTTGAAGTCGCCGCAGTGTAGCAGATAGTGCGTTGGCTTATTAGACCTAAGGCCCCGGTTCAAACCGCAGATCAGACATCTCGAACAAAACGAAATATGAAAAGATTATTTCTTCGGCGACTCAGCAGATTTCTGGCAAGAACTCTGAGGATAAATGAAATTGCCATGAAAAGTTTCTCATACATCTGTCTATTCCGCCACTCATTTATTAAATTAGCACACCCAACAAAAGTGGTGGTAGAAGCTAGGTCGTAATCCTGACGGAAGGATTGTAATGGCTAATTATGTATGCATGTATGTATGTAACTCAGGCCATCGGTCAAATTCAGCCTTATTTAAGCGCCAGAATTATGGAAAATTGGGCATTTAGGATATGCACCACCCAGAGAAGTCGTGGTGGACATTTAAAAGATGTTATATTCCGCACATAATAACATTAACAGGTTTTTCAAACGAATAGAAAATGTTGCTGATATTCCAAACATTTTTGTTTTATTTCACTTTAAAGGTAAAAAGCCCTTTAAAGAAAGAAATTATTGAAAAAAGTTGGCTTTCATGCTTTCATATGATTAAACACAATAATGAGTTTAATTTTACGAAAATCCTTACCCTGACTAGTAAAGTATAAAATTGAATTAAATTTAATGCACGCCAATATATGCAGTCAGCCAGAGTACATGTGTTTATGTATGTCGTCTATCATCTTTTGTAAGTGTTCGACCGGTATCACCTTTAGATTTTTTTTATTCATAAAATTAAAAGTGTCAAAGCAATTTGCTACTAATTGATGCCTGTCTAAATGGTGACAGTGTTCATCAAATATTCCTAAAGTGTGGCCAACAACGTCTTCATAAACGTCAGCGGCGTATGATTGAAATGAAAACAAAAATCAAATTGAAAACCAAATCAAAACTAAATCATCCATTGAATAAACAATAAACAACGTAAACATTAAAGGTAAAATTGCCCACTCTCTGCCTCTCTCACTCTTAGGAAAAAAATAAATTGAAAAGAATTAAAACATCATGGCAATTATGCTTTGAATTGAAACTACAAATCCCTTCTAGCTAAAGGGTATTCTAGACAGTCTAAATTATCATTAGAATTCATGAATAATGTGACACCTGACACATTTAGCAAACATTTTCCATAACATGTCCATGTCCATGGCATTCCAGCAATCACTTCATTATGGAGACCAAACGAAATGGGAACAGTCTTAATCTTATGCAGATTGCTCTGAAAATTTTCTAAAAAAAAATCCGTTCGACTAAATAAACATTGAAATTGTATTCAGTTCTAGAGAGATGTACTAGGACAGCGAATTGGGTAAACATGGTGTTGGCTTTGCCTTACTTTTAATCTTTACAAAAAATACGTGGGTTGTTTGAAATGGAGATTTCGAATACAAATTATTTGATCAACAATTCCATCAGAAGCAAAAAAATCTATTTTTAGTTTGTTTACATAGTTTTGTTACATTTGGGGAGAGAAGGGGAGAATTTAGAATTTAGAGGCGACTCCAAAGGTCAATATTTTGCTGCAAATAACCTAGAATAACTTTGACGATTTTCAAATTTGATGGGAATCGGCTTTTCTTAATTTCGAACAATAATAATGTACTTAAGGAATGAAGAATTTTGATTCTAAAACTTCTCAAAACGCAGCATTTAGTTTAAATTTCTAAGAGCCATTATTACAACTTACCTTTAACTAAAGGGAGGATTTTAAAGGGCAGATAAATTGTTTTTCATTATTATAAGTGGACAATAAGATAGAAGTGAGCGTTAAGCTTAAGGGAGGATCATCCTACTGGTAGCTTTTAAAGTTAACTTTATGTTGGAACTTGCCATATTATATATTATTTTTAATATGGCAACTTCAAATATAAACAAAATGAGGAAACACAACAACCAAATAAGAGACCCTTCGTTGCCACTGCGTTTAAAAAATCTTTGAGCAGTCTTATCGACATTGCTTCGGCATTGCCATTTTTCTGTAAGTTCTAATAACGAAAAGAAGTTAAAGCTGACTTTAAAGTTCACTTTAGCTAAAGGTACCTTTAACTAAACCCAAGTTTAACGGTAAGTTGTAATAATGGCCTTAAATATTTTTAAATTTCTCATGCTTTGTGAGACCAATAACATTATACTTAGCATAGTATTTACAAGGTTTTGAAATGTTTTTAAATCTACAATCAGAATTCCTCGATTTTTCTCTTTTACATTATTTACCGTCAAAATTTGCTTTCCTTTTTCGTAAACTTTAGCCACAAGGATGCTCCAGAAGTTTTTAATGAGATTGTAATCGGGACTGCTTATCGGCTATGAAAGTATATCCAAATTTTTGTAAAAACTTTAGTCCTTATTTATTAAAAAATATCAGCAGAATTTTCATCAAGTTTCGTGATAAGGATGTCTTCTAGATGTTCCAAATTTTCTGCTGAAGATAACGCTGCTCACACTATAACGCTTACTTCATCAAAATTTCGTTTAGATTTTACAACGCTTGACTGGATCAGATAATGCCTGCCTATGTCGTTTAAATCAAATTTTTCCATTGATAAAAACGACTTTTTCAATTAATCGGTCCATGATGCTTGGGTAAATGCAAGAAGTCCCTCACTCAGTATACCATTGAATTCCAATTAATTTTTTTCCATTTCATAGGCGGAGTAACGTTTAAAACAAGGGCTATAGTTCTTGTAGTAACTGGAAAATCAATTATTTTCTTTATTTCTCGGCATTTTAAAGGAGTCTTAGTGGGCTTACATCAAATCTGATCTTTTCTGTTGAGGTTTTCTTATGGAATTTCATCATATTATTTCATATCAACGTTTCTGCCTAAGTTTTGACTGCGATGTTTAATTCCATCGGAGCAAAATCTTTTACCAACTTGTTCTGTGGTATTAAATCTCGGACAGTTATTGAAAGAATATGAACAATTGTAGGCCTTTCTATTAGCCATTTCTAGCAGGGGTTTAGGTACCCGTCGGAGACAACATTTCGCTGGGGAGTAACTTCTTAGTATTTAAACAAGTCGGTACTAGCGGCATGTGAGGATAGTATGTAATAGCCTTGACCTTGCCTAACTTTCAAAATCTGTACTCGCAAGTTCTTATCTTGGTTGCTAAAGAATGTGCTAAAGTTTTGATAACAAAATATGCATTCCCATTATGACGTAATAGGAGCGATTTTGGGTGGCATTTGTACTACTGAAGTTTAGGGACACTTCGATGTTATTGTTCTGGAAATAGCGTGAATCTGCTAGCCGCGATTGAAGGTTGTGCAGAGGCTTAGATTATAGGCTAAATACAGGCTATACCATGAGACTTTGAACAAGTTTAAGAAACATTCTTGTGGCAACCATTTTGTTGGCTACTTTGCAATCAGAGGACTCGCTTTCCGTATGAGAATATTTAGTCATAGATTTTGTGTTTTTTCTGGGAAAATTATACTCTAATCACAATTACTAAAGCTGTTTTAGCTTGAAGGTAGAATTAGAGTTTTACGCTTATTTTTTATTAAGTTTGAGCATTCTAAGGAATAAATTAGCCTTGGTTATCGACACTAATAGAGATGACAACTGTCAAGTAGTGGTACTAGACTGACAAATTTCTTTATTAGCTCCTTCGGTAAGGTTAATTTGAACTCAGTTTTAATAGTAGAGCCTTCTTAACATTGATTAATACTTTGTGGAAACTTCTTACATTTTCTTGTTACACAATGGGAATTATTTTACCAGGAATTTTCACTTTTTTAGATGTCCTATGTTTACACCTCTTCAAATTGAGAATATGAGAGCTTATTATCTTTACTCCGTACTGACTTTTAAAGATTATAATATTTAGAGAGAAACATAAAAACTTATCATACCACCCTCGTTAACCGCTTTTAAAAATAGAATATTGTTTAACTAGTTGAACAAGCAATATTCTGAGCCAATTTTGCATTTGCCAACCCTAATGCCCTTTTATTATTTACTACATCGTTCGCTGTAGAATACTCATATGAATAGACAGACGGTCAGACAGGCTTTAACACCAGCAATGTAAAATACTGTAGTATATAGTACATGCCCTCCAGTTACAACAAACAACATTTTGTTGGCTATTTGTTACTACTGAATCAATAAAATCAGGACATTTGTGCGTGTATGCCAGCGTAACACTTTATGTTTGTATGAATCAGAGAACTGGTGTACATTTTTTATACTTTTTATATTTAAATATTGGAATCTGAAAACCAAACAATGACAATTTATTGTTTAGATTCAGGTTAAATAAAGTTTTATTTAATGTATCGATACAAACAACAATCAAATCGAAATGAATATAAAAGTAGGCGTACAATCATCATTGAATTGAATGTCTTATTAAATTTTAAATATCAACTGCAAACGAAAAACGAAATTTGAAGGATATTTTATATTAAAAAAAAATACGTTAATAGATATTCGCTGCAGGTAGATTTCTCATTACTGCTATTGCAGTAGGTTTTTAAGGCATGAAATGTATGCACATGGTCCACATACTTCTACAAAACTTCTGTAGAATTATACGAAACTACTCTAGCAATACATATGCACATTACATTTCATTACAACCTTCATTACAACCCTTCAGTCCGCATTACGACCTAG
Organism: Sarcophaga subvicina; assembly: GCA_936449025.2. Taxonomy (NCBI): domain Eukaryota; kingdom Metazoa; phylum Arthropoda; class Insecta; order Diptera; family Sarcophagidae; genus Sarcophaga; species Sarcophaga subvicina. Next base: position 34,193,823 of record OW388081.2, read on the forward strand.
TTTCTCACACCACTTATGTTGTGTGCGTTAATTTTATACATGAGTGGCGGGACGTACAGTTTAAAGTCGACTCCGAACGACAGATTTTTGAGAAACTTTTTCATGGCAATTTTATTTGCTCTCAGAGTTTTTGCCGAAAATCTGCTGAGAGGAAGCCGCCGAAGAAATATTTCATTCATATTTTCGTTTTTGTTGTCTGACCTGGGGTTTGAGCCATGGCCTTACGTCTAATAAGCCAACACACTATTGTACTTAATCTACTCTAGCAATGCATATACAATTTTAAATTACATTAAGAGACCAAATGCCAATAATCGAAGGCCTAGAATGCTTTTAAGATTTTAGGCAAATTTTTTACTTTTACATTCTGCTCCAAAATCCTAACTTAATTTGAGGGAAACTCATTTATCTCTCAATGAATACTAATATTATTCGTAATTTTAATAATATCAGATTCTTTATTATTTACCTAATAGTAGTCTTAGTACACTCGATCTTGGGTTGTATAAAGTCTTTCAATAGGAACGCCTAAAATTTCACATCTAACTGAAGCTACACCTATCAAACTATATACATAAGTGACCATTACAACCCAGGGAAACGAACTAGCTTCCCTCACCACTTTGTTGTGCGTGTTAATTTTATATATGAGTGGCAGGACCTACAGCTTAAAGTCGATTCCGAACAACAGATTTTTGCGATTTGTCAGAAATCTGCAGAGAGGAAGGCGCCGAAGAAATATTTTTTCATATTTCGTTTTTGTTGGTGATGTCTGCCATGGGGTTTGAACTGAGGTTTCACGTCTAATAACCCAACACACTACATACTATACTATGGAAGCAAATTCGTTGTCATTTCTTCAGTTTACTTTGCCAAACCACCATGAACGGTCATAGACAACGACGTGTGGGCAGTTGGTCCATTGAAACTCATTTTCAGCGAGTTCAGATCCATATCTAGACGTTAACAAATTGTCAAATTTAGTACGACTCAAATCCTTTGTTATTTCCAAGCGTGTATTATGCATTCTGAAAGAGTCACTGTTTGCTGAGTATCTTGGACTAGAGACGTCATCGGTTCATATTTCTTTGAAAACGATATTAGCGAGACCATTACTGTCAACGACAAACATTATAGGTAGCTGACCTGTATTGGGTGATCTGGATACCAACGACATACAAATGGTTTGAACAGGACGGCTCTGCGTGCCACACAGTTCATGTAATTCTGAACGAGCGATTTAAGGAAATGGTAATATCATCAAGATCATGCGATTTGACGTCGTAAAATTTTTTGTGGGGATTTTAAGTTATAGCTGTATGCGAATAAGCCATAAACCACAGGGTTCAAATTAAACCTGATGGTTTAAATTAAAACTGATGTAATGGACAATTTTACGTTTATGATACGTGGCGGACGTTTAAACGATGGCAATAAAGGCCTTACTATCGTCTAGTCCAACATTTATGCAAACATAGTTTCGATTCCTTAGGATTTGAAGACTGCAAAAAAGAAAAACTGTTTGAAACCACTTGGATAAGGCCGTAGATGTATGAATGGATCGCATAGAGTATGCAGCGCATTTCAATCTAGGAATTGCTGGTGAATGGCAACAAAATTCACCCATTTCTAAAACGAATAGGTACAGTTAATGAAAAGTGCCTCACTGAGACAATATTGTGTAAAAAACAATCGGGGATAAATTACAGTTGAACTTAGTACATGTGTGGTAATCAAAATTTTCCTGTGATTTTATGGATTTCTCAGGAATTTTAGTCGCTCCCTTTTAGATAAGTTGCTAATTCGGATCGATACTCTCAATAATAAAATAATAACACAGCCCTGCATGGGCCCTTTCCATCAAGTCAGGTTTTCGAGAAAAAGGGGGTTGAAACCCCTAAAAGTAACGTTTTTGGCCATTTTTGAATAATTGTAGAGCTAAACACTGACGTGCTTGAACCATCGCTATTGTCAGTAATTGACAATTGATGTTTGCCCTTTAAAATGAGCCCAAAGCCAAATTGTTTGCATGCACCCTTAAAGCTGGGGGTGGGTTTATGTCAAGGGGTGAAAGAGAAAAAGAAACACATTACGGAGGTCCTTAAAAATTAATCAGATTTACTTGAAAATTGTTACTCAGGGGTTTTTGGGGTCGCTGATTACAGATCTTCATTCAGATTTAAAAAATTCAAAATGGCGGATCCAATATGGCGGTCAAGTAAATCTGATTAATTTTTATAAACTTCGACCGCCATATTGGATCCGCCATTTTGAATTTTTTAAATCTGAATGAAGATCTGTAATCAGCGACCCCAAAACCCCTATTTTTTCTCGAAAATCTGACGTGATGGAAAGTTTTTGAATCCAGATTCGTGTTCAGCGCGCAAAATGCCTTCGGAAACACCTGGATCCATCTTATTTGCACAAATTGTGTTCAGGAGCTTAGATATTTTGCTTAGATATTTTTATGCATCCACTTTATAGTCTTCTTTATGCGAATGGTGCATCTAAAGAACGGCAAAAGACGGATACCATAGGTAATGTAAGTAGTCGAGGCAAGCTATTACATACTGTTTGAAGAAACACTCAACTCAAAATGCATGAGAATTCGAAGTCTAAACAATAGTTTGGTATCAGTGAACATTGCAATAAATTTGGATGCTCAGAGCATCAACAGCTTCTGACTTCCTAATATTTGAACCATGCACTATTACAATGACTCCTACCATTACTATTACATACTTTTGTCCTCTAGATTTTTAACAAATTTTTGAATATATGTTCTCAAGGGACCGGTAAACAACAGTGACACCTGCTACAGTTTAAGGGCTATTTATAGCACTGCCCTACTTATTTCCATTTTTTGTTCATCAATTAATGATTGTTCCAAAGATAACTTTGTTCCATTTGATAAAAGACCACAAAATCATGTCATGTTATGATTACTAATCCTATTTCATAACAAATTCACGCAATCTCACGGTGAGAACCGATTGCTTTCCCATATATTTGTTCTAAAGGCAATCATTTTAAATTCTCTTCATATCGCATGCCACAGATTGGATTTGCCTTAGCGAATGGCTTTAGTGTATGCATCTAAAATGCTTTTCTTGTATAAGTAAACTCATCGTGCATTTTATTCCAATAAATCGTTAAAGTGACACACATAAATCAGATTGTGACCATTTTAGGTTCTCATAATTCTCAAATACAATTTGTCTATCGATTGTCTCTAAATGACTCTAATGAGCTTTTTTTTTCTTCTTATTAATCCGTGGAAATCTTGAAAACATTAATAAAACTTTACTGTGGCTACATATGACTACGTATCAGATAAACAAACATGGCAGAGGCAAAGAGGGGGCCAACTAGAAATTGATGATTAATTTAACGAATGACATAAAAATATATTCTGTTCTGTGTGCAGTGCATCTATTTTAAGATTTTAATTGATACGCAGACTATCGGTGGTATACCAATTTGGTTGGGTGTTTGGCGCATGGGAGAAATTATCTCCCTTTATTTCTGGGAGTTTGGATTTTTTTCTTTTTTGTTCGTTTTTTTTTGTTTGTTTTTTTTTTTGGTGGGGGAAAAGCATATCAAATAACAATTAAGGTAATAGCCGTGGAAAGATAAGTTATCATTTGTGGACAACAATAACAATTAATAACAACTAATAATAGTCGAAGAATTTTGTAAAAGAATTTGAAAAGAAAATCATGTTGATCAGGGAATCAGTTCGTTTGGTATCAATTAATGTCACAGAGGTACAATCGAAAATTCATAAAACATCACAAAGTCCAAAGAAATTTCAAATAAAAGTATTGTTAAACTCCAAGGTGGTTTTTTTATATATTGGGTAAGTAAACAAGTCATTTCGGTATTAGAGGAAGCACAGCGGACAATTCAACTGTAATTAATTTTGAAAATTTAACTTTTTGATTCGGTTTTTAAGAATTGAGAGGTTTTCGTTCCCCTCCTAATAGGCCATCTACGAAGCCTCCTTATCTCCCAGAGTAGAATTTGTTGAGCATAATCACTCAGCAATGGAACCAGTGCCATACTTCCATACAATGATTTTAATACCTCTTTAAAAAGTCGCCGTAGTCTAGTAGGTAGTGTGTTGGCTTAAAGCCAGGGTTCAAACCCCAGGCCAGACATCAAACAAAATACAAAAAGTATTTGTTAGGCGACTTCCTCTCAGCAGATTTCTGGCAAAAACTCTGAGAGTAAAAAAAATTGTCATGAAAAGTTTCTCAAAAATCTGTCCTTCGGAGTCGACTTTAAACTGTTAGTCCTGCCACTCATGTATAAAATTAACACACACATTATAAGTGGTGTGAGAAACTAGGTCGTAATACTGACTGAAGGGTTGTAATAACCAGTTATGTATGTATGTTAAAAAGCCCCATCTGTGTGAGTAGTAAGGAGCTATTATAAGAATCTGAACGGAAATGGAACCTTTTAGTTACAGTGAGTTTTTCGGATGGTACCTTCCCAAATTTACGAAAGCATTTAACCAGAAATACGGCTTATCGCTGAAGATAATTTCCATTTAGTGAGCACTCGTTTTTGCCTATGATTTACAATTACTTTGACAGATGTAACTTCAACAAGATGGCCGTTATCAACTGTCAAAGTACCATAGTTCCTGTTCTTATACATCTTATACGTTTAAAATAGTTTCTTAAGCGGCAGTCAAATTTTCGAGTCCATTTCATTACATTATTTATAAGCTTAAAAACGTTTCTACCAAATATGAGTTCAACATTACAGAGTGAAATGCAGTTCATTACAGTCACCATGTTCCTTTTGAATGCTTGGCTCTCTAGTATCAGGATCGTAGCTGCCAGATTTGATGATTTATCGTCATTTTGACGATTTATGCCCTTATTTTGACGATTTTTAAAAATTAAACAATTACGTCATATTACTTTACTTTAGTACTAATGAAAATATGTTATGGGAAGAAGAAAAGAGAGAACAGTGTTTATGGATACTAGGCTTGTAAAGGATCCGCCAAATAACTTTTTTTTTGAAAATGCTTTAAAAAAAAAACTACTGAATATTTTCTCAAATTTCTTTTTTTATTTGAAAGTACAATCCTTCCGGTTAATAATGGAAAATAATTTCATTCAAATTGCTGCCTCGGCTAGTCATGCAGTAGCCTACACCAGAAGATGCCGATTTTGGCAAAAAAATCATCTTTTCAGTTGAAGCTCATTTTGATCTTGGCGGGTATGTAAAGAAGCAAAATTGTCGCATTTGGGGCACAGAAAACCCGCACGCATACATACAAAACGAGTCACTGTTTGGTGCGGATTTTGGTCCAGAGGCATAATTGGGCCATTTTTCTTCGAAAATGAGCAAGGAGTGGCCGTTACAGTCAATGGCGATCATTATCGGGCCATGTTGAACGAATTTTTGTTCACAAAAATTGAAGAGGAGGATATTGGCAACATTTGGTTTCAACAGGACGGCGCTACGTGCCACACAGCCGAAGCTACACTCGATGTTTGGCGCCCTGTTTTTGAAGATCGCATTATCAGCCGCAGAGTTGATGTCGTTTGGCCACCTCGGAGCTGCGATTTGATACCGTTGGACTATTATTTGTGGGGTGCCGTCAAAGATAAGTGTTACGCCGACAGGCCAGAGACAATTGACGCTTTAAAGGACAATATTCGTGAAGCCACAATCGATAATGTGCTTAAAAATTGGATCGATCGTGTAGGCTACTGCATGGCCAGCCGAGGCAGCCATTTGAATGAAAGTATTTTCCATTATTAACCGGAAGGATTGTACTTTCAAATAAAAAAAGATATTTGAGAAAATATTCAGTAGTTTTTTTTTAAAGCATTTTTCAAAAAAAATTTATTTGGCGGACCCTTTATATTTTTATGTCATAAGTAACAGGAAAGACCCCTGCAGGAAAAACGAATTTTTACTGTAATGCAGTGTGCGATCCACTGGCCTACAGACTGATGTGCTGGCTAAGAATGACGAGCGTAGGAATATATGATTTTCGGGAACAAGTCCCCTTATTTCGTTCGAGCAAAATCCTTTTGTAGTAGCGATAGAACAGTAAAACACAAACCACATTGCAACGATTCAATGATTCAATCGAGTTGGATATACTACCGTTATTAAGGAGCTACTACGGCCTCTACTGCTCACGGTCGAGAAACCTCAAAATAGATGTGGAGGCATCGACCCATACATATGACTTGTATTCCATTCTCGGTCGTTTATAAATGGTGTAAATAGTAAGATCAGATGATAAGATCTTAAGAAAGAACAGAAGGAACTGAAAAATGTGTTGGTTCCAGCCAACATTACACTGAATTTTCATGCTCAGAATGTCAAGAGCTTCTGACTCTTTAGTATTTACACCACCCATAGATTAAGATGATGCAATATTATTGCTGCGCTTATGTGTCATAAACAACACTGGGATAGATTGTTTAAATCTCAAACAATTTTTTCCTGAAAATGATAAAAATTTCTTCATTTTTGGAAAAATATTAATAAATGAAATTGAGGGACGCCAGCTTTTAATTTCTAACGAATTTTTTTTTAAATGTTTTATTTTTTATGTACATATCCGCATACATTGGCTTTATATGTTTTACTACAATATAAATAATTTTGGTGTTTAAAAACTTTAAACCCTTTGCACTCGGCACCGTTTCGGATGTTACCTACCAGCAACTCGACGCCACTTTTTAACGAAAACGTACATCCTGGAAACGTGCTATTATGCAGTATAGTTTTAGAACCGAGTAAGGAATTGCAATGAAATTTTTTTTATATGAATTTGTGAATTTTTCTATTCGACGCTTCAGTACGAATTCAGATCTTGTATATTTCTTCTCCCGGTTATCGGATTTCTTTATTATTGTATCAAGTTTCCCACTTCATTTAGCCACACCCTTGTAGCTTTGGACACCTAATCCACTATATCTACAAATTGCCCAACGGATCAGAGAAATGTACAGTCCGTCGTGAACGCACTTCGCACGTTCCTTTTCGTCTCGTAGAACGGACGATTTATTTATCATGCATCTTGTTAATTGTATCACATTTCGATCAATTTTTTTGTGCCATTTTTACAGAAAACTATAGGAGAACACGTGTTTCTTAAAAAATTGCGGTGGAATAATTTCATTGTCCGTAATCGTTAACAAACTATCATATCCCCTAAGAGGGGACAACCGAGTGTTATGCTAGGCTTACGTTGTCCCCTCAGAGGGGACAGCCGAGTGCAAAAGGTTAATTAATTTATTTATTTTTTCTGGCGATTTTTTTACGATTTCAATAAATGTCTTTGACGATTTTTTCGCAAATATTTGACGATTTTGTGCCTCATTAATCTGGCAGCTATGATCAAGATTTTATTGGAGCTGTCCTTAGCTATTGTAAAAAGTAGTTATTGAAGGTTTTGTTATTTGAACTTCCTTATGAACAGTGGTTCCGTCTGTCTAATATTGCAATGATGTGAGATCTTGTTCGATTTTATTCAGAATCGGTGTCAAGCTATCTGAAATTAATTTCACATTGATCGTAATAAAAACCCAATTCTTATCTTTTGTGCCAAGAATATTATTTGTTCTCACATCCAATAAATTTGAAGCACAGTTGATCAGTTGATTGGATAAATTTTGTGGTTTTCCTCTTCAATATTATTTTATTTTGTTATTGTTTTTGTTTTTTGGTTTTTCTGTATTCAAAATAATGTCAAAGTCAATAAAAGTCAAAATGTTTTCGAAATGATTAACTTTAAAATAATCTTTTTAGTCGGATCTCTGTTACACATGCGCATGCGTACATACATGCAACCAACGAAAAATCTTTGCTGAACACAGGCATTCTCTCAAAGGTTTCAAATTTAAATGTGGCGTTTAGTGTTTAGCGCCACAATCACACGAACAACTTATAAAGGAATACAAAGAGTTAAACGGAAAGGTCGCAAAGCCAAATGCTATTTTAGTTATGGTATTATAGTGCGTAGCGTAATCATACTTGCTTGCCCAGGTATTTATTGTTAACGAATATGAAAAGATATAAAATTTTGACAATTCGAAACGCACATGCCATTAGCCACTTAGGCACTTAAAGAAAATTTATGTACTTTGGTTCAGCACAAGTTCAAATACAAACATTTTTTTATCTCTTGATACCCAGTCGATGATGATTAAAGTGTTTAACTTTTAAACTTATTATTGATTTCGATATTCTTTTGCTTCTTTTTTTTTGTTTCGTTCATTTGTTGATTTTTTTTTTTTGTTTCAAATCCAGCCCGCCTGATATGATTTTTGTTTGTGGTGCCAAACATCGACTGTTGTTTATTAGCGACTGGACGGACAGTCAAGTACTTTAAATTCGAATTAAATTCGTGCCAATTTCTTGTTCTCTCTAAATCAATCCCAGTCCTTCACAACGGGGTAGAAGGATTAATCATTAAGATTTTTATCTTTTTCTGGATTGTCTGCAATTAACTAGATTTGTCAGAATATAAAGGACTTTTTTTTAATAAGATTCCTAGAAGAATGAGAACTGATTTAATGATTAATTGTTGGTCTACATTCGATAATGTTGCCAAAAAAAAAAAATTCCGTGACTAAGTGAATTCTTTGTGTTTTAAGTCATCAGGTAAATTTTGGTTTTGATTTTGAAATAATTAATTATTTGGATATTTAAAATCCTTTTTTATACCCGACTTTTAAAAATTACCTGCCGTAATGAAATCATTCCAAGGTTTTCAAAATCTTCTCATATAAACTCTAATATTGCAAATGTAGTATTGCTGTCTCCAGTCTTTCCTAGTTAGAACAAACTTGAACCTGGTTTCTGAGTAGCACTAATGCAATTGTAAAATAATCATATTTTAGGTGGTAATCCAGAGTAACCCAGTAAGCAAAAAAAAAAAAAAAAATAATAAAAATGAAGGAAAAAGCTGGCCGAAGGACCATTGTCTCAAAATTAGTGTGAGACTATTTGGATAAGCTAAATCATTTAGGCATTTACTGCTTGCTGAATTCTAGGCTATCTGAGAATTCTAGGCGATGAATGGACAGATGAACTTGCCAAGATAGGAGCTTGCACACCTCTTGGCTTGGGACAAACCTCTCTGGGAATTAGGAAGAAGAGTATACTTCGAGAAAGGGAAGAGAGAAAGAGTATGTCCAAGACAGCGTTAAGATAATCTAAACTTTTGCAGCGCAATTTAAAATAAAGAGAATTCAGTCTTCCACAAATTATCCACGAACCTATTCCTGTCCTGTAGGCGGATATTGCATACTCAGTGAATTTTCGTACAGAATAGGAATCGCTTCAGGCATATATTTGCAACCTGTACTTCGTTATAGTATTTCAAAAAGAAACGCCTGGGGTGTTATCAAGTACTAGACAGTAAGTTATCTTTAATACCACCGTACAGCAGCTTGAGAGGGCAAAGGGCAGAGAAATTATAGAAAAATTTTATATACGTTGATGTTGGCACAATAGATCGATTAGTCGCTACACTCTAGCATATAAATAAAAATAAAATTCTTTGCAGGTAAAATCAGTAGTTCCTGTAAAACAATGACAACAAAAGTGGTCTTTAGTCCTTTTCTGTGTTGAGATTAATATCTCCTGCTATAGGGGTGCATATCTTGTTCCATATAGGTAGGGGTCATCAGAAATCATTTCCCTTATTTTTTTATTATTTATTCTCTTGGTGTTTTTCTAGTTGAGCAAATGATTGGTCTGCTATAAAAAGTCTTTAAATAGGGTCGTTGTCAGCGATAGATTTTTTATTATTTTCGATATTCTTCCCGAGATTGATGACTTATTTCGTACTTACAACGCATCACCATTTCCGGATCCAATGTACTTCGTGAGAAAATTTTCTCAATTGGCGGTGAGGTGAGTTATGTTCATAACTGGTTCTTATTTTATCCAATAATAAGTGCTGGAACCTATTTAAAGATCAAACATTCCCTACAGCAAATCAATCAAAGTACAAAATTCTTGCTATTGCAGCAATACTTATATTAGAGAGCTCAGATTTCAGAAAGTGAGAGCACAAAAACCTTCGTATTTTTATGACAAGAGCAGCAAAGATATGACATTTTCCTGTGAAATGCTCGACATTCATGGGCAAGGACGGATGTGTAAAATCCAATTCGTTAGGGATTTAATTGCAGCCTGCCTGCTCAAGTCCATCAAGAGATTTTCAAGAAAATTCACGCTATCCAACAAGCATTACATACATACATACATACATAATTGGCCATTACAACCCGTTAGTCAGGATTACGATCTAGCTTCTCACATCCCTGATATTGTGTGTGTTAATTTTATACATGAGTGGTGAGACCTACAGTTTAAAGTCGATTCCGAACGACAGATATTTTTTTGAGAAACTTTCCATGGCAATTTTATTGTACTCTCAGAGTTTTTGCCAGAAATCTGCTGAGAGGAAGTCGCCGAAGAAATATTTTTTCATATTGTCGTTCTGTTTTTCTGACCTGGGGTTTGAACCGAAGCCTCACGTCTAATAAGCCTACTACTAGACGACTAGGCGACTTCGACATTGCGCCGTTTTCAAAATCGCCAGGTCAGGCAGCCTAGAGCAGTGGTGTTGTCGAGCCGGAACGCGTTCCGGAACTAAAGATGATTTCTGATAACGAGAATTGGCTTTGAAAAAAAAAAAAAATTAAATTGAATTGCTGATTTTTTTCTTCTAATTTTTGACGAATTTTATATGTAGTTTTATAAACAAGGGTTTGAACCGAACCCGAACCGGAACAAAAACCGGAACGAACCGGCTTGTTTTTCCGAACCATGAACCGGAGTCCGGAACGCGTTCCGGCAAAAAAAAATTAGCACAACACCACTGGCCTAGAGAAAATTTAATATCAGGAAGCTTAATAAATATGTCACAACCCTATTCAGTCATACAGGTTTGAGTCATCGGTATAAACCTCAAGGATACCATTGGAAACTTTCGGATCTTTAGATTAGAAGTTCATAGTTGGAATGCAAAAAACAAATTTGCAATAAAATAAAGAAAGTATGAGCGATTTACCAAATCAATTGCTGATATTTAATTTTTTGTCTTCACTTCTGGGTGTCTTGGTGGTCAAGTGGGTAGTGTGCTAAACTATTAGCGTGAGGGTCGTAGGTTCGATTCCCACCAGAGTCTCTGGTCTTGGTACACTACTCGAAGTTACTCAGCTCGTATATAATTAAATATAATTTGTAATTGTATTGTAATTAATAAATAAATAAAATATCTCCGCTTAAACTAAAGGGTGTTTTTTATAGAGGTATAGAACTTTAAGTTGGCATTACTTTTCAAGATGGCGACCGATTTAACAGCTGTCAAGTGATTTATTCTCAGTTTAGTTTGGCATTCCATCACGAATAGACTCACGCCTGAACAACGCTTGCAAATAGTGCAATTTTATTTCGAAAATAATGGTTCTGTGCGGAAGACGTATCGCGCACTACGTCCATTTTAAAGTCGACAAAATCGTCCATCAGAGCAGTTAATTCGATTAACCATGGAACGTTTTCGCACCACGTTTACTCTTATTGATAACTCGCATCCCCAGAGACGCTGTACGGTGCGTACAGAAGAAGCTATTGCTGCTGTAGAGCGTAGCATTGAGGAAGACCCGAATGAGTCCATCCGCCATCGAGCACAGGAATTGGATCTGTGTCCATCCGCTTTATGGAAGATTTTGCGGAAGGATCTTGGTTTGCGTGCTTACAAAATCCAACTCATGCAAGATTTAAAGCCAAACGATCATCAAGTAAGGCGTAGATTCGTCGAATGGGCCCACAACGAGATTACCGTTGTTCCCGATTTTCATAGGCGAATTTTGTTTAGCGATGAAGCGCACTTCTGGTTGAACGGCTACGTCAACAAACAAAACTGCCGCATTTGGAGTGAAGGTAATCCTCAAGTGTATGTGAAAACACCGTTACATCCAGAAAAACTGACTGTTTGGTGCGCTTTATGGGCTGGTGGAATCATTGGTCCGTACTTTTTCAAAAACGATTTTGGCGAGAACGTTACAGTCAATGGTGATCGGTGTAGAGCCATGATTACTCACTTTTTCATTCCTGAATTGAATAACCATGATGTCCAGGAGATGTGGTTTCAACAAGACGGCGCAACATGTCACACAGCTCGTGCCACAATAGATTTATTGAAAGACACGTTTGGTGACCGCCTAATTTCACGTTTTGGACCTGTGAATTGGCCTCCAAGATCTTGTGATTTAACACCGCTAGACTACTTTCTGTGGGGCTATGCAAAGTCATTGGTCTATGCGGTAAAGCCACAAACGCTTGACCATTTGGAAGACAACATTCGCCGTATTATTGCCGATATACGGCCACAAATGTTGGAAAAAGTTATCGAAAATTGGACGTCCAGATTGGACTACATCCGCGCCAGCCGTGGCGGTCATATGCCAGAAATCATATTTAAAATGTAATGCAACAAGACTATCTTTCGGATAAATAAAATTCATGTCAATCGAATAATCCATCGTTGTTCTATTGCAACTTAAAGTTCTATACCTCTATAAAAAACACCCTTTATATAACTCACGTAATCAAATATGCGTTTAAAATTTTCTTAACCACCAGTTAAAGTTAAAAGCCCCTCCTTTAAACAGTTAACTTGTGTTGTAATTTATTAATAAAAATATTAAATTTTCATAGTAAATATTAATGTTTGTATAAATTTATGATTACGATTATGATTATTTGCCTTTTCCATTGTATTTTTCACTGTGCAGTAAAAAATAATTTCGTTTTACACGAATTTATTTTAATCGCTGGCTCTTTAATTCTCTAAACGTTGGCTATTAAACATAATCGTTAATGTTTTTTTTGAAAATCGATATTTTCTTTCTTCTTTTTGATTTTATTTGCTCCCTGAAACTTAATTCAATTGGTGGTGTTTTCTTCTTTCTAAACTTAATCCTTTTTGTTAAAGGGCATACAGATGATGATGACGACAACAAAAACAACGACTGAAATCAAAGTAGATTTGATTACTGCGACAACAGACTTCATTACAATGTTTTTGCTTGTCTTCCAACACTTTCCACACTTGATTTTATTCTGGCACATACCAAATGGATGATTTGGTCAATTTGGGAGATTCTAAACAAAAGATTAATTTTTTTTTGTTTTTTTTGTTTGTTAAATGTGATCCTCCACAATAACACTGTGCACACCACATTGCACGATCAATAAGGCATTAAAGGGTATCCATTCAATGCGTGTGATCATTTCATTTTGTACCCGCATTAAGTAAAAGTAAAAAAAACCTAAAAGACTTGGTCGTATTGTTAAATTCTCTTTATATTGGTTTGGTTAAGTTTTTATGGTTTTTCCTAAAAACCTTATGAATGAATGAATCAATGAGTGATTCTTGTTGTCTTGGATTAATGCTCCTTCCTTTGCGTTTGTGGCCTTTGGAAGCAGTTAAAGAATAAAGAATGAAATGAAAATAATAAAATAAAATAAAAACGAAATACTTTTTGTTGTTTTTAGTGTGAAATCCAATAAATTGTATGAATTTGAAAAATAAGTCAATTTCTGAGAATGATAATATTTCTCTCGATCACATTGTGTAATTTGACACTTTGATACACATTTGAGTTTTGAGTGTGTGTGTGTGTGTGCCTGCGTTTTATAATCGATATCATGAACAAATAAAAATCCAAATCAAAGTTTTGTTCAAATTAAACTTTTTAATAGCCATAATGATTTCATTTGGTATGGCCATAAGCAAACATGCTGCAGCAATAAAAGATAGTTGAGAACAATTTTCATTGTTGTTAATGTCATGGTCAATGACAACATGACAATGACAATGATATGACACCGCACAATGTGACTTCAAATAATGTTTGAAACTTTAAGTTTTATTTCCTATCTATTCTATTAAAATATTGAAAGATAGGGAAGATTTTTTATAAAAAAAAAATACTTCACATAGTGTTAAGGTTTAGATTTTCTAAAGTCGTAAATTTATATACATACAGTGGACAGCAAAAGTCTTAGTACGGCAATATATTTTGACAAAAAAAAGTCCCCACAGGTTTAATACTCTTGCACAAAGTCCCGATATGACTTCAAGAGAGTATTTAGGTGAACATTTGAAAGAACGGTTATGTAATCGCTAAACCTCAAACAAAAGTCAATCGAAAAACTTTCGCATGGTGCCACCAGAAAACACTAAACAAAACTTGTACACTCAATTCCAAATGGGTTAAATAGAATAATTGACCTTAAGGGATATTCTACTAAATACAAGGGATAACATTTTCATATATTATCTGAAACTTTTCCTTATTTTTCTCTTGTTTTATGAAAAACATTAAACAAAATGTTTGTTTTATAATAAAACAGAAATAAAGTAATAAAAATAAATATATAAACTATAAATTTTTATACAAACTTTTGGCTAATATATTTCCGTACTTAGACTTTTGCTCTCCACTGTATGTAAGTATTGAGTTGTTAAGTTTTATTAATTTTTCTTAAAATACGTATTTACCCTACGGTAATTTAACCTATTTTTTGAACTTGATGATTTATAGAAAACATATCCTAACATACCATATAAAATTGTTATAGGGATCATTAATTATAGGCTATCCTTAAGAGAAAGAAATATAAGACAGAAATATTTTTTTATTATAATCTGGTAAATAATTTTATTGCATATATTTTTTAAATATAATAGCCGGTATATATCCACGGCAGATATTAGTTACAAGGTTCATTCAATTCAATCAACTTTTAATTACTTCTTCCAATAAATTTGGCTTTAAAGCGTCAATGGTTGGTTCAATATTGGAACTCATGAGTTGTCGGCTTAGCGGCATAAACCAATGGCTTAACTAACCGTATGAAAATAACAAACGGGATTTAGATCACACGAACGAGGGAGCCAGTGAACTGAACCTCGTGGGCTGTATGACAAATGTCGTTGATGTTTAGCTAGACATAAAAATTCAGCTAGATAGTGCTTGCTATTTACCGACAACTTCCTGCTCATTTAGTCGCCATAGTCTAGTAGGTAGTGTCTTGGCTTATTAGACGTAAGGCCACGGTTCAAACACTAGGTCAGACATCAAAACGAAATATGAAAAAAATATTTCTTCGCTGACTTCTTCTCAGTAGATTTCTGGCAAAAATTCTGAGAGTAAATAAAATTGCCATGAAAAGTTTCTCAAAAACCTGTCGTTCGGAGTCGACTTTAAACTGTAGGTCCCGCCCCACTCATATATAAAACTAACATACACAATATGAGTGGTATGAGAAGCTAGGCCGTAATCTTGACTGGGTTGTAATGGCCAGTTATGTATGTATGTATGTTCCTGCTCATTTGACAAGAAGCGGTGATGCCGCCAGGGTGTAGACCACAACAAACAGTCATTTTTAATGAATGTAATGGTGATTACATCTATTAGACCTAAGGCCACGATGTTAACCCTAGGTCAGACATCTCGAACAAAGCTATATATTAAAAAAAATATTCCTTTGGTGACTTCTTCTCAGCAGATTTTTGGCAAAAACTCTGAGAGTAAATAATTGCCATGAAAAGTTTCTCAAAAAAATATCTGTCGTTCGGAATCGACTTTAAACTGTAGATCCCGCCAGTCATGTACAAAATTAACACACACAACATAAGTGGCGTGAGAAGCTATTTTGTAATCTTGGCTGATGGGTTGTAATGATCAATTATGTATGTATTGCAGTTTTATTCATTGAAGTTATTATTTAACCAGAAATGAAATTCATCACTAAGCACAATTCTTCCTTGATAAAAATGCTGATCTGATAATCTAAGATCCTTACGTAAAATTTTAAGGACAAAATCCAACAAGTTATGAATGACGACGAATTAATACGAGTATTTCGGCTTTTTTTCTTCAAGACTTCATGCTACAGTACAGTACAGTGTTCTTTTCGGTAGGTACATTTCCTTATCTTGTTAAAAGTTTGGAATCGAGAAGAGTAAAAATCAATAAGAACTGCATAAATAGCTTGCTTACTTCGCCGATTATAAAGATTTTTTAATGGCCGAAGTGTTCTTAGAATTCCGGCAAAAGGAAATGTGAACACAATTTGACATTCTTAGCTGCAAACCATAGTTTTCGATATCGATACAAAAAAAAAAACACCCGATAAATTAAATCACATTAAGTTTGATCAAAATCGTTTTATTTTTAGTATTTAACGAATACTATAGTCAGTATACTGACGCTTATTATACGTTGCGATTGCTTTGGAACCGTATCTAAATGGTGATTTTTTTGATACATGGTTTTTCAATGTAAAATATTCCAATTCAACTCGTACTGTGTGAGAATTCAGTTTTTCTCGAAAAATTCTCTTAGGCAATAAGTTAGTTTTAGGCTTAGTGGTTACATCAATCGACTGAATTGCCGATTTTGGTGTGAAAAATTTGTTTAATTAGTAATAAACTAGCAAAAAAGTTCATCCTCGCTATATCGAGTATAGGTACCAGAGATCAGCAATGAGTATTTAAAAATATGAGTAGATTCGAATCATACTCATACTTTCTGATACTTATACGCATTCATACTTATTTTAATATCATACTCATACTACTCATATTCAAATTTTGAAGTACTCATCATATTCATACTTAACAACACGTTCCATGACTCAACATTTACAAAAATCACAAAATAAGTTTGATTCGCGTACGAACACTATAATACTCACTAGAAGGTTGTGTGTTTGCTTTGCATGCTGTCTTTGTCTTTTTTGCTTATGTGTCATTTTTCTTTTTTTGTAAATGCAACAACAACTAAGTCGCCGTAGTCTAGTAGGTAGTGTGCTGGCTTATTAGACGTAAAGCCAGGGTTCGAGCCCCAGGCCAGACATCAAAACAAAATACAAAAAGTATTTCTTCGGCGGTTTCCTCTCAGTAGATTTCTGGCAAAAACTCTGAGAATAAATAAAATCGCCATGTAAAGTTTCTCAAAATTCTGTAGTTCGGAGTCGGTTTTAAATTGTAGGTCCCACCACCCATGTGTAAAATTAACACACAACATAAGTGGTGTGAGAAACTAGGTCGTAATCCTGACTGAAAGGTTGTAATGACCAATTATGTTATGTATGTAACAACAACTAAAACTGTAAATTTTGATGAATGATCCGAGTCACTCGAATTCACTATTTTTCTAAAGTTATGAATCTAAATGAGTAGGCTTATGAATCAAACATATTTCGAATGGTATGAGTTCGATGTTAACGTTGTACTCATACTCATTGCTACCTGTACTTATAAATCCACGTTGTAGTGAGTAAGAATGAATCCGAGTAGTTGAATATCAATAATTTTGACTCACTTATATTCAAAATTTCATGAGTGCTTATGAGTAGCGAAAAAACGATTCATTGCTGATCTCTGATATACACATAGAGCGTGTTATTTTTGGCTTACTACGGTAGACCAATCAATGACTTGCTCGGCTGGAAAAACTTAATTAATAAAAGAATTAATAAGAATGTAGGAGAGATGTGTTGTGGCCGTCCTTAAACGAAGACGAATTAAAATACTTTACGTGAACGGTTATTTAAAAAAAAAAAAAAACTATCCTTAGGTACCCAAAAATTTTTCACTCTATTTCTTTCATCCTTTTATCATAACAAGAATTCTATGACAATATTTAAGTTTCCCTAAGTGTAATCCATACAACCCAAAACTTTATTTCATCCTTAACAAACTGACCTTTTTTAAAACCTTTCGAAACCCTTTTGATCTCTTTTTTTATCCTTTTTTAGAGTCCCTTACTCGTTAGTTTGTTAAACTCTTCTAAATATAGAACAAATTTGTTGCTGCTGCTGCTGCTGCCACATAACTAGATAAAGACCAATTTTATGGCATTTATACAACAGTTAACAAAGTGTCAAACCGCAATATGAAAAACAGTGTAAAAATACGACTACAGTTTCGAATTATTATTACAACATCAAGACCACGCAACTGAACGCAACGCAACTGAACGCTGCAACATTGGAGTGGAAGGAAACTAGAAACAATCAACCTCACTAGCATACAATTTGCGGACATAAATACGATTATGTAACCCAATAGCGGTGTTGTGGCAACAAAAAAAAAATAAAAATTAAAAAAAGCGACAATGAACCAACCAACCAACGAAACAGCCAATGAACTGAAATAAAAATAAAAATAAAAATAAAAAAAATTAAAAACTATTACACGAACGAGAACCCTTGGATGCCAAGGTTTTAAGGTATGGAGTGGCTTGTTTACATTTTCATGCAACACCTTGTGGCAAGAGTAGATTTCGGTTTATGATGTTTAACAACATCCAAAGAAATTATGCCCATTTAAACCAACCTCATCAGACTTATGTATCGCTACGCCAACAGTTTGTATTCCGACAAAAATTATGTTCTTTTTCGAGAAACAAATTATTTTACTTGGAGATTATAGATCGAATTCTTAAGATTGTTTATTTATTAGGTCCTTAATAATTTTTCATTTACTTTAGTAGGTAGTGCGTTGACTTATTAGGCATGAGGCCACGTTACAAATCCCAGGTCAGACATGAAATATAAAAATATTTCTTCGGCGACTCTGGGAGTAAATCAAATTGCCATGAAAAGTTTCTTAAAAATCTGTCGTTCGGAGTCGACATTAAACTGTTAGTGCCGCCACTCATGCATAAAATTAACACACACACAACATAAGTGTTGTGAGAAGTTAGGTCGTAATCCAGACTGAAGGCTTTTAATGACCAAACATATATAGTCCATGGAAAAACTTAAGCTATTTTTAAGTAATCGTCATTTGTTAACATTAGTGCTGGCAACATTTGACAGTTAAAGCTAAATCTATGAAATTACTTACTTACTTACTTCATTGGCCACAACAACCCGATTAACGGATTTCGGCCTGCCGCATCACATCCTTCCAGGCGCCTCTGCTTCTTGCGCGTCTACGCCAGTTGGTCACACCAATCGATGACAGAGCTTCCTCGATTTGGTCCTTCCAACGGATACAAGCTTGTCCTCTTCGCCAACTTCCGCAGATCTCCGGATCAAATACCCGTCTCGCCGGAGCATCCTCCTCCATTCGAACGACATGGCCGAGCCAGCGCAGCCGCTGGATGTTAATACACTGCACAACGTCAATGTCGTTGAGGAGATCATACAGCTCACTGTTCGATCGGATGCGGAAATCATCGCCAACTCGTACTGTACCAAAGATCTTATTATGAAATTAGTTGTTATTTATTCAGTCCATTTAGCCAAATCATTATGACACAGTTGACAAAGGAGCCTAATTTTCATCAAAAAACCATCTGCAGCGATGAGGTCATTGCTGGATGAATGGATACGTGAACAAACAAAGAATTTGGGACGATACTAATCTGTATGAGATCCTAGGGAGTCCAAGACATCCTGAAGGAATCACTGTTTGACGTGGAATTTGGGCTGGTGGCGCCATCGGTCCGTACTACGTTGAGAACGCTGTTGGCCAAACCATAACCATCAACGGAGAGCACTATAGGCCGACAATTACCAACTCCTTTTGGCTTGAATTGAATAATCTGGAGACCAACGACATGGGTGTGTCAACAGGGCGGCACTACGTATCACACAGCTCATCTCACATTCGATATTCTGCATGAGCGATTTGAGGGTAGTGTCATCACACATGGATGTGATGTAAACTGACCACCAAGATCGTGGGATATGACTCCGTGGGACTTTTTCTATGAGGTTTTCTTTGTTCACAGCTCTATGCGAATACGCCATAAACCACAGAGGTCGTCAAAACTAACGTAATAAGTGGCATCGGTCAAATTCAACCTGATTTATGCGGAAGAGTGATGGAAAATTTGATATTTCGGATGCGTTACATCCAGAAGATTTCGCTTATATTTGAATGATTCTATGGGGTAGTCGCGCTTTGATGTGCAGCCCCTGCGCTGACCAACTTCCTTCTCTTCCCTGATTTTGGTGGAACTTGGTCAGTACAGAGACTGCGTTCACTCGTGGCATCACTTCGTTTTATTTCAGTTTATTTTGTAAATAGTGCGTTGGCTTAGTAGAAGAGGGTGAGTAGTTCGAAACCCAGGTCAGACATCTGAGAGTAATTAAAATTGCTATGCAAAGTTTTTCAAACCTGTCGTTCGGAGACAATGTGGGTCCTGCGGCTCATGCATAAAATTAACACACACAACATGGGTGGTGTGAGAAGCTAGGTTATAACATTGAATAAAGGATTGTAATGAAAGACTACGTAAGAAAGCGCTTAATAAAAGTGCCGATATAATTCAATGAACCTATAGAGCTTCGAAAACTATAGTGGCTGCATTCTAAAGACAGTAACTTTTTATTTACAGGACAGTTCCTATTCAATTGAAAATATCTTTAGCCTGACTGTAGAATATCTACTCTTTGGGATTTTTTTTTTCAATTTCAAAATTTCAATTCCCAGTCAATATTTTACTTACTCAACTGAGAGTTCTCTGAAAACAAGTCCACAATCGTCTCATAGTGAAATATACTGATTATATCTACCGTAGGGTGTGCCAAACGATTTCAACTGGTAATGTTTAGTGGTCAACTATGAATATGTGATGGCATGTCGTCTTTCTTATGCTGTGTCGAACGTACGAGTTAAACTGGTATTGACTTATCCTTCGACTTGGTATTTGTCTTTTAGGTTAGAATTATTATTCTTCTTTTTTTCTATGCATACTCGTTCTCTCTTCTTCTTTTTATTTTTCTTATTGTTTTTGTTTTTATTTTGAATAAAAGAAGACGAAAATGCGGAAAAAGATTTATGAGCTCGTGTGACATTTTTACACTACATGAGGTCGTAATGAATTGATTTGATAGAAAAAAAAAATACGAGTGGAAAATGAAGGAAAATAATCCAGACAGACGCACACGTCTGATGTGGTAAATGTAACGTCTTGTAAAGATTTGTTTTAGTTTGTGGTAGAACTGGTGCTGGTTTATGTTTTCTAGTATCAGGCATACATACTTATTATTTTTTGTCATAAAATAGTTGTAGAGTTTAACTCTGTGACATTGTAAATTTGAATTAAAACTGTAGTTAATTTGACTCTTGGCCCCAGTAATGCGAAATTATTTTGTTTATTATTAAATAAGCTTGTGAGAATTAAATATTTTGTTATGCTTAAAATAAATAAGGCTCTCTAAACGTTTATTCCGGTTGTCAACATCAAGCGTATTTCCCTACTGAAGTTCTGAAATGGAAAGTTTTAGATTTTTACCTTTGAAGATTTCTACCTATATCAAGAATTCGTATGCGTAGTTTGAACAGCTACGTTGTTTTTAATTGCAGTTTTAATTTCCTCAAGAATTTCTTGGCTCAAGGAAAGTTTGCGCAATTCGTTAAATCGATTCTACAAATACAGAGAGTGGAAGATCCGGAAAAAAAATTTTTTCACTAAGGATTATAGACGTAAAGCAAGGGTTCGAGCCCCAGGCCAGACATGAAAACAAAAATACAAAAAGTATTTCTTCGGCGACTTCCTATCAGCAGATTTCTGATAAAAACTCTGAGAGTAAATAAAATTGTCATGAAAAGTTTCTGAAAAATCTGTCGTTCGGAGTCGACTTTAAACTGTAGGTCCCGCCACTCATGTATAAACTTAACACACAAAACTAGGTCGTAATCCTGACTGAAGGGTTGTAATGACAAATTATGTTATGTATGAAACATAGAGTAGGTGTTCTGATCATTAGTGCACTCTGTTTTCTCCGACTGAGGCATTATTTGCTGTACTCAAGTGGCTGTCATTTAAATTTCTATTAAACTTGGGCACAGAGCTGGTCAAAACTTACTTTCTTACTTAATTGGTCATTACAACACTTTAGTCAGGATAACGACTTGGTTGCAAGTACCGCTCATGTTGTATGTGTTCATTTTATCCATGAGTGACGGAACCTACAGTTTTATGCCGACTCAGAATGACAGTGTTTGAGAAACTTTTCATGGCAATTTTATTGTACTCTCAGAGTTTTTGCCAGAAGACTGCTGAGCGGTAGTCGCAGGATGCCAGAGTCAGCAGTTGAACCACGGCTTCTCGTCTAATAAGAGACTACTAAACTAATACTATCTTCAGATATGCACTTTTATTGGATAAATCGCAATAAACGCCATTATTGAGCTCAATATTTCATATAAAGTTTCAATTAATAATTGCGCAATAAATACGAAAACTGTTATAATATTGAGTAAAATTTAAAATGCAGCACAGTCATAAGTGTGTTTAGTGAGCATATTACAATTAACCGAAAAATTTTTGTTGATATTTGACAACTCAAATGACAACAACGACAAAAAAAAATTGGTGCAACAACCAGCTATTTTGTTTATCAGCTGTCAAATGAATATTGAATAAGCAACTGAATTGCGTATATTATTATGCCTGAACACTTAAAATATTGTACTTAATTAACCGAATATTGACTTAATAAAAGTGCATATCTGAACATAGTAAAAAAAAGTAAAACTTAATGCAATTAATTCCTGGATTAATATTCAGGTCGATTGAATGGTGCCTTATAACTTCCTGAATAGGAAACTTGATTTTAGTAATAAAGAGTTGTGATCTGAAGATCCGCAGGTACAGCATTTCAGTTTTATACCGATGACTCCAAGATGCTAAATAGAGTTGATTGTAGCATGTTTATTAAGGGTCCTTGTATTACACTTTCGTATAGATTGTTTGATCATTGCATTGCTTTACACCCGGAGCTCGTGGCCATCGTGGTCAGAGCCAGAAATGTTACAGGGCATAGCAGTTCTTCATTGCCTCAGACTAGTTTCTCATTGTTAGACTAGGCATTCTCCGCTATTTTATAGGGAGGTTCAACTTCGTTGCAGCCAGAAGTGTACATGCTATAATGCTAAATTTTGCCGGGAAAAAGAATAGATTGATTGATTGTCTTCTGTCCTCAATTCCTACTAGAAGGCATGCTGATAGACTTGTGATTTTTTTGAATGTCTTCTGAAAGACTTGTGTGTCTGAGTATAAGGAAAATATGATCTTTCACCCCAGGTGTCAGTGCGCTGCTTTTGCGAAGCAGAGGCGGAGGTTCTTGAGCTCCAATGTTTGTCTGAGCTCTCCAATATACAGATGGTTGCAATAGCAAGATTTATTTTGAAGTCGGATTGGGGTTTTAGGGAATATTTGTGCCCTGGTTTGCAATATAAGTGTGGTATTAGAATGGATCTAAATGCTGGCCTTAGTTAGACCTCGTCCTCCAATTAAAGTACGCCAACTAACTAACCTAATGGATCATGGATAATTCAAAATCGAGAAGAGTTTTGTTAGATATCCTCTACATTGAACAGTTCCATAGACCAGTAAATTTATGCAATCTGATGTTATTCCAGCCGATCATAAAAAAGTAAAATGCTTATTCTATTCTTGGGTACTGTCTAAGGATCATGTGATATTGTAAAAACGGGCGACCAGCACTGCATATTCCAGCGGGTGCAAATGCAATAATGTATACTTGGGTCATTAGGAACTATATTCTACAAATCGAGCTTGTCATACGAAGGCGATAAAAAATTGAAATACACAGATCTTATTGACTTGTAGACTAATATTTATACAAGATTAAGGAAAGGTGCGGGGTTATCCCGGTCAATCTAGCTTATATGGGAGTTTACAAGAATTGCCTTTTTTATGCGGCCACAATTTAGGCATACTAAAGGAGTGTGTGTATCAGCCTTTCTGTACGAATCTATACGATCTCTAACATATTGCTCATTTGCTTCAAAGTGTTTCCCGTCAAAATTGTTAATTTTCTAAGTGTACTTCTTGTCAATGATAGTTTGTTGTGCTTTTTCGTTAAGTGTTTGTACGAGTATCATATGTAATAAAGATATACATATTTTAGTGTTTTTAATAAATTAAGAACATCATTTAACACTTCACTTCAAAATTAAGTATCGATATCACAATGATTGTATTATGAAGTTGGCGATTGAATGACTACGATGTCTATTTGCATCGGTAAGTATATGTGTGGGGTCATGATTCTTTTTTTTATTAAAAACCGCTTAAGATGTAACCATCAAACAAAATATCATTTAATTTTAAGTACAATGTTTATATAACGGTTCTTAAAGACAGTTAAACTGTAATGTACGAATTTCTTAAAAGAAATTGTTACAAATAAAAACAAATTTTTTTAATTTTTTAAGTTTTTTTTTTTCAACGAATAATGATTGTGCATCTTTTATATACAATTTGTAAAGATTCTTATCGGTTCTATACTCCACTCCTTTTTTTATATATTTTTTTATCTTAATGAGAATTATTCTAGAATACCACCATGCAACCAACCAGCCAGTCGACCAAATAAACAACAGGTGGTCCCTTGGAATGTCATTTTATAATATTCTTTGTAATTTTAACATGAAGGAATGTTTTTAATTTCTGTTTTTTTTTCGTTTTTTTTTGATGCCTTAAATGTAATAATTTGAATACCGTCAAGACTTTTTATACAGCCTTTGATCTCTGTTGCATCATTGTGGCAATCAATATAGCGATTGTTTCATCTGTATTTAAGCATGTAAAATAAAAGTCTTTCACTTTGATGCACTTGACATAATAATGAAATTTATCTTTTGTTTTGTTTTTTTTCGTTTTTTTGGTTTTTTTCAAAAGGTAAACATTTCAATCCATTCACTTGGCAATCCATCCATCCAACTATTCATCCATTGAACGACATTGTATGTACATATGTAACATGGTTATGTGCATGTCCGTTACATGTAAATCTTTACTCGTCTCTTTCTCTTTTTTTGTTTTTGGCTTTGACATTGAATTTTTTTCTGTGTGTGTTTTCATGTCTTGGATTTGACTGTTTGTCCTCTGTTTCAGTTCAGTTTAGTTAAGTATGGAGATCTTTGTTGTGTTGTAAATACTGGCATGTTTTATATTTTTCTTATGGTTGTTGCCGTTGTTGTTGTTGTTGTTATATGAATGTAAACATTTTGTTTAGCATTATATTACCAAAGCATCTCTGATGACATTCCCCGATAATGTTGACTCAAATAAAACTCAAATTATTATTTAAAACCCATTTATCAATATCACTTTATTTTTCTGCCTGTTTGTGTTCTTCTGTCTGTCTGTCTGTTGATATAAATTTAAACTTTTCATTTCCTATATATTTTCTTATTTAAATTGGAGAATGCTGAAGCTTTAATTACACACACAAACTGTTATTGCTGTATACACTCGTAAATAACGGATTTTAATTTCCTGTTTAACTTGCGAGAAGAAGCCCTTATGGCTTCTAATACACTGTACTGCCCACATTTATGCACAATAGTTTTTCTTATTATTTTTCGTTCCTATTTTTTTTCTTTGTATTTTAGTTTAGAATTTATTATGGATTACGGATTATGGATTTGAGTAAATCTTGTTACGGGGTATTGGATTTTTATTATTTATTTATCACCCTTTCTATAATCAGCTCATAATAAAGTGTATAGAATTATGAATAAAAAGAAAAACTTAAACCTGCATGTACAGTTAGAAAAATATTGGATTAATGTCTTCGTTTGAACAACAGTATAAGCGGCTGTGTTACAATTTTTCCTGTAATGAAGCCAGAAACAATATATTGTTGCGTAGACAGCGTAAATGCCAATGTTATTATTCCTTAGAACATTTTTGTTAAATTTTAATATTTAGGGCCATTATTACAACTTGCGTTTGACTAAAGTGAGGATTTTAACGGGCAGATAATTTGGTTTTCATTATTATAAGTGGACAATATGGTAGAAGTGAGTGTTAAGTTAAATGGAGAATCATTCTACCGGTAACTTTTAAAGTTAAGTTTATGTTGGAACTTGCCATATTATATAGTATTTTCAATATGGCAACTTCAAATATAAACAAAATGAGAATACACAACAAAAACAAAAAAAAACGAAGCCTGTCGTTGCCACTGGGTTTAAAAAAACTTGTTTAATTCAGCAGTGTTATCGACATTGCTCCGGCACTGCTATATTCTTGAAAAAGTTAACTTTAATTTTATCTGTAGGTTGTAATAACGAAAAGAAGTTAAAGCTGACTTTAAAGTTCACTTTTGCTAAAGTTACCTTTAATCAAACCCAACTTTAATAGTAGTTGTAATAATTGCCATTAATGGATTTATTTAAATACTGGTATAAATAGATAGGTAGGCTGTAGGTCCAATCTTAACAAATAACAATGTCCTCAGTTTGATAGATGAGACTGACATCGCTAAAGCTGTTTAAAGGTACACTAGCCGATAGCGTAGCGATATTAAAACCTGTTACAGAAGAGTAATTGTTGTTAAAATGTACTTTAGTACTGCGACCCATGCTCTGGCCAACCTCCTCTACTTGTGGCATAACAACGGACCGCTTTACGTACTCAAGTGTGCATTGATAAACAAAGTTACCACTTCGACTTACCTACTGTTACCATACGATCTATTGCTTCCTTCAGTATCCCATACAGTCTCCTCCAAGCCTATTTCGCTGAAAATTTTTAGGATGCTGCTTGGTGTCAACAATGCACACAAGTGTTTATTTTATTTTTTTTTATTTTGATTTATAATGATCTACATAGCACAACAAGATACTAAATCTTATAAGTGACAGTGCTATGTTTACAATCAATAAGGTATACAAAATTAACATTAATTAAATATAAAAAATTAGAGAAAGTTAATTTATGTATATAAATATTAAATTAAATTAATAAGGTAAAGTATAAAAATAATAATAATAATAATAATAATAATAATAATAATAATAATAATAATAATAATAATAATAATAATAATAATAATAATTGTAATAATAACAATAATAAGAATAATAATAATAATTATAATAATAATAATAACAATAATAATGATGACCTAAAAAATAAAATCACAAAATATACAAATATGAGATTAAAATTTTAATTATGAAAATAATTTAAATAACTCCTTTTTGAACGCGTTTGCATTGCCCAGATTTTGAATGTTATTTGGTAAGGAATTCCAAAGACTAATGGTGTGTATAAAGAACTGTCGCTGAGACAGAAGGGTCCTGAATCGTTGCTGTATAATCCCCACACCCCGGTGGGATCTACCAAACTTAATTTTACAATATAAATACTTCGGCTGTTTCGTGTAAATTATTTTATGAAGTAGAAGGAGGCATCTAATTTTCAGGAGATTATCAAATTTGATACCAAGAATCAGGTAAGCTAAATGAGAAATGTGATCCCGACGCCCCTTAAGGAAAACATACCTGGCTATGTTATTGTACGCCAGGTTAAGTTTCTGGTTGTCATCATAACTGCAATTTGCGTATATCTCACATCCATATAAAAGTACCGGAATCAAGTATGTTTTAGCAAGTTGCATGCGAATGACAAAAGGAGTTGAATCTATGACAGCCCACAAATTTCGAAGCATGCCATAAATTCTGCCAAAAATGACACTTATATGGGTAGACCACGATAATTTGTCATTAAAGACAATACCCAGATTAGTAGCCGACCTGACAAATTCAATTTTATTTCCCCTGATACTCAATTCAGGTATGACAAATGATCCGTTTGTTCTCGAAAGTGTAATACATTTAGACTTAGAAGGATTGATACATAGTCCATTGGCCGAGGCCCATCCGTCAATCCTTGCTAAGTCACGATTAACGTAGTCCAAACAAGAATACATATTCTCCCTTGGAGTATATGTGTAAAGCTGCACATCGTCAGCATACATGTGAACATTACAGTTAACCAAAACATCAGGAAGATCATTTATATACATGCAAAACAGCAAAGGTCCAAGTATAGACCCCTGGGGAACACCTCTACTAATAGTAAGTGGATCCGAAACTTTGCCATTGAAATGAACCTTCTGAAATCTGTTCGTCAAATAAGAATAAATTAGATTACAGGCAGTTTTGGAGAAATAAAACAGTTTTCGGAGCTTTTTCAATAGAACCGCATGATCGACTGTATCAAAAGCCTTAGAGTAATCAAGCAGAACCAAGAACGCCACACTATTCCCATCAAGTTCCGACCTAAGTTCCTCAACTACATTTACAAGAGCGGTAGTACAACTCCTACCTTTCATGAAGCTCGACTGATTAACCGTTAAGAAATTGTGGCCCGTCAGATATTCATCGATATGTCTGGCCATGATGTTCTCCAATACCTTCCTGTAATGCATAAGGTTCCAAGAATATGTTCCGATAATTAATTTTCGTCATCACAGAATCTGCATCAGAGAGATTGATTCATGACTCAGATATTTTTTTTTATTGTAACTTCTCAACAAAAGTTTTGATTGTCTCAAAACCACTTGGTCAAAGCATACCTTTCCAAACATCTGCTTCCACTCCACGGAAGGTTTTAGTTCCCATCAGCGGCGTTGAAGCTCTCGTCCTCGCTCGCTATTTGTCTGATTACTCATTGTTGAGAATTCCCAAATGACTTATAGAAGGGTTGCAATGCTGTCTAAATAAGGTGAAGGTGTTATAATTCACCTGCCTAAAACGAGCCATCTAACGGAATTTAGAAACTATAGAAAAGTCTATTTTGAAAAGTCTAGAATCTCCTAAGGAGGGTATTTAGCGTCGTTGGTGAAATAATTATTAGAAATTGTATTTTGGAACCCCGTGTGGGACTAGAATAAGTTACTGAGGAGAATAAGAGGAGTAAATAATTTTACACCTACTGTGTACATATATACATAATTAGTCATTATAATCCTTCAGTCAGGGTAACGACCCAGCTTCTCACACCACTTATGTTGAGCATGAGTGGCGGAACCTACAGTTTAAAGTGGACTCTGAACGACAGATTTTTAGAGAAACTTTTCGTGGCAATTTTATTTACTCTCAGAGTTTTTGCAAGAAATCTTCGGAGAGATAGTCGCCGAAGAAACATTTATTCATATTTCCCTTTGTTGGAGATGTTTGATTTGGTGTTTAAACCGTGGCCTCATGTCTAATAAACCAACACACTACCTACTAGACTACGGCGACTGTCCAGCGTAAATGGTACAGGTCCACCGTAAATGAAAAAGTTACTACCCTGCAGTTGAAAAAACTGACTAGTCAAGACTGAAGATACCGGCTTCATCAGGACCTCCGTTTGATTTCAAGATTAGGGGGAACGATTCATTGTGGTATAATAATGGACTCTTATTGGAAATATCACTACTAGTTACTCTACATCGACCGAATATTTGTGCATATGGGAGTATCTAACAAAGTTTTTTTTATGTAACTGATAGGTAATGTGGGACATGGCATTGAACACTTGTTTAAGTACACGACGGGCATGTATAAAATGTTTTTTCCCCTATTCAATAAGCACATGGCGGGTTGTCTATTAGTTTTGAAGAGAGCCTTAACAAGCATAGTGATGACTACTAAGTGAATATCTCTTTGGCAGAATTTCCGTAGAATCTATTTATACTTGAGCTTTTAACTCTTATTGGAAAGCTTCGTATTATTTTAAGCTGTGGATACTATTTTGAAATGTTAGGTAATATTTCTCTCAATGTAAGAGTGTGTATAAATAATAAATCGTTATCGAATTAATTTTTTTTCTTGTTGCGGTTAAAAAATGGCTTTTCAAATTCTACTGAATAAATAAAAAAAATAAAATAAAAATTTATTTGTTGTTCTTTTCTATTTCTGGCACCTGTGGGTCAATTCGATACAAGATTAAAAATATAAGTAGATTTGACTTATTATCGCTTTCATTGTAGGTGTTCTAGAATTAAATTAAAAAAAAAACGATACTCGTACAACTATAATAACATGAACAACAGTTGCAACACAGTTATAACAACATAAAGCAACAGAGATTGCATTGTATACGAGGTAGAGAATCTCAATTCAAAGTTCTTTTCAATTCAGGCTAATGTTGTTGTAAGTAAGCGTAACTAAATTGCCTGATTAATGTTGTAGAGAAAGATTCGCTCAACTCTTCTACTCCTTCATGTCTGTCTGGCATGCGAAGGAATGACTATTGGCTGGCACCTTAACTGTGAAATGTTTTTGCAACATAACATGTATTGCCGTAAGACATTAAATATTTGCAGAGAGTTAAACTGCTGCTTGCAACAGTCAAATAGGCAGACATGAATTGAAATACGACGACGAAGACGACGACGACGACGAAGATGTGAAGGTACATTCTCTTAACTTGATGGTGGCGGTTGATGCTGGTGGGGTTAGTATGAAAATGGATTTTTTATTTACAAACACTTTGCCAAGATTGTCAAAATAAAATAGCAGTTCTTGTGATGCCGTGTAAAACTAATTCAAATCAAAGTAACGAAGGTGTTGGTTAACAAACAATGATGGTTGCACAGTGGATTATACTGGAAAGGTCTTAAAATTTAAGATATCGTCTGGACTTCAGGAAATCTCTAGACAGGGATATTTATTATAAAAATGGTTTATAAAACTTGTTCGTTTTTTTTATTATTATGTAAGGTCTGCGTATTGTTTTCATTATAGGAATGAAATTTGGATGAATTTTGGGCTACCTTAAGGGTAGACACTATCACTAAAGCTTATAAACCGCAGGCCACACGATGACTTTGTCGCCCAAGGACTGAATGGCTTTTAAGAGTCAAAAATCAGTTGGCATTGGCAAAATGTACGTGCAACAATACAACTCCGATAGTTATTCGATATAAAAACAGCTGGGTGACCATCATAATCATCTGCAACAACAACAATATTTCCCAGCTATCAATAGTAATTTGCCTTAAGCTTCTGGAACCTGATTGGGAAATTCTTATTTATTTATCGTATGGTCTGGACTCTCTGCCAATTGATTGTCAGACGTTTCAAATATTGTGGGGAATAGTTTTATTTGTGAAAAATTCAATTAATTCCCTGAATGGTTTAAAAATTACGTTCTAGACAGCAAAAATATCTGGTATTCAGATCGCCACTCGAGCACTCGGCTCTTATAAGGTTAAATCGAAGATATTATGGAAGTGTTTGATGAAACTGACTCTGCTACGTATTTAAAATAAGGCTACCCTCTGCTGGATCCCAGATCATGTGGGGAGAAGGGGAGCTACCACGCCTTTGGTAAGGCAAAAACCTTTCTATGGAGTAGGGGTGAATGGTTGGAAAGGTATGCTCAACGAAAAAGAAAACAGGCAACCTAAAGTGGGTTTGAGGAAATCAAAACTTTTGTCAAGAAATTACAGTAAGAGGAAATCTAAGCCGTGCATCTGTTTTACTTACTTACTTAATTGGCCATTACAGCACTTCAGTCAGGATTACAACCTATCTTCTCATACCACTAATGTTGTGTGTGGTAATTTTATACATTCTTTATGAGACTTACAGTTTAAACCCTGCTCCGAACGACAGATTTCTGAGAAACTTTTCATGGAAATTTTATTTACTCTTTCAGGTTTTGCCAGAAGTTTGCTACGTGAAAGTCGCCGAAGAAATACTTTCTGTATTTTGGCTTGATGTCTGGCCTAGGGCTCGAACACTGGCTTTACATCTAACAAGCCAACACACTAACTTCTATACTACGGCGACTTCTATCAAATTAGTTGTCATTTATTCAGTATATTTTGCCAAATCACCATTAACGACCATAGACAACGACGTGTGTTCGCGGAATAGTGTCTAGAGCAGTTGGATCATTGACAAGGGGTTTGAACTGCAGCCTTAAGTCTAATAAGCTAACAAAATACCTACTAGACTAAGGCGCCTTCATCATTGGACTCAGGGAGCTCAACATATACTAGATTCTGTGATGAATCATCAGAACACAATCTTGGAACACATTCTTGGAACCTGTGGGCCGTTAATGCATTGTGCAGAAGGAAACACGTGGGTGCATATCAGTTGCTAGGCATGGAATTGTTATTGTTGACTGAACAGTATCATGAAATTTTTCTGGGGCAATAGGCGCAACAGATTATGTGGCCGCTGTATTAAGGCATCTCCTCACGATAATAATAATAGGCCCTAATAAAATAGTGCTGTAGCTCAAATTTTCAAGTAAATTTCATGAATTGTAATAGCATTTTTCCACGTGCAGTAGTTGATGAAGTTTTGTCTTTTCTATGACTCTTGGTAATATTGGGTGGGCTACCGTCGGTTATTTCGAATCTGGCAATGCTTATGTCATTCTATTCTGTCACAAATTTCAGTATATTATCTCCATTGAACTCAATGAATCGATTTATGCTTGAACAGCATTGGGATATATTGGGCCAACGAGAACCTACAGGATGATGTCGATTTTGCTAAAAAAAATCATCTTTTCCGATGAAGCTCATTTCCATCTTGGTGAATACGTTAAGAAGCAAAATTGCCGTATTTGGGGCCCAGAAAACACACACGTGGTCTTACAATGTACCCATTACGAGTGACTGTTTGGTGCGACTTGTTGAACGGAGGCATCATTGGCCCATATTTCTTTCAAAATGAGGACGAAGCAACCGTTACAGTTAATGGGGACACCAATCGCACCATGATAACCGATTTTTTTGTTCCCGCTCTTGATGGTATTGATGTGAACGATGTTTAATTTCAACAGCATGGTGCAACTTGCCACGCATCCTATGCCACAATTGATTTATTGCGTTAAACGTTTGATTAGCCGAAATGGTGATTTAAATTGGCTGCGATTTGACGCCGTTGGACTATTTTCCGTGGGGCGCTGTTGAAGAAAAGTGTTATGCCGACAAACCAGAGACAATTGAGCATTTAAAGGCCAACATTCGTGATGATATTGGCAAGATACGATCACATACACTAGAAAAATTGCACGCAAATTGGTCCGATCGAATGAGGTACTGTGAGGCCAGCCGCGGCAGCCATATGAATGCAATAATATTCCATTTCCAACCACAACAATTGTACTTCACAATTCCAATCGACATTTATTTTTTATTTGCTTCAACTTCTTAATCATTAACTTTCGAATTTTATAGTACACAGGCCCATTGTGCATCTTATGTTATTTATTTAATTGAATCATTTGATGGAAGTACAAAAAGGGGAAGAAGAAAGATACGAAAGAATTCAAAATAGAATTTACTTGTCAGTTTAGGATTTTCTATCACAACCCCGGGTAAAGGAACGAACGGTAAACATGAGTTGTGTAATTGAAAGCTGGTTTATGGTCTTTAAAATTAAGGCAAAAGGCAGAAGGTATAAAATAGAAGGTTTAATTGCAGGCCTAACGATGGACATTCCTACTGAAACCGGTGACAATTTGATTTTCAAATTGAATTGAATTGAAGTGAATTCTTTAAATTCTATTTTATTTTTAATTTTACAAGGCACCTGCTAAATTTAAACAGTTGCCTACTAAGCAGGCTGACTTGGATGATGAAGTACGAAGGAAGGATGCCTGCTACCTTTGCTACATTTAAATGTGGTTTCTTTCTTCTTCTTTTTTTTTAACAGAGCATAGAACAGAAAATAAAAGATTCTTAGAATAGTGTGGTCGTCGTTATTGTTGTGTTCAGCTGAAGTAACCTTTAACATTTTACCGACAATTGACTACCGAGCCTCTTCCTTTGTCTCTTGAAATAGTACTCAGCAGGTTTTTAATGCCGTTGTGATCTTTATTTACCTTGAGACACTTGAAGGACAATGAATTCTATTTTAATTTTAAGTTTCTAGAATTGGCTGTAGAAGAGTTGTTCCTTTTTTCTTTTTGGATTTAATGTATTCATGATTAATCATCATACCACCTTAATGACTTAATTAGCCCGGTTTTTAGTTTATCCATTCCTGTGTTACCTTTTTTTTATTTCATTTCAGTTTTTGACCCTTTTTTTCGATATTTTCCTGTATTTTATTTTTAGTTTCGTTTTGAAAAGAAGAGGCCCAAAAAGGTTGTTATCCTCTTGGCTCATTTATTTACCAGGAATAACATTGTATTCACTGACTATTTCATTTCAATTCCCTTTTTTTTCCATAATTAGTTGAGTTGTTATTGTTGGTTTAAAAAAATAAATTCAGTCACCCGCATTGTAGTTCGTGGAGATGATCATTGGCGTAGATGAGTTTGAAGGAAGGTGTCTTCATGGTCTTTAACTAAATGACTTCGTATACACCTGGTTTAGTTACACACGGTCTTAATAGGAATTTAATTTTGTTCTTTTTTTTTAATATAAATTATTTAATTAATTACCATTTGGATAACATTAAATCATCTTTATTGTGTTTCAAAACATTATCTTCCCTCAACTATTTGGTGGGATTTGTATTATGGTATCTCATTTACACCTTTTTGATACAGTCAGATAAATAAATAATTATAGTAAGGGTATTCGCTTGTTAAAGTAAAAAAAATTAGAATTATATAATGAACAGCTGTTCACAAATGGAAACAAATCGACAAACGAACTTGACGTATATTTTTTAGTATCGTTTAATATTTATTCCTTAGGGCTTCAACATGGACTTACATACACACATAATTGGTCATGAAAACACTTTAGCCAGGATTACGACCTAGCTTCTCACACCATTCATATTGTGTGTGTTAATTTTATACATGAGTGGCGGGACCTACAGTTTAAAGTCGATTTTAGGCGACAGACTTTTGAGAAATTATTCATGGTAATTTTATTTTACTCTCAGAGTTTTTGCCAGAAACCTGATGAGAGAAAGTCGCCGAAGAAATATTATTGTCATATTTCGTTTAGTTGGAGATGTCTGATCTGGGGTTTGGACAGGGGTCTGACGTCTAATAGTTAATATCTACTAAACTACGGTGACTATAAGGGCTTAGTGCTTCGATTTTCTTATAATTATTTGCCGCCTTATGGACTCCTTATTTGTTATTAGTCAGAGCTTTACATTAGAAAGTCGCCGTGGTTTAGTTTGGAAACCCCAGGTCAGGCATCTCCAACTGAACAAAATATGAAAAAAAAAATTTCTTCGGCGACTTCCTCTCAGCAGATTTCTGGCAAAAATTCTGAGAGTAAAACTAAAATTGCCATGAAAAGTTTCTCAAAAATCTGTCGTTCAGAGTCGACTTTAAACTGTAGGTCCCGCCACTCATGTATAAAATTAACGCACACAACATAAGTGGTGTGAGAAACTAGAGCGTAATCCTGACTAAAGGGTCGTAATAACCAATTATGTTATGTATGTACATACATATGTTTACATTGGAAATTTTGATGAGCTAGAAAATACTGTAGATGATGCCTCAACATTTGTTTTCAACGCACTTGTCGTCAAGCTTCATTCCATAGAATAATTTTTATTTCACAAAGCAATTTTCATTTTCGATTTGGTCTTATTTTGCCCATTATTCAAGACGTCCTTTATCCATCCATCATTGCTTACATTTATATTTAAATAAATCACAGTCTGTGCTTTATGTCATTAAAATTTTTAATTCATTTGAAAGAGTTATTAAAGCCATTATGTATGAAATATAACCTCATTTAAATGTCCACCACGCTTTCTCTAGGTGGAGCGATTTTCTCTGGCGCATAAATTAGGCCGACTTTGACCGATGACATGTGTTATGTTGGCATTGAGAAACACAGTGGTCTGAGTCTTATTCGCATACACTTGCGAAACAAGAAAAGGACGAACGGAGTCTAATCGCACGGACTAGGTGGACACTAAAAAATAACCTGCGCGTGAGATGATCATTCCCTCAAATCGCACGTGCAGAATGTGTTCCATTGTGGAATGTGTGACACGTAAAACGCCGTCCTGTTGAAACCACATGTTGTCATGTCCGGATCATTCATATCATGTCAAAAGTTGAGTTCTCAAAAAAATACGGATCAATGATGCCATCAGCCCATTATCTGCACCAAATAGTAGTTGTTTTGGGTTGCATTGGATGCTTTTGGATCTCATGTGGACTGGTATCGTCCTTGATTCTACAGCTTTGCTTATTAAAGTGCCTATGTTTCACGAAATGGGTCTCATTTTCGAAAATGATTTTTCCATGAAAATTGTAGTCAATTGCCAACTGCTTCAGAGTCCATTCATCGAACACGCATCGTTGTCTGTCAAAATTGCACGGTGGTGAAGTTTAAAGTTAAAATGTAAAATTCGGCAAGTTGTGGTCTGTGAAAAGCCGATTTCTAGTGACCGGCGGGAAAACGACTGCCACGGATTCGTCGGTATAATCACATATATAGTGGGAATGTTTTCAGCAGATATTGCTTTTCATCGTTGTTTATTGATCGTAACATGGACGAAGTACATAGTACCGATGTCCGAACCGAACATCCATTTTATTAAAACAAATGCGCTATTTGCACGTATATTTGAATGATATTACTGCTGTAGTCTAGTAGGTAGTGTGTTGGCTTATTAAACGTGAGACCACGGTTCAAACCCCAGGTCAGACATCAAAACGAAAATATATTTCCGATTTCTGGCAAAAAACTCTGAGACTACATAAAATTGCCATGAAAAGTTTCTCAAAAATCTGTCGTTCAGAGTCGACTTTAAACTGTAGGTTCCACCATTCATGAATAAAATTAACACACACAGCATAAGTGGTGTGAGATCTAGTTTCTCCTGGCTAAAGTATTTTAATGACCAATTACGTATGTTATGTGTGTACGTTGATTTCTTGTGAGCGATGGGAAATTCGCTGCGACGGATTCTTCAGCATAATCACACGTATATATGTTTGCGGCCAATATTGCGTTTCATCGACGTACGGGTGTTGGTCAATAGTTTATTGATCGTAATATGGACGAAGTGTGCAATACGATGTCCGAACCGATTTTTCATTTTGATAATGCTATTACCGCCCATTGTGATTTGACAAAATAGACTGAATGAATGTCTACTAATGTGACAGGTATACCTACGATAATGTGGACAGTATGAACTGTTCGAATCCCTTTTAGAAGACCAGACAGATTCTAAAATTTCATACACGTTTACCTCTAGTTTTTTTAATCAAACCGAATCATCCATGATATTTGTGCACCCAGAAATCTTTTACTTATGAGCGGACAACTTTAGCGAACATATAGTACGAACAGTAGATTATAAGTCAGCTTAATTCAAAAATGTTTGAGTAAACGCTGGGCATGCCATAGTTTCCCAAATTCTGGACTTAGAAATTGTTTTTCAATGCGACAAAGTCTAAGATACAGATGCGGTTTAAAGGGTGCATATGATCAGAGGTTAGTTTTAACTGGTTAGACAATAGTAAATCAAAGTCAATCATATACTCGTACGTTTACATATACACAGTGTGTGTATATGTATAAATTTTATATATAAATATGTTTATCAATATGTATCTGGGTATGTAATCCGTGATGTATAAAAATGTTTTAATGGCTTTTACGATTAAACCAAAGTTAAATCTTTATTTAAAAATTTTGTGGTCAAGACGAAAATAAGAGTCATACGATATAATTATTTTACCACCATCAAATATTATCATCATCATCATCATCATCATCATCATATCGCATTATATCGTATCATGATGCCTATTGTATTATGCTTCTTTAGTTTCATTTCATTCAATTTAATTTTATTTCATTTCATTTATGATTTTCGTTTTGTTTTTAACGTTCAACACCATTTTTATGTTGAGTTTTATTGATCTTTCATTAAATATTCAAGGCCGTAAAGCTGGTGGTGGTGACGACAACGTCGTAACATGTAACATTTTTTTGTATTGTTTTAATAAACAAATTGCTTTTGTTGTTTCGTTTAAAATACTATTTAAAGCTCGTTTTGTTTTAGAAAAAATAATACGATCTTATTATCGTATGTATGTATATTAACTGCTGTTATTTATTTATTATCTACTTATGCATGTAATATGCCTTCATTTAAAACTAGATAATACGAGTATAAAACAAATACCCTAACCATACCCATATAATAAGTGCATAGCAGAGGATTAAGATACAAAAAAAAAAGAATGAAAGAAATAATTATAATAATGAACAACCTGAAATTCACTCTACAGTACAATGGATTAAATGTGAAACAAGAACGCAGAAATTCACAATCTTTTATTCTTTTGTAACCTGCAGAGTTTGATGAAATGTTGGACATACTTGTTGGACATATTCGGCGATGAAATCCATTGAGTTTATGTATTAAATACTTCAATATTACAATTGTGAATTATGCTTTAAACACAATAGACGCAACGCAGTAAGCGCAACAATTTTGCAATTACAGTATGAGGTAACATAATTGGTCATTACAACACTTCAGTCAGGATTACGACCTAGTTTCTCACACCACTTATGTTGTGTGTGTTAATTTTATACATGATTGGCTGGACCTACAGTTTAAAATCGACTCCGTACGACATATTTTTGAGAAACTTTTCATGGCAATTTTTATTTACTCTCAGATTTTTTGCCAGAAATCTGCTGAGAGGAAGTCGCCGAAGAAATACTTTTTGTATTTTGTTTTGATGTCTGGCCTGGGGCTCGAACCCTGGCTTTATGTCTAATAAGCCAACACACTACCTACTAGACCACGGCGACTTAACCAGTATGAGGTAAGCAGCATTCGTATTAATTATAATAAAGGCAGCAGCAGCAAGGCATAAGCAAAACAAATAAAAACGGTGCCACTAAAACATTTTTTCGCATTATGTATCAAACATCGCATTTTTTTTAAATCTATTTTATGTATTGACAATACTAATGCCAGCACAAATCCTCTCACTGTCAGTACTAATTCTCCCATTGCTGCTACTAAAAATAGAAATTAGCCTAAAAGCAAATCAGCAGAATCGTCGCTTGTTGTCACACTGCCTTTAAAATAAGCACTTCTATTTACACCCATATATTCTATTTTGCTGGTGTCGCGTCTGTTGTGTTTGTAGTTTAAGAGTTAAAAAATTTTCTACATTTGTATTGTAATTTACGAAGTAAAATTGAGAAGCGTCAGCCTAATAACGAAGTTGCCGTAGTCTAGTAGGTAGTGTGTTCGCCTATTAGATGTATGGTCACGGTTCAAACCCCAGGTCAGACATCAAAACGAAATATGAAAAAATTTTTCTTCGGCGACTTCCTCTCAGCAGATTTTTGGCAGAAACTATGAGAGTAAATAAAATTGCCATGAAAAGTTTCTCAAAAATCTGTCGTTTGGAGTCGACTTTAAACTGTAGGTCCAGCCACACATGTCTAAAATTAACGCACACAACATGAATGGTGTGAGAAGCTAGGCCGTAATCCTGACTGAAGGGTTGTAATGGCAAATTATGTACGTATGTATGTATATATCAGCGTGATAAACAGTTAGGTTTCCGAGAGATAAACAGTTTGACTGATATGTACCCTGTGTCAAGTGTTAATCAATTTCTAGGAATCCTATGATACCATACACAGTACTACTAAAACTTCTTTCTAAGAAGTTTTATACAGTTTACCGGGTAATGTTGGGCTAGAATACGAAAAGAACACAAATGAAATCGACAACTGAATACTTAAATAGATTAGATTATCGCATTATGACTTACATTAACTCGTTGAAAGGGTGTGGGTCTGCTGAAGAGGAGGAAACTATTATATGTATACCTTCTTTGTCAATGCCCACCTCTTGCGAGGTGCAGATTTAGGTTATTCGACTTTCTGTTCTTTGTCAGTTTTACGGAGTTATCATTCACTATTCACTATTTATTGGATTCATAGGTTCTTTGCGACGAAAGCTTTCGACAATTATAATATGGGAAGCGTCAATTCAAGAGTCTTTTTTCTAAAACATAGGAAATATACAGATCTGTTTACTTAGTTGATAAACAAATCTGCTATGATACTAAGCCATAATACAATTTTGCATGATCGATTGATTGACCAAGTGATTGATAGTTTTTATATTATTAAACTAGTGTAGTAAATGGCTAATAATCTAGTATCTATGGTATGGAAATTCAAATTCTTATTATTTAAATGCTTTAGAACATAGAGCGCATTAAATTTCGTCATGGGATATAAGAAAGACTTTTTGTGTTGATCCTGCCATAAATAACTATCCGATATTGATCGGTTGCTTGGTTTTGCACATGGTCCACATAACGGTGCTTAACCAGTTTCCGATAGGGCTGAAGACTTTCCTTTGGTGTTGATCATCTTCTTTCCAAGATTAATGTTTTAATGTTTTTTATATAAAAATGTAAAATTTACTTTAGTTGTGGTAGAGGTAGTCTAGTACGTACGCTTATTAGACGCGAGGCCACGGTTCAAACCCCATGTCGGACAGCTTCACCAAAACGACTGTGATTTTCTCTCAGGATATTTTTGGCAAAAACTTCTGATGGTAAATAAAATTGCCATATAAAGTTTCTCAAAAATCTGACGTTCGGTCCCACCACACATGTATAAAATTAACACGGATTACGAGTAGCTAGGTCGTAATCCTAACTGAAGCGCTGTAATGATCAATTATGTATAGATGTACTACCCTAACAACTTGAGTTTCGTACGCTATGTTTTTTTTTTTGTATTCTCCATGTTATGGGACCGATTGAAACAAATGTATACATTTTTAAACAAAAAATAATTCTTAATTTAAACCACAAATTTAAAGTTTCAATCATTTAACTATTTTAAAACAATAAAAACTTAATAAAATATTGACCAGTATAGTTTCGTACTATGTTAAAAGTTGGGATCAATATTGAGCAACACCATCTTTGGCATTGCATGGAGTCCATTAAGTCTAGGCATTCTTGAGGAGTAATGGAATCCTATATTTCCTGTATCTTTCTTTTAAGATCAGACATGGTTGTTTGGGGATCACCTCTAAGCCGTCTTTTCATAATAGCCTAGACACCGACTCGATAGGATTCAAGTCTGAACTTGACGATGCCTACTCTAAAACATTGATATTATTATCCTGGAGCCATTTTTTGTAGTTTTAGAGGTATGAGCTGGAGCTCCATCTTGCTGAAACATGTATTCGTCAAAAGTAACTAAACTTGGTACTGATGGGACTAAATAATTTTCTAAAATATTTATGTACCGCGAAGCATTTACCTTTGATTCCATAAAACATAGTTGCCTTAAGCCCTTGCGGACATGCAACCCCATATCATAATGCTCCCAGGAAACTTGACCGTACGTTTGAGGCAATCTCTATGATAAGCTTCACTAGAGCTTTTTATTACTTTACTGCGGGTATCTCCTACTGACATCTCAAATTTAAACTCGTCGCTACAAATTATGGATTGCCATTGTCTGCGAGTCCGCTCTCTTGCCCATAATAGCCGCTTTTTTATGTTGCAGTTAGGTGAGGTTTCACCTTTGCCGATGCTAGTAATATGAATGTAGAATCAGCCGTACGAAACTCAAGTTGTTAGAGTAGTATATCAGAATTCCAAGTTCTTAAGCAGTCAGATTTTTGTACGGAGCGTTTAATATAAATGTTGGCTAAAGTAAGACATTTTATAAGAAACTTTACACATATCTATGTGCGATGTCAACAATCCTATATAAGGGCAAAGATTTTCTCCTCTGTTTTCAGGTCATATTGATTTATCGCAGATGAACAATATAGATGTCCTTTGAAGAGTCAAGAAGATGTGCTGTTGAATTTCTAATGCTGTGCTGGTAATAATTCAGTTGAGATGATTGCAAATGAATAATTCTGGGGAAGCCAATCAAGTGCAAAAGATAGTTGGAAAGCCATACCAAGTTGACCAAGTCTAAAACGACATTGGTCTAAAAGGTCTAAAAAAACTGGGGAATGCAAACATATGAAAATAGATCAAAATTTTTAGAGAATTATATCCTTTTAATACAAACTTAGGGTTTTTAGATATGTCGACTTAAGATACCCTTTAATATAATATCAAATCGCAATTCTTGAAAGAAGAAGATGAAAATTTTTAATTGTCGAAACTTATAAAATACAGCCATATTTCATTGCGATACGGAACATTCAGCGTAACCTTTACTGCAATTAATTTAATATTTTTTAGTTTTCTTTTGATTCTATTTTATAGGTTTTATATAACAGACAGACAAACAGACAGAAGTAACTGTCATGTTGGTTGTCAGCATGTGAAATTGAAGGAGTTGGAGACACACGAGCATTTAAATTCAATTTTCATACAGCCACTGCTGCGCGAGTATATCAGAAAGTGACATGAAACTTGAATCGCCTGTCGTCTGGCATTCGTTTGTACATGTTGGAACTCTCTGCAGTTCTGGATTATTGAGACAATTAAATGTATTTTAAATCAATTTCAATTAACATTTTCATTGTGACGGTGTTGTAAAACAATTAAAAAACATGAAATTATGGAAATTATTGTTGTTGTCGATGTTGTTGTTGTTGTTCAAATGTATTTGAAATAAATTTGTTTATGGTAAATTGATTAATTATCTTGTATGTAAAGCAACAGCTTAGAAATGTATGGCCATAGGATTACAGTGTGGGCATATAATAATAGGTACAGTAAGAAAATAAAAGTAATTTTTGATTAAGTTTCAGGCGAAAGCAAAGGTGGGCATCTGAGTAAATTTTGTTAATAGAATTATTATAAAAATGTTCAGCATTCAGAATGTATAAAAGTATCTATGTATTTGGATGGTTTTCAGAATTAAAATCTTGAAAATTCGAGTAGAAGGACTTTTTGATTATTTCCTGAATGTAAATTATGTTTAAAAGACCCCTACCTGTCTCTTCATTCTGCATAACTTTTAAAGATTTACCTTTGTTTTGCAATAACATTTAACAAAGAACTCTAATATACAGGTTAGAAAAAAATTTCCTTAACCTAAACACCCTGCGTGTTTAGGTGCCCTGCGCGCTACTCCTACGCTCGCTCTGGAGATAATCTCCAGCTTGACTTCTACTGCAGGGACGTGGCGGCTAAGGTTAGTAGGCGTCTCTAGGTGACTGGACAGTGGCATGAATTGAGCATTGGTTATACGAAGATACTTGGAGAATTTGGGATTGTCGGAAGCAGTGACTACATGACATCGCGATACGACTTCCATTCCGGAGGACTGGAAGAGACTCCGTACAAATTTACACCGATGGCTCCCGGCTGGAGGGAGCCGTTGGGTGTGGAATTTATTCGGAATCAATCGGAATATACCGGTCTATAAGGCTACCGAATCACTGCAGCGTCTTTCAAGCGGAAGTGTCGGCAATTCAGGCTGCGGTAAAAGTAACTGTGGACAAAAATTTTCACAGGCGGAAAATCACCATACTTTCCGATAGCCGAGGGCATTGGATTCTAATGTAATGAACTCCGGGAAGGTATATGACTGTTGCAGATGTCTTAACGGAGCAACGAATCGATATGATTCTTGTATCACATGGGTATCGGGACATAGGGACATTCACGGTAACTGCAGAGAGGATGAACTAGCCAGAAGCGGCACGACCATCGAACTCTCTGATGATTTCTCTGCATTACGGCGCAGAAAATCTGCTTAAACTCCAGATGCTGCGCGGCTCTGCTTAAACTCCAAAGAAGTAAGCTCAGCACTGTTATCGGGGTTATTAGGGGGCATTGTATTATAGGAACGAATGCGAGGTGTATTGGTCTTGGACAACTTGCAAATGATTTCTGCAGAAGCCGTGGAGATAAAGAGGAGGATGAGACTGTTCTTCACATAATGTGTGCATGCCCGACA
The DNA here is from genome assembly GCA_936449025.2 of Sarcophaga subvicina. NCBI lineage: Eukaryota > Metazoa > Arthropoda > Insecta > Diptera > Sarcophagidae > Sarcophaga > Sarcophaga subvicina. Next base: position 34,237,515 of record OW388081.2, read on the forward strand.
CTTGATCGGAGGAGAAGGAGGCACCTGGGTGCCTACTACATGCAGGATCTAGATGAACTGTCATGCATGGATAGTCTGAGCCGCTTCATCGAAAGCTCTGAGTGGTTTCTGGACTAGGAGAGAATATGACACTGTGGTATCACAATGGGCCCTGTGTGCGGCCTAAGTGTGTCCGCTCATGACTTCATCGAGGTGACAGCCACTTCTACCTACCTAAACACGAGAACTAATTATAATGTATCTCGAGGTGGATTATATTTTTATCTTCCCGAGATGACTGGAAATAACTATTAAACTGCTTTAGCCTTCACAAATAGATCTCAAACGGATGTAGAATCAATCACGGTAGCTTCTTTAAAGATCTTATCAGACTAACAATTATTGTTTATTCTTTCAAGTAACCATAAAAAGGCAGCTAATCTGAAATACAATAATTTGATGTAAGACATTCGGTTACTTGGTCAATTAGCTGGGAACATATGAAGGCTTTTTTAAATAAGAGAGCACTTCGACTTTTGCATTAATCAAATGGTGTTGGATTCAGCTTGGAAAAGGCGAAAACTCAAAATGTCGTCTGTAATTCGGTGAAGGAAATCTCGAATAATGTTGATAATCGCTTTCAGTAGTGAGACTAATGGCCATTATTATAATTTCCAGTTAAAGTTGGGTTTAGTTAAAGGTAACTTTAGCTAAAGTGAACTTTAAAGTCACCTTTAACTTCTTTTCGTCATTACAACCTAATGAAAAAGTTAACTTTTTTAAAAATATGACAGTGCCGGAGCAATGTCGATAACATTGCTCAATAAAAAAGTTTTTTTAAACGCAGTGACAAACACGGGCTTCGTTTTTTGCTGTATATGCTCATTTTGTTTATATTTGAAGTTGCCATATTGAAAATAATATACTCGTATAATATGGCAAGTTGAGTCATAAACTTAACTTTAAAAGTTACTGGTAGGATGATCCTCTATTTATCTTAACGCTCACTTCTACCATATTGCCCACTTATAATAATAAAAAAAACAATTTATCTGCCCGTTAAAATCATCCCTTTAGTTAACGGCAAGTTGTAATAATGGACCTAAGACTTTGCATTGTCTTATTAGGATCATAAGAGAGCGGTGAATTGCAAAATCTTGGCAAGCGGGATCATAATACGTCCGCATGTATATATATATATACTTATGTATTACATGTGGGCAGTGATACTCAGTAGCTTACTTTTTCCAGATCTTGAATACATTGCATTGCAAACATGATCTTAGTAGTCTTATCTGTTTCTTCACTAGTACAACGAAATAATTGTTAGTTGCGAAACATAGGAAAAATATTCGAAACTTGTAAAGGTAATTCATAGGGTCTGGTGGAGCCCATCTTCATAAAGAAACGTCTGGTTTTTAGATATTCGCGGTAATAATTTAATTGATATAGTTGGAAATCCTATTGCAATTTATAACATCAATCTTAGTTTGCAACTTTTCAGACAACAACCAACAACTTTCCTCTTCCTCCATATCTCTCTATTCATGCAGGTAATTTCCAGCCTACAAACAATCTAATCTTGCAGCTATGATTTAAGATATCGTCCTTTCAGAGTAATTTGGAATGACTTTTTTCACCATCCTTAATGAGGGCGACGTGCGTCATTTGTCGCAATTTTATTTATTTTATATTTTTTAATATATTACTAATTTACTCATACACATACATAGTTGGTCATTACAACCCTGTAGTCAGGATTACGACCTAGCTTCTCAAACCACTTATGCTCTGGGTGTTCATTTTATTCATAAGCGACGGCGCCTATAGTTTAAAGTCGACTCCGAACGACAGATTTTTGTGCAAAACTTTTCATGGCAAATTTTATTTGTGCTCAGAGTTTTTGCCAGAAATCTACTGAGATTAAGTCGCCAAAGAATATTTTTCTATATTCAAATGTTCAAAATGGGGTTTGAACCGTGGCCTCACATCTAATAAACCAACACACTGCCTACTAGACTACGGCGAATTTATCTTGGAGAACGAATCTTCAAGTGGGAAACTTCTCAAAACTAGGAACTTGAATTTACTTATTATATGACATCAAAATTATTGTAATACTTACGATAGCTGAGAAAACTTGACTTAAAAGGGAGGGGAAGTGACTAGAGATTTTAAAGACTTGAAATGAATTACAGAACTCCAAGTCTAAGCTGAATATTTCGATAGTTGGTATAGAAAATACCGAATAAGTATTATGGATGTATGGAAAGCATATCGATCACCAAGAGTGGTATGATTAAAGCGGCCTACCTTTTGCCTATCATATGATGTAATTCTGTGCCCAACATGTTACAAAATTTTCGGTAAAAGGAGTAAAAATCTCCTGGAACATCTTTGGATTTTGATCTTTCCGTAAACGCGAACTGGAACACAAATGGCACTAGAGATTGTCAAAAGTTAAACAAATTTTTTTTTCTGACAGCTGTCTGTGTAAGAATTACGACTGTAAGTCAGTTTCGTTTAAGATTTTGTAAAATTTGTAGCCATTATTTTTGTTCTTTTGAAATCGCCAATACAATATTACTTAAAATACTTAATTTATGGTTAATAAATTCAATTAAAATCGATTGTAACCATTAATTTTACTCACCACTGTTCAGTGGCCTTTGCCGTAGAAGATTTATGTCGAACCAACTTTAAGAAACATTTCTCTTGGCGACATTGGGACAGCTTCAAATTGAAATTGAAATGTTAAAAATCAATTAAAATGTTAAATATTGTGTTTCGAAAGCGAGTCAATAGAATTGATTTTCTCGACATCATCCGTAACGTCATTTACGTTAGGAGCACGAGCACGAGCACCATTATGGTCGTTAATAAAATATTTGTAAAGCGAGTGTTAAAATTTTTATGCAAATTTTCTATTTCACAATTAGAATTGGCTTGAATAGATTATTTAAGTAGACCCTGTCGAGTGATATATGTATGTATGTATGTTGGAGGAATTAAATTAGAATTTAAATTTTTGAATTTATTACGAGCAAGAATAATGGCAAATGTAAAAACATTTATTATTATTTAATTAAATTAAAAATAAAATAAAAAATAATCTATTAATTGACGTTAACACTTTCTTAATTCCCTATTCCACAAGCATACACATTCAATTTGTTTGTGAATAAATTTTTTCTACTTTTTTTAATTAAAAATGGAAATTAATATCTGAGGTTAAGAAAGCAGGGTTAGAAAATATGTTTGTGATGGTAGAAAAGGTGTTTTATTTGCAGTAATCAAATTCAAGGATTAAATTACTTCATTGTTCATTAAGATTTCTTAAGACCGACTAATTATTTTTGGATCAAATGTTTCATGTAATTTATTTATTTTTAATGAAAGAATATTACAAACTAAGCTTCAAATCACGATATCATTGCAGCAATTAAGACAATGTCACGATTTTTAATCTGTACACTTTTAGTAAACAGAATAGCATCAGGTGTAAATATTGTTACGAAAATTTTGCTTTTACATCTTCTAATAACAAAACAAAAGCTACAAAAACAAAAGCCATAAACAAGGAAACTAAAATATACCAACAAACACCAGCATAAAAAAGTCATAAATAAGTAAACAAAAATGCAACAACAAACACTGCAAGAATAAATGTAAACAAAAATACAACAACAAACGATACAAGAATAAATTTAACAACATGTTTACATTTATAGAGATTTCGAGAAGGCCAAGTGATTTGCCTTCTAGAGCATTCATCAGACTGTTTACCCTGACATACAAAAGGCAAGGCAAAGCAGGCAACGGAGACAAAAAAAGTTCAGTCAGTCTTGTGTGAAGACGCGGTGTGTTTGAAGAGAATAATCATGGTTGGAAGATCCAAAATGGAGTTTGAACCGTGGCCTCACATCTAACTAACCATCGCACTACCTACTATACTACGGCGACTTCAAATTATACACATGGTCTTTTATTAAGAGTTTCTTATCCTTAAGTTTAGATAAAAAAGTTTGTGTGAGATAACATTGAAATGCTCGCAACGACTTCTCTGGCTGGAGAGCATTCAAAATGTCGAATTTCTAATGAATCTGTTACATGAATCAGGCTGAATACGACGAATGGTTTGGCTGTGGCTTATTCGCATACCCCTGCGACTTAAGAAAACCCCACAAGAAAAAGTCTCATAGAATCAAGTCGCACGATCTCGCTAACCAGTTGACATAATTTCCACAAGGGAAGACCATTCCCTCATGTTGCTCGTGTAGAATGTCCAATGTTTAATAAGTTGTGTGATACAGAGAGTTGTCCCAATCAGACCAAATGTAGTTGGTAATTATCGATCTATGAAGTCGTCGTAGTCTAGTAGGTAGCATGTTGATTTATTAAACGTGAGGCCATGGTTCTAATCCTAGGTCAGACATTCCCAACAAAACGAAATTTAAAAATAAAACTATTTCTTCGGCAACTTCCTCTCAGTAGATTTCTGGCAAAAAATCTGAGAGTAAACTACAATTGCCATGAAAAGTTTCTCAAAAAAATCTGTCGTTTGGAGTCGATTTTAAACTGTAGGTCCTGCCACTCATGCATAAAATTAACACACAGAACATAAGTGCTGTGAAAAGCTGAGTCGTAATTTTGACTAAAGGGTTGTAATGACCAATTTTGTGTGTATGTATGAGTACGTCATCATTGATCGCCTGGTCATTGTAGTACTCAAAAAAATAACGACCTATGGCGCCACCAGCATAAAATTCACACCAAATACTGATGTATTTTACAATCTTAGATCTCATGTGATTTGGCATTGTTCCAAATTTGACGATTTTGTTCGTTTATGTACTGATTCAATCAGAAATGGGCCTTATCGCTGAAGATAATTTCTCGATGAAAATTGGGATCAGTTGCCAACTGCTCCAGAGCCCATTCAGTTGTCTATGGTCACCCCTGGTGATTTGAAAAAGTAGAGTGAAAAAAATGATAACTAATTTGACAGATATAGTTTCAACAAGATGGCTGTTATCAACTGTCAAAGTTCAGAAACCCTGTTGGCAGACACTATAGTACCGTTGAAGACCGCTCTTATATAAGACATTAAACAAGAACCAGCAAATGGTAAAGAATGTATTAAATACAGTATATAGGAGGACATTAAATCATGCATTAATATTTTCTTTTTTTCAACTGATTGTCTTGAGATACATAAATAAGAAAATTTATTTGGTGAAATTATTATTGTCCCATTATGATTTGATTTTTTATTTTTATTTTTAAGTGAAATAATCGCTGCTAAATACATGCGTGTTAACAAGTCATAAATTTTAAGAAGAAATTATTATCCACACGTTATTTTATTTGAATACAAGATTTCTGATTTTCTTTTTTCTATTTTTATTTTATCATAGAAATTGTCTGGGCTAGTGGTAATAAAACAGAACCGTTAAATTTATTTTTAAAAAACACAATTCGGACGGCGAGAAAATCTAAGAAAAAAAAAGAAAGAAAGAATTTCTGTTGCAAATAATCCAGTGACACCTTAAACACTTTGCCGCCAGTAATAAATGAAAAATAAAGAAAAAAAATAAAATAAAGAACTGAACAGAACCGAAATCTTCCTGAAACGTAGAGTGAGAAAAAGAAAAACAGAACATGAAACAGAAAATAGAAAATTATTGCCCAATAAAATGAAAAACTGTTTAAGAAATTCATTTTTTTTTTGAGTTTTAAATCGCCAGCCAACGTGCATTACTTTTTCATTTCAACCGAATTATGCATCTGCATCCATCTGTCTTAATGCTAATTCCGATACTGACTCTTTTATTATCTTTCATTTTTGTTTTTGTTGTTTTGTTGTTTTGTTGTTTTATTTTTGTAATGCATCAATCAATAATAGAAAAAAAATATGTTGAGCTTCTCGATAATGTTGAAACTGTTTCAAGCTTGTAATGTTCCACTTTTCTTTTGTTGTTCTTATTGTATTTGTAGTTAATTTAAATAATTTATGTTTTTGAGCGTTTTGCGAACGCCTTAAATATCAATGAATCTATAAATTACATTCGCAAATAACAAATAACAACCAACAAACAACAAAAACAAAGCAAAAAAAGAAACAAAACAAGCAACAACAAGATCAAGGATATCACAAGAAGCTTAAGGCTACCAAATGTTGTTGCCTATACACAAGCACTCGTATTGTGGTGTTTGCAACAGCACCATCTACAGCCACTGTCGGCTGCCGTTAAATAGAAGTTGTAGCAGCAAAATGGTAGCAACAACACTAACAACAGTTGCAACAGCAACATCATCAGGCAGCAGCCTGTAGTAGTTACACCAGTAGAAGCCTGCACAAACTTGCGCCCACTTTTCAACGAATTTCTAACAACAGTGGACGGATCGGCAATTCTTCAATAGTGACCACTTAGAGTTGTCATAACGTTGAGTTGCCAGATGCTGAAATTGTTGAAAGGTTGATAAAATTCTTCAGGTTTGATGAAACTTCAAGCTTGGTTGGTCAGACATTCAATTGGTGGCCGTAAAATTTTATTTCGTAATCTTCGATGCAGACATTCGCTGTAGTCTAGGTAGGTAGATAGTGTTGGCTTATTAGACGTGAGGCCATGAGCCAAAAACGAAAAAATATTTCTTCAGCGACTGCCTCTCAGCAGTCTTCTGGCAAAAACTTTGAGTATAAAATAAAATTGCGATGAAGAATTTCTCAAAACTCTGTCGTTCGGAGTCGATTTCAAACTGTATGTGCTGCCACTCATGTATAAAAATTAACGCACACAACATAAGTGGTGTTGAGAAGCTAGGTCGTAATCCTAACTGAAGGGTTGTAATGGTTAACTGTGTATGTATGTATGTACATATGTATGTAGTCGATAATACGAATGGAATATAAAAATGGTTTGCCCAGTAACAGTTTACAATCCCATACGTCATATAAAAAGTTTTTTTTTTTTTAAATTTTGGGATTAACTTTGCATTTAACGGGGCCATTTGGTTTTTCAGTATAAATTTCTTTACATTCGAAATGAAATTCGCGACATGGGGTAATGCCAATAATGCTCAGTAGAGTTTTCTATTCCGTCATGAAACAAACGAACAAAACTTGCGAGCCATTGTTAGGAAAATGCTTTTCCGCTATAAGCAAGTCGCCGAATAAGTCGAAAAAGCGGGTCAATGCGCCTACAAAAAAGAAGATGCACTGTTTGAAGTAAGTTACTGTGCGATGATTACTGACTTTTTATTGTAATTTCAAGACAACGGCAATAGATGACATACGCCATGCAATCTTGTGAGTCTACAACCGGGCGACATTTGTGAGAAGTTAATCTCTCATTTAAAACCCAAAATCACAAGCTTTTTGTGGCAAGACGGTATCTGGATCGTGAAGAAGGAGAAGCAAATCACAAATGGACCATCTACGGCATAGTAACGAATAACATTTAAATGAAATAACTTTTTAAAGGACATTACAGGATTCATACCTCGCTCCTTTTTCCTAATTTTCGATCATTTTCTCAACTTTCGAAACCCTTACTTAATTTAATTGGTCAGTACAACCTAGCTTCTCACACCACCTATATTGTGTGTCTTAATTTTATTCATGAGGGGCGTACAGTTTAACGTCGACTTCGAAAGGAAAGTTTTCATAGAAATTTTATTTACTCCCAAAGTTTTTGCACGAATACTGCTGGAGGAAACCTACCTAATACTCCGGGGGTTCAAACACCAGCTCACACATCTCGAACAAAACGAAATATGAAGAAAACGAATTTTTTTCTCAGCAGTATTTTAGGCAAAAGCATATAACGGGTATACTGTTCGGTCTAAGTCGTTCGGAAGGAAGAGAATGTTACGGCGAGAAGGGTATTTGATGCTTGGTTTAGTGGACGTTGGCTTAAATGACGACGTTGTTTGCAACCAGGTTGACGAAGCCCTGTCATTGAATGATGTAAACAAATAATGCTGAACCATAGTCGTGTAGAAGGAAGTGCTAAGATATGTCAAAGTCTGAACAACGGAAAATAAGTCATTGAGAAAATTGGGGGTCTTAAATGCTTCTGACTACACTGGACGCATTGTGAACTGTGGTTGTTGGATTCGTTCCATTTGTCTGCAGATACTGTTTTCTGAATATTTATATTAGAAATGTTTCAGCCGAAACTTAGGGAAGCAGGTGATTGCTGCAATATACATACAGTGAGCACCATAAGTGAGTCAATACCCACTATAATTTTAAATTTTCTATTATGTTCTTAATTATAAAAAAGTTCCTTTATCATGAATTGCTGTTTTTGTTTTAACATTTTATAAGTAATAGATAAACGTTTTTACTTCTGGAAATTTATTCAAAATGAATTATTTCAGTGGTGTTTACTCACTTTTGACGCTCACTGTACATATATCAGCTGACGGTAATTTACTGGTGAACCTGATGGGTCATGGAAAAAAAGATTTCTATGTATTGCATCTTTTCCTTTATGATCTCTTAAGCTGTCTCAGTTTTGAAGTGACCACCATGAGGGCTCATATAGAGAGTACCTGAGGAAAGGTCAGATCTGCCACAATGGTATTTAGACGGCTTGAAGGGAAATCCTGGGCATGCAACCGAAGTATTATGGACTGTGTGACCTATGAGGCAATTGTCTAGAAAAATTTACAAACAACTCAAATGGAGTTGGACAACATACAGAGGCTAGCGTGTGTCGGCATAACTGGGGCAATAAGAACTTGCTCCACAGCCGCGCTGGAGGCTTTGGTGAATTTAAATGTACTGCACATGGTAGTGAAGACGAAAGGTTTAATTAGGTTGATGGGAGACAAGTCCAACATGAAATTCATTGAGGTATTTTGGAACATATGTAAACAATAATCTGATATTTCCTTCTTTTACTGTCCCCTGTAGACTCTATGATTTTGGGAAATACTTTGCAACGGCGCTTAGTAACAAAAATGTATGGAGTAATCTTGAACACTCTTTTAAAAGAGGGACTATTTCGTGATATACAAATGGCTCAACAACGGATCTTGGAACAGCAGCAGAAGATTTTGGTCCCTGAATGAATTCTTCGGAACCCATGAGGAAATACGCGGCTATCTTCCACGCAGAAATTTATGTCATCGAAAAATGTGGTCTATTTCGCTTAGATAGAAAGTACAAAAGATAGGACACGACCTGGCAATACTATCTGACAGTCAGGCCAACATTTGTGTACTCAGCTCTTATGAGATAAAGTCGAAGATGGAATGGGACTGGTTATCCTCTGCTGAATCCCACCTCATGTGAGACTTCTAGACAATGAGCAATTAAACGAGCTTGCGAGGAGCTTCCATGCCGCTGATAGGAACAGAACCCTTGACTGGGGGGGAGAGCGGATGTTTGGAAAGGTATGCTCAACGAAAGGGAAAATAAGGAGAGGCAAAGACCAGGTGAGTTTGAGGCAATCGAAACTTTTGTTGGGAACCTACAATATAAGAGAAGATCTGAGCCAAGCGCTAGATTATTAAGGAATGACTTCAGATTGGTAGACAGTCTTTTAATAGAGTGCTGTAGACTCTGGGTACACTTATTTAGAATAGAGCTTGTATCTGATATTTTATGCCATCACTCTGGCATCTCCTTGATTTTAATTTATATTTCTGCGAGTACCCACTCATGCCGTCATTTGATTTTCATTAGAATATTTTTCAAATTTAGTTTATATACACGAGTGAGTGTGTGTGTGTGTGTGTTTGTTATAATCTTTTCGGTTTTTCATGTTTTATTTTCTTATTTTCTTATTATCTCATGAAAATGTTGTAAAATTACTTGTAAAACTATGAATTCTTTCGTATCCTATAAATTCAACACTTATTCAATCTCAAAGTAAGTGCATGTATGTACATATGTATGAGTTTATGTGTAAGTATAGCTGAGCATGTGAGTAAGTAAATGAGCATTTTAATCTTGATATGGATACTCGTACTTTCAAACAATTTTCTAGTTTGCCAAAGTCAAAGTCATGTCTGCTGCCTTCACGTCCATTCTAATGGTTTATTTGGTTGTTGTTTTTGCTTAAATAATTTGTTCATAGGAATTGTTTGAATTGCTTTGAGGCTTTAAGCCATAACTGTCACTGATAATAACACCTTAGCGTTATTAGTTAGTGGTCACTGAAATTTATAATCCATTCTATTATTAAATTGTTGTCTCTCCTCTAATGTTAGCTATTCTTCGTCATTTTTCTATTTTTCTATTTTGAATTTTTTTCTTCAGCGTCTTTTGCAAATGGTTTTTGCCTGTCATATTATGTCACTTTGGCTGAATTTAATGTCCATTTGAGCTGTGATTGTCCAATTTATTTACGTAATAAACTGCATAGTAATGAATAAAAGTGATTAGAAGAAAAGCAATTGAAAATCTTAAATAGAATTTTAATAGTTTTGCGTGGTGACAGAGACAACGTTAAGTGAAGTCACAAATTTCCAGAGTAATGAAATGATTTTTAATTCCATCACGCTCTTACAAGTGATGGTATAGTTAGTGTACTTAGATAAGTACTGGGTAATTTCAATTATAATATCGATTGATTTAAAACCATACGACCGTTGACCTATGGTTTGAGCATTAGATTTCAGTATACAGAGGACAGCAAAAGTCTTAGTACTCTAACATATTTTGACAATTTCATGAATTTGAACCAACAGTACGTATAACAAATTAAAGTTTTAATTTTTATTTTATTAATTTACTTCTGTTTTATTATAAAACAAACAATTCCTTAATATTTTTCATTAAACCAAGAGAAAAATAAGGAAAAATTTCAGATCACTATATTGGAACCCCCAAGGAGAACCCTGAATAACTTTAAAATTCAAGGGCCTAATATACGAAAATGTTATCACTTGTATTTAGTAGAATCTCCCTTAAAGTCAAGCACTCCATTTAATCCATTTGCAATTGAATGTACAAGTTTTGTTTAATGTTTTCTGGTGGCACCATGAGCAAGTTTTTCGGTTGACTTTTGTTTGGGGTTTAGCGATTACGTAACCGTTCTTTCAAATGATCTCCTAAATACTCTCTTGAAGTCATATCGGGACTTAAGCCTGTGCGGGCTTTTTTTTTTGTCAAAATATATTGCCGTAGTAAGACTTTTGCTGTCCACTGTATATGGTGGAAGACAAATAATGTGTAGTGGAACTCATAATGTAATATAATTACTTGTAATACAAATGATTAAAAGCTGTGTAGTAATACAATAAGTTACTTATTTAATTGCTCATTACAACCCTTTAGCCAGGATTACAACCTAGCTTTGCCCGCTACCAACGTTGTGTGTGTAAATTTATATCTATGAGTGGCGGGACCTATAGCTCTGAACGACAGATTGCAGTAACTTTTAACGGCAATTTTATTTACTTTCAGAATTTTTTGCCAGAGAACTGAGCTGTTCCGACATAGCATACATACATAATTGGCCACTACAACCCTTTAGTCCCGATTACGACCTAACTTCTCACACCACATATCGACGCCTCCATTCTACAACGTTCTAAGTGTACTTAGAACATTTTTAATGTTCTTGCATTTAATTTAAATTCTACGTTCTCTAACTTAAATACTGTCAAAATTTGGTTAAGATGCGCCGATCCGTTCCGAAGTTATAGGCATAAATCTCCTTAGAATACGCATATGGTCGTATGTCGCGTGAAAACTTTGAGAGCTCATAACTCAAAACACACTTTTTCGACTTAGAATGTTATAGAACGTAGACGTCGATATGTTATGTGGGTTATTTTTATATATAAGTGGCGGGACCTACAGTTTAAAGTCGACTCCGTACTAAAGATTTTTTTTTACTGTCAGAGTTTTTGTCAGAAATCTGCTGAGAGGAAGTCGCCGAAGAATTATCTTCAAATTTTCGTTTTGATGTCTGACCTGGAGTTTGAACCGTGGTCTTACGTCTAATAAGGAACACATTACCTACTAGACTACGGCTACATCATTATAAGATAAAATACATGCAAGTGCTTAATAGTTCTATCTCTTAAAGAAAACAAAATGGCGTTGGTTTACGGATCCGTTACTGTTTGAGCACTCGAGCTCGTTGTGATAGCGTATGAAGCGATGACTTAGACCTATTTCATAAGCCTTGATAGCCGATTTTGACAGGCAGCATTAGGGATTAGAATTACAAACTGACTGCCTTGGAATCCAACTGAAAAAAGGCCTGAAAGTTTAGTCAGCCTTATGATGAATCTGACATCAAGCAACGTTAGATCGGAAATTTTCTTTGAGCTCGAGACAGACACTGGCAAAAGAAGTCTGAACCAGTGGTCTCAAATTTATCCACCATATTGCGTACGTTACTCCTCTGGGTAGGGCGAATTGTATTGAATTGTAAATTGAACACCGTAGTCTAGTAGGTAGTGTGTTGGCTTATTAGACATGAGGCCGCAGTTCAAACTCCAGGTCAGACATATCAAACAGCACGAAATATGAAAAAATATTACATCGGCGATTTTCTCTCAGCAGATTTCTGGCAAAAACTCTGAAGGTAAATAAAAAATTGGCATGAAAAAGTTTCCCAAAAATCTGTCATTCGGAATCGACTTTAAACTATAGGTCCCCGCACTTACATATGTATAAAATTCACACACACACCATAAGTGGTGTGAGAAGCTAGGGCGTAATCCTGACAGAAGGGTTGTAATGACCAATTATGTTATGTGTGGTATGCAGTGGTGTTGTGCTAATTTTTTCTTTTACCGGAACGCGTTCCTTTTTCTTTTTAATTTTTTTTTTTCAAAACGTCAGCCAATTCTCGTTATCAGAAATCAACTTTAGTTCCGGAACGCAACGCATTCCTGTCCAAAAAGGAAGTACCGGAACGACGTTCTGGAGCATTCCGGCTCGACAACACCACTGGTGGTATGTAAATTGAACACCCCTTTTGATAACACATACTTTCTTAAATGCTCAATTCGTCAGTGTTGCTTTTTGCAAAATAGACTGAATAATTGGCAACTAATTTGACAAGTGTAGCTTCAAAAAGATGGCTGTTACCCACTGCCAAGCTTCGATAGTGACTGTTGAAAAACTTGATGCAATAACATAAGACAAATGTTGATTAGGCAAGTTAAAAACTATACGTCATACTAAAATAGGCATGCTATAGAAACCGAAATGTTTGAGTTTCTCTGAATTTTCTGATTCCATTACAATACTAATGTTTTCTTATAAAATAAACGAATTTAAACTAGAAGGCTACGAAAGTTATGCAATTTTAATTTGAGAACAATTTGTTAGTAGAAAACATTGAATGTTGATTTCCTGATTAAAATTACAAATCTATACCATAACATTCAGCTATCTCTCTCTCTGTCTCTCTTTCGCTGTAAGGGTTATCAGCTATCATTTCAATGTTATTGACTGACAAATTGCATTTTTTTTTTGTTATTTTCTAATAGATTTTGTGTTTAAAAGATTCCGCTTTTGATTAGAAAAATCAGTAGTTTTTCACTTAAATCTGCTTCTATTTATTAAAATCGATTTGAATAATCAGTTCGTATATTTGCACTGATCGTAGTAGTTTGAAGTGAAATGCAATTTTTTGTAAAATTCTTTTTAATTGTGCTGTGGATAGTGAAATTCATTGAATGTGGAAATTCATTTTGTGATAATGAAAACGTAAGGAAGTGAATTAAATTTTAAAATCGTTCAGCTTACCACTTTAGAACAAAAAAAATTATTAAATTTTGAGTCCATGAATGTTAAACCGAAAGCTTAAAGGAATGTGGAAGTTTTTACAAGCTTTTATAAAAAGTGAAACAGTGCAGTCGCCGTAGTCTAGCAAGTAGAGTGTTTGCTTATAAGACGTAAGGCCACAGTTCAAACCCCAGGTTAGACATCAAAAGGAAGATATGAAAAAAATATTTCTTTTGCGACTTCCTCTCAGCAGATTTCTAGTAAAGACTCTGAGAGTAAATAAAATTGCCATGAAAAATTTCTTAAAAATCTGTCGTTCGGAGTCGTCTTTAAACTATAGGTCCCGCCACTCATGTATAAGAAAAAAATTAACACAAATTAACTCCAGAACATAGCAATCTTTCCGACAGAGACGAAATGGGTGGTCCCCGTTTTGCATGCTTATTTGCAATTGTTTTTCTGGCAAAACAGATGAAATATCACATGCAACATCGGACAACATTCTTGGAAACTGTGTGACATTAACGCATCCTAGAAGGAAACACCTGGAATTGGTATTGTTGACATCGAGCAGCATTCTGAGGTTTGTCAGGGCAATAGGCTTGAAAGAGACAGTATAGGAATATCCTTTAAAGTAAATATCCTTTAAAGTGAGGGAAGTACGATAGATTGTATGATCGCGATAATACCCAAAAACTGATGTAATCGTAATATGAGAGTTGAACTCGTATGTAAATTCTGATGAATAGCCTGTTATATCGCTCTACCATTTGATAGTCAGACCGCCATTCAGGCTCTTATGAGGTTAAATCGAAGACTGTATGGGACTATCTGGAGAAGCAGAATTGGCTGGGTAAAGAAAATAAGGTTACCCTTTGCTGATTCCCAGGGAATGAACTCGCAGACGAGCTTGGGAGGAGGGAGCTTACATGACGCTGATGGGACCAGAACCCTTCTTTGGAGTGGAAGCGAATGTTTGAAAAGGTATGTTAATTAAAGGGAAGATAAAGAGCCGCAAATATTCTTCTCAACCCAAACGGATTAGAGGCAATCGAAACTTTTTTTGGGAAACAACATTAAGAGAAGATCTGTGTCATTGACCTGACTATCTAGGAATAACCTAAGGTTGGTAACCGGTCCATTTGACAGGGCAAAAAGTGCATAACAAAAAATTTGTCTACGTAATAGGCTTGGACTCTGACTACATTAGATAACTTGGAATTTCAAATTGGTAGAATATATGACTGCTCTGACTTGGGGTTTGTTGAGTTAATTCGCCTATAATGAAGGTAGTGTGTTGGCTTAATAGACGTGAGGCCACGGTTCAAACCTCAGGCCAGATATCTCCAACAAAAATATGAAAAAAACTTTCTTCCGCGACTTCCTCTCAGCAGATTTCTGGCATAAACTCTGAGAGTAAATAAAAAATGCCATGAAGGGTTTGACAAAAAAATCTGTTGTTTGGAAGCGACTTTAAACTGTAGGTTCCACGACTCATGTATGAAATTAACACACAATATAAGTGATGTGAGAAGCTAGGTCGTAATCCTAGCTGAAGGGTTGTAATGATCAATTATGTATGTATGTATGTGTAGTACAATTAATGTGCAGCAAAAATTGCGGGTTTTATTCGTAACATTAATTAGTTGTTGTGCATGCGAGTCGACAGCTGGCGGTAATTATGTCTCTGGGATAATTTTAATCTTTTAAATGTTGTTCGTATAGAACGTAAAATCTTTTTACTTTAGATTTGGAATACTTAAAATAAATTTTATTTTTAAATTCTTACGATTTCTTCTATTTACAGCATAATTGCAGTTTAAATGATATCATGTACTCTGATGCAGAAGTAATGGACTTGGGTTCGCTTATCAAGCATAGCGTAAATTATTTCAAGAATTTAAATGAAAAGTAAGAAATCCAGACTGAAAAAATCTAAGCATTTCATAAAAATGGTCTTGATTTCTAGATATGATAGTAAAATTAAAACCATTTCCAATGATATAAACTATATAAAGAAACGCCTATTGGATGATATTGAGGCAGCATCAGACTGTAAAGCTGACACAGAGAAACCGTCAGAAGTTGAAGAAAAAGATGCCACATCGCAAGCCCCCAGTTTGTATGAGAACATGTGGGTGGTCATACAAAGACGTGAACTGGGCGGTGTAAGTTTCTATCGCAGTTGGGATGATTATAAACGCGGTTTTGGTAATCCATTTCGTGAATTTTTCATTGGCCTTGACAGAATTTATTATCTCACGAATAGTACGCCGCATGAGTTACTCATACAATTACAAGATTTCAATGAGACCATCACATATGCCCTGTACGATGAATTCCTGGTGGGCAATGAGAACGAAAAATATCAATTGAAAAAATTAGGTGTGTACAGCGGTGATGCTGGCGATTATATGCGTGACCATGTGGGCATGTTTTTCTCGACCAAGGACAGAGATAATGATGCCAGCGCTGATATACATTGTGCGAATCGTTTCAAAGGCGGTTGGTGGTATCATAATTGCTTGACGAGGTAAGTATTCGAAATTAGAGTGTGATCGAAATAAATAGAATTAAATTGCTTTAATTTTTTTTCACGTTTATTGGCAGCCATTTAAATGGACCATATCGTACGCGTTTCGCAATCGACGAGGTGGGTATAACATGGGGTAAATATAATGAAACGCAAGTGAAAACTGTTCAGATGATGATACGATCGAAACAGAAAATAAAAAAATAATGCGAATATGTATGATACTTAAAGAATATTTTCTTATTAAATGAATAAATATTTTGGTTAATAAATAAATAATAAATAAAATATTAAGATCTTGCTTTTATTAATAAATTCTATTTTTGAGCAATTAAATGGATTCAAACCTATTCAAGTACATGTTCCAAGTTTTCATTATCTTTTCCTTTGAGGGTGCAGTGAAAAGTAAACCATTATTATCTTTGCAAGATATTGTTACGTTTTTACTTTTTAAAAACGTTTCAAATATGAGGTCGTAGATTGAAAATAAAATAAAAATAAATTTGTGTTTAGTTTTAATTAAAATTCTTTATTATTCAAACAATTCTGTGTGCCATTGTTCACAACAACAATACAAAATGAATAAACAATAACTATTACTGGACAGATCTTTGTAACGGAGATCTTCATACCACGATTACTCTCTTCAAACACACCGCATCTTCACACAAGACTGACTGAACTTCACTAACTCAGTCGCCTGCTTTGCCTTGCCTTTTATATGGCAAAGTAAACAGTCTGATGAATGTTCATGACTTCGCCTTCTCGAAATCTCTGTAAATGTAAACATAGTTGTTTACGTTTATTATTGTAGTTTTGTTGGTATATTTTTGTTTACTTGTTTACCATTTTTTATGCTAGTATTTTTTGTTTATTTTATATTTATTAAGCAGAACGATAATTTGTAAACAGGTTTGTTTACTGCATTGTTTTGTTTTTGTAGCTTTTGTTTATAATTTTAATGTTAAGCGATGTAAAAGCAAAACACCAGTATCTAGATTTTTCATTTTCGTAACAATATTAAAAATTTAATTTGAAACAAGAAATATTTAATCCATAAATTTATTCTCAATAGATAGGAACAGATGGTAAGAACTTGGTGTCTCAATCGGATAAATATTAACATGAATGCTTAAGAACTACTTCAGATTAATGAGCTGATATCAATATCAAATGATTGGAGAAGCATCGAATACAGATATCGTCAATTAAATGTACAGGGTCCGCCAAATAACTTTTTTTTTTGAAAATGCTTAAAAAAATTACTGAATATTTTCTCAAATTTCTTTTTTTATTTGAAAGTACAATCCTTCCGGTTAATAATGGAAAATAATTTCATTCAAATGGCTGCCTCGGCTGGCCATGCAGTAGCCTACACGATCGGTCCAATTTTTAAGCACATTATCGATTGTGTGCAGCTGTATTTCACCAATGGCTTCACGAATATTGTCCTTTAAAGCGTCAATAGTCTCTGGCTTGTCGGCGTAACACTTATCTTTAACGGCACCCCACAAATCATAGTCCAACGGTGGCAAATCGCAGCTCCGAGGTGGCCAAACGACATCAGCTCTGCGGCTGATAATGCGCTCTTCAAAAACAGGGCGCAAAACATCGAGTGTGGCTTCGGTTGTGTGGCACGTAGCGACGTCCTGTTGAAACCAAATGTTGCCAATATCCTCCTCTTCAATTTTTGTGAACAAAAATTCGTTAAACATGGCCCGATAACGATCGCCATTGACTGTAACGGCCACTCCTTGCTCATTTTCGAAGAAAAATAGCCCAATTATGCCTCTGGGTCAAAATCCGCACCAAATAGTGACTCGTTTTGGGTGCGTCGGCTTTTCAATGTATGCGTGCGGGTTTTCTGTACCCCAAATGCGACAATTGTGGTTGTTTACATACCCGCCAAGATCAAAATGAGCTTCATCTGAGAAGCTGATTTTTTTTGCCAAAATCGGCATCTTCGGTAAGTCGATCGCAGGCCCACTTAGCGAAGCGAAAACGCATTACACAGACTATACACAACCATATTCGTTCAGCGGAAGGATAAAACTAATTATCTGTCAAATCAGACATGAGCTAAGTGTTACCATTCACGAAATATGCACTAGTTGAAAAAAAAAACGTTAGATGGCGGACCCGATAAATGACATCTAAGCTTAACTTAATAAGACAAGGAAATCCAGAACCCTCTTTTGACGTGTTGCAATAAATGCCATCAACTCTAATCTTTGTTCCACATTAGTAACTGAAGCAAAATATAAAATGTTGACCCGAAATGTCTGAGGAAAATCCTTCAAATCCTGTGGCCACAGACTAAGATAAAAATGGCGTTGTATAGGTGCGAATACAAGACTCATTTCGAGAGAGCCATGTGGCATTCAGATCGACCAGCGAAGCTCTCACTGTTAACCGATCTAGAAAAACGTAACCCATTTAGGTTATCTAGAGTCTCGATAGTTTTTCTAAGGTGTGGAGTTTATTGAAATCATTTTTCTTTCTTCTTTATTTCTTAGAGGCGATTAGTAAAGTTGCGACATTACACGCCTTCAGTCAGGATTACGATCTAGCTTCTCATACCACCCATGTTGTGTGTGTTAATTTTACCCATAGGTTGCTGGACCTACAGTTTAAAGTCGACTCCGAATGACTGATTTTTTTTTTGAAACCTATTCATGGCAATTTTATTTACTCTGAGAGTTTTTGCCAGAAATCCGCTGAGAGGCAGTCGCCGAAGAAATATTTTTTCATGTTTCATTTTTGTTGGAGATGCCTGACTTGGGGTTTGAACCGCGGTCTAATAAACACGTCTAATAAACCAACACACTACCTATTAGACTTTGGCGGTTTCTATCAGATTTCATTTCGCGATCAATAATTTCAAAGACTGAAATAGTTTTGCAGACACTAAATTTCCAATGAGTTGCAATATAAATGTGGTGTTGGTATAGAGTAAGAAACTTGACTTAAGTTGTAACAGAAATGAAAAACAACCATGTTTTCTAAATGTAATTCAGTTTTTCGAAAAAATTCTTAGAAAAATGGCCAAAAATTTTATTTCGATTTCATTTCAAAATACATTAACTTTTCGGTTTTCGTTCCTTAGACCGCAATAACATTTGGGCAAATTTATATGGATATTGTATATCATCATAGGAACCCCAAGTTATACCAACGCCTCTCCGTTTCTCTTCGAGTTTAGTACAATTTTTTATATACGGACCATTAAGGTTACTAGAAAATAAAATCAAGAACTCTTGTAGATTTGATACTTTCAATATGAACGTTTATAAGTAATATGTACGTACCTAGTCATGCAGTGATAATACCACCAGGCACCCTTAAACCATTTCGCACAATTACCTTCATCGGCTATGTCGTTATCGCGATCCATTGTAGAGAAAAACATATTCAAATGTAGTCTCAAATAATCACCAGCTGTGCCACTATATTTACCCAACTTTTTCAAACGATAACGTTCCGTTTCATTACCAATCAAAAAATGATCGTAGTGAGCATATCTTCGATAGCCTTCAGTACTCTCTAGCATTACGAGTAGCTCATGCTGTTGACTGTTGGTAAGTTCGTAAATTTTTTCTAGACCTACAAAAAACTCACCCAGTGGATTGCCAAAACCTTTACTATATTCAGTCCAATTTCTATAAAAATCTACGGAACCATCTTGACGTCGCTGTACCAGAATCCATAAGTTATTATAGAGACTGTATTTATCGTCTGTATCGGGTTTTAGTTTCTTAACATGTTGCATAAGTTTAGTTGTCTGTTTAAAAACGACTTTCTTGATGTTATCGATTTCAGTTGTTAGAGATGAAATTTTGTTATCGATTCTACAGGAAATATTAAGAACAAATATTTGTAATAAGAAAAATGCTACCCAAGTTTATCAATTTAGTAAGGCAAGGAAATTTGATAACTTGGCACGAAATGCCGGAGGAAATTCCTTCAAGTCTTTTGTCCACAGGCTATAATAAGCAGCAGATTAGGTCGATATAAGAAACCCGACTTCATAGTGAATGAAATACTAAGACAAAAATGGAAAAATGGAAACAGTGCGAAAGCTTAGCACATACATATCAATAGAGCCGCTATCGTGTGGAATCTTCAAGGCATTCACATCGGCCAAATCATACATGATGAAGACGAATTGAAATAGGAACATGAAATGCTAAACAACTAGAATGAAGTAAAACAGCATAGCACTGAACATTTCGGATCATGCTTCCAGCGCTTTAGGCGAGTCACTTCCCTGTAGCCTGGAGTTATCAAGATGGAACACAATTCTTGAAATGTTTGCCAAACTAGGCTTGTTTTTTGTGATTCCAAACGGTTTTAATTGTTGAAATGTGTAGCGTATTGCAAAGATTCCCTGCCTATCTCACTAGCTTAATAGCCGCCTATCTACGATACCTGGCAGGCATTTCTCAGCCATCATGATAGCATTATTATGGCGCAGATTTTATTCAAATCATCTTCGGCTAGTTACGTTCTGTTAATAAATTCTGGTTGCTCAGAAATCTTTCGTCTGTAACAGGCTGGATCGTGATATATTTATCAAGAATTCTGATTTTGAACTTATAGGCTGCTTGATCCCTGCAGTGCTTTCCAGGCGGAGGTCATGAGCATTTTAAAAGCTAAAATCTCCTGATTTATTCGGATTGACAGACTGCGATGAAGTCACTTACGAACGTATTTTAAACGCCCATTCTTACCCTTGAATGCCAAGAACTTTTAAGGGAAATTTCTGATTACTCATTATATGGGTTCCTGTACATAGGGATACAGAGTACAGAGCTCGCAACCTCCGACATGTTATAGGGCTTAGATATTCGGATTGTGTCAATTAATTTGGATATTATCCAGTCGTTTTATAGGGAGGCTCAGCCTCGTTGCCAACAAGAGGTTACGTGCAATAAACGCTATACTCTGCTGGACACTTGTGGTAAGAAAGAAACAACTCGCTCCTGCCCTAAAATCGAATGACATTCCATTGTACGATAGCGATTCTCACGGGTCACTGTCCAATCGAATGACATTCCATTGTACGATAGCGATTCTCACGGGTCACTGTCCTTTTGGCAGGCATGCCATAATACTTAGCATTTCGGCAAATGACTTTTGCGTGTGCGTCAGTGCCCTGCACTTATCATGAAAAATCGAAGGTTTCTAATCTCTCACTTTCTGACATGCTTGACCGAGCTCTCGAGTCAAAAAATTATTGCAATAGCAAGATTGACTGTGGATTAGGGCAGAGTTTCTCTGGCGAATGTTTGATTTGTTGGCTGAATATTGATTATGGTATTATAATGGGCTTAAGTGGAATTTTTTCAAAGTATGGTCCGCCATCTTACCTAACCTAACCTAAAAATGTATCTTTCTTTTGAAAATAAGTAAATATTGTATGAGATCAAAGGGGTATTCCCCTCCTAACGCATAAATTAGTACGAATAACCTATACTTTGCAACGAATACATTTTCTTGAAATCAAATTTTCGCGTTGCTGTCAGTCTGTCTGGATTTGCACAGCGGCTGAGTTTATAGATACTATTTTTGTCTGAATCGTTTTATTTATTACAAACCCTTCAGTCAGGATTACGACCAACCTATGTTGTGTGTTTTACGTAGCGAGACCAACAGTTTAAAGACGCTTCCGAACGACAGAGTTTTGCGAAACTTTTTCATGACAATTTTACTCTCAGAGTTTTTGCCAGAGATCTGATGAAAAAAATATTTTTTCATATTTCGTTTTGTTGAAGATGTCTGGCCTGGGGCTCGAACCCTGGCTTTACGTCTAATAAGCCAGCACACTATCTACTAGACTACGGCGACTACTATGCGGTTTTAAATATACTGAAGTCAAAAGAGAGATCTAGACCAACTATGACTAAGGTTTTGACCATAGATTGTAAGAGGTGGGTTTTCTTTTTTTTCATTATTTTACAGATCGACGAAATCCAAAATGGATTTTTCGCAATTAAAATTGGAAGTTGTTGTCTGTTATTCAAGAAACAAGAAAATATAAAAAATATGAAATATTTTCGCTTCTATGACGTCTGTTTTTAAATTGCACTTCAATAATACAGAGTAAAGCAATCCCGAAACTTATGGGAATAACGTGACTCTACTTATACCTTTCGGGATATAAATTATTAATACCGTCTAATGGCCAAGTAACTAATTGTCTTAGATTTTCATAGCACGCGTTCTAAAGCAATGTAGGTTACTAAATTCCAAATAAAGTTTTTTTTTTGATTTACTTTTGTATCACAGTGTAGTTTATAAGAAATCGAGACGAGAAAAAAAACATACTTATTATTGAGTTCCACAAGAAATTTTGTTGCATTATTTTGGCCTTCGATAATCGTATTTAATTCTCTAAACAACGTATCCGTTGTAAGAACACTAGCACGTCTGCATTCATTCTGAGAAAAAAGAATTTAAAAAAAAAATACAAATTTCAACAACATATCGTTTTTAATTCTTTTTAAAAAATAAATTTTTAAAATTTTAATTTTTTAGTATAAAAATTATGCTTGTATTTCCTTAAAAAAAATACAAAAAAAAATAATTCGTTCCTTGAGTATCACTTACATTATCGCATACAAGTACATCGGCATTTACAGTTATTACGTTCACAATTATTGCAAAATTTATTAAAAACACTAAAAACACAGAATAATTCATATTCTTGTTAAAATGCACGCGTTAATTGTGTTTCCTTAATGAAAAATCGATTTGAAATGAAAATATTTCAATCGCCAATGCTGATGATTGATTTAAAGATTTTTGAAAAACTGTCTTCTTATCAATTTGTCAATTCGCAATTGTTTTGATTTTTATATTCTCTACAGATTAAATTAAAATGTTTTTTCTTTTTCTTATTTTTAATTTTATTTAATGAAATTAAGCCCAACAACATTTTAAATTCTATCAATGAAATTAGTAGTCCTCAACTATATTTCCGGTGCCAGGTTTTACTTGAAAGAACCAGTTTTCAGAATAATTCAAGACCGGCTATGAATTTAATGAACTCAAAAAACCTCATTAGAAATTAAATACTATAGCTAGTTGGGTGCCCTAGTAGTCTAGTGAGTATTGTGTTAAACTATCAGCGTGAGGGTAGTAGGTTCGTATCAGAGATCAGCAACGAATCGTTTTTTCGTTACCCATAAGCACTCATGAAATTTGAGTGAACAATATTGAAATTTAACTACTCTTATGCATTCCTGCTCACTACAACGTTGATTTATAAGCACAGGTTGCAATAAGTATGCGTACAACGTTGGCATCAAACTCATACCATTCAAAATATGTTTGATTCATAAGCCTACTCATTTAGATTCATAACTTTAGAAAAATACTTATAAATGATTCGAGTGACTCGAATCATTCATCAAAATTTACAGTCAGAGTTGTTGTTGCATTTACAAAAAAAGAAAAAGACACATAAGCAAAAAAGACAGAGCAGCAAGCAAAGCAAACACACAACCTTTTAGTAAATATTTTAGTGTTAGAGTTATGGAGAGTCGAAATCAATAACATCATACGTGTTGTTAAGTATGAATATGATGAGTACTTCAAACTTTGAATACGAGTAGTATGAGTATGATATTAAAATAAGTATGAATGCTTATAAGTATCAGAAATTATGAGTATGATTCTATTCTACACATCTTTTTGAATACTCATTGCTGATCTCTGGTTCGTATCGCACTAAAGACTCTGGTCTGTTACACCGTACTTAAGGTAGGTCTACATACTCAGCTCATAATAGTTATAATATAATTTGTAATTGTATTCTAATTAGTAAATAAATAAACAAATTCCTAGTAACTGCCAATAAAACAAATAGAAATTATATAAATATTCATAAGGAGATATCGGAATTAAAATTTCTCCTTAGTACGCTTTCATTATCCAAGTATTTCCGTTGATTGTTTGGTAAAACCTATGGATATCAGTGAGTGAGAAATGCTGACTGAAGAACTTCATACTTCCAATAAATATTTTCGAACTTTGATAGTTGATAGCGGCCATTTTGTTGAAGCAACAGCCTTCAAATTATTTATCCCCTTTTGCCAAATCACCATAATGTAGCATTCAACAACACTTGAAAATAATAAAATTGTTTTACTGATATGGGCTTGGCCCATACTGAGAGGATCTGCAAATACATTGCCGCTCTACGTGAAATTGTGATTTCGCGTCGCTCACAAGAAACTGGAAACTTACTGAATTTTGAGCCGTAACTTGGGTTTGCACTCGTACAAAATTCAATTGACTCAAGGACTGAAGGTAAAAGACCATAAACAACAGTCTGCTCGCTAAACGGGCTCTGTCACAGTTGGCAACAGACACAAAATTTCATAAAACAACCATCATCAGGGATGAGGACTATTTCTGGATGAGTGGTTGCATGAACAACTAAAATGATCAAATTTGGAACGATTACCAATTCACATGAGATCCCAGAGTGCTCAATACGTTTCGATATATTGATTGTTTTGCTGACGGCGTCATCGGTCCATATTTCTTTAATCGCGAGTTTCTGGTTCTAGGATGAAATATTTCGAACCCATCGGAAAATTCGCATCGAAAGATGTGTTCAACTCAACAAAGGACGGGACATAGCGATACTATCTGACAGTCAGGCCGCCAACCGTGCACTAGGCTCATAAGAGGTTAAATCGAATATAGTATTGGACTGTCTGGATATGTTGTATCAGTCAGTGAAGAAAACTAGGGCTAATCTCTGCTGAATCCAAGGTCATGTGGGAACTCTTAGCAATGAGCCGGCACATTAGCTTGCTAGGAGGGCAGCTTCCGTGGCACTGAGGAGGACAGAACCCTTCTGTGGAGTGAGTGCAAATATTTGGAAAGGTATACTAAACGAAAGGGAAGATAAAGAGAGGCATAGACTCTGCTCAGATCATCAAGACTCCTGTAGAGAAAGTATCCAGGGATAAACTGAGTTGTACAACCGGTCTTTGACAGGACACTGTATACTCAAAGTGCATTTTTTTAGAATGTTCGATTTAGAAATCGAGTTGTAGATGAGGATGAATTATCAGAACACATTCTTGAAAAATGTGAGAAAAGAAAAAACATCTGGGAGCAGCATGCCGAAGTCCAGGCAATAGGCCTGGAAGAAATATTATAAGGATACCCTATGAAGTTAGACTGTAGTACTATATACGGTCTGGTCAGAGTACTATGACACCTCTTTATGAATGAAGAAGCAAATCCAAATGCAAAATACTTTGAGGAATCTAAATTTTTACTAAAGGCAGCGATATAAGGGAGGTGCGTACATTGCGACATTGCGACATTGCAGTTGCCGTCGTTTAGTAGGTAGTGTGTTGTGTGTGGTGGCTTATTAGACGTGAGGCAAAAATTCAACTCCTGGCTCAAACATCTCGAACAAAACGAAATATTATACCTAATTGTTAATTACAACACTTCAGTCAGGATTACAACCTAGTTTGTGTGTTAAGGTGTGTGTTCCTAGGTGTATGTTAATTTTATGTAATGCTTCCTTATTTACTTACTAAATTGGTCATTAATAACCCGAAAAACGAATTTCGGCCTGCCGTAACACATCCTTACAGGCGCCTCTGTTTCTTGCGCACCCACGCCAGTTGGTCACACCAATCGATGATAGGGCTTCCTCGATTTGGTCATTCCAACGCAAACAAGGTCGTCCTTTTCGCCGACTTCCGCAGATCCCCGCACCAAATACCCGTCCCGTCGGAGCATTCTCCTCCATTCGAACGATATGGCCAAGCCAGTGCAGCCGCTGGATGTTAATACGCTGCACAACGTCTATGTCGTTGAGGAGCTCATACAGCTCATTGTTCGATTGGATGCGGAAATCATCGCCAACTGGTACTGGACCGAAGATCTTACGTAGGACTTTTCTCTCGAATACTCTCAAAGCTGCATCAGTGCTTAATAGGGTCTATGCCTCCGTGCCATAAAGAAGCACGGGAAGGATGAGTGTCTTTTAAAGTATTAGTTTTGTCGTACGAGAGAGGTATGTAACGCTTCCAGTCTCTTCAAATTTGTTTATCATTTTATGTAACCTTTGTTCAATGTGCGTTTTATTGACCACGGTAATAACTGGTCAAATTTGAATTACCACGTTTACTAGTACATCGATTGTTAAACGATCCATATTTGTTTCGTAGCAAACCTTTCGCTTCAGGCGAAAAATATTTAATAACTGACAGCCTTGCCAAACTATGGAAATTAATGAATGTGTGGACTTTAAGCGCTCACAAGTCTTCTGTAGAAAATTATTATTCTTTGCATAGAGTAAACAAAGGGTTAATGCTTGCTGGTGGTGTAAGAGTAGAAAGACAATTTTGATTTGATGATTAATGAACAAATAATTATGATTCAAACAAGAATGCAAAATTGGGCAATATTCTAATCAATTGATAACTTTTGAAATAACGATTGCCAAGTGACAGTTCTTACAATATTAGAAAGGCGATTGAGCTCATTATTAAATCATTAGAGAGAATTTCTCAATTTTCATACGCTTTTATTGAAAATGTTTTGGCGGCAAGACAATTAAAATGGTTAACACTCCAGAAGTAACAGAAATAATAGAAATAAATCAATGGCAAACCACAGACCGATAGACCTATCGACCAAGCGATACTCACGTTCTAATTTCATTGTAGATTTATAATGTTGTTCTCAATTTTTTTTCATTCTTTCTCCTCTTCTCAAGCAAAATATTATTTTAAATTTGTATTGTTTTTTATTGTGTTCGCTTTTTTGCTGTTGTTTTGTTTTGTTTTTGTTATAAAATCAAAGTGCAATAATGAGCCGTAATTTATAATCATTTATTTGTAATTTATTTAAAGAAAAAAAAAAGGAATGGCATCATGCATTCCACTCATTTCACAATTCTTCCGCATTCGCCTGGGGTGGGGGGAATTGTTTACATGCATCATATTTCTTCGTAATTGTGTTCAATGTGTGGGCTTTTTCTTTTCATTTCTTTTTTTGGAATATTTTTATGGTAGAATATTAAAAAAAAAAACAAATATTCACAATTAAATGATTCAAAATTCAAGTGGTGGCCAATTGGATGCCCTTTTGCTTCTAAATATGAATGAATGAATGAATGAAAATTTCTTACCATTTCACCCAATCCTTTGCTTTTCTTTTCTTTCTTTTTCAACACTTGAGAATATGGTTACGAAATTCTGAAATATTTATTGAAATAATTTGTGTGGCTTATTTCCCGATTACATAGAATGACCTTGTACTTTATGTTTTGAGGATGCTATAAGTACTAGGTGGCTATCAGAGATCAGCAATGAATCGTTTTTTCGCTACTCATAAGCACTTATGAAATTTTGTATATAAGTGAGTCAACAATATTGAAATTTAACTATGTACTCTGATTTATTCGTACTCACTACAGCGTTGATTTATAAGTACAGATTGCAATGAGTATGAGTACAACGTTGACATCAAACTCATACCATTCGAAATATGTTTGATTCAGAAGCCTACTCATTCATACTCGAATCATTCATCAAAATTTACAGTCTTAGTTGCATTTACAAAAAAAGAAAAACGACACATAAGCAAAAAAGACAAAGACAGCATGCAAAGCAAACATACAACCTTCTAGTGAGTATTTTAGTGTTCGTACGCGAGTCATACTTATTTTGTGATTCTTGTAAATGTTGAGTTATGGAGAGTCAAAATCAACAACATTATGCGTATTGTTAAGTATGAGTACGATGGGTACTTTAAACTTTGAATATGAGTAGTATGAATATAATATTAAAATAAGTATTAATGCTTATAAGTATTAGAAATTATGAGTATGATTCGATTCAACTCATTTTTTTGAATACTCCTTTCTGTTCTCTGGTGGCTATATTAAGGTATATAATCCCTACCCTGCCGTAGTTGGTGAGAGTATATTGTTTAACACCCTTAAAAAATTTTTTTGGTATTTAATTATAATGAGCGATTTAGAGTTCCTAATTGAAATCTCTATCGCTAGAAACTTTCAATATCGGTCCTCAATAATACAATAATTTGGATCAAATATCTCTTTTTTTTTCTTAAAAAAAAAAAGTAAAAAGTATAGGTAGTTTCATAGGGAGTGTGTTGGCTTATTAGACAAGAGACTGCGGTTCAAACCCCAGGTCAAATATCTCTAACAAAACGAAATATGAAAAAAATATTTCATCGGCAACTTTCTCTAAGCAGATTTCTGGCAAAAACTCTGAGGGCCATTATTACAACTTGCCGCTAAACTTGGGTTTATTTAAAGGTGCCTTTAGGTAAAGGGAACTGCAAAGTTACCTTTACCTTATTTTCGTTATTACAACTTACAGAAAATTTTTTTCAAAAATATGGCAGTGACGGAGCAATGGCGATAAAACTGCTCAATTATACAAGTTTTTTTTTAACGCAGTGGCAACCGCGGACTTCGTTTTTTTTTGTTGTATATGCTCATTTTGTTTAAATTTGGAGTTGCCATAATGAAAATAATATATAATATGGCAAGTTCAAACATAAAGTGACCCTTAAATGTTAAAGATAGGATGATCCTTCCTTTAGCTTAACGATCACTTCTATGTTATTGGGTACTCATAATAACAAAAAAAATTTATCCTCCCTTTAGTTAACGGCAAGTTGTAATAATGGCCCTGAGAGTAAATAAAATTGCCATGAAATGTTTCTCAAAAAATCTGTCGTTCGGTATCGACTTTAAGCTATAGGTCCCCGCCACTCATGTATAAAATTAATACATACAACATAAGTGGTCTGAGAGGCTAGGGCGTAATCCTGACTGAAGGATTTTAATGAGCAATTATGTATATATGTGAAGTCTGGATCTGCAGGAGACTCGCCGCAGATCGTCTATGTATCTGTATTAAACTGCATCATACAGTGGACTTATGCCCCCATATTGGTGTTGCGTGAAGTGTATGCAAGTCACAACTTTTAAGAGAAGCTTTCTTCTTTCACCCCGAGATCCACCAATATTCGATATTAAGTTCGCGATCGCACGATTTATGATCTCCGACTTTACACCAATTGTTGCCAAGTAGACGACATTCACTTTTTCAATGGCTGTCAAGCACAAAATAAATGACGCTTGTTGACGGTAGCAGTGCTGGGAAATGCCACGGACTTATTGACTAAACCCAGGATAATTTTATGCAAATAATGGTGTGATGTAGTGATTATAGTGATTGACTACAATGTTAATTTCCGGAGGAACATAAAATAATTTTCATCTTGGTTTTCTTATATAGTGCGCTTCCTCTTTAGGAAATTTTTTATTCGTTTGAATGACCTATAGATGTCATTACGTGTAGAATATAATATTGTTCAAATGTCTGCCACGATGTATCTGAGTGGAGCGCTTCCAATTGTACAATTTTTCTGTTGTAGCTGTATTTGACCGATAGCATGGACTCTGCTAGCTTTGAGGACCGCTGTTTCTGTGGTTTCTGAAACACAAAAGTAATAAGAGGATAGCGAGTATTCGTGGTTGACCATGTCCAAGTTTTTTTTGTTGCTCTGTTTTCTAATTTCTTTAAAGTGTAGGTAAATAAAAAAAGGGACAACATGCCGAGTAAATTATATTTGATTTAGGAAATCTTTTCAATGTAGTTTTTCGTAATCCATTTGCTACATGCCGAAATCTATTAGTGTTGCAAGTGATTTACAAAATGCAGAGTTTTAAAGGAATTGAATTTAAAAATTATTTGCATTAATTCTTATCGTTTTTCTTTCATAAGACCTAGTAGTAGAACTACTCGTTTCCTTTATTAAAAATTTTTTAAAACGAATTCATTCTTCAGTCGCACTATCTTCGTGTAAAACCCTCTTCCTAACGAAGTTTTCCTGGTACTTGCGACATCTTTCCCCTAATCGACAATATATTTTCCTAGATCCAGTACAATGCTTTGCATTGAGTAGGGTCTATGTCCTGAGAGTTGGTTGCACAAAAAAAAAATAAATTAAAGGAACTCCAGTACTGTAAAAGTAAGTAATGCCTGCCTTACTTGTTCAACTTTGATCTGAATGCGGAAACAAAAAACGATTTGTTTTTAGATTTCTTCAACTCACTATAGGTTAGGTTAGAGGACGTGTACTTGTCAATTAAGACAAGTACAGTACGCGGAGGTCGAATTGACCCATTGTACAACGTCCTAGTTTCTCACACCACTTATGTTGTGTGTGTTAATTTTATACATGAGTGGTGGGGCCTACAGTTTAAAGTCGACTCCGAACGACAGATTTTTGAGAAACTTTTTCATGGCAATTTTATTTACTCTCAGAGTTTTTTTGCCAGAAATCTGATGAGAGGAGGTCGCATAAGAAATACTTTTTGTATTTGGTCTTGATGTCTGGCCTGGGTCTCAAACCCTGGCTTTACGTCTAATAAGCCAACACACTACCTACTAGACTACGGCGACTTCACAACTTCAACTCACTATAATCGTATGAAATATTGAGCATTATCTCTAGGTGCCTATGGTTCGAGTTTAGTTTCAGTTGTTGAGACTTAATTTTGCAATAAAATTTTTGCTTGATTTACATACATACATAATTGGTCATTAGAACCCATCAGTCAGGATTACGACCTAGCTCCTCACACAACTTATGTTGTGTGTGTTAATTTTAAACTTTAGTGACAGGACCCACACTTTAAAGTCGGTTCAGGATGACAGATTTTTGAGAAACTTTTTTATGGCAATTTTATTTACTCTCAGAATTTTTGACAGGAATCTGCTAGAGGAAGTCTCCGAAGAAATAATTTTTCATATTTCGCTTTGTTGGAGGTGTATGACTTGGGGTTTGAACCGTGGCCTCACGTTTAATAAGTCAACATACTACCTACTAGACTACGGCGAGTACAATGGTATGAGCATCAAACATTCTACCGAGGATGTCCATGATCTCCCGTGTAATCAAATGTTCCAACGGAAGCTATAAAATCTAACACAACATGGCCGTCTCTGGAGACGCTGAATATTTTAAATCTTTACAGATAGTCAAGTAACCCTAAAAGATGTCGGACATTACTTATTGAGATGACGAGAAATTTTAATGATAACTTTGCCAAAGTGAATGGTCAAAGGGGCAACCTAGTAGCTGAGATGTTAGCTAAGGCAGGTACCGGCTGGGATTAATACCCACTTATCGCAAATCTATTTTAATTTGAATGCATTCTTTCAAGTGAAGTATGCTCTTCACTAATTCTGCAATTGTGCACTGCGTGTATGAAATGTTTGAGGGTGTATCACTGTTGTTTTTGTTGTACTTTTTTAAAGTACATACTAGACAACTGGATGTATCTGCAATAAATATTGAAGATATTTTAATTAAAATATTGTCTGGTATAAACAAAAAATGGACACAAAAACAACAAACACAACAAAAAGATTTGATATTTTGGTGGCTATTTAAAGAAAAAAAAAACAAAAATTATTCAAATAATTGACCGGTCGGAGTATTTTTTTTTTGGTTTAGAAATCTGAAAAAAAAAAATTAATTTCTTTCTAAAATATATTCTTTCCATAATAATGTTGTAAGAAAATCCAATTCAAAAAGCAAAAAAAAAGATTTTCTTTTCCATAAGTATTGTACTCATATGGTATAGCATGGAAACTATTACGTGCGAGTGTATGTTTTTTATTTTCCCTTTGTGTTGAAAATTTTTGTTGTTCAAAAATTAAAAACACAGAAAAAATGTTTTAATGGAACTTAATTATCTTTAATTATGATGTTAATTATGGTGTTATTTATTTATCTTTTTGGGATTTCATTCATACAAAATATTTTGCGCCTAATCCAGTCGCTATTGGGTAAGGGAGAAAGTTATTCGATCTGCATTACACGGCAGCTTTGCCCGTCTGGTTTTACAACGAATATAACGAATATAGCCTGTTGTCATGATCATAATTCAACTCTCCACACACATACTCATCTACAGTGACCACACAATAATTAACAACTCATTAATTAAGTTGTTCCTGTCCAGATTCTGATCCTGTATGTAATGGGGTGGCTTGAGGACCTTTGCCCAGGGTTGCAGGGTTCTCTGAATAGATTATTTGGGAGAAGGGAAGTCTCTAAATTTATGAAAAATAAAAAACCATGATGATCATGATTCGTAACAAGATTGCTTAGATTTTTAGTCAAGCATTTTTACCACGCCACCATCGACTGGTCTCAACACTAGTCTTAAACTTGGTTAGGCTCCACTAGAGTAAATAAAAGATCAAGATGTACAAATAATGGCGTGTTGCGAATTTAATCTAACATTATTCCTAAGAAAATTTTGACAAAAGCATGCCATTCTTATACTGGCAAAAGCCTTAAAAATATCTAGAACCATAGAACCAAGCTACATAGTTCTTGAAACTGTAATGTTAAAACTTTTGTTAGCCAATCATTGAAATCCCTGTAGTCTAGTAGGTAGTGTGGTGGCTTATTAGGCAGACCTTGTTCAAACCGTGGTTCAACATCAGCTCACATATGTCGAACAAAAAAAAATTGATTTCTTTCAGTGTATTCTGGCAAGAACGATCAGAGTAAATAAAACTGCAATGAAAAGTTTCTCAAAAATCTGTCATTCAGAGTCAACGTTAAACTGTAGAAGTCTTCTTTAATGGATAAATTAATACACACAACACCGGTGGTGTGAAAAGCTAAGTTGTTAATGACCGATTGAGTAAGCAAGTAAGTGACGGGGACTATATTTTGAATCGCCATCACGTTAAACATACATAATTGGGCATTACAATCCTTTAGTCAGGATTACGATCTAGTTTCTCACACCACTTATGTTGTGTGCGTTAATTTTATACATGAGTGGTGCGACCTACAGTTTAAAATCGACTCCGAACGTCATATTTTTGAGAAACTTTTCATGGCAATTTTATTTACTCTCAGAGTTTTTGCCAGAAATCTGCTGAAAGGATGTGGCCGAAGAAATATTTTGTCATATTTCGTTTAGTTGAAGATGCCTGACCTAGGGTTTGAACCGAGGTCTCACGTCTAATAAGCCACCACACTACCTACTAGACGTTAAACAGATCAAGCAAATGAACCTGTTACGGTCTCACTCCTGCTGGAATACATTTCTCTATGACTAGAATTATTAGTGGAAAGTCTTATTGCTTTCTTATTGGTAGGTTGAGATATGAAAATATCTTTAAATGATGATTCAGGCCACACTTAAAGGGAAATAAAGTAAAAAACTTGGTTAGAAAGGATAAACCCTCTGATATTTTAATTTGCAATTACTTTTCGAATGTTACGCCTATTGAATCTCCAATAAATTTTATCCAAACGAAAATAGCTTCTGCTACCACCCAATGTAAAGTTCTTTTCTAATGTTGTGTTAATTTGTTTATGAATTGCATCAAATTATGCCGAAAGTTTATAAATTTACAACAAATTTCACTATGTTTTGTTGCTATTGTTGGTATTATTTTATGAACTGGATTTGAAAGTAAATACATGGACGTTGGAAAGTGTTTTCCGGGCTGTTCGTAACAGCAGTCGTGAAGTAGTTTTGGGTGTTGAGTTTATTTATCGTTACGCGTTTCATATTAAAGTGGAGACTCATCAAATTAACGCATTCGTACAAACAGACGAAAGCTTCGAACAGACAGACAGACAAACAGACAATTCAAGTGTTATGAAAATTTCAATTGAAATCATTATTAAAATTGATGTGATACCGAATGAATGTGAATGTTTTCTAAACAACGAGCATAAACGATTGGGGTTATGGTTGGTTATGTTTGTTGTTTTGCTTGTTTTTCTTGATTTTTCCATTCGATTACAAAAGGTCAATATATTTCGGAATTAATTTTGCAAGATCGATTTATAAAACGATTTATAGACAGTACATAACGTAAATGTGCGTTAAAGAGTATGTGTATGATGGTGTTGAAATTTGATTTTGATTTGGTTTTCATTATGCTTTGATGGCATTGATGTATTAATGGGCTGTTACCGCTTATCAATAAATTTTACTTGAGGCGTTCTAGCAATTTAAAGGCATATGCGCATAATTCAATATAACATAACTAATGTGACATACAATATACAAATAAAAGTTTAAGAATTTTTGTAATAAATTTTTCTCAAAATAAAGTTTTAAAAAGGCGAGTCTTGTTGAGTCTCTGTAACAATAAAAAAATTTATTAATTAGTAAAAATTATTATTATTACGTGAGGCCTCGGTTCAAACCTCATGTCAGGCATCTCCAACTAAACGAAATATGAAAATATATTTCTTCGGCGACTTCTAGCAAAAACTCTGAGAATAAAATAAAATTGCCATGAAAAGTTTCTTAAAAATCTGTCGATGGGAGTCTACCTTAAATTGTAGTTTCCGCCACTCATGTGGAAAAATTAACACGCACAACATAAGTTGTGTGAGAAACTAGATCGTAATCCTAACTAAAGGGTTGTAATGACCAATTATGTTTTGTATTAATTAATAAAAATTAAAATAAAGTAGTTTTTTACTTTTTTACACTAGATGATCGATTACAAATAAAGCTGAGTTCACTATATAACCGAGTTGTTGAAATAAGTGTTTAGCACATGGTTGTCGCGGTAGTCTAGTAGGTAGTGTGTTGGCTTGTTAGACGTAAAGCCCGGGTTCTTATCCCAGGTCCAACATCAAAACGAAATATGAAAAAAAAATATTTCTTCGGCGACTTCCTCTCAGCAGATTTCTACCAAAAACTCTGAGAATAAATAAACCTGCCATGAAAAAGTTTCTCAAAAATCTGTCGTTCGGAGTCGACGTTAAACTGGAGGTCCCGCCATACATTTTTTATATTGATATTGTAAGCTTTGCTTACAAATGTACCAGTTTATTAATTCATTACTTGAAAAGCTGAAAGGTCTCCCGATGGGGACATCCTTATTTTGACAGTTGCCATTTCTGCAGTTTGTTTTGTTAAGCCATTCGTTGCCAAGCCTAAATTATATGAAGCCATTCCCATTGCCATTTATATTTTGAGTGTTACTGTATTATTACTGTAGTATTGGACTTTGTTACAAATCCTATCTTGAAGATAAGGTATCATAAGTGATTTAGTTGCTAAAAAATTTTGTTATAAATACACGATGAAGTTGATTTTTGCGTGAAAGATCATTCTCTATAAGAAATAAAATATTATTTTTGTAAAAAAATTTATTTGTAGTATTTTTCAAGTTTTTTACATATGTGGCAAAAAAAAATTTTGCTAATTCAAAAGCCTGCATGTTATAATATATTTGAAGTAGGACGAGTAAACCCGTCTTGGCAGTGCGGGATACCCTGTCAAAGACGAGTATACTCGTCCTTGGCAGCGAATGGTTTAAGTTGTCATCGATGCCCCATAACAACGTGGGCACTGGAACAGAGCAATTTTCATGGAAAAATCATCTTCCAAATTAGCTTCAAATCAAAATTGTCGAATTTTGAAACCACATGAGATTCAAGAGAGTAAAATGCATAACAAAAAGGGCACACTCCGACCTGGATTTTGGGCTTGCTGCATCATGGGTCCGTGTACCTTAAAGAAAGACATTGACTTGGCCCTCACTGTCGCTGATTATCAACTTCTTTTCGCCTAAAATGGATAATCTGGATACCAATAACGTGTGATTTCAACAGCTAAGTCATATAGAATATTCCGAACGAGTGAATTGGCGGCATGGTTATCTCACGTAGAAGTAAAGTGAACTGGCCACTGTTGAACTTTCTCTTGTAGGGTCTTCTTAGTTCGCAGGTGTATGCGAATAAGCCACAACCCATAGCTGTCCTCATGGTCAACATAACCATGTCATGTGCTTTATACAGGCGCTGGACTTTTTCTTGTGGGTTTTTTTTATTTATTTATTTATTAATTACAATACAATTACAAATTATATTCTAATTATATACGAGCGGAGTAACTTAACCATATGCTCAGTGTAGTGTCACAGACCAGAGTCTCTGGTGGGAATCAAACCCACGACCCTCACGCTAATAGTCTAGAACACTACCCACTAGACTACCAGGGCACCCAACGGGTTTTTTTTTAATTCGCAGCTATATGCGAGTAAGATACATACCATAGCTGTCTAAATAGTTAACTTAAGCAATGCCTTCGGTCAAATTCAACCGGATTTATAAGCCAGCCTTGCACTTCAGAACAGATGTTATCGATTTTTGGATGACAGACCGTTTGAAGTTCTAGGCGTGATAACAAACGTGCCACTAACTGAACTGGCCGGTTTCATTCGAGGCTCGGTGTGGTTCAAACCCACTACTAATCGATCATGACAAGGGGGCTTACCTCACACTAGGTCATGGTCACCGAGTGAACTTGCCTGTGAAGGGCAAGCTACCCGCTAAACTAACCTAACCTATACGGCAGCCATGGAAAATTAAACATTTTGGATGCGCTCCAGCCAGAGAAATCGTGACGGACATTTAAATGATGATCTTTCAAACGAATACAAATTTTCGATAACATATCACACTCACTTTATTTTATATAAATTTAAAGATAGGAAGGGCTTTTAAAATTACCCTATATCGTCGTCTCCGTTCTAGTCGAAAAAGTGTGTTTTGAGTTATGAGCTCTCAAAGTTTTCACGCGACATACGATTATATGTGTATTTTAAGTAGATTTTTCCCTATAACTTCAGAACGGATCGGCGCATCTTAAACAAATTTTGACAGTATTTAAGTTAGAGAACGTAGAATTTAAAAATGCAAGAACATTAAAACCGTTCTAAGTACACTTAGAACGTTATAGAATGGAGGCGTCGATATTACGCTTCATACACTTACTTAACTTAGTTACTTACTTAGTTGGTCATTCATGTGTGTTAATTTTATTCGTGAGTGGTGGGACCTACAGTTTAAAGTCGAATTCGAACAACAGATTTTTGAGAAATTTTTCATGACAATTTTATTTACTGTCAGAGTTTTTGCGAGAAATCTGCTGAGAGGAAATCGCCGAAGAAATATTTTTTCAGATTTCGTTTTTGTTGGAGATGTCTGATTTGCGGTCAGTATGCCGTCTAATATGCCAACACACTATCTACTGGGCTACGGCGACTATAAACCTGTCATTAAAGCCAACATAACCCATGTTATTGGTCAAATTCAGCCGGGCTTATACGCGATCCATGGAAAATTGAACTTTTCGAATGTGCTCCACCCAGTGAAGCTGTGGTGGACATTTGAACGATGCTTTATTTCACACATAATGGCATCAATAGGTCTGTCAAACGAATAAAAACGTTCGTTGATATATCAGATACACTTTCGTTTTATATGAATTGAAAGATAGGAAGCGCTTATTAAAAGACCATATATTACGCTTCTTACACTCATTTATTTACCTAATTGGTCACTATAACCCCTTACTGAGTATGACAATCTAGCTTCTCACACCATTTATATTCTTTCTGTTAATTTTACCCATTAGTGGCGAGACCTCCGACTCCGAACAACAGATTTTTGAGATATTTTTCATGGCACTTATATTTTGTTTTGATGCCTGAGCTGGGGTTTGAACCAAGGGCTCGCTGGCTACTAGACTACGGTGGCTTTATTATACTTCATACAAATATGCACATAATTGGTCATTTTAACCCTTCAGTCAGGATTACGACTTAGCTTCTCACACCACTTATGTTGTTTGCGTTAATTTTGTACATGAGTGACGGGACCTACAGTTTAAAATTGACTCCGGACGACAGATTTTTGAGAAATTTTTCATGGCAATTTTATTTACTCTCAGAGATTTTACCAGAAAAATGTAAGAAGGAAATATTTTTTCATATGTCGCTTTGATTTCTGAGCTGGGGTTTGACCTAAGAGCTTGCGTCTGCCTACTAGACTACGACTACTTCAATATGCTTCATACACACTGTACAATAGTATTAAAAAATACATAATAAATGTAAACTTAACCTATATATCCCAAAAATATACCACAATCGAGACAAATTTATTTCGAAATTAGTTCGGCGACATATATTTTCTTAAAGTTCAATATCAGCCTGGTTGTAGCCTATTTCCAAGAATTTTCAGGCGCTCCGTAAAGAAATATTCAAACGTTTTTTTTTTTTATTCCTCATTGGCATTGTGTGAATTGGCAGAAAGATAATTCAATTAATCAAGAAAAATAAATCATTTTAAATGCCCATAAAAATTCATAATTAAAGTATAAAAATTACATTTTTATGGCAACGCAACAAAATTTCTCACAAGAGAATTTTTTTAATTTCAATTTCAAATTTCAAATTTGAAACGAATTGAAAAAAAAAACGAAAACAAAAAGGATACACCATGACAAATTAATGATTTTATTGAAATCACAAAACTTGACAAAATATTTGAATATGTCAAATGCATTTCAATGAAATATTTAGTGTTGTTTCTTATGTTTCTGGCAAATAATGGGTATTTTTTTGCGCATAAAAAATTAATTTCAAGGCTTCATTGATTTGGCCACAAAGTACACGACACTTTACACTCACTAATGAACTCATAAAAATCATAAATAATGTTCATGATTAAAATTTTATTAAAAAATATTGTCGGTTGACGTACACACATACACATGTATGTACATTATGAATGAAATAAGCCAAGTTTATTGGGAATTGTTAAAGAGAGAAACCACATTTTAGTGTGTGTGTGTTATGATCTATGGGCTTGGCCTCCACAGGAACCACCTACATTTGTATCCAAATATATCGACATCCAGTAGATAGACTGTGAGGAAAGCAAACCAAACCAACATACCTGAGACATACTTCTACCATACACGCATGGACTCACACATACATATGTACATACCTACCTAGAGAATAACAAGAAGTCAGAAATACATATTTTGACCAACAAACGACCAACAACTTTATTTATTTGTTTTATTAGAATTTAATAAAGAATTAATAATTCTGTCATCGTGGTGGGATCGCAAACAAATAAACAAAATCTGACAAAACAAAAAAAAAAAAACAAAAAAAAAAGAATTTCACATAAAAAATATTTTTAAAGAAAATAATACTGCTGCCATATGTGAAAATATTGAAATGAAGTTTAATTTTTAATTTTGCACACGGAGCGGTCATAGGCGACTTTGTAGAATCGCGTTAAGCAAGATTGAAATATTAAAGTCTCCAAATCTAAATATTTTAATGGATTACGTCTTAATAAAGTACGAGGAATAGTCTTGTGTTGAGTGGTAAACCAAAATATAAGGAAATGTAGTCATGTTCTCTCTTATACGGTGTTCATATATGCACCTTTATTGCGTAAATTGCAATAAACGCCAGTATTTCATATAAAGTTTCAATTAATTATTGCGCTATAAATACGTAAATTGTTATTATATTGAGTAAAACTTAAAATGCAGCATAAGTGTGTTTGGTGAGCATATTACAATTAACTGAAAAATATTTGTTGAAAACAAAAAAAAAAACAAAAAAAAAATAAAAACAATGTTGTGGAAACAACCAGCTGTTTTGTTTACCAGCTGTCAAATGAATATTGAATAAGCAGCTGAATTGCGTATATTATTATGTCTGAACACTTAAAATATTGTACTCAATAAACCGAATATTGACTCAGTAAAAGTGCATATCTGAACATAGTATAAGACGGCTGAAAGTAAAGCTTAATGCAATTAATTCCTGGATTAATATTCAGGCCTGAATAAAAGTGCATATCTGAACGTACTATTAGGGTGCAGTACGCGTATTGAGAGCTGAAATTGATGAAATCAAAATTTATTGTGACAAGTAGATCAATGAAGGCAGTTCGAGAGGTATCCATAGTTCCGCTTTACAGAAACTGAACAGGATGCAGTCAAATCTAAAGAGTTTTAAGATCCCGTTTCATTTGTTCAATATAAAATAAATTACTATTAAATTGGGCTTAAGTACAAGGTCAAGTTCGGCTTAAGTACACTTCATTAAGATCCAGGAATATTTTACGCAAATTTGCAACAAATTATTATAGGTTAGGTTAAGTCGAAGTGGTTGCTTTGATTACCAAAGCCCTGTACTGACTGAATTCCATTAAACTAGTGAAGAAGTTGGTCAGCGCAAGGGACTGTACAACTAATAATTATAAATATTCTCTCATTTTCTTAAATAGTGAGTGAGTTGGCATAGTAAGTGGTTGAAGCACTTGCCTGTAAACCCAGGCAATTCGATTTTGAGATCGGGATGAAGAAAAAACAATTTTCATTACAACTACTTGCTTAATTTGTTATTACAGCGTTTTGGTCAGGATTAAAACCTAGCTTTTCACTACACCCAGATTGTGTGTGTTAAATTTATGAATGGAGGAGCCAGCCTACAATTAACCGCGAAATCCGAACGACAAATTTTTGAGAAACTTTTATTTACTTTTTTGCCAGAAGATTGCTTGGGAGTAAGTTGCCGAAAGAGGTATTTTTTGCATACGAATTTCTTTAGGCCTGATTTGGACGATGTGGTCTTACCACACTGGATATTAGGCACGAGGGCATGGTCATCTCAAGTGGATGTAATGTGAGGTGTATGCGAATAGCCCACAAACTACGGCCGTCCTCAAAAACAATATAACCAATGCGCAATACAACGGCTGTATAAATTTTTATATTTTACGCAGTGCTTGCATGGTCGCCATAGTAGTTAGTGTGTTAGCTTATTAAAGGCCACGGTTGGAACCTCCGGTCAGACGTTTCCAACAAAACGAAATATAAAAAAATATTTCTTCGACGGCAACTTCCCCTCAGCAGATTTCTTGGCAAAACAATTTTGAGAGTAAATAAAATAAAATTGCCATGAAAAAGTTTCTCAAAAAATCTCTCGTTCGGAGTTGACTTTAAACTGTAAGTCCCATCACTAATGGATAAAATTAGCACACACAACATAAGTGGTGTAAGAAACTAGATCGTAATTCTGACTAAAGGGTTGTAATGACCAATTATGTATGTATGTACACTCAGCCACAAAAGTATACATACGGATAACAAATTTCAAAATTGTTTTTAATTAATCCGTTTTCGTTGAAAATCTTTGTAATTGTCTGACAACCTTCCTCGATTTTAAGACGGTCTTGTTTAAAAAATTTCTGAAATTTGTTAACTTTTGTGGGTCTGATGTACACTTTTGTGGGCCTCCACAGGCCCATAAAAGTTAACAAATTTCAGAAATTTTTTAACCAATCCGTTTTCGTTGAAAATATTTATAATTGTCTGACATCTTTCTTCGATTTTAAGACGGTATTTTGCATTGGTTCAGAAATTTGTGAAATTTGTAAATCGGATGCATACCTTGGTGGGCCTGTGCAGGGCCACAATTCAGTTCAACTTCAGAAATTTTTTAACCAATGCAAAAGACCATCTTAATATCAAGGAAGCTATAAAGATTTTCAACGAAAACGGATTAGTTAAAAAATTTTTGAAATTTTTTAACCGTATGTATACTTTAGTAACTGTGTGTATCTACTTGCCACCCAGCTCCTGTGGTCAATAGACATTATGCACGTGGGCAAGATCATCTCAAATGGATGTTTACTTAAGTTGCAGGCCACAAACTACAGCGGTCCTCAAAGACAACATAATCCATGCCGTCGCTCAAATTTAGCACGATTTATGTGATGTTATGTGTGAAGAACTGGACATTTCAATTACGCTCCACACAAAGAAGCCTTAAGGGATATTTTAACAATGTTATATTGCACACATAATGACACACATTTATCCAAATTTAATGATGGGAGGCACATAATGAAAGACCCGATATAATGGCTTTATAAATTCGGATGTTTTACACACTGCTACGTGGAATTAAGTGGGTGCAATGTCTGCATTGCAATGTATTTGCCTACATTTGAATTCGAGATTAAGAACTCCTCCACGAACTTTAGTCAGTTCAAGCTTATCATCTTGCTACTTAAAAACGACAGCACTGACAGTTGGACCCCCCATATATTATCGTTCCCAGAAAGTCACATAATTATTAAGGAACGAGTTTATTGAGAATTTTTAAACAGAAATCCAGAAAGTAGGGTCCCTTAATGCCTATAACGTGACTCAAAGTTTTCTCATCGATTGACAAATAATGCGGAACAAAAAAAAAATTGCAAATCGAAATCGATCGAAATTAATAATCATTAAAACGTTTAATAATGATCATTATTTATGCGTTTTGTTTTTAGCCAGAATACGCTGAAAAACGCACACACCATTGAAAGGCGCCTCTTCTTATGCATTCCGACGACAACCTGCTGAAATATTTACGTTTATTTGTGCGAAACGTCCACATAATGAAGACTTTTGAACATATTTTTTTTCCCATCTTTTTAGTTCATCTTCATTTCAAATACCAGAAGAACGATCGATAATCAATTGCCGTTTTTTTTAAATAATAATCAAAGAAAAACAACGTATGAAAAAACCCCAAAAAAAAAACTTCAAAACCAACGAAACCAACTGAAGTAAAGGCAACCGAAATCGAAATGAAATTTTTGCATACGCTCATGTAGTCACAATAAAAGAATAACAACAACAATAAAGGCAAAAGAAAAGAAAAAAATGGAATTCAATTATTAATCTCAACTTTTGTTTTTGTTTTTGTTTGTATTTTAAGACAAGCAGGGCGGCATGCAACAAAATACAACGGCTGTTTGGATATTGAAATGTGTGTGGCATTATTTGGTGTGTTTTGAAAAACATAGAAATTTATGATCAAAAATTTAAAAAAAAACAACAACAACAACTCATCTAACAATGAAAAAGTCAATATTAAGATGAAAGAATAACAACAACAACAACAACAAAACATTAGAAATACAAAAAAATTTGATATCTTTCTGTGTGTTTTTCTTTTCTTTTCTGAATCATGAATCGGAATCATTGTGAAATAATCAAAAAAATTTATTTTTTCTAATTTACTTAAATGCCACAATTACATGCAACAACTGCAACAATAACAATAATAAATTATTTTGTTGTAAATTAACAAGTTTAGAAGTTTTTCTGTAATTGCATATAATTTTATAAGAATTTATTTATTTCTAACCCACATGGTCACCTTACAATAGGCAGATGGTGCCAGTGGAATATATTGTTACGAAAATGAAAAATCTTGATACTGGTGTTTTGCTTTTACATCGCTTAACATTGAAATTATAAACAAAAGCTACAAAAACAAAACAATGCAGTAAACAAAAATCTGTTTACAAATTATCGTACTGCTTAATAAATATAAAATAAACAGCAAACACCAGCATAAAAAATGATAAACAAGTAAACAAAAATATACCAACAACACTACAATAATAAATGTAAACAACTAAGTTTACATTTATAGAAATTTCGATATGGCGTAGTCATGAACATTCGCCTTGAAGAACATTCATCAGGCTGTTTACATTGCCATATAAAAGATAAGGCAAAGCAGGCGACTGAGTTAGTGAAGATCAGTCAGTATTGTGTGAAGACGCGGTGTGTTTGAAGAGAGTAATCGTGGTTTGAAGATCTCCGTTACAAAGATCTGTCGAACAATTGTCTAGTACATAATTGTTATTGTTTATGCAAAGGTTGTAAACAGAGAAATAACAAACAAAGCAATTGTTGTTGTTTACATAAAGTTGTGAACTCAGAATTGTGCGAAAAATAAAGAATTTTAATTGCAACTAAACACAAATTTATTTCTATTTTATTTGCAATCTACGAGCTCATATTTTAAACATCTTTAACCCTTTCATACCCGATGTTGCCTATAGGCAACATTGTACATTTTTGTTCATAAATTCCGTAATTTTTAATTTTTTTTAAAGATTTTTTTTTGCGAACAAGCTTGGTTAAAAACGTGTAAAACCAGAATACGTAAGACTCTGAATTTAATATCACACATGCCCTTAAACAAATTTTAGCTCTGGCCCAAAAAATTCGGGCATGAAAGGGTTAAAAGGTAAAAACGTAACAATATGTATGTGATGGTGTAGTTCGGTACTTTGTGAATTCGTTTCTTAGAATGCAAATAATGAGGACTGAGACTGGATCCAACCAAATTATTATTCAGATTAATGACCTAGTTTCTCACACCACTTATATTGTGTGTGTTACCTACTGTGTTTATCCTACTCCGAAAGACAGATTTTTTTGAGAAAATTTTCAAGGCAATATTTACGTTTATTGCCAGAAATCTGCTGAGAAAGTTGCCGAAGAAATATTCTTTTATATTTCGTTTTGTCGGAGATGTCTGACCTGGGCTTTGAACCGTTGCCTCACGTCTAATAAAAGTCAACACACTATCTACTAGATTACGGTGACTTCTAATAACTACACAGCACATATAATAATATTCAAGTACTATCAGCAGTATCAGGCTAACCAGAAAAGATTG
Source organism: Sarcophaga subvicina (assembly GCA_936449025.2). NCBI lineage: Eukaryota > Metazoa > Arthropoda > Insecta > Diptera > Sarcophagidae > Sarcophaga > Sarcophaga subvicina. The sequence continues at coordinate 34,282,165 of OW388081.2, forward strand.
AATCTAAAAACTTATGGAGGTTGTCTCTTAAAGTACAGGTTTAAAGTAATATTATTTATTTATTTATTTATTTATTAATTACAATACAATTACAAATTATATTTTAATTATATACGAGCGGAGTAACTTGACCATATGCTCAGTATAGTGTCACAGACCAGAGTCTCTGGTGGGAATCGAACCCTCACGCTAATAGTCTAGAACACTACCCACTAGACTACCAGGGCGCCCAAAGTTATATTATTCAGTTCAAAAAAATTTATTATAAAGCCAGCGTTGGAACAGATTTAATTTCAAAGTATGGATGAATATGAATAACCTAGTTTCTCTTACCATCCAAGTTGTGTGCTTTAATTTTTATCCATGAGTGGCGGAACCTACAGTTTAACTTCGACCGCGAATTTGAGAACTTTTTGTGACATTTTGCGCTCAGAGAGCTTTTACCAGAAGACTGCTGAGAAAGAAATATACACTGCGGATATAGAAGCAGCCATTACATACCTAGAGAGTATGTACATCACATCACGGATTGATCAGGAATGCCGTATATCGCTGGTAGATATAGCGAGACAACGATTAGTCTCATGCAAGTATTACAATGCAAGTACGAAAATAAATTGGAACGTGAATTTATTCAAACGTGAGATTGCCATTAACCTTCGGAGGATAATGAGTACATACAGACTTCACATGGTCTGATATGGATATACGTTGGTCACGATTTGCTTCCACATGCTGTATTGTCATACAATTATCAGGAAGTGGTAATCGGGACCTGATAAGGCTCAAATGAGAGTCCAAATCTTCAAAATAAGCCCCCGCCCGGGGTCCTCTATCTCAACCTGGTACAGTTGCAAAGGAGGTATTCGACTGTCTATAACTCCTCCTAATCGTAACATACCCTGTTTGGCTGGGATCTGTTCCAAATCTTAGTCAGCGATCTAATCGCGTAGTGCAGTGTAAAACCAACAACTAACCGCAGGCTGGCTGTTTCGGGGGAATTGGGGTAAAAAAAGTCCAAAATAATATATTTTAATTTTGAGCCAAGAAATACACAAAATTGTATTAGAAAAAAATATAGAAATGTTTCTAAATAAAAAACATTACCTTGTTGTTCGGGGGTTGATCGAGAGAATGATCAATTCCTTTTATTTTTCTTCTCTTTTTTCTTTCTTCCTTACATTCCACATAACTTAAGCGTATTTACACTACTTAATACATTATACTTAAAATTAGGGTGACCAGCGTAAACACTGGCCTTTTCTCAGCAGCAAACCTGTTATAGCACTATCTATAGCACAGCCATAGACACATAACATCTCTATCCAATGCTTCTGCTCTTCCCCCCTAAACCATCCAGTGATAAGGTAGTAGAAGCGGCCGATTGGTGTATCAGGACCAAGTATTAAGTCGCCCACAGAAAGTGATCCTAATCTAGCTATAGCAATCGCCGTCTCATTACCCAGTATACCGCTTTGTCTCGGAACCGCACATAAATGAATCCGATCTAGTCTTTAAAAACTCTTTGCCATGATTTACACCAGACCGACTCTAAGGCTCTTAGGGCAGCCTGACTGTCAATGAAGATCATATGAGATTCCGAATCTGAAATGGGATTTTGTAAGATAATATTGAAATGCAGACACACTGAATTATTAAAGAGAGACTTAGGTTAGGTTAGGTTAGAGAACGTGTACTTGTCAATTAAGACACAGTACAGTACCCGGATGTCGAATTGACCCATTGTACAACGTCCTTAAAGAGGGAAGGATAATAGAGGGAGTAGGATAAAAAAGAGAGGATGTAGGAAAGGGGAGAATGGGAAGCGGAGGAATTAAAGAGAGACTTAGTACAGTGACTACACGCACACAAGTTAATAGAACAGAATTCTCTTTCTATATACATACGTACATATGTCCTGATTGTAGTGGTGTAAGACTTGTAGTTTGATTACAACTGTAGAGTAATCATACCGACCGACTAGCACTTTATTACGCTGTTTCAGAACACGTTTCAGTAGATCGTGGAACATAATAAAGACGAGACGCTTTGAACAGGATCGTCTACTATAAACTGCCACCTTAAATGATAGCAAGGATTAACAAATTTTGTCCTTTCATTCTTTTGGGCTTAAAGTCATACAAAAAATGTCGATAAACGATATACGATGTCAACCTTTGACATGCAAATTTTATTTTGCTGACTCTGTTGAATAATTCTAGAAGATTAGTTACGAGACCCAATAGATTCAATTTAAGAAGCCGCCGTAGTCTAGTAAGTAGTGTGTTGGCTTATTAGGTGTAGGGCCACGGTTCAAACTCTGGGTCAGACATCAAAAACGAAAATATGAACATTTTTTCTTCGGCGACTTCCTCTCAGCAGATTTCTGGCAAAAACTCTGAGAGTAAATAAAATTGCCATGAAAAGTTTCTCAAAAATCTTTCGTTCGGAGTCGACTTTAAACTGTAAGTCCCGCCACTCATGTATAAAATTAAAACATACAACATGAGTGGTGTAAGAAGCTAGGCCGTAATCCTGACTGAATGGCCAATTATGTACGACTATGTAATACAGAATTCGATGGCATTGTATTATAGGCCAACATATGATCGTTTTTGACCACTCTTGATAATAAGTTGTTATAAGTTGATTTAATTTAATGATGATTAGAAAATAGAATGCATTGTAATATAATTTACTACTCTGGTTGTACTATACAGAGGTAATAGAAATTATTTTTTGTTATTAAAAATCCTACACAAATCCAATCCAATTCGAATCCAGTCGTATATATGTAAGAATCCTAAAGAAATTTGAATATATTTTTGGATTTTAATTTTGTTGTTATTGCCCAACAATGGTCAATATTAATTACGTTGTAAATTATTTGTGTTCCAATACATGCTCTACACACGTTGTTTTATTACAAAATAGCTTCGTTTTCATTTCTTTTTTTCGGAATACTTTTAAAAGTATTCCAAATAGGAAAATAAGCAAAAGTAATGGCTAAGCAGCAACATCAATAACAACAACAGCAACAAGCAATATAAAGAGAATACAAAATTAAAACGTCTAAACTAAAAATAGTGGCTAAAATTAGAAACATTCAACATAAAATTGAGAATAGAAAAACTGAAAATATTTAAGATAGCAAAGATCGGCTACTTATTACTCTACACACTATCTGTCAGTGGCCGTATTATAGAAACTACATTTGTCAAATTAGTTGTCATTTATTTAGGGCCATTATTACAATTTGCCGTTAAAGTTGGGTTTAGTTAAATGTAACTTTAGTTAAAGTGAACTTTAAAGTCACATTTAAAGCTAACTTTAGTTAAACTTAGCTTTAGTTAAAATAAACTTTAAAGTCACCTTTAACTTCTTTATTACAACCTACAACCTAATTTAAAGTTAACTTTTTCAAAAATGTGGCAGTCTCGCAGCAATGCTCAATTAAACAAGTTTTTTTAAACTCAGTGGCAACGATAAGCTTCATTTTTTTCCTGTATTTGCTTATTTTGTTTATATTTGAAGTTGCCATATTGAAAATAATATGTAATATGGCAAGTTCAAACATAAACTTAACTTTAAAAGTTACCGGTAGGATGATCCTCCCTTTAGCTTAACGCTCACTTCTACCTTATTGTCCACTTATAATAATAAAAAAAAATTTATCTGCCCTTTAAAATCGTTCCTTTTGTTAACGGCAAGTTGTAATAATGGCCCTTAATCTATTTTGTCAAACCATCATCGACATATACAGTGGTTTTCTATTGGAGCAATGCTTTTCGTTCATTTTACGATTGCCTCTATCGAGAGGACTATTCGCAATGTGGTGGATAAATTTGAGTTCACGGGTTCAGTAAACGATCGATCTACAATCGCATGCTGACGAAATGCAAGAACTCGCGAAATATTGTCGTTGTTCAAGAGAGTGTGCATGAGTATCTGAGTCAGCCGGTTTCATGTCACCCACAAGAACTCAGCCTTTCGCAGACCGCAACTTGGAGAGTTTTGTGCCCGGACGTGGGTCCTGAACCCTTGCAAATTTCCAAATGATCCAGGCAGTGTATAAACAATGGCTTGTGCTTGCTAAATGACTTCTGAAGCAGATGGCAATTGACCCTAATTTTCATCGAAAAGTGATACTTAGCGACAAGTATCATTGGGTACGTAAACAAGCGAATTGTGCAATTCTGGACAATACCTAACCACATGAGATCCAATGAATTTCGAATAAGTCACTGTTTGGCGTGATGGCGTCATCGGTCCATATTAATCCGACAATGACGCTGGCCATCCCTGTCAACGGCAGGACACCAACGACATAAGTATCATACGGCTTATTGGCATGATCATCCCACGTGAAAGGGAACTAAACTGGCCCCCGAGATGCAGCAATTTGACCCCAGATAGTTTCTTGAGGGGTTTTTTTAGGTCGCAGTAGTATGCCTATGCCACAGCGGTCCTCAAAGCCAACATCATCCATGCCATTGGTCATATATAGCTTGATTTATACGCCATAATTATGGAAAATTTGATATTTTGAACGAGCTCCACCAGGAGAAGCTGTGGCTGACATTTCCACACATAACAACATCAATAGTTCCTTCAAACGAACCTGCACAGATTTGAACATGATACTTCCCCCATATGCAAAAACTGTGTAGATGACGAGGAAGATGCGGAGAACATTCATTAGTTTCCCGGTGAAACTAGTTTAGGACCAAACCGGCTTATAGAAGAGGTGTTGAATTATATGACTCTATGGAGCCAATACAGACAATGAATGGCTGAAGTTATGCTGGAACTCCGAATGTTGGAGGAACGAAGGCGAAATTTGATTTAATGTGTGAAAGCTTTAAAGTTAACCAGCCCTCCGCGAAGTAATACCTTATGGCAGTCCAGCGGGGGAGAGCGGTTGAAAACAACAGAGGGTGGGCTTAGTACGTACATAGGCACCAGTGATGGTGCTTGGTTGTTGGAACAAAAGTGTTTTTCGAAGATTTCCACCTCCGGCTCAAGACAAAAAAGATCTTTCAAACGAACAAAATTATTTTGATGATAACTAGTTGGTTTCATTTAAATTTGAAAAGAGGAAGCGCTTAAAAAAGATCCTATAGTAATAAAATTGCATTATTGGCCTCTGTTTTTTACAGTGTTCCAAACAAAAGCACAAACACAATATAACCACGGCAACAAACTGCCAATGTAGGGTATAGTAAGATCTTGACGTCAATTATTGTTTTAAAAAGAAAAAGCCAACTGAGACCCCCTTATTTTGTTTATGCGTAATATGGTCTTTCAGCCTCTTTAGCGATGACCGGCCCATTTGCTTACTAGCAAATATCGAGATATTCAGCTATTTCATCAGAAAAATACTCAAAAAAAAAATAGAAGAATTCAATGAAAAAACATGTGACGACCTCTTTGTGTCACTAAACATACAATCCATACAAGAATCATTCAAAATTTAATCCTTTTTCATTAACATGGTGTGCGGATTTCTGAGAGTGTTTGTTTGTATTTAAACAATGGCACGCATTCTTAGAACACAGCAGACTTTAAATGATTTACGAGGCAACATACTTGTGTAATGAGGCCCTTTTGTATTTGACAATAAAATCTTTACAACAGAACAACTCGAACAATGGGAGGACTTAATGTAAGTCTCTGTGTAACCTATAATCCATAATCTAGTTATAGTAGTAACCCTATCACTTGCTAATCTAGGGCTGTATAAAAAATCACAAGCCTTTTCGTTTGTGGCAGTCATAAAGGCAGCAGTGGTTACCTGTTGCTTCAGGAGACAATTAGAATTTCTTTGTCCAACAATTGGTCTTTGTACGTCAGCTCGTGTCATATTTTGGAGGAGTTTCAAGATTTGTTTCTTGTCGGTATTAAATATTTTATTGAATACGAGGTTTATTCCAAAAATTAAGGAAAGTTTTTAAATATTTGTCGTCATAGTTTATGTTCATTTCAAATGAATTCCATTAAGTTATGAATCACTTGGAAACTATTTTTTTATCCAACTTTGTCCAATAGGACGGAAATTATATTCCCGCAGGATAATACCGACCGTGAAGAGCTCTACCGAAAAGACTATTCACAATGTGGTGTATAAATTCGAGTTCACTGAGAGTTTTCATGGGTATCTGAATCAGTCAAACTTGGAAAGTTATAATACCGGAAGGATTTTAAAGTAATGATAGAATTCTCAAGGAAAATATTTTCATTTACATGTAAAGCCAGACAGCAATCAAGTCTTTTAGAAATGCCGCCTTAATGTTCGTCCTTGTTCACGAATACTGAGAATTTGTTAGAGAAATTTTTAATAGCTCAGAGTTAAGTTGAATATGGTTTTTGTGACATGTTTACATGCATATATATTTGGTCACTCTTCAGTGCTATGTATGTTAATATTATCCAGTCGACTCCGAACGACAGATTTTTGAGAAATTTTTCATGGCAATTGTATTTATTCTCAGAGTTTTTGCCAGAAATCTGCTGAGAGGAAGTCCAAATTGGTTTGTAAATATTGATACACATCTATAGTAAGCAATTGCGTTTAATTCAAGTGCAGTTTTTTGCAGGTTTCTTCTATATATTTAATATACTGGCTTAACCTCTGTGTTTATTGTGTTTTTAAAATTTGTTGTGTATCTCGTTTGATTTAATAATACTGACATTTTTGTTGTTATTGATAGTTTTTTTTTTTTTATTCTACATAATAGAAACATCCCGTCAATGCATATTTTCACGAATGACAATTTTCGAGCTTTGGTGCTCTAAGAAGGGTTCAAATTCGGCGAAATCACAGCAAGTTTATGACGAAGTAATCAAATTAATTTTGAATGCGAAGAAGGTGAGTTTTGTGATTTATTGAATTGTGTACAATATATATGTAAAAGAATTGTTGACATTTGAAAAAAGAATCATCGCTTAAAATCAGACGTTTTAAAAAATCATTCAGACTGGTTAGCTAAAAACTTTTTTAAAACTGAAAAACGTTTCTGTGTTATCTAAAGAACAAGTATTAAAAGCGAATAAAAGTGGTCGTCCTTCATCTGATTTCTCAAGTTCTTCAAAAAGAACAAAACAACGAAGAGTAGCAAAGTTGGCAGAAACTCATGCGAATGCAGCGGACGCCTTACGTAGTCTATGTTTAGAACCAAAGCAAGCTTGTTAGGAATCAAATGCCGCTGAAGTTCTTGCATTAATAATTGACACAAATTTAACAAAGCAACAGTATTGGCATATTCGAAATTTTGTAAACTCTAATGTTTCCTTCAGTTTATTCCTTAGTTAAGAAAATATATTGAGGGAAAAGAAAAAAGTTATCCAAGTTCTAAATATATCGCCGTGAGTGAATCTAAAGCTGAAGTAGATTTACAGAATTTGCTTGACCATACAGCTTCACGTATTTTAGATTTACAATTTGAAGTCTGGAAGGACGAACCTGGTATTAATATAAACAACCTTGCTTTGATAGGAAAATAGGGTTTTGATGGTAGCTCCGGTAATAATGAGTATAAGCAACGTTTTAATAGCAAGGACAACAGTTTATTTGTAACATCTTATGTACCCTTTCAATTAGTGACAAAATCTGCGAAGCCTGAAGAAGCAAAAATAATATGGAAAAACCAAAAATTTATTCTGAATATTTTACCAGGAAAAAATTTAAAAAATGGGCGGTAGGAGCAAGTGACCATTTTTTTTAGAATATTGTGGTTATTATATCCGAAATGTACTGTGAAAATTTCAAGACTATATCTTTAATATAATTATTTTTGTCGCTCCTTCCCATACAAGCGCAACCACTGTGGAGCGGGTATAAAAATTTTTTTTGAAGTTACTGAGTCTAAGTATTCTAATTGCATCAATTAAACAGTGCCCTGGTAGTCTAGTGGGTAGTGTGCTAGACTATTAGCGTGAGGGTTGTGGGTTCGATTCAGAGAGTCTGGTCTGTGACACTACACCGAGCATATGGTCAAGTTACTCCGCTCGTATAATAATTAGAATATAATTTGTAATTGTATTGTAATTAATAAATAAATAAATAAACAGTGTATCCTTCGTTAGATAAACAGGGAGACATAATTTTATGTACAGCATGAATGCATGTGGAGTATTCGTAAATTTTGCTGGAATTATTTAGATATAGAAAAACAAATTATCTTACAACCTTGCACTATAACCTTACACTACTGCGCATTCTCAGAGGCCATTGCAAGCCGATAGACTACACGTGGTCTTGATTGATTTCTGAAGGAGTTGTCGATTGGAACCAGTACCTAGTACTAGCTTAACTAAAATAAAGATTAGATAGAGAGATTTATTTTGTTGTGGAGATGTTTTCCAGTGGAGATGGGAATCGTTTTTTCCTTGGACTAGATTTTGAATTGTGGAGCTAAGCTGTGACCTGAAACTTTATCAGTAAGGTAAAGTAAGGTAAGGTAAGGTAAGGAACTGGTTAACTTATAAAGCCTGAGGGTATAAGAAAAAGCCGACGGATGTGAGCTTTTAGGGTCTGGAAGTCCTCAAACAATTGCACTACTTTAACAAACAGCAGAGAGTGGGAATACTCCGGTGTTAAACCACCTAAAGTCTTATAAAATGGTTGTCCAATGTACTGAAAAAGAAAGTTTCGTCAAGCAATTCTAAATCAGTAATTGGTTCATAAAATAAAAGAGATTATTTATTCCCTAAAGCATGCACTGATGTAGTTCATCATGTAGTGCATAATGTATTCGAGTGTTCAAGTGGTTCTAGTAAAGTGCTAAATAATGGCTCATTAATTAAATAATCTTTATTTATATATGCCATAAACAATTAAATATTAATTCCTGTAATTATGCCATTAAATATTCAATTACTATTAAAAATTATTGCATATTTATAGGAGCGAAACTAAAATGTTTATTCGTCACGAAAGGATAATAAAAACTGACTATAACGTAAGTAATTAAAAGGATATTTAAATTAAGTGATATTATTTATAAAAGAATTTAAGTTTTGTGTATTTTTAATTTATTTATAATTTTTTTTATTATTTGTAAAGCATACCTTTGGGAGTAATGAGACAAGGGAATGATGTCATCAATCATTTTATAAATTAATTAAATTTTATGAAATAACATGACACACGCAGATAAAATTTTGTTTATAGAAACTATTAAAAGAAATTGTTTTCACAATAAATTTTAATTCTTAAGAGTTTCTATTAATAATTCGTGACGATAAAATTCAATTCCCCAAAGTATTTATTATGATATCAGGCGTAATGTGAGGGCAGCCTCAAGTTCAACAAACAATTACAATCACTTCCATAAGGTGGTGTAAATGTGTGTTAAAAACAAACACAGACTCTATCAAGTGGTCTATGTTTTATCGATCTGATATGGAATTCCGTTTAAATTCTTTTACAAAAAGAACAACGATTCATTAAATGATAAAATAATGAATACATCCAACACTATTCATACATACATTCGTTCATTCTTTCATTCACTCAGTAATGATTAGTATTCTTACCACTGTGTCACTTGTTATCATTGTAATCTTTTAGGCAAAAATATTCAAATAATTTTCCTGCATTCTTTGCTACCCAATAGAACACATGGCAGAAATATGAGAAAATTAACAATCGTTGAAGGAGTGAAGCCAGTGGTAAAAAAAAAGAGAACCCCCTCCCGCGCTTGGTATATGGTGTGTGTGGAGAAAATAATTGTTGAGTTATTTAGAGAGAATAATTGTTGAGTTTGATTATCATACTGTGCCGTTTGTTTGTTATCATTAATGGGAAGTTTGCAAAATATTTTGTACACAGCCTTACCACATACCAGGCACACTGTAATCGCTCACATTGAACGGCAGCAAACATAATAGTTGCAGCAGCGACAACACAGAGAGTAGCACTTACATCAATACACGTTCAAATGCTGTACAAGTACAAGCTCTCGTTCTCCCTTATGTTCTTTAGAGTTACAATTGTGGAAATAATTATAGCATTTCGAATCTATTTGTAGTGTTTAAATGGAAGTAGTGAAGTTGGATCATGCTTATATCATTCCTAGTGAAAGACTACTTGACAGACCTTGAGGCTAAAATTCCAACAAAGAAACTGACAAACTGATATGATGTGAACTGACATACTACATGACTACACCTTCAGAAAGTGGATATGCTCAGATATTACCACAAACAATATAAGCATAGCGCGCTATGATCTCTCTCTCTCTCTTTTTAATTCTGCTAATCTGATGGAATTGGCAATGTTTTCTTTATAGCAGATCTATTCTCTTCCCGCAATTATAATTTCTTTACAGAGATGGAATAGAAAGAGGTCCACATTAATCGCATGCAAGTAATCTGATGCAATTGGTTGTCGTTTTTTATAAAAGACTATGGTGAGCTCTCTTCTTCAAATTGAATAGCGATAAAACGCCAGCTGTGCCATATTATCTGAGAAGTATGCGGTGTAGATAGTTTGAATTTTACTGGTAGCCAGAAAGAGATTTCTCCGTGAATGTGTCTGTTCAAGTTGATCTCATGGACTGGCTTTCAAGGCAATCTGGCTGCGGATGGTCTGCCAAGCGTTGAATCAAGTTCGCTTGATATAGGCATTGAAAAGGTGTCGATTCTCATTAACTTAGAGCGGACGTCAAATGAGAAGCTTCATCCACTTTCTGGAAAGTGGTCTGTTTGCATTGATACGGCAATTTACGAATTAAGCGTGAAGATTTGATTTTCTGCATAACATCTCCTACGGGTACCATAGTAGTGGAGAAGGGGAAATAAGGGGACATTTGGGGAAATGTCTAGTGTTTTGCTTTTATGGTAAAAAAACTAATAAACTAGCGAAGCATTCTCTTAAGGCAGTCATGCCAAGGGCTTAAAGATTTTGATTAGAATCTTTATTAAAGTTTTGCATACAGATCAAGTTAATTTATATATCAGTATATATCTCAGTATTATGTAGAGATATAAAACTGGACTACACATAGTTTTAATTCAACCTAATCTGTCTACTTTTCCTAAATCTTACTGACTATTCTCTCTTTAAATTCGGTGCAGAGATAAATGTTTTCCATAAAGTTGTGTGAATCGAACTTTATGTTAAATTGACTTAAATCAGTTGTCTTCTCAATTCTTTGCCACTGTTAGCAGGATAAATGCTTTCTAAGTCTTCAAGAATACTTTGAAGATCAGTAAGGTAAGGTAAGGTAAGTCACTGGTATTAACTTCTAAAACTTGAGGTCAATCATACAGAAATCTACATCAAAGAAAAAGATGACGGATGTGACCCTATAGGCTCTGGAAACCCTCAAACAACTGCATTACTGTAGCAAACAGAAGACTGTGGTAATTGTCCGGTGTTAAAACATTTAAAGTCTTATAAAATGGTTGCCAAATGTACTTGACATCAAACAGAATGAATGTAGAAAATTTCGGATATTATCCTGTGCAGAATCTTCAAATCTTAATAGCCTACGTACGATTACAACAGAACTTTAGAGCGGTATACGAGTAGCACTAGTTATTGAAAATATTACAGGTTGCTGTATGAAGCACTGGATCTAATATGGGTCTAATATATACGATTTTGAAATCGCAGTAATCTAGTAGGTAGTATGTTGGCTTATTAGACGCAAATATGTCCAGCAGATATGTCCAGCTTGAGTCTAAGGCACTCAGTTTTTAATGCTAATCGCTAATATTGACTGTCAAAATTGTTGAATCAAGACTTGTGAGTTAGGTCTACGGCTTCGTTTCATGCTTTATTACAACGGGTGACTGTGTATGCTCAAGTGTGCTTAGATTTTAACTCCTTGAAAAAAATTAGAATTATTAAGCCCTTGCTTGAGTCTTATTTTATACGGTATTCAGATATGCGTAAATGGCAATAAACGTCATTATTGAGCTCAATATTTCACACAAAGTTTCAATTAATTATTGCGCAATAAATACGGTAATTGTTATAATATTGAGTAAAACTTAAAATGCCGCACAGTCATAAGTGTGTTTAGTGAGCATATTACAATTAACTGAACAATTTTTGATGATATTTGACAACTTAAATGGCAACAACGAGAAAAAAAACAAAACAACAAAATAAAATAAAAACAATGTTGTGGAAACAACCAGTTGCTTTGTTTACCAGCTGTCAAATGAATATTGAATAAGCAGCTGAATTGCGTATATTATTATGTCTGAACACTTAAAATATTGTACTCAATTAATCGAATGTTGACTCAATAAAAGTGCATATCTGAAGATAGTATTACAATGAAGCCGCCGTAGTCTAGTAGGTAGTATAACGCCTTATTAGACGTGAGGCAACGATTCAAACCCCAGGTCAGACATCTGCAACAAAACGAAATATGAAAAAATATTTCTTCGGCGACTTACTCTCAGCAGATTTGTGGCAAAAAGCCTGAGAGTAAATAAAACTGCCATGAAAAAGTTTCTCAAAAATATCTGTCGCTCGGAATCGACCCACCGCTCATGTATAAAATTAACACACACAACTTAAGTGATGTGAGAAGCTAGGTCGTAAGCCTGACTGTATGTATATACGTTATTCAGTATATATTTTTAAATGTACCTTTTAAAGCTCTTGAATTTTTATTAAATCAGTAAGTCATCACTACTATAATTTTTGCCATGACTGTATGTAAACGTATAATCATATTAAATACAATACAGTAGTGCGTTAATTATTCGTTATCGTTATCTAAAGCGTGTGACTGTATGACGTCGTAAATAAATAGAACTTTTCGCTGCCGATAGTTTTCCTAGTCTAATGAAAATGAAAAACTTTGTATGTAACTGTTGCTGTCCATTTACTTAAATAAGTAAAGAAAAATAAATAGTAAAAGAAGAAAATAAATAAATTATGAATAATGAATAAAAAGCCAATATAAATAATAAAAAAAAAGTAAAAACAACAATAAATATTCAACAACAACAACAACAAAAATAATAATTTAGGTTCACACTTAACCAAACGTTTCTTATAAATTTGCTGCAACATTGTTGTACGTTGTTATTCGTCATAAATTTTATTTTATTTTTTGCATTATTGCTGATCCAAGTTGCGTGCGGTGTTGTCTATCTTGCACCCTACTGTCGTGCGATAGCTATCATATATATCATGCTTAATTAAGTGATTTAAGATAAGAACAGTAATACTAAATACGATATACTATTACCTAGTCTTCTTAGCCTTATTATTCAGAAAAACGAGCCTCTTTTTAATTAAGAAAATTCGATATGAAAATTGATATTTGACAGTACTTTATGCCGAGTATACTCGTCAAAGTGAAACGAAAATGTCGAGTATAATCGTCTTGGAAAAAATTCCATTTGCGTTATTATTCAACGAATCTACACGAAGTTTTTGAAATTAAATTAAACAGTTATAGGGTTAATGACCTCATAAGAATCATTTAGAAACATCCACCTTAAATATTTACATAAATATGTCTGAATCATTTGGAACAAAATTATTTGAACAGACGAGTCAAAATATGAACTAAAAAATTGCAAAACTCGGAAAAGAGTGTGCTGTGAACCAACACAAAGTCTTAAATCGAAAAACCTTATCCATACTGCAAAACATGGTGGAGACAGCCTCATGGTGTGGGGATGTTTTTCCTCTTCAGGAGTAGGTAGACGCATTAAAATTGATTGCAAAACGACTGGAGAGCACTATGTAAATATTTTGGAAGAAAATCTTTACAGCAGTGAGGAGGAATTGGGCTTGGGGTAGTTTATCTTTCAACAAGACAACGAACCCAAGCACACGAGTAAGGTCGCTGAAACATATTTTGAAGAAAATAATGTTGAAAAATTTGAATGGCCTGCTCAAAGCCCAGATTTAAACCTCATAGAGCATCTTTGGGCTATCTCAGATGACAAAAACCCGATGGAGTCCAGAAAACATATTCAAACATTTTGGGAAAAACTGCAAAGTGAATGGAGGGCAATTCCTACAAGTAGATGAAGAAGCTTTGAACAAAGGAGGAGCAACTTCGTACTAAATTTTGAAGTTATTTAATTATTTATACCATTTTCTAGTGAAGTGTTACTTTATTTTGTCACTTGAAATTCCTTATGTGCCACATAGTTTCTATTATAAATAGAAAATATAAAGAAAGAATGCAATGATAAGATACTTTTTAGATAAAATATTAACCGAATTAAAAATGAAACTATAATTTATAAACATTTGAAAGCAATAAACATATGCCTTAATCAAAAAACAAAAAATATTTCAAACCGCACTTTATTTTGTCCGACAGTGTATAATGTGGCAAGATGTAGTAACTGTAATGCATTATAGCAATCCAGGTTCGAATCCGAATGAAAATAATTTGATTGTTTTTCGAATTTTAAAAATTAAGAGACTTCAATCGCTCTTCAAAATGGGCTACCATTACTTGAGCTTACCTTGAGAATGTAAGGAGACTCGGATATCCTACAAAAAACTGTGGATATCCTACAATCAAATTCTTAATGAAGTAGACAAATTCCCAAATGTACCCGTTCTGAAAAACAATAAATTCAGGATAACTACCTATGCCTTAATTGTGGTAAAGTAGGTGAAGAACCTTACACTTGAAGCACGAACAGTTGCAGAAGTGAGAAGATTGCCTGACCTGTGTAGAATAACGCGGAATTTGACTCAAACTGCTAAGAGACTGTAACGGTGAACTGATTACCTCGAGCAGATCGATATCTGGTTTCTCTTGATATTGCGAAGAACCTCAAAATGCTGGAGAAAGCATTACATTCAACTAAATGGGTCTGAAATTTGGAAATAAAGACGTTTAACACATCATTTATAAATGCTGGATCCGATAGGTTACCGAATAATGCAACACACGCTCCTCATAGAAAGAGAAAATGGGGATGAATTGGTTACGGGTTACGTAGATCTGCCAAAGATGTTGTTCACAGCATAATTGTTGTAATGTTAATAGGAGACAAGCTTTGCACTTCACTAGAACCTTATATAAGAGCATAACGTCAACAGAAATCGATTGGAAAAATTTCTTCGAGGTACCTGCACTGTCTTATGGTAGCAAAAGGAACTAATAGCTGTGGTCCCAAGCTATAACATCCGAAGATGAAAATGATACTTTTGAGAAAAATCACTTCTTATATACAGAAATGCTTCTGATAAACTTGATAACACACACAACTCAAATTGTCCTATCTCGACTTAGGCTATTATTGCTTAGGAACACAGATAAATAGTCACACTTTTCAATCCTTTGAGAAACATAGAGCATTCAGGAACCATCTCTTATTATTTCTCCCATCTTTTTCTTATTTTTTTTTCGGGATTGTTTCATATTTTTGGTTCACTATAGGTCTGCTATAGCATGTTCTAGAATGATAGGGTTGCCATCAACGTTAGCAGAATATGTTGCTCTCTATGAAAATATATTTAGGTTCTGGCATTAGGTACAATGGTGAGGAACTTTGCTTAGCTTTCGCTAGGGGTCACATTGTTTGAACCTTCTGTGCCCTTCATTTTATCTTCTCTGTGGCATTTCTGAGTCCGTGAACTTGCTTAATAGATTATATGGAAGGGATTATAGCCCATTAAGTACAATTTATTTTTCGTTTTGAGACTATCTTCACAGATTAATTTCCGAATTTAGAAATCCTCCAAGAAGTTTTTTCTCTTTTTAACCATATTATTACGAAATCCGTAATAAAGTATCACGCACTTCGTCTTAGTCGAACCAATCTAATCTACAAACTCTTCATGTTCTTCTTGGTCTTTTTTCTTTGCTTTTATGATTATAGATAACGAATGATTAAATGTGAAGTGTAACGATGGCTGAGTGATGTTTGATTGACATAGAAAATATTTGTAATGGTGCGCGTAACTGTATCTATAACTGTATTTATTATTATTCGCACAAATATGCCATTTTATTAAGCGCCATATTTTCTATTTCAGTTTTTTTAATTTCATTTTTTTTTATGGCCAAAGCCATTAATTGACTTGACTGACTGAGGAACACTTGAAAACATGCAACTGAATTGACAACATTGCGAGTTATTAAATGAAATTAATTCTCAAATAATTCCCTCTTTTTTTTTTTTGGTATTTTCCTTTTAGTAACGGTTAATAAGTAGACCTAAATTTTGTATTTATTTACCATAATAAGAATGTAAATCGTTGAGAAATGAAAGTAATTGAAGAAGAAATTTTTGGAATGGGGAAACAGTGTAACATTTTTCTTTAATAATATGCAAGAGTGAGAGTTATTCTGCTCAGTCGTGTTAAAACTCTCGCAGGGAAGTGATCTAAAAGTTTTGTTTCCAATTCAAAAATGGTGCAGATTATAGCCGAATGCTTTCATAAGCTGTCAAAAACTTAATAAAGATCTAGAAGCTACAAGATTAAGGACTGATATTCATGCTTACACAGTACCATGCAAAGTTAATAAGTTTACGTCTGTATTTCAGTAAAGTAAAATCATGGAAAAGTGTAGTAAAAGTTATTTCATCAAACAGAAGACTACATCAAGTAAAATATGTATCGTTTTGCTCGATAAGTTGAAAAAAAGAAAAACTAAAGCATTTGAGGAAAATTTCACGCCAACCATTGTACGGCATGACTTGATAACTTTTCCGCACTGTAAAATCTAAGTTAAGCTGAGTCTCTACCGATGCGTGTTGATTGCCTTGATGTAACCCAGTTTTTTTCCTATTGGCCAAGGCTATAGACAGCATAGCTTCGTATTAGCAGTTTGAACATAGTAGATGATGCCAGAAAACAGTACAAAACATCCTTTCTTAACATTAATCCTGCCACTTGATTTGCATCACTTCTGGTATCAGATATTATTCAAGTGGTGCCAACGGCTACACTTCTTAGACGAAGTTAAATATGTTCGACAGGAATGTAATATAAATAAATCTTTAACCCCCTTTGTGTTCAAATATGTATATGACGTATGACGTCAAAAGAGCGGAATTGTATAGCAACGCCCTCAAAACCAATACAGTGGTACAAGATATCAGCCAATAAAACTACAATATTCGGGCAGATAGCTACTCAAAAATATTATATGGAAAGAACTGAACCAGCCTTAGATTCAGACAAGAAATATAATAAAACCTAGGCTTTGGTGCAACCATTTGGTGAAGTGACGTCAGGTCAAGAGAGTATCTATTCGCTTTCTCTTGTTAAGTGATAACGCTGGAAAATCATAAAAGAATTGAATAATAGCCTCATTCTCTCCCTATATCATTGCAGTGGAAAATGTAGTTTTCTTACATGAGACCAAGACCAGTAATCACTTCCAATTTGTCGAAATCAAAAGATGTTTTATAATCATTGAGGTCTATTCTTCATCCCATCATCTGCAAGTTTTGTAGCGAGCAATCCTTCTCAGTTGTAAGTAAGAAAAATATTAATTATATCCACATTTTCTAGAACTAGTCTCCTAGCGCGTGGTCGTTCTTTGGCATCAAAAAGACTGGTACTGAATTGACAGACCTAAAATTGCATACATTGAACTGATACAGTTCTGCAACAGAAAAACTGTTAAAATCTTAAATCTCTTGCGCCACCTCTAGTCTTTTAAGCACACTTAAACAACGAGAGCTTCAAACTACTAAAACATCTTATGAAAGTAGCACATTTTGGATTTCTTTTTACTACATCTTATGTATATGTGTGCCTTACAAACATAAGACTAAATTTGCATATCGGGAAAGAACTATTATTTGACACAAATACATATGTGTCTGAATGTATGAAGTCATCATTATCACAAAAATTTCACAATATTGACGTCAATAACTGTATGTGCCATGGTTGACATTTATTTTACAAACTTGTAGTAAGAAGGGGGCCAAAAGTGGATAATTCGTTTAGAATATAATTTTCTTACCTTTTGCATTTCTCAAATGGATAACCCAGCTTTGACATCTCCTGGCACTAGACTTTAAAACCGATGTTGGTATATTTAAAATCAAAAAAATTAAATATAGACACAAATAATATTTCAAAAGTTTCTCATGACCTTTAAAATTCCAACAAAATTCTGTGTAATCAATTAAAACTTACACTGTCTTTATTAAAAACGCACTGCAGATCGCATTGCTTACTTCTGTAATACGCTAACACTTGTTAAGGCTGTTAATTTAATC
Organism: Sarcophaga subvicina; assembly: GCA_936449025.2. Taxonomy (NCBI): domain Eukaryota; kingdom Metazoa; phylum Arthropoda; class Insecta; order Diptera; family Sarcophagidae; genus Sarcophaga; species Sarcophaga subvicina. Next base: position 34,300,351 of record OW388081.2, read on the forward strand.
TCCAATGTTAATCCGCAATACAAATATCACACAGAACTGTTAAAATGTACACCTAATGCTAATAACATTTTGCGGAAGCGGAAATAAACATACAATTTTCGTATAAAACACCCGCCGTTCAATAAACAAGAAAATATTTACCCTCATATCAGCAATAACAGCGGATAACACACACACGCACATGCACATTCCAACTTATAAAACACATGCTACATCAAACAACGGCATACAACATCAAACACTGTTACTGCTTCGTACACAGTAATTTTACTTTAGCTGAGCAGAATAAATAAAATTACAGTACAACACAGTCTGTAAAAGAAACAGCAACAGCGGCAATTTTAACTTTGCAAAGGCAGCGCTGTTTTGCTGCTGTCGTTGTTTACATTTAAAGCTGTCGACTGTGTATAAGATATGATGCATTTAACATGTTAACATTTAGTGGATGCTTTAAATGTTGCTTTGGCTGGTTAACAGTATTAAAAGTTTACATGGTCGGTCGTTTTAGTGTTAAGTTAAATGTTTGCTGTATGTTTTCTTACATATTTTAGGTTTGAAGCATAAGGCTGCGTGTGTTACACAGCCAACAAACATTTGGTTTTTGTTTTTAGCCGGTTGTTGTGCGTTTATTTAAATGTAAACGAGAGTATGCATGCGTTCCTTGCTTTACGTTTAACTTTATATTGTTGTTGTTCGATGCTCAATTTATTGTGTCTGCTAGCTGCTGGCTCGCATGCACGGTCGTGCGGTCGAGTCGTGTTCGATTTGATTTTTTAATAAAAACTGTTAAACGATAACAATTTTTTAGTCGGCCCATAACGACTACACTACAACGACAACGAACGTGTGCTGCGAGTATTTTCAGTTTCAATTTAGATACGAAAGCATTTGGGAGTGATTCTATAAATACGGCGGCGGGTCTATCTTTTTTTTTCCCAAAATAAAAGGAAAATTGTATTATAAAATCTGTTAAGCAACTAAAGGAAAAGTTTACGAAATTAAAGAAAATACGTTAAATTTGAATGGAAATTTAAATGAATGATTTTGATTTTGTTGTTGGAAAGAATATTATTAAAAAAATTTTTTTTTTATAAGAATATTAAGCCAGGCGGGGGCGTTTTAATATGTTGTTCCAAAGCAAAACGTTCTTGTCTTTTCAATGAAATTTCTAAAGGAAAAGCCTAAAATTTTTTATAACGACAAATAACCGGCACATGATTTTTTAAGTGAGAAAACGACAAGAAAAAAATACACAAAAAACAAAAATAAAAAATAACAACAACATCAATCATAGAAAAAAAAGAGCGAATAAAAAAGTGAATTTGTTTTTGTGTCTTTAATAGTCTGTGCTTAAGTGTGTGAACCAAAATTAGAAAAAAAATCTGTTTTTTTTTTTTTGAAAGAGCAAAAATAGAAAAATAGAGTGTTTTTGTTTCCTTACTTTAGCTCTCCGCAACATAATCACGTTGGTAATGATGATAATAATGATGATGTTGCTGATGGGTGCTTTTGACTTAACAAAGCTTTGGCACTCACAAACAAATTTAGTGAGCGAATGTGTGTCTAACGGTGTGCGTATAATCAACACGATGTATGATGAACCTTAAGTTACGAAAGCCACAATAATAACAAAACGCTAATTAAACATACGAAAATATACAATACTAAGTGATCTATATTTAATTGGTTGCTGTAGTTGTTGTTGTACGTTCATCAACTTTTTGAATTTTTATCAACCACCAACAACAACAAACCATATCTTCTCGTAATATCATCTCTTAAATGTAACCTGCTGTAAACGTAAATGAGAGTAGTAATTACGTTTATGTGTATAACACAGTGTGTAAGAGTACATATTTGTTTCTATGTGATATGTTTTAGAAGAGTGCGTATGGCTGGATTGTAATGGGAAATTAGCATATCCCCCCCAATACACACATAAGACGACAGCAGTATTGTGCAAAATATTTAACAGTGACTGACTACGTCAAGTACGTTTTTACGCGCCTTAACGAAAACATAGATAAGCGGTAATAAATTAAGTTTTCTTTAAAATAAAATTAAAAAAAAAACGAAAGAAAAATTTATTTTCCGGTTTTTCCGTTAAACGAAAATAATTTAAATAATAAAAATAAAATGAAAGAAAGAGAATAAAAAAATGAAATAATTTAAGCACGACAAAATGTAAATAAATTTGAAAAGAAATTTAAAATTTATTTAAACACCTGATAAAATGTAAATTACAAGAAAAAAAAGAGAAAAAAGTAAAATATAGAAATAAAATAAAAATAAAGAATAAATAAAATAAGAAATAAAAGAAATCTCACTTAAGTAACGAAAAGAATAAAAATATCATAAAATTTGTAATAAAATGAAAGAAAAAAAAATATTTTTAAATGTGGCCCTTAAGAAGAATTTAAAAATAAAATAATAATAAAAAAAAATAAAATCTAGTGGTTAAAGTGTCTTTTTATATAACAATTAAAAAGTAATAATCAAACATACACATTAAAACGATATCTACTAAATTAAATTGCTGAAAATACAAAAGGTTAGTTTATAGTTTTTATTATTTAAATTTTTAATATAAATTTTAAAAGAAAATTTTATGTCATTTCCCTTCAAAAAAAAAAAGAAGAAAAATTTAAAACGAAACCATGGTGTTACGACAACAATTATTTGCGTATTGCGTAAGGCATAAGTGCTCGAGTTTTTTTAGTTTTTCAAGTGTTTTTTAGATTATTTACAACAAAAATGAAAATAAGTACAAAAAAAAATACAAAAAACTAAAAATAAATAAAAAAAAAAAAAATAGTATGTTAATTATTTTTAAAAACGTTGTGTAGCATAGCATAGGAAAAAAATCTAAACATATTTTAGCTTTTGTTATTGTTGTCAATATTTGAATAAAAAAACTAAAAAAAACAAATAAAAATTAAATCAAACAATTTATGTTTAACCCTTTAAAGGTCAGCTCATACTATTCCGTATATGAATATATTAAAAATAAAACAAAGAAATAAAAACTGTGTTTAATGGATTTTCTACAAAAATTTTATTAGAAAAATAAAAAATAAAATGACTATCGAAATATAAAGAAATGGTTTTAATTAAACCGAATGTAAATAAATTTATAAAAAAAAAGCTGAGTGAAATAAAATTTTATTTTTTTAATATTTCTTCTATGAACTCGTTTAAAATTATTAATGAAGAAAGTTAAAAACTACGTTTATTATGTATAAAAATTTAAAAAAAAATATAACTTTTAACTTTTAATAATAACAGAGTTTTTCATTATTTTTTTATTGCATTTAAAAGTATCTTGAAAAATGAATAAATTTAATCTGTCTGATTTTATGTAAAATTTAAATTTCCTCAAAATTTTGTTAAAATATTTAAATTAAAAAAAATTTTTCATTCGTTTCAAAAATAGTTTGACAATGAATGCCTAGCTCCGTGACAACGTGATATGGGATATCTTCGCAAAGTTAAAATTATTTTCATTGAATATTTTTTGATGTGATTTTATTCTGCAAAAATACTTTGTTCGTTTGCAATAATAAAGTTGTTAAAAATAACATCGAATTGAAGTTTTCCAAAATTAGAAATCAAAAATTTTTTAGTGGCCTAAATTGTTTGAAAATCCTTTCGAATATTTAAAGCTACTATTTAAGCAGCATTTTATTTAAGTCGATCCCAGATTCAATTAAAAAAGTGTACTGGTTGCTAACTATACCCTGGTGCCTAAGACGAATTTATTACGAAGCAGGATATTTATATTCTTTCACATTCACTCCTTTATCTAAATAAGCTGTTATAATTATAATTATTTGAATAGCCTATACATTGTCCACCAATTACTTACGGCAGGAATGCGAATTCCTAGCAATAATCTTTTTTTTCCTTGTAAAAGCTTGCCAGCAACATCAAACTACCTACATATGTATGTACATTCCGTTCCTCTTTCACAAAATAAAACCATAAATTGAAACTGTAACCTACATACATACATACGAACATAATTGATAATTCCAACCCTTCACCCAGGATTACGACCTAGCTTCTCACACCACTCATGTTGTTGATGCAAATTTTATACGGGACATGCAGTTCAAAGTCGATTCCGAACGTCAGAAACTTTTTCATGGTAATTTAATTTACTCTCAGAGTTTTTACCAGAAATCTGCGGAGAGGAAGTCGCCGTAGAAATATTTTTTCATATTTTGTTTATTTGGAGATGTCTATCCTGAGGATTGAACCGTGGTCTCACACTACCTCATAGACTACAATTATTTCAAAATATAAACCCGTAACATAATTGATTAACTGCTCTCATTGTGGATTAGACCCGACTCTAGGTGTCGGAGTCTAAGATCTAGAAGAGCTAGGGAACACAAAAAATGTATTAATCGGATGGAGTACACACATTTAGATTATGTATTGCCCATTGTGATAAAACAGCCATTCATTTACTCTAATCTTTGAATCATTCGGAGCTTTTGATGAAGCCACCTTAACTCACAGTTTCCATACGCATCTGATCAGTGAGTACATCTGTATAGTATAAGACCAGATGCTTCGTTTATCTACAACATAAAACTAGGCATGCATACTAAAGATAAAGAAAAGTTTCCTAGTCTTCTTTATCTAGGCAGCAGCTTCTGCAAAATACTAAGGCGTCTAGCATGAGTATTCAGAATGCAATGTCTTGTAATGCTGTTGCGATTTTTTGAAAATTTAACTAGACTTGGCCAGATTTGCCTGCTAGCTTAACCGTTTCTGAATCTATTGCCTTGTTAATCCTAAGCTTAATGGTTGCATTACATCTGGCGAATTCATTCGTCCTGAATTATTTTTTATTTTAATTTTTTTTAGAAATTTGTTTCCTTGTTGCTTAAGGATTTTAAAGGGTTAATTTACACTTTGTATTAAAAACAAAAATATCATTGCATTTGGAAAGTAACAACAACAATAAAACATTTAAAACGTTTTTATTTTTAAAGGTAATAAAAAAATTTTAAGACTAATTGAGCATCCATAGAAATCATCAGCTTTTTTTCGATTTTTCTATTTTTTGTTGTTTCTAAACTAAAATATTTTGTATGTTTTTTTTGTTTTTATTTACAAAGTGTTACTATCCGAGGTAGGGAAGCCGAAAAATAAATTTTTTTCTTGTATTTCATTCATTCTATTCGTAGGCCTTTCTTTACATATGAAATGTTAATTTTTAAATGATTTAAAATAAAAATTTAGTTTTCATTTATTTAAATAAAATATTAAAATATTAAAAATTAAGAAAACAACATAAAATCAAATCATAAAAATAGTGATCGTAATTTAAAAGTTCAATAACATGGATAGCCTTTAAAATAGGCAAAAAAAAAAAATTTAAACATTTTTTGTAATTTTTATGTTTTGTAATTTAATTTTTTTTAATTTCTTTCTTATTTTGAGTTTTAAAAATCATAAAAAAATTTGTTTGATTTTCGGCGCTTTGGAAAATAAATAACACGATTTTATTACAGCGATACACTTGAAAAGCAAAATAATTCCCACAAAAATATGTATTTAGTTACACTTGAAAAATTTTTAAGATTTTAATGCTAATCTTAAGCAAATAATTATTGGTTTTTAGTTTTTAGTCGCAGAGACTAATTAAAAAAAAAAGAATGTTTACTTTATTTTCACTAGTTTTTTTTTTGTTTTTTACGGGGTGTCGCACCAAAAATCTGTAAAAATTTTATTTTTAGTTGTTCAATACAGATAAAATGTTGTTTTTGAAACACAAATAAGATGGGATAAATTGTTTTAATGTGAAATCTTAAGAAATAGTGATAAAAGGCAACTTCTGATATTGGATTGGAAAGTTATTGGTGTTCGAAAAAGTTCGTATAAAAATTTGTTCAAAACTTTATTAAACTTTTTGAAACGAAGTTCCGAATTAAAAGTTTTAAGTTACCTTATAATTAACAAATCCTCGCCAAGTTCACCAAAGACCCAGAAAAGTTTCTTACCGCCAATCCTTGCTTGATTGCCAATTCAATCTCGACGATTGGTCTTGTTGCTAAGGTCATATTTTTCGTAATCATTCAGCAGCAATTCGTTAACTTGAGTCAAATATCGCGTTTATTTCAGCTGTTCCAAATGATATTTTGTGTAACGCATTGCTTTTGGGCAATAGAAACAATGTGTACATGACAGTAGTAGATGGCAATTGTTTCAATTTTAACGATATTTTTAAGAATTGCTTTTCAAACGCATACATACATATGTACATACATAATTGGTCATTACAACCCTTTAGTCAGGACTACGACCTAACTTCTCACAGCACTTATGTTGTGTGTGTTAATTTTATAACATAAGTGGCGGAATCTACAGTTTACTCCGAACGACAGATATTTGAGAAACTTTTTCATGGCAGGTTTATTTTCGCTCAGAGTTTTTGCCAGAAATCTGCTGAGAGAAAGTCGGCGAAGAAATATTTTTTTTTTAAAATTTCGTTTTGATATCTGACCTGGGGTTTGAACCATGGCCTCACCTCTATTAAACTAACGTACTAGACAACAGCGACATTTATTGCATTTTTTACCAGATCATTACTTAGTTTTCAATTCCCTAACTAATGCCGTGGTAGCCAATGTCGAATAGGTAGAGTGTTCTCTTAACAAACAGGAGCTTCAAGCACAAACCTAAGCTCTGAAAATATCTAATATTTGATAGAACCCCTTGGGGCATAAATTCCAGGGTTGTAGACAACTAAGCGTTGACATTAGCAAGCTCTTCCTTATGTTGTGTATTATTTGCCTTCAAAAACGATCAAGTAAACTTTTTCGAGATTCGTAACTCGTTGTGTAAAATTTTTGCACAAATTTTTTCTAAACGTCCTAAAATTCCTCGATTAAATTAAGGTTTGCGGACTAGGGTCGAGTATTAACCTGTCTTCTGTCAAACTTTTGAACGAATATTTCCTAAATATTTTAAAATTGCTCGTTTAACTTAAGGTTTGTCGAATGGGGTGGAGTATTAAGCTGTCTTGGCTTATAATAATAGAGCAAGTATGGAACAATGTGGGGAGCACGTCTTGGAGAAACCATAACCAAAAGGCATTAGCAAGACATACTGCTGTAATCACTCAATAACATTTCCAACACTGTGCTTCGCTGTTGGTATATTCAAATTAAGAAAAATTATGATTGTTTTCTGAAAGAAGTGGCGAATTATTCCACTTTTGAAGTCAATGTTATGAAAAACAAATGCTTTCCGCATTGAAACTAAATTAATTCAGAAAAAGGCTGCCCTGGTAGTCTAGTAGGTAGTGTGCTAGACTATTAGTGTGAAGTTCGTGGGTTCGATTCCCACCAGAGACTCTGGTGACCGAGAATATGGTCAAGTTACTCCGCTCCGCGTATAATTAGAATATAATTTGTAATTGTATTGTAATTAATAAATAAATAAATAATAAATAATTCAGAAAAACTAACGGTAGTTTATTTATTATTCTTAATTTTCTAGTTTCTTTAAAATTTATTATAATCACTAATGTATTGATAATAATTTCTCAACTACTAATATCATTAGAATTTTATTGTTTCACTTAAATTTTATACTGAATATCTTTAGTATTGATTTTGATAATAAAAATTTCTTAAAATCTTATGCCGTATGAACAATTTTTGCTTGAACTGTAATTTAACAATTCCACACAATATTTGTATGTCCTAAAAATGTTTATGCTCTGGCATCTACTATGCCCGTTTTTATGTTTAGTTTTTCACTTAACCTTGAATGAGAATATAAATCTGTTAACACTTACCACTTGATTTATTAAATCCGTTTAATTGCTGTTTTAATTTTTCTTCCAAGCTTTCCTTTTTCCATTTACATGTGGCCGAAAAACCAGAAATCACCAAAAAAAAAAAAAAATTGGCTGAAAATGTTTTCAACATTATTTTTTGTTTCTTCTTGCCGCCTTGCATTTGTATGTTAACATCACTTTTTTTCAGCTTTTCTTTGCTCCTTCAAATGTTAAGCATTCTATTGAAAAATGTCCGCCTAAACGATAAATTAATATAAAAATCAAGTGAGAAGTGCAATATTTTAACAATTTGTGTATAAAACGTGTGTTTAACTTGTATTTGAATATTTGATTAAAAAACTAAAACAACAAACACACAGAAAAAAATTTAAATACTTTCGCTTTCAATAATAAATATTAAAAAAAAAAATTGTCAGCTACAGAAAGGCAAAAGAAAAACGGGAGGCTTTACTACACTTCAGCTGTTTAACACTTAATACGCGTAAAAATATACACACCCGCATACTATACTGTCTCTAATAACAGTATTATTAAACAAATAACACAATAAAATTAAATAAAAAATAAAAACAACATCCACCACGAAAACAACAACAATACAAAAGAAAAATCCATGCACAGTAACCGACTGACTGAGTGAGTAAAAATCCATGATTGTAATACTGTCGTTAATGGTTTTGTTATTGTTGTTGTTTATTCTATTGTTTGACTTTTTTTTGCACAAGTTTTGCAAATACATACAAGCAAAAAAAAAATCACCAAAGAACACAATAAAACAAAAATGAAAGCACAAGCAGGGGAACCTTTAAAGAAGTGTAAAAATAGTAAATAGAACAAGAATTATTACTACTAAACTATATAACCATATTAGAAGATGAAGAAGAAGAAGAATATTAAAGCGCCAGCAACAACAACATCAACAATGACGTGCATTAACAAAAACAAGAGTAACAATAATGTGACGAAGCGTAAAAAGAAAGAAGAAGAAGAAATTTGTTATCTTATTAGGCATACATACATACACTCGTAATATTCTTATTGCATAAACAGTTTAACAGAAGAGTGTCCCATAATGTGTGTGTCAGCACTCCAATGAGGAGTAAAGTAAAGTGCACCATCGTAAACACAAAACAGTGTTGTTTGTTACCGTTTTTTCGTTACACTATTAATTAATTTGAAGTGATTTTCTTTCGTTTTTTTTTGTTTTTTGTTTTTGTCATGTCAAACTTATTACATTTTGTGTATTTGTAAATGGTTTAGCAAATTAATTTTTCTTTTCTTTTATCATTATTTTAAAACGTTCATAATACTTTTTCAGTCTGCCTTTTATTATCTTTATAAATTTAAACATTTGCGTAGCTAATGTGCGTTTGATTATTTTTTTATTTGTTTTTTATATTTGTTTTTGCATTAGCATTTGGTTTCGTTTTTTTTTTGTAATTTTGCTATCATTTGTTGTATATTTTTTTATGACTTCATTTAGTCTTGAGTTCAACAACACATTAATCATGCACTAAAAAAATTGTTTAAAGGTGTTCCTTAAATAATTAGTAAGCCTATGCTATGGAAAAGGGGGGGAAAAATCAAAAGTTTTGAAAATATTAAAAGTTAAACAAAATTTATTAATACTTTACTAATTAATTATACAGTTGAAAGGTATTTTTAAAGTGTAAATTATGCTCTTTGATATGTATTTTATAGGCATTGAACAACTTTAACATGGTAGGTGAGCGTCTAGCCAAAGGTTTTGCATAGGCATAGGCTTTCTGTTGAAGCGGCTATTATTCTACCAATGTCTGTTATGGATAGCTCGCATAAATTATCCATATAGTAGGCACCAAAGTGCCTTTTGCACTTTCGACATAGTGCTAGGCATGTGCTCTTTAAGTGAAGATTAGTTTCCAGCTCTTTCTTATCTATACAGCTCAAGCAGAAATTATTTGCCATGTGTCTGAGACCGATGCGCCTTACATTACATATATAAGTACATACATAATTGGTCATTACAGCCCTTTAGTCAGGATTACGACCTAGTCTCTCACACCACTTATGTTGTGTACGTTAATTTTTATACATAAGTGGCGGGATCCACAGTTTAAAGTCGACTCCGAACGGCAGATTTTTGAGAAACTTTTCATGGCAATTTTATTTACTCTCCGAGTTTTTACCAGAAATCTGCTGAGAGAAAGTCGCCGTAGAAATATTTTTTCATATCTCGTTCAGTTGGAGATGCCTGACCTGAGGTTTGAACCGAGGCCTCACGTCTAATAAGCCAACACACTATCTGCTAGACCACGGCAACTTCACGCTTTACATTATTGTCCATAATGTATCTCCCTGTAAAGATTTCAACAACTATCCTTTGGAGTTGGAGTTGAGGCAGACCTTGTGTTGTGTTTCTGTTGTGTTATTATAACCATTAAAAACTGTCCACAATTAGCGAACTAAAGCTTGGTAATGAATTTTAATTATTTTTATACGATTCCTGAAGGAAATTCTACTTATTTTAGCCAAATAATATTGAGGGGACTCGAACAGTGCATAGATTTTATTCGAAATCAGCTTATTATTGTATTATCTTTGCTTAGATTTATTGGGCCATTTCTGGAATGATAGGGTTGCCAACTTTTGTTGCTTAGAAATAATATTAACAGTGAATATTTTTTCTCAATAGCTTCGCACAAAAATTTGCTTCACGTTTTATGTTCTCTTCTTCCAACACATTTTCCATTGTATACATACATATTTAGGTGTCTGATTTATACCCATTCTCAATGTTTGTTGTTGATGTTATCATCTCCGTGAGGGCGAGGAGGAGGTAGCTTCCTGGATTGTTTTAGTTGGAAAATATTGAAGACCTCTAGTTGATCTCCTGTTTTTGGTCAGTGTCAGTTGCAATTTTACATTTCTGATCATCAGTGGACAACGCTCAGTATATAACTTGATAATGAAAAAAGGAAAAAAAAAACACACAAAACAAGTGAATTTCTTCTAATTGTTTAGTTTCCATATTTATTTCTTCATTTCATTCTTAATCTTAAAAGCTTTCAAGTATTTTATTTTTTTTGTTGTTTCTTCTTATCTTAGGCGATGTGATTTCATGTAGATTAGCCAAGATATGCTTTATTTGATAAAGACACTGAGAAATTCAAACGTTTAAGGGTTAATAATTTTGAATTTTTTTGTGTGTTTGTGTTGTGAAATTTCTTATCAAAAATTCAACAAACTTCCACAGAATCTCATACACGATGCTGATGATGATACACACACTTTAAATAAAACAAAATGAGCCACAAAATTTCTATTTAAAATGCAAACAAAATTTCATTCAAGAACACTATTTTTTAATTTTTTATGAAAATTACCCAACAGTCATCAAATTATTAGGAAAATAATGAAAGCTTTTGGAAAAAATAATTTTTTGAAAAGGAATTTTCTTAAAGATATAGAAAGGCTGTTAAAAGGGAAAGAATATCAATTAATTACAGTTTCGGGTGTTAAATATAAGCCCATTATGGCATAAAACATGGTCGATAATAAATTTGTCGTAAAAAATATTTTTGTTTTTAAAAGTTTTCTAAAAACAACAATAAAACTTAAAACACATGCAAAAGAGCAATAAAAGAAAAAAAACAATTCGGGAGAGTGTATTTGAATTAAAAATATATTCTGAGGAGAAAAACAAATGTCGCCAACATTAGAAAAAATAGAATAAAAAAAGAAATAAAACGTTGCCAAAACGTAATAAAATGAAGGAAAGAAAGAAAACAATAAAAATAAAAAGAAAAACCAAAAAGTTCTGAAAATAAATGCTTTTTTTTAAGAAAATTTCATTTACAAAAAAAAAAATGAAAAAAAAATAAGAAAAACTCGAACGCACAACGAACTTTATGTGGCAGACAGCAAAGGAAAAGCTGAGTAAAAAAAAAATAAAAGAAAGTCTGGCAAAAAAATACTAAAAGAACGATTAAGAAACAGAAAAAAATCGAAAAAAAACTAAAAAAAGTAGCATTCAAGAGAAAGTGTAAATTGGAAACACATTTTTAAGAACATTTTGTTATGATTTGTTTAGGATCTTTTTATTATTATTTATATAATATACAGTGCGAAGCATAAGTTAAGATACACTCAATTAATATAAAGAGGCATATAATTATTTTTCAGTCACAGTCTTTATTGACGTACAGTGAACTTGCGATAACGTGAACTAATTTTTACCCAGGCAGTTCACATTTTCGAGTTTGTTCATGTTATCGAGTACCTAAATTTTAAACAAAAAATTACCCTATTTAATAAGTAAAAATGCTAAACACTATTTTAAATAATTTTTTTATTAATTAGTCAAGAACTCAGTAACCTAAAGCCAAGAATTAAGTTTTCAGTTTCAAATATGTCAATTGAAATCCACCTCTTGAACAAAATTTTGATGAAACCAGTCATAAACAATGTTACATGTCATCCATACTGACTTGGAGAATTTGTAGTTCGCTGGACAAGTAAAGTTTTTGAAACTTTGTGGATTTTTAGATTTTCCAAATACCAGTAGATTAAGTTTGTGAGTCCCCGACGCATTTGACCAGCCCATGAAAGTTAATCGTTTTTTCTCCACCCTTGCACCTGGAGCCCTTTTCTCCAATGATGACACATATGTTTTATCTGGCAACTGCTTCAAATATAGCCCGCATTCATCAGCATTATAAAGTTGATCTTCACAAAGAGAGAGTTCTTCCAATTTTGCTTTTAACTTTTCGTTAAATGGGTCAACAAGTTGCGGCTGCGCAGTAAGCTTTTCTCTGGAAATTTTAAGAAGGCGAACAGCAAACCTTGGCTTAAATTTATGAAACCATCAGTCACTGGCGTTAAAACCACAATCATTTTCTCTAATTTGATCGTGAATATCTAAAGCTTTAGCTTTTAACATCAGTCCACTTGCCGGAATTTTTTTGTTTCGCAAGTGAAGGAACCACTTATTAAGACTTTTTCTATTCCCGGAAATACAGATACACGTAATGTTTTACGCTTTCCAGTGCCATAAAGTGTATTATTTACACGATTACACTTTTGCAACTCCATATTTTCTTGCCAAGACACTAACACTATAACCCTCTTGCAATAACTCAAGAATATCCAGTTTATCTTTTAAAGTTAACACTTTAGGCAACTAACAGGTCAAAGCATACATAAACGAGTACAATGAAAAAGAAGTTCAAACATAAGTAAACAAATAAATAAACTGTAGTTCGGGAATTCACGTTTTAGAGCTTTCAGATTTTGTTCACGTTTTAGAATACTCTGTGGAAAAATAAATTTGTTCACGTTTCTGAGACGTTCACACTTTCGAGTGTTCACCTTTTCGCGAGCTCACTGTATATCCAAATTTTTTTGTGCGCACGCCTTATGTAAACAAAATTCGGAATTTAAAAATTTTACATTTTTAGCGCTTTCTTAGTAGAAAGACAGAAACATGAATAGTTTAATGCGAAAAATACGCAAAGTTTTGTTATGCAAAACTCCTGGGGTTGCCAGATATTTTTAATAAATTAATTCTTTGGTATTCATTGTTTTTGTAAACATAAATAATCTCGCATTTATTTTTAATAGTAAAAAAATTAAAAACATCTTTCTAAATATCGTGTTTACCTTTCAAAAATTGTTTAATCCACCAATAAAAAACAAAAAAAGAAACTGTATGTACAGTGCGTGTCATAAAAACGTATTTATAGTTTATGGTTCATTAATTATGATTGATTAAAAGCGCTTAAGCACCGCATATTAAACAAGATTTTGATTTTAAATTCGGCGTAGATTGAAAGAAAACTTACATTTTCTTGAAATCATTCATATAAAGTATCGTGTAATTGCATGATTTCTTTAGGCGCCTAAATTGATTGATCGTTTAATATAATAATGTTTTTAAATGATTTTTAATTAAATTGTTAATCGGCTGACGGGTCATAAACTTGTAATTCAGCGGTAGCCAAAAAAGGTTTACAAAAGTAAAAATTGTTGTTGTTAAAGATTTTTAGGTTAGTTTCTCAATTATCGGATAGTGATAGTGACCAGGCCCTTTTTGTGTTTAAATAAACTACAGTGTTTTGTGTAATAATGGTTCATATGTTACTTTAGTCTTTTAAAAGGGCCTATTTATATAAACCATATTTTTAAATTTGTGTTGGAATATGGAAGAGAATATGGTTTTCTATTCTTTTTTCTGTTCCCAGAATTGTTAAAAATTATGAAAATAATGGAAATAAGTGTCACAATGGCCCCAGGGACCTCCGACTTAACGTGCTAATAGCGGCTTAACTTAACTTATTTAGAATTCTATCGCTTAGTGCTGTGAACATATCCTGTAGAAATATGTTATAAGGGCAAGTTGTAGAATTAAAATTAAAAAATATTGAAAATATCTGCAAAGGAAATTAAAAAAAAATATTTCTTCCCGGAAATGGAAAATAATACTTGCAGGGATCGATAACAATGGAGACATTTTATTATTTTAAAAACAAATATTATAACTTCTATTGTTACAATATTTTTATTGTTACAATTTTTTAAACTCTTTTTAACCCCGTTTTATTTAATTTACAAGAGTTGAACAAATTTTCGAATTAGGAATAGGAGACCCAGCTTCATGCAATTGGCTTCATATTTTAAGTTGACAAAATATTGTGTTATTCTGATGAATTATTATGATTTCGATTCGAAAAAATATTCATTCAAATTTTACAGTGTAAAATATATCATAACCCCCCTGGAGTACCTACTAGAGAAGGCCACTGTGTTATTTTATTGAAACCACGATTTGACAATTCTAGCGAAATGTTTCGTGATCGCTGTACTGCATAAAATGCCACTTCAATGTCATTTTGTCCTATGCAAAGGGAAAGTTTAATGCTCAGAAGAATAATTGACAGCAGTTATTTTGAAGTCGTCTTGGTAACGTCTTTGATTATTAGACATCTCGAACAGAACGAATTATGAAAAATATTTCTTTCGGCGACTTCCTCGCAGCAGTCTTCTGGATAAAACTCTGAGAGTAAATAAAATTTTCATTAAAAGTTCCTCTGTAGGACTGGATAAAAAACTGAATAAAATCAACTCAACTGAGATGTTAGCTTGTAATCCAGACTAAATGGTTTACTGACCAATCAAGTAAGTAATTTATTTTTCCCAAACGCACTCGTTTCCCGGTTACGAGTTGCCCCAGTATTTCTTGTGCATTATGATCATACATTTCATTTTCATATGATTTCCTATCAATTAAATACTATAATCTGTTCTAACGAAAGCTATTATCCTGCTTCAGTTATTACGAAGCAGGTTTTTCATGGGAAACATCAATTTTCTTCTTATACTACGTTTACTGAGAAATGAGACTTTTCGAGGTTTCCAACTCGGCTTCCTCATGCTCTTGCTTGTTTTGTGGCTGTAATCAGTAGCAGTTGGGGTTCAGTTTTTTCCTAGTTGCTGAAGTTTTCGTATTAAATGCCTTGCTTTTCATTTCATAGTTTAAGAAATGTTCCTCATTGATAAACCTTTTGTTTTTATGTTGAAAATCACATTTCCCTTAGCATACGTTCATACCACAACTCTGACGCTTTTCTAGATTAGACCCATAGTGCTCACACTTCACTAGAAATTGGTCAGCAATAGCCACAGTATTTTTCCTTTTTATTTTTTTTCCAAAATTTTCGGTTTTATAAAATTAATAGAAGTGTCCTTATTCTTTCTTCCAACACTGTATGTTTTAAATAAAATATCTTCCAGTAGATTACCTTAAACCAGGGGTTACCATTTCATAGCATAATTGTGCTAAACGCACAATTGGCTTAGACGCTTAAGTAGAAGCTAGAACGGTTCCAGAGAATAGTTTTAAAGATAAATTAATTTCGTTAAAAAAAAATTAGTGCCTTAAGTATTTGTAAATTCTGTTCTTTTACTTCATATATCAAGACCGTTATTATTATTTTATTTTGATTCGTTTTTAAATAAAATAGCTTGTATGTATTAAAAGTTTCGAAATTATTATATTAAATTCATAACAATTTATATACGTTTTTAACACTTAAGGGACACAGATATTTTACGGAAAACAATTACAAGAAAATTTTAAGTAAAAATGTATTGCTATTGTGAGTAATTTACATAATAATTAACAATTGTTTTGCAAGAATTAAGAAAATTATGACACAATTCTTTGGGAATAAAAATTGCTGACACAAGCTTGTCAAATTTTATAATTTAATAGAAATTTTCAACATTAAGAGTCAACAAATTATTATTTTAAAATCTTAGCTGATTGTCAAACAAATATTTTTAATGCTTTTGTAATAACATTGAATATTTGGTTTTATTTTTAATTTTATTTTCTTTTGTTTATAATAAAAAAAAACCAAAATGTTTTTATATATTTTTCATGGAAAATAAAATTCTATTAAATTAACACAATATTTATAAATTTAAATTGCTTGTTGTTTTAAAGCATTTCATGGAAAACAAAATGGTAAAAATATGGTGACACTGTTTTAAATTTGGCAAAAAAATTAATTGTCATTGATTGACAACATTATGTTTACGATGTCGTACTCGTCTATGTTTATTTTGATTAAATGGGCTGTTTATGTTTATATTATCATCAACGTTGGTTGTTGCTCTTGTTGTTTTTGTTGTGGTTAATATTATTATTACTGTCACATTTACTATACAAATGTACTGTTGACATTATTTAATATGATTTGTTTTTGTTTTCATTTTGATTTTCTACTGTCTGTGTTAAACTAAAAAAAATCATTTCTGTTTACAAACATTTACATACAAGTGCTTAATGTCAACCTTTTTAAGAGCATCCATCCATCCATTTACGCTTGGTGTTCTCTTCTAAACACAAACACACACACATACACGTTCATAAACTTTTGCAATTGAACCCACAAACATGAGAACCTCTTTTTTAACAATTACTTCCGTTATTCGGTATTAATGTTTTGAAATTAAATCAAGAACAACAATGTATGCCTAGAGAGGATTACCCACACATGCACACTTATGCATTTCTATTCTATGTTAACGAGATGTGATTACAAAACATACACATTAACATTGCCGGCTCTGTTTGTACGCCTATTTAATGCAATTTATTTGAGAAAAAATTGTGTTTTTTCTTTGTTTCGTTTTTTTTTAATTGTTTGTTTAGCCTGCGTGCTTAAAATTCATTAAAAAAATGTAATTTAATTCGTTTTTAAAATTTAAACAATTTTCCTATAAAACATTTTTTTTTTGTTGGTTTTTTTTTCTTAAAAAAAAATCATTAACTCAGCCATTACACATGATTTGTTATTTATTTTTTTGGTTGAATTTTTCACACAAAAAAAAAAAAAAGAAAAAAAAAAAGCGAAACAAGAGTAGGAGGTTTTCGGCAGCGGTAGCATTAAACAACCTCGTTACGTATTCTTTGTGGTTTTTTCTTTAAGCAATTTTTGTTTTTTTTTTTTCAAACAAAGCAAAAAAAGAAAGGAAAAAAATTTAAATTTAATTGAAATATTTATTTGATCGATTGAAAGTAGAGTAAAATGAAGCAGAGATCTTAAGAAAATCTATTTTAATTTAAATTAAACACAATTTTATTTTTTCCTCCTGTTTGTTGTATTGAAACCGAAAATTTCTGAATAATTCTGGTTCTTAAATTTTTCTTATTTTTTTTAGTTAATGAAATTTAAATTTTATTGCCATAAATTTAAATAATTTTTAATGTTTAACTATTTTTTATCCATGTGCCTTATATTTATATTTAATGCTTACGGTTTTACGTAGAAAATTAAAAAAATTTTAACTCCTATTTTTTAAGCTTTATTCAGAAAAAAGTGGTCATTTTATTGTTATAAACTTCATACATACATAATTGGCCATTACAACCCTTCAGGCAGGATTACGGCCTAGTTTCTCACTCCACTCATGTTTGGCGTGTTAATTTTATTCAGAAGGCGGGACCTTCATTTTAAAGTCGACTCCGAACGACAGATTTTTGAGAAACTTTTCATGGCAATTTTATTTACTCTCAGAGTTTTTGCCAGTAATCTGCTGAAAGATAGTCGCCTAATAAATACTTTTTGTATTTTGTTTTGATGTCTGGCCTGGGGTTTGAACCGTGGCCTTACGTCTAATAAGCTAACACACTTTATATCTTTCTTAAAAAAGAAATTGGCACTTAAGTTTCAAAAAGGAGAATAGTTTTGCCAATATAGCGTTTTTTAAATTTATTTTTTTAATCTATTGTAGCCGCTATAGAAATAAAAGTAATAAATCTTAAGCATTTGGTTTCTTTTTAAATTATTTAAATCTGATGACTGGTTTCAATAGCATTGTATTCCAGATCCACAAATTAATTCAAATCAAAAATATTGTGTGCATACAACTGTGTTTCAATTTCTTCTTTAAAAAACCGTCAAAAATTTGCATTTTAAAACGTAAACCAGTTACGATTTCAATTTGTTTTCTTCATGTGACACTAAATAATATTTTTGAAATTAAAAACTAACGATTTTTTCTTAATAAATTCATTAAAAATAATTTTATTTTTCAATGAAAATTGACAGATCATTTGAAAAGAAGAAATCACTTGCAATTCATAAATTCATAAAGTATTGATTAAAAGTTAATTTGCCGCCATATAAAGTAATTAAAACTGTCTAAACAGTATTAGAATATGTATAGAAAGTACAGTGCTACACAGAATTAAAGCCATAAATAATTTAATTGTTTTAAAAAATGAATGTTTTTTATTGGAAAGGAATTCAAAAGAATTTGTTTTAAAGGAAATAATGAAAATGCATCATGATTACGAAATTTTATTGTTTATTTTCAAAATGTTTTCATTGCATGAATAATTGCGGGCTGTTGTTGTTGTATTTTGTAATTCTTCGAAAGTGTTTCTTTTTTTTCTTTGAAAAGTGAAAAAAAAAAAAACTTCCTTTGCAGGGGCAAAAAGAAAGTTGTTGTTTCCATTCCATATTAACAATTTATAGGTCAAAAAATACAATTTATTTTCATAAATTAAAAGAAATGGATCATTGGGTCAATCGTTGGTTATCCTCAATTAAAAAAAAAAGAAATAAGAACAGAAAAACGAAAGTTGCTGCAATGGTCAGCACTGCACTGCAAGTGGAAATAGCTTTATTAGAGCAAAGAACCAAAAAAAAAATAGGAAACTGCTGACTAATAAATCTTTGAAAAACAAAAAAAAAAAAAAAAAAGAGTTCAGTGTATACTTTACATTTAAAAAAGTTTTTTTTTTTTTTTAGTAAAAACAATTGTTTTCTTCTACTCTATCTTATTTTCTTTAATTATACGTAAGAAAAACTATAGCATCTAATTTAAAACCTTTGCATCATTAGTTTATAATGAATTTGTTTTTGAAAATATTAAATTCTTTTATTACAAATGCAATATTTTTAAAATTAGATTAAAAGTTCGAAAATTGTAACAATTTATATAATTTTTTAACACCTCTACATAATAGTATACATACATACATTTTACGTAAAACTATTACAAGCCATTTTAAATAAAAATTAATTGCAATTCTAACATGTTTTCTTAATAATTAATTACGATAATTAATTAATTGTTTAAAAAAACTTATTATAATTACCACATTCAAACAGAAATTATGACAAATTGAAAATGATACCATTGTCTGTTAGACTACAAGGGCAAATCAACATAAAAACTTCAGCATATCATAAGAAAATATTTTCAAAAATTATTAGACTAAGACTAGCATTATCTATCATTGACAGTTCGCTAAAATTATTCATGCTGATCAGTAATTGAAGCACAGTTTGCTCCTACTTCTCTTCTGTGCAGTTCCTGCAGAAGTCATTCGCCATGCGTCCAATACTGATACGCCTTGCATGAGTGTCTATAACCAAAGAATATGGATATAAAGAATACGCATCATGTAGAAGTAAAATTTCTTATGGCGGGTCGTAACATTACGACCCGCTCTCATCAAATTCATTTCTAGATGAGAGGGAGGAAGACAGAAGGAAAATAAACACAAACAAAGAGCGTAACAATGTGTCGCTCTCATTGTACGTATGTACATGTGTATGTATTCTTGTGTTTTTTGATTTAGTTGTCAATAAGACTGCGTCAAGAACACATGTTTCGTGGATGTTTTATCATTTTATTTCAGAATAACCCTCGAAGAATATTTTGTGTTAAAAATGTTCTATGTCATTAGCTGGGCGTATTTCATTTTTTTATTTTGCCTCATAGTATAATTTTTTTTTAAATGCTTTGGAATGCTCGTTTTTTCTTCTTTTAATAAAAAATGGTTTTTTATTCTTTTTATTTTTTTTTAAAACATGGCCTAATTTTTAAGCCAAAGATGTTCTTTTAATAATAAAATCGATGTTTTATTTTATTTTCATTTATCCAAAATTATTAAGCCAAAGATAGACAGCTTTACATATGTATGTTGATGAAATGAAAATAAAAATAGAGTATATTACTAACACTTTTATATGGCTGTAAATAAATAAATTCTTTCAACTTATTTTCTCTCTCTCACTCACTAATCCACAACCATAGGCATGTGTTAACCTAGAGGAAAATTGTTAGTAATAATGTCAAGTCGACTTATTAACCCAATGATATGTATATATGATCGGAAAATATAGAAAAATTGTACTGCACTAAGACACTAAGACACCGTATTTAACTTGGCAAGTATTCTTCCAAAAATCGAAATCATTTCTCATTGATATTAGTGAATACTACTGTGATATTTGTTTGGGTGTATAATTGAAATCAGAAAAAAGCGACATGAACCTTATTCTTTAAAAGCTGAGAAGATTTTTACGCTCTTTTTAACGAACATTCTTTCTGTTCGTGTCCTATGTGTGTAAAAAGCCGAAGATGTTCTTCCCCTGAGGGACATTGCTGCCGACGTCGGTTTTTAACACCAGAAAAATAAATAAAAAGTGGTCAAACAACAAAAACGCACGATGAGAACAACGCATTGGTACGCTCTTGGTTTCTGTAACCTTCCCTTCTATCTTTCCCCCCGCGTCATGAAATATTTTTGAAAAATATTCCAAAAAATGTTAAAATGCGCATTCTTTATACTTTATTTTCTTTGCTATAACGCAGTAATCAGTAATGACTTCCATTGGAATTTAAGCAGAATTTCCGTAAGTCGTCTGTCTGGGTTTGGCTCGATTTTCTGAGTTGTTCTGTCCATATCCAAAGTCACCTATCTGGCTTTTATGGAATCCATAACTGCATTTTCAATTATGACCTTGCAAGTCTTCAACGGAGAACCATTGGAGAGTTCGACTATTAAAATTAGAATGTCTACATAACGTGTTATTTCGGTTAGGTTTGCAAAATTTAAACAAAAAAAAAAAAAAAAAAAAAAACACTAACAATTTTCAAAAGTGCATGAAATATTTCAAAATGCTTCATCTGAATGGTAGCTGCAATGTTTTCTTCTCGATCAGTTATTAGGAATGTATTGTACAAGAGAGACTTTGAGTATCCTCACAAAACATAATCTAATGGTGTCAAATTGCGTCATTTGCCAGCTAATGAACAAGAGGTCAATTGCTCTTCAAACTCATCTCTCACTAGATTCATTCATTCGTGAGCTATATGGCATGTGACAGCGTTTTATTGAACGAATTCCATATGAAAACCAAGTCCAAGTGCTTAAAAATATTGGGAATTTCATTGTTATTGAAGATGTGCGACAACTGGTCCATAATTCATATCCAGCAATACATTATTTAAGTTTTATTGTAGGCTATTGTACTGCTCTCAACTTCAAATTCAGTAATCTTGAGCGAAACATAAGCTTCAAAGTTGGAAATAAGACTTCGATGAAAACACATGAATTTTAATAGTAAAATTTAAATTTCATGCTACTGAAACGACAATTCTTACTAAGCATTTTTGGCAGTGTCCCACGTCATGAATCTTTGTTTGCATTGAAAAATCAAATGGCAAAGGTATGTCTAACTTCTACAATTTCGAATTGATTTTTCAAATTTAACTAAAAATTTGAATGAACAAACACACTGGGATTTTGTTTAGATTTTTCAAATTTAGTTATTAATTTTAATTCCATTTTTTAAATTACATTTTCTTTATTTTTATTTAATTTTTTTACATTTTTATTACCCTTACTAGATGCCCATCATTTCACTCATTTACACCTCTGTCTAACACAAACGTTAGCCAACATTGTTGGTAGCCGAAATACGTATAACAGATCACTGTATAACATTGATTGATTTCATTATTATTCTGCTGCTGTTATTGTTTTGTATTTGCTTCAGTTTTATTTTCTCATTAAACACTACAAGAAGTACTTAAAACAGCAACAGCGCACGCTATTCCTTTACTTTTAATGATCTCCCCTTTTTCTATGTACGCATGAATGTATAAACATTTGTATGTTTTTTTTTTTGTTGTTTTTGTTTATTTCAAGTAGTTGTAAACATTTTACAACTCATTTTCAATAATAAAAACAAAAAAACAAAATACAATCAATGGCTGGCTGGCTGGCTGCTTGGCAGCCTAATCAATACAAAAACAATACAAACCTACCGCAATGTTAATTTCAGTACACTGAGTTACTCGTTTTATTCTCCCAAAAAAAAAAAAGAAGGAGAAAAAAAAGAAATTAAACTCTTCAGCTAAAAACAGTATAAAAAGAGTAAAGAGAGTAAAAAAAAACAACAAAATAATCAACCATTATTAGTTAACATTGACTTTGATAACCGTAAATTATCAAATTAGCTCATGTTTAATGTTTTACGAAAATCAACAGAATAACGAGCAATACGAAAACGACACACAAGTACTATACTGCAGCAGCAATAACAACAGCAGCAATAACATTAAGGAGAAATAAGTACATATTTATTGCAAGCTAATTATACACAGTAGAACCTTATGAAACAACAACAGTTTGTATAAAAGGGTGAGAGCGGTGCTAGCTATACTCACCAAAAAAAAAAAAAAAAAAATAAGAAACAAGAAGAGTTACAAACAAGCAACCAAATTTTAATAATGAAAACTTGCTCTTCTTGCTTACACATACACCTATGCAGACATATTGATAAACCCTAATTACAGCAGTCAGTGCACATGCACACTCACTTATGTAGGTACAATATTAATGTTATAAGAATGCTCACCATGTTTTTTTCTGCAGACTTTTTTTTCAAATATTTGTGGGTCTTTCCATTGTCATCAAATTTTTTTCTTTCAATTTATTGAATTTTTATTTTGTTTGTTTGTTTTAAATTTAAATATTTTAACGTGCGTCTGGAATTGTAACAAGTGTTTTTTGTTTCTTATTTTTTTCTATTTTTTTGTTTAACATGCTTTTATGTGTACATATGTATGTGTGCGTTTAGCTTTAAAACCAGTTTAACCCAAATTTTTTTCATTTTTTTTTGCTTTAAAAATAAACGCAGCTTGTTTCTACATCAAATAGTCTATTGGGGAATTTTTTCCACATCTTTTTTTGCTGCTGCTGTTGCTGGTTGTTATAAATAAAATGTAAATTTAAATTAAAAGTTTGTTATTTTTTCTACACCCTATACTTTTGTAGGGTGTTAGGGGTATATTGCGTGTGTGCTAATGTTTGTAACACCTCACAAAGCAGGTGGAGGAGTTTTGTGTACTAACTGGCTATGTGACCTTACTTAACGTTAGAACACAGTATTTTATTTACTGAAACAGTGGTCTATTGCTTCTAAATGTCTTTAAAATTTGCATCAAGAACTTGTTGAAGTTTGATAAATGCTGTTGGAAGATAATCTTAACGATGGCTGAGTAGAGGGAAGGTCTCATTACGTTTTTGCCATTGTCTAGTAAGTAGAGCCCGTGGTTCAAACCCCACTTCAAACACATCCGTAACAAAATGAAAAATATTTCATCGGCAATTTCCCCTCAGCAGTCTTCAAAAAAACTGAGAGTAAATAAAATTATCATGAAAAGTTTCTCAAAATCTGCCATTTGCAGTTGATTTTAAACTGCAAGTGCCGCCACTCATGGATGGAATTCGCACACACAACATGGATGGTGTGAGAAGCTAGGTCGTAATCCTGAATAAAGGGTTCTAATGCTAAACCAAGTTTGTAGTTCTGCGTTCTTTATTTGGTCGTTACGTTGTTTCTTGGTAACCACAAACGTCAACCTAATCATTCTAGACCTAGCTACAGTAGATTGGTATTGCAACAACGCAAGGAAGGATTTTTTTAAAGGCTGTCTTCTCTCCAAGATCTGATTTTTGGTTAAAAATGACTATGACAACCAGAGTCTGTTTTTTCTACTACCTGAAATTAATAAAAGAAAGAAATTTCTGTAACGAATCAGAAATGGAGACATTTCAACAACACAAAGCACCACAATCCGTTGGAATACTTGTTCAACCTCCCGAGTTTAAACCAAAGACGAATTACGATTGCGTCCAGGTATTTGGAGGCTTTTGAGGGATTGTATACCTTATAAGTTGCTGAAATCAGGCCAAACGATAGCCTGTACTGAACATAAGTGATTACACATGCTAGATGGCTGTGTGTAAAAGCTTGGCTATAAACCTTGAGAACTTTATATTCAAATAATAATCCATTCAGGAAACCTCGTTGATGCCTGCCGTCACAGAGTGGAACGTTGTAAGTAGACCAGGTAGTGTTACCTTTTAAGAAAATAGAAGAACTCAGTGCACTATTTCGCTTAATATGGTTTATTACTTAAAGAAATGAAAACTTGGATTTGGCCTCAGCTTTATTGCAGGAAAGAATTGTTCTTAAATATTCATTGTGTTGCAGGGGATTTAATTAAACGGGCTTATCCACATTCAGTTGTCGATGACTGAAACAATTACTAAATAAAAGTGGCTCAATAAGTTTTTGTCAGGAGTTTGTCCAAACAGAAGTTAAAAAGAATGAAAACACAAAGAGAAGTTTAGCTCAAAAAGAAGGTGTCCTTCGATAAAAAGTTCTTCATTACAAACTATTTGTACTTCAATTATAAAACACGGCATTTATTTTCTTTCTTCCAAATCTCCATAAATTCTGGAGTCTGGAGTTCATATTAAGAAAAATTAAAGAGTAGCAGGAAATAAGGAAAATTTAGTGGCTGAGGCTTTTTTGCGTAATTCTTAAACTATTCTATTCTTCTCCTAAAAGAATTACGTGTGCAAGTAAATATACCTTCTTAGGTCGGCTTGATCCTATGTTCAGGACATTTTAAGTACTATGCCCTAATTACAGAAGAAAGGATCAGCAGAACCTAGATATGTGATAGAGCTAGGCCCAGTTGTTCTTCATTCTTCTTCTTTCTGGGCTTTCTACAAGAAGTTTTTGTCTCCTGCTATGAGTGTGAAGTTTCTTTTTGACCATAGTTTTTCACTTTTCTCTCACGCTGCCAGATATTTCACTCCTTAACGCACTAAGCAAGTCAATGGAGATCTTGACGTCAATTGTTCGTTACAACCCTTCAGTCAGGATTACGGCTTAGCTTCTTACACCACTCATGTTGTGTGCGTTAATTTTATACATGAGTGGTGGGACCTACAGTTTAACGTCGATTACGATCGGCAGATTTTTGAGAAACTTTTAATGGCAAGAATATTTATTCCCAGAGTTTTTGCCAGAAATCTGCTGAAAGAAAGTCGCGGAAGAAATATTTTTTCATATTTTCGTTTTGATGCCTGACCTGGGATACGAAACCGGGCTTTACGTCTAATAAGCCAACACACTACCTATTAGACTACGACGACGTAGTCAATGCTATCCCGTAAAACAGTTGTCTGGCGAATTAACTTATTTACAGTGCTGCTAATTTCGATAAAAAAAATTTAATAATTTTTTATTTAAAACAAATAAGAAACCTGAAATTTAAAAGAAACAATCGTTTTTGAAAGAAAAAAAAATTTAATAAAAAGAAACCATGACGAATTATTTAAACAATATTTTATTTAACCACAGCTGGGAGTTTTTTTTTGTTGCCAAAGGTTAAGATAAATACTCGCACTCGTACTTGTACACGTAAGCGAACCACCTCATACAATATGTAGTACCAACGCATTTTGGCTTGACTGCCTCACAGTCTAACGTTTCAGTGTTTTTTTGTTTCGTTTTTTTTGTTATCGTTTGCTTCTTATTTCTATAAAATAGAGGCCTATTAACCAAATTATCTTGTGGTCATGTTGTTGGTGTCAGCGTTTCCAAAGCCTGAACTCGTATACGAGTTTAATGCGGTTTAAAAGCATAGAAAACTGATCGTGTTGCTTTCAATTTAATACCGGTATACGATTTCTAGAGAATTTTAATATTTCTCTTCTTTTTTTTTTATACATACATACATACATATATTTTTTTAATACACCCTACACTTGGTAAATAAGCATTTTAAGGAAAGAGAAATTATAAATTTTTTTTTCTTTTTTAAACTTATGACCCTTTAAATAGGTCTCTAAGCGAAAAATTGAAGGAAATTTCTTTGAAATTGTACTCTTCAAATAATTTTTTTTTATTAGTTTCAGCACCCTGCTACGTATGGTAAAAATTTGTGTATAACCTTGAGCCTCTATCTGCCATATAAACAGTGTGTTGAAATCTTACTAAGGTCGTTAAAGTCTCGGTAGAAATCAATCAATTCTAGAATAGCTAGGCGAGTTAACTAAGGAGTTCCATATTAAACCTGCTATAGCAGGTCCTTCGATATTGTATGTATGTATAGTGTTGCCTAATGTCTAGTAGGTAGTGAAGTCGCCGTAGTCTAGTAGGTAGTGTGTTGGCTTATTAGACGTAAACACCAGGTCCGACATCAAAACGAAAATACGAAAAAAGTATTTCTTCGGCGACTCAGCAGATTTCTGGCAAAAACTCTGAGAGGAAAATAAAATTGCCATGATAAGTTTCTCAAAAATCTGTCGTTCGGAGTCGACTTTAAACTGTAGAATCCGCCTCACCTCATGTATAAAATTAACACACACAACATGACTGGTGTGAGAAGCTAGGTCGTAATCCTGGCTGAAGGGTTGTAATGGCCAATTATGTATGTTGCCTAATGTCGTTGCCTAGGAACAACACCCACTGTGCTGGTGTATTGGGTGTAGTGGTGACAAACATTGTCTATTAAGTCCGACTATTTTTGAAAAGATAGCACTGCCCTAGCCTAGCTTTTAAAATAATTATTCAAAACTCTTAAATTTTAAAATTCGAAAATCATGGTAAAGATATGAAATCTAGCCATCACCTGCATATGAACTATACCAAGCCACTCTCGCATATTCGCTTATTTCGGACCGTCCACCGTGCTTTCAGCTGTTACTTCTGATCCATCAAATATAGAGGCTTTTGTGTCAAATCGACTCTTTGATGGAGCTTTATATACTGCTTCTTATGTCTCGTCTTGTTGTACTGGATCCATTTTTCGCTAGCAACAGCAAGTATTATCAATTTCATGCAAACTAAAGGGGTTCCACCACATAGTATCTCCCCCTATATTTTTATGATTTCTTTGCATTGATTGGTCTACTGTTGCAAGTCCTTGCATAATAGATTTGCCATCTATAGTTGTGTAGTAGACCTCTGTCGTATTGATAAACTTTGAGTTCTATAGCCCTGCTTATCGTGTAACCGATAAAATTACTCTCTAGTGCAGTCTACTTATAAAATGTTTCATATTTCGTTTTGTTCGAGCTGTCTGACCAGGGTTTGAATCATGGCTTTTATTTCTCTACTAGACTACGGCGGTTATAATTGAAATGGTTGTTGTTGTTGTCATTGTATTTAAATCTTTGTTGTGCTTCTTCTCGTAAATTCCTAAGTATGTATATCCTTAAGCAATTCTGTTTACCGTACGATGTGGGTATTTTGTTGTTGTCTATTTATACTCGTATTCCTTTTGCGGACTCAAACTCTGTTACACTATCTACTAGGAAAACGCAAAAAATCCTGGGCCGATTAGATACCTTCCTTTGCTGCTAGGAAGTTTACCAATCAACTCTTTGTAATTAAGTGTAATGAAATCTCTGCGACTATCTTTGTACGTGACATCACTTACTTGCTAAACATTTCTATAAAGCTTGAAGTTTGATGGAAGAAGTAGAAAGCATAAAAAAGAAGAGAGTATACTCCTATGCCAATGTTCTTTTCTTACTCAACGTATACTAATTTGGTTGGCCTTGGCTCAACATCAACTCAATTGCCAGATTAATTCTATTTTGAAGCATGTAATTTTAGTATCATTTGTGGGTAATTGTTGAGACCGGTTAATCTGGTTAACCTTAGCCAGCTGTGTGGGTTCGTTTCATGTGATATTACAAGTGAACTTTGATTTTAACGAACCTATCACGCTCCGCCTTTCTATAATATACTCGGTTTAGGGAACTTCTCTTGAGGGCTTCACCAGAGACTCTGTTCTGTTGTTCGGTTCGTAACAATTGGAATACAATTTAATAGTGTTTTGTAAGTAATTAATAAAGTTTGCTTGAAAATCTCTTGATTAACTCGTACAGCCAGGATGAGATTAAATCCAATCTTCATCCTTGAATGCCAAGGATTTCTTAGAAAAATTCCAATCGTTCAAATACAATTTTTATATGATTTCCTTGACATAGGGATACCATTGAAAATTGCATTGGTGGTGAGCTGACTAACGTCGCTACGATGTTCGCAACTTCCGACATATTACAAGGCATAGATACAGGTATAGGGCATAGGTCCGATTGCCTCAGTTACATTGACTTTAAGCGGATGTTATTCACTCGTTTTTCAGGGAGACGCAATATTGCTAAACTCTGCTGAATACGTATCGATAGAGGATAGACTCACTTCTATTCTTAAATCACATGGTCCATCTTTAGCACAATAGTCATTCTCATGGGTCGCTGTCATTTTGGTAGTCATGCCAAGAGACTTGGCATTTCCACAAGTGACTTCTGCAGGAGCTATGAAATTAAGGAGTAGAAGAAGACACCATATGTATTAGTGTCCTAGTCTTGATAATAAAAAGATGGAGGTTTTCGATCTCTCAATTTCTGATATTCTTGACCTTGGCTGCAATAAATAGTACGATATTATTTTGGTCTTGGGTTGATATTTCCTCTAGGTAATGTTTGTTCCCCAGATTGAATTTTGATTGTGGTAATACAATAGGCATAGTTGCCGTAGTCTAGTAAATAGTGTGTTGGTTTATGAGATGTAAGGTCACGATTCAAACCCCAGGTCAGACATCTCGAACGTAATGAAATATGAAAAAATATTTCTTCGACGACTGCCTCTTAGAAGATTTCTGGCAAAAACTCTGAGAGTAAATAAAATTGCCATGAAAAGTTGCTTAAAAAATCTGTCGTTCGGAGTCGACTTTAAACTGTAGGTCCCACCACTCGTGTATAAAATTAACACACACAACATAAGGTGGTGTAAGAAACTAGGTCGTATTCCTGACTAAAGGGTTGTAATGACCAAACTATGCGTGCATGTAAGAACAGCACCGACGCATTTCTATCTTTAAATCACATGTCCATCACAATAGTGATTCTCACGGGTCTCTGTCATTTTGATAGGCATGCCGAGAGACTTGGCATCCCGGCAAATGAATTATGCAGGAGCTGTGGGTCTAAGGACGAAAATAACCCTTGTATTAGTGTCCTATTTTTGGTTTTCGATCTCTAAATTTCTAATATCCTTGACCTTGGTACAATTTAGTTTGTACTCGAATTGATTTCATCTAGGTAATGTTTGTTCCCCGGATTGAATTTTGATTGTGATACTACAATGGCCTTAAACGCTGGCCTACCCTCAAAGGGGGGGGGGGGGGTCCTAACATAATCTAATAAACACCTTCAGTTGATTTCCCGTTTGAGATTTACGATTTCCTTAAGATACTAATTTTTCTGTTAAAAGCACATGGCATTTTAAATTACCGATCGTATTGTGTAGTGGCGATCATGACCGACTGTAAGCTGCTTAGTTGCGTTTCTTTGAATTTTTGTGCGTTTATTGGCTGATAAATTAAAACCACCTGACTTGACTAATATTTATCAAATATCTCACGTTTAGTTTGGCTTGTTATTGTTTTTTTTTTTTTGTAATTTTTTTATGCTTTTTCTTAGTGATCTTAATATTAATTCAAACACAATTTTTTTTTTGTTTATTCTGGCTGAGTGTGTGTGTGCGTGAGCATTTCTTATGAATTTATTTAAGCGATTTAAATTTGCATTTGATAATCATCAATTATATTGAATTTCTCTTGTTTGACCATATATTTTTTATTATTATTTCTCAAATATTATTTGATTTTTTCTTTCAGTTTGATCAGTTGCTAGAGATTTTATCAGTTCGATTTTTTAATCAATTTAAATATTTAATTTTTTTTTTATTTTATTTATTTTTTTATTAATTTCTTTATTTTCAAGAGTTTTATGGGTGGTTTCAAACAAGTTGAGCGTGTCGTGAGGATTTATTTTTTTACAAAAATTTATGTTTAAAGATTATTAAACGAAAATTAAGTTTTCATTGTTTGCTGTTATCGTGTTCATAATTATTTTGGAAAAAAATTTCTTCTGCCCACACACACAAGAACTCAATTTAACAGGCCAATTTAAAAAGGCCGATAAAGAGAGGAAACACTTAAACGTTATAATTAATAATAATATCGTATATTAAGTTATAAATAATAAACAGATAAAATACATATAATGATATGAGGCTACAATTTAATCAAATGACAGGTTAAATATGTCATTAAAATCAAAGGCTTTCAAAAAGGAATTTTTATATATCATGCGATTTATTACACACTATAATTAAAATCTAAAAATACAAAACATTTAAGCCTTTTAATAATAATAATTATTGAAATAAATTAAAATATTAAATCTTTTTTTTTTTAAATAACGTAACGTATTTTCCTATTCACGAAATATCAAAAAAAATCTCTCATGTTATAAATTACTTGCTAATCAACAATCCAAATTAAGTGATTATTTTTATTGCCATTTCTTTCCTACACAAACATTCGCACACACACAGTTGGCAACACCCATTTTTAGTCAAATATTTCGATTTCAGTTTCCGTTTTTTTTTTGTTATTTCATGGGGTCCATAAATATTTCTGTTGCTGACATATGATGGGTTATTAACAATTAAAAATTATGGAAATACGTATGCAAATTTTAGACTTTAATTAACACTCCACTGTAATGATTCATAAATTGTTTCTCAAACATTTTAGGTTTTTTTTTATTTTTATTGTTGCTTTTGCTATTTTTTTTTTATATATTTTGCCATTTATTATCTCAAACAAGCTTTAAATTAGAAATTCTTTAACAGAAAATTTATTGTCGTTCTAAAAACAAGTGTAAGAAAAATTTAAAAAAAAATTGTAAGAAAATATTTGAAAAGAAATTAAATTTTAATTGTTTACACCTCGAATTATTGATTTATTGCATGACACACAGAAACGGACCGCTCCTATATGTTGCAGTGAATTTGTGTAGGAGGATGTTTTCGAAAAAAGCTTTTCGTAAGCTATTGGAGTGTAATTTATAACAAACAATTAAAATTTTAGTTTCTAATTATTAGGAGTGGACTGAAGCTACTTTAAACCATGGCCTTGTGTCTAATAAGCCATTACACTACCTACTAGCCTTCGGCGACTTTTACTTATCATAGCCGAATCATTTAAAGACAAATTTTTATGCATATTTCCAAGGGTTTTGTCTCAGATACACTTTAAGCAAATCAATTCTATTCCGTACAGAAGTATAGTGATCGTCTAGCATGATTTCATTAGCAGTAGTAAAGAGGATACTTCTGGTCCATCAATTAAGGAAGAATGAAAATTCAGCTTTAGTGCCAAGAGTTGACTTTTTGTTGCAGTTTTATATACGATTTCTTATGCGCCGTATTGTTGAAATGACACCCTTTTTCTCTTATTATGGTTTGTTACATAATTGGTCATAACAACCCTTTAGTCAGGATTACGACCTAGTTTCTCACACCACTTATGTTGTGTGTGTTAATTTTATACATGAATGGCGGGGACCTACAGTTTAAAGTCGATTCCGAACGACAAATTTTTGAGAAACTTTTCATGGCAATTTTTATTTGCTCTTAGAGTTTTTGCCAGAAATCTGCCGAAAAGTCGCCGAAGAAATATTTTGTCATATTTCGTTTAGTTGCACATGACCTGGGGTTTGAACCGAGGCCTTACGTCTAAAAAGCCAACACACTACCGACTAGACCACGGCGACTGTTGTGGTTTGTTGCAAAAATTAATTTCTTTCTGGGAATTAAAGCAGCTTGAAAATCCACTTTTGATTCTGGTTACAGCAGGAATTATTAACATAAAGTTGGTTCTCGGTTAGAAGCAGGCTTTTTCTCAATTACTTTTTGTCTTTTAATGAACACTAGAGAAGTGTCATAAATCATCTCCCCTATATTCTTATAATTTCTTTGTGTTTTTCTTTGATCTTCTACTGCTAGTTCTTGGATGACAGATTTGCCATATTTTGCTGCCAAAAAAAAAACGAATTGTATAGCTCTGTGATGAAAGAAACTGCTATTATTCATGAAAAGTTCTGTTCATTAATCCTTCCTTAAATCCATTAGAGCCCGAAATGCGGCAGATATAGTAGCATGACTACCTGCTGCCAGCCAGTTCCCAGCATAGCGTGTGTGGCCTTTGTTTATGCTAGTCCAAGCTGTCAAGTACCTGACAAGGAACTTTTGTGGAGAAAAAACGTATTTTTTTTAAAATTCAATTACCACATGAAATGTGGAAGATGAAGTCGCCGTAGTGTAGTAGGTTGTGTGTTGGTTTATTAGACTTGAGGCCATGGTTCAAACCCCAAGTCAGACATGTGCAACAAAACGAAACATGAAAAAATATTTCGTCGTTGACTTCCTCTCAGCATTCCTATTACACATTTGTTGGCAGCATTATGATTTTGCTGTAGTCTAGTAGGCAATGTGT
Source organism: Sarcophaga subvicina (assembly GCA_936449025.2). Lineage (NCBI taxonomy): Eukaryota > Metazoa > Arthropoda > Insecta > Diptera > Sarcophagidae > Sarcophaga > Sarcophaga subvicina. The sequence goes on from OW388081.2 coordinate 34,333,178, forward strand.
GTTGGTTTATTAGACGCAAGCCCTTGAATATGAAAACAATATTTTCTTCTCGGAATTTTCTGGCAAAAGTTCTGAGAGTAAATACAGTAATCCCTCGATTTACGTCGGCTCGATTAACGTTGTTTCGATTTACGTCGTCAAATTTGTTGTTTCCTCTAACTTCAATTTGCGTCGTCATTCGATTTACGTCGCCTTTTTTTGAAATCAACTGCGACGTAAATCGAGGGAGACTGCAACTTTTTTAAGTACCTACTTTGTAGTATGAGCAATATAATTCGATTTACGTCGTTTCGATTTACGTCGCAGTTGGTTTCAAAAAAAGGCGAGGTAAATCGGATTACTGTACAATTGCCAGAAAACAGTTTCTCAAAAAATCTGTCGTTCCGAGTCAACTTTAAACTGTAGGTCACGTCACCCATATATAAAATTAACACACACAACATAAGTGGTTTGAGAAATAAGGTTGTATTCCTGATTTAAGGGTTGTAATAACCAAGATATGTATGTATGTATGACAGATGAAGATGAAGTATACCTTCTTGTACAGGTTCATATTCCTAGTTAATCAGTTATTAGACAGTAGGGACCAGATATCAGCAATGAGTATTCAAAAAGATGAGTAGAATCTAAACATACTCATAATGTCTGATACTTATACGCATTCATACTTATTTTAATATCATGGAACCTCTACTCGTATTCAAAGTTTGAAGTACTCATCATATTCATACTTAACAACACGTATGGTGTTGTTGATTTCAACGCTCCATAACTCAACATTTACAAGAATCACAAAATATCTATGATTCGCGTACGAACACTAAAATACTCACTAAATGGTTGTGTGTTTGTTTTGCTTGCTAGTCCTACTTAGGCTAGAGTAAGAAAGCGTGATATAACTGACTCTTCGTATATATGTACGTTTAATTCGGACCTCAAAAATTTCGCCTTTCTATTCATTAAATAGCCTTAAAAATGTACTCAGTATTCTCGTTTCATACAAGAAACAGAAAAAGACTTGTTAAAAAAGCAAAACTAATAGCTTTGGGTTACATGGATGATCTTATAACCCTCCTTCAATAACGTAATTGATCCAAAATTCATTACAAAGATTTGGCCAATGGACTAACAATTCATTACATACATAGATAAAGCTAACTACACGTACATAAATTAATACTCACCACTATATAACCGGATGCATCAAAAATCCGCGCGAAAATAACATAAAAAATACTATTTTTACCAACCGAAAAAACACTATTTGCTGAAAATAAAAACAACAACTTTATTAAATAGAAAAAGACATCCACACATACAATAATACTTACCAATATGCATTTGATTTCTGAAAAAACCCGCACTACAATTTACATGATTAAACAGGCCTTTTTCATCAAATAAAACGCGACACTTTTGACTGAAAATAAAACAATAACTTTATTAGAACGAATAAGACAACCCCAGGTACATACATTAATACTTACCACTAAGCATTTGATTGCTTTAAAAACCCGACAAAAAAACACTTTTTTCTGTAAATAAAACAACAACTTTACTAAAGAGAAGAAGACATCCACACATTCATTAATACTCACCACTATGTATTCGATTGCTGAAAAAATCCGCGTTAAAATAATAAAATGCACAACCAAGACCAATTTTACTACGAAATAAAACCTTTTTTTCTGTAAAAAAACAACAACTTTATTAAAAGACGCCGTTATCCATGTACATATACATTTATACTCACCACACGCACTAAAATAATTGATTGTAACATGTTAGATAACCGTAAATATTAATTAAAACTATACATTTAAATTTACACAATACATTTATTTATTTGAAACACACAAACAATATGCTTTTCTGCTTTAATTTAATTAAAAAACTTACAAACAATAATTAGAATATACGCACAACTTTACCACGCAAGCGTACACAACCGAACCCGAATTCTTACTAATTTTAATACTCATCCCTACGCACTCAATTGCCTTAAAACCTGTTATATTCACCCCTTCTCTTTTAAATGCTTAGAAAACTCCAATCAACAGTTATTTACCAACCTACATGCATGCATAAGAAAAAGACTCATACGTAGGTCAATGCATATTGAGTACCACCGCCCATAAGACCTTTTTCTTATATAACCTTATTGCTTTTCTTCTCTTGCATTCAAATAAAATAACACCTCTATTTGTATAGGTGCATATGCACTTTGTGACCATCAATTAACCTTTGCTTTTTTACTCACCCTTTAATATTCAAGCTCTAACAAAATTTTCTTTAAACAGCACACTCCAACACAATAACTTACTTGAGTGTTTCTTCCAAAAACCAATAACAACATTCAGTTGCATAAACCCTTTATTGCAAGTAAAACAAAAACAATAACACTCTGCCTCACCATGATACCATAATTGCTCTCTGAGTAAAAATAATATTTGTTCTCCTCTTACGCCCAACGCACGCATAAGATGAAGCGAATCAATGTAATTGTAACAACAAATCATAAGAACATCATTTAAGAGGTTACACCTGCATTGAAAATAAACACACGCACAGATCAAAGAACAATGGTGGGAATGGTGAATGTTAGATCACATGTTCTAATGATTTGTTGTTATAATTACATTGATTTGGTTAATCTTATGCTTGTATTGGGCGTAAGAGGTGAACAAATATTATTTTTACTCAGAGAGTAATTATGGTATCATGGCGTGGCAGGGTGTTGTTGTTTTTGTTTCCTTTGTTATAAAGGGCTTATGCAATTCAATGTTGTTATAGGTTTTCGGGAGAAAAACGCAAGAATTTTTTTATGTGTATGTGGTTTTTAAAGAAAATGTATGAGAGGTAGAATATTAAAGGGTGAGTAAAAAAGGTAAGATTCATAGATGGTTATAAAGTGCATACACACCTACACAAATAGAGTTGGGGTTTTATTTCAATGAAAGAGAAGGAAAGCAGTACGGTTATATAAGAAAAAGGTCTTATGGGCGGTTGTACTCAAAATGCGTTGACATACGTATGAGTATTTTTTTTCTGCATGCATGCATGTAAGTTAGCAAATATCTGTTGATTGGAGTTTTCTAAGCATTTAAAACAGATGGGGTGAGTATAACAGGTTGTAAAGCAATTGAGTGCGTAGGGATGAGTATTAAAATTAGTAAGAATTCGGTTTCGGTTGTGTACGCTTGCGTGGCGAAGTTGTGCGTACATTCTAATTATTGTTTGTAAGTTTTCTAATTAAATTAAAGCAATAATACATATATAAATATAATTAAAATAAATAAATCTATTGTGGCTGCGTTTTAAAATTAGTTTTAATTAATATTTGCGGTTATTTAATACGATAAAACCAATTATTTTAGTGCGTGTGGTGAATAAAAATGTATATGTACTTGGATAACGGCTTCTTTTAATGAAGTTGTTGCTTTTTACAGAAACAAGTGTTTTTTTTCGTCGTAATATTGTTCTTGTTTGTGCATGTTATTTTAACGCGGATTTTTTCAGCAATCGAATAGGTATATAGTGGTGAGTATTATTGTAAATACATATACATAATACATATTCTTTAATAAAGACTAATCGTTTGCCCTTAAAGAATAAAAGCGATTGGAGAATTTAAAAGGCAGGGCGTATTTTCTAGAAGTTAAAATTAATTATTCGCCTGCTTAGCGTTTTAAGTTTTTGCTTTTTTGCTTCAACAAACATTTTTATTAGCAAAAAAAAAATGTATGAAAATTTTAGGCCCATTAGTGAGTGTGTTGACAATGTCAGCAAACATTGTATGTAGGTATGTATATATTTTATGACTTCATAAAATATTAAACGGTCTTAAGTAAATACATATTAACAATTTTGTCACTGTTAATAATTGCTTTACTTTTATTGCACAATAAATTGATATTTGGATACGCCAAAACTAGGTGTTCCACACTTGTTAGTAAAAAAACGACAACAGAAAGCCATAAGTTACATGTTTTATTACAATAAAAATAGAAATAAAAATAAAAATAAAAATAAAAATAAATTTTAATTTTAATGCATTGAAATTAATTTAAATACCTTTTTGGCCAATATCTCAAATTCTGCTTAAAAAGCCAAAGCCAAAAAGCAATAAAAACATCACTATGAGGCAAGCGTAGTGGTGGATACTTTTACAAGTTGGAAAAATATTTGAAATATTTTGTACAAATTAAGAAATCTTCCATAAATAATATACAATACGAGTATATTTGAACTCAAGGGCTCTCAACTTATCTTTCATATATGTATGTATGTATGTACGCCCCAATGAAATGAAATCAATTTCACAAGATTTGTTGTGAGAAGATACAGCATTTAACGTTTCATTTGTAAATGGTTTCAAGACAATTTTCTTAATTTTGTTGATGAAAATTTAAGTGTTAAAATTAAAAAAAAAATCTTTTTAATTTTTATTAGAATAAATAAATAAATTTTTATGGCAATCGCTTGCCATATATTTGCTAATAAAAATAAAGACATTTTTTTATTAAGGAAAATAAAATAATTTTTAATTAATAAAAAAAACTAAGAAAAGAATATAGGAAATAAAGAAATCAAGCCAACTGAAACTGAGACATTTCAATAATTGTTAGGCGTCATAAGTGATGATGATGATGCTAATGCCTTCCTTCTCTATAGCATGATTATCATCAATGCCCCAAATCACAAACATTTCTAAACCACTGAACTGAGAACTAAAAACTGAACAGTGCCCAATAATTTTTTTTATTTTTTTTTTTGTTTGCTTTTTGTAGCGTTAAAATTCGGACAAAATTTATGGTGTTTGTTTTTTAATTGTTAAAAAAAAATTATTTTTTTTTATTTTCTTTTCTTTTCTTGATTTGTTACGTATTTACACGAAAAACTAAATAAACTAATTAGCCAACCAAATATGCAATTAGACGTTGTAGTGTAAAGGTATGCAAAATTTTTCATTTACAGCATCATTTACACCAGCAGTGAAATATTTTGGGTGTGCTTTAATATTGAAATTACAAGAGCATGATGTGCATATCATGATATCAGAAATATTAAAATTATAATGACTTTTAAGAAACCCTTTGGGAATCAGATTTCTGAAATGGGATTTAAATTTTTAATGGCCAACAAGGCTTGTCACAGATCGCCATCGCTGGACATGATGTCATTCTTACAAAAGTCATTGGCCATATGGTCAAAGCAATGTCCTGTAATGGTTTTAATAAATATGCTAAGCCTGCTTCTTTGGAGTTTGAGTAGATTTTCCTCTATCGAACCTCTGCCAGATTTACTTCACTATCTCTATTTCCTAAGCAGCCTACGCAGCGTTGTGAGTATCTATTACTGTATTATTAATCCTAAGCTTTAGGCTCTCATAGGGGCTCCCAATGTAGCGAAGTCATTTGACAGTTCTATGGATGTGCCACATTTAGCCAAATCATCAGCTCTGTAGTTTCCTGGAATACCACTATGTCCCGGTAATACTTGTGATGTAAATATTGTAGCGGTCTGACATCTGACTGAAAGTCCATTACGTTGGAGTTCACTGTCCACCCTACATAACAGCGATTGTTTGTGTATATATTAATCGCTGTATCCTCTGCCCTATGTGCATAGTCGTGCCGCGTATTTCGCATTTGTAGATGAGGATTTTATTACACGATTTTAATGGCATTTTCCTACCGATTTAAGAGCTTAGCTGATGGAAAGAGAAAATTGCAGGTGACAATATATTAATCCTTCCGAACATATACTAAAGCCTTACGAGTTTTCAAGACAAAATAGTCCAATGAAGTCGCCATATTCTAGTAAGTAGTGTGTTGGCTTATTAGACGTGAGGCCACGTTTCAAATCTTAGGTCAAACCCCTCCAACAAAAGCGAAACCAGAAAAAAATATTTCTTCGGCGTTTGCCTCAGCGGATTTCAGGCAAAAACTTTGAGAGTAAATAAAATTGCCATGAAAAGCTTCTCAAAAATCTATCGTTTCGAATCGACTTTAAACGGTAGATCTTTCCTCCATTGAGAGTAAATAAAAAATTGCCATGAAAACTTACTCGAAAATCTGTAGTTCAGAGTCGAATTTAAACTGTAGGTCCCCGACACTCATGTATAAAATTAACATACACAACATCAGTGGTGTGAGAAGCTAGGTCGTAATCTAGACTGATGGGTTGTAATGACAAATTATGTAAGTATGTACATACATACATACATATATGCATGTAAATAGGCCAATAATTTTTTTGGATACTGAAGTCCATCTCCAGATTTCTGAAATGTGTTGATTTCGTTACGCTTTTATCACTTTTTTTTATTGGTTTTACTTCTTTACTGGTATACGCTCATGAATCTTAGGACAAGCCTTTATAAAATCTTTACAAAATGTTTTCTTAACACAAAAACTTTCGTGACCTGATGGTATTTCGATGAAGTCATTTAAAGCTTAACTAAATCGTTTATTGAAAAAGTTATTAATTTTTTTACTACCCCTCATACCTACAAAAAGCTGCTGCTAAGCAAGATGCAATGTTTTTATTGTATACTCTCCTATTGGCTTTTTCTCTCTTAATTGTTAAGAAATCAAGCGTAGGCCAGATTGGTGTTGAACCATTAAATTCTTTAAATTGTTAAAAAAAATTGTTTTTGTTGTAAACAATATTTCGATTTTTTCCATTTTAGACAAATGCATCGTGACCCGTATAATTACTTTAGGTTTTAAACCATGAACAAAACTAATCAAAATCTGTGTTAATTTGTTTAAACGGCCTGATGTGGCCCTTTTTTTTATCAAATTTCCCTTGGGTTTTGAACGAAATTGAAACTGTTTTCACTTTCAAACACCATTTAAGCCGGTTTTTTTTTTTTTATTTTTTTACAAATACAGCAACAATAACAACTGAAAACATGAATATTTCCAGAAAAACTCATTAATTAAGAAAACAATAAAAAAAAATTGAACACAAAATTTACATGGGGAAACAGCAGTTGCACGCTTAATTTAACTACAAAATAAGAAGAAGAAGAAGATACGTTTTTGAAAACCTTATGCAATGGGAACAGGTTTAAAGAAACAAACACCTCAGAAGATGACAAAAAAATTTAAAAAAAAAATTTAATTTTTTTATAAAAATAACAGAAGGAAGAAGAATATTTTTGTTGTTTTTTGTTTCAATTATTTTTAATTAAAAAAAAAACAAAACAAAAAAAGGAAAGAAAAGAAACGAATTTTTTTTTTGGTTTTCTTGTCATGTGTAATAACAAGTGGCAAAATGACAAACATTTTTCGCTAAGATGTGCAATTAAAATAAATATTGTTGTACACCAACTACGTACAAGCAACAACAATAACCATATGCACTTGTTGGGCCAAACAAATGGTTGCCAACTAAAAATAAAAACACCAGAAGTAAAAAATATTTTCATATACTCAAGGTATATAATAAAAATGAATAATTTTTTGTTTATGCTTTTTGCTTTTTTTTTTTGACTGAAGGAAATTATGCTCATTGATGAAAAACGACGGCATTAAAAAAATTGAACGCACCTATTATGCACAGCAATTTTTCTTTTTCTTTTATTTTAGTATTATTTAATAGTGTTTGTCGTTGTTGGTGTAATTTTATTTTTTGTTTTTATTATAACGGTTTAGTTGAGTTTTTGCCAATATTTATAAAAATACTTAACAATAACAACAATAAGAACAATAATAACAACAATAACAACACTTTACACATGCAATTTAATACAAATATAAATCACTTTTACACAGAAATACATACATATGTATTCTCTCAGAGAGTAAGGGAAAAATAGAAGAAATAGTGTTGCCAGCAGGTGAATTTTTTTGGGGGTAAATTTATTGTTTCTTAAACATGAGTGAAATGTTTTCAAAAATTTCCTTAATTTGATAACCTTGGCTACAACCAATTTTGGTTGAATAATATTTTTTTTTTCTAAAGTGAAATTAAAATTAAAGTTTGAAATCAGCTTCAGTACCTTAAAAATTAAGAAAAAAAATAAGAAACAACTTATAACACAGGTTTCTAGGTACTTTCGATCAGATATTCGGATATTAATATCTTGAATAACAGGCAAATGCCAGTACACTCAGTATCGTCCAGATCTAGAACAATAAAAGAGTAATGATTTGTCCAAGAGCATTATACTCATTTTTGATTCCTAGCTACCGAGGAGTAGTATGAAGTGAGAGGCTTTGTAATCTGACTAACAAAGTTAGTGAATCACTGGTAAATCTAAAGCCTTTTGGGGTACTCAAAATTGAGTTGCAAGGGAGAACTAAAATGCCACATCGAACACTATAGAATAACAACACTGTGGGTTAAATTTTTAAGGGACTCTAACAAATTAAGTAGACCTCTGTAGAATGCTGAATGCACTTACGGGACATGTAAAACAATCTGATTCTGTTGTCTCTTCTTTCGACCTTCTTATAAATTATTTCAAATTTCCTTAAAAATATACTTTCTATGAATTCAAAATTAATAACAAATGCCGCCTCTGGCTTGGTTGTAGCTGCCGATCTTTTTTGGAAAACACTTGAACGCTTTTTGATACATTTCAGACAGTATCTCTGCAATAACTTGACGTATTTTGGTTTTCATATGCTCCAACAAATAAATTCTAACGACTACAAATCAATCAATGGCAATTTGATGTCCCATAATCTGAAATCATACACGGTCCAGTTCATAATTTTCAAATGCAGGCTAAAAAAGTCGGCTATTTTCGAAAAATTGCATCTTAATTACATCTCCATACAGTCTCTATTTTCAGATGCAATGGCTCTTTTACAATCTTTTCTCGGTTCTCCCATCTCCACTTTTAATTAATACTCTACTTGACGTTGCTACTGAGGGATAATAGAGCTTCATCATCCAAGAATCATCATCCGCAACACTTTTTCTAATAGAAGTGATATACATACATATTCAGCAGTGTGTACACTAAGTTAATATATAAAACTTACCACATCTGTAAGGGTTCCAGGGTTCCTTCAGTTTTCCTTATATCTTACCAAACTTTTGTAAAGCTTGTCGATTATGATGACCACAAACATTCCGTAATGCTCGAAGAATTGCCACATCGGAAGCACAGCTTTTGTAATAAATTTTAACAATATTCTTAAGCTGTTAAGCAATTCATATTTGTAATTCGCAAATATTTTACTAAATAAATGACATTTCAGGTCAAACAAATTCAACAGGTGGCAATCTTGTCAGATCGGCGTTTTAAAATCATTGAATAGATCACCCCATATTCATTACAAAGTTTACGAATTAATTTACAGTTCACTTCCCCACTGTGGAAAATTTTTTCAACTGTTTTCAAATGATTTTAAATTTTTAACAGGCATATCTTTAAAGGATTATGGCAACACTAATAAAAAACGGATATTCTTTACCATTTCTTGGAAGGAGAAACCTCCAAAAGAATAAGTGTAAGAGAGAAAAATAAAAGTTTACAAGTATGTGTGTAGCACAGTCATCAATTGAGTACAATAGTATGCAAGTAATGGACATATACATACGTTGAGAATAATACCCACACATAATACAACGCAGTACACATGTATGTGTACATACGTACATGTGTACGTACATATAAATAAATCATTGATTTAAATGATTATTGCCGTTAAACAGGCATCTGCATGTTTAAGCGACACAGTTTCGTTTTTTTCTTCTTTAGTTTTCGTTTTATTCGGATGAGAAAATTTCACTTTTTTTGTTTTGTGGGTTTCTTATTGTTGTTGTTGTTGTGTAAGTGTAAGTGTAAGTGTAAGTTTTGTGTCTGCCACTCGAAATAATTTCACTTTCCTTGTCTTGTTATTCTCACCGCTATAACGCACACGCGTTTACTTGCATGCACTTGCACTCACACACTTGCCCAGACGATTGCATAAAATTCTTATGTTGGATCGTGTAGATTTCTATGCTGTACGAGACGAGTGAGCATGTCGTCCGCCTTTATATGTAAAGATTCAAGCTGTCATTACCTCCTTGTCACCCACTGTGCTATGATATTAAAGTAATTGTTTTTGTTGTTGTTGTTATGTTTTTTTTTTTTTTTTGTTTTCAATGCAATAGATGGGATTTGATGTGAGACACTCGTTAGCCTACAAATTACACTCGAAATTTTAAAATTTTTTTCCGTTTCAGTGTTTTTTTGTTTCACTTTTTCTTTGTTTTTTTTTTGTTGTGATTTTATTTTAGTGCCAGTGATTATTCGCTTGTGGTACTGCAGACATGGGAGTTATTTTTAAATGATTTTGTTTTAATTTTTTTTGTTTTTTTATTAAAGTTCTTTTCGACTATTGAAAATGAAATAAATAAAATGAAATCCAACTCAATGCATACATACATATTTAATGGTTTTTAGTTTTCAATTTAATTATATGCCGGTAATGTTTTTGGTTTTATTTTGATTTTCTTATTTTTTTTTTGGTTTTACAACAATATTAACCTACAAATCAAACAAACAAAAAAATTCATGTATAATTAGACATGTTACAGCATGTTTTAGGTATTTTGACAAAAAAGAAATCCACTAGTTTGACGTGTATTTCCAATTCAATTCGTTTTAAAAATTATTTTAAATTTTTTCACCAACACAATTAATATGGATTTGAAGTCTAATGGAATATGCCTATGTAATCATATATAGGGTGGGTCATTTTAAATTTAAAAATGCAATTAAGCTAAAACGGTTTGAAATTTTGTCAAATTTATTTTTTTTTTGTTGTGAAGTATGATTGTTCCGGTTAAAAATTGAATATTATTTCATTCATATGGCTGGCCTCACAATAGTACCTCATTCGATTGGATCAATTTTCGTGCACTTTTTCGAGTGTATGGGGTCGTATCTCGGCAATGCACCACGAATGTTGGCCTTCTAATGCTCAATTGTCTTTGGTTTCTGGGCATAACACTTTTCTTTAATGGCACTCTACAGAAAATAATCCAAGGGTGTCAAATCGCAGCTTCTTGGCAGCCAACTGACATCTCCATTTCGGCAAATTAAACGGCCATCAAACGTTTGACTCAGTAAATCGATTGTGGCATGAAATGTGTGGCAAGTCACACCATCCTGTTGAAACCAAACAATGCCATGAAGAGCGGGTACAAAAAAATCGATTATTGTGGTGTGATTGGTGTCACCATTGACTGTAATGGTTGCGCCGTCCTCATTTTCAAAGAAATATGGGCCAATGATGCCTGCGCTTCACAAGCTGTTTCAAACAGTCATTGGTAATGGGCGCATTGGCTTCTGTAAGACCACGTATGGGTTTTCTGAGCCCCAAAAACGGCAATTTTACTTATTAACGTACCCATCAAGATGAAAATGAGCTTCATCTGAGAAGATGTTTTTTTTTTATCAAAATCGACATCATTGTGCAGTTTCTCGTTGGCCCAATAAATCTCAAAGTTGCTTAAGCGTAAATCGATTCATTACGTTTAATGGAGATACTATACTGAATTCTGTGACAGAAGAGAACGACCGATGGTTCAAATGTAAAACGATAGATGGCCCACCCGATATTTGACGCAGTTTTAATAGTCTCTGTTGGGATTTCTTAATGAAATCTTTTCACTAAAGCGTTCAATGCAAAACACAATGCAACACCCTTTGAAATATGAAATCAGGCGATAGAGACAATGTTCTGAGAAGGAGGAGGAGGGCTTAGAAGTCCGTTTTACTGGACATTTTAATATTTTTCTTTATTACTTGATTACTTAATCCCATCAAGTAAACAAGGCTTTAAGAATAAAATAAAACGAAATGTTGCCAAAATTTTTTTTCTAAGTTCCTAGTAATTTATTAACAGAAACCAAACAAATCTCAACTAAAAATTTCACATTCTAACCCACTTTAAGCAACAATGTATGCAACGCTATGCAGAAATTTCATTTAATGCTTCATTAAAAATAAAATTTGTAAATTTCTTCTGGCACTCGTCAAATCGGTAAAAATATTTATTAAAAATGACAACAAGAACAACAACAACAATAATAATTAAAAAATCTTTTGTTATAAATTAAAGAGAAATAAATTTTCCGTTTCAGTTTAGAACAATAAACGCATAAATTTTCAATGAATAAATGCGATTCTTAAATATGCAACAACAAATAAAAACAATGAAAAAACATACATTTTAATACGGATCTGTATGGGATTATCCATCAGAGGAATTTATGCAATTAAGCAGTTCAGGAAATTTATAATAAATTTTGTTTTTTAAACATAAATAAAGGAAAACACGATTCGAATATAATGAAAAGAAAAAAGGTGGAATACAAAAAAAAAAAAACAAAAAACATGCAATCTAAAGGAATTTAATTACGAAAGCCATTTTCACAAAAAAGAATCTTTGATGGTCTCTGTTAGCTTAGTCCTCGACCTGGTTCGCTAACTAGCAGCGCCCATGCATTAGAAGGAATATACTGAGGTTACTTTCCTTGTACCAACTATTTTCTAGCAATGATTCAAGTAGAAAATTTAGATGGGCAAACTGAAATAAAAAGATGGAGGTGATGAAACACTGTGCGATCGTTTTAAAAACACAGCACAATATTACGTGTTTCACATGTGAGTCCAGAAAAACTTTTGTTCGTCATATGACTTTAATTTAATATAATATCATAAAGGGTCCGCCAAGTAACTTTTTTTTTGAAAATGCTTAAAAAAAAACTACTGAATCTGAATCCTAAATTTCTGTTTTTATTTGAAAGTACAATCCTTCCGGTTAATAATGGAAAATAATTTCATTCAAATGGCTGCCTGGGCTGGCCATGCAGTAGCCTACCAGATCGGTCCAATTTTTAAGCACATTATCGATTGTGTGCAGCTGTACATCAGCAATGGCTTCACGAATATTGTCCTTTAAAGCGCAAATTGTCTCTGGCTTGTCGGCGTAACACTTATCTTTGACGGCACCCCACAAATAATAGTCCAATGGTGTCAAATCGCAGCTCCGAGGTGGCCAAACGACATCAGCTCTGCGGCTGATAATGCGATCTTCGAAAACAGGGCGCAAAACATCGAGTGTAGCTTCGGCTGTGTGGCACGTAGCGCCGTCCTGTTGAAACCAAATGTTGCCAATATCCTCCTCTTCAATTTTTGTGAACAAAAATTCGTTCAACATGGCCCGATAACGATCGCCATTGACTGTAACGGCCATTCCTTGCTCATTTTCGAAGAAAAATGGCCCAATTATGACTCTGGACCAAAATCCGCACCAAACAGTGACTCGTTTTGTATGTATGCGTGCGGGTTTTCTGTGTCCCAAATGCGACAATTTTGCTTGTTTACATACCCGCCAAGGTCAAAATGAGCTTCATCTGCAAAGATGATTTTTTTTTTGCCAAAATCGGCATCTTCTGGTGTAGGCTACTGCACGGCCAGCCGAGGCAGCCATTTGAATGAAATTATTTTCCATTATTAACCGGAAGGATTGTACTTTCAAATAAAAAAATAAATTTGAGAAAATATTCAGTAGTTTTTTTTAAATCATTTTCAAAAACAAAAAGTTATTTGGCGGACCCTTTATAAAGAAGTCGCCGTAGTGTAGTAGGTAGTGTGTTGGCTTATTAGACGTAAAGCCAGGGTTCGAGGGTTGTAATGACCAATTATGTATGTATGTATGTCATATAAAATTAATTTCGCTTAAGTAGTCTTGAAATATCAATTCCAGGGTCGAATTTACTTCACTTACTTAATAGATCATTACAGCCGTTTGGTCAGGATTACAAAGTAGCTTCTCACACCACTCATGTTGTGTTTGTTAATTTGAGATTTGCTATTCAAGAAAGTTTATGTTACTCTCAGAGATTTGGCCAGAAGACTGCTGAGAGAGTATTTTGTCTTGTTCGGGATATCTTAGCCAGGGGTTCAAGCACGGTCTCTCATCTAATAAGCCAACACATTACCTACTAGACTGCGAAGGCAATTACTTTTTATTGATTTTTCTATGTCCTGTACTGGTATTTTAGTGTTACGATTATTTGTATCAAAGTAATAATGATAGAATTATGCATCATTCTGCTGCTTGTCGTATATAATCGGGCCATAAAAAGGGAAGAAAGTGAAACATTTAAACTGTTTTTATGCGATATATTTAATCTAAGTAATTGAAATTGAAGCCGCCGTGGTCTTATTAGACATAAAGCCAGGGTTCGAGCCCCAGGCCAGACATCAAGACAAAATACAAAAAATATTTCTTCCGCGTCTTCCTCTCAGCAGATTTCTGGCAAAAACTCTGAGAGTAAATAAAAATTGCCATGAAAAAGTTTCTCAAAAATCTGTCGATCGGAGTCGACTTTAAACTATAGGTCCCCACCACTCGTGTATAAAATTAACACACACAACATGAGTGGTGTGAGAAGCTAGGCCGTAATCCTGACTGAAGGGTTGTAATGACCAATTATGTATGTATGTATGTAATTAAAATGGTTCAGTTAAATAATGCAATTTCCTTAAAATTTACTTCCTTTGTATACTTCCTGAAAGGACTTTCACATACATATGTACGTAACGGAATTTGAAGGCTTTTTGTTTTACTCCAGGGGAGGGGAAGTATTCATTAATGACAGTAGGCTTTTGGTTGATTAAAGTTGTTCTGTTGCATTACGGCTGATGTTTTACTGTTTTATTGATATTTTAGGCGAATATGATTCAATGAAATAAAGGGGCTTCTTTCCGAAAATTGCGTATTTTAACATTTTACTAGGCTTTCCTGGAAAGCACATCCGCAATTAGTTTATTGGCCACCGGATGCAAAGTACCTTAGGATCGTATATGTAACTCTCTTCAGATTCAAATTAATTTCCATAAACACTGCTCCCTATTTTTTTCCCTTCTTTTCCAATTTTCTTACTTTTTAACCCTATAATTGCACTGCATTAATAGGAGTAATTCCTTGAAAGTGTGAGCCGTATTAAAATAATTTTTTTTTATAAAGTGCCAAGTAAAATTTAAAAATAATTTTTAGGAAAAATTTTTGGAGAATTTTTTGTATTTAAAAGTCGGCAGGCGAGGGCGAAATTAATTAAAAATTTTCATTTTTTGAATTTAAAACCTTATTTCGTATATTTTCTAGGTAAACATTACATGATTAATACTTACTTTAAAAAGTCGAAATTCCAATATTTTTTAAGCAACATTTCTAAATCATTTTTTTTTCGATTTTCTTTGGAGCCACTAAAGACCTTTTACTCATGTTTAAGACTTAATGCTCTACATAAAAAAGAAAACGAAACCAAAACCACAAAAAACTCTTTCTATATTTAAAACGTTTAGTAAGTAATTCTGTCAAAAAAAAGAAAAAAACAACAACAACACAAAAAAAGAGAAGCGGCGTAAATGCCACATCTGACGCATCGAACATATAAACTTTAAACGTAAAGAAAACATAGGAAAAAAAAGACGAAAAAAAGATGAAGAAAAACAAAATTACATAAAAAGCCTACAAATGTATGAAGTTTTTAAAATAAAATCTTTTCAAAAAAAAAAAAAAATAAGAAACTTAATTTAAATAAAAACAAAAAAATAACAAAAAAGAAAAGCAAGACAAATAAACAGAACCTAAAAGTTTTTATTTTTTTTTTGTTTTTAACATATATTGCGTGTTGTGTCATTCTTTAAAACATGTAACCCAACATGAGCACTGAAAATTAAAAAAAAATTGTATAAAACATTAAAAAAAAAACTTAAATTTAATACAAATCTACACACAAACATACATATGTACATATATTGTATTTAAAAGTACTTTAACTTTGTTTTTTTTCTTATACTTTTCATTTATATTGTATGTATGTATGTACGTTTGTTTAGTAAAGAAAAGCATGCATGTTTGCTGTTAAGTCTAGCTGTCGTCACCTTTTATTTTATAAATTCTTTCATGAAAAAAAAAATTATTTCTTTTTTATTTTATTTTTAAATTAAATAACAAGTATGTTGTTAATATAGTTTCACATAAAAAGTCTTTTTTTTTGCAGCAGAAAAGTTTTTTTAAATTTTTCAAATTTTTTTAAATTGTTTTTCAATTGTGCAAATTTCTTTGAGCATCCAATAACGTTTGAAGTAGAAAGTAATAAATTTTTTTGTTGTTTTTTTGCAAAAACATAAAATCGTTTATTTTTATGTCTCACCTTCTGTATCTTGAACTAACTTCTTTAAATTTGTATTTTTTTTTCTTTTTTTTCAAACAATAAAAAGAGAAAAATATTATGTGCCCGGGCATGAATGTTACCATTTGAATTGAATTCAGTTTATTTATTTATTTATTTATTTATTAGTTTTGTTCAAAGCCATCGAAAGGAATATAATCTTTAAGTCGAATATATCGAAAAAAAAAGATTTTTTAAACGAATTACTCTTCAGTAGAACTCTGGTATTACTATTTCCGCTTGTCTTGTTTATTTTAATCTGAGTATCTATAACAGCTAAGTGTCATGAATCCATACATATTTACATGCAGTGGTGGCCTTATAATTAGAAACGATGTTTCTGGAACAGAGTTGGAGTGGCGAATCTAAGTTTAATTTGTCCCAATCTGGTGGAAAAACGTATGTAAGACGTACTCCAAACAAAAAATTTGAACCCAGGTACACAGTGAAAACTGTAAAACAAATTAACAAACATACATGTTGCTAAGTCGTTTCTAATTATAAGTCCACCACTGTATATACATATTTGGTCATTACAATCCTTCAGTCAAGATTACGACCTAATTTCTCACACCACTTATATTGTACGTGTTAATTTTATAAATGACAAGCGAGACCTACAGCCTAAAATGGACTCAGAATGGCAGATTTTTGAGAAACTTTTCATGGAAATTTTATTTACTCTCAGAGTTTTTGCCAGAAATCTGCTGAGAGGATGTTGCCGGAGAAATCCTTGTTCATATTTTGTTTTATTGGAGTTGTTTGACCTGAGGTTTGAACCGTGACCTCACGTTTTTTCATATTTCGTTTTGTTGGAGATGTCTGACCTGGGGTGTCATTAATAACACAAACAAAACTGCAGTATTGCAGGTAACCTAATGTCCTTGGAAACTATCGAATATCTCCTCTAAAACTGTCCAGTCCTTAGAAGGTTGAGCACCCGAAGCAGGGGCTTCTTCGAAGGTTTTGACTCTTTGTCGAGTTCCGACATTAAGACTCTTCATAGATTCATAAATAGGTTGAACTGGTCGAGAAGTGCTAGGACTTTAATGTTGTAGTCGAGTTCTCTTGCGTGTTTTTCCTCCGTCTCCTTATCCTCATTTTCTTACCTCTTCTCCCTTTCCCTATCTCCTTTATATGCCTTTATTATCCTCTCCTGACCTCTCTGTTCCGTATAATCTTCGAAGAAATTCTAAGTATAAAGTTGAAACGATCTTTATTAAACCAAAATACGTGCCATTATGATGGATGCGATTCTGCAATATTGGGAAGAAAGAAGGGTATATCTGTTGCATTCTTTGAAACAAAATCCAATCCAATTGCGTACTGCATGCCTTACGGAATTGAAAATAATTATTTAAATATCAAAAGAAATGATTATCTGAGTGTATAAGGTCCAGAGTATAGGGTTGTTGTATCAAAACTTCCCAGCCAAGTTCTTACAATGTCTATTCGGGTCATCAAAGCTGTGTGTGTTGGCCTTTTAACTTGAATTACGCACTCCAATCTCGTGAATTGTTGAGAGAGAGATCAAAACTAATGATTTGACCAGGTTATAGAATCTCATAATGATACTTTCCTTCCAACTCCTCTAGACAACCTCAGCTTTGCCCTTTTTTAACGTCAATCCTATCTATACTACTGTCTGTGAAGCTTTATCCAACTTGCTATACTCTTTTCTGCACATTCTTGCTGTATGGTATTCAATTTTCATCATCCGTAATCAATCGCTTTAGAAATGTCACGATTTTGTTCTATTTTAGAAGTGAATATTTTTTTTTTTGTAATTACAAACCCTTAGACAGGATTACGACTTAGTTTTTCATCCAGACCTACAGTTTAAAGTTGAATCCGAAGGACATTTTTTTTTTGGGAATGTTTTCATGGCAATTTTATTTACTCTCAGAGCATTTGCCAGAAATCCGCTGAGAGGAAGTTGCCGCTGAAATATTTTTTCATATTTCGTTTTAATGGAGATGTCTGACCTGGGATTTGAAACGTCTAATAACGCAAAACACAGTACCTACTTGACTACGGCGACTTCCTTTATTGAGCGGCCCTGACTAAGTGCTGGAAATATTTAGCAAATGGCGTACAACGTTAGCCGCGTATGGTATTTCCATGAAATATTTTTTAAAAATATGAATCAGTGTCAAGTAAATATTTCTCTTCAAATTGATGACGAATTATGACCAAAAAAGTAACAGTCAGCTGATCAGCTATGCTGCTAAGATTAGTTTTTGAATTTGTGTTGCTCTTAAAGGCTCTTAAAACAGTCGAGAGTAAATGATTAGTAAATTCCTTTAACGCTCTGTTTAATATTTATTTCACTTGCGTTCTGAATCTTAGTTTGTGTACAATATACAATATACATACATACATACACACATAAGTACATGTATGTACGTAGTATGTACATGTTTTTTTATGATTATTTTTATTTGAAAGTATCGTTTTCATGACTTCTAACGTAAGCAAAATATGTACAAGTATTAGAGATCATTGCCATCTAGTGAATGTTGTTTTTGGGCTATAAAAGCTGCTGAGGAAGCGAAATTATATTTTTTTATGGGTATTTTATTGAATTTTTTCCAATTTTTTTTGTTTTCTCTGCGCAAGGGTTTTTTCTCTTTCCTTTGATATTCAAGTGACCTTTGGCAAAATGAACTTAAAAAAGAATGCGAAAAACAAAAACGAATCAATAAATTTGGAAGGAGGAATTTTTGTTAAAAATGATAATTTATTAAATGATAAATTTAAGAAGATTTAAATTATTAAATTAAAAATAAATAAAAATAAATGTGTCTTCATACACCTTTAAACAGATGACATAAATCATTTATGTTGTAATCTTTTAAAAATAACACAAGACTACCATGTAATATAACATTTAATTGTGCTGTGGGTCAAGTACCACTACTACTGCACTACAACAGCAACTATTATCTGTTAATCCTTTTAACATATTTTTTTTTTGCAATTTTGCTTTTTTTTGTTTTCAACATTTTGATTAATTTATTACCGGTTTTTTTGCCGTTTCATTACAGCTCGCGACCTTCATCACAGAGAAGTTATACACGAAATTCTACACTACCGCAGCCGCCTTACAACAGTTGAAACGAAACGATGTATAAAGTTCATGATTTAATGGAAATAATTATAAAACAACGCCAACAACAACAACATCAACCGAAGTTAACAGAAATTATTGTGTTTTACATTAAATCCACAGAAGTTATTTAAAAAAATTTTTTTTTAAATTGAAATTGAAATCGAAATTGAAATTTTTGCAAAAATTTAAATCACTTTCTAAAATAAAAAATAAAAAATAAAAAAAAATCAATTCGTGAGTGTGTGTTGAAGAAAACAAGTGCAAAAGAAATAAGTTTTTAAGTTTTTTTTTTATTTTTTTTTGTTTTTTTTTTAATTGAAAATGAAAACGTCGATTAAATTTGAAAAATGCATTATCAACGAGGACGACGAAGATGAAACACATAAACGATGTCAAAAATATCTGGTCAAGAATGCCGCTCTCATAGGCCCACTGAAATGCAAAAGATATGGCTACACTAAGGTTACCTAAAGTAATGTAAAAAAAATAAATTGTAAATGAACCTATAAAAACAACAACATCAACAAAAAAAAAATTAAAAAAAAACGAAAACATAAATTTTATGATTTATACGGCTACCCCGTTAAGGGAAAATAAAATTTTTAATTTTAATTTTTTTTAACACGATCTTGAAAAAAAAACAAATTAAACAAGTTAAATAAAGTGTAAAAAGGCTGAAAAAAGGGCCATCAATTTTGCCACCAATTTTCTTAACAAGGCAGGCAAAACAAGTGAGCAAGTAATTGAGCGAGTGAGTGAGTGTGTGTGTGGCAACGATTACAGAAAGAAAAATAACAACTGAAATATTTCTCTTTTTGGTAATTATTTTGGGGCGTATAAGGCGAGAAAGTGATCAAGTAATCAAAATTTTTGTTCAATTATGCGAAGAAATCTACGTTTAGATTGGAGGGCTTTGGCGCTGCTGGGTGCCCTCCTATCGATAATAATCGATTGGCCGGGTCTGGTTTATGCCATGCCAACGATATTACCGCCAGTGTCTGCCACAGCAACAGCAGAAGCCTCACCTATAGACACACTTAATACAATAAAAAACGATAAAACTGTCAGCTTTTTAAATGATCAACCAGAGGCTCATAAACGATTTGCCACAATGACGCCCTCTTTAAAGCAGGATATTGAAATGAAGCTGACACAGCAACAGCAGCAGCCACCATCATTACAACAAATTGTACAACGAACAACGACAACAAATGAGAAACTAAAGCAGCAGGTTAACGATAATCAAAATAGTATTAGAATGCAACAGCAAATAAACAATAAAAAACAGGAACAGAAAACGAAACACGAAGAAAATTTCAAAGTAGTAACTGCCATTCATAATAAAGTAGAAGTAGAAGAAGAAGAAGAAAGCTCATCAGCAATACCTTTGGCAGCAGCTAAAAATCAATTAGACAGCCTACCAAAGGTAATATCATTGTTAAAAAATACTCATACAAAAAACTCAACAAATACAAACACAGAATATAATAAATTTAAGTCCACCACCACCACCACCACCTCTATCTTAAGCACCGCAACAACTACTACCCCACCAACTACCACCGAGTCATTAGTCAGTATACCATCCACCTTAATGCCCACTATCATAGTGGAAACAGAAGCGCAGGCGCCGCCACAACAACAACAGCAACAACACCATCACAATCAACAACAGGAGCAGTTTGAAACATCCTTTAAATTCTCCTCATCTCATCACTTGGCCATATTGTCAAGAACCGAACGTAGCATACGATCATCTTCATCATCGTCATTAACGCCATCAGCGCTTAAGAGCGGTGGCAGCAGCAGCAGCAACGTTAGTAGTAGTAGTAGTAGCATTGGCAGCCGTATCAGCGGTGCCAACAGTATGGTGAGACGTTCATCCGATATGAGTGTTTCGAAATCAAAAAGACTGAATAATTCTAGAAATTTACATCAAAAAAACAATTTGGATCGTAATGAACGTTCCACGGTATCACATCTATCCGGGCCATCACGTAAAATTCAATTGTACATTAAAAATCGTTTCATACAATTGCTGCCCGATGGTACAGTTAATGGTACACAGGACGAGCAATGTGACTACAGTGAGTATAAGATTTCTTTTTTTTTCGTATTTTTTTTTATTTATAATTTAAGAAGACGCCATTTTGTAATTTTTATCATAAATGGCATTATGTAATGACAATTTAACGGCTTTTAAATCCTTTTTTTTAATTAAATATTCAAACTTTAGCGTTTTTTCTATTTTTCTAAATTGCTATTGAAAAATGAAATTGGTTGTATAATAAAAGATAATGGTTCGAGGCCTATTATTACTTTTTTCATTGTAAATAGCCGAAGTATGTGTCCTTTATAAGAAACTGTTGTAATTCTGAAAACACAATTAAAACTGATTTTAAATAAGGTCTTATATATACTAGACTGGATCAATAAGGCGATGATTTTTTGAATTTTCTGAATCTTTCCAATTTCTAACAGGCAACTACCAGTTATTAACGTCGTGAGGGTGTGCCATAGGCCATAGCTATTACACGATCTTTTGTACTCCACTTTATAGAATATTCCTATAATGTCTCATTCAAGCTTAATGTCCTGAAGAACTTCTGCACGGCGCCTGGTGTCAACAATGACAATTCCCTGCCTAACACTTGATATACATTCAGATATTTTCTTCTGGTATGCTTTAATGGCCCACAGGTAACAATAATTTTTTCTGAAAATTCATAACTACATACATACATACATAACTGGTCATTACAACCCTTCAGTCAGGATTACAACCTAGTTTCTCACACCACTTATGTTGTGTGTGTTAATTTTATTCAAAAGTGATGGGACCTACAGTTTAAAGTCGACTCCGAACGACAGATTTTTGAGAAACTTTTCACGGTAATTTTATTTTCTCTCAGAGTTTTCGCCACAAATCTGCTGAGAGGAAGTCGCCGAAGAAATACTTTTTGTATTTTATTTTGATGTCTGGCCTGGGACTCGAACCCTGGCCAACACACTACCTACTAGACCACACCGACTTCATAACTACCGTCCTGTAATCTACAGGTTGAGTTCGAAAAAATTCCCATTCCAAATAAGTGTACTTTGAGCCTATAGTGTCCCATCAAAATATCGTTTATCAACCTTAGATTATTCCGTTTTGGTAGAAATGTTAAACCTAGGTTCACACCTTATAAGCCAACCCATACCTACAAGACTGCGGCAACGACAACGAGCACTATCTGTGTTCACATAGAGCCTAACTTTGGGGAAAGCATTACTAACGAACTGAACTTTACATTTCATTCCTTGTCGCTGTGTAAGACTAAATGTTGCATGATTAGAATGTGATGCAGTTAAGGTTAGCCTCTAGACGGCATTATGCATGGCGACTACTGTTGTTGAGCGTATTGTCAATCAGAAACATTTTATGTCAAGTATATGGATCATCACTCTGAGAGTATCTGCAAATTTTGTTTTCCCAGCCTATATATGTGTAGAAAGAACTGGTCGTCGTTTGCGGCTTATTACACTAGTGTCCTTGTTACATGACTCAGGTCTCTCCCTCTCTCTATCTTATTGTAATTTCTAAAACAAAGGTTTTAATTGCCTCAAACGCACTTGGTTTGAGAAGACTTTTTACTACACTTTATCCAGTCTTTGAATTACTCCCTCTTCGCTCTGTTCTCTTAAATAGTGCTCGAAAAGATATGGGTTAACAGCCATTTTAACCTAGCAATGACCAGTCAGTCTAATTCCATACACAAAGTTTTTGACTTTTACACGAGTGTATGGTTTTTGTTACAACTCTTCGACCTTGAAGTTTCTAATCTAGGTCAGTTCATTATTTCTTTATTAGGCAGTGTTCCCTCCAAGTTAACTTACTTGTGCCGATATCTGTTTATAAATTAGAAATCCATGGCGCCATGGAGGCTAAAGATTGCCTCGTACCTTTGATATTGTCTTCAATGTCTTCATACTCCTGCCTTAGTAGTATGAACTTGACACTGCTATTGAATATTGGAATCGTAATTTCAGGGGACAATTATGAGGAACTGAATACCTCCTATTTATTATTATAATTTCATTGGGGATCTTACTTACTTACTTAATTGGCCATTAACAATCCGATTAACGGATTTTGGCCTGCAGCAACACATCCTTCTAGGCGCCTCTGCACCAATCGATGGTCCTTCCAACGCATACAAGGTCGTCCTCTTCGCCGACTTCCGCAGATCCCCGCATCAAATACCCGTCTCTCTGGAGCATCCTCCTCCATTCGAACGATATGGCCGAGCCAGATATTAATACGCTGCACAACGTATATGTCGTTGAGGAGCTCATACAGCTCACTGTTGAATCGGATGCGGAAATCATTGCCAACTCGTACTGGACCGAAGATCTTACGTAGGACTTTTCTCTCGAATACTCTCAAGGCTGCTGCATCAGAGCTTAATACGTTCCATGCCTCTGCGCCATAAAGAAGCACGGGTAGGATGAGCGTCTTGTAGAATATTAGTTTTGTCGTACGAAAGTAGTCTCTGCTACTCAATTGCCTATTGAGACCATAGTAGCACCTGTTGGCAAGAGTTATCTTGCGCTTAATCTCCAGACTGATATCATTCATTGGGGATCATGAGACTATAAGAAATTGTCTCCAATAATGTCCATCGAAATGCAATGTTTCATCTCGAGGTTAGTAGCTTCCATCTGGTCTGACAACTCTTTGATTCTTCTGTGGATTCTATTGTAGCAACTTTTGAAATGTCGCCATCAAGCTTTCATAGGTTATGCTTAATCCATTTCTATTTAAGTCACAGAAATTCCATTTTAATTAAAGTTTGAGCATTTCACAACCATGAGAAATTACTAGAGGTAGCCCGCTGGTTACAATATTTTTATAATGTGCTTTAGGTTGTCGTTAATGAATCTCTGAATCGATATGCGGAGTTGTTGGATACACTGATTTGAGTCCTCAGCATGATGTGTGATGATTGATATGTTGTTCAGATGTCCCAACAACTGCCTGGTTTTATCCACATGCCTGCTTTGTTTTATCGATGTTGACAAGTTGTCTCTAATTCTTCCAGAGGACCATCGAATTGCAAAAATGGTTGAATCCTCTCCGCACAGGTTTTTGTTTTAATAAGGGCGACGTAGGGCCTGTTTCTGTAACACAAACGATTTCAGACGACCGTCTTTTTGTATGGCAAACACCAACCGAAGGTGCAATCCATGACCCCATGCTATTTGGTCATCTTTCTTCTTGATTGAGAGATATTTTTAAGATACATTTTTCATTTTATATTTTATCAGGACACACTATTACTGGGGTTACTTAAATAAAATTTGCATTAAGAGTGTCGTTTGGCAATTTTGGTTTTCCGGACAACAAGGATGAATTCATCTTTATAGGTCAGGTCACATTTATTTTAAAAGCGTTTCTTCTGTAGTTACGTTTGCATTCTGTTCTTACAGTATAACAGTATAACAGTGTAAAGTTCTATTTTGTCTATGTTTGTCTTTCGCTTTGTTTTGTTTTGTTTTTCATAGTCAAGCTTGTATTTTTGATCAATCTTTTCGCTAAATTTGTGTAAACAGAAAATAAAAAAATAAAAGAATTTAAGAAATATATTTCTTAGGCCTTAAATACAGTGGACAGCAAAAGTCTTAGTACGGCAATATATTTTCACAAAAAAAATGCCAAACAGGCTTAATACTCTTGCACAAAGTCACGATATGATTTCAAGGGAGAGTATTTAGGAGATCATTTGAAAGAACGGTTACGTAGTCGCTAAACCTCAAACAAAAGTCAAACGAAAAACTTGCTCATGGTAACACCAGAAAACACTAAACAAAACTTGTACATTCAATTACAAATGGGTTAAATGGAGTGCTTGACCTTAAGGGAGATTCTACTAAATATGTACAAGTGATAACATTTTCATATATTAGGACTTTGAATTTGAAATTTATTCAGGGTTTGCCATGGGGGTACCTATGGAGTCATTTGGAGCTTTTCCTTATTTTTCTCTTGTTGCAATCCTGAGTTTCATAGATTAAAACGTATGGCTTTACATGCTACGCCAAATGCTGGTTCTGCCTACCATGTCGATGCCACGATTCAGCATCATTTGCTCTTTTCAATTTCATTAAGAATTGCTGTATTGCTCGAATAAAAATATTCAGAAACAGATTCGTCTGCCATACGTACA
Organism: Sarcophaga subvicina; assembly: GCA_936449025.2. NCBI lineage: Eukaryota > Metazoa > Arthropoda > Insecta > Diptera > Sarcophagidae > Sarcophaga > Sarcophaga subvicina. The sequence continues at coordinate 34,358,702 of OW388081.2, forward strand.
AACATACATAATTGGTCATTACAGCCTTTTAGTCAGGATTACAACTTAGCTTTTCACACCACCCAGTTTTTGTGTGTGTTAATTATATCCATGAAAGGCAAACCCTACTGTTTAACATCAATCGATTCTAGAATCTTTTCATGGCAATTCTAAACACTAACAGTGTTTTTAAGCTGGAGTTTGAACCATATGCTCTTGTCTAATAAGCCAACATCTTCTTGTAACCAAATACCGTCTTGTTCATAATCTTTAGTTATGGGGCAAAAAACCCATAGCCCTCTTGACGGTGACAGTCTCCAGACCATAATGTCCACCAAACTGTCACTTTTCCCAGAGTCTAAGGCCTTTCACAATCAGAGTGTAGAGCTTCTCCGATCGTCACATGCAACAATTTCGTTTTGCTGAGGTAATTAGCAAGTGAGAAAAAGCACTTAATCGCTGAAGAAAATTTTGTTTTATAAATCAGCATTGAAAGCCTGTTGTTTTAGAATTAAATTAGAATATCAAGGCATTGTGGTTGAAATTTCGTGACAGGCAGAACCTACAGTTTAAAGTCGACTCCGAACGACAGATGTTTGTGAAACCTTTCGTGGCAATTTTATTTACTCTCAGAGTTTTTGCCAGAATTCTGCTGAGAGAAAGTTGCCGAAGAAATATTTTTTTTATTTTCTTTTGATGTCTGGCCTGGGGCTCGAATCCTGGCTTTACGTCTAATAAACCAACACACTACCTACTGGACTATGGCGACTTCTATAAATATATAAACTATAAATTTTTATACAAACTTTTGGCTAAAAATTCATAAAATTGCTTTTGCTGTCCACTGTATGTGCTTTTCTAAAAAACTATGTTTGGCCCATCATAGTTTAAAAAGGTCCATTAAAATAATTTCTTTAATGTTCAACAGAAGAAATTTTAAGAAATTAAAAACTTAAAAAGAGTTGAAAAGGCCTTTCAACTTTTTAAATGAAATTTAAAATGTTGGAAATTATTTATAATTTTTAAATATTTTTTTTTTTTTGCTTAAAGCGTAAAAATAAATATTCGTAATAAAGTGTTATAAAAATCTTTAGGAAATGATTAATGGCAGGGTAAATTTTTGGTAAAGCCATATATTCTGTTTTGTTGTAAATTTACAGCGCGTGTTTTAAAATTATAGAGGAAATATTTAACAGCCTCTTTAAATGTTTTTTTTTTCTTTTTTTTTTTTTCTTTTTTTTTTGTGTAAGAAATTAAATTGTTAACTTAAGTATGAAAGAAGTTTTAAATCAAAACTCCAAGAGAGAGACAAAAAAAATGCCTAAAAAGAGGAAAAAGTGTAAAAATTTGTTTTAAGCAGACATTGACACACTTTGTGAAGTTTTATTATTTTTTTTCCTGCAGCTGAAACGACGTTTATTTCTTAAAAACTTTTGAAGAATTTTTATGAGTTTAATTCATTCAAATAATTCCTGGGGTCCCATACACACAAAAAAAAAACAAACAAAAAATTGGAAAACCATTATTTTTATTGCCGTATTTATTAACGATTTATTGAATATTTTCTTTATCTTATTTAATAAAAATAAAATAAAACATAAAGAAATAACAATAAAAAAAGAAAAGTAAGAAAGAAATACAATAAAAGATAGATGGAGTGAATATATGCTGAGAAAAAGCCTTTAAAATGTTTGTTTAAGGCAAAGTTAGCAGAAATTGTAAAAATGAAATAAAAATTAAGAAAAAAAAAACAGAGAAAAACAGAAGAAACAACTGCTGTTAAACACACGCGGCAATATCGGGCATTGGGCTACTGGGTCTGCCAATACATGTTAACAAAAAAAAAAAAAAAAAAAAAAATACAACAAAAAAAAACTTGATATCACTGCAAGTGTTGTTAATCTCTGGCTCAATAACGTTGGTTGCTGTTTTTAGTGGCGTATCCGTTTGTCTGTTTGTCATATGAATTTAAGGCTTTGCTTCGTTTCATTTTATTACTGACTTCATGCGTGTTTACAAGGTTTAAATTAGATTAGGTCAACAAATATATAAGATTTATGATGTTAAATCATAAAACACTTTTCTTTAATTTTATGTTTATTTTTTTCGCAATGCTTTTAAGTCATGTTGTTTTTATCATGTTCTACACAATAAACATATAAGTTCTGTTAATATTTCCAAGCTTAATGGCATTAAAAAAAATATTAATTTCATGTGATAAAATTAAATAAGGAAATAAGGCACTTTTCTTGATTTCTTTCTGCAAAAAAAAAAAAAAAAAAAAAAAAAAAAATACACTTTTAAAGCCAAAAAAACTCTTGTTCTGTCAACTTCAATCTTCACAAATTTTCTTTTTTGAGCTGCAATACCTTTGCTACGAGTTACATGGTCCCTTTAATCAGTCCAATTGTTTTCTAATTATTCCTATAAATCTGGCCGTATAGCGTCAATAGTGGCTTACATATAGGCTTCCAATCCCTTAAGAATTGTTGATTTGTTGGCATTAATAAATAACTTAACATATCCCCATAAAGAAGTCGCTGTGGTCTAGTAGGTAGTGTGTTGGTTCAAACCCCAGGTCAGACATATAAAAATATGAAAACGAAATATGAAAAATTATTTCTTCGGCGACTTCCTCTCAGCAGATTTTTGGCAAAAACTCAAAATTGCCATGAAAAGTTTCTCAAAAAATCTGTCGTACGGAGTCGACTTTAAACTGTAGGTCCCTCCACTCCTATATAAAAATTAACGCACACAATATATGTGGTGCGAGAAACTAGGTCGTAATCCTGACTAAAGGGTTGTAATGACCAATTATGTGTGTATGTATAGACTTGAGGGAATTAATCCTTAGAGTCCGAAGTCTCGGTTCGCGAACTACAATATTTTTCTGTTGACTGAGAACATATACTTTATGAGGACGCCAAACCTTAACAGCAGTTTCTTTGAGTGTTGCTCTTGAACTTGTGCAACTTGAATCAGGGGCACTGAGGTCATTATTAAGTCTATTTAATGAGCTTAAAGGATTAATATTTGAGGTCCGTAGTTTGTTGATTTCTTTTTTCTGTAATTTTCTTTAAGTGCAGAGCATCAGATGTGCAAATATTTATCGAATTTACATAATGGTTCGGTAATCGTTCTCCTAGCTTTTAGTATTTTAACGTTCGGCTAATTCTAGCTTTATTTTTGGAATATTTGAAGGTAAGAGTCATTTAGCTTTGCATTTAAGTTCAAAATTATATTTTTTGAAATACAAGCCTTTTGATGAAGGATAATAATGAGTTCTATGCTGGTCAGTCTTTTCAAATTGAAAACTTCAAGATTTTAAAATGACTCTTCCACTTTTCCTTCTCCTATTCGTAGGCTTACTAGCCTGGTATCGAATACTTTTCTTTCCGTAAGTGTTTCTTATGTTCTTGCAAGGAATTCCATTCAATGCAATGTTTCACACAACTTTTTCAAAAATCTGTATTTTGGAACCGACTTTAAACTATAGGCCCTTCCTCTCATAAAATAAAATAAAATTAACACGTACAACATACGTGGTCGTAATCTACACTAAAGGGTTGTAATGAACAATTATGTGTGCATGCATGTACATCGTAAATAGTGTCTTGAATATAGACCTCCAATCCTTTAAGAATTGTTGGTTTGTTGCCATAAACCAATGACTTAAGCCCATAAAGAGCAATCCAGTGACGTTAAAGGCCAATTTACACGTGGATTCTTTACATACATAAAGCTCAGGTGGAAAATATTGCTGAATTCCATCAGTATTTTAAAAATGAGAGTATAAAGCTAACCTCGAGTAAAATGTATGTATTCTTGATCGATTGAAATGTAATGGTTTTTGAAACAATTTCAGAAAGTGAAGAGAGCCTTACAACTCCCAAATTTCTATACGTATTTCCTCCCAACATTGTATGTTAATTTAGCTGGAGTACTTTTGTACAGTTTTGGTAATTTTATTTTTATTTTATAAACTTATGAAAATTGTTTAGAGGATCTACGTGCAAGAAAACAAGTGAATGGTCATTTTACGGATTTTGTTAAATTTTAGTACTTTTGGTACTTTTCATATAGTTTTGGTACTTTTTGTAAATTTTTTGGTACATTTCTATTTTATGCATTTATAAATATTGTATAAATATTGTCTTCTTAGACGTAATTCAGGTCGAAATAAAAAAAATGTTTCTTCTCAGCAGTCTTTTGGCAAAAACTCTGAGAGTAAATAAAATTGGCATAAAAATTTCCTTAAAAATCTGTCTTTCGAAGTCGACTTTAAACTGTAAGTTCCGCCACTTATATTAGAAATTAAAAAAAAATAAAATTGATACACACAACATGGCAGAAGCTAGGTAGTAATCTTGACAAAAGGGTTGTAATGTCCAATCAAGTATAAATTTTTAAACCTTCTTGGTGTGAATATACATTCAGAGGATCTGCTTGCTTGGGAGTTTGCTAAACAATTTGAGTTGAGTACTTTTTGTATATTTTGGTACTTTTTTCTGTTTATTTTTATACATGTGTTTTTATTTCATACAATTATGCACTTTCTTTGTGGAAGTCTTTTAGATAGTCTTCTAGAATGTTCGAAACTAAAGACAGTTGAATTTAGTACTTTTTCTTACCTGTTTTATGTGTCTTTTGAATATAAATATGATTACAGAGTAAATTTTTCTTAAAAGTTAAAGTTTAAAAATTAGAGCGTTTTTAAGACCATTTTCTTGTGTTTCACTTTCATTACAAAGAAAGTTGTTTTATTTTTCAATGATTTTATGATACAAAGATTTTATGTACAAATATACCGTTATATTTTATATGTACATTTTTTGTTTACATTTTTAATTATAATTTCAACAAAGCGCTCTTAATGGATTTTTTTTTCAAATCATAGGTTAAAAATTTAAATTCGAAAAAAAAATCGAATTTGTAAATATTGTCTGTCTGTCTGTCTGTCTGTCCATATTAAATAAAATACTTCATCACATTTCTTTCATTTTTTGATTGTAAATATTCCTCTTAAATTTAAATTTATTTATAAATAAAAAACCAAAAGAAACTAAATCCACTGCCACTATTTATTGTAAAAAAAAGAAGAGTTTTGTGGTGGGCTTTTTTCAAAAAAAAAAGAAATAAATATGATCGGAGATAATGAAAGAAACCGTTGAAGCTCTTACAAAACCAAAAAAAACATAAAATATGATCACAACCACAATAATAATAATAACCACGATGATGATGATGATGATGATGATGGTGACTTTGCTGATGAAGATCTCCTTCTTCTTTTATTCAAAAATATTTTCTTTTTTTGTTTAAATTTATTTTTCAGTAGGTCTCATCACCTGTTTTTTTAATGTCAATCAAATTATGAAGAAAAAAAGCCTATAAGAGTGAGCCCATAAGAGCTTAATGAACACTGGCTGACGCTGATGGTGATGGAGAGATCGTTGTGAACATGATGATCTTGTTGATGGCCAAACTGTCTGAAAAATATTTCGTTTTTACGTATTCATTTAAAATTTTTAAAAAGAATTTTAAAAATAAAACCAAAAATATGGTTTTTTTCTCCCTCTCTCTCGGTCGTTTTGCTTTTTGGCTATTGATCTGTTTGCTGGTAACGTTCACCAATTATTTTTAGCCATTTCAGGATCATCTTTGCTGTTCATCTCCACTGCTTATGAGTCTCTTACATGGTTTGTTTGGGGATCAAAGAGATTGTTTCGTTTGTTGCTTTTTTTTTGGTTTAGTTTTGGAAAAACAGTTTTTTTTGGCAACAAAAAAAAGAAGAACTTCTTACAGAGTAACACAAAGGCGTTTATTGTTGTAATAAATTTTCTTAACTGAGCGATCATTTATCTTTTTGCCATGATCTTTTGCAGTATTTTTTTGGATGCTGCCAGTCGTTAGTGGTGGTTGCTAGTGGTGGTGTTGGTGGTACTTGAGACGTTTTGTCTTTCAATACCGTTTATTAACGTGTAACATGAGCCAATTGACTTCTGTTACATTTTGATTGAATTATTACCTTAGATCGTAAAATATCGATAGGAGCGTTACTTCTCTTCCCAAAAAATAAAAAAATATTCTTTTTCCTGCTTTTTCTTTCCACTCGCCAGCAAAATGATTCATTAAATGAAACTGCTGCAGAAAAATCAAAAACGTAAACGTTTTTTAAAAGTTAATTTCAGTGTTTAAGCGAAAAATAAAAACAAATTAATTTAACTTAATTATAGATTTTAACATTATAATTAAGACAGCAAATATTTTTTTATTTTTTTTTCTTGTTTTGCAAAATATCGTGCGAATTTTTTTAATCAAGTTATTTAAACAGTCTGGTCTAAAAATATAATAACAAAAAAAAAACGGCAAAACAAAATTTTAAAACAAAGTATGAGCAAAATGATTTATGAAACACGTGTTATATTTTGAATGTGATATAATTTAATTGTTTTTTTTAACAGAAAATGTTATTTGATTTATAAATATTTCAACAAAAATGACTCAATCATAAGAAAAGATATCAGATTTCTTTATACTATGGTCAGACATGCACTTATATTGAGTAAATCGCAATAAACGGCATTATTGATCTCAATATTATAATATTGATTAAAACTTGAAATACAGCACTGTCAGTACAAGTACGTTCAGTGAGCATATTAAAATTTTCCGAACACTTTCTATTGAGACAAAAAAAAATACAATTTTGTTGAAATAACCAGCTGTTTTGTTTACCAGCTGTCAAATGAATATTGAATAAACAGCTGAACTGCGCATATTGTTATGTCTAAACATTTAAAATATTGTAATCAATAAACCGAATATTGACTCAATAAAAGTGCATGTCTGAACACAGTATTAAGCAAGCAATTTAAATTAAAAATTTTATGAAAGTATTTTTTTATGGTAACAAATATAATAAAAGCCAGTCCTGAAGAAATTTTTATAAAATACCACCAAAAAATAATGCGGTCTAGTAGGTAGTGTGTTGGCTTGTTAGACACGAGACCCTGGTTCAAACCTCATCTTGAACAAAACGAAATATGGAACAATTTTCTTTGCCCCAGATCTCTGGGAAAAATTCTGTGAATAAATGAAAAATCGACCCGTAAATTTTCTCAAAATTTTTTAGTTCGAATTTGACATTAAACTGTAGGCTCCGCTACTCATGAATATAATTAACAATCAGAGCGTGGGTTAAGTTAAGTAGGTCCAAAGCTCTCAAAATGATATCAAATGTTAAGAACAATAAAAATCGTTGATTTCTTAATAGCTTGAATTTTGAAAATTAAAAATACACAAGAAATATGCAATAATTTAATACCCCCGCCATTCACTTTGTAAATTTTATTTTCCTGCACCACTTCCAGGTCCAATTCTGACCTACAATTTCCAGCATTTCAACAGGCAGCTTACCAATCAAACTGGAATGTTGTCTACCAGGGCTGGAATTGTAACTTGCAAGCTAAAAATAATAGGAATATTAAAAATTTAAAAATACTTGGGTGCCCTGGTAGTCTAGTGGGTAGTGTGCTAGACTATTAGCGTGAGGGTCGCGGGTTCGATTCCCACCAGAGACTCTGGTTTGTGACACTACACTGAGCATATGGTCAAGTTACTCCGCTCGTATATACATAATTAGAATATAATTTTTAATTGTATTGTAATAAATAAATAAATAAATAAATAAATAAATAAAAATACTTGCATGTAGTTTCCAATACTTCTATAAATTCTTGGCAAACAAACTGGGAAAGAAATATCCGGCTTCCACAAATTTCGTATTCACTTTCTGCTCATGGCTGAAAAGAAGCTTGTTTCATTGAGGTCCATCAAGAGGTGTGCGATAGGAATCTCTGGTCTGGGGTTTGAGAAGGCCACTTCATTACGTGTATTTAATTTTCTTGAAACCACAATTTTACATTTGTAGTGGAATGCACTACATGAATTTACCACTTTAATGGCATTACATATATTCTTAAAAACATGGAAAATAACATAACATAATTGGTCATTACAACCCTTCAGTCAGGATTACGACCTAGTTTCTCACACCACTTATGTTGTGTGTGTTAATTTTATACATGAGTGTTGGGACCTACAGTCTAAAGTCGCTCCGAACGACAGATTTTTGAGAAACTTTTCATGGCAATTTTATTTACTCTCAGAGTTTTTGCCAGAAATTTGCTGCGAGGAAGTCGCCGAAAGAAATACTTTTTTTGTTTTGATGTCTGGCTGGGGCTCGAACCCTGGCTTTACGTCTAATAAGCCAACACACTACCTTCTAGACTACGGCGGCTTCTCACATGGAAAATGCTTTGTAGAATATTGAAGCCAGAAAATTGCTCCAGCACACTTGATATTGGAAGCGGAGTACATATGATTTATCATATGACATAATTAATCTTTCTTAAGTTAGACTGATTGCAATGAAGGTGTTGATTGCCAAACTTCAAATTTTTTCTTACAATCCGTTTGCTAAGAAGAGACACTGTCCGTGGATTCCTTTCCATTAGTACAGCTGCCTAATTATATTTCTTATTGTGGGGGGCTTGAATTTTAAGGCTACTTATTGAATTGAAGTCGCCGTAGTTTAGTAGGTAGGTAGGCTGGCTTATTAGACATGAGGCCTTTGGTCAAACCGTAGCCCAGACATCATCTCCAAAAAAAGGGTTGGTTTATTAGACATGCGGCCCCAGCTCAGACATCACCTCCCAAAGAAAAAAGAAATACAAAAAAATATTTTTTCGGCGTCTTCCTGTCAGCAGATTTCCGGTAGAAACTCTGAAAGTAAATAAAAAAATTCCGATGAAAAGTTTCTCAAGAATCTGTCGTTCAGAGTCGATTTAAACTGTAGGTCCCGTCACTCATGCATAAAATTAACACACACAACATAAGTGGTGTGACAAACTAGGTCGTAATCTTAACGTAAGGGTTGTAATGACCAATTATGTGTGTATGTATAGACTTGAGGGAATTAATCCTTAGGGTCCGAAGTCTCGTTTCGCGAACTACAATATTTTTCTGTTTACTGAGAACATATACTATATGAGGACCCCAAACCTTAACAGCAGTTTCTTTGAGTGTTGCTCTTGAACTTGTGCAACTTGAATCAGGGGCACTGAGGGCATTATTAAGTCTATTCAATGAGCTTAAGGGATTAATTTTTGAGGTCCGCAGTTTGTTGATTTCTTTTTCCTGTAATTTTCTTTAAGTGCAGAGCATTAGATGTGCAAATATTTATCGAATTTACATAATGGTTCGGTAATCGTTCTCCTAGCTTTTAGTATTTTAAAAACGTAAATACATTTCGTTACATACCCTGAACGTTCGGCTAATTCTAGCTTTATTTTTGGAATATTTGAAGGTAAGAGTGATTTATCTTTGCATTTAAGTTCAAAATTATATTTTTTGAAATACAAGCCTTTTGATGAAGGATAATAATGAGTTCTATGCTGGTCAGTCTTTTCAAATTGAAAACTTCAAGATTTTAAAATGACCCTTCCACGTTTCCTTCCCTTTTTCGTAGGCTTACTAGCCTGGTATCGAATACTCTTCTTTCCGTAAGTGTTTCTTAAGTTCTTGCAACTAATGATGGTGTCCCTATTATTTTTTCGATGCTAAATATATAGAACTACTAAGTTTTCCACAAATAAATATTGCTTTTGAAAGAACAATGCACGAAACGATTACAAAATTATATGACATGTTATTTAGAAAATCGAAAATGTACTTATAATTTCATTTAGCACTGTAAAGTTAACATCACTTTTCAAAATTTCATAAATAATTTAAATTGAAATTCAAAAATTTTTTTGTGTGTATTTTAAAGATCTAAAGTGGTTCGTTTAGCCGAGAGTTTGAAATACCCTGATTGATGGTCAGCATTTGAAGATTTTCTAATGCATTTCTAATATTAAAATCGATAATTTTTATTATGAAATTTCACTTACATTTATACACTCTACTCTACTAATTTATATTATGCTCTTAATGGAAAACACTTTCATAATCAGATTTGATAATTTACGAAATTTTCCTCGAAGCTATTTGAGAACAAAACAAATCGCATCTAATCTCCATGGAGACACAAACCTATTACGCGAATGCCAAATGACGAAATATTTGTAGACAATATTCATTTGTCTTCTCTTGTGAGAAGACTTGTTGCCTTAAAAACTAAAAATTAAAAGAAAAAAAAAAACAATTTAACATTAAAAATAATCATAATCAATATAATTTATTAAGATTTTTGAAAACATTTTTCTTTTACGAAATTGTTTTCCGGCTAGTCCGTTCTCTAAAGAAGAGCCAAAGCATATTATTTATGAAAACATTTTCGATTTTCTATTTATATTCAACATAATTTGTCGCTGAGTGTGTTGAGAATTATTTTAAAAAAATTTGTCTTTCAGAACAAACATATCGTCGAGCATTTAAACAAGCTATGGAGGCTATTTTTTGCTTTATCCAAACCACCCACACACACATTTCATCAAAATAAAATTTCGTTTTTCATGCAAAGAAAATCCGTCATTGGAAATTATTTTAAATGGACATTGATTTCCTTCTATTTGAAGCGAAAAAAAAACAAATTAAAAATTTCTAATAGACTTTTTGGCTCTTGTTCTTTAATATTTAATTAAATATTTAAAATATTTTCATGATATAAAATTTATTAAAAAAAAAATAAATTAAAAGAAAACAGAACCAGTCACGGTCTTTGTAACACTTTTTCAGGTATTGTGCGAGTGTCTAAATGTTTAAATTTATTTTTAAAATACAATAATATTTACATATTTAATCTATAAATATATTTTTTGTATTTATATTGTTGTATCATTATTAATATAAGATTTTCAACAAAAAAAAAAAAAAAAAAAAAAAAAATTATGGCCATAAATATGTCGGGACTTGGCCTGACGTTTTAAAGCCAAACAAAATTAAAAAGAAATATTTTTCGTATTCCAAACCGACTGTATGACAAACCAGTTGCTTAAATCGGTTTTTTCTTTCTTTTTCTATGTTACTTCGATTCTAAATGTTACAATTGTAAATCAAATTTAAATGAAATTTTTTTTTTCATTCGTTAAATTTAATTGGCCGGCAAAGTACAGTGATGGGGAAAAGTTTAGTTTGACTATCAATAGACCCTCTTAATAACAATCAAAATGTATTCTCGTTCTAGAGGTTTATAGAGAAAGTTATATTACAAATTTCATCAAAACATAAATTTTCAACATACATAATTAATCATTACAGTACTTCTGTTAGGATTAGGACCAGAGATCAGCAATGAGTATTGAAAAAGATGAGTAGAATCGAATCATACTCATAATTTTTGATACTTATACGCATTCATACTTATTTTAATATCATTTCAAAGTTTGAAGTACTCATCATATTCATACTTTACGACACGTATGCTGTTGTTGACTTCGACTCCCCATAACTCAACGCTTATGTTTAAAGCTGAGACTGTAAATTTTGATGAATGATTCGACTCACTCGAATCATTTATATGTAAGTATTATATGTACTTTTCTAAATTTATAAATCTAACTGAGTAGGCTTATGAATCAAACATATTTCGAATGGTATGAGTTTGATGGCAACGTTTTACGAATACTCATTGCAACCTGTACTTATAAATCAACGTTATAATGAGTACGAATGAATCAGAGTACATAGTTAAATTTCAATATTGTTGACTCACTTATATTCAAAATTTCATGAGTGAAATCTGAGTCTGATTATAACCTATCTTCTCACACCACTTGTGTTGTGTGAATTAATTTTATACATGAGTTGCGATTCCGAACGGCAAATTTTTTTAAAAACTTTTCATGGCAATTTTATTCATACTCTCAGAGTTTTTTTTTTTTTTTGCAGATTTCAACGGAATTTAAATTAATACCATTAAGATAGTTCTACAAAAATCGAAACCAATACCAATCTTAGAGTACAAGGTCTTGAAAAGATTGGTGGACGCAATAAAATTTCCCAGCCAAGGCCTTTCAGCTTCTGCGGGCGCATTAAAGTGTATATGTATGGTCTGGCATTGTTATGATGGATTACAACATCATTTATGTTTAAAAAAATCTTATCTTTTTCAATCTTTAATCACTTTCTTGAAACTCATACTTATCAATTCCCTTCCAATCACACCAGACACCCATCACATTACCTCTTCTTTTTCGCTGATTATCGTTTTACGTGTTCCACTTTTCATCGCCCATCATTATTAGGTACAAAAATGTTTCGCTTTCGTTCATTAACATTTTCACTGTTAATCGATGCGGCGGCATCCAAACATTTTGATTTATTTCGTTTAAAACATTTTTTTTTCAAATTTTTTTCAATTTTATTTCATTGAATTTTTTTGTCATTAGCAGATGAAGGCGTGATGAATTTTTAACATCATAATTGGAAACAGACAAACTATTTCGTGCTGGTTACAGCATCACCTCGGTAAACGTCACAAATTTTTTCGTCATTCTTCAAAGCATTCTTAACATTTCTTCATTAAAAAATAAAAACAAATTATGACTCTTATGTTAATTAGATGGTTTATTTGGGTGACAAACATGGAAGCTTTTTCTACCAGTGTAAAATATTTCGAGCCCCAGGTGAAAACTTGAAAAAGATGTGCTCAACTTAACTTGGATAGAAAGTGCAAAATACAGCACACAACAATGCTATCTGAGAGTCAGTCTTCCATACGATCACTGGGATCTTAAAAGGTTAACTGGAAAATAGTATGGGAGTGTCAGAGAAAACTGAATCAAATAGAATAACAATCTGCTTGGTATCAGGTCAGAAAGGTCACTGATGTGACCATAACCTTTTGTAGAGGTATAAAGAGATGTAAAAACTCTTCTTAAACCAAATGGTTTTGCATCAGACTTGCATCAGTTCTTTTAACAGAACACTTTAGACTCTAAAGTATATATCTTCGGAATGTGGATCCTTTCGAGATTTTGTGATGATGAGCATGAATCATAGGAACACATATTTGGAACCTGTAGGGTATTAATACATCCTAGAAGGAAACACATCGCATGTCAGATGCTAGGCAGAGAGTTGGTCTTATCGACACCGAGTAGTTTTCTGAAATTTGTCACAGTAATCGGCTTGAAAAATATATTATAAGGATACTCTACACAGAGTGAGGGCAAGTATTTGTAATAAAGCGTATGGTAGCTATACTATGGCACCTCTACACAGCGACCGATATAAAAAAGTAAGGTGAGGAGTTAATGAGCGATATTAGCACTTATTCGTACTAAAGTAACAGTTCCTATGGACTCTAGCCTGTAAACTTATAAAGGGTGTTTTTTATAGAGATATAGAACTTTAAGTTGCAATAAAACAACGACTGATTATTCGACTGACATGAATTTTATTTCTCCGAAAGATAATCTTGTGGCATTACATTTTAAATATGATTTCTGGCATACGACCGCCACGGCTGGCGCGGATGTAGTCCAATCTGGACGTCCAATTTTCGATGACTTTTTCCAACATTTGTGGCCGTATATCGGCAATAATACGGCGAATGTTGTCTTCCAAATGGTCAAGCGTTTGTGGCTTTACCGCATAGACCAATGACTTTACATAGCCTCACAGAAAGTAGTCTAGCGGTGTTAAATCACAAGATCTTGGAGGCCAATTCACAGGTCCAAAACGTGAAATTAGGCGGTCACCAAACGTGTCTTTCAATAAATCTATTGTGGCACGAGCTGTGTGACATGTTGCGCCGTCTTGTTGAAACCACATCTCCTGGACATCATGGTTATTCAATTCAGGAATGAAAAATTTAGTAATCATGGCTCTATACCGATCACCATTGACTGTAACGTTCTGGCCACCATCGTTTTTGAAAAAGTACGGACCAATGATTCCACCAGCCCATAAAGCGCACCAAGTGCGCGATACGTTTTCCGCACAGAACCATTATTTTCGAAATAAAATTGCACTATTTGTAAGCGTTGTTCAGGCGTGAGTCTATTCATGATGAATTGCCAAACCAAACTGATAATAAATCACTTGACAGCTGTTAAATCGGTCGCCATCTTGAAAAGTAATGCCAACTTAAAGTTCTATACCTCTATAAAAAACACCCTTTATATGCATGCTGAGCGATATTAAAGAACATTCGAGGTTTTATCTCTGTAGGGTCTTCAGAACGCAGAAGATTTGTTTCATGGCTTTCTCTTAAGCCAACGAGGCATTCGCTCTGTTGCAAAACAAATTTTTGGCATAGGTGCCGATTGGCCTAAGTCTCATCTTCATTCTAAAAATGTTTCGTCTGTCAATGCCGGACTTCACTCTACTCGAAACATATAATATAACTTGGCAACTGTACTGCTAAGACTCAAACAATCTGAACGATTTGTATTCAGTAGATATGAAATGGAGTTGTAGGTAGTGTGTTGGCTTAATAGACTTGAGGCCTCGGTTCAAGCCCCAGGTCAGACATCTCCAACATAACGAAATATGAAAAAATATTTCTTCGGCGACTTGCTCTCAGCAGATTTCTGGCAAAAACTCTGAGAGTAAAACTAAAATTGCCATGAAAAGTTTTTTAAAAATTTGTCGTTCGGAGTCGTCTTTAACTGTAGGTCACGCCACTCATGTATAAAATTAACACACACAACATAAGTGGTGTGAGAAGCTAGGGCGGTAATCCTGACTGAAGGGTTGTAATGGCCAATTATGTATGTATGTAGATATAAAACCGGCCATATGTCTAGAGACTTGGACGAAGAGAATATAACCAGGCATCAGTTAAGGTATTCTGGACTGATGAGTTCTGTTCTGCGAGGAAGTACTGTTAGGCTGACTCTGTATAAGGTTGAACTGAAATCTTATGCCTATATAAACGTAAGTCGTTGTAGCCTTGTAGGCAGTGTGTTGACGTATTAGACGTGAGGTCTCGTAATTTTAAAACATATAATAAGGAACAAAACGATTTATGAAAAAAATATTTCTTTCGGCGATTTAATCTCAGTAGTCTTCTGATAAAAACTCTGGTAGTAAATAAAACCGGCATGAAAAATTTCTCAAAAATCTGCCGTTGGGAGTCGACTTTAAATTGTAGATTCCGTTATCCATGGATAAAATTAACACATATAATATGGATGGTGTGGGAAGCTAGGTTGCAGTCCTGACTAAAGGGTTGTAATTACCAATTAAATAAGTATTACCCAATACTATATTCAGACATGCACTTTTATTGAATCAATATTCGGTTTATTGACATAACAATATACGCAGTTCAGCTGCTTATTCAATATTCATTTGACAGCTGATAACCAAAACAGCTGATTGTTTCAACAACATTGTTTTTATTTTGTTTTTTTGTACGTTATTTTTTTGTTTTGTTTTTTTTTTTGTTTGTCGTTGTTGATATTTGAGTTGTCAAGTATCAATAGAAAGTGTTCGGAAAATTGTAATATGCTCACTGAACGTACTTGTACTGACAGTGCTGTATTTCAAGTTTTAATCAATATTATAACAATTTATGAATTTATTGAGCAATAATTAATTGACATTTTATTTTAAATATTGAGATCAATAATACCGTAAGTGCATGTCTGAATATAGTATAAGCTGTTGGCGTAATCTACAGTTTTCAATTTCTATTCTAGCATGTGTTTGACTGTTATGTTATACAAGTTTTACCTTTGACTGTACTACTATACACTTGGCCAGCTGGCAATGCATTGTAACAGGTTTTTGGCCAATATTTTTAAAAGCCATACTTTACAATAATATTACAAATTATAATGATTGTTGTTTTTTCTATAAATTTAATTTTTTTCCATTTTCCCAAATAAACGTAAACGTATGGCATAAATTTGTTTATATCGTTTTGGGGTCAAACTAGTTTAGAAAAAAAATCATAAATTTTCCTTTTTTTACATAAAGCCGGGGTCTATTTTATTTACCAGTAGTTTTAAATTTCAAATCTTTATAAATTTCTTAGCCATAAAATGCAAATGTTAACAAATATTTTTAAGCTTTCAAAAAACAAAAAACAAAAAAAAATGTGTAAGAAATATTAATGGGTTGTAAAGAAATTGAAGGTTATCAAGGTAACATTTAAAGTACCAACGAGAAAGTACTAAACTTTTCTTTTTAGGCCATTACTGGGCTTATATGCAATATCAAATATTGGCATTTAGGTTTTTGGAAGCTGATAGATTTTCCAGGAAAAAATTTCTCCAATTTGTAAGAAATTGCCAGGGGTTTTTTGTTTGTATTTTTCTTCTTTAACCTTAAATGTCATTTCAAATCAAACTGAACGAAATGCATATCAAAACAAAAATGCATTGGCAAGACTGGCATTTAAAACCCACGCATTTTATGCTTTTTTTTTTAAATATTTTTTGTGCTTTTTATGTTAAAGAAAGAGCGTGAAAATGACAACGTTTAAGTGGACAAAAACGCCAAAACTAATGAAGATGTTTTTCCAATATTTTTTCTTAACATAAAAGCTGACAGAAATACAAACCTTGTATTTGTAAAAAATTAAACAATAAAAATAAATTTTATTTTAACAGGCAATGAAATTATTTTTCTTCATTTAAAGCCATAACCTAACAGTGTTTACTGGGAAAAAAATTAGTGGAATTGTTGAATAATTTTTTTTAAATTTTCAGAACCTATTAAATGAGGTCATCAGGGCTAACAAAGGCTGGAAAAAAACAAAAAAAAAAAACCAAAAAAAAAAATATTGTATTGGCAACGTGGGCTTAAAGGCAGACCCAAAGGGATCTGTTTCGTTTTTTTTTCATTTCTTTCTTTCTTTTACTGTAACAAATAAATTTATGACTTTTTCTTTTAATGTTTAATGTATGTATGTATGTATGTATGTATAGTTTCATTATAATTTTCAAAAATTTAAAATTTTTCTTTGAAAATGTCATTTCGTATGTCTGTCTGTCCACCGTATTGAAAAAAAATTATAATTTTTTTTCCACTCTTTTCGTCTTTCATTTAAAAATGCACCAAAGCTTTTGGGTAATTGTCGTTACGTGCATTTATGCATTTAAGGTGTGAAAATTTATGATCGCTTATGCTCTGACCGCCGTTGTCTGAGTGTCTGCCTGCGTTGATTTGGTGTTGGCATGCGTTCGGGAGAAAGGTTGTCCACATTAATGCTTACATATGTATGTATTTATGTGCTCTTGCTTTTGTACATACATACTATACAAACATATGTAAGCCCATTGTCTGTTTATCAAATTTATGGTAGCCCTCAAATTAAGTTATAATCGCACCTTTAACGCTCACGCAGTTTAAAGCGGGCGTAAAGGCGAACAGCCAACGCTCAACATTGTAAATATTTTCCGGTATGTTTTCAATTACAATGTAAGCGACAAACGACATTTTAAACTGACATACAAATTTATTTAGAAAGAAAAGTCCGGTGAAAGGAAAATATATTCCTTCAGAACAGTATAATTTTATGCTCCTCAATTAAATATAAATAAAGCCTTGAAAATTGCCTCAGAATCCATATGGTTCCGAATACTCTGTAGTACCATACTTTGCTTACGTCCTAAGGAATACTGTATTCAACTCCAGCTTTGAAAGAGGGATCCTTACGCATTGCTATGAGAGTTTTTAGGGACCTGGACATTAATTCAGTCAAAAGAGATCACATTTTCTGGTAGTTGACTTACAAAAATACTCATATTCAAGGCTGGCATTTACTCTTTTAGTAGTACTCTGTACTAGTAGTGCTAAGCGCACCCATTTCAATAAGAAAAGATTATTTGCTTCAACAAACCTCAGGTCAGACATCGTCACCGAAACGGAATATGAAAAATATTTCTTCGGCGACTTCCTCTCAGCAGATTTCTGGCAAAAACTCTGAGAGTAAAATAAACTGCCATGAAAAAGTTTCTCAAAATTCTGTCGTTCGGAGTCGACGTTAAACTGTAGGTCCCTCCACTCACGTATAAAATTAACGCACACAACATGAGTGGTGTGAGAAGCTAGGCCGTAATCCTGACTGAAGGGTTGTAATGGCCAATTATGTATGTATGTATGTATGTGTATTTGCTTCAACATATACCCCCCTCCTAAGGACGAATTTTATCCGGAAGATTTTGACATTTAGATCTCACTTGGGAGTCACTATCAGCACCTGATATTTCACTATCCGCCAGCTGCTATTTCTCATACATACACATACATAATTGGTCATTACAACTCTTCAGTCAGGATTACGACCTAGGTTCTCATAACACTTATGTTGTGTGTGTTAATTTTATACAAGAGTGTCGGGAACCACAGTTTGAAGTCGATTTCGAACAAAAGATTTGTGAAAAATCTTTTCACGGCAATTATACTTACTCTCAGAGTTTTTGTCAGAAATTTGCTGAAAAAAATTCGCCGAAGAATTATTTTCGGTTTGTTGATGATGTCTGACATGGCTTTTGAACCGTTTCCTCATGTCCAACACCCTGTCTACTACAGCGTTTTTCTTATTCCTACATTAATAGCGGACAACGGGAGAGTACGAGCTCAGTTTTAGTTAGCGATCGTTTAGATTACATCAGCCAACAATCTCAATGCAACTTTAGGTTATTCATTCAGATGCTTAACCTTAATCGTGTATTTTAGCCGCTTTTAAAAACACAAAATGTGAAACACTGTTAAACATACTCCGCAATCGTGTGTTTATCTTTGAAATTAAAACCATTTAATGAGCAAATAGCATTACCATTGTAATAGTGTAGCCAACTATATTTTAAATTTAAAAATTAAACTCCAAGCATATCATCTTACCTTTCCAAAATCTAAAACAACTAAAATGAATTTCAAAAGCAAAAGTGAAACGTTTTACTCAAAACCATTACCATTACCATACATATCAACTTCCATGGTTTTATTTCATTTTTTTTTTTCAACTGTCATCTGTCAAAATATTGCGATATTTTCATCATCGCCCAGGCGACCCAATTGTAAATTCAACTCACGGCACTTTTCATGATCATATTTTTATTACAGATTTTACGCTGCTTATCACAGTGATGCTTATGACTTTTTAATTTTTTATTCTCTTCCTTTTCTTTTTTGTAATTTTTACTGTAAAAAGAGCTTCCGACAAGCTGGTAAATTCATATTTAATAGAGTTACAATCAAAGCGCATAACCAAAAAAACGCCCCCTTAATTTTTTTGGTTTTATAAACAGTGTGGTACGCTTCATGATTCAAACGTCAACCGCCAGACAGCAAAGAAAATGGATATGAGCTTGTGTGTGATTAACATGTAAAGCACAGGAGCGAAGCGAACGAAAAGAAAAAACTATCACTGTTGCATTACAGTTGCTTTGTAAAGCCTGACTTACTGAGTTGACTGGCTTGAGTGACGGTGTGAGTGTTCACTGGCAGGAGGAACAGAAAAAAACAAATCAGTTTTACACAGAAGCACGTTTTGGTCTCTTACCATAATTTGTCAGTTATCAATTATTATTCTCTCTGTTGCTGTCTTCTTTGTCTCGCTCTCCCTTACTCTACCCTTTCTCCGTTTGTCCCTGTCCCTGTCTCTGACAAGATCAATCAAAAATTACAATATAATTCTGCTTTAACATGTTCATAAGTTATGGCAGTAGACACTTATTAAACCAATGCCGCCATTTATCAGTTTTTAAATTACTTTCACTGTAACCACAATTTTTGGGGGCACCAGACTTCAGAAATAATTTTTTTTAAGAAAAATTCAAACTCTTGCTTCAAGTGTGAGTAATTAAACATAAACGTTCATTTGTTATAAATTTTAATCAGAAAAAAAGGAGTTTAAAAATCTCCACAGAAAGAATTTTTCAAGAATTTTAATTGTAATTGAGTTAAACGTTTAAAAGTCTTAAATCATTGCTTTTGGAATAACGGTAAATTGGTTTTTAAATAAGTTTTTTTCGTGTTTCTTCGCCTCTCTTATTTATTACTTTATTACACATATTGTTCTGAGGCTTAGAATTAAAGAAAAACCTGATATTATTTAAATAATTTTCAAGAATTCTAAACACTTGTCTAGAACAGTGGTGGTTAAAATAATACGTGTTTTCCAAGCACCCAAAAAAATTTATTTTATTTGCTAAAGCCATACTACCTATTACTGTTAGTTTCCCTATTGACTACCCATTTCCACAATATTAAAGTATACTGTTATGTAAGATTGAAGAGGTATGAAGTCGCAGTAGTCTAGTGTGTTGGCTTATTAGACGAAAAGCCCGGGTTCGTATCCCAGGTCCGATATCAAAACGAAATATAAAAAAAAATATTTCTTGGGCGACTTCCTCTCAGCAGACTTCTGACAAAAACTCTGAGAGTAAAATAAACCTTGCATGAAAAAGTTTCTCAAAAATCCGTCGTTTGGAGTCGACGTTAAACTGTAGGTCCCGCCACTCACGTATAAAATAATGCACCCAACATAAGTGATGTGAGAAGCTAGGTCGTAATCCTGTATGTATGTATGTTATGTACGATTGACTTACATGGGTAAATGGATGTCATAATTGATCATTACAACCCTTCAGTCAGGATTACGAACCTAGCTTCCCACATCACTTATGTTGTGTGTGTTAATTTTATACACGAGTGGCGGTACTTAAAGTTTAAAGTCGATTTCGAATGACAGATTTTTGAGAAACTTTTCATGGCATTTTTAGTTTTGCTCTCAGAGTTTATGCCAGAAATTTGCTGAGAGGAATTCGCCGAAGAAATAATTTTTTATATTTCGTTTTGATGTCTGACCTGGGTTTGAACTGTGGCCTCACGTCTTATAAGCCAACATACTGCCTACTAATAGACTACGGCGACTTAAACAGTCATGCTGAACTAAATCGAGCTTAAAAATTGAAAGTAAGTCTGCCATGCTATCAGGAAGGAACCTGATAGTTTCACAAGGTTGTTAGCCGTGGCGAACTCTATTCTCTAAAGGCTAGGACAGTATGACCTTACATGGGAAAGAGCAAAAATTAAAGCAGCTACATTGTTAGAGATGCTTTGTGGAATCCATATGTTCTTTATTCTATGAGCCTTCCATTTACAGATTTTCTGTCGGCTCTAGTCTATGTGCTTAATATTGTCGATATTAAGTCATGGCTTCTTTCCTCTTATTTGAAACGTTTGTTCCGCTGAAAGATTTCAACATTTTCATAATTCGGGAAGGAATTAGGATTTGTGACCTAATGTACCTCGAATGTCAGTTGCAATACGATTTGAACAACATTTCCGTCCACACCAAGGTGTTCTTAAATTGAAGATCATGGAATCTAAATAGCTTCTGAGGTTACTTTAATTCGAATATGGTTTAATAAACAGCAACAATCCGAATTACTGTTAAATGTGGGGTTCAAGTCTATATAATCGTAAGATCGGCAGTGGTACGATACATATATCTAATCTGGCACGTAAAATTCTAAGCGTTGTATAGTGACACTTGGTCTGCCTTCCGAAATGTATCAATAGAAAGTTTGTATGCACATCTACAACTGTATATAAACTATGTAGATATGCAAAGTAACCAAACAATGCATCAACTATAAATCCGATGCCTGATTGCTTTTTGACTGCGTTAAAAGTACACATTGACAACGTTTTGAAATAGAATACATTGTATATATTTTGTACAGCGGCATTATGAAACACGATACTTTGTTCAAACACAAAGCAACTAACATTTTGGAAGGCAGCCTTGTTTACACATGGAGTTTGTGGTCTAGGTTGTCAACTGTTAAAATACTTGTTATCCAAGCATAAGGAAAAGCACTTTGCATCCAAGAAGAACTAAAAAATTTGCATCTATTCTGATAAGTAAATGCCGGACATCGCTTAGAGGCATGGCGCAACATTACTCTACATGGTGCAACTAGACTCGGTAAATGGTCAGATGACCAAGGAAGGAGTAATTATCGTTAGCAGGTTAGCTAAGGCAGACTTAAAGTCTACAATTACGAACATTGATCTTTGAAAGTGAAATAGGCCAAGCTCTACATAAGTTAGCGCAAACTAAATGAGACAGCAAACCTATCTGTGCTTTAACACATCTTTTTCATTGAACATATTTCAAACATGTGGCATGGTTACGATGATTATAATAACTACCGGCCACAGCTTCACATACATCCATACATTACAACCCTTCAGACAGGAATACGACCTAGCTTTTCACACCACTTATGTTGTATGTGTTCACTTTTTTGCATGAGGGGCAGGACCTACAGTTTAAAGTCAGTTCTGAACAACAGATTTTTTGAGAAACTTTTCATGGCAATTTTAGTTTTACTCTCAGAGTTTTTGTCAGAAATCTGCTGAGAGGAAGTCGCCGAAGAAATATTTTTTTATATTTTGTTAAGCTGGAGATGTCTAACCTGGGATTTGAACCAAGGCCTCATGTCTAATAAGCCAACACACTACCTACAAGACTACGGCCACTGCTTTATAGGCGTTTATTCGAGAAATCTGGCACTTTCATAACTTAACTTCTGTACGAGCTTCAACAATGTGTAGGTTGGTCTGGTCGTTGGTCCTCTGTCCCTTAATTTTCCATGTAGGCTTTGGTTTTCTTAGAACCCCTAAATAGTTTGAAGGCGACAAAGTGTTGTTGTATGGCTAATTCGTGTCTATTATGTTTAGATTCGAGTCACAATCTGCTACAGTTTCAGCTCTTTTTAAATGATATACCTGGTGAATTGTCTTGTCGAACCATATTATGAACTGCTGTATAGAATTTCGCAGCCTTGATGTAATATACCACTCTTTAGGTGTTAGGTTTCTTCACTAAACCATATCGGCAACACAGAGGACTAATTTTGGACCCCCTGTGAGAATCAATTTCTTTTCTACTGCCTGTCTTACCTAAACTAACAGAAGAACACATTTCCCTCAAGTTTGTCTTCTTTGACTAATTTTGCCAGTCACTGCATTAGAAAGTCCCCACGTATGTATCTATGTATGTACCTCCCCATGAAATATAGGCTAATTGGTTCTTACTTACACTGTTACTGTGTTGCTTCTTACGTTTCTCGTGTATTCTATTTTTTTGTTTGTTTTTAAGCTTCTGTGATTACAGTAGTAAAGTAGTAGTTTTGTTGTTAATTCATTCCAAGTTTATGTCCAATCATTAAAATCACAGTGGGTGACACAGGCTGAACATAAAGAATTTCAAAGAAATGCTAAACATTTCGTTAATTTAGTTGGCAACTCATTACCACACTGGTGCTTACACTTACAGAATGTGCAATAATAATAACACTTAAAAATAATACCATCACTGTGCCACTGTGTGTTTACAATTCAGTAAGTGTTGGGTATTGCTTATGTGTGGCATTTATGTTCTTCTCTTGCTCACTTGTTAGCTTTCAGTTCAATAAGAATAATGTTGCTGTTGTTGTTGTAATTGAGAATTGCCAAGTAGTGAAAATTATCCGCTTGTCTAACCGTTATTTTGTTTGTTTGTTATTGTTGGCTTTCTTGTTTGGTAATACATATTTATTTACATTAAACTGTCACTTAATAGTCACGTTTAGTGTTTGTTTCCTTTTTTTCTTCCTTTTTTATGTTCAAACACATGTTTATTTCAGTTTAATTGGAGCAGAAAGTCAAAGAATAAAAATTGTGTTGTGATGGCTCTTTACAAAGGATTATTTAGGATGTAGTTTTTGTGTGTGTGTGTGTTAAATTTTAAATTTTTTGTTCGTTTAATTGTGATTGATGGAGGATTGCTTTTGAATCCAATTTTTTTGTTTTATTTTAAATAACATGAGCAATTCTTTGTACATTTTTCCAGATTTTTTTGTTCATTTTGTTGTCATTTAAAGTTTATTGTTTTTTTTTGCTTTTGTTTTTATTGTTTATAAATGGTTAATAGAAAACTTTAAAAATAAATGTTTATTTCAGTCACGCTCGTTTAGTAGCAACAATTTTACAATTTTTATTTCTATTGAAATGAGAAAAACAAAAAAAAAAACTTTTACTTTTTAATTGCTATTCGCCCCAATTAAATTGGAATGAATATGTACATATGTCTGTACAGAGTATTTCTTTTTTATCTATAACTGTCAATTAGATAATTGGAGTTTTTGTTAAAAATACAAGATACACTCGTTATTTTCGGATACCATGAGAGATGGCTGGCGGCTTTATTTCATTTAATTAATTTATCAAAAAGGGAGACATAACAACTTACAATACGATAAGCAATTGTTAAACAAAATAACTAAAAAAAGAGTAAAAAATATATGTGGTTGGCAATGCTAAAATAAAAAACTCTTCTCTTACATGTATTTTAACTGTTGCTAACTGTAAACAGCTGTAGAGTGTAGTAAAGGAAATTGATTTCCAATAAAAATAAAACAAATAGTTGGCAATGCGAATTTTGTAAAAAGTATATAAAAACCTAATGTAAATACTTAGCTAAAAAAATTTACTTTTAAAAGTGGTTTTAAGTTGTTTTAAAATAATTTTTAGAGGTTTTATAAAATTCTGTGTGAGAAGCTAGTCCGTAATCCTAACTGAAGGGTTGTAATGGCCAATTATGTATGTATAAAATTCTGTAGCATTTTACGTGAGCTCCGATATAAAAGTTACGTGTTACTGGGGAAAAATGTCCCTATTTTTCTCACATATTGCATGTATGTTGGTACTTTTATTATTCATTATCTTTTCAATTCTGTTTCATGGTTGGTAATATGAATTTTTAAAATAATTTTTGTTTTTTTTTTTCATTTAATTAAACTATTTTAATATTTCAACCTTGAATTTTGAGTCATTTTGTCTACTTATTTCAAGTTTAAGCTTGGAAAAGTTTAACGATTTTAGTTTCAATTTTATTTATATTCTTATTTAAATTGAAAAATCGCTTTGCCAACCTTTAAACATTTAAAAGTTTCAGTTTTAAATGATTTTTTTTTGGTACACATTGAAAACAAGGTTAAATCAACAGTAGCAACCAAATCTATTTGAAATAATCTACTCTACCACTAAAATGTGTATTTAAAATATAATTTTTTGTCAAATTTTTCTCTTTGTATAACAGTACTTAAGTTTGTTTTCCATGTTTTTTTCTTTTATTGTCACTAAGTAAACACACAAAAATGATTTTTAAAAAAAATCTTTTAAAACTAAGTTTTTGTCATAATTTCACACATTTTCAAACAATTCAATTTCAAATTCCAGTGAATAATAGTGTATATGGTTCTCATAAACTAGTGTAGCCATTAAAAAGTGTTTACAGCCATTGTATGTTAAATTTACAACCAAAAAAATAACAAGAAAAAAAGAAAAATGATTGATTTTTTACTTAAGGGGTGGCGTTGCCAGATGGTTTATGCTTAACAATAAATTGAAAAACTTATTTAATTTCAAGATTTTGATTTTGAATAGGAAAATTGTTAAAACCAAAAGATTTTCTCATCTAAATAAGATGGTAGACAGTACTACATGTGGGTTGAACTTTCCTTAATGAATTTTAGTCTTAACTGATGTGATATGTGGTAATAAAATCCAGTTGAGAAGGCAAATTTAATCTTTGCCCTGAAATCCTTATTATGAGGGATTTAGACGATCACACATGTCGTACGTTATGTCAGGTTTTTGTGCAGGATTTGGGGAATGAAAATTCGGAAATTGTACAATTTTCTTCGTTTTTAGAAATTTATTCAAAAACTATCACAGTTCATTAGATCAGGGATGCTTCTTTGGTATTTTACTAATCATATCGTTAGATTTTTTTCACGATTTTAAAATACGTTTGGAATTCTGAAAGATTTTCTTTCTGACTTTGTGTACTTCAGGTTAGCAGGTTCTAAGATAATAGGGTTGCCATCTTACATCGCCTAGAATCAGAAAAATATTTTGAATTGTGATACGAGTTGTGTGATCAGGGATGCTTCTTTGGTATTTCACTAATCGTGTAAACGCAAGAAATCTTGTCGTTCGATTTTTAGTCTCGATTTTAAAATACGTTTGGAATTCTGAAATATTTTCTTTCTGCCTTTGTGTACTTCAACACTTATCGTGCAAATTAGTCTTTAGCAGGTTCTAAGATAAGAGGGTTGCCATCTTACATCGTCTAGAACCAGAAAAATATTTTGAGTTGGGATACGAGTTGTGTAATCAGGGATCCTTCTTTGGTATTTCACTAATCGTGTGAACGCAAGAAATCTTGGCGTTCGATTTTTATTCTCGATTTTAAAATACGTTTGGAATTCTGAAATATTTTCTTTCTGACTTTGTGTACTTCAATACTTATCGTGCAAATTGGTCTTTTAGCAGGTTCTTTCATCGCCTAGAACCAAAGCCCTCAATGAAAAATATTTTGAGTTGTGATATTGCGTGTAGTAGTGAGGAACTTTGCAATTGAGTTCCATTATTTCTCTAGAACACAGCCTGATCTTCCTATATGTATTGTTTGCTGTTAATGTTATACTCTCAACATACTTCCTTGGGTCAATTCGATGTCCGGGTTCTGTACTTGTCTTAATTGACAAGTACACGTCCTCTAACCTAACCTAACCTATCCTCTAAATAGTGTTGGTGGTCAAGAAGCTTTCTGGATGGATTATAAATGAAGAGATTCTAATCTAGATTAATCTGATCTGCCATTAAGTAATTGATGCATATCTCTATTCACCACTTATCTTGTAAAGATTATGTAACAGATCGATATTATCAAAGGACAAACAAAGAAAAAGATCTCATTGGCAACGTTAGAGCTAAGATTTGAAGGTGGAGTTCGGTTTATTAGGTCAAAACACTACCTTCTAGACATTAGCAACCCATTTGCCAACGGGCAAATGCTCTTATCATGAAAAAGCTTCTCTAATTTGTAGTACTGACTCGAGTTTAAACTATAGGTATCGTTACTCATGGATAAAATTAACATACGCAACATGATTGCTGTAAGATTGGTGTAATCCATAGGCTAGGATGTAACCATGACTTTAACATTTTAATGTTTAGTAATTTATGAATATTTATGTTCTCTTCTGCTGTCATAGACGTGCTCTAGTCTTACATTAAAGTTTGACAGCCTTTAAATAGGCATCTCCAACTTGCACACAACTCCCATGTAATAATTAACATACAATTTAGAAATTCTTGTATTAAAGAAATCAACAGTTTTTGCATAATCAGTATTGGCAACACTGATTTAATGAATTTTTTTATTATTCTCATTTGTTTTTTCCATGTTCAAAAAATATCAGAAGTTTTCCAGCCTTCAAGTGGTGCATTGAAAACATTACGTATGCCATACATTTCAGAGTCAAAATAATTGGCACTTTTTTTTCGTTTGGTTTCATACAAATTGTTGTTGTTGTTTTTTTATCTCTTATTATTGTTGTATTAAAATTTAGAAATAAAAATATTAACTGCCTTAATACATAATAAACCTGCAGCAGATATTTAATATTTTATGTGTCATGCAATCATAAATTTAACAAAAGCCACTAAGAATATACAGAGGAAAAGCAAAAAAAAATTGAATACAAAATTTACAATTACAAGTAATGTTTACATGCACTACTACCACCACTACTACAACTACTTGTATTTGCTTAATACTGTTATGAAAAGTTTAATACTTTGGCCACTTTATTTGTGCAAGTCAGACTAAATGTGTGTGCGAGTGTGTATGTGTATGTGTCTAGAGTGTAACAGTGTGTCAACGGCCCAGACACTGTCTCGCCGTAATAGGGTGTTTGCTATTGTTTTTAACAGTTTTTTTACTCCCTCTCTGTCTCTCTCTCACTGTGAATTTTTATGACAATGTGAGTGTATGTGTAAATGCATGATAACTAAAGTGTTGTTAGAAGTGTGCATAATATCAACAGCTGACGAAACACAATTGTGACGTTTTTAATAATTTTTTTTTATTTTTTTTTTAAATTTTTTTTTCGCATTAATAAGTAAATTATGAAAATTCTTATTTTTATTTTGCTTTTGTTGTTATTTTTGTGCCGTTAAGCCTCAACTTTATGAAGGCATTTGTAAATTTTACACTTTCCTAGTCATTGGCATACACATGCAATAACTAATAAATGTGGGTTGTAGATGTGACTGCCAGTCGTCGTCTCTCCAAAAAAGCAAAGTAGCCAACTGCCTTCTATGATTGCATGGAACGAATGAGTGAATGAATGAATGAATGAATTTTTTTTTGTTGTTGAATGTAAATAAATTAAAATGCTCATTATTACACGCAATAAACATCATCACCCATCATTTAATTTAAACGCATACGCACTTATTTTTTCTCTCAATTCTGCAATTCTATAAGCAACGAACCAGACAGCCAGTGAGCCAGCTAGTCAGCTAACCAAACGAACAACCGACCAAACGACCAGCCAACCATTCATTCATTCATTCCAATACAAATATTTTTCAATGATCATGGACATTTTACATGTTTCATGTTCCATGTACGTGTACAATATCAAATGCAGCGAGTTTAACAACAACTTGTTGCTTTTCGCAGTGCAGTGTAGTGTAGCTGTTCTCTGTCAACTCTCCATCTGTTCAATTGGGTTCACTTCCTACTTTGCTTGTCAAAAACAAAAAAAAATGTTTTTTTTTTCTAATTTTTCTTCAAATTTTTTCTAGAATGAGGGAATTATTCTTGTTTAGCTTTTCGATTTCAAATGTACAATCTTTAAGATTTTGAGATTTTTTTTAATTTAAAAAATCTTGTAGTTTGTCTCGACAACGGAAGTCATCTTGTTTATTAAACTATTTAATGTTTGCAGTGATTTTTTTTCTTTCTGTCTTTTTCCTTATTGGTCTCAAAAAAAATTATGTTTCTTATCACAGAAATTGCATCAAAACTTTAAGATAAAGAACTAAAGCATGTTGAGACTAAAAAAAAGAAAAAATTATGTTCGTTTAACTTGTTTCCTTAAAATAACTGAAGGCAGTAAGCAAGTATTACTGTTCAATAATGTACAGGGTGCTTCATAGATGCGAAATGCAATTACATTTAAATGGCCAATGGTTTTGAAGAAGTTTTCGCTCGCTTTTTCACACATTTCGGACAGTATCAGGGTGATACGAACTTGATGAATGTTGATTCTCAAATGTTACGATTATCCGCGTGGCCACGATCTCTCATGTTGTCTTACAGAAAAGTCTATAACCGTGTGAAATCACATGGTCTTGGTGGCCAATTGACCTCGCCATAACGTGAAATAACATTCGTTGGAAAATTCTAGTACAAGCCACAATCATTTCGGTTGTGTGATTCTTGTTGAATTCGTATGCTGTCCAGTTTATAATTCTCTACCATATAATACTCCCACAGCATTCTGAATTAGCTGTAATGGTTTTATCACGACGATTTTCTAAAAATTAAGGACCAATTACATCTTCAATCCATAATGCGCTCCCTGTAGTCTCTCCTTCTGAAAGCAGTAGGATATCCAACATTTGTCCATCACTTCTGGGCTTTGCGAATTTCATATGCAATAATTTCGCTTGTTGACGTGACCAGCAAGTAAGTAAGTTCCATCAGTAAAGAAAATTTTGTCCGAAGAATCAGCATTGAAGACCTATTGCCTATTAGCACCCAATCAGCATCTCTGCGATGTTGTAAAGGTTCAGAAAGCTTTAACTGTTACTTGGGTTGGACTTTGTATGAATGTAGGAGTGAAACCAAATGCATAATACGCCATAATAAGTCGAATCGACAAATTTGGGTTATCCGTCACAGATTCAATAGCAATTTTTATTTTAATTGGTGTTTGAATTTGACTTTGTATGAATAGAGGAGCAAAACGAAATGCATAATACGCCATAATAAGCCATTGATGGGGGCAATTGCTAAGAAGCCAGAGGAATCGACAAATTCGATCGACAGTTGCTGTAGCAGAATTCATATTTTCCAGGGTGATTACAGGTCATGCATAGGCCTCACTACATCAATATTGTTTCTAGTCTTTAACAATTTCTTTTTAATGTTGCCAACCACTATTACGATATGTTGATTGTGATGATCATATTTACTTAAGGGTTGTAATGATTACAGGAATACGACCTAGTCAGAATTACAATCTAGCTTTTCACAGCATTCGTATTGTGGGCGTTAAATGTATGCATGTATGACGGGAGTTATAATTTAACGTCGACTTCAAACGAGAGATTTTTATTTCGAGAATTTTTCCCGGAAGACTGCGGAAAAGAAGTTGCCAAAGAAATATTTGTTTCTATTGTTGTTGGAAGTCACCGTTGTCTAGTAGGTGGTGTGTTGGCTTATTAGACGTAAAGCTCGAGTTCGTATCCCAGGTTAGACATCAAAACGAAATATGAAAAAATATTTCTTCGGCGACTTCCTCTCAGCAGATTTCTGGCAAAAACTCTGAGAGTAAATAAAAATTGCCATGAAAAGTTTCTCAGAAAAAATCTGTCGTTCGAAGTCGACTTTAAACTGTAGGTCCAGCCATTCATGTATAAAATTAACAGACTCTGCATAAGTGATGTGAGATACTAGGGCGTAATCCTGACTAAAGGGTTGTAATGATGTAATAATGTATGTATGTATTTTGTTTAGTACAGGTTGTCTGTGGTGCGGTTTGAACCAAGGGCTCTCGCCTAATAAGCCATACATACTCTCTACTAGACTACTGTGATAACCATAATCACTCCGTAATGCTCTCCACTTCTGCAGAAAATGTTGAACTATTTTTATGTGTTGTTACGATATAAAATGATCGCAACCCTTTTCTAAAATGGATAACCGAATCCGTATAACCATGTTTCCGAAGCTATTGAATGTGGCTTAAGGGAAACTGTATTCACAATTAAAGAACGTCTTGGTTTTCAGGTCTGCAAAATTTTGCGACTGCCCTTGCCGATATTTTACAGTCCTCAACTTGGGAAAAGTGTTGCCAATTACCTGTTTGGAATTTCTTTGTTTATACTTTACAAATTTCATTAGGCCGACCTATTTAAAATAATTAACTGACCAAACATCCACCTTTTTTTAAGTTAAGTCTTCAACGTTTGTCGATACTAGGCTTAACCAACAACCTATAAATTAGGCATGGTAAGTGTGGTTTGCAAAAAAAAAAAAAAATGTCTTCAATGTGATTGATTTCTTTGATTTATGATACGTAAATTGAATTTCTTGAAATCTCTGTGGCCATACCCTGTGCTAAGTGGCAACTACCACACACATTTTGTTGCACTATTGTCTTGTTATGCCTCTAGGGAGGTGTTATTACAACAATTTTTACTTACATTGCTTTGAGGAGTTGTTGTAACAGATCCGTGAAGAAAAAAACACAAAAAACAAAAAGATTCCATGAAAATACTTATAATCTGATGTTTAAGACCAAACTAACCATTAAATATTGAGTTTATTATTGTGTTTTTGTTGTTGTTTTTGTTATTGTTGTTGTATATGCGGCATTGGTTGTTTAACAACATCCTTAAACATGTCTCATCAATTTGTAACCTACGCAAATACAAGAAAAAAGAAAAGAAAAAAAATATTCAATAAACGCCACAAAATATTCACTAAAACGCCTAAAACGCCACACACATGCAGGGGCACACGACAGACGACGACATTAACACGTAAATGGCCAAATAGCCAAATAACCAAATAACCAAACAGTCATCTAAAACATGGCCATGTTAAAAAAAATGACAAAAAACTGCTTGTAGTAGTTGGTAATAATAATCTTGAAAATTGTCATACGAAATAAATACATGGTGGCTACTTAAGTTGCCAACTTCTCTTGTACAAGCAGTAGTGTTGAGTGTTGCTTACCAGCTAAAGCTTGTAAACAGAGCATTTTTTGTTTTTGTTTTTATTTTCGTTGTCATCAGCTACATGTGAAACTGACAAACCGACCACCAAACCACCAAACACTGCCTATTAACACTTTGTTAACTGAGGTGCCATAGTAAGGTTTTCTGTTTTTGTTTTTTTTTTCTTTCCTTCTCTTTCTTCTTTAAGGTGGGCTTTGTTAAGGTAATTTACTATTGTTGTTGTTGTTGTTGTTATTGTTGTATGCTATAATAGTGTTGAAAGTGTTTCTATTATAATTATTTATTTATCTGAGCGTGTGTGTGCGTGTGTTTTTTTTGTGTCTTGCTGCCTAGAAAAATTACACAGATTTTGATGAATTTTGAACCAGTTTTAGTGCTTTTATGTAAACGATTAATTTCTAGCTGCTGCTGCTGCTGTAATTTGCAATTTAGCGTTTTTTTTTTCTGTATGTGTGTGTGTGTTTGTTTTTTTTTCACAATTTTAGCCGGATGCATATTGTAATATTATATGTTTGTGATTTTGTAATTGAGTTTTTCTTTTAAAGTTTTTCTTTAATGTCCTCACATAATT
The DNA here is from genome assembly GCA_936449025.2 of Sarcophaga subvicina. NCBI lineage: Eukaryota > Metazoa > Arthropoda > Insecta > Diptera > Sarcophagidae > Sarcophaga > Sarcophaga subvicina. Next base: position 34,391,040 of record OW388081.2, read on the forward strand.
TGGCGAATGGTTAATAGGGGTTTAAAGTTAAAAATAGGCAAACCAGTGTTGTTAATGCCCCGCTACGTTTTTTTTTTTTTTGGCATACAAATCAATCATAATAATACCATGACTGTAACAAATTTTTATTATTTTACTAATGGAAGTTTGCAATAAATTTGTGATGTAATTTGGTTTTGTAAGGAAATGAGTGTAATACCAGCCCACATTATGTTCACAGCCCTGTGAGCTATGTATATGCTGCTATAAGCAGATAGCCATTGAATGCCCTTTAGTTCGAATTCATGACACATACACAATCAACGCAGACTTTTGAAAATTTTTTATTAGAATATGCAGACATACATACATAATTGGTCATTACAACCCTGTAGATACTACAACCCTGTAGGAGATGTTAATTTGTATACATGAATGGCGGGATGTGCTGTTTAAAGTCGACTCCGCACAGCAGATTATTGTGAAACTCTTCCACACATACATACATAATTGGTCATTACAACACTTCAGTCAGGATTACGACCTAGTTTCTGACACCACTTAAGTTGTGTGTGTTAATTTCATACATGAGTATAGGGACCTACAGTATAAAGTCGAGTCCGAACGACAAATTTTTTTTGAGAAATTTTTCATGGCAATTTTATTTACTCTCAGAGTTTTTGCCAGAAATCTGCTGAGAGGAAGTTGCCGAAAAAAATACTTTTTGTATTTTATTTTGATGTCTGGCCTGGGGCTCGAACCCTGGCTTTTCGTCTAATAAGCCAACACACTACCTACTAGACCACCGCGGCTTCGAAACTCTTCCAGATACCTTTATAGTGCTCTGTTTCAACATTACATTGGAGGTATTGATCAGCTGACAGCTGCAGAACTCTTGACTTGAAGTTAATGCTCAGACTTTTAAGGTCTTGTGGTCTACAGTGATGGCAATTAATAAACATTCTCTGATATCAGCATGAATTTAATCTTCTTGTTATCTTATGTAGTCCTTAAAGGTTTTCACAAATTGCAGTTGCTGATAATAGGCCTTCGATCTCTTTTTCCTCTCAAGATCATGCCTTAACACATTATCAGATCTACCGAAAAATTTTAGTTGCTAGAAGTACGATATATAATGGAAATCCTGCGAAATGTCATCTGTCACAGAAGTATTCATAACAATTCTAATAGCCCAGTTGTTTCAATCCGATACCATAATATATCCAATGCAGATATACTCATATTTGATGACAAAAAGGCAACGATTAAATGTCTAAAGGATATGTACACCAAACCTAAGATTGTCCAAGAACAACTCGCTATCCAAGTGTGATTATAAAGGAGATAGGGTGACATTCGTCGGTTGCCCTTACATGGGATACGGGAACTAGAAAGCAGCAAACGTACTTGACAAGTGCAACAGAAAGCTCAGTTGAATTCATACGTAAGATTGGCATTCTTCTTCAGAGGGACGGAGAATCAAATCGAGAAATGCATAACAAAATTTGTGTTAAATCTGACCAGAGTCTACCTTAGATAGCCGGTAGCAGCTATAATGGAACTCTGGTCTCCGGTTTCGTAAGGCGGGAGGCTGACAATACCTCAAAACGACTTCTTGAAAGTTTTAATGGCGTTCAAGGGAAGGAAACCACAGAACATTTCTCTGTCTTTGTACAGTCCTTGGAAACCTGAGAATTTTCGGTTTCTAAAGTTCGTTGACAAAACGTGTCTGATCAAAGGTAGATCAAAGTAGACAAAGTCCAAACCTTCATGAAATTATCGGAACTATGAGAGAGGTCAGTTAGAAGGATGCAGTAGTTACTATCAGTGTTAAAATGGAATATTATAGTACCTAAGTAAGCTATGCTCTCAATTCGACTGCCAATTTATTCCAACTTAACCCTAATGGCCCTCATTTAGTCATTATAGCACTACCTAGCATACCCCAAACGGCTAATGAAATCTGATTTTACAAGTAATGTGATCCATTTTCTGCAAACAAATTCCTTATGCTTAAATTTCTGAACTTAGTGTAGATCCGTTTAAAAGATTTCCGCATTCCTTTAATGGAGGCTATAACACTAGACCCCTCACCTATATATTCTGTTTAATATCAAAGTGAAATGAACTTGAGATATGGTCCGGATATCACCTGAAGTAAATGTTACAGTTGTATTGTCCCTTGCCATAAATCCAAGAGCAATAATTAACGATCGGAATAACTTAAGTCAATATTCGATGTTTTCTAAAAATTTATTTCTTATTTGTGATGTTTTAAATCAGCATGTTTGTAAGATCGTTCAAATATGTCTTCTCTTTAGTTTCTATAGCCATTTCCTGTATGCTAATACTAACCCATTTTCAAATATCTTCCTATTGTTTGAACATTTTGACCATAATCATAAATAGTTTTCCTCCCCCCCTTTTATTCAGATTTATTATACCAATGACTGGATTTACAAAATAGTTTTTGAACACTTGACATAAATTTTTTCTGTTTTTTGTTTTTCTTTTTTTGTGTTAATTCCCAAATTTGTATTGTTTTTCCTTCTCTTGTAATATTTAGTACCAAGTATTTGTTAATCGAAAATGTCTTTAACAGAAATGTTTAATAAATTTAACATAATAAAGTTCCCGTTTAATTTTCATTATCATCATAAATATTGTGTTGTTTTGTTTGTGTTCTTTTTTTTTTTTGTTTAATATGCCAGGCCGTATAGTCTAAACAGTAGCAGTGGCATCACTTTTATTTTGTTTAACGGCTGCTGGTATGCACTGGCTGTTACGGATGCATGGCCACAATGTAAAGAAGATGAGAAAGAGATAAACCAACCACCCACCCACACATCAAATTTTTTGTCAGCTGTTTGTTTTTCTTTTTTTTTGATTTTTTTTTTTTTTATTATTTTTTTTTTTGTGAGCTTTCGGGGATTTTCTTCAGATGTGAAATTTATTTTTTTTATTCTTTTTTTTTGGTTTTTTTTCGGGTTTTTTTGTCTTTTTATTTCTTTTTTTCTTTATGGCATTCATTTTACATGTGATACGAACAGTAGAATACAATATAAATTTATTAATAATGTTTAGTGTGCATTTTTATGTTTCTTTTTTAATGTATAGTGGTGGACATGAGGTTAGCACACTTGCTACTGCCTATCTTTAAAAGCAAATATTTCCTGTATTTCTTTATTTTTTCATATTTCTTTTATATACGTGTAACATGTCTTGCTAAGATCACGTCACAATATATTCATTATCATTCCTACATATATCTTTGCTGTTTTTCTGTTCAGAATAGAATAACCGTCAAAAAACACTGGATAGTATTTTAGCACAAAATAAAAAAAAATTTATTCACATTTAAAAAAAGTAACAAAACAAAAAACTTATTTTACTATAAACTTAGTACTTAGTTGGGTATCCATTATTTTTTATTGCAGCTGCCAATCTCCTTGGCATACTTTCCAGAAGTCCCATACAGCACTTCTCTGAAATAGCATACCAAGCTTTTTCTATTTCTGTCCATAAATCGGCCAAATTTTTAGGTTTTGCTCTCATTGCGTGCTGCTCCATATCATTCTAAAGGTTCTCAATACAGGAAATATTTGCTTTTAAAGATAGGCAGTAGCAAGTGTGCTAACCTCATGTCCACCACTATATATACAGTCAGTTACTAAAGTATCTGCGTGAGTAAAAAATAAAAATTTTCAACGCCGTTGTAAATGCAAAAGTAAAGTATTTATGAACTTTGTTTGTTTGTAAACCTTTTGGCTTTTGTGCGTTAAAAGTAATTTGCAAAGAATTTTGCCAAAGTCTTTTACATTTCCTTTTAAACTTTGCTTCGCTTTTGCTTGTTCAAAGTACTTTGCAAAGTATTTTGACAAACTCTTGTTATTATGTTGTTGTGTATGCAACTTTGCGAGTACATCTAAGTGTGAATTTACCGCCGCTCGTTTTTTCCCCTCTCTCCTACAAACTCAAGGCTTTTCCAAGGCACTTTGAACATGCAAAAGGCATCAAATACTTTAAATAAGCTCCACGTACCTCTACTTCACTCTATCGTACGTAGTTAGTCCTATTCTGCAGTCCATTGGAGGCTGTCCTCTTTTTCTAAAGTTGAACAATGATGGTTACAGATAGCAAGGGTCGCCTTATGGTGAATATGTGTATGTGATGTAGTCTTCTGCCTATAAAGGCATTATCGTTTTTGTGCAATACACCACCGAATTAACATACGAGTTCATTAGGTCAGTTTCAGTATTAAGGCAGGGTCACAATTTGACATTCCATTTACGAGTCCAATTTCGCAGAAGTACTTACTTTCGATCAAGTTATTTCAATCCTGCGGGTATCATTTACGCGTTCCAATACATCTTGCATAACACAAGCGGCTGAAGAAAGCTAATCCTATAAGGAATATGGTCACTGGAACACTGAATTAACGCACGAGTTAAATACTTGAAGTCGCCGTAGTCTAGTAGGTAGTGTCCAGGTCAGACATCTCCAACAAAGCGAAATTTGAATATCTCTTCGGCTACTTCCTCTCAGCAGATTTTTGGCAAAAACTCTGAAAGAAAATAAAATTATCATGAAAAAGTTTCTCAAAAAATCTGTCGTTCGGAGTCGACTTAAAACTATAGGTCCCACCACTCATGTTTAAAATAACCCACACAATATCAGTGGTGTGAGAAACTAGGTCGTAATCCTAACTAAAGGGTTGTAATGGCCAATTATGTATGTCAAATACGTTTGTTTTAGTTTTCAGTGCGACATTATTGACTTTCCCTTTACGAGAACAGTTTCATAAAAGTCTTAAGTCTTAAGTCTGCGGGCATCGCTTATACAATGCAATACCAACTAACATAACTCAATAGGCTTATGAAATCCGATCTTATCATCCACTTTCGCTGTTATTTTAAGAGGTCTTGATGGGCTGGTTGCCTTAGCCTCAAGGGGAGTCTGTCGCCTTACTTGATAAGAAATCCAGAAACAAACATCAGCTCTGAGTTCTTGACAACTTACTCCCTGCAGTCATTTGGATAAATCTTTTAAAAAAATTAATCAATCTCTCATACGGAATCCACTGTTTAAAAATGTAGGTTCCGCAACTTATGAATACAATTAATACAGAGGACTTCACATGGTGAAAATATGATCGTTGCTTGACTTATTTGTTATAAAAACGAATTGCGTGGAAACAAGTTCTGTGATTGTGCTTAGGATTATATTGCTGAAGAATTGTCTTTGGGGGAATTGTTAAGATGGCAACCCTATTATGCTAGAACTGGCTATACTAGACATTTAACACGCTTATGTGGAACATTTTTTGAAGTCGCCGTTGTCTAGCAGATAGTGTTTGTTGACTTATTGAACGTGAGGCCATGGTTCCAAACCCAGGTCAGACATCTCGAACAAACAACGAAATATGAAAAAAATATTTCTTCGGCGATTTCCTTTCAGCAGATTTCTGGCAAAAACTCTGAGAGCAAATAAAATTGCCATGAAAAAGTTTCTCAAAAAATCTGACGTTCGTAATCGATTTAAAACTATAGGTACCGCCATTCATGTATAAAATTAACACACACAACATCAGTGTTTGTGAGCATCTATGTCGTAATCCTGACTGAAGGGTTGTAATGACGAATTATGTATTTGGATTTCTAGGTGAGCAATTTTTTAATGAAAGTGAAACAAAGCAAGTAAATGTTGAATAAAATGGGGAAGACCCTTTGAGCCACCACTACTGGGCTTCCTAAAGGAACAATAGGGATTTAAAAAAATCCACAAGAGATTTGTCTAATGAAACCAAATGTTTTCATTGCTAAAGTTAATCACATTCTCCATTTGTTTGGCGGTAATCAAATAAATTTTCAACTGTATGGATATATGTATACAAAAACGAAATAATTTATTTCAAAATCTATTGACTGTAGACTTTAACCCTGCACTGTATGTATGCATGTACATAGAATACTATTTTCTTTGCAGCATTTTTTTTTCAAAATTTATTTCACTTATAATATGCAAATTATTTTTGTATTTAATTTTTATTTTTTATTTTTTATTTTTATTTTTAATTTCGTTTTATTGTTGCATACATTGTAGTATATTCATATTATTAAACGGTTGCATTTATTTTGACATTTTGTTGACATGTGACATGCACGAAACATGCTTTACGCTGCATATGTATGATTGCAATCGCAAACAAACGTCTTTTGTTGCGGTTAAACTTTTAGGGGTGTTTGCATGCGTAAATGATTGTAATCCATACAAATACGTACATATGTACATCTCATAGACACAGTGTTGCTATGTATGTTGTTCTATTTAAAAACCAAAAAATTATTTTTACAAGTGGTTTGTGTTAAAAAAAAAAATTGTGTTTATTTTTCTTGAAAATATTCAAATATTTTAAATGATTTTGATTTATTTGAAGACAAAAAAAAACATTTTTTTTTATTTCTTTTTTAAGAGAAAGTCAACGTTTTATTATTTGTTTCTCTTTGTTATATGGGGGATTTACAGCAAAAAAAATGGAGAAGGAGAAGGAGAGCAAATAAAGCCCCATTAAATATAATTTAAATGTCATGGAAAATTGTAACGCCTACAGTGAAAAAATCTTGTGATTTGATTTGAACATTTTCATAGATTTGTGTTTGTGTGTGCGTGCCTAATTGAATAAATAAAACTTAAATAGATTTATTGTTATAAACATTTTTGAAATAAATTATTGCCTTGATTTCTATCACCAAACAAGCCTGAACAACAAATACCACCACTCAGTTGCCGTAAAAAAACAAAAAAATCACAAATTTAAGAAAACATTAGTTAAACCATTTTATATTTGAGGAGACGTTATTTTATTTAGTTTTTTATGTAATTGGGAAAAAAACACAGAGGGAAAAGCATAAGAAAAACTTTAATTGAAACCAGTTCAATTCCCCCTTTTTATTTTTGTTTTACAAATAAATTGCGGAGTGTTTTGTCTGTTTGTTCTTAACTACAACATACATACATACATACAGCCAGCCAAACAATATACTACTGACCTAGAATTTGTGTTTAAAGGCTAATGACAGTGATTGAAAGTTCTGGCAAACATGAACATCGTCGTCATTGTCAACAGTAACATTGTCATCAACAACATTGTCATCATCGTTGTTGCACAGAAGGAAAATCAAAATAAAAAAAAACAAAATAAAGTCTTGAATAAAAAATCAGAGAAATAAAACCACACACTAAGCTTGTTTAAATAAAAACAAATAAAAAAATTGAGGCCTGTTTTTAACTCCTTATAGAGATCTACAGATCCCGAAACAAGTTGTAATGAATTGGTAATTATTGTCAATGAATGCCATCACATACAACTTACATACATGATATCTCTATACACTAGGCTACCTACTGTATATACCATGTATGTATGTATGATGTATGCTGCCTTAAGAAGCTCTCAATTGGTTTTTTTTTTTAATTGAAAGTTCTTTTTCCTTAAGGAATTTCATTTGAAAAGTGAAATTTTGTTGTTTCAACACTAATTGCATCTCAATTAAGCGAAATTGAAATTTCTTATCAATTTTTTTTTAGCTGCTCACTGCAACTATTTTTAGCTCAGAGAGCCACATATTTTTGGAATTTAAAGAATTTGTTTTTTACGTACAATTTAATTGTTAATCAATATTAATCAAGGAGAAAAACTGGGGCATATTTTAAATTTTTTGACAAATAAAGGCTGTAAGAAATAACTGTTTTTTTTTCGTCGAGGAGGGGTAAATGTACCTAACCATAGAGGAATTCGTCACATCCTCCGTGTGTGGGACCCTCACCCACTAAATCCCCCCTCGTCTCCTGTGGACTTGTTTGTGCCCACTCCGGAACTACGGTGGTATTACTTCGGGGTGGGTGTCCTTTTGGCCCTTTGGCTTCTTCATGTTCATATCCGCGTCCGGATTGCGAATCGAAAGTTGAGGAGTCATCTAAGCGTCTCCACTATTCCTTTCGTCTAAATCATCGTCTCGGTTACGCTTGGCAGTATCACCTATGCCGACATGCTTACTCGTTCTGCAGCCTCAAGATCTCTCTTCTTCCGTCTCAGAATGCGCTCTACGTAATTCACTACCGAGGTCCAATTTTCAATACTCGCAATCATAACCCCGACAATATTAGCGGCTCTGATCGTTCCAACTATTGACGTCAGTACAGAGCGATAGCGTTCACACTGGAAAACAGTGTGCTCTGCGTCATCAATTACCTCCCCTTCCTCGTAAAGACAGGGAAGGCGGCCTTGCCCATTCTGTGCAGATATTTCCTAAAATATCCATGACCCGATAGCATATGCGTAACGTAGCAGTTTTCCTCTCCAAATTTCCGGCCAATCCATGGCTTTATGTCCGGAATAAGTCTCGCCGTCCATCTTCCTCTATCTTCCTCGTTCCATCGTTGTTGCCATTTTGAAATGGTGTTCTCCCTGAAGTAACCGGTTATATGATTTCCAGCCGATTTCGCCTTATAAATCTCCATCCGCTCCACTGCCAGCAGATCCACAGGGATTATACCTGCTATCACCAGTACGGCTGGAGCGGACACTGTACGATATGCCGACGCGATACGTAAGAAATAACTGTAATTATATGACAGATGTAAGTGGCATTACTGCAACATTTTCCTTGAGTAGCAATTTGAAGTCATATATTTGACCTTGACATTCCTCTTAGAGTTTAATAACATTCAAAATTTTTTTTATAGATTTAAAGCAACTGTACGCACATAAGTACAGTTTTATACGCAAAATATCGTACAGAATCTCCTCGGAATCGTTTTGTTAAAATTAATTCTCCCACAATATTTCGTTTATACGGTTAAAGCGACTGTCAAGCGTTGAACCCACTAAAGGGTTCACCAAATATGATGGTGACTTTGAGTCGACAAATTCTACATGATAAGAAAGACCAAAATTCACACATAAGAGGACATACTCTCACTATTTAGAATTTTAGAAGTCTTGAATTCATTTAATTCCAGGTTGCAAAAGTGCACACAAGTGTTAGACGACATCAAAACTCAAAGTTGATCAATGTATCACATACAACCCTTCAGCTAGGATTACGACCTAGCTTCTCACATCACTTATGTTGTGTGTGTTAATTTTATACATGAGTGGCGTGACCTATAGTTTAAAGTCGACACCGAAGGACAGATTTTTGACAAACTTTTCATGGCAATTTTATTTACTTTCAGAGTTTTTGCCAGAAATCTGGGATTCGGTATTTCCCTAAGTGTTCTTAAGTACAATCAAACCTTTAGTTTACGTTTCTAAAAAAATGTTGCTGAAGTCATAGCCTACAATTGCTTGAACTACAAACTCTTGTACTATGTTCTAGAATGATAGGGTTGCCTTCTGTCTTTGAATAGGTGAACACACTCTGTGAAATTTAATGGGTTGATGTACGATGTATTGGCTGGAGATGGTAGGGACTTTTTCTCTCAATGAGTTTTACTTTTTTACTGTGTTATTCGCTGTTGATTTTATTCTTTATGCGTAGATGTGGGTCAGACGTCTTCTTGCATAGATTATGCGGAGAAGATTACAAATCCTTAATGTTTTCATTTCTAAGACCATGATGAACATTTTTTAGCATACTACTGTTTTCATTTCCATCTTTTTCCTCCCTCGCCTACCTCATCTCCTATTCCAATTTCCCTATCTTCTTCACTACCACTCTCTCTCTCTTCTCTAGGACAATGGATCATTTTTACCTCTGGATACTTGTACTTGTCACAATGACAAGTAGACGTTTCATTCGCGTTACTTACTCTATTCGTATTTCATTAGACAGTAAATTCTACTGGTTTTGAGTATACAGACCTACTGAAAGAGGTTAAATGATAGCAGCATGCGTAACAGGATATACATACGTTTTCTGACAACGATTGTAGACTGGCGCGAGTTATTCCAGGGGTGCGACCGAATAATTCTGAAAGAAAAATATCCATTTCGTGGAATTATGTGATTCGCAAAAAATCCTCATCTAAGTGATTACAAATACTTCATTTGATATAGACTTGTTACAGCAATATGAGGCTGGGTAAAATAAGGCTAAAGCCACAAGATTTGAAGTTATATTGGCAGAAGTGCGGTGGACTGAATACAACCAAATTGAAAGTCTACCTCTGCATCATTAGCACGTAAAATTCAGGAAGCATTTCGAAAATAGGCGGTCTAAGTGCCATTATTATAACTTGCCATTAAAGTTGGGTTTAGTTAAAGGTATCTTTAGCTAAAGTGAACTTTAAAGTCATTTTTAACTTATTTTCTTTATTACAACCTAATGATAATTTAAAGTTAACTTTTTCAAAAATATGGCAGTGTCGATAACATTGATCAATTAAACAAGTTTTTTTTTTAAACGCTGTGGCAACGAGGAGCTTAATTTTTTCCTTGGAGTTTCTTATTTTGTTTATATTTGAAGTTGCCATATTGAAAATAATATATAGCATGGCTTTAAAAGTTAAAGTTAGGATGATATTCACTTTAGCTTAACGCTCAATTCTACCTTATTGTACTCCACTTTATCTGCCCGTTAAAATCCTTCGTTTAGTTAACGGAAAGTTGTAATAATGGCCCTAAGCGTGTTAGTGACCGTAAGCATGGTTCAACCAATTACATGCCACATGCTATGTTTACTATGGGTTGAAGTATTTAAAAGAAGCTTGACATCCTAATTCGTTGAAAATGTTATTTACTTCTCATTTGATTTGATTGATTGATCTGTCAACCTGACAGCTTGATTTTATGCTCTAGCAAGCCAAAGTACGCATATAACATAGACCAGTTTGAGTTTTGGCTAAGCCCTAGGATACTTGGATTTTTAGTCAAAATTGCTAAAGTTTGCTTTCTTATGTTGTTGCCTTTATCGAAGTTACTACCTGTGATTGTCAAAATATTTTTGGTCTAACAAGGTTATCTTATTGTACGCTACTTGCATTATTTCGTTGATAATTTTCCAAAAATTTGTTTGAAAGAGTCTAAGAAGAATCTGTTTGTTTTGTACGTTCTCGGTAATTTTTCTTGTACTTTTGCTTAGAATGCACAATACAATCTTCTGGTCCTTGAGTTGAATTCATTTCGCTTATTGGGTTGTACGACACCATCAAATTGTTTGTAATTTACTTCAAATTGTGCTTTCAAGTTTTGTGCTTTCAAATTTAGAAAGTGTTCAAAGTGACAACGAAATTCATATTTTGTTTTGATTATGATTTTAAATTTCTTTTCAAACGTATTATTTTTCTTCTAAAAAAGTAAGAACTTTATGAAGAATTTTGTTCATTCTCCTTGGAAGCATACATATGAAGCAAGATTGATGACTTTTCAGCAGCCCATCAATATGTGAAGTGCGTGTGCGACTAAAATGCAACAGAATTGTAAACACAAAAAACTTTTTTTTTTTTTTTTAGAAAGAATATCAGAAGACTTTTTGCTTTCGGAAATTTAAAAATTTTATTTCATTTTCATTAGTTTTGATTTTGATTTCCATTTCTATTTCAACACTTGAAACTGATAAGAATTTCTTTGAAAAAATAAAAACAAAAAAAAAATTGAAAACAAAAACAAAATAAAGTAAGACAGACAAAATCTTAATGATGGATTACTATTTACGAAAAACATTTTCACTTATTTTTTTCAAAATGTCTTTCGACACAAAAAAAATGAAAAAAAAATTTTTTTGAAACGTTTTTTTATTCTTGAGTTCATAGACGTAAAAAAATTATTCATAGAATTTTTTTCTTCGTGGCTTTTTTGTGTATTTATTTCTTAAAGTGTATCAAGTTCTTTTCAAATGTTTTTATTGTTATTTAAAATTATTTTCAAAAAAATAAAGATCAATGAATTTCATGATTTGTTTTTGTTCCCCATTTTTTTTTTAAAGTCTTAAGAAATTCATTTGAGAAAAAAATTTCGAAAACTTTGTAAAACTTTACATTGTTTTGAGCATTTTTAAATTCTTTTTAAGACTACAAATGACAGTTGATAGACAAACAATAACAACAATAACAATATAAGCTTCAGCGGCGTTAGTAAAAGCCTTTAAATGTGTAATACGCTACTCAGTCTATAAATATGGAACCAAATATAGACTGTTAGCACACCCTTGTGCTGCCTTCATTCCGCTCTAATTGTGATATGGTATCAGAATGTGTGGGAAAACCGATAACTTCTTTTGGATCGGTTAGAAATCGTTTCTAACCTAACAAATCCATTCAATTGTATATTGCTTAGGCCTTTGCTAACATTCCAGTAAAAGCAGCAGCTAAAGAAACCTTTTCCCTAGGTGCTTAAGGTAAGATAACACATAAGTGTTGGTCGTAGTCTCCCCACTTCAATAACTATTTAGAGAAGACATATGATAATTCACAAAATCTGTTTGCACAGACCCGTAGAGTCACAAGCATTAGAATATTTGGAAGAAAGCAGAGGTTGGCCGCTTTTGGTCTCACTACGGCAGTGCGAATTTTACTCTCTGAGGCTCTCAGTACGTTTCTACACCTCCACTCAATCGACTTGTTTATTCATGTTATTAGTCTTGTGAGCCAATTGTGCTCTGGCGAGTGGAATATTAGGCAATAATGGTCGTGCTAGTATTAACATTTGACTTCCATAATGATCAGGGTCAAGGTGAATATAGAATGGGATTAGAACAATCTCATCAATGGGTCTTCGCAGATGTCTAGAAAGTAAATTGTGGCGTTGGATCCAGTAAGTTTAGTCGCGGCCAACCTGAGTCATCGCAACAGTATTCGCTATAGCATAAATGTTTCTCTTTCAGGTCATTAAGGGAAGTATTAAGAAAGTCTTCCCACTGTTCTCTCAGATCGAAGTGCGATCATCTTTAAGCTGATAGACAGGAGGCTATTCTGGACATACGATAGCATATTACAAACCTATTGCGCAGAATATAAGAGAGTGTAGGTATCAATAGCCTCTATTGGTGACCTCTTTTCTAGGATGACGCTTATGTAAGACCGAGGCTATCAGGGTTTTTATGTAAATGACCGAGAGAGTTAGGTTAGGTAAGGCTATGGATTTTTCTTAAAGGAAAAAGTGCCATTTACGCCAGCATGTATGACCATTATGACACCATAATTAATATTCTACACGGAGATCAAACAATTCCGTAGGGGAAACCAACCCGAGTCCAAAATAAATCTTGTTATTGTAGCAATCTTTATTGCAATCTATAGAGAACTCAGTCAGGAATGTCAGAAAATGAGAGGTCAAAAACCTTCGTTAGGGCATTGACATATGAGGTGAAAGACAATATAGCTCCTGCAGAAGTCATTTGACTTGAGTTTTCGAGACATGTCTACCAAACGAACAGTGGCCTCTGAAAATCGGTATGATGAATGCGATGAATGCCCATATGCAATTAAAGAACAGAAGTGAGTCGGTCCTCTTTTTGTTCATACGTTTCCAGCAGAGTTTAACAATATTGCACAATCCTCTTGCTGGTAACAATACTTAGCTTCCCGGTAAAACGAGTGCGTCATATTGAATTGAAATGAGGGATTTGCAATGCCTATGATTTGTAACACTGGAGTTGGCCCGCGCAGTTTTTGAATCGAGTGCTCGTTTCTCGGTCTCAATGGTCAGACCTATAGGGTTGATTAAAATCTGTATGCTTGACTATTAGGTAGAGGGCTTTTGACCCTGTATGACCTTGAAGTTTGTCTATCACGAATAAGATATCGGGTGCTCTAATCCCTAGACGATACTTATGCTGGCTGGTGCTTTTTCTTGCCGGGCAGTGCACTACATTTGTATGACAGGCCAGACATCAAAACAATATACAAAAAGTATTTCTTCGGCGACTTCCTCTCAGCAGATTTCTGGCAAAAACTCTGAGAGTAACCTACAGTTTAATGTCGACTCTGAACGACAGATTTTTGGGAAATTTTTCATGGCAATTTTATTTCTGTAGTCGCCGTAGTCTAATAGGTAGTATGTTGCCTTATTAGACGCAAAGCCACGGTTCAAATCCCAGGTCAGACATCAAAACGACATATGAAAAAATATTTTTGCGGCGACTTCCTCTCAGCAGATTTCTAGCAAAAACTCTGAAAGTAAATAAAATTGCCATGAAAAGTTTCTAAAAAAAAACTGTCGTTCGGAGTCGACTTTAAACTGTAGGTCCCGCCACTCATGTATAAAAATTAACACACACAACTTGAGTGGAGTTGAGAAGCTAAACCGTAATCCTGACTGAAGGGTTGTAATGGCCAATTATGTATGTAATTTTATTTACTCTCAGAGTTTTTGTCAGAAATCTGCTGAGAGGAAGTTGCCGAAGATATATTTTTCATATTTTCGATTTTTTTGGAAATGTCTGACCTGTGATTGGAACCGAGGTTAAGCTAATATACTAGCTACTAGACTACGGCGACCGGTTTACATTCCACAAAAAAAAAAGGTTCCCAGTAACACTAAGATGCATTTGGTTTGAGGGATGAAGTAAACCCTGCAAGTGTATTTCGTAACACTACTCGTGATTACTTCGCGGTGGTTACCAAACATTAATTGAACAACCAACTGCCAACGTTGCATTTTAAAGGCGTTTTTCATGTTAGCCACGGCACTTTTGTGGTAAATATAATTGCCATTTATAATGCTAACAAACAAAGCATGTTTAAATACTTCATTTAATAAAAATTTAGGATTTACGTTTTAAATTTAATGTTAATCAGGTGTTCTATGTTTTATTTCTGATTTTTGTTTGTTTTGAAATGGCCTGACTAGGTCATAAAAGCTTACAGTTGGGGCCATTTGGAAATATTTTTTCTTTGTTGTTGTTATGTTGTTGTTGTATTTGTTTATTAACTTAAATATTTGGAAATGATTTAAATCGTTCTTCACCTAATAACGTCTGAAAATTTCTGCATTTTTTTTGTGTGGTTGTTGTTGATTTTGTTGGTTTTTCTGTTTAAATTATTATGTGGCAACCTTCAAAGAGATTTATGATCTTGAAATATATCAACACAATTAAAATTACAATGTTTTATAAAAATAAGAGAGGGAGAGAGAGAGAATAAAAGGCAACAATTTAGGCTGTTATAAATAAAATAATAGAAAAACAAAAACAAATAAATAAAATTGAATAAAATAAACCATAAACTTATGAAAATTTAAAGAATTTTTTTGATCGCTTTTTTTCATGTAAACTGAGAATAATTATTTGAAAAAAAAAATTTGCGATTGCTTAACATTAAATTTTTTTTAACGAGTTTGGCAAAAAATATTTGAAAGAAAAAAACCAAGAGGAAATAGATTTTCTTTAAGGCCAAGATATTGTAATAAATTTCAATTGGAATCGGAATGCTGTTGCTATTATTAGTCCAACGTTTTGCAGTGCTTACAAGCAAAACATGAAAGAAAACCTTTAACAAAAAAGCTCTGATTTTGTTTTCATTCCAAAAAAAAAAAAAAAAATTAAAGAAAAAATCTTATGTACACATGCTAATTGATTGGCCACGTTAAAATAAATGTTTTAGTTAAACAGAGGGGAAAAAATACAACAAAAAAAAAACTAAAATAACGAAATAAAATAAAGCAACCCAGTGTTGTTTTTCTTCAATGAACGATCGATACAATCTCAAATGGTGGTTGGAAAAAAACTATTCCAACAAATGTATGTATATCCACTGTAAACCACGTTGAAAATATGAGTTAAGAAAACCAAAAACCTAAAACTTGCCTTTAAAATCAACAAGAAAAACAAAAATTAAAAAATCTTTTCGTTCATATTGTAAAGCACATGACTTTTATTTTCAAAATAAAAAAAAAATTAAATGAAAAAAAATTTAAACATGAATTATTGATACACAAACATAAATCAGTGTGAAATTTAGAAAAAATACAGAAAAATTGCTGAAAGAAAACAAAACAGATTTTTCAAAACGTAATTTACACCGCCTGGCCTGCTTCGCTACCCCTTCTTAAACTGTTTTTAATTAGAAGTATGATACTAAAGAAGCAAAGAGAAGAAATAATAAAATATCATCCCATCATAATGGGTGTTTTGTTTAGAGCTCTATAACTTTGAGTTGGCAATACTGCTCTGTATGGCAGCCGATTTAATAGCTGATATTAGCTTTGCAGTCGCCATAGTCTAATAGGCAGTGTGTTGGTCACGGTTCAAACTCCAGGTCCAGACATCAAAATGAAAATATAAAAATATTTCATCGGCAACTTCCTCTCAGCAGTTTTCTGGCAAAAACTCCGGGAGCAAATAAAATTGCCATGAAAACTTTCTCAAAAATCTGTCGTTCGGAATCGACTTTAAACTGTAGAACCAGCCACTCATATATAAAAATTAACACACACAACATCATAAGTGGTGTAAGAAGCTAGGTCGTAATCCTGACTAAAGGGTTGTAATGACCAATTATGCATTATGTTGTATGTACTCGTATATATTAGCTTCTGGTTTGGTTTGAAATTCCATAGCACCAGACAGAGATCATGGCTATTTCGGAAACAACTCAATGTCTGTTGGGTGGTGGTATTTTCCCCGAAAATGTTTTGAAATACTAGGACAGCATTAGCTGCGATTAAGTCTCAAATGAACCTAGTTTCAGTGTCCATCTTTGTCCATGAATGTCGAGATAAAGATAACTCTTCTATCGGGTCTGAGGTATAAGGATGTCGTTGGAAATTGCTTTGCTGATAAGCTGGCCAGGACAGGTACCCAAATCACACATGCTATAGGGCACAGTTATTGTGTTTCCCTCATACAAATAAAGAATAAATATTCACTCTTTAGAGCAGCTACTTCGAATAACAATGGATCGGTTTCGGATCAAGTTTTTTCTTACTGTTAATGTGTATCTCTTGACACGCCGAACAGTGTGCACTGAAGAAGCTATACCCTCTGTATAGGGAAACAGTGAAGAAGATTAAGCCATTCCTCACCAAATTGGAACTGTGCCCATCCACTGTATGAAAGATTTTACGAAAGGACGTTGGCTTAAAAAATTTCAAGGTTCAACTTCTGCAGGAATTAAAGCCAAGCTACCATCGGAAGAGCCGCGAAATTGGCAAATGGCCTGAAATCAAACTGAAAATGATTTTGAATTTCCATTCAAAATTTTGTTTTCCGATGAAGACCATTTTTGGTTCAGTGGACGTATAAATAAACAGAATTGTAAGACTTGTAATGAGGATCATCCATAAGTTTATGTTCAAACACCATTACTTACTTAATTGGTCATTACAACCTAGTTTCTCACATCACATATGTTGTGTGTGTTAATGTTATCCATGAGTGGCGGAACCTACAGTTTAATGTCGAACTCCGAAGGCCATATTTGATGAAACTTTTCATGGTAATGTTATTTACTTTTTATAGTTTTTGCCAGAAG
Organism: Sarcophaga subvicina; assembly: GCA_936449025.2. Taxonomy (NCBI): domain Eukaryota; kingdom Metazoa; phylum Arthropoda; class Insecta; order Diptera; family Sarcophagidae; genus Sarcophaga; species Sarcophaga subvicina. The sequence goes on from OW388081.2 coordinate 34,408,431, forward strand.
TTTGCTGGGAGATAGTTGCTCATGTTACGTTTTGTTTAAGATTTTCACGGGCTCCTGTTCAATAACTCAACATACTACGTACTAAATTTCGACGATTTCACCACATGCCTTGCTTATTACCAAACACCATTCCATCCACAGAAAATTACTATTTGGTGCGTTCATAGGTTTACGACTACAAACGTTCACTGTGGCAGTCTACAACTACATGACCAAGTATCAATTCAAGAAGTTCTCAATGGCTATTGTACAATTCCATGATTATATATGAATAAATAAACGAACAAATATTCGCTTTTATATATACATACATACATAATATTTTGTTAGATAAAAAAAAATAATTTGTACGCTATAAAACGTAGTTGGCAACACGCTTTTAACCTCAAAGGCTACCTACTGTAAGCATAAGTTTAAAATTTAATGCCCAACAAATGGAGGTTTACACAATGGATTTAACATTGTAAACTTCACGTACAGGTTAACATTCAATGGGAAAACCGTGCCGAAAACAAATTTATGAAAGAATCGACTTTTAGTCCTCTGGGTTCAAATCCATAATCAAAGGCCACATAGATTCAAAACACATTTTTATGTTAAACGCTATTATTTTTCTTATTTTTGCAAATTAGAAATTTATTGGCAAATGTTGTCATAATTAAAATAAATTAGAAGAAAAGAAAATATCTGCTGCTACCATTATAACCCCAAATGCTGCAATTACTGTGACTTGATGAGTTCCTTACACACAAGTTGGCATTTAAAAACCCGCGTATAATGCAATTGTGCTGTCCTAATGAAATACCCACTATCTATGTTGCAATATATTCAAGAAATGATCTGAAATTATATTTTTCAACTGATTTCTCCCCCTCTAATGCAGGGGGAGAAGTGGCAGGACCTACAGTTTAAAGTCGACTCCGAAAGACAGAGTTTTGAGAAACTTTTCATGGCAATTTTATTTATTTTATTGCCAGAAATCTGGCGAGGAAGTCTCCGTAGGAGTATTTTTTTCATATTTCGTTTTGTTCGAAATGTCTGATCTGAGGTTTGAACCGTGGCCTCACGTCTACACTACGGCAACTTCACTTAGGTGATCACCTCTTTCAAACACGCGCTTGTTTTTAAAATATTAATTAAATTTAAGCTACCTAATTAGTTTTAATGACCTTCCAATACATCTATTTGTGGGCTAAACATCTTATCTAACCGAACAGCATGTTTTGTTTGACTTTGGACTACCGCCCATTTTTCAATTGATAATGTGTAAGATCTTATCACTTAAGTTCAGGGCTACTATAAGGCTTATTATTAAATTCAATAAAATTTTCTTTCTAATTACCAATTGTTTACACTTTCATAGATGGATTTCAGAAATATTTGTTACAATCAAATCATTGGAGAGAATATGAGCATGCTTCTGAATAAATTTATTTAAAAATATTGTACACCACCAGCTACACTCAAAAGGTCAAAATGAAATATAAAACCGGGTCAGCGGTACTTAATCTAATTATTTTATTATAAAGATTTCAAATGAAACAATTATAAAGTTTAAATTTCTTCAAAATGTATTTCAAAAACAAAATTAAAATCCAAAATCCCAAATCATTTCCTTAAAAAAAAGACCCCAAAACAATAGCATTTTGAGTGAAAGTTACAATCCCCATGCACTGGCACACTCTCGCGCGCACACACACACACACACATGCAGTGCAAGTATTAATAACAACAAGTACATTCATTATGTTGAGGTTTTTTCTTTCGATTTTCGATTTTAAATTTTATTTTCGATTTATTTTTTTATTATTTGCTGCCACTGAAATTGATGTTAAATGTTGGATGTTGGATGTTGGATGCTACTTTATAATCACCACACAGGCCATAATATAAGATTATAATCAAGAGAGCTAAAGCAGAAGAAGAAGAAGAAACAAAAAAGCAAAAAAACAAAACCAAAATCAACAACCACTTAAACTGTATTTACAGTACTTTTGTGGTAACAACAAAAACAATAAAAGAAAAATTGAAGGGATCCCGTATGTAATACTCCTCCTGTCTGTTTAATGCAAATGAATGGGATTTTGTTAGGTTGGCTGGTCGGTTCATTATTGCAATGAAGGCTGCCTGAGAGATACTTAAGTTGTAAAAATATATTCAATAATTGCACGATTGAATTGATTTAAAATTATTTCGATTGTTATTTAACAGTTAATTTGCTGAGAATCAACCTCTGAACGTGTGCTTATTTAGAAGAAATATGCAGGAATCGTTTATTTTTTTTTTTGCTTTGCCTTTTAATGGAAAACTACGTCATAGCTTTACAATCACAATAATCCATGTAATCACTTACAATTGCTTCTGATTGATTTTGATTTTCAACCAAATGTGTTCTTGTTAAACTCACCTTATATTCCAAATTTTTATGGTCATGATAGTTTTCCCAGATGCTAAACCTTCAAAAGGACAACGTTAGGTAAACAATTAATTAAGTAATGACATCATCTATCGAAAGCCTGCATTAGATTTTAGAAGGATTAATTTAAGGGGGACGAAAAAATTGAATTCAGAATACTATGTCAAGGGAACACTATGCTGAAAACGATATGTTGTTGTACAGATATTATTAAATATATTTCAATGCTCAACAATCATTCACATTTGCACTTTGTCGCTCTTCTGTCATGAATTGTCAAGATTTACGATACAAACGATCTCGTGGACCCAACTTGGCTGCCTTCCAAAATGTTAGTTGCTTTGTGTTTGAACAAAGTATCGTGTTTCATAATGCCGCTGTACAAAATATATACATTCAATGTATTCTATTTCAAAACGTTGTCAATGTGTACTTTTAACGCAGTCAAAAAGCAATCCGGCATCGGATTTATAGTTGATGCATTGCTTGGTTGCTTTGCCTATCTACATAGTTTATATACAGTAGTAGATGTGCATACAAACTTTGTATTGATACATTTTGGAAGGCAGCCCTTACTTACGTCACATAATTGTTCTTACAGCCTTTTAGTCAGGATTACGTCCTAACTTTTCGCATTACCTATGTTGTGTGCGTTAATTTTTATATATTACTGGTGGCAGCACCTACATTTTAATCAATCGACTCCGAGCGACAGATTTTTGAGATACTTTTTCATGGCAATTTTATTTACTCTTAGAGATTTTGCCAGAAATCCGCTGAGAGGAAGTCGCTGAAGAAATATTTTTTCATATTTTGTATTGTTGGAGATGTTTGACATGGGGTTTGAACCGTCTAACGTTACGTATAATAAGCCAACACACTTCCAACTAGACTACGGCAACTACAACACCCAAGTTGTGTGGTGTTAATTTTATCCATATAAGTGGTGGGACCTAGAGTTTAACCCCGACTAAGACAGACTTTGAAACTTTTCGTGGCAATTTTATTTTACTCTCAGAGTTTTTGCCAGAAGACTGCTGAGAGGAAGTCATTGAAGAAGTATTTCTTCATAGTTCGGTTTATTCGAGGTGTCTGACCTGGGGTTTGGAACACCGTCTCGGGTCTGTTGAGCCAACACACTACCTACTAGACTAAGGCGACTTCATATTAAACGCAAATGGGTGGTAAAAAAGGCCCTTCACACGAATATGAAGTCAGATCGTATTATGAAGACGCTGCTGGCCTTAGGGCTCTTATTTCCACTTTTAAAATAGAACAACAGTCCAGTTTCCGTGTCCATTGTCTAGATATAATCCATGAGTGTTTCGATATCGTGTCACATTCACTTTCCTCTTTCGTATACAGAGCGTTTATATATTAATGAACCAGTCTCTTAGCTGAGTAGCTATTTAGTTGAGTTATTTTAAATTAATGGGTACTCAAGTTGTTGCAAGATAAGGACAAGCGAGCTGTGTATCTGAAGTAATCCAGTCACTTGCAGCAGGGTGTAATCACGAAGTGAGAAGTTTTCCACTGTTTAGCCAATAGTGCTGCTACCTTAGTAGGCTAAAACCTATATGTGTCACTGTTAGTTTGTCAAATGCTTTTATCATACGGATGAGATCCAATTCCGTTGGACGTTAATTCTTGGATGCCCAGGCGCATTGTTACTGGACTAGTCTGAGGTGTATGTATATTTATCAGTTCTCATTATGGCAGTTCCATAATGTTATTTGTTCTTTCATTTTTAACGTTGAAAAAACTGCTTTACACCCATTGCTAGTGTATGAGGGTTGTGACCAAGAAAATCCAAAGATTTTTATGTTTTGAAGAATTATCAGACTAGTTTTCCTAAAGTTCGATTCACTTCAGAGATCAACAATGAGTATTCAAAAAGATAAGAAGAATCGAATCATACTCATAATTTCTGATACTTATACGCATTCATACTTATTTTAATATCATGGATCCTCTACTCATATTCAAAGTTAGAAGTACTCATACTTTACGACACGTATGATGGTCAACAACATCATTCGACTCTCCTTTACTCAGCATTTGCAAGAATCACAAAATAAGTATGATTCGCGTTCGAACACTAAAATATTTACTAAAAGGTTGTGTGTTTGCTTTGCTTGCTGCTCTGTTGCCTAACAACTAAGACTGTAAATTTTTATGAATGATTCGAGTCACTTCAATCATTTAGTATATGTAAGTATTATATGTACTTTTCTAAATTTATGAATCTAAATGAGTAGGCTTATGAATCAAACATATTTCGAATGGTATGAGTTTGATGTCAACGTTGTACGCATACTCATTGCAACCTGTACTTATAAATCAATGTTGCAGTGAGTACGAATGAATCAGAGTACATAGTTAAATTTCAATATTGTTGACTCACTTATATTCAAAATTCCATGAGTGCTTATGAGTAGCGAAAAAACTATTCATTGCTGATCTCTGATTCATTTACAATCCGTCTTTGAGTTCTTCAACTGACAATTAAGTTCAAATGTTGTTCAAACATGTTTTCTCATGGCTGCGCTTATGCAGCTTTTGACGTATGTGGAGTTTGTTTGCAGCTGGTTTCTAATGTTATATTTACTGCAGATTTCTATGTTGTTTGGTGTCAAATTCAACGTACGTCAAAGTACTCATTGTGTCTAACTCTTACGTTGTTACCTTCAATGAAAAAAGTTAAAATAAAGGGTGTTTTTTATAGAGGTATAGAACTTTAAGTTGACATTAGTTTTCAAGATGGCGACCGATTTAACAGCTGTCAAGTGATTTATTCTTAGTTTGGTTTGGCAATTCATCATGAATAGACTCACGCCTGAACAACGCTTGCAAATAGTGCAATTATATTTCGAAAATAATGGTTCTGTGCGGAAAACGTATCGCGCACTACGTCCATTTTATCGTCGACAAAATCGTCCATCAGAGCAGTTAATTCGATTAACCATGGAACGTTTTCGCACCACGTTTACTCTTATTGATAACTCGCAGAAGAAGCTATTGCTGCTGTAGAGCGTAGCATTGAGGAAGACCCGAATGAGTCCATCCGCCATCGAGCACAGGAATTGGATCTGTGTCCATCCACTTTATGGAAGATTTTGCGGAAGGATCTTGGTTTGCGTGCTTACAAAATCCAACTCGTGCAAGATTTGAAGCCAAAAGATCATCAAGTAAGGCGTAGATTCGTCGAATGGGCACAAAACGAGATTGCCGTTGTTCCCGATTTTCATAAGCGAATTTTGTTTAGCGATGAAGCGCAATTCTGGTTGAATGGCTACGTCAACAAACAAAACTGCCGCATTTGGAGTGAAGGTAATCCTCAAGTGTATATGGAAACACCGTTACATCCAGAAAAACTGACTGTTTGGTGCGCTTTATGGGCTGGTGGAATCATTGGTCCGTACTTTTTCAAAAACGATGGTGGCCAGAACGTTACAGTCAATGGTGATCGGTATAGAGCCATGATTACTAACTTTTTCATTCCTGAATTGAATAACCATGATGTCCAGGAGATGTGGTTTCAACAAGACGGCGCAACATGTCACACAGCTCGTGCCACAATAGATTTATTGAAAGACACGTTTGGTGACCGCCTAATTTCACGTTTTGGACCTGTGAATTGGCCTCCAAGATCTTGTGATTTAACACCGCTAGACTACTTTCTGTGGGGCTATGTAAAGTCATTGGTCTATGCGGTAAAGCCACAAACGCTTGACCATTTGGAAGACAACATTCGCCGTATTATTGCCGATATACGGCCACAAATGTTGGAAAAAGTCATCGAAAATTGGACGTCCAGATTGGACTACATCCGCGCCAGCCGTGGCGGTCATATGCCAGAAATCATATTTAAAATGTAATGCCACAAGATTATCTTTCGGATAAATAAAATTCATGTCAATCGAATAATCCATCGTTGTTTTATTGCAACTTAAAGTTATATACCTCTATAAAAAAACACCCTTTATAACGTATGATGGATTTTATGTTACTTTTCGTTGTTACTTTCAATGCAAAAAGTCAAAATACAATGTATGATGGACTCTAGTGTGAGCCGGCCTTAATATTTACACTTGATCCACTGAAGATTTATTGTCTTGATTTTCTCTTGATTTTTCTGCTCACACTCATTCTGCAAAACCGTTATTTAAATCGAATTTATTGTGTGTTGTTGCACACTTACGAGATTTAAATTAAAATCTTTTCCTTGCAATATTTTCTTCAATTTTCAATTAAAGTTCAGTTGACTTCAATTGATACCGCAAACAATTTGACGTCAGTTTTGTTTTCTGTGTAGTGTAGAGTAATTAACTAACAAAAGTTTTCTTTTAGCACGAGAACAACAGAAATAGAAAGAAATCTCTACTATTTTTAACAGCTCATAAATTGTCTTAATTCTTTGCTGCTACGTTGCACCACCTCCCACACACCGCAAGCATGTAATCAAGACACGTACATACACACATTCATACATACATATAGAAATGCTAAGCATATGTCTTGCCGACTGTCAGTTAGCTAGTTAGTTAGTCTAGTTAATCTAGTTGAAGAGTGTACATATTCCATGGCGTATATGTAGTTGTAGTTTATTTGCCAATATTTGCTTTGTAATTATACTGTTAGATACGCATGTCAATTTCGCACTCGATGGCTAAAGATTATGAAAAAGGCGACCTGCATGCTTGCCTTTGCCGCCTTCTTTGTTCATGCATTCCCGCATTGTGGCTTGGCTAAAGCAATTCCAGTTAATAATCTCAATCAACTGATGTGATGTCTTAACTTTAAACAAAAATACACCCACTTTTATTTTCTAGCTTCAGATAGTTTCGGATAAAATACGAAATAGAATGGATTTTTCCAGCTTTTGATGCTCTGCATTACTGTAGACACTAAGATTCTTGGAGTTGATAAACATCATCATCATCGTCATCATCGTCAGTATTATGGTGATGCTGACTGATGCTGATGTTTGCTGAAAATTGCTTATGCTTCTTAAGTTTAATACTAGAAATGAAACAAAAAAAAAAAAAAAACAAAAGAGGCAATGGCAACATCGTTTTGACAAGATGTTTAGATAAAACTGTTTTGTTTTTGCTTTTGTTTTTGTTTTTATTACTTAAGTGCTAAACAATTACTCTAATGTTCACGTTAAAGGAAAATTTTTCTCTAAGAAAGAGCAACAAAAAAAAAAAACAAAAAAAAAACAGAACTCTCGCCGCCTACACTTTATTTTTACTCTGAAATAGAGGCTGCACTGGAGTACATATGAGTAACCTCTCTCTTCTTTTTCTTCTTTCAGTGTATGTGTGTGTGTATTTCTCTACTCTTTTTTAAGTAAATAAACTTTATTTCTACTTTGTTGTTGTTGTTATTGTTATTGTTTCGGTTCGTTTTATTTATTTTTTTATGACTTTATTAGCGTAGAAGATCATTAATACGTTTAATTTACTAAAGAATTGAGTGAATTGAGATGAGTAAACATTACCAAGTATTTCCATATTGTTTTTGTTATTTTTTTTTTGTATTCGTCTTATTTTTTAGCACGATTTTTAATGGTTTGATAAGTTTTTAGGTTTTGCTTTACAGAAGACCGCACAATAAAAAAAGTAGAAATTGGCATTTCAATTAAATGCAGTTTTTACCAGTGTATGCGAGTGTGGTTTTTTTTCTTGTAAATTGATCTTTAATGGCGTAAATAAAAATGTATGAAAACAATTAATTAAATGCCGGAAAAAAGAAATTTTTAAACTGTTTTACATCTCACAAGTAAATTATTCGCTTTTCCTCAATCGAACAAAGATTTGAATGTAAAGTATACGTCTTCTATTCCTCTGAAGTCGATGTAGTCTAGTGGGTAGTATGGGTTCAAACCCCAGGTCAGACATCTCCATCAAAACGAAATATAAAAAAATATATCTTCGGCGACTGCCTCTCAGCAGATTTCTGGCAAAAACTTCGAGAGTAAATAAGATTGCAATGAAAAGTTTAGTTTCTAAGATCTATCGTTCGGGATTCGATATTAAACTCCACGTCCCGCTAATTATACGGATAAAATCAATACACACAACATGGGTTTGAGAGTTAATAAAATTGTCATGAAAAACTTCTCAAAAATCTGTCGTTCGGAGTCGACTTTAAACTGTAGGTCGTAATCCTGACTAAAGGGTTGTAATGACCAATTATACGTCTCTCTACTCTCCTAAAGTATTCGATAAAATATAAGATAATATTCAAATGTCCCCTAGGACATTTCTGGGTCGAGCACATTTGAAAAATTCAATTTTCATAACTCTGGTCCATAAATTAGACAACTGCGACTTAAGAAAACCCCACAAGAAAAAGTCCAATGAGGCCGCACGATCTTGGTGAGCAGTTCACTTTATCTCCACCTGTAATGACCACGTTCTCCAAACGCCAGTGTAGAATATCAGATATAAAATAAGGTGTTTGGCACTTAGCGCAGTCCTCATGAAACTACATGTCGTTGGTATCCAGTTCATCGAATTCAGACCTAAAAACAGGATGATCATCAACAGTACATAGAGTATAGTAAAGGGTGTTTTTTATAGAGGTATAGAACTTTAAGTTGGCATTACTTTTCAAGATGGCGACCGATTTAACAGCTGTCAAGTGATTTATTCTCAGTTTGGTTTGGCAATTCATCATGAACAACGCTTGCAAATAGTGCAATTTTATTTCGAAAATAATGGTTCTGTGCGGAAAACGTATCGCGCACTACGTCCATTTTATCGTCGACAAAATCGTCCATCAGAGCAGTTAATTCGATTAACCATGGAACGTTTTCGCTCCACGTTTACTCTTATTGATAGCTCGTATCCCCAGAGACGCTGTACGGTGCGTACAGACGAAGCTATTGCTGCTGTAGAGCGTAGCATTGAGGAAGACCCGCATGAGTCCATCCGCCATCAAGATCGGTATAGAGCCATGGTTACTAACTTTTTCATTCCTGAATTGAATAACCATGATGTCCAGGAGATGTGGTTTCAACAAGACGGCCCAACATGTTACACAGCTCGTGCCACAATAGATTTATTTAAAAACACGTTTGTTGACCGCCTTATTTCACGTTTTGTACCTGTGAATTGGCTTCCAAGATCTTGTGATTTAACACCGCCAGACTACTTTCTGTGGGGCTATGTAAAGTCATTGGTCTATGCGGTAAAGCCACAAACGCTTGACCATTTGAAAGACAACATTCGCCGTATTATTGCCGATATACGGCCACAAATGTTGGAAAAAGTCATCGAAAATTGGACGTCCAGATTGGACTACATCCGCGCCAGCCGTGGCGGTCATATGCCAGAAATCATATTTAAAATGTAATGCCACAAGATTATCTTTCGGATAAATAAAATTCATGTCAATCGAATAATCCATCGTTGTTTTATTGCAACTTAAAGTTATACACCCTTTATATAGTATTCGTCGTGGATAGTGGTTGCCCGGCCAACTTCGTTCTCAAAGAAATATAGAGAACTGACAACGCCAGTGCAAAATCGACATCAAGCAGGGACTTTTTCGGTATACACTGGACACTCTTCGATTTCATGTCGGCACTTTTGTTTGTTCACGTTCTCATTCATCCAGAAATGGGCCTCATCGCTGATTTTTCGATGAAAATTGGGGCCGGTTGCCAAATGCTCCAGAGTCCATTAAGCGAGTACACGTAGTTATTTATGGGCGCCAATCGTTATCAACTGTCAAAGATCGAAAGTTTCTGTTATGAGGCGAAAAAACTTTTATTTTAAACTTATGTAAGGTCTCGATAGCATTTATCTACACTTGTATTGACGTCATTGTATATGAACTTTGTCAAGTTGGTTCAAATTTTTAATTTTTCCGAATTTGAAAAATTTCGTAGTTTTAACACCTTAACTTAAAAAAGTATTTAAAGAAAATTTCCCACAGGCTGGATAGGCTGTAGATGCGACGATAAGGATACTTGATTTTCATGAAACCTTGAATTTTTTCCTAACGGTAACACAAACTATACATACATACATACATAATTGGTCATTAGAATCCTTTACTCAGGATTACGACCTAGTTTCTCACACCACTTATGTTGTGTGTGTTAATTTTTATACATGAGTGGCGGGACCTACAGTTTAAAGTCGACTCCGAACGACAGATTTTTGAGAAACTTTTTTCATGGCAATATTATTTACTCCCAGAGTTTTTGCCAGAAATCTGCTGAGAGGAAGTCGCCGTTGAAATATTTTTTCATATTCCGTTTCGGTGACGATGTCTGACCTGAGGTTTGCTAATGCACTACCTACTTGACCACGGCGGCTTCAAACACAAACTATGCAATACGCAAAAAAAGTGTTGCCAAATTTAATCTACATTTGCTACGTTAACAACTTCCAGCAACGCTACCAGCAATAATCTATGAAAACTCTGTATTATTTTATATTTTTTTTTTGCATCAAATTAAATCGCCTTGATTTATGATCTTTATTATCGTCAACTGTTAATCCAAATTACCATAATTTTTATTTTAACAATTCATCTTTTTTTTTTTCTTGCCGCATTCTGTTGCCAATAACCTATGATTTCTTGTTGCTTGTTGTCGAAGCTTGTATTGAAGGGTTTTTTTCCACGATGATCTTGACTTGAAAACATATTTTTTTTCTATTACGTTGAACCTTGTAAAAGCTTTTGCTGATAGTAAGAGAGACGAGAGAAAGAGAGAGAAGGCGATAGATGGAAAGAGAAAAAGAAAAATAATAGTAAACAAGCAGAAAAGTAGAGAACTGAAGTGATAAATCTTGTTATTAGTTGTTGGTTATAAATTAATGATGTTGCCAACATGTTAAGGCACGTTTTAACTACACAAGCAATAAAAAAAAATCTCGTAACTTTATGAAAAAAATAATAAAAAAAAAAATGAAATAAATGGTAACACCGCCTAATGGAAAAAGGAAAACAAAAATAATTGTAATGTAGGCTTTGCGTTCATTGTTTGTAAGCGGCAAAAGTATTTTAAAGTCTAATCGTGATGAGAAATCCGGTAACGTGCTAATGTTTTAAGTCTGGCTTAAACTATAACTAACCAAGGGTTTCTGCAATGCTTTTCAAAGGCAAAAAAAATAGAACTTTGTGGCATTATAAGGCCGTGTTCTTTTTTCTCTCTTCTTCTAAATATAGCAATCACAGCACGTTCAATTACATTGTCTGCATTTAAATGTGGCGTTATGTTAAGCAATACCTTGCCAATCTTAAGCTTAGACTTGAAGATTTGATAAACAGCAGGTGCTCTGTTTAAGCTTCTTTTTTTTGCAATCGCCAGGACTATGCCATCTTTTTTTTTACTCATCCTTTTTAATACAGCCTTTAAGCTTCTCTGCGATAATTGATTGAGCAAAGTTAATAAAGTTATCAAACTGTCAAAGTAAGCCAGTAATTCCGTTTTTTTTCTCCTCCATTTTTTTTTTGTAATTTTATCGGCAAAATATCAAAAGAATGCAACATTTTTTTGTTCTATTGCCACAATGTGGCAAATAGAAAAATTGGTTCTTTAATGGTTAACAATTTATTCTCTTTAAAGGGATTATTACACACAGAATTGTATTCATTTTTTTTAAATCAATTAATTTCGTTTAGATTTCGTGGCCTATTAATATTAGCAGCATGCCGCCTTGCCTCTGTCATATTGTTAGCTAAAGTGGTTGCTACACTCAGCCAGAAAAGTATACATACGGTTAACAAATTTCAGAAATTTTTAAACCAATCCGTTTTAGTTGAAAATCTTTATAATTGTCTGACAACTTTCCTCGATTTTAAGACGGTCTTTTGCATTGGTTCAGAAATTTGTGAAATTTGTAAATCGGATGTATACTTTTGTGGGCCTGTGCAGGGCCACAATTCAGTTCAATTTCAGAAATTTTTTAACCAATGCAAAAGACCGTCTTAAAATCGAGGAAACTATAAAGATTTTCAACGAAAACGGATTGGTCAAAAAGTTTCTGAAATTTGTTAACCGTATGTATAATTTAGTAACTGTGTGTATATACCTCCTCTTTAAGCTTCACGCGTTATACATGAAAGCTGCAATACCTGCTTAAAAATAGAACAGAAACTTTTAAGTTTCTGTTGTTGTATAGGCAGTAAAGGCCTTTTTTAAAAACGGCACATTCTTTAATTTCCGAAGGATCTTGTGCCCAAAAATAAGTTGTAAAAAATTTAATTTCTGAATCGAGTTACTTTATGAAACCATTACATTAGAGTTGCAACATTATATGAATTATCTTGTAAAAGTTTGTATTGCTTGACCTTTTTTATAAAGAAGACAGATTTCTTCAAGGCACACATTCCAGTTAAGTCTCAGCTCAGCCCACATCCTTTAGTATTTTAATGGAATTGTGTTAAAATTTTAGTAAGATATTCCCTGCAGACATACACAGTGAAAATATCTTAAATACTATTGATTAAAATATTCCCTGGGTTGCCCTGGTAGTCTAGTGGGTAGTGTGCTACACTATTAGCGTGAGGATCGTGGGTTCGATTCCCACCAGAGACTCTGGTCTGTGACACTACACTGTTACTCAGTTACTCAGCTCGTATACAATTAGAATATAATTTGTAATTGTATTGTAATTAATAAATAAATAAAATATTTCCTAAAGCGCTTTGGAGCCCCGTTTCATAGACAAAAAATAGTGGCTAACTTCTGCCACAGAAGATTATTTAATTATTTACCGATGCATCAAGATCCCGATTACATGCATACATATGTACATAATCGGTCATTACAAACATTTAGTCAGAATTACAACCAACTTAATTATAATGTGTATAATTTTAAACTAAGTGTCGTTACCTACAGTTTAAAGTCGTTTCCGAATGACACATTTTTGAACAAGTTTTCGCCAGAAATCTGCTGAGAGAAAGTCGGCGAAGAAATATTTTATTTTCATATTTCGTTTAGTTGGAGATGTCTGATCTGGGATTTGAACCGAGACCTCAAGTCGAATAAGCCAACACACTACATCATAGGGCGTACCAAGCGAGATGTTAATGCTGCCTTTAGTGCTACTGAACTGGAGTCTACTACGATGGGTCTGGCAGTAAATGAGGACAAAATAAAGTATATGTTATCGACAAGTAGAGACATGCGGTGTATAGATTTTCAGATTACGGCCTATAACTATATTTTTGATACAGTCAAGGAATTTATTTATCTTGGCACCGCCGTTACCACCAAAAATGATGTCAGTCTGGACATTAAGCGCAGGATCACTCTTGCCAACAGGTGCTACTATGCTCTCAATAGGCAACTGAGTAGCAGAGATCTCTCTCGTACGACAACACTAATACTCTACAAGACGCTCATCCTACCCGTGCTTCTTTATGGCGCAGAGGCATGGACCCTATTAAGCACTGATGCAGCAGCATTGAGAGTATTCGAGAGAAAAGTCCTACGTAAGATCCACGGTCCAGTGCAAGTTGGTGATGATTTCCGCATACGATCCAATAGTGAACTGTTTGAGATCCTCAACGACATAGACGTTGTGAAGCGTATTAATATCCAGCGACTGCGTTGGCTCGGCCATGTCGTTCGAATGGAGGAGGATGCTACGGTGAGATGCATATTTGATGCGGGGATTATGCGGAATTCAGCGAAGAGGACGACCTTGCATGCGTTGGAAGGACCAAATCGAGGAAGCCCTGTCATCGATTGGTGTGACCAACTGGCGTAGCGGCGCAAGAAGCAGAGGTGCCTGGAAGAATGTGTTGCGTGTTTTTAATGTCCAATTAAGAAAGTACTAACTACTATACCAAGGCGACTGTATTATCCCAATTATTGTCGTACATTCTGGTTGAAATGACTATAGGACATAAGAATATACGCATATTTACTGACAATTAATCTGTCATTAAATCCCTGAAGAATATTTATACCACACCGAAGATTTTAAAAGGATATCGTAAGACTATGGAAGAGAAAGCAAAACATTTCACTGGTACCTTAAAATCAATATGTGGTCTCGTGGCTCTTTCCAATAGGCTAATCAGCACATCAATACTTGCACTACAGCATTTCAAACAATAGTTCATGGCTTACTGTTTGCCCATGCATCTCATTTTGGCACAATGTCTGTTTCGTAAGCACCAAAATGACTGAAAAAATGAATAGACATTGAGCACAGCTAAAACAATTGAAGAATATATTTGTAGGGAAGAGCTAATCAGCACATCAAAATGGATATAATGAAAATCGAATCCATATTCGAAAAGTATCAATCTATGCCGCTTGCTGTATACCCCATGTGAAAAACAGTTGTGCCAAACGGTACCGGGAAATCATTGTAATATTGGGCCACTTTGGTCGTTTCTTACCTTCTGTTCGAATTGATATTAGCAAATAAGTTCCTTACTTTACTGTTATCAGGGGATTACTACTTCTCTTTCGGAGTTTGCTTGGGTTTCCGTATCAACACTAAGGATAAGAAGATTAATTTCAAGCTAATAAATGATTATAGTATTTTCCTGGTAAAAATTTCTGCAATTTACGAGAATATGAACTGGATAAGCTATTACCGATTATATTGAAAAAAATATCTTGAATGGTGTTTACATGATATCCATTCGCATTACTAGACCTTTTAATAAGATGCCGAGATACGCTAGTGTTACAATTAACAGGGAGAATGATCACTAATCTGCTAAAGGCGGATGATTCTGATTACATAATTGAAATTGCGATGGATCGTGCACTAGGAAAGTTAGTGCAGTTTAGATGAAATAAGGAGCTTAGGTGTGCTGCTAGGTTTTTTCGTATGTTAAGTTCATTTTTATTATGTTTTTGTCTGAGTCGTTGAAGGGTCCGAATGCCGTTTTTGTAGAGCAATACCAATATATGATATTATGTACTACCATAACAGATTTAATTGCACCGCATATTTGGCAATGGTTTCATACTCCTCTCCTGACCATCGATCTCAATCTAAATTAAATGCTTAGAGGCTTGCAAATTACTTGCTTTTTCCAAATCTCTATTAAAAAATTCAAAGTCATGTTAACAAACGATTATTATAATCTCTGCTCCATAAACATTAAACGATTTTAAACCATTAAGCGCTTAAACACAATTTCTTGCCATATGGTCCTTCTGCCTGCCGTATGGTCCTTCTGTTAAATTGCCAAAAAGTGAAGTATCACTTAGACAACTAGAGTAATAATCAAAGCCTCAATATGTGATAACCAATCCACTTTTTTTCTTTTGGAAACCCCTTTGGAAATGCGTTATTGTCCCTTCAAAGTAATTTCATATGTTGGTTTTAATTTGACAACACTTCCTTTACAGCGTTTTAATCTGATTTATAATTATTTTTATTGAAACTAAAAGCACTCATTTTCGTTTTAATGATATCGTACCGCACATATCGTTAGCTGAAGCTTAAAGCGGCATAAATTTAAAATAATTGTTTAATGGATGTGAAATGATAACAGATGGAGACTTTAATTCATGGGATAAAGGTTTTTAAAAACTTTATTTAAATATTAAACACGTATTTTATGCTGTTTGATATTTAAGGTGGCGTTAAGTTAAAACAGTTCATATGAATATTGAATAATAAATGATAAACAAGCTTCAGATGATGGTTCTATGCTGGCGATAAATATGAAGCTATTAAGCCCTAATAGTACACTTTTAAGTGGTTAAATGGACAGCTTTTGTTGTTGTGTTTGTTCTTAACTAAAAACACTTTTATTGTTTTCTTTTAAATGTCTAAACTTATTGTTGTAATACAACTAAAGTATGGAATTTCTGTGCACATCTACAGAATTTATAGATAGAATCGCGCCAGATATTGTTGAAATATTTCGCAGTACCAGAAGTGTTTAAAAATGTATGCAGGCAGGTGTGTGAAAATTTAAAACCATTTCAGGAAAAAAGAAAAGAAAAAAGTGCTAAAATACCTTCAGCTATAAAGACAAGGTACTCTAGTACATATTAACCCTTAAGGGGATTTACAAATTTCAAAACAGTTGTATTATAAGTGGACGCTACATATACCAGCTTAAGGGTTAATAAAGAAACATAAGCGTACAGTAGTATTAAGAAACTTAAAAATAAATAATGTTAATAGAGTAGCAAAGAGCCTATTAATGAAAAGGGGGAATGAAAAAGCGACGAACGAACTAATAAAAAGTCTTCAAGTCTAAGTAATGATTACTGAACATAACAAGTGTGGAAATTCTTAAGTGGAAAAAAGGTGTGTGTCTGTTTGTTTAAAATGACCATTAATGGGACCACCTAAAGGTATAACTATTTAAAGTATGTTTTTCGCTACCCTCCGCCTTTTTAAATACGCCTTGCCAACTTACTTACACAGAATGTAACTGCTACCAGCAAATGCAAAAAATTCTCTGCCTGAGATAAACTTATGCCAGAAGGAAAAAAATGAGGGGAGAAAAAATAGAAGCAAAAAAAATTCGAGCGGCGCTTACATGTCTTTAACATGTCTGCTGAAATTATAAATTTTCTTATTCTTCTCTTCCCTTTTTTTTTTTTTTTTTTGTTATTTTGCAAGCCTAAACAGACTTTTAACACATTGTTGGCAACTAATTTAAATGGATCGCATGTCACTTGTCCAACCACACCATACATACTCGTAACACTCTGCTCCATCCATATGAAGAACAACAACAACAAAAAAACAAATGTTATGGAAATTACAAGAGAATACATGGCTGATATTTTATATTCTTTTTTTCTTTTGTAATCTTTTTACTCGCTTTTTATTTCATTTACAATAAATATTTCATGCCTGTAGTTTTTGCTTTTGTTCTGCTTTTGGCCGTGATTTTTTTTCTTCATTTTTGTAATACTTTAACAGACAAATGGCGACAAAATACTTTGACCAAGTTAACAAATATTAAAAACGTTTATGCTTCTGTAATAGTTTTTAAGAATTAAACACAAGTAATCTTCAGTATTTTGTACATTAGCACTGTGAGTAATTGCAATTCATATGTACTTACAGTTTAATTGGATTTCATTTAATAAAAAAAAGAACAGAAAAATTATTATAATTATGTGTCTATGCACATGGCTCTTATGTATATAAGTATGTAAAAATATTTTTATGTAGCTTTAAACATTTTTTATTACCTTCCATTTCACTGTTATACTGAAAATCCCTTACACAGCCTTCAATAATTTCTTTTGATTTCACTGTCTCAGCTTTTCTGCAGGGACGCTTAAAAGAAAGTTTTTGTTTAATGAATGAGATTAAAAGATCCATTAAAGGCCATTATTACAACTTCCCGTTAAAGTTGAGTTTAGCTAAAGTGAACTTTAAAGTCACCTTTAGTTAAAGTGAACTTTAAAGTCACCTTTAGCTAAAGTGAACTTTAAAGTCACCTTTAGCTAAAGTGAACTTTAAAGTCACCTTTAGCTAAAGTGAACTTTAAAGTCACCTTTAACTTATTTTATTTATTACAACTTATATATTATAGATAAAATAAAGTAAACTTTTTCAAAAATATAGCAGTGCCGAATCAATGTCGATAAAACTGCTCAATTAAACAAGTTTTTTTAAATGCAGTGGCAACGTTGGGCTTCTTTTTCTTTTGTAATGACTCATTTTGTTTATATTTGGAGTTGTCATATTGAAAATAATATATAATATGGGAAGTTTAAACCTAAACTTAACTTTAAACGTTACCGGCAGGATGATCCTCCATTTAGCTTAACGCTCACTTCTAAAATATTGTCCAAATATAATAATGAAAAACAATTTATCTTAGGGTGCCCTGGTAGTCTAGTGGGTAGTGTGCTAGACTATTAGCGTGAGGATCGGTGGGTTCGATTCCCAACACTACACCGAGCATATGGTCAAAGTTAATCAGCTCGTATATAATTAGAATATAATTTGTAATTATATTGTAATAAATGAAATAAATTTATCTGTCGGTTAAAATCCTCCCTTTAGTTAACGGCAAGTTGTAATAATGGCCATAAGACAGTTAATCTTGCCGATAATTTCCATAGTACTATTCGCACCAGAATCTGAAAAGCAGTTTGGAAGAGTATGCTGAGCTAAAGACAACATTAAGAGAGGCAAATACAATTCTCTTATGCCAAATGGGTACACATTTTCTCAACTCTTAAAATTATTCGAGCTATCCCACTACCACGGTTCGTAAGAGGACCCTCTGGACTACCTTTTGCATATAGTCTGTATGGTGTACTTATATTCTTATATGTTCCAAAATGGTCACTGATATTCTAGAGCAGTTTCAAGCAAAAAATTGATATTTTCAAAGCCGTTTCTCTCAATGCCATATCACTTTATAAGTGACTGATGCTAATTATATTAAGAGATCGTGGAACCTTCCTTTGCATATAGTATGGTACTCACAGATCTAAAGTATTTCCCAAAATTAACTCCTAAACAAGTGGTCTTGTTCAGATGGATACTGTTAAATAGCTAACAGGGCTCTGTTAAGGTCAAATTTTGTTCTGTTAAGAGGAAATTTTGCTCTGTTAACGCCAAATGTGCCGCTGCTAAAATTTATTGCGTAAAATTGCGTCTTGGATTTTCAAATACGAATTTATGGTCACACACATGATCAAGTTATCAGGTGCGAGGTCAGCGCAATACATCACATTGTCGCAGTACTTTAGTAAATACACTATGCTTCTGCTTGGCCCCAATGCTTTGATGAATTGTATCTCAAATAATATGATACTTCCAGTTAGTAGTACAAGAAATAGTTACTTACTTACTTAGTTGGTCATTACAACTCTTTAATCAGGATTACGACCTTGCTTCTCGCACCCGCCATGTTATTTGTGTTAATTTTATCCATGAGTGGCGAGACATACACTTTGTAGTCGATACAAAACGACAGATTCTTGAGAAACTTTTCATGGCAATTTTATTTTACTCTCAGAGTATTTGTGTGAAGACTGTTGAGAGCAAGTCGTTTTTGTTTAAGTTGTCTGAGCTAGGGTTTGAACCACGAGCTCGTGTCTAATAAGCCAACACACAACTTACTGAAATATGAAACAGATCGGGAAAATATGGAACAGAATATGAAATAGGACAAATCAGGATGCAATTTGTAGGCAAACTAATGAATTTATTTCATTTATGTATGCAATTCACTTTTTTTTCGTTTTCGCCTCAAATTGCACGATAGTCTGTTATTAAACGAATAATTTAAAAATTTTCGAACTCCACTTTCTATTAAACTGCGCTAGTTTAGTTGTGAAAACCATAAACATCGGACCAGGCACTGGAAAGGAGTGATAATATATTGGCCTAGGCTTTTGTAAGCAGCGGTGAAGGTGTCGCGCAAAGAGGCTTAATGGCGATAATAATTTCTTTTATACTAAACCGTCTTACAAAGTTTATATCACATCTTTTAATATCTTTTCGAAGGTAAGACTAACAGTGTAATGACTAGGAGAAGAAACAATAAAACAGAGTGTGCTGTTTTACAAAAAGTTAGTTTTGAAAAGATTGATTTCGAATTGGAAAACTATGTTTTCATAGGGGAACACAAAGGAAGACTGAAAATAGGAGGAACGATTTGCCTACATCAACCAAGCTGTTCCTAGTACCCGGTTGTAAGTGAATAAATATTTTTTGGTTCAAAAAATGCTTCCTGTAGTTTACATGTATATTTTTTTATAATTTTTTTTTTTTGTAAATATTTATTGTTTTATTTTTGTGAGTGTTTTTTATTATTGTTTATATACAAGACATTGTGCAAATATCAAGCGATGATTGTAAATGGCCAGCAATTAATGCCTGTTGTGCAGAGAAAATGATTAAAGGATCACAGTTGTTGATTTTAGTTGAACCACCGCAGAGCTTATGGAAAAATAGGAGAAAAAACGATACCAGAAAATACTCTTATACTTGCTTTAAATGCTTTAAAAGAATAATTATTTTGCGTATAAAAATACATTTTATTAAGAAACACGCGGCTGTTTTGAAACTAAACAACAACAATGTGGCAACAATGCGGACTGGGTACGTCTGAACGGCTGATGGGAATAGCAATAGAAATAGAAGTTTGACTTTGCTGGTTGTGTTAAGTAAATGAAGTTGGCTGTAGATTGTTAGCCATTGTATTTACTCTGTATGGTATGGTATGGTTTGGTATTGTTTCGGTTAATAAATGACTCTTGTATTTTAGGTAAATTTTGTTTTTCTTTATAAATTTGATTAAAATCATGACCTTACACAAAAATTAAAAATGAAAATAAAATAATAATTTGTTTACGTTTATAGATTGTATTACATTCGTACGCACAAATGTTTCTTTTTTTTCTTTAAATTTCATGTAAGTGCCTAAAATTGACGGTAGCTTATCATGGGAATGACATACAAAAAAAGCAATTTTTTTGTGTTATTTTTAAGTGTTTAAATAATGATAAGATTTAAACATTTTACAATAACAACAAAAAAAAAACGAATTTTCTTGTAAAGAAAACATTTCGTAAAAAGCTAATATTTATTTTAGCTACGCAGTTACAGAAAACTAATGCAAGCTTGGCAAGCATATAAGCTTTTAAATGAAAATTTTTTAAACATTATAATTATGATGATGAACAGATATGTAATTGTGTTAATACAGTGGAGCGTACATAATTAAAACTTGATTTAAAAAATTAACCTTCTCTTCGCGTCTGCTGTCTCCACATTCATTTTCTCTGCTGAATGTCTTTTTTTTCTAATTTAAAATTTTTCCATTTCCATTTTGCTTTCATGATTTCAAAATTATATCATTTACATACAGCCCAGTGCTTTCCATCAAGTTCATTGTAATGAAATTGAAAATTCACTGTGTCAACTTGTCAATTTAGAAAAAGAAAACAATTTGAGAAAACGAACAAAAAAATCACCAATAGAACCAGAACTGTTCAACAAATTTAAACAATTGACCATTTGTGTTACTCCAGACAAGTCATAAATAAATTTCTTTCACTTAACCTATTAAATACGTCACTTAAAAGTCGTCTACATTTAGGTCCACCCTCAATTGAGTGACCTTTTTCACTCGAACTATTATTACCAGCACTTCCGCTATTCTTTGAATGGAAGACATTCAATAAAAATATTGAATAATATTTTCACATTATCATTCACTTACATCAATGGCTAACGGGATCAATTTGTCTCATTTGAGACTCGCTTGGAGTTTCCTATGGATCAATAGTTTATATAGATCTACGGGGTATATATAGTGGCAATATATATTTATTTAATACGGTGTTCAGATATGCACCTTTATTGCGTAAATCGCAATATTTCAATATTTCATATAAAGTTTCAATTAATTATTGCGCAATAAATACGAAAATTGTTATTATATTGAGTAAAACTTAAAATGCAGCACTGTCATAACTGTGTGTAGTGAGCATATTACAATTAACCGAAAACTTTTTGTGGATATTTGACAACTCAAATGTCAACAACGACAAACAAAAAAAAAATAAAAAAAAATATAAATGTTGAAACAACCTGCTGTCAAATGAAAATTGAATAAGCAGCAGAACTGTATATATTATTATGCCTGAATACTTAAAAAATTTTACTCAATAAACTGAATATTGACTCAATAAAAGTGCATATCTGAACATAGTATAAGAGATATGGTTAATTTATTACAAGAGGCTTAATCAGCTGACAATATTGGTTATTCGTTGTAGCTTTCTCTCCTCGTCTTGTCACATCCATTTCAATCTGACGAAGTCTGTTTTCGAATGGTTTTATTCCTCGTCAGATGCCTTTTGAATTCTATTGAATTGCTTGCCTTATGAATTTTTCTGTTACCGAGACTGTTTCCTTTACAGCGTTATTTTCTTACGCGTATCTAGGCATCTCGTCCATAAGATCTTTAAGATCTTAACATCACTCTAGGCAACCTATCACGATTCACACATGTATGGCAGAGTAGATTTATTCGGTGCAGAAGTAAAAAATGATCTTGGGGATTTGCGCAGGCCGTTATATAATAGACTTCCGCTTGGAAGTCTATGTCTATGTCCCATGGACTAGGAATATTTCATTCTATGACCAGGAACTTCTGCTCCTGTACCAAGGTCAGTTCTTCAGCTATCTGTATACTACAAAATAGACCCCTGTTTAAAAGAGTGTGCAGCTTCCAGATTACTCAATTCATTTTTGTTTCTAAGTCTCGTTGCAAAACATTTTTTTAAATTATAGAGTCCACTGGTTCTGTGCAGGGAACAGTTAAAGAGGGAGCTGTCTGTATATTGAAAAACTTTCATGTTAGACTTGGCTCCCATCAACCTACCCATAGACTCCAAAGCTGTGGTCTTCGATATCATGTAGAGCGGATTTAAATGTAGCAGAGCTTCCAGCGCCGTTGTAGGACAGGTTTTCATTTCCATTATTATACCACCACATGGTAGTCTTTGTATCATGCCGAACACCATTTGTGATGCTTTTAAATTTGCTTTATCCGCCTAGGCAAGTGCCTCGTAAGTAACTTTTGGTCTGACCATCATGGCATACATTCAATGCATAATACTTGGGTTACATTTACACAATTTCCCTGCAAGCCTTCTGCACATTATTAGGGCGTGTCTGGCCTCTCTTGAGATGGTCTCTAAACAAGCTCTGCATGCCAGTTTACTAGCCAGTGTTATTCTCAGATATTTTACCTCCATTTTCTGTAATATTATCTCACGCAGAAATCAAGTGTTCTTCCATTTAGGAAGTTTTCTTCTTCCTGTAAATAGTGCTATTGCCTTCTTGCCCGGGATTAAAATTAGCACTACTGTCTTGCATCAACGATATACAATCTCAAGACCTCTTTCAATGATAATGCAGCGAGCCTCTTCAAATTTTCGTTTAGCCATCATGACTATACATACGTAATTGAATCACGCCCTAGCTTCTCATGCCACTTATATTGTGTGTGTTAACTTTGTGCATGAGTGGCGGGATCTACAGTTTAAAGTCAACTTTGAACGAGAGATTTTTCAGAAACTTTCTCATGGCAATTTTATTTAATCCCAGAGTTTTTTTCCAGAATCTGCTGATAGGAAGTCGCCGAAGAAAAAATTTTTTTTTCAAATAATAAATAATTGGTTTTTAAAGGGTTAAAGCATATATGAATGTCGATTTATATTTATGACCATATACGTACATTTCTTTAGCATTTGATGATTGTGTCCATCAAATAGTATTGAACTTACATTTCTAATAGTTTTCCTTTTTTGTTTTTGTTGTTTTCGCTTTATAAACTTTTGATTAATAGACATTTTTCTTCTTCTTTTTCGTCTTTCTATTTCTATTTCACTTTTAAATAAAAATAAAAAATTGCGAGAAAATATATTTTTTTTTGCATTTTATTTGTATCATAAATAAGCGAATACGTACATAGTACGTATGAGATATGAAAGAAACAAAATTCCTTCAACTTCAATTGATTTGAACGAATTTCGATGTTAAAGATCACTCCAATATCTGATTAGATAGTAAAAAAGGCTTTGTGGTATTAGAAATCAATAAAAATTTGAACATGAATGCAACATGAATGGAAAGAAAGATGGATCATAATGATAAACTATGTGATGATGATGATGATGATGACGGACGCTTGTAATTGTAAGAATAAAATTTAAAAAAAAAATTATTTTTTAAAGCTTCCTTGTTTGTTTAAAAACAAAACAAAAAAAATATTAAAAAAAATATATAACAACAGCAACAACATATTTTTCTTCAGTAACATTATTTGCAGCTCCATCAGCAACATCAACAACATGTTTGATTTGGCTGCAGAGAGAGAGGGGAAAAACTCTCAGACAAAAATGCGTTGATTTCTTTCACTTTTTTTTCGGTTTATGCCCTGCTGCCAGACTTGTTCATTTGTTTGTTTTATTTGTTGTGTCTTGTCATAATAAATTTCTATCTAAAATGTAAATTAGTTGCTTGTGTTACTGTTGCTATTGCTGTTGCAGCAAGCAATTGCAACAACACATTTGCAATCAATATGAAGTAAATGAATTTGAATTTGAATATAAATGTGAATAAATACACGAATGTGTAGACAATAATTTTGCCTTTTGTTACAATATTTGCAATGGCATTACAAACAAATAAGAAATCTAATGCTTTTCCAATGCTATTCACCAGCAGACCATGCGTTTATATGCTGTTCGTTCGTTCATTCATTTATTGTGTTTAGAGACAGACCCATGCATGGTATTGTGGATGGATATGATGGCCAACATAGAAGGTCATTAACTAAGTTTTTACTTGTTTGCCTGCTTCTATTGAAATTTCCATTTAAATTTGCTTGTTTTTCTATTTCTACTTCTATTACTTTAATTTTTGTTGCATTTTTTTCATCTGTCTGTCCTTGTGTCTGCATACATCTATTGGTTATTTTTTCTGAACAAATATAAGTTAATTGCACAGATCAATGGTCATAATTTTATTAAAAGTCTTAAACATACATACATACATACATATATAGGCATACATTTCCTAGACTTGAAATATGTATAAATGTATAAATGCATACATGTATGTACTCATATGCGTATATTTGTTCATTAACAATAAATCATTTGGCCTTAAGTCGTTTTTTTTTTAACTCTTTTGCTTTGTAAGAATAGCTTCACCGTTGCAGTTTGTTTTACTACCACCACTACCACTACTACTCTGTAGTAAACAATTCTAATAACAATTATGATTTATTTTATATACAGTTTTTTACTTTATAGCCATACATACAAACATACATACAGCCAGACAACTAGTCAGAGAGAGACAGACATTTTGGTTTTTTTTTTGTATGGTCTCGGTGGTTATAAATTAATTTATTAAGTGTACTTCATTCATTTACTACTACTTAAAGCATAATCTAGTGGTTGCCTGCTTCTTTTTTCTTTTTAAAGTTGGTTAAGCCAAGATAAATTATGTGATGAGTTTTCTTTGAAAAAAAAAAAAAAAAAAAAAAATAGAAGAAGCGATGGAAAATACTATCGCATTATATTGATTACACGCAGAAAATTCTCACTTTGATTTCGCTTCAACTATCAAAATAACGTTGAGTGTATAGTTGGTTGGAAGATATGATTGACTCATGTATGTAAAATCCGAGAGAAAATATTACAAAATTCCATCCTTGTTTTTATAATGAAAATAAATATCCTAAGACTGATTTTTTATGTCTACATGTTTAGGAAAACAGAAAAACGTAACAAACTGAATGCATTCCTAATCTAATGAGGTGTGATGGGTTTTTGAAAACTTTCAAAAAACGACCACCAAATTTCTATCCTAATGCTAATAACACATCTGCTTTATTCTACACAAACACTTGACATGTCATACGATTTGTATGAACGTCTAAGTCTCCATTAACTAATGGTTGTATTGTATTATTGTATTGTATTGCATTAGTATCTTGGCAATGTCCGATATCGCCGGAGCCAACCTAATGCCATAACAATTTTCATTAGTTTATCGCTCGCTTATTAGATATGCCACCTATTCCCCATATACCATCTTAAACCTTCGCCAATTCTGCAGGCGATATTGTTTTGCTTATGCCAACATAATTTACATGTTTACCCACAGTTCAGTGCTCAGCGTGTGTTGCAGATAATTTTCCGCCTTCTTCTTATAGAGATGCAGAATAGTTTGTCTTGTAATAGAAAAAAATTGTAAAAAATTTCATGAGTTTTTGCTCAAGTTGACAGACTCCAATCGGCTTTAAAGTTCTCTCTTCTATGGACGCTAGATATATCAAAGCAGTGAAATAAGAAAATCATTGAGTTATTAAAGTAAATTAGAGTCTAGTCAGTGGTTCTTTTACCTAGAATGACTTCACAATATATCGCCAATATAACACAGGGAGCAATACAATCATTTATCCAGTCGGTGGATTCTTTTCTCTTTCTAATCTTGGCAGAGATGCAGTTACTTATCCTCATATGAACTGCAATTATACAGTGTCCAGATAACATATAATAGACATCATGAATTTAATATTTATCAAATATCAGAGAATTCTAACAAGAAGTATCGGAAAAATTGTTAATCTTCCCAAAAACCGAAAGGTTTTAACAGTGCACTGTATTAGGGAAGCCCAGAAAGGAGATAACTGTATATAAATACATCGATTACGTCAACAGTTAGAAGAATTTTAGTACAGCAGATCGCCTATACATATATATATCACATTTACGAATTTGCTACATTCACTCTTGTGAAAGAGGCGCCAAAAGGCAGATATCTTCACTCATTTGATTCAATTCACGTGAATAAATTATTATTATTATCTGTATGCGATAAGCTCGCTTCGTGTACTCTAACCAGCATCAAGAACGATCCTCAAAACGAAAGCCACTTGGGTATTTCAAGGTAAACTTGTGCAAAAGACACCTCCCGAAGTTAACTGTAGCATCCGCTACATAATGTTGAACTATAGAAGAATACTCTATAGACGAACCGAAGCAACCGAAGAAGGAAAGAATTAGGTAGGAGAAGAGCTTCGTAGCTGGCAATAAAATGCTGACAAAAGATAAGAATGGAGGAGAGGAAGATAAACCTCAAATCGCTCCTTAGCGCCATAATGTAATAATACGATGATGTATAGCAGATATTACTGCACATTATGGTCTATGAAAAATTCTGTAGTATAAGCAGTTATGGCAACCCGTCATTAAACATGGAGGAGAACAGAGACTGGAGAAAGTGTGTAGGTCCAGCGAAATATCGACAACACGTATATAATTTTGTCTTAATGAAGTCGCCGTAGTGTAGTATGTAGCGTTTTGGCTTATTAAACATAAGGCCACAGTTCAAACCCCAGGTCAGACATCTCCAGCAAAGTGAAATACGAAAAATATTTCTTTGGCGACTTGAAAAGTTTCTGAAAAAATTCTGTCGTTCAGAATCGACTATAAACTGTAGTTCCCACCACTCAGAGTATAGAATTAATACACACAACATATGTGGTGTGAGAAACCAGGTCGTAATACTTACATTTATGTATGTATGTAATTTAGTCTTAAATGTGTCCCTAACCTCAAATTAATCATCTGACTACCATTTATTGCATGTGGTCTATAAAAAATTCAAAGAGTGTTGTTTATAATCTTGAAGAGTAGACAGAGGGGTTTATTTTGCAATTTTTGTAAACCAGATTTTTATTAACGAATAAAAAATAAAAATATGATAAATTTTGAAATTTACTTGGCTAAGCTCAATTCCTGTTAACAGTGAATTGGATTTTAAAAGTGTTAAATTAAAATTACTCGAAAATCCAAAACCTGGTTTGGTGAAATATGAAAATCTAAAATAAAATTTTTTTTAATCGCCTTTTTATGTCCAATTTAATATCACTTTATATATTAATTTCAAATTGATTATAGAAAGCTTTTTATGATTTTTCTTTTATTCACACCTACTTTCACTATTTGAATTTTTTTTAAATAAAATTATTGGAGAAGTTCTTTAAAAAGTTCTAAATTATTTACGCTCTGTGGGAGATTAAAGAAATTAAAGAAAATTTTTAACGATGAGTTACAATTTTTATATGCTTTTAGCCAATAAAAATGTTAAGCCCTGCTAGTGCTGAATATTTTAACACAGATTTCACGCTCTTTAAATTTTTAGATGCCAGTTTTACGTTCAATTTATGGAAATCCTCCATAGCCTAGTTTGTAGGCTATGACTTCATAAAGAGATTTAATTGAACATAAAAATTTCTTATTACGCTTATTAAATTAAATTCTAAAATGCAATCTTCAGATATTAATAAACAAGGTCATATAAATAGTTTTTTTTCTTCATAAAATTAAAATTTTATGAGGTTTTGATATGCGTGTCAGAAGATTATTAGTTCAACGAACATAAAAAACACGTGGATAATCTTGGGATCTGATACTGTTAAGTTTTTACAATTTAAAAACTTAGTAATCAGTATATAAAACAGTAGTTATTTATCTATATTTAGTTTTAAAATTTTTATTGAAAACATTGCCAACGTTTTAGCAAAACATACATATAAGATGAGCATTTCTTTCAGTGCATCTCTCTCGAACTATATGACCGACCATATGTTGCGATTAAAGCATGTCTAGGGAGTTGATAAATTCTTTTCCTTTACTGTTCAAACTGCTTTAAATAATAAAAAAATGCGTATTTTTCCTTTATTTGTATTGAAGAATAAAGAGCAAAAAAATATTTTCCTTTGACTACAATACTTTGAATAATTATTTAAGATTTCAAATACTGATAAACATTTTGTTGATTTTAATTTGAAATACAGCACTGTCATCAATTATAATGATTAATGGTTAATTTCAATTTAAAATCTCATGGCTTGTCTTCTTTTAATAATTTTTTTGCTTTGCATAAAATTATTTATCCTTTAACTAAAGCAATGTCAAGAACTTCATTAAAAACTTTTGTAATAAAAGATTTTCTTTTTTTTTTAATTTGTTGTATGATTACAATTTTTTTATTTAATTTATAAAAAATGTTAAATATTTTATTTATTAATATAAATATTTTTTTTAAATTAAATTAAATTAAATTAATTTTCGAAATGTTCAAAAAAAAATTTATTTTTCCATTTAAAAACTTAGAAACTTTTTGAACATCCCTCGTATTTATTACTACCTATACGAAACAAATGATCCTTACAAAGGGCCTAGAGGATCCAATATGTTTTACTTAATTGGTAATTATACCCTCTTTAGTTAGGACCATAACCTAGCTTCTCACACCACTCATACAGGTAACGGGACCTACAGCTTAATATCGAGACCGAACGATAGATTTGAAAAACTTTTCATGGCAATTTTATTTTACTCTCAGAGTTTTTGCCAGAAGAATGAATTGCCGAAAGAAATATTTTTTTCCTTTATAGTTCAAGCTATCTGATTTGAACCATGGGCTCTTTTTTAATAATCCAACACAAAGTTTATCAAACTTTCGGGCTGTTTATCCAGCGTGGGGTAGTTGTACTTCAAATATGCAGCCCTTGCGCTGACCAATTTCTTCTTCTTCCCTGGTTTGGAGGAAATTGGTCAGTACAGGGACCGCGTTCACTTGTGGTGTCACAAAGGGCCGCTATGCGTGTTCAAGTGATATATTTGTATCAAAGCTAACACTACAACCTAACCTAACCTAACCTAACCTAACACAAACTCCTAGACTATGGCGACTTCAAACTATTCTTTTACCAGCCCTTAAGTTGATTTCAAACCAGGTGTGCTTAACTTTAGCTTCAATATCCATATGTGCCTTGCGCTTCCAATATAAGTCTTTGACCAGAAGGGTGAGGGTCCCAATCTACACCAAGTCTTGTAATATCTTTTGATGGTTATCTTAGGGCGTGTCTTACCCAATGCCACTTTCTTAAGTGGATTTCAAATTTCTTTTAAAGTTTGTTTGAAACAAACAAACAAAAGATTTTTTTCTTCCTGTTAACTGCTATATGTGGTTAATATGGGCTTGTGGAATACTTTGATTTCAGTTCCAGTGGAGAGCTGTGAGGAATTATCTTAATCTTTCAGCATTCCTAATCAATGCATTGGGTTTTCGATTCAGTTCTCGATGACACGAAAGGAGCTAGCTGCTTTCGAAATGAAAATATTTACATCTTTAAAGGAACAATCGGGGAAAAAGTGGTCGCGGGTACTTACATTACATTGCATACAACATTAAATGCTAAAAAATTTACCAAAAATCAAAAAAATCTTAATTGCTAACTTTTTTTTTAATAAAATAATGGTTAGATTAGGTTAGGTAGTCGCCGTAGTCTAGTAGGTAGTGTGTTGGCTTAGCAGACGTGAGGCTACGGTTTAAACTCCAGATCAGACATCTCCAACTAAATGAAATTTAAATATTTGTCCGTCCACTTCCTCTCAGCAGATTTCTGACAAAAAGTAAAATAAAATTGCCATGAAAACTTTCCCAAAACCATTTTTCGGATGCGACATTAAACTGTAGGTCCCGCCACTCATGTACAAAATTAACACACACAACACAAGTGAGGAGAGAAGCTAGGTTGTAATCCTGACTCTCAACTTGAGTAACCAAAATGATCAATTATGTATGTACAGTGGACAGCAAAAGTCTTAGTACTGCAATATATTTTTTAGTATTTTCATGAATTTTAGCCAAAAATTTGTATAAAAATTTATAAAGGGTCCGCCAAATAACTTTTTTTTTGAAAATGCTTTAAAAAAAAAACTTCTGAATATTTTCTCAAATTTCTTTTTTATTTGAAAGTACAACCCTTCCGCTTAATAATGGAATATAATTTCATTCAAATGGCTGCCTCGGCTGGCCATGCAGTAGCCTACACCAGGAGATGCCGATTTTGGCAAAAAAAAATCATCTTTTCAGATGAAGCTCATTTTGATCTTGGCGGGTATGTAAACAAGCAAATTTGTCGCATTTGGGACACAGAAAACCCGCACGCATACATTGAAAAGCCGACGCACCCAAAACGAGTCACTGTTTGGTGCGGATTTTGGTCCAGAAGCATAATTGGTCCATTTTTCTTCGAAAATGAGGAAGGAGTGGCCGTTACAGTCAATGGCGATCGTTATCGGGTCATGTTGAACGAATTTTTGTTGACAAAAATTGAAGAGGGGGATATTGGCAACATTTGGTTTCAACAGGACGGCGCTACGTGCCACACAGCCGAAGCTACACTCGATGTTTTGCGCCCTGCTTTTGAAGATCGCATTATCAGCCGCAGAGCTGATGTCGTTTGGCCATCTCGGAGCTGCGATTTGACACCGTTGGACTATTATTTGTGAGGTGCCGTCAAAGATAAGTGTTACGCCGACAAGCCAGAGACAATTGACGCCTTAAAGGACAATATTCGTGAAGCCATTGGTGAAATACAGCTGCACACAATCGATAATGTGCTTAAAAATTGGACCGATCGTGTAGGCTGCTGCATGGCCAACCGAGGCAGCCATTTGAATGAAATTATTTCCATTATTAACCGGAAGGATTGTGCTTTCACATAAAAAAAGAAATTTGAGAAAATATTCAGTAATTTTTTTTAAAGCATTTTTAAAAAAAAAGTTATTTGTTGGACCCTTTGGTTTATATATTTATTTTGATTTATTTTGATTTATTTCCGTTTTATTATAAAACAAAAAATTTTTTAATGTTTTTCATAAAACAAGAGGAAAATAAGGAAAGTTTTAGATGGCTCCATAGGTACCTCTATGGAGAACCCTGAGTAAATTTAAAATTCAAAGGCCTAATATATGAAAATGTTATCACTTGTATTTAGTAGAATATCCCTTAAGGTCAAGCACTCCGTTTAATCCATTTGGAATTGAATGTACAAGTTTTGTTTAGTGTTTTCTGGTGGCAGGCACCATGAGCAAGTTTTTCGGTTGACTTTCGTTTGAAGTTTAGCGATTACGTAACCGTTCTTTCAAATGATCTCCTAAATATTCTCTTGAAGTCATATCGGAGCTTTGTGCAAGAGTATTAAGTCTGTGGGGACTTTTTTTGTCAAAATATATTACCGTACTAAGACTTTTGCTGTCCACTGTATGTACATATATGGTTATGTTAGGTGATCTTATATGTGTAGTTCACTGCAAACTGCAGATTCTGTGTTGTAGCAGATAGAAGTATGACAACTACCGTGAGCTGTTTAAAAAGTTGAGAAGATGAGTGGGATCCAGGCGTATGCACTGCAAGCAAGCTCTCGCTTAAAGGAACTTTAACTGAATCTTAACTGAGCTTTCACAGAGCAGATAAATGATTGTTTGCATCTCTCAAAAGTGTTTCAACAGTTTATCCAGTGAT
Source organism: Sarcophaga subvicina (assembly GCA_936449025.2). Taxonomy (NCBI): domain Eukaryota; kingdom Metazoa; phylum Arthropoda; class Insecta; order Diptera; family Sarcophagidae; genus Sarcophaga; species Sarcophaga subvicina. The sequence goes on from OW388081.2 coordinate 34,440,690, forward strand.
GGTTAATGGTTTTTCCATGGGCATACCGATTGTCTAATGAGCTATGTACACCTCTATGAGTTTGAAAATTCAATAGCTAGGCGTTTTCAGAAGCTTCAGTGTCCTAGCTCTGTACAACAGAAAATTATGGAATTCTAAATACATACATATATCACAGGAGCAATAATCATAGAATAGCCAAGGCCTTGATAGGAACTAGACTATCATAGAAAAGTCTCATTTTTAAATAAATTTTTTAATTTTTTTCAACTTTACTACCACATTTCTATAATTTGTTCTAAATTTGTTTTTGCAAAAAATTTTGTGGGGAAAATTTTGTATGCTTTTTATAAAAAATTTAAAAAAAAGATTCGTTATAATTATTTAATATTTATTTTTTCTTTTTCTTCTTCTCTTTTTAGGTAAGTTTCCCAATTTTCAAAAATTCATTGAAAAAAATAACCGAAATATTAGAACACAGAGTAAGTTTTCCTTTAAAAAAAGCAGAAAAAAAAACTTTAGAAAATATCGGGCGATTTTGTAAGAAAATATTGTATCAATTTGTATGTGTGTGTGTGTGTGTGTTTGTGTATGTAAGATACATTGTATGCTGAAAAATATACAAAAACAAATATAAAAAAATAAGAAGAAGAAAAATATAGCAAAAATTTACAATATTTAAACAAAATAATCTAACAATGGAATAATAACACAACAACAATAACAACTTGTATGATGTTTATTTAAATACACCCAAACCTGTTTTTACACGGTTTTTTTTTACGCGAATTTGAAATAACACGGTTTTTTTTTAACAAATTTACCATTTTTTTTGTTCGCTCCTTTTTATACGGATAAAATCGTTTAATAAAATAAAAACTCTGTGTATACTATTCAACTAAATCTGTGCGTTTTTATAAAGTTATTCAATTTTATAGGCATATGTAGGCTGCTGCATCAATCCTATGTATATTTTTTCAGTTTGTTTATACACTTACATACATACATAATATTTGACTTTTTTTACGCGTTTTTTTTTTACACGGTAACCACTGGAACGTATCTACCGTGTAAAAAAGGTTTGGGTGTACTACAATGTACTCGTATATATGTGTGCCTGTATGTTGGATTGGTTGGTAAAGCGTCAATAACCTCAATTTACCCCAAATACATTGGCATCAATTTGTTGGCAACAATGTTGCAAATATTTAATTTAGTTATTGTTGTTGTTATTGTTAATATACATATTTGGTTTGTTTACATTTTGATATTTTTTTTTTGTTTTTTTTTTTGTTTGTTGTTGTTCATATTTTTTTTTGCCTTTTACAAAATGAAGTAATTGAAATAAACACGCACATATGTACACCTGAAAATAAATCTTTTTGCTCTATTAAAACATAACAACAAAAAAAATTAAAAAAACATTAAAATACTAGAAAAACTATAATTCTTAAGTATAGGCATTAATTTCTAATGTTTTAGTATGTCACATCCCAATTGGCCATTTTTGTTCAATTAGTTTTGCCCGACAAAGTAAAGTAATGAATGTGATGAGCAGAAAACAAGAGGCCTTTGAGATAGTCTTACACTTTTATATTCAAAATAAGACCAGCAGGCCTGAATGTTTATAGAAAAACAAGGTATTAAAAGCTTTACTTGTTAAGCAACTAGTTAGCCGTGCGATTACAGATGATCAAAACACTAACTTTCTTGTGTTATTTTCATAAAAAAATATGAGATCTTCTAACCTCGCTTGTTTAATAGTTCTTGAAACTCAAACGCAAGAAATGCCTATGCACAAAATGATGGCCGATAACAGAGAAATATTTTGTAGCCGAAAAGGTTTAAAAACATTCCAGGATTACGTTCAGCAAGAATCTTAAATCCTCGCTATCCTTTGTTAACAATACATTAATCCTACACTCTAATTATAAGACGTTTGGTCTGGTTGTGTAGCATATTAAATAAATAAATAAATAAGTCCCGGTTAGCCAAACGTCCACGAAACATAAGTACATAGGTTAATTTTTAGCATATGTAGAGTAATGTAAATGCTTACCGAAATTACATTATGATGTGGTAATCGCTCTCCTTGCTCTTCGTGTTCTAAAAATGAACGTACATTCCGTTATGTACCGTGGACGTTTGGCTAACCGGAGGTTAAGGTTCTTGCTGAACGTAAGAGGTGCTTATAAAATCCAATAATATTTAAATCCAGAACAGGTGGTATCAATGTAAATGTAATCAAACTTTAATTTAGACGATTGCGACCTATGTGACATGATCTTCTCGGAATTCTTGCAAATGGAAACAGTGTTTGTTAAATGAAGAACGCTAAAGCGACGAATTATTTCTGTTCGTTTAAATGGGCTTGCTGTTATCAAGAAGCTGGAAAATTTACTATACTTCTGGTATAGAACTACAAAATAAAAGTCGTTCTGCATCTGATTATTTCTTTGGAACTTGGATTCTGTTCTGTTTTAAACAGTGTTTCTTACTTTTATCACTGATCTGCTCGCTTTAACTACCAATTCCAATTGCTCTTTTGCAGATGGCAGGAGTATTTGTCATTCATACTGTTTTGATCGTTGACCAATCCATTTGCAGATTGAAACGAAAGCACAGTAGGGTAGCCAACTCTATTAAATCACCATCGCACGCATTGTGGGTTATGTTTCTCTGTTTTAACACTTTTTCAATGGAATCTACTCGCGGGAAGTTAGGAAAAGAGGAAACTTGTTGCCAAAAGTAAATGCATTTGTTGTCGATTATCAAGTGGTTTGTACAATACTTTACAGGGAAATTTTGTTCTTAAGTCTGCAGAAGTCTTTCCCTTCACTTATAATATAAACAGTTTCCAATCTAGTATCCATAAACTTTCTTCCCTCTTTCATTGATCTTATGAACAATTTTTCTAGTTCCAATATAATATTCTGCATCAGTAAGGCCATCTCCTGATAATTGGTTGTAATTAAAAAAAAAAAACCATTATAGGTTACTTACAGTACTGGTTTTGTTGTTATTTTTATTTAACATGTACAAGTGATACATACATACATGCCATGCCTAACAACTGAGACTGTAAATTTTGATGAATGAATCATTCATCATCATTCAGAATGATTCGAATCACTGGAATCATTTATGAGTATTATAAGTATTTTTCTAAAGCTATGAATCTAAATGAGTAGGCTTATGAATCAAACATATTTCGAATGGTATGAGTTCGATGTCAACGTCGTACGCATATTTATTGCAACCTGTACTTATAAATCAACGTTGTAGTGAGTACGAATGAATCCGAGTAGTTAAATTTCAATATTGTTGACTCACTTATATTGAAAATTTCATAAGTGCTTATGAGTAGCGAAAAAACTATTCATTGCTGATCTCTGGTTCGCATACAAAATTAATCATTACAACCCTTGCGCCAGGATTACGACCTAGCTTCTCACAACACTTATGTTGTGTGTGTTAATTTTATACATGAGTGGTGGGACCTACAATTTAAAATCGACTCCGGATGACAGATTTTTGAGAAACTTTTCAAGGCAATTTTATTTATTCTCAGCGATTTTCACAGAAATCTGCTGAGAGGAATTCATCGAAGAAAAATTTTTTCATAATTCGTTTTGCCGAGTTGTCTTGACCTGTGGTTTGAAGCGAGGTCTCACATGTAATTAGCCAACGTACTATCTACTTGACTACGACGACTGTATTATCCCGATTATTGTCCTATATTCTGGTTGAAATGATGGCTATAAGGATGTACGCATATTTACTGACAATTAATCCGTCACTAAACCCCTGAAGAATATTTACACCACAACGAACATTTTGTTCATCACCTCACTTCTAATAAGCCAACGTACTACCTACTACATTACAGCCAATATGGGTACAGTATTCGCGATACTGCAGCTAAAACTGTCAACCATGTCTTCAGCTTTTGTGCGTTGATTTAGTTACTGCTTGCTAAGAGCTTGTTAAGTCCAATGTTAGTCGTTAGAGCCTTGTTTAGAGTGCTTAATGTAATAAAGTCCATAAATGTCAATCATTGCATTAAGGGTCCTGACAACTCTTACAAAGACTGGTTATTTAATATTTTATATGGCAAAATAGCTGCAAAAAGCAAACTAACAAAGCTTAGAAGTTTCATCACATTGTATGTATAGCCTGCTTGTTGTACGACCTCCGGGTCGTATACAGGATATTCTCGCGCAAAGCAGGTAGCAACATGGATCTACGAAAATTAACAAGAAGGAATTTTTACTGATGCAAATGAAGCATAGCGAGTGGATAATATTGATAATACTATCAGTTGGCAGCTCTATAGTATCACAAGGATAATGCAAGAGTGGAATCCTCAAGGCAGACAAGCAAGACCACAGAACACCCACTGATAAAAAGTTTATTTGGAAAGGAATCAATAATTTAAATTCTTATCTTCTGATAAGCATTGCTTTTAATAAAACACATTAGCGACTCGTTCGGAGTCGACTTTAAAACTGTAGGTCCCACCAGTCATGTATAAAAATTAACGCACACATTATAAGTGGTGTGAGAAGCTAGGGTATGTATGTACAAATACACATTAACCTTCCATTCGAGAATTATTGCCTAGACCTAATATTTTTTATTTAATTTTTTTTTCATCAAGTCTTGTGCTAATAACATGCAAAGTATTCATTTCAAGTAAAACAATTTAAAAGAAACAAAAAAAAATACGTTTTTCTTCTCTAATTTTATGTTAAACATACGAACGCACTTATGTACATCTGCAAAAGTGTACATTACAATTGAAACATTTTATTGTGTTGGATTTCATTGTAAATTGTTCTAATTTTTGTTCGTTTGTTTGTTTTTTTATGGTGGTTGCTGTTGTTGTTTTTGTTGAGTAGCACGTTTTTCTTCTCGTTTAATATGAGAATTTCATGAATTCGGTTCTTTTTTGCACTGATATGCGTAAATTATAAACACAAAAAAATTAAATTTTTTAAATAAACACAAGACCAATAAGATTTTGAAACATTTTTAATATAGAATGGATTTCTTAACGAAATTGAGAAAAAAATAAATCAAATTTCATTGTTTATTGTTACAAACAAAATTTACAAAAAATAGTACATTCGTAACAAGTGTGGCAATAAACAATGCTATGTATGAACGCAAAACATTAGGGGAATTCACTTGAAATGCTTATAAAAAAATTAAGCAATCGATAAAAAGGTAATAAAAGTTTATTTGATAAGGGAGAGAGAAAAAAGAGAGTAAGAGGGAGAGATAGAGAGAGGAGCCTATTACGCTAAGCAATTCAAGCCCTATCCAAAGTTCTGTGTTCAACGATTGCATCGCCAACTTGGTAACCCCATTTCCAAACTAAACATCTACGCCTTGAGTATATAAGTCTTAGGGAATTGTGGTACAATCCCAGCCTATATTATCTACCCATGTAGAGCAAAAGAATATCTTCCTTTATAGTTCCATCCTTTATAATAATTTTCTTCCATATTTTCTTATATTTACTCCGATATTTTAAAATCTGGTCTTGGAACCTGCTGGTGAGATGCTCTATACGCTCAACTTCCTACAGAAATTGTGTCTTGGAGGATACAAACTAGCGCTTAATGTGTCTCTGCTTAGCACTCTTACGAAGGCGTGCAAGAGTATTGAGAATCTTTTTTAAACATCGGAAATGAAATCCAAGAAAATTGCCTGGCTTGAGTCAAACTCTAAATTTTTTCCACTAAGCAGAAATAAAAAAGCCATCGAAGTCCTGTAGACGTTCTTATTAAACAAGATCCCATGATTTAAACCACAGCTCAGACACCTCGAACAAAACGAAATTAGAAAAATATGTTCTTTTGGCGATTTTCCGTCAAAAGCCTTCTGACAAAAATTCCGAAAGTAAAATAAAATTGCCATGACAAGTTTCTTAAACCCACCTTTCGATGTTGACGTTAAACTGTAGGTCGTGCTACTCAGGAATAAAATTAACACTCTCAACTTGAGTGGAATACGGAACCAGGTTGTAGTCCTGATGGTGGTAATGACCAACTGAGTAAGTAAGTAGAAAAAAATAATATTTGACACGTTGTTGTTGTCAGACGGGATGCATTCATTTCATTTTCTGTTACTTTCCTCACGGATAATCGCTTGAGGGGCATAAAAACTGTGAGACTTGTTGACAATAAATTTGTCAGGTTGTTGACATTAAAATAGATGGAATGATTTCGTATTCTAATACTTGGGACGATAGGTTCTTACCCGCCTTACTGAGAATCTCTTTAGAGACTCCAAAAGCCTGAGACAAGTTGACATAAATTCGAGCCTTTAAGAAAGACTGGGATCTACAAATCGCCCAAAAACGAGAGATCAGGCAACTTTGAAATTAAGCTTCCAAAATATCACTTGTATTTTAAGCGCGCCATTGCTTGTTCCAATTGAAAGCGCATGTTTTATTCAGTCCAAATCGTCCTGTTGAGGTAGCTTAACAGCATTCGCAGTTCACAGTAGTCGTTTGACTCCCATTAACGATTCGAGCGTTACTACACTAAACATTAACTTATACGTTGATTTTCGGTGCCGCAGAAGCTGTATATACATTCATATGCATACACAATTGGTCGTTACAACACTTCAGTCAATATTACGACCTAGCTTCTCATATCGCTTATGTTGTGTGTGTTAATTTTATGCATGAGTGGCGAGACCTACAGTTTAAAGTCGCCTCCCAACGACAGACTTTGGAGAAACTTTTCAAGGCAACTTTATTTACTCACAGAGTTTTAGCCAGAAATCTGCTGAGAGAAAGTCGCCGAATGATATTTTTTGTATTTCGTTTTGTTGGACATGTCTGACCTGGGGTTTGAACTGCGGCCAAGCCTACAGCTTAAACATACAGTTTAAAGTCGACTCCGATCGACAGATTTTTGAGAATCTTTTTCATGCCAATTTTCTTAATCAGAACTCTGCTGAGAGGAAGTCGTTGAAAGAAATATTTTTCACATCTTATTTTGTTGGAGATGTCTGACGTGGGGTTTGAACCGAGGCCTCACGTCCAATAAGCCAACACACTGCCTGCTAGACTATGGCAAGTTCACAGAAGCGATAGTTTTGCTTATTCGAGTATTCACATAGAAGGCAAAGAGGCCTAGTCGCTCTTTATTGCATTCAAAGGAAAGAAGTCTATTTGACGTGGAGATACAGAATGGCTTAAGCTTAGCTTACATGTGTCTAGCAGCTCATACAATGTCTATGCGTTGTAGGGATGCATCTTTAACTTTTTCGTTTAAAAGGCAAGTGGTCTGCCTGGTTAGAATTTTGGATTCTTCTGCGACATATTGCTATATAGTCGCTACATTTGTTGCAGATCGTTTGCTAGTGGGCTAACCTGATCTCGCTTTGTTTCACTATCTTTGAACACTTGTGGCGAATTGTTACGCAAAAAATTAGAACAATTATTACGCATTTAAAGTACTTAGGACCTTGGATTTATGGACTTACAAAATTTCCGTTTGTTATGTTTCAAAGCTTTTCAAGGGCTATGCCTGCAGTGGTATGACAAATATTTTTCTCGTTAAGTTCATAGTTTAAATAGAAATTTTTCTCATTGAAATTTTAGATTATTTTTATGAGAGTAAAATTTCATATTTATTAGCAATAATTTTTTTTTATTGTTTAATTAATAACATCTGGCTGGTTTTCTAATACGACGATATTTTGAGATTAAACTTCATACGATGATGGGGTACAGCAATAAACCATAAAGAAATGTTAAAACGGAAAGAGTTTCATGTTGATTTTTGCCAATTTTTATTTTCATTTTTTATTTTTATGGCGCTACAATTAAACTTTTATGATAAATAAAGTTTTTCCCACAAACATTTCATTGCGCTTTGAGTTTTTTGTTTTGTTTATGACACAAAAATATTTAAAAGTTTTTACGATGGGCCTCATAAATTTATTGTTGTAAAAGCTAAAATGTTTTAATTTATGTTTACAATTAAAATAATTGTCACTTATTAAAGGCCATTAAATCTAAACAAATTTTTACTCTCCACTGTTAAAAAAATATTTTTTTTTACATTTTATGGTGAGTGCCCCCCTCATGTGCTGGTGATGGGCATTTTAATTTTTCTGTAAATGTTTTGCTGTTTTATGGTCTCTTTATTGTTTAAATTGTCAAATTAGAAATAAGATAACTTTAAATAAATATTTTAAATATATTTTTCATTCATAAAACACAAAAAAAATTTAAGTTTGTTTGTTTTTTAAATGAAAACAATTTGACATGGATTTTGATGACCCGATCGAGGCTACACATGTTCCAGTGTGTGATGTCATTAAGTGGTGAATGAATGAAAAAATATGTTTTGGTTTATGTTTTTCAAATTAAACATTTCAATTTGTTTAATAAATTATAAACAAAATTGTTATGTCAGCTTTCATGCTAAAAATTAATCATTTTTTTCTCTCGAAAATTTTTTGAAATCATCAAGTTTGTTTGTTAAATAGTTTGAAATCATCATATCAAATAAAGCCCTGGCAACTCATTAACTTTAAATGTTTAATTGTTTCTTTTTTTTTAAATTCAAAACAAAATCATTTTTTCTGAATAAAAAAAAAATCCTCATATTTAGAGCATGTCTCTCTCTGTATGCTATTGTAATACAATTAAATATTCCATTGAATGTAATTTTTTTCTAATTTAAATAATTTATTTTTTTATTATTTATTGTTTAAACTAAACAATTAAAGCATTTAAAATTGCTTTTTTGTTTTTTAAATTGCCGCCAGCTGCGTTTACAGCGCCTGCAACCCTTTTAGTTAACAAAGCATTACAAATGGATGGTGGCCACTTGTGTTGGGCGTTATCAGATCTGTTGAATTACACAAAATTGGTAGCAACATCCATTACTTACAATAAATTAGCATTTATTGTTGGCAATAAAACACATTTTATTGATACCAAGTATATGAACATATAAACACATGAAATATTATAAATTATTAACCCTTTAAACAAACAGAATTTTTATTTTAATAATTTCGCATTGCCAATCATAACTAACACTATGCGGCAAAATAAAAAAAAATAAAAATACACCCAGCTAATGAGACAGTGTAAGTTGTGAGTAAAACTCAAAAATATTTTTTTTTATATTTCTTTAACACTCCAAACACAAATTTATTGATTAAACAAACATTTCTAAACCGATGTCCAAAATTTAAACCTTATTAAAAAGGAGAGGGATGGGCTTTTAAAACGATGTACATATATATATTATTTGATTTAATATGTTATGAGGTTTGATGAGATAAACTTGGCAAATGCAAATTTTTTTTATTTTTTTGAGTTTGTCCGTTTATAGTTGCAAACTTTAATTAAAAAGTATGAAAAAAGTGTATTATCTTGTGAAGAGATTGACACTTCGTTTGATCAAATCGGTTCAAAATTACCGTAGTTATAATTTAAACAGTCTAACAGTCGAGTTATATTTTTCATATACGAGTATATATTTTTTCAAATGAACTTTAAGTCTAAAAATTTTCATAATTTTTGACGAATCTTGATTGTTTATCGGAAAATGTGCCAATTTCACATTTGGCCAACGTTTGCGCAAAGAGAAATAATAATATTTGCAAAAAAAAAACACAGTCGTACAAACGTGGAATTGACACATTTTGCGATAAGCAATCAAGATCCATCAAAACTTTTGAAAATTTTTGAACTGAAAGATCATTTGATAAGATGTCATATATAAAAAATATAACACGACTGTTATACTATTTAAATAATAACTACGATAATTTTTGTCCGATTTGATCAAAAGAAGTGTCAACCTCTTCACAAGATTGTGAGCTGTTAGAATGTAGTCACTTATTTTATATTTTTTAAGTAAATTTTGCAATTAAGAATGGTCAAACTTGAAAAAATGAGAAAAATTATCATATTTTCCAAGTTTACCCGATCAAACTTCATGACATGTAAGTTTGAACAATAGGTTTATGTATACCATTTTAAAGGCTCATCTGTTCCCTTTTCAAAAAACTTTGGATTTTGAAAATAGGTTCAAAACTATTTGGGTAATCAATAATTTTGTGTGAACAGAACAAAACAACAGTTTTTGTCAAATAAAACAAGTTTGGAGGGTTCGAGAAATATAAAAATAATATTTTTGAGTTCTACTCAACAAAACTCACAACTTACACTATGTCATTAGCTGGGTGTATTTTGACTGTCGCATTTAATAAAAAACAAATGCTGCAAAAAACAAACAAAAATAGGGTCGAACAAATGTTTCTAACCCACCAATCCCATTTCAATAGGCAACGATTTAATGGTTGGCTTTGCTGAAGAAAAACTATCAAAACTAGATTCAACGATTTATGAGAATTGTAGCGATCATAATAATTATGAGTTGCCATGGTCTAGTAGGTCGTATGTTATATTATTAGACATAAGGCCACGATTCAAAACCCAGGTCAGACATCTCCAACAAAACGAAATATGAAAAAATATTTCTTTTAACGACTTCCTCTCAACCGATTTCTGTTTAAGAAAATTGCCATGAAAAAGTTTCTCAAAAAATCTGTCGTTCGGAATCGATTTTAAACTGTAGGTCCCGCCACTCATGTATAAATTTATTAGCACGCAAAACATAAGTGCGATGAGAAGTTAGGTTGTAATTTTGACTAAAGGGTTGTAATTCCCGATTATGTATATATGTATGGATATGTATAATAATCATGAATCCTCTTGAGGAGGATTTAGACGATCTTACAAGCCGTACGTCATAACAAGATTTTGTATAGAAGAGCATGGGTAGTATCTTGTAATATATAATATACATATAATGATGAGGCCTTACGACATTGAGAGAAAGTACGTATGGTAATTTATCTGATGTACAGCTCTCATCATTGTTTGGAGATTCTTAAAAAGGATCACATTAGACGCATTAGATAAGGAATGCTTTCATTTTACTTTGTTGTGGTATTTTACTGATCCCATGTAAACGGCAAAAATTTATCGTAAGATGTTTACACCCGTTTATAAAATACTGAATGGAGTTCTGTAATATTTCCTCTCGTATATCTCGACCTTTAGTAATGCATTCTCTGTTTTCCACTGGCTACCAACAGGCAGGTTGCCGAAACGAGCAGCTGTGTACTCAGCAATAAGATTAAAGGCCTCGAGAGTATGAAATTGCAGAAACTTAGGCTTAGGATCTCCCTATTGAGCACAACATATCTGAATACCAGAAAGATCATACTGACATTAGCCTACAGCTCACAAAGAATATTAATCAAGTATTTCATGTCAGATAAAGATTACACGACAACTTTTAATGGGGAACCTTTTCGGATTGATTTAATCTTCCATTGTTTCTTAAACCAGCCGATTCATGTGTTGTAAATCAGGCAAGAATAATCGTTGTAAATACAAATTCAACATCAAGCCTTATTGAACATGCCATGCCATACTGAAATCACATTGAAGATTGTCCAGGAACGATGGAAATCTCAAATGGAAATAGTTTCGTGACAACTTCTTTGAATGCAGCACTCCTTAAATGCCCAATTTTCCATGACTTTGACTGATGCTATGCATTATGTTGGCTTTGAGGAGCTCTATGGCTTGTATCTTAGTCATACACACCTGCGACTTGAGGAAAAGTCTAATGGGATCAAGTCGCACAAACTTGGTTCCCAGTTTACGTGATCTCCCCGTTATGTGACCATGTCCTCAAATCACTCATGCGGAATATTATACATGGCATGAAATGTGTGGCATGTAGAGCCTTCCTGTTAAAAACAAATGTCGTTTGTGCTGAGATCTGCCTATTCGGGTCAAAAGAAGTTGGTAAACACAGAACTATAGTGCTCACCGCAGACAGAGATGAATTGGCCCACGTCCTTGTTAAAGGAATATCGACTAATGACGCTGACAGCCCAAAAATTAAACCAAACAGTGACAACATTTTCCTGACAAATTACTGGTGTTTCTCAACATTTTTTACATTGGCTGCAGATAGTGATTTGAAGCCATCTTTTTATGATCAGCTTATGAACTTTCTTTTTTAGAGTTCAGGATCGAATCTGCTAGAAATTAAGCAATTTTCAGATTTCAAGATACCTTGATTCCGCTCTAAATATGCCATTCGGAATGGCCGCTAGCAAAAACTCTGAGAGTAAATAAAATTGCCATGAAAAGTTTATCAAAAATCTGTTGTTCGGAATCGACTTTAAACTGCAAGTCCCACCACTCAGGTATAAAAACACAACGTAAGTGCGCTGAGAAGTTAGGTTGTAATTCTGACTAAAGGGTTATAATTCCCGATTATGTATATATGTATGGATATGAATAATAATCATAGGATTCTGTCTTGGTTTTCATTGGATATTTGTTTTTACGTGGTGGATTCCAAGCCCTACGCACAACCCAAATTTAACGTCCCACCACTCAGGTATAAAAACATAAGTGGTGTGAGTAGCTAGGTTGTAATCCAGACTGATCAGGTAATGATCAATTATGTTATATAATGCCCGCTGGACACAGTAGCATTAAAAGATAAAGTTTCCTCCACTGCCCCCAATACTTGTTCCAAAAGAGTAACGACATACGCCTAGCTTATCATTCTACGATCAATCAGCTGTTTAACTAGAAAGCCTTGATGTTGAAATTAATGTTAACGAGTTGCCAACATAATTATAATTTTTAAAATGTTGCAAAAATTTTTTATTGTACATACATACATACATACATATATAAATAATTGGCCATTACTACCCTTCAGTCAGGATTACGGCCTAGCTTCTCACACCACTCATGTTATGTGCGTTAATTTTATAAGTGAGTGGCGGGACCGACAGTTTAACGTCGACTCCGAAAGACAGATTTTTGGGGAAATTTTTCATGGCAGTTTTATTTACTCTCGGAGTTTTTGCCAGAAATCTGCTGAGAGGAAGTTGCCGAGGAAATATTTTTTTCTTCTCATATTTCGTTTTGATGTTTGACCTGGGATACGAACCCGGGCTTTACATCTAATAAGCCAAAACACTACCTACTAGACTTCGGCGACTTCGACATTTTTTATTGTACGTCTATTAAACACAGTTTACGATCTTTATCCTGCACTTGTGCAATACGAAAATCTTTGTAATTTAAAATTGGATTTCTTTAAGAAGGCATTGCCAACTTAAATTAGTTCAATTACCATAAACTTCAATTTATTTACTAGAAATATAATAAAACGAAAATTCATTTTAATAGCCTATTAATTAACGTGTAACGTTTAAATGCTTGTTTTCACACACGTGAAATATTGAAACTTTCTTTACAACCTGTTTGCGTTACCAACTGCATTTCCTTTAATTAATGGGTTAATTGTTAAAAGCAAAATTTAATAACTTAAACGTGCTGTTTCTTACAGGCACAGAGTGAGAGTGTCCGGCGGTTGGTAGTTGGGATGGTTGAAGGTGTCAATAATTGTTATTATTCATGCAACATTTAACGCGATCGTTAAATGGCGTTAAAATAACCGCCAAACAGTTAACAAAACTTTACAAAGCCACTAATAAACTAATAAAAAAAACAAAAAAAAGCTTGTTTTCAAATCGCTAAACATTAAAAGCAATTGGACAGCTTAAAGAGTGTCGAATGAAACAAAAACAATAAGAAAAACAATATAAATTTAACTCAGTAAATAAAAAATAAAATGAAAAAAAACGCTAAATCTGTACATGACTTGTATGTGATTTTTGTGTTTTTTTCTGTTTAAACGCCAAAGGGGAAATGATAAATTATGAGCTAAAGCACGCCATAGGCTTTTAAAAATTTTTTTGTGCAATTTTACAAACAAAAAAAAAAAAACGTCAAATTTATAATTTTTGATACAACAATTTTTAAACAAAGGCTTAAATAATAACAATAGGATTAAATGTATTTAAGCTCTCTTTTATATATGACAAGACGTTGAAATATGTTGTAAATACCACAAGTTGACAATTTTATGAAAGGTATTTGGAAAAAAAACAAAACAAAACAAAACAAAACAGAACAAAACAAACAAAAAAACTTTAAAAATCTGGTAGCTAATCTAGGAAACTCGTTTTTATTTTGTAAAAAAAAAAATGTTTTATAGCAGACCTAGGTCGCGAGGGTAATTAAACAGAAATTAATGAAGATTTAAAAGAAAAAATGCAGAAACAGCAACACTGCCGAGCACTGAAAAAACAACACTGCTACTGTCAGCAGACATCTGTCAATATTTTAACATGCGGCGTCATTTAGTTTGTGTTTGACAGCCATGACTATGGCCATGCGATTTATGGAGAGAATACATACATAATTGATCATTACATACCTTCAGTCAGGATTGCGACCTAGTTTCTCACACCACTTTATTGTGTGTGTTAATTTAATACATGAGTGGCGGGACCTACAGTTTAAAGTCGAATCCAAACGACAGATTTTTTGGGAAATTTTTCATGGCAATTTTATTTGCTCTCAGAGTTTTTTACCAGACATCTGCTCAGAGGCAGTCGCTGAAATAAATATTTTTTGTATTTTGTTTTGATGTCTGGCTGATGAATTTCATAAGCTTCTTAAGCCTTATCACTAAAACCAAGGTTCACCATTGCTAACAACCAGCAATTCCACCATCAACTTCAATAATAAAAAACATGTTAATTGAATTTCATCGTGATCTTATATTGTATTGTTGCATAGAGGTACTAAAGTTATGTCCGCAGATAGCCTACTGTACGGCCTTCAATCTATATAGGGCTTCCCAACTACATCTCTTTCCACACTGTTGTTCTTTGAAACTTCAGGATGCTATTCGGTGTCAATACGGGTAAAGCTTAGTATTTCAGAGGAGCCCAGATGCTTCCTTCTGAAAAGCCGTAAAGATTCCAAATTCAATATGTGTTCAGGTTATTCGGTCTTGAAGCGCTTTCTACTCTAAACAAAAATTTCCTTTGAGTCTTCAGTGCCCAATTACAAGGTCGATTGGTATTCTTAGTGTATTTATGATTCAGTAGAATTATTCAGTATACGTTTAGATTGTCACAAAACCCATCTGGCTACCGCCCTCTATCTTTCCATTTAACTTTTCAAACATTACTTCCCATTCCACAGAAAGTTTCTGGACCCATTACGTACTTAATTTGTCATTACAACCCTCCAGTCAGGACCTACCAGCTAGCTTCTCACACCACCCATGTAGCACACTACATGAGTAGCGGCGCGATCTACAGTTTAACGCGGACTATGAACGCCAGATTTGAGAAATTTTTCATGGCAATTTTATTTCCTCTCAGAGTTTTCGCCAGAAGACTGCTGAGAGAAAGTCGTCGAAAAAAAATTTTTTTTATTTAATTTTGTAAGAAATGTCGGAACTGGGGGTTTGGGGACTTTAGTCTAAGTCAGTACACTACCTTCTACTCTACGGCAACTTCTGGATTTATTAACAGTTTCGCCTTTAGGCAAGCTCACCTGCCTGCTCTTTGTCTTGATAAAGTTTGCGCTGTACCTTGCCAGAGTAAACCTCAAGGAAGCTTTGATATCGGCCCGGTTGCCAGACAGTTTTGGTATGTCCCGTCTACGTTAAATTGAGCAGATCTTTCGATTACGTAGACTTGTAATATATATTTGTATTTCCTCTTGCTTCCGCCCCACTATCTGCCTTTGACAGATATAAAGCAGAATGGTGCCTTAATTACCACGTTCGCTTTTAATATTAATAAGTATTGTTTTGGCCATACTGGCCCTGAATGCATTGAAATTTTTGGATACCTCGTTGAGGTCTGTATCAGAGATCAGCAATGAGTATTCAAAAAGATGAGTAGAATTGAATCATACTCATAATTTCTGATACTTATACGAATTCATACTTATTTTAATATCATGGAACCTGTACTCATATTCAAAGTTTGAAGTACTCATTGTACTCATACTTAACAATACGCATGATATTGTTAATTTCGACACTCCATGACTCAATATATGCACGAATCACAAAATAAGTATGATTCGCATAGGAACACTACAATACTCACTAGCAGGGGTAGTGTGTTTGCTTTGCTTGCTGTCTTTGTCTTTTTCTTTCTTCTTTTTTTTGTAAATGCAACAACAACTAAGGCTGTAAATTTTAATGAATGATTCGAATCACTCGAATCATTTATGAGTATTATAAGCATTTTTCTAAATTTATGAATCTGAATGAGTAGGCGTATGAGTCAAACATATTTCGAATGGTATGAGTTTGATGTCAACGTTGTACTCATACTCATTGCAAACTTTACTTATAAATCAATGTTGTAATGAGTACGAATGACTCCGAGTAGTTGAATTTCAATGCTGTTGTCTCACTCATACTCAAAATTTCATGAGCACTTATGAGTAGCGAAAACACGATTCATTGCTGATCCCTGGTACTCATACTCCTTGCAAACTGTACTTATAAGTCAAAGTTGTACTGAGTATGAATGAATCAGAGTAGCTGATTGCAATATTGTTGACTCACTCGCTTATACTCAAAATTTCATGAGCACTTATGAGTAGCGAATAAACGATTCATTGCTGATCTCTGGTTTGTATACTCAAAATTTGTTTTAAAAATCACAGTAGGTTGGTAGAATAAATCCGGACATGGCTTGGTAGTTGCAATTCTGAATGACTACGTCCGTGTGAGAAAGTTTTTCGCAGAATGAGTTCCGTGTTTCCCCGCTATCGATTAGAAACTCAAGCGTGAATATCAGTCAATAAAGTTAGCGCGAACATTTTTTTGCAATGTAAAATATTGCGAATTAAAAAAACGGGCTCTGTTTTGCAAGTTTCCAGTGCAAAAATCCATTAATAAGACTACATATTGACCTTCATCCGTTCTGTCCTGCGAAAGTAGCCCAGAGTAACTATTTCTAGGCACGAAAGGCATGAGACAAATCATATATTTTGCAGAGGAAGAAAAAAACTTTGAACCAGGCTCAATTATTTCCTTCTTCTTCTATTTAAAATTTATTGTTTTCATTTATTTTTCTTTGTTTTGTTTTGTTTTCATTTTTTATTTTGGTTAACTGTCTATAACTCCTTCCGGCCTACAGTTTGTTTACAAAATTAAAAAAAAAAAATATTCTCCACTGGCACGTTGTTTTCAAAACTAAATGTAGGCGTTTCCTTAATGTTTTTTGCGTATTTTTTCTTAAACTTTGGAAAAACAACACTTTATTTGAAGTTTTCTTAAACAGAGAAGAAAAAAAAACTCCAAATGTATGTCAGTTTAATTAAGTTGAACATCAACTTGAATTTGGCAAGATCATGGTTAAATTATTTTCATATGATTGCTTGCATTGAGACAAATACTGGTAAAAAAAAGAAAAAAATTAAGCAAAAACAAGTTGAGCTGAAATTCCCGCCCAGACTTACTATCCAATACAAGTTCAGTGTTAAGGTTTCATTCAACAGGCAGGCAGATATAAAAAAATTTTTTGTTTTTTTTTTTCGTTTCTTTGATTTTCCATAGAGATTTAATTAATATTGTCAACCGTGTGTAGTGTAGTGCAGTGGAGTGTAGAGGAGACATTAGCGTCATAAAACTAAACCTAAACGGTCAATTGAACATTCAAGTTATAAAGCAAGTTAACAGCAGCAGCAGACCTTTTAAAGAAAAAAAAAAACAAAATGTTTTACTGATTAACTCGTGTACGAAAGATGTACAAAAATTAACAGAAATGTTTTCAAAAACAATAAGTGAAGATTTAGGTTGGCTACGCCTTAAAAACGAAGAGAAAATAAAAAAAATGTAAACAAAAGCTTAAGAAAACAAAAATATATTTAAGCGGTTTGGTAACACTGCATACTTGATATAAGAAACAAAATTGTTTTTTGAATATTAATTTCAAGTAAATAAATATAAAAAGTAATAACTTTTAAAAGACGCTGTAATTATATGGTTTATTTAAATTAAGATTTCAAATATCAAATTACCAGTTTACATTCAAACAACTCGTATTACAAACAAATCTTAAGTTGCCAAACATTGTTACCAAATCCATGTATCCAAATCCAATCCAATGCATTGCACAGTGGTATCAAAGCTCTTGCTTTGAAGGCATTCCTTTCAGTCAATATTTCTCAACTATTTTTAAAATTTGATGAAGGTATGGAACATCCTTGGCCAACCGTCTATTAAATGTACACATAGCAGTCGCCATGGTCGAGTATATATTGTGTTGGCTTATTATACGTGAGGCCTCGGTTCAATCCCCAGGTCAGGCATCTCTAACTAAACGAAATATCACAAAATATTTCTTCGGCGACTTCCTCTCCAAAAACTCTGAGAGTAAATAAAAATTGCCATGAAAATTTTTTCAAAAATCTGTCGTTCGTAGTCGACTTTAAACTGTAGGTACCGCCACTCATGTATAAAAATTAACGCACACAACATAAGTGGTGTCAGAAACTAGGTCGTAATCCTGACTAAAGGGTTGTAATGACCAATTATGTTATGTATGTATGTTATGTATGTATAATGTACACATAACCTACGGATAAAGGCAATAGTGCTAGCAGGGAATATGTTTTTTTTTTATTTATCAAGATGAATTCATCGATCTCGTCTTGAACATGCTAAAACACCTCTATGCACTACTTTAACTTCTCCTATTCAGCCAGCGCAAGGTTATCCGTCGCAGGGTATTTACACTATTAAACCCAATCTAAGCTAATTCGATTGTTCTGCGAATTCTACAATTACTTCGACTTTCTTAATTATGTAGGAACTATATTTCGCAGTCAAACTCTAAGAAATTAATATTCTTTCCATATACGAGCTTATATTTTGGAATCCTAGTCGAAAAAAAATATGTTGAGCATCTCAGAATTATCTCTGCAACTCGGACAAAATACAACAATGTTCCCTGTCTTGTTATTCCATTGGGTATAAGGACACACGGATCAAAACACGGATCAGCAGATTTCTAACAAAAACTCTGGCAGTAAATAAAATTGCCATGAAAAGTTTCTCAAAAATCGATCGTTCAGAGTTGAGTTTAAACTGAAGGTCCCACCACTCATGTTTAAAACTAACACACACGCCATAAGTGGTGTGAGAAACTAGGTCGTAATCCTGACTGAAGGGTTGTAATGACCAATTATATATCTATAAGGACTCACGGACATGCCACTTGTTAAACACGGTCCGTCGAACGATGCTACTGACCATCATTATCAGTTGCAATATAATTCAGTACATATATCGTGTTCTGAGTTCTTGTTCTGAGCCTGTATTTAGAGCCATTATTTTAGTCTAATTAATACCATAATAAGCGGTTACTGGAAGAGGCAATTTAAAATTCAAATGAAGCGAGAAAAATTTTCACCCGAACTATCCACTTGATTTTGTTTCGTCAATGAATACCTAGAGGTGTAGAACATTGTCATAATAAGATCATTCCGGTTTTTTTTTGTCTATTGAAACTTTAGTTTGTGTGTTCAGTCCAATTCATCTGAAGTATATCGTCCAGGGGCCTTCTCAAAACATAAACTTTTCAGCTTTGTTTCTCCATTATTATTCCAATTTCGCTGCAAATCAATGTTTTTCTTGTACACTAACCCGGATAATATTTATTGTATATAACCTTTTGTCACAATATTTTTAATATTTGCAGCGATCAGCATTAATAATAGCTTGTCATGCATGTTTGCTATGTACATAAGTCCAGAAATCACAGCCGTAGAGTAGAGTTGAATTCATGTTTGGGGAACTTTTGTTTGGAGGTGGACCAGTCGGGATTTTTATATCCTTAGTAGATGTGTAAATTTGCATTTTTAATATGAGCCGCTAATTGAACCCACCGAAGTAGTTAGATACTCTCCAGATAGCAAAAACTCTGCACATACTAGGTACTGAAGTTTTTAGATTCGAACCTGAAACCATTCCTGGTATTAGTCCTCAGAACCACTGTAATTCTGTGATATTCTTAATGCTATGAGAAGTTCGCGGCCTTATAAAACAATGTGACTACTATCCTATGAATCATATGAAGTCGCCGTAGTCTAATAGGTAGTGTGTTGGCTTATTAGACGTAAAGCCCGGGTTCGTATCCCAGGTCAGGCATCAAAACGAAATATGAAAAAAATATTTCTTCTGCGATTTCCTCTCAGCAGATTTCTGGCAAAAATTCTGAGAGTAAATAAAAATTGCCATGAAAAGTTTTTCAAAAATCTGTCGTTTGGATTCGACTTTAAACGATAGGTCCAGCCACTCATGTATTAAATTAACGCACACAATAAAGTGGTGTGAGTAACTAGGTTGTAATCCTGACTGAGGGGTTGTAATGACCAATTATGTATGTATGAACACTATCCTGTACTGAGCCACTTTGTACATCTTTCCTCAGGGCTCGCTTCAATTTATCTTTTCCAACTATAGGCAGAACATCCTCTGCCTTGTGGATTCCATTCTCTTGAATTTCTTGTGATGTCATTTTGAGACATTGCGCATTTTCGTTTGATATTCTCCGTGGTTATGGATGGCTGATTGGATAATTCCCACAATATCCCTTTAGAAATAACATTTTGCCAGAAGAACCCCAGAATGTCAGGGACTTTGATTTAAAAGCTTTCACATATTCTGGATATCATGAGATAAAGCTTTTCATGGTTTTTTAGGTTGGCTGGACTTTACATTGGTGATAGATATGTATGTAAAGCATACATGTAAGCATTTGGATACGTTTATCTATGTCCTGCCACATTCGTCCAGCCTTAAATATTATACTTCTGAGATAGCAAAGCAGGTTAACATCCCTTATTCGACTAATGAATATAATCTTGGATTAGGTAATCTCGGTTTGTGAAGTTTAATATTCACTTTCAGATTCGTTTTTTTAGTTGCATCGACCAACCGATGAAAATTTGTATACATGTCGAAAAAGTTACGGGCAAAAAGGCGTATGACATCTCCCCTAAGCATATCTTGCACATGCTGAATGCAAAATATTTCCCCGCCAATATCAAATTCCGCTTACCGTTATGTTAAATAAAACGAGAGTTTGCACTAGATTTTGTAGAGGAAATATCCGCCAAATATTACATCTTAAGACAGCTTATATTATTTTTGATTGTTTTTATTCGACTCTACACACTGTGCACATTTTACCAAATAATTAAGCTGTTACTTCAACACCATGTTGTATTGCAAAAATTACGGAAAATTGTTTTGACTCTCGTTTCAAAAATCATATGAAATGTTTTGATTTCCTTTTTTCCTCTCACATAATTTTTTGTTTTGTGCATTTTCCTTATGATTTATTAACACACTCTAAAAATTTGACTTTGAAAAATGCTGCCACCGAAATTTATTTTATTTTGATTTCAAATTTTTTTTTTTAATGTCGCTAAAAATTAATTAAACCTCCGTAATGATCTCTTAAACTAAGTGATATAGACTCATACATCACATTTAAGCTGAGTGAGAGAGAGAGACGAGGCAGGAGATCAGGATATGAATTTCATTTGAAATTGCTGGTGTTGGCAATTTTACGGCTTAGAAATTATGCAAATTTCGTTTTTGAAATGGAAAAACCAAAAATATTTTTCCTCTGAGACAATCATGTTTTGACAAATTGTTAATTTTAATTTTCATGTTGCCAATTGCATTCATTTGTTGTTGTTGCTGCTGTTCAAACATGGCTCTTGAAAGCAACAAATCTGATATTTTTATACGTTTGTTTGTTTTTCTTGAATATTCAAATCATCGTTGCACGTCTGTCTACTCACTCTCATCAGAGTTGTATTTGGTGTAATAAACAAGGTTGTCTGTAAGACTCACGTAAACTTTATTATGAGCCGGTATTTTATAATTTGGCCAGGTTTTTATGTACAATATTAATTTGTTGTTGCCATAATACCACGCCTATCAACATAGCTGTTGCTACTGTGGAATTAGTGTTTATAATTTGAAATTCAATACGTTATTAAAATTTAAAATTTTTTTCTCAATTTTTTGATACGAACTTTTCAAATCTTTTTTTTATTTTGCTTTGTTTTGGTTTATCTCTCTCGCCTCTCAAATGTATAATTTATGCGGCTGCTTATGGTTGTTTATTATAACATTATTAAGTTTTTGTTGTAGACATTTTGACATAATGAAATCTTAAACAGAGATTTTCTTTACCCACCACTTCCCGCCCCCCCTAACCGAGAATGAATTTGTAGGCAAAAAAAAAACTTAAGTGCATTTTCCACTTCAGTGTTAGTCGGCCACTGGGGATTAGGGGTATTCGTAAAACACAAAACATAAGCCATGATTAACGTTGTATACACAATAACAAATAGTTGGTAAGTCGGTGATTAAAATAAAATCCACTTTTGTATGAAAACTTTGTTTACAGACTTTAAAGTAGGATTTTTATTTTTTTTTTATTTTACAGTTAATAATACACAGTTTAAGAAAGACAAATTGAATATTTTTTTATTTAAAAAAGTTGGCAACTCAATGTGTCTTTGGCTTACGTTTTTAGGTGGATTATAATTTTTAAAAAAAATTCATTGTTTAAAAAAAAATTAATTAGTTGGCAATAATTTTCTGAAATTTTGGGAAATTGAAAAACATTATTTTGTCAGTGTTGCCAACTTTGTTGAATTCGGTTTCAAAGCTTCAACTATAAATGATATTCCGCTTATATGGCTACAAATAAATAATTTTGTTGTCATAATTTCTTTGTTGTTTTGTTATTGCCTGTTTTTTTTGTTGTTTTTCCAGAACACTTTATTCTGTCTTTGCAACAACGTTCTGGTCTTAATATATAATATGTTGTCTTTGGATTGATCAGATACTAGCAATAGTATTCAAAATTTGAAGGCGTCTGTAAGCAAATAATCGTTAACATCTACTACTTTTTTGCTAACCATTTAATATTTATGGATATTTAGACTAAGTCTAGCTGTCCACATATATCTTTCGTATCGGTATTCCATCTTGCTGGCAGTTTGTGTATATTTTCCTCCTTTTTTGGAGGAAATCTTTGCAAATCAAGTGGCCCCTGCTCTTCTAGCCAAATATTTTTATCCAAGTCGGCGTGGTTTAGTAAGTAGTTTGTTCACTTTTAAACTCGAGCCCATAATAAAAGCCCCAGCTCAGACACTTCGAACAAAACGAAATATGATAAAAATATTTCCCTGGGTTACCTTCCCCTCAGTAGTCTTCTGGCAAAAATTCTTAGAGGAAATAAAATTTCCATGAAAAGTTTCTCAAAAAACTGTCGTTCGGAATTCATTTTAAAATGTAGGACCCGCCACCTATAGATAAAACTAACACACTGACTAAATGATAATGAACAATTTAGAAAGTAAGTATTTTCTGTCTTTCCATTGTGTAGAGATCTATTGGGTTAATTTCTGCTTTAACTAAGGAATTCACTCCTAATACTGCACGATATACCAACATAGCCGCTGCTTTCTGAATCAACAGCAAAACGTTTGATCTCTTGCTTATATCCTATATCTCGTAGAGCAGGATGCTGTTAGAATTCATCATTAGTAATTTGAACCGTTTTGCCGATTTACACCTTCTGGCTTGGTTTTATTTACATTACATTATTTAAAGTTGGCTCGACATGTCAACTTCGAGACAAATCTTATTTACATACTACATACATAATTGGTCATTAACATCCTACAGTCAAAGATTACGATCTAGCTTCTCACATTTGTGTGCTAATTTTATACATGAATGGCGGGACCTACTGTTTAAAGTCGACCCCAAACGACAGGTTTTTGAGAAACTTTTCATCGCAATTTTATTTGTTCTTAGAGTTTTTTGCCAGAAATCTGCTGAGAGAAAGTCGCCGAAGAAATATTAAAATTTCGCTTTGTTGGAGATGTCTGATCTGGGGTTTGAACCGTGGCCTTACGTCTAATAAACCAACATACTACCTACTGGAGAACAACGGCTTCATATCATAGATAAGGTTTCATAAATCTAGGTCTAGATCTCTGTTCTGCTTACTGGAATAAATAAGTTACTCTCATCTTTTCTGGAATTATTTACTCTAGTCTAATCACCTGAGACTCTGGAAAGCTTTATTTACGTCCTATGTTGCAAATGGAATTAAAGACCTGGATGAATCTGTCCTACAATATTCTTAAGATCTCCAATGTATAGAGTTGAGATATATGTATTTATATTATAAAATCAATATGATTAACTGTTCTATGGGTGCCCTGGTAGTTTAGTGGGTAGTGTGCTAGACTATTAGCGTGAGGGTCGTGGATTCGACTCCCACCAGAGACTCTGGTCTGTGACACTACACCGAGCATATGGTCAAGTTGCTCAGCTCGTATATAATTATAATATAATTTGTTTTGTAATTAATAAATAAATAAGTATTCTATACTTCCATAATTTTACAGCACTTGGTCGTTGTAGTCGGGATTACAGCCTAGATCCTCTGTTTTCTATACTTCATCAAAATGATGTTCTAATAATACTCTACACAATTTAAAACATCATTTTCAAATGCCTAGTATTCGTGCGTTTTTTTCTTTGTAAGTTTCCAATTTAATAAAATTTTTAAAAAATTAAAAAAAAAAATCAAATTATGTTGCCTACTGCTTGTACTAGTGATTACCCTTAATATAATAAAAATAATAATAAAAAAAAATTGTTTATAGAGGAGATAACAGTGATTTTTTTTTCTTGACTCATGTTTATATGTCTGAGCAAATAAGAATCGTGAGTTGACCATTTGGGAATTTGTAAATAAAATTAAAATGTAATGAAAAAAAAAAAATCAGCAACATAATCTAGACAATCATCACAGTACATATTTATAATTGTTGGATATTTTCTTACTTACAAAATAAAAAAGAAGAAAAAAAATTGCACAATATTTTTTCTTTTCTTTTTTGCAAAAATGTCTTATTCTTCTTCATATTTTCTTTTATGAGAATTTAATGTGTGCGTTGTATTTTTATTTTTTTTTTTTAATAATTTTTTTTTATAACTTTATATTTAACCACGTAATGTTAAATTAAATACTCAACATTAGTTTTTACGTCAAAAGCGTGAAGTTGTCATACCAAACAAATGAACAACATGACATAAGCGACTGCAACACTGCAGCAACGGGAACCAACACACACTTATTGTATTGAGTGGGTGTTCACACAAAATTCAGAGAAAGAAAAAAATGAAATGAAATAATGCTTTAATAACCTTGATGACACTCATTACAATAAAATATATAATTTGTTTAAATTAAACAGAAAATATAGAAAAAAGTACATTTAAACGACAACAACATGCAAATTTAATGAAAACAAAAACCTCCAGAAAGGCAAACAAAAATATTCTTTTTAATTCTGGCTGTTGTGGGATAATTTCATTTGCATTTAAATCGCTTTTACTTTGGCCTTAACATACAATATTTTCACAACAACAATACTAACTAATAAGGAAGTTAAAAATTTTAACAAATGCCTGCCATAAAAAAAAAACAAACAAAAATTGTTCAAAACCTCATCATTCAGTTGATTTTTTTTTTTGGTCTCTAAAATGCCTCTGACATTTAAGAGCTGGTGTGTATAAAATTCTTGCATTAGTGCTGCTAAATTCTGTGCGTTTTTTAACGCAAAAAAAAATTTTTTTTTTCTTTATTAAATGTTAGGTTATGTTGTTACGTTTCGTTTCGGTCTCCGGTGTTGCATGCTAATGCTTTTAAAAGCATTGTAAATTGGGTGGCCCCAACGATCTTTACGAATGATGCTGCCATAATGCTGTATTGGCTTAGAAGTCTTGCATTTATTTTTGTTTTTCGTAATAATTTTGAATTTTTATTTTTTTAGGGTGTTATTTTTCCTTTGGCTTTCTTTTTAGTACCTTTGATGATGAGTGTTGGAAAATTTTCTAGCATTTGTAAGAGAGCCATGGCCAGTCACGCACTTTATGACTGTTGCAAGAGAAATAAGAAATATTACGGGAAATATATATGGGACTTTTAAAAATAAAAAAATAGGTCAGGAGAGCCGTTTAAGAACGGTTTTTTTCTTTACAAATTTACAGTTATTACAGAAAGACTTTGGCATTCTTTTCTCTTACTCACAATCTCCGAACGATGCTACCAGACTTTCATGATATTTTATGCATTTTTATAACGGATAAGAGATTCCAAATCCTTTGGAACTAAGTGCGTACGCGAAAGGAAAGTATAGAGTCTTCCAGATAATGAATTAACCCATTCGCAGCCAAGCCTAAATTATATGAAGTCATTCCCATTGCCATTTATATTTTGAGTGTTATTGCTTACCAGAACCCTGTTATTTCTTGGTAAGAGCAAGAGAAAATTGTGTTACAAATCATATCATGAAGATAAGGTATCATGAGTGATTTACTTGCTATAAAAAAAAATTGCTAATTCAAAAGCCTGCATGTTATAATATATTTAAAGTAGGACGAGTATACTCGTCTTGGCAGTGCGAGATACCCTGTCAAAGACGAGTATACTCGTCCTTGGCAGCGAATGGCAAGATTTTGTTTCCATTTGTAGAGATTTCATAAGGAGAAGGCTGTGGCAGTATTAGTATATATGTAAGTGAAATTAGAAAATAATTTCTTATATATTCACAATGCATTAAGCTGTTGGAACTTGGACGTATCCTAGCACATAGGAACTACGGTAAATATATATATCGGTTGGGCCATCTATGAAGTCGCCGTGGTCTAGTAGGTAGTGTGTTGGCTTATTAGACGTAAAGCCAGGGTTCAAACCCCAGGCCAGATATCGCAACAAAATAAAAAAAGTATTTCTTCGGCGACTTCCTCTCAGCAGATTTCTGGCAAAAACTCTAAGAATAAATAAAAATTGCCATGAAAAGTTTCTCAAAAAACTGTCGTTCGGAGTCAACTTTAAACTGTAGGTCCCGCCACTCATGTATTAAATGAACACACACAACATAAGTGATGTGAGAAAGTAGGTCGTAATCCTGACTGAAGGGTTGTAATGACCAATTATGTTATGTACGTATGTAAGCTTTTGGAAACCAGACTCGATCCGACTTACTTTCTGTTTGAAAAATTTTGTAGTCTTGGAAACAAAACTCATATCATCACCTTGAATGTGATATTTTACATCTGCAGAGTTCAAAACTAATTCTGGTCACATAGAAAACTTTGAACTTTTGACGGAATATACATTGTAAGCGACAATTTTTTTAAAATATCCAACGCTTGAAGAACTTGAGAGATTATCAGAAGGAAGCATTAGATGAACTAGTGTGGTAGTGACATCCTAATGTTAGTTTAGTTTGGAACCAGTGAAATTATCTATATTTTTTTGCTGTGTTTACAATTTATAAATGCCAATGTTCAGACCTAAACATTTGCTGATGACTTAGTGTTTTAGGCACAAAGACTTGAGAGCAGTAGACAGAATATTATGTTTATTATTGAAAAAATTTAATATAGATGTTCACATTGAAGGACGTACAAATAACCAAGGGCCTCATGCCTATTGGCATGCACCAATAGGCACCAATTAGGGGAGCTAACCATACTTTCTATAGAAAGTCTGTAGTTTGTACAAACCAGTCTACTGCTCTGAAATGAATTGTAACTGGTGTAGCATCTTTGCCTAAATTTTTGGGGTGAAATCTGGCCTTTGACCCAAAAAGTATTCCGTTGTTTCGATGTCTTCAACACATACCATGTATTCATTATCATTGCGTGTATCCGATTAGGTGTACGTGTAAGACGTGTGGTCCTATAAGTATGTCCATCCGTGTACTTAAATTGTCTTTATTCATGGTTTTCCTCCAACCAGCATTCATATAAAGGTTAATGCATGAAATTACTCGTCACTTACATTCATCCTATGACAGAGAACCATTTAATAATCAACTCGGCAAAGAAATGGTACAAAAAACTTTGATTTTACTTTTGGATGCACGCCATATATGCAAAAATTGTGTCAAATGAAGTTGAAAGTGATGTGAATATATTAGCAAAGTGACCAAATGTCGACTGATACAGTACATACTGTAAAGTTTTATTTTACTACTGACATGTAAAATCGATATGGCGCTGTGGTATGTAAAGGTGAGGCTGTCCACCAGCAAAATACGTAGAAAAATTTAAACATACGTACGTAATTGATAACAAAGTCCTGCATGGGTTTTACAAATAAGATGGCTTCAGGTGTTTCCGGTGTTTAAAAAAATTCAAAATGGCGGATCCAATATGGTGGACTAGTAAATCTGATTAATTTTTATAAACCTCGACCACCATATTGGATCCGCCATTTTGAATTTTTTTTTAAATTCAAATCAGCGACAATAAAAACCCCTGAGAAACAATTTTCAAGTAAATCTGATTAATTTTTAAGGATCTCCGTAATGTGTTTCTTTTTCTCTTGCATCCCTTGACATAAACGCACCCCCTACTTTGGGCTAATTTTAAAGCGCAAAGATCAATTGTCAATTTCTGAAAATAGCGATGGTTCTAGCACGTCAGTGTTTAGCTGTACAATTTATCAAAAATGGCCAAAAACGCTATTTTTAGGTATTTCAATCCCCTTTTTCTCGAAAACCTGGTGGAAAGTTTTTGAACCCAGATTCGTGTTCGGGAAAATGCCTTCGGAAACACCTGGAGCCATCTTATTTGCACAAAACAAGTCCAAATTTACAGGACTGTGTAATTATAACCCTTCATTCTGGATTACGACATAGCTTCTCACATCACTTACGTGACTGGTGGCACCTACAGTTTAAAGTCGTTTTCGAACGACATATTTTGAGAAAGTTTTCATGGCAATTTTATTTTTTTGCCCGAAATCTGGGGAGAGCAATAGCATGCGCTCCTTGACAATAGCATGCACTACTTAGGATATTACGCCTTATGCACGTTCAAAGTACTTTGGAAAGTACTTTGTAGTACTTTGGAAGTACTTTGTTGTACTCGCAAAGTAGATCGTCAAACGATGGTTATATACCCAGAAACAAAATATCGAGAGTTTGTCAAAATAAACTTTGAACGTACAAAAGCGGAACAAAGTTTAAAAGAAAATGTAAAATAGTTTGACAAAATTCTTTGCAAAGTACTTTGAACGTCCAAAAGGCATCGAAATTTCTCACCGACTAAAAGTGTTGTGGTTCAAAATGCTACAACATATTTAGAGAAACTTTCTTGAAGTATTCATTTGGCTAAATGCAGGAATGGTTAAGGCTGCAAACCGAAAATCTGGAACTAGATTAGTAAGCAAGAAATAAATTAAATTTTTTTAATTAAATTCTGAATATTGGAAGAAAATCGTAATTGATTACAATAGAGAGAGGGAGACAAAGAGAGAGAGAGAAACCAGTTTGATTGTTCTTGTTAATTCAATTATTGAGTTACCAACTGCAGTTGGTTATTGCATGTTGGCAAAGTGTATTTAACATGCAATTCAACAATAAATTATTTCGTATTTAAGTGGCTTTCAAAATAAAACGACAATGTTGTCAGTAAGTTTTAAGGAAAATTTATTTTATTTTTTAACCAAATTGGTACCAACAGAACTTTTAAGAAATTAGACAAAACGGGTAACAAAAAAAAAACTCTTTTAAAGTCGGAATGAAATGTTCAATATTAAATGTTTATATTTTAAAATGATTTCTATTTTTTTTTTATTTATAATTCCTAAACAAGATCAAATGTTGCAGACAAGTAAAGCTTATGGTAGAGATGAGTATCTTATGCAGGCATGCTAAGTGCGAGTGTAAAACTGACTTAGTGTGTCAGTTACTAATATTCTAGACAAACTTGTTAGTTTACATCTTTTAAATTGTTTAAGAAGTTTAAATTTCTGACCAAAAAAAAAACGGAGTGAGTGATCTATAAAAAAATTTATTAAAAATATAACACTCAGCAGGTATTTTTGTTTTGAATTTTAATTTTTTTTTATTTAATTTTTTTTATTTTTTAATAAAAACCTGGCTTTTTTTTTTTAATAAAACCTGGTTTAAAAAGTAATAATTTTTTAAACATATTTTCTTGTAATTAAAAATTAATAAAAACAAAATATTTTTTTTAAATTAATTTGTGAAATAAAACTATGGTAGAAACAGCCAGAATATTAAAAAATATTTGTATTGAATGTGACAAAACTTTCTCTAATTATGGGTTTAATTTTGAAATAAAATTCCAAAATATTTTCATCATAAACAATGCATTTTTTATTTAATAAAAATACAATACAAGTTTATATGTTTTTCTTAATTTTTTTTTTGTGGAATAAAAACTGGATTATAAAAATGTTTTTATTGCCACAAAACTAAATGATTATTTCGTTTGTCATTGTAGTAATCAAAATGGAAAGAAAAAAAGTAGAAGATACGCATACAATTTGTTAGGCTTTGTAATCAAACAAGTTAGGCCGTCTTATTTACATAACTTAACTTGGCTTAACTTGATTTGATTTGTTGTTACAATAATACAACAGACAGTTCTGGTTGCACTCCAAACGGTTAACATTTGACAAAAAAAAAACAACAATAACAACACAATCTTAATAAGTTTATTATTAAGTGGCTAAATTATGATTGCCAGTCTATTCATAAAACGCAGTGATAAAATGCTTAATAAGCCGGCTTTTCGTAAGTTTTTTAATGAAAGCTTTGGTAACCATTCCATTTAAATAGCCGAACTCAACCAACTATTAAATAATAGTTTGATATTTTTTTCTTCTTCTTCCATTTAAAGCTTAAATAATTTATGATTTCTGTTTGTTTAAAAATTTAAAGATTTTTCCAAAAAAAAAAAACAAAAAAAAACAACAAATTTTTTTTTGAAAAAATATTAATGTTTTCTCCATGGGTTGCCTCCCATAAATTTCGACAGTTCGAAACACTTCCTAATTTACTTAGAACATTTTCATTATATATGTTTGTATGTACTTATGTACCAACGTTCTAACAAGAATTTTCTTTATATTGCACACCAACACGTAAGCCTCTGGTAAACAAGTGGGAATTAATTATAATGACCAGCAGTTTTTTTATTGGTCCAGAATCATAAATTAGTTCCAAATGAGGGGTGCTAAAACAAACGATTCATAAAATTTTATGTTTGTGGTTTATTTTTAGGTACGTAGGCTTTTTTCAATGAATAAGAAAGCAATGTTCTGATTAAAGAAAAATTTAATTAAGCAATTAAAAATAAAACAAACAAAAAATGCATTAAAATTCATGAAATTAAAGAAGGTCAAAGGGGCAAATACATTCGTACATATGTACATATAAACATAATTGGCCATTACAACCTTTTAGACAGGATTACAATCTAGTTTCTCACACCACTTATGTTGTGTGCGCTAATTTTTTATACATGAGTGGCGGGACCTACAGTTTAAAGTCGATTCTGAACGACAAATTTTTGAGAAACTTTTCATGGCAATTTTATTTACTCTCAGAGTTTTTTTTCCACAAACCTGATGAGAGGAGAGGAGAGTCGCCGAAGAAATAATTTTTCAAATTTCGTTTTGATGGCTGACCTGGGGTTTGAACCGCGGCCTTACGTCTAACAAGCCAACACACTACCTAATAGACTACGGCGACTTCAGGGGCAAATACATTTTATTTAATTGTACCCCTTTCTACACCGCTTTAAATTTTAAAACAACTGTTCAAGGTATTCATTACAACGAGCAAGCAACATGCGATTTTTCGGTTGGCAACACCAATGTTCAGGTAAATGGCGGCTTAGTTCATAAATTAAACTGTAAATGTTGGCATCTTTTCACATGTATAAAAATTACAACATCTGTAACTTTCAGTGGCCAATTCAGGAATCAGAGGCTCTTGATCTCCTTATCGTTCGAAAATGCCACACAACTTTCATGTATAGACCGATAGCTCACAGTTTATTTAGAAAACTCTCGAGGGTGAAAAAGGATAGGAATGCAGAGTATCCTATTGCATCGTTGTTTTATAGCTACTTCAATGGAAAGTACACGAAGAAAATAAAGGATTACTTCCCATAATTCCCATAATTTTAGTATCTATGCGTTTGTTGCATAGATCTCTTCCGTTCGTGGTTGATTAGCCAATGGATCGCAGAATACATTACAGAGAGAATAGAACTTTCTTTCTGCCGTTCACAGGCAAGTGCTTCCGAGCTTCAGATAAAACCGGGAAGTTCACTTAGTGGCCACCTTCTCCACCATGCCCAGATCTTCAAATTTTCTGTCCCCCAAAACCCGATAAACTCTGTTCTGAAGTGTTGGGCACTTGCATAAAAGGTGATGCACCGATTCCATTATGGCAGCTTTTGGAGTAATCCCGTTGGGCTACACCAAGCTTGTCATCGAAATTGCCAATTGCGCATGGTCTCTTTAGAATTCCTCTTAGAATGCGAACCGTTCTCTTGTCGATCTCAAGTAGTTCCTCGGTTTTCCTTCACAGCGGTTTCGAAATTGGGCAAGAAGCTGTGTTGGACCACTCAAGGATTGTTGAATTCCATGCTGCTTTTTATTGCAGTTTGAAAAAGTATTCCTGAAAGAAAGAAATTTCGTATTCAATAAAAATACAAATTTATTGCATGTATGCAATATTTCTTTAACCCTGGACGGTTACTCTTCATTTTTTTACATTAAGGTTACTCTTCGTTGAATTGACGAACAATTTGATCCTGAATGGTTACTGTTAGTCGAATCGACGAAGCTCATTTACTCTTTATCATATAATTCCTTTATGTTTGGCCAAATTTTGCTCTTTTTTTCAGCAACTTTCGTTGATCACGAAAGCCTGCAGTGAGTAAACGTATGCTGGCCACCCATTTTCTTAACCCTGGTTAATCATTTTTGTACAGTGAGGTTAATCTTCGTTGAATCGAAGAACAATTAAAAAAAATACGTCTGCTCCAGGTTTAAGATCTGAAGAAACTAAATGTTGCTTAAATTACAGGACGATAGTTTATGCTAAGCATTGTAAGATGAAAATTTGGAATTTAAACAAAATCGTATTTGAATTGTGGAACTTACAGGTTTAAACTGTCAATTCTAAACCACAGATTTTAAGGCAATTTCTCCATGGATGTTAGTAACACTGAGAGTTTTTGCTAGAAAGAAAATTGTTGAGAGAAAGTCATCGTCAGTCAACAGAGTGGTTCTCTCGTCCACATGATACGCTCTTTCGATTACATTATTTATTATTTTAAAGACAGTGATATTTTTACATAATTTAAGAAACTCTCTTTCTTGTTGACATTTAGGCCACTTTTTCTGTCCCCGTTTCTGTCAGAGCTGTCTAAAAGTTATTCAATTATTTTTTCCACTTTTTTCTGATTTTCTTGATTTGTTTTTTTTTTCCTCTGTAAGTAACTTAATGCAGGTTTTATTTGCCATATTAAGTCCATTTTATGCGATATATTATTATCGCAATATAATGCGACACTTAATACACATTGTAATTTTATGACAGCACTAAATATGTCACACCAACAACAATAACAAAAACATTATACTCCACTACTTGAACAACTTCTGTCATAATTTTTCTTTCCTGCTTATTTTTCATTTTCTGTTTTTTTTTTTTACTTTGTTTTGCCACCAATTCAAAGATCGCCAAGTGCTGATGATGTTGTTGATGGGTACGAATGAGTTGATGATAATAATGGTTGGCAAGTTGGTACGCTGTCTGGTTGGTTGGCAAGTTACAATGGTCGGTCGCTGATGTTTACTTGGCTCTTGGTGGCATTAAGTGGCAAGTGTGAAATTAAAGGTTGTTTAAACAGATGAATAAAATCAACAATAACAACAAATGTAATGTAAACTGATATTCATACGTGTATGATACATATGTATGTATATTTTAACTTTTCCTTTTTTTATTAAAACTAAAAAAAAGGAGGAAAAAAAATATCAATAAAATTTATTTCATTTCAATTCCATTTCCATTTAAATGGCTGGCATTAAATTTGTCTTAAATTATTAACGCATTTCAATTTGTAAAAACCAATAAAATTCCCATTTAAGAAATTTATTTTCTTTTAACATTTTTAATTACAAAAGAAACCGCTTTTCGCCCGCTCCTCTTGCTCTCTCACTCTCTGTCACTGTCTTAACAAATAAACAAATTTACGTATTTGTTTTGCTGTTAAATTTTAATTTCAAAACAATAAACAAATCATACACAGAGTTTAGTGTCCTGTTATATTATGGGAGTATAGCAACAAAACACACACACATAAATGCTTGCTTGTTCATCATATGCATGCATTTAAAAATAGAGTCCCCCATTAGATTTGTTTATTTGCCTAACAAAGAGAGGAGTTGTACGAGTATGGATGTATGTATGTATGTATGTATATGGGAGTTGTCAATATGTTGCTGTTAAATGTTTATGATTTTGTTTGTTCCGTAATTTTACTGCCGCTTTTGTGTTTGTCAACACTGTAATATTTTTGTCGCTTCTTTTTTTCACCGTTATTTTGTTCGTATGCTCGTGAATGTATGCATATGCATATATGTGCGTGTGTGTTATTGTCATGTTGAAATGTTTAATGTAACATAACAGCTCCAACAAATATGAATGTCTAGGCTGTTGTTTACATAACAACGGCAATAAATGTAAACTTCATACCCATCACAACAGTGTTGCCAGTGTTGGCTTTGCATACGCAGTTTAGTGTTGGAAAAGTGCGTGTTTTATCATATGAATTCTTTTAACACTGAATAATTCACATGCCATACGATGTGGTCTAGATAGTTTGCATTTCCACGTTCGTTTTACGGAAAAAAATTCTCTCAAAATGGTTAGGCAGTTAACATATACGTAGTTTCCATCAACCTGCTCCATCTTTTGCACGCTGTCTCACATACATACATAATTGGTCATTACAACCCTTCAGTCAGGATTACGATCTAGTTTCTCACACCACATATGTTGTGTGTGTTAATTTTTTATACATGAGTGGCGGGACCTACAGTTTAAAGTCGACTCCGAACGACAGAGTTTTTGAGAAACTTTTCATGGCAATTTTTATTTACTCTTAGAGTTTTTGCCAGAAATCTGCTGAGAGGAAGTCGCCGAAGAAATACTTTTTGTATTTTGTGTTGATGTCTGGCCTGGGGCTCGAACCCTGGCTTTACATCTAATAAACCAACACACTACCTACTAGACCACGACGACTTCACGCACGCTGTTTCACTTTACTTTAATGGAGATGCAGTTACGATATTTAATTCTAAATTTGGCAATACGTGCTAGGCTACCCTACAGATTTCATTCTTTGGTCTTGCTATCGTAATATGTATTCGATTCAAATCAATTTACATTCTATACTTGATTGATTGCTGATCGAAAATCGCTTGTAAACTTTTATTCACATAGACTTGAATGTCAATAACAGCAGCTTAATTATTATTATTGTCGATCATACGATCTATTGTACCACGTACGATCAGTACGATCTATTGTACTATTTAAAGTGCTTCTGTAACGTGTCCTCCAAGCCTTTTGCTCTCACAAACTTCAGAATGCTGTTCGATATCTCTGGAATACCTCACAGGTATTCACAATCTTAGTTCCTGTTGTGTCGTTAGCTTTCAGCTGTAATATCTCACAGGCTTTAGCTTTTTAAGCTTCACAATCCTTGTTCCTGGGGTGTCGTAAGTTTTTGGCTGTTGTATGATCATGTTCGACTTCTTTAGCCTTGCGCAGTTTCCCCCCTGATAGTATGTCCCATTCAACTGCATGATTTGCTTCAGAATAGTTTAAAAAAGATGCGTGTTGCAGATAGAGTTGAGTCTGAGACATTTATTGTTGAAGACTTGTTGTTATTGCGAGATTGTACATGAAACTAGCAAGGTTTCTTTCGTTACCGTACATCAGATAAGACTTTACATATATGTATGTACGTTAGATATTCTGTCATTTGCTCGTCCGGGTATTTGTAAGGCTTTTGCATACTGTTTTCAATCCCGTGAATGCCGAGCTCGCTTTGGAATACATCCTTCATAGTAAATGGTTTCGAAATTGCATTCAGCCTGATGTTTTCTAAACCTTTCACGAAATCTATGAACGGTGGATGAAGACGAATACGCCATTCAATACAATATTCCGCTATAATGGGCAAGAACTTAACCTAGTCCGGGGCCGGCAGTCTATCTGTTCGTCTCGCGAATTCTTCGCTTTATTACGAGTGCCAGTATCATGTTTTGAACAGCGTAACATCTCTAGAACTGTTTCAATTCGAAAGTTTTCAGTAATTTTCCAATGATGACTTCTTTCCCAATTGGAGGTAGCTTTTCTTTGAGCCAGACTGACGTTATGTAAGGCTATAGAAGTTCAGCTATGGTTTCAAAGGCAATTATAAAGGGTCCGCTAAATAACTTTTTTATTTTGAAAATGCTTTAAAAGAAGAACTACTGAATATTTTCTCATATTTCTTTTTTTATTTGAAAGTACAATCCTTCTGGTTAATAATGGAAAATAATTTCATTCAATGGCTGCCTCGGCTGGCCATGCAGTAGCCTACACGATCGGTCCAATTTTTAAGCACATTATCGATTGTGTGCAGCTGTATTTCACCAATGGCTTCACGAATATAGTCCTTTAAAGCGTCAATTGTCTCTGGCTTGTCGGCGTAACACTTATCTTTGACGACACCCCACAAATAATAGTCCAACGGTGTCAAATCGCAGCTCCGAGGTGGCCAAACGACATCAGCTCTGCGGCTGATAATGCGATCTTCAAAAACAGGGCGCAAAACATCGAGTGTAGCTTCGGCTGTGTGGCACGTAGCGCCGTCCTGTTGAAACCAAATGATGCCAATATCCTCCTCTTCAATCTTTGTAAACAAAAATTCGTTCAACATGGCCCGATAACGGTCGCCATTGACTGTAACGGCCACTCCTTGCTCATTTTCGAAGAAAAATGGCCCAATTATGCCTCTGGACCAAAATCCGCACCAAACAGTGACTCGTTTTGGGTGCGTCGGCTTTTCAATGTATGCGTGTGGGTTTTCTGTGCCCCAAATGCGACAAATTTGCTTGTTTACATACCCGCCAAGATCAAAATGAGCTTTATCTGAATGGAATTTTTTTTTGCCAAAATCGGCATCTTCTGGTGTAGGCTAGTGCATGGCCAGCCGAGGCAGCCATTATTAACCGGAAGGATTGACTTTCAAATAAACAAAGAAATTTGAGAAAATATTCAGTAGTTCTTATTTTTAAAGCATTTTCAAAAAAAAAGTTATTTGGCGGACCGTTTACGATTTCAAGTGGTATTTGACATTCACTTGCTGAATTAAATCTTTCAATTGTGATATCGTTCTTGATTGCTGCTTTCCAATGTTTTTTTTTTATACTGACATTATAAATATTGTATGGCTTTGACGTAGAAAATTTACCAAAATTTCCACCTTGTACTGGGCCAAGTTCTAGAAACTCTAACTTACGCATTGTCAGCATTTTTGAAGTTGCAGTTCTATAAACGCTGTTAACTACTTAAGTTGATTGGACTCGAGTTCATCTCAGATATCGGGCTTAAGAATGAGCGGTGTTCCTAATACTATAACTCCTTACAAGTTCATAGAAAGTACCTATGTATGTATATGGCAACAGTTGGCAACTTTGTCATTTAAGAACTTGCTATGCCATACCAATGACCTGCGTAATTGAAGAAATTTTCTGAATAAAAATTGGAAAGAAAACAAAAATTTAAGAAAATGGCTGCTATTCCTGATAACAGCCTTATTGCTTGATAAATATTAAGAAAATGTATCATAAAATGTTATTCTTAATAAAAAAATTTATAAACAAAATGGCAACACTGCTGCACACATTGTAACGCATGCCAAACGTGTGTTGCTTTTAAAAGATGTTGCATGCAACACAACTTGGCACGAGCATATCTTTGCTTAAGTGTCACAGACTACGCTCTATAAAATGACATTTTCAAGTTATTTTTAAAGAATTCACAAAAAAGTTCTCCACTTTTCCATATTTGACTGGATTTTTATTCGAATAGTGGGCACAGTTCAGTGTCACTTTAAACATCAGATGTTGAAAACACTACACAGGCCCGCACATGCACAGAACACCATAAACACAGAAATTCTTTCACATGAGAAATACAACAACAACAAAAAAAGAAACTCCAATATTTGAAGAGGAGTTATCGTTAAGGAGGGCGGTGTCGATAGTTTTGATGTCAAAAAGTCATAAAAACATACGACCAAAAGCAATAAATTTTGTCTCGTGGTTCGTTTTTGGGGAAATAAAATCTTCTACCAAATTGAAAGGGAGAGGGAGAGGTGCAGTTAATCGCTGATGCATGGTATGTACGTATGTATGTATTTAGAGCAATAAAAAGACAAATCATTTGTGTTGTTTGTTTTAATTGTTGTTTAATTGTTTACATATTTCAAATGACAACAATAACAACAACAACAACAATACCATGCAAAGGTCGTTAATACTTTAACATGATGAAACAAAAATCTCAACGCTGCTGTTCTGCTTAGTTTGCAACACATTTAATGCCGTTTTTTTCTTTTCTTTTTTCTTTTTTTTTGTATTTTCTCTACGCTCTACTTACTGTGTACAGTAGCACGTGGATTTATTATTTTAATCCTCAATGCAAACACAGCAAAGTGCAAAACAATGGTTTTTTTCTGCTTTTTCTCTTGTTTTCTTTTTCAATTTAACGTTGAATGTTAAAACTAAGGCAACATTTTCTAACCGAATCAACCCCAACCCACCTACAACCTCTTCACATACCCTAGGAAAATATGACTGTATGGTCGGAGTGATGCCAAGTGATAAACTCTATGATGACTTATCATACGACAGGTGAGTGTCATTTCGTTGAAAGTGACAGCCAGCCTTAATACATTCATTCATTCATTCGTTCATATCTGCCTTCATCCTCATGGAAGACGTCAAACAGAGTGAACTGAACTGAACTAAACTGAACTGTAAATAAGGTTTTCTTCTCTCGTTAAGTAATTTTTTACACTCTTTCTTTGCTTTTTCTTCTATTTTTTTATTTTTTATTATCAGTGTAGCAGAGCAGCTGATGTTTTATATTTTAAACGGCCTTAAAATGTAACGTCTGTAGTAACTCTCTTTAAATGCAAGAAGGAAAGAAAGTGTGCCAACTGAAATTATCCGATAAAAAAACGAAGCCAGTTCGTTAAATGACAAGGACACCGAATTTAAAATTTTTAAATTTTTTAAAGTATAGTCTGGGTAACTCTAACCTCTTACCTGCAAGGAGTCAAGAGTGCAACGAGACTCAGTGGGCATGATAAAAAATACTTTTTCTGGGACACACCAGTTGACTTTCAGTTTCACTTGAAAGCTTAATGTGGCAAGCCAAACATACATACATACATACATACATACATACATACATACATACATACATAATACATACATACATACATACATACATACATACATACATACATACATACATACATACATACATACATACATACATACATACATACATACATAAGTGGTTATTACAACCCTTTAGACAGGATTACGACGTAGTTTCTCACACCACTCATGTTGTGTGCGTTAATTGTTATACATGAGTGGCAGGATCTACAGTTTAAAGTCTCCGACTCCGAACGCCAGACTTTTGAGAAACTTTTCATGGCAATTTCATTGGCTCGAGGGGCGAAGAGATATATGAGATGTCTGACCTGGGGTCGCCGTAGTCTAATAGGTAGTGTGTTGCCTTATTACAAGTAAAGACCGAGTTCGTATCCCAAGTCAGGCATCAAAACGAAATAAGAAAAAAAAATATTTCATCGGCGATTTCCTCTCAGCAGATTTCTGGCAAAAACTCTGCCA
Source organism: Sarcophaga subvicina (assembly GCA_936449025.2). Classification (NCBI taxonomy): domain Eukaryota; kingdom Metazoa; phylum Arthropoda; class Insecta; order Diptera; family Sarcophagidae; genus Sarcophaga; species Sarcophaga subvicina. The sequence goes on from OW388081.2 coordinate 34,480,521, forward strand.
TGAAAAAGTTTCTCAAAAATTTGTCGTTCACAATCGACGTTAAACTGTAGGTCCTGCCACTCACGTATAAAATTAATGCACACAACATGAGTGGTGTGAGAAGCTAGGCCATAATCCTGACAGAAGTGTTGTAATGGCCCATTATGTCAGAGGTATTTTGTAAGGGGTGTTTTTTATAGAGGTATAGAACTTTAAGTTGCAATAAAACAATGATGGATTATTCGGTTGACATGAATTTTATTTATCCGAAAGATAATCTTGTGGCATTACATTTTAAATATGATTTCTGGCATATGACCGCCACGGCTGGCGCGGATGTAGTCCAATCTGGACGTCCAATTTTCGATGACTTTTTCCAACATTTGTGGCCGTATATCGGCAATAATACGGCGAATGTTGTCTTCCAAATGGTCAAGCGTTTGTGGCTTTACCGCATAGACCAATGACTTTACATAGCCCCACAGAAAGTAGTCTAGCGGTGTTAAATCACAAGATCTTGGAGGCCAATTCACAGGTCCAAAACGTGAAATAAGGCGGTCACCAAACGTGTCTTTCAATAAATCTATTGTGGCACGAGCTGTGTAAAATGTTGCGCCGTCTTGTTGAAACCACATCTCCTGGACATCGTGGTTATTCAATTCAGAAATGAAAAAGTTAGTAATCATGGCTCTATACCGATCACCGTTGACTGTATCGTTCTGGCCACCATCGTTTTTGAAAAAGTACGGACCAATGATTCCACCAGCCCATAAAGCGCACCAAACAGTCAGTTTTTCTGGATGTAACGGTGTTTCCACATACACTTGTGGATTACCTTCACTCCAAATGCGGCAGTTTTGTTTGTTGACGTAGCCATTCAACCAGAAGTGCGCTTCATCGCTAAACAAAATTCGCTTATGAAAATCGGGAACAACGGTAATCTCGTTTTGGGCCCATTCGACGAATCTACGCCTTCCTTGATGATCGTTTGGCTTTAAATCTTGCATGAGTTGGATTTTGTAAGCACGCAAACCAAGATCCTTCCGCAAAATCTTCCATAAAGTGGATGGACACAGATCCAATTCCTGTGCTCGATGGCGGATGGACTCATTCGGGTCTTCCTCAATGCTACGCTCTACAGCAGCAATAGCTTCTTCTGTACGCACCGTACAGCGTCTCTGGGGATGCGAGTTATCAATAAGAGTAAACGTGGTGCGAAAACGTACCATGGTTAATCGAATTAACTGCTCTGATTGACGATTTTGTCGACGATAAAATGGACGTAGTGCGCGATACGTTTTCCGCACAGAACCATTATTTTCGAAATAAAATTGCACTATTTGCAAGCGTTGTTCAGGCGTGAGTCTATTCATGATGAATTGCCAAACCAAACTGAGAATAAATCACTTGACAGCTGTTAAATCGGTCGCCATCTTGAAAAGTAATGCCAACTTAAAGTTCTATACCTCTATAAAAAACACCTTGCTCTTGTGAAGATTATCTTGAATTCAAGAAAAATTGGTGCGTAGTCTTTGGGTCTAGTTCTGTTGTAATTTATACATTTTGTAACATGTTAATGTTATCTTGAGAGAGACTGAAACGAATAATGATAGAAAACATTATTTGACTAAAAAAAAGCATTCAAAATCTTTAATAGGGATACCTTCTCCATTTCTCCACTTACTGCATTATAATGTTGTTCAGTGAAATGGACATTAAAATTAATTTTTTTTTCTCTTTTTAGTGCAAAGCAATTAATTTCAATAGTTTTAACAGTAAATCAAGACGTCGTCTATTTATTTGGACAACTTTCATTAACATTCAACATTTTGTTGTACAATATTCAGTCAAAATAGTCAAAAGAAAAAAAAAGAGAGACATGGGACATAGGATAGTCAGCCGTGTAGAGCAAATTAATTAAAACAAGAAATCTAAAAGAATTTATCAAATGACAAAAAGAACTTTAAACGAAAACTTACAAAATTTATAACACTCGCACACTACAGTTGATGGAAATATATTGGTTATGTGGAAAGGTTTGTAACCCTTTTTAATTTAAAAATCGTAACTGCCAGTGCATTTCAGCTACAGGCCGGCATTTTTCAGATATTTGATACGTCATCCTTAATTTTGTTGAAATCTGTTTGTTTATTACGTACTCTGTGGCCAAAACAGAAATTGTAAATCAATAGAAATCCATTCCCCATTAATATCGCGTTTGCAACACAAATATTCAGGGATTTATTCAATTGATCCACAGAGCCTTTGTCATCCGATCCCCATTTGGCCTATCCTTCCATGACGATACATAAGCTAACGACATTCTCTCAAATGAGATAGGAAGATGTTTTTTAAGAATTCGGAACGGAAATTAGGTAGCCCTCATTACTTGGTATCCACCACAATTTCCCAATTAAATTTGTCGCAAAATCCAGAATACTTGTGCTGGACAAATGTTGCATGCGCCCACGATCTTTAAGGACATATTCACTCTAAGGCTTATTAGTACACTAAGTACACTACAGTGCCCTGTCAAAAGAATGGTTATTAACCTCAGGTTATTCCTTGACAGTCTTACATATGACTCAGATCTCCTCTTATTATAGTTTTTCACCAAAAAAAAAAAAAATTATTTGTTTTGAGAAAAGTGTTTTTGCCTCTCGCTGAGCCTACCTTTCCAGACACCTTCCTTGGTTCCTTCCCTCTTTGCAACCTCGTCTGCTTATTCATTCCCACATGACCTGGAACCCAACAGAGAGTAACTAAACTATCCGATTTCGCTTCTCCAGACAGTCCCATCTTCAGCCCTTAGGAGACGAGTGCTCAAATGCTGGCCAGACTGTCAGATAGTAGTGCCATGTCCTGTCTTTTGTATCTTCATATCCAATGGCAGACACTTTCGCCGCCGAGTTTCCCCTGCGGTCCACTAAGAGTACACTTAGTATCCTTCTACCTAATTATTGTTGGAATTTTCCAGGGCATACACTTGTCTTATTCTGAATATTTGAAGCTTTATTTTGTTTTACGATCGTAGGTTAAGAAATTCAATGTTTAAACAGTAGTTCAGGGTGAGTTGCACAGCCTTTCTGTAGTTTAACTGCTCGAGATCCAAAAATCGTTATCTATCGGCAGATCAGAACGACAGGAACGGTTGAGTTCAGGCTGAGTACCGCAGCCCTTCTGTAGTTTATCTTCCAATCTGCTATTGATCGGAGGACATACCAGCAGTAATTTATCAAACACGTCGAGTTTAGGGTGACTACCGTGCCCTTCCTAAAGTTTATCATCCGATCTGCAATTGTTTGGAAGTTATACCAGCTTTAATCTTTTTTAAAGTTTTCAATATTTCTGTAATGACTGAAACAGCTTACTTCCTGATGGCAGTTACAGCAATTTGTCACTGACTGATAAATTAGATCCTCTTAACATTGTGCTTATCTGGCATGGGAATTAGCATCTAAAAATACTGTTTTTCGTCAATGAATTGAAACAAATTTCGATGCGATCTACCACGTTTAACTCTCGATCATAGTGGCAGCTGACATATACACTTCATTGTAGGGTATTAAATAATCGTATGGTCTTCTTCTTCTGTTTAAAAAAAATTAAATCAAATTAAAGTCGACTGTGTTCATACACTCATATATCCATACATGCACACATTGTGCCATATATCCATAGGCAATGAAATTGCATGTGTTTGTTTATACCGTAGAGTGTGAATTTTTAACGTAATCGCTGTTCTGCTGCTGCTGCTGTTGTTAATCGCAATGCAAATCATGTTGGCTTAGGTCAGTGGCTCATTGATCGCACATGCATTAAAACAGAGAAAAAAAAAACAGCAAAAATAACCAAAACGAACAGCAACAACAACAACAGCAGCAACGAAATATTTATTTATAAAAATATCGTTTTTGAATTTTTATTTATATTTTCAACAAATGTATTTATTATTGTTTTTGTTGTTGTTGTTGCAATTGTTGTTATATTGCTATTTAAACAAAATATTTCGCGCTTCATACATCATTATGACGATGCACTTGTAAAACATTTTATATTTTCGTTGTGTATGTTCTTGTTTTTTTTATTTGTTTTAAATAAGTGGCATGCATTTTCGTTAAGTTCCATAGTTCAAGTTGTTTTTTTATTTTTTTGTTTGTTTTTTATTCTCTTTTGATTACATTTGCTTAGTGACACACTCTCACCCAAAAATATATGCACTTGTGCATTAAGTGTTATTTTTGTTGTTGGTTGTTGTTGTCTAATTTAATATTGTTTTTGTTGTTAGAACATGTCATATTACTTTGATGTTTTTTGTTATCATTATTAATTACAATTGTTGTTGTTTTTGTTGTAAATTAGTGAGAACACACATTGTAAGTGTTAAAACAATTGGAACGAATCGTAAATATTTCATTGGAGACACATAAATTTGTTTTTATGCTTTTACATTGGAAAGTCAATAAGGGAGTGTGTGTGAAAGAGAGAGAGAGAGAAAGAGAGTTAATAGAAGTGAGAGCATATAGAACAATATCGTATTTAATCGTATACCGTATTTACAAGAAAAGAAAGTTCAATGGAATAATATACGAAATCAAATGGACAATAAATAGTAAAGAACACCTTAACGAACTGAGTTACGAACTACCAAGAGATGTTAAAGAATATTAGAATAAAATTTTGTCTCATAAATTGAAAACTTTTAAAAGAAATTAGAAAAATGCATAACATACATACATACATACAATTCAGTGTTCAGCTATTTCTCGTTTTCATATCTGGGAAGGTATCATGATTTTAATATTCTTCAAAGCAAGGTAATCCAACTCCATAGTAAGGAGTTGCATACAAATCAAATCTTACATGTCCAAGCCAGGTGAAAGCCACATAGTTCCCTTACATAGATCTGCAATTGTAATTAGGACTTTATTGGATCTAAAGTCACCGTAGTCTATAAGGTAGTGTGTTGACTTACTAGACGTGAGGCCACAGTTCAAACTCCAGGTGTCGAACAAAACAAAATATGAAAAAAAATAAAATATTTCTTCGGCAACTTCCTCTCAGCAGAATTCTGGCAAAAACTTCTGAGTGTAAATAAAATTGCCATGAAAAAGTTTCTCAAAAATCTGTCGTTCGGAGTCGACTTTAAACTGTAGGTCCCGCCACTCATGTATAAAAATTAACGCACACAACATAAGTGATGTGAGAAACTAGGTCGTAATCCTAACTAAAGGGTTGTAGTGACATATTATGTATGTATGTATGGATCTAAACAGAAGGACACAAAATTGTCCGTATGGCACTAAGATGTAAGGATCCTAAGCAATTATTTTCTAATAACTTAAAAAATTTTTTTTTTTGGTTTGGAAGAACAAAGTTTTATAAAAAAGTAATCAAAGAGTTTAGTGCTTAAAAGGGAAAATGGTTGAAAATAATTTTTCTTTTTCATATAAAAGCCTGTGTTTCATTGCAACATTTATGAACATGTTAAAGCCGCGGTACAAATGTAGAAATTCAATTGCTTAACCTATTTTTTTAATTCTTATTTGTACACAACCGAAATAACTTCAAATAACTGCAATTGCATGCAGCCAGCCTACAGCTACCACAACTGACATTGAAATGGATCCATTATTAACCCAGAGAAATTGAATCATTTTAAGATTTATAACTTTTCATAGCTGACTTTTATTTATTAATACTTCTGTAACATTTGCCAACAAGATAACAAGCTTATTAAAATTGAAACAAAACAAAAAAAATCACTTTAAATATTTTAAAATAATTAATAACAGTCAGTCAGTCAGTCAAACAAGGAGAAGAAGAAAAAAACGTAAAAATACCCTGTAAAAGAAAAGTTATTACCAGTTAAACTGGACCAGACGCAAAACATCTCTCATCTCTCAGGAAACTACAACAGAGTGAGAGAAAAAGTTTACAAAAATAACAGAAAAAAACAAAAAAAAAAATAAAATAAAAATAAAAAAATAATAAAATAATAAAAAAAATATCGTAAAACATAAAAAATTCAATTTGTTACGCATTTGCTGACAACATTTTCGAGGCATTTTTCATTTAATTTTTGCTTATAAAACTTACAATAAAGAAAACAAACTGAACGACAAATTGCAATGTGTTTGGACCACAAAAAAAAAAATTTTTAAGAAGCAGCAACTGAAGATGTTGCAAAAATCTACATGAATATGCAATTTGTTTACAGTTTTGTTATACATTTTGTTGTTGTTGTTTTTTTTTCATATTCATTTACAATCCATGGATGCTCACATGGCACGCATAATAACTCTCTATTGACAGTTTTGACAAACTAAGGCCGGAATTACCCGCAGCTTCTGTGAATATTCAATAACATTTAGCAAACAGAAGAACATAGTCAGAAATTTAGATAGAGAGTGAGAGAGTAATAACAAAAATTGATACTTTAACCGTTATAATGTTTACATTACACACATGTGTATGAGTTGTTAAGCATGTGTTGCACCTTGTAGTGTGAGAAGTTGTTGTTGTTTTTTTTTTGTTTCAAAGCGAGTAAACAAGTAATTAAAACTCTTACGACCCACACATTTGTATGTGTGTTACACTCATTGGGTGTGAAAATACACACATACACATGCTTTGCTTTTTCTCTTCTCTTAGAGCATAATTTGTTTTTTTTATTTATTTACTCTGTAGCAGACATTAAATCATTTCTTCGTTCGTTCACTGTGTGTTGTTTGATTTCTTTTTCAATAAATCATTGTGGAAAATATTATTTATTTGTTAGCCGCTAATACCTTGTTGTTGTTGTTGTTGTTTTGATTGTGTTGATGCTGCTTTTGATTTTGTCATCGTCTCGTACCACAGTGATGTTGTCAATTTTGAGATTTTCTTGCGAATTAAACGTGTTTCATAGATTCCCGTGTTGTAAGATTGAACAAAAATAAAGAAAATTTGAAGTCCTTGTATACGACAAAAAAGCACTTTCTCTTGAAATCTCCCGAGCTTATTACAGACGAAATTAGAACATACATACATTGGCCTTTACAACCCTTCTGTCAGGATTACGACCTAGCTTTTCACACCACTCATGTTGTTGCGTTAATTTTATACGTGAGTGGCGGGATCTACAGTTTAACGTTGACTCCGAACGACTGATTTTTGAGTAACTTTTTCATGGCAGGTTTATTTTACATTTTTTGCCAGAAATCTGCTGAGAGGAAGTCGCCGAAGAAATATTTTTTTTTCATATTTCGTTTTGATGTCTGACCTGGAATACGAAGTCGGGCTTTACGTCTAATAAGCCAACGCACTACCTACTAGACTACGGCGACTTCGAACAGAGTTTGTAAACGCCAATCGTTTAAAGATTAGTTTCAAAGGAAACTAAAACTAAGAAACCGAATCTTATTTTGGTTTAAATTTTGTCAAAACCGCACTCCTAGATAGAACTGGAAAACATTATGTTAGGTTCCTTGTAGATATGTAGCTACGACTAGCTGATCTCTGGTACTATGTTAATCTTTTTAATGTCGGAGTTTCGTAACAGGTCAAAGTAGCTCAGGAAGACTGTATTGCAGTTTTGTACGGTAGCGCTGAACGCTCATCTACACCAGAAATTAATTCAATGCAGCCTTAATAGCAGCCAATGTCTGCATTTTTGTATAGTAGTTGCGTATTGTTTCGAACAGTTCTCATCAAAATCTGACAAATACTACTCAATTTGCTAAAAAAAAATGGTGTCATCGCTCGAACTGCTCAAATCAGATGATACTTGCCACCAGCTTGTACGATTTTACCTACAGGCCTGGCTCAAAGTTTATAGAGCATTACATTGCATGTGGGATATACTCCTCTGACCACCATGCTATATTAGGTAGCGATCGTTATGGTTCGGTTATGGCTCACACTCGGAGGCAGCAGCAGAAGCATCTTATTAACTTGGATGTAATTTTTCTCCTGCTCCGTAAGCCATCTACAGGTTTATTATTTTGTAGTCAGAGCACTTAATCGTGAACTCCTTTTTGAGTGAGTCTTTGTGACTTGGAGGTTACGATATTAGAGAGCACAGATTTAGACAGACATCGTTCGAATTCCTATTCGATTGAGCTTCCTGTGTCATGGATGGTACGATATTTCAGGCCATATAGACAGAGGGACATCGTTTGAATTGATTCGTTAGATTGATCTACCTGCATGACTGTTGACATATAGGAACCGGTTTGTCCGCTGACCTAGTCAATACCATCTTGCCAGCTCGAAAAATGGGATTTGAAGGAGTTAATTCCCATTTGCAATTTTTGAGGTGCAAGGCATTAGGCTCGAACTAAGGCTTGGTTTTAACATACTGGTACGATGCCAATTAGTGGGGCCTGGCACTACCGCTATGAAGTGCTTGCATCTCCGGCGATTATAAGACTATGTGAGTTTTCTTTGTGGTGAATAGTCTTTAAAAGGGAGATCTACTACAGACTGACTGGCAGATACACTTCTTACGTAGAGATGGACTTGAGTAATTATTGTATTCCTCAACTAGGTAGACAAGGGAGGAGGTCCTGCCTATAGATCATAGGCTATCACTTTACCAAACAAATGTAATTTATGTCACTTGTCATTTAATTGGCCATCAAGCCCCTCATGTCCTCGTTCATGAATGTCGGGAATTTCTTAGGAAAATTTCTTAGGAAAATTTCTGTTCAATCTAAGACAGAGGATTACATAACATATTTGGTCATTACGACGCTTCAGTCAGGATCAGAATCCAGTTTATGAAACCATTTATGTGTGTGCGTCAATTTCATGCATGAGTGGCGGAACCTGGAGTTGAAAAACGGCTCAAATTTTTTGAGAAACTTTTCTTCGCAATTTTTATTGACTCTTAGAGCTTTTGCCAGAAATCTGCTGACAGGAAGTCGCCGAAGAAATACGTACGTAATTGGCCATTACAACCCTTCAGTCAGGATTACGACCTAGCTTCTCACACCACTTATGAAATGTGGGTTAATTTTTTGTACAAGAGTGGCGGGACCTACAGTTTAAAGTCGACTCCGAACGACACATTTTTGAGAGTTTTTGCCAGAAATCTGTTGAGAGGAAGTCGCCGAAGAAATATTTTTTTTATATTTCGTTTTGATGTCTGACCTGCAGTCTGAACCGCGGCCTTGCGTCTAATAAGCCAACATACTACCTACTAGACTACGATGACTACTACACCGAAGAAATATGTTTTTCGTATTTCATTTTCTTGGAGATATCTGCCCTACGCTTTAAACCGTAAACGCACGTCGTATAAGCCAACACACTGCCTACTAGACCACGATGACAGAGGATTGTCGTCGGAAGTAGCATTGCTGGTACACTGGACCAGTCCTCATACAGAATTCTGACATTTTACAGGGTAAGGGTGTTCTTGTCGTTGCAGTTTAACTGGGTATTCGTTGACTACATGAGGGTATATGCAATATTTCTGTACTCTGCCGGAGTAATATGGATAAGAAGATGACGTTTGTGTTCTTTCTTTAAATATCATGATTATCGCACATACCAATTCTTACAGGCTACTGTCCAATTTTCTTGAATGTCATGTGCACAAACTGTGGATATAAATTATTGTTCTTGAAGGAATCTATTTTCGAAAGTAACGAAATTCAAGATCCATTCACGTATGCACGAAACTATTTTTGAAGGAATTAAAAACGTTTAAAATTCTGTCTTTCAGTTTCTAGCGATTTTTTTTTAAGAAAAATTAACGGCCAAGTCAAAATGCCATGGGCAACAATGTTTCAAATTTATTAATTAATTTTAATACGTACGTTAACCGTACGTACATGCTGTTTGCATTGCCAATAGATAGACATTTGTGGTGTTGTTGTTGTTGTTGTAATGGTCCCAATCATTTTATGATTTAATTGAAAATTTTGTGGCAGACGTTAATAAATATGATCAATGCCATCAATAATGTTTTCCGCAAATCCATTGACATTTGCTTTGTGGCAAGATGTTCATTAAAAACAAACAAATTTTCCTTCGGTTTCTGTCTGCGATTGTAAGAAAATTTTTGAAAAAAATTTTAAAATTTCTTGTATAATTTGAAAATCAAAATTTTCAAAACGCGATTTGTAACGAGAGCTGTCAATTAAATTGTGAAAAACTTAATTCCATACAATTTTCTTTGGAAATTAAGGAAAAGCTTGGCTTGGGTTATGAAACGAAAGTAAATTAGAGTGGTAATGGCTTAAATACCTCTTAACCTATACATTTTCAATATACAATTAAGCCATAAATTATAAGAAAATATGGATTTTTTTTCTTCCTTCTCCCGGCCATCAGCTCTTTTTAAGCCAAACGACCATAATTCATTAGAAGGAGAAAAAAAATTGCATTTTAAGTGAATCAACGCCTCTTGGTAAATGGCTAGTGAACATGAATTATAATAGCCAAGTTGTGTTTTGCTTGTGTTATTTCCCAAGACTGGAGCACAAACTTGAATTTTTCCATTTGAAAGCTCTTGTTTTTCTTTATTTTCTTTTTAGTTTTGCATTGCATTGCATTGATATGTTGGAAAATTAATTGAATATTCATTTGCATATCACGTTAACACAGGGGCCAGCAAAAAAAAACCAAATTTACATCAAACCCGTCTTAAAAGTTAGTAAAGCTTAGAAGAACAAAAATTAAAATTCATCACAGTTTTATATTTTCAAATTAACATGGAACGCCTTTAAAGAAATTTGAAATGAATTCACGCAATAAACAATTTCCTCTTGAAAGCTAAGCTTTAGTTTAAGCTGCAGCTACAGCTGTTCGTACACAAAAAAAAAACGAAGCATTTAAAGAGGGTGTTACCTTTTTAAGAGGCGCTTAAGTAATTCAAATATTTATTGATTTCAGGTTGCGTGTTCATTTATTAAGCTTTCATTAAACATTTCTTGTAAAACATGAGATTTTCATTAGAAACTCATTTATAAACTGATGGGGCAGCTTATTTATTAGGGTCTTATTAATTTTTAGTCATGTTCTTTAGATTACAGTATCGTCTTAAAGAATTTTTTTTGAATTAATTACATGCCCATAAATAAATAAAAGTTCATGCTTTTGTTTCTTATTAATAAACTTTCACTTCAGTTCAGTTCTTTTCTATTCAATCGCATGAGGGAGTTAAAAATCTCTAACAAGCTTCGGAATTTAAATAATATTGTCACGTTATCTTAAGAATATTTTTCTCTTCTTCTTTATATTTTAAAAATTTCTTGAACTCATCTTTTCAATGTTTTCTTATCTTTCTAGGTAAGTACACAACAACGATAAAACAGAAGGTTTACGATTTCAATATGATTTTAAACATTATGTCCACTTAATATGTACATATGTATGTAAGTATAATGCTTAATATTCTAATTTAATGGCATAAAAATTAAGCTCAATTATTAAGTGTTATTTAGCACACAGGGCCTATTATAAACTATAAAACGATGCTTTAATATTTAGGATTTAAGTGTGACGTTTTTAGCAGAAACATATGAGGTTATGGTCGCCATAGTCTAGTAGGTAGTGTGTTGGCTTATTAGACGCAAGGCCATGGTTAAAACTCCAGGTCAGACAATATTTCTTCGGCGACTTTCTCTCAGCAGATTTCTAGCAAAAACTCCGAGAGTAAATAAACTAAAATTGCCATGAAAACTTTCTCAAAAATCTGTCATTCGGAGTCGACTTTAAACTGTAGGTGCCGCCACTTATAGATAAAATTAACACACACAACATAAGTGATGTGAGAAGCTAGGCCGTAATCCTAACTAAAGGGTTGTAATGGCCAATTATGTATGTGTATGATGTGGTAACTTCCCTGAAACATAATTGCAATTGCGTATGTCGAATCGGCACTACCACCTCTCTAGTGTCAACACCACACTTTTCAAAATTGTAGTTCACAGTGTTGCCCATTAAAAATAGTCCAACAGTGTATGGGTCGTTTCTCGGTAATGCATTCCAATGGCACAAGGAATGTTGGCCTTCTAAAGCTCAATTGGCCCTGGTTTGGTGGCATAACACTTTTCTTTAACGGCGCCCTACAGAAAATAGTCCAACGGTATCAAATCGCAGCTTGTTGGCGGCCAATTGACATCACCATTTCGTCTAATTAAACGGCCATCAAACGTTTGACACAATAAAGCGATTGTGGTATGAGATGTGTGGCAAGTTGCACCATCCTATTGAAACCAAACATCGTTTACATCAATGCCATGAAGAGCAAGAACAAAAAAAAATCGATTATCATGGTGCAATAGGTGCCTCCACTGACCGCAATGGTTGCGTCGTCCTCATTTTCAAAGAAATATGGGCCTTCGCTCTACAAGCGGCATCAACCAGTCACTTGTAATTGGTGCATTGGCTTCTGTAAGACCAAGTGTGGGTTTTCTGAGCCCTAAATATGGCAATTTTGATTCATTAACGTACCCACCAAAATGAAAATGAGCTGCATCTGAAGAGATGATTTTTTTGTTTTTGGCAAAGTCAATATCATCGTTCAGTTTCACTTTGTAGTGAAGTGAAAACGAAGCGTGTGGTCATGCGACTTCAACTCTTGAACCAATTGAACTTTGTAAGGCGTCATACCAAAATTCGACTGGTGCGTCAAATGTTTAATTTCTGAGAACAATGACGAGTTGATGTTGATGGATTCTCACGCTCACTCTCGGCCATAGCTTCGATATATTCGTGTGTACGCACTGCACGCAGCAATGAAACCATTTTTATGAACTTTAGCAATAAACTTGCGTATACCGGGCACTATTGGTCCTTCTCTGCGACCAAATTTTGTACGACATTTTCATGCAATTTCCGATCAATTGTCTTTGTTTTGGAAATGAATTTCCAATAAATCTCAACGTTGCTCAAGCGTAAATCGATTCATTGCGTTCAGTGGAGAGAATTTACTGAAATTTGTGACAGAATAAAATGACATGAGTATTGCCAGATTCGAAATAACCTACGGTTCAAATTTAAAGCGATAGATAGCCCAACCTATAAGCGTCCACGTCCGCTCTCCTTCCAATGCTTCTATTTCTACTAGAGTGCTATTCTGCTGATATTGTCAAACGAATTTCTAAGCATGTGCTCCAGCCAATTCCATTTGGACCGTAAAAATTATTGGACAAGGAATGGTTCTTGGAATGTTTTGAACCAAATATCAACGTTCGAGATCGCATTAAGATCTCGATCTGCTTGGTAGTGCTATTTTTAACATCGCCGACTTCACACAGCCATTAAATATTTTTGTCTTCGGTGACTTCAATGACGATCTCTATACCTTACCAAGCATTGTAAATTCAGCACGACCTGCCGATCCACCACTTATCGTAATTAGGCTGCCCGGATTATATAAAGCCGACAGCAATAGGAGTATGCGTGTGACGCTGGTATTCGTGCGAGTATTTTCGTTGTATTTATACATCCTTGAACTAGAACTAGAACTCAAGAACTGAATGCTTATCATCTGTGTTGTCAAGATTGAGTAGATTGCCCTGCTATCCTAATAAAATTCCTGCGTTTTACTGCCATGCTAGTTACACTGCAGTGCTCAAGAGTATGGTAAACAGTTAAACAGTGAGAGAACACAGCTTTGATACACTCCTCTTTAAATGGGTATTTTTTTACTCATCTGCGTTCTAGGTCTTCTCAAAAACTTTTAGCCACCTACCGTTACAACTTCTCCGCTCACAGTCTTCCAAATCTCAAACATTTGAACACGACTAGACCCATAATTAAGATTAAAGATTATGAAGTACAATTACGCACTGTAGATGGAGAGCACTAATAATGATCAGATGGAACCACTGCATGAGAGATGAATCCAAAAACAAACGTATGTGCAATTGACAATATAAAGACGCCATTGGAGAAGAAGGAGAGACTGTAATGCTTTAAAAACAGACCATAATGAAATAAGTCAAATAGAAATTCATTGAACACTGTGTGCAAAAAATTTCTTTTTGATTCATACGTTACGAATTTAATTTTCGAAAATCAAACATGCTGTTGCTATACAAAATAATTTTTTTTTTTTAATTTTTTAATTTTTAAGGTGGTAAAATTCCAAAATCAATGTGTTTCTTTTTATGATATTTGCATGAAATAATTATAATTAAAATGTCAACGCTTGTTTGTGTTTACAAATAACAAGCAGTTGTTTATAGAAATCTGTTCACACCGATTGAGATTTACTTGACAAGAATTTGTTTCGCAAAAAAATTTATGAATAAAATATCTGACATGAATTCATAAACTAACAAACGGTGTTCATACTTAATATGAGGGTATGTACATACATAGGTAAATATGTAAATCAATCAATCAATCAATCAATAATTTATTTTGATCAAATGACAAATATCTGTATACATACTTGACTTTGGTTTAAAAACAAAAAAACAAAGAAAAAAATATTCACACCGCGTTGCGATTATTAAAGTCAATTAGTGGGAAAATTATATTATTTAAGGCAATAAATAATCTGAAATTTAAGTATTTTTTATTAAGGAAAAAAGAAACAAATAGCATGAGAAACAGCAACAGAAATTTTTAGCACTTGAAAAGTAGCACCTAATGTATAAGGAGTGCGCACGAAAAAAATTTGGGCATACATACACAAAACTTTTGCTAGTTTGTGAAATCTATTGTATAAAGGTACAAGTTAGTTAAAATTCCAGCTGGGAAGGACAGCCTTAAAACTGTCATCGATAAGGTACTGAACGAAATGATTAAAAAATATGCCAACATTATAACATTATAAATGTCACGCATTCGCTTATCGCCTTAAACTGGCATTCCAATCACTTTTCAAAATTCCCACAATTTCTTTTTGTTAAATTTTCCTTACCTAGACGTTTAAAAAGTCACCGGTTATATTCCTATGCCTTCAGGTTGAAGCAAAGGATCGATAGTTTACACCAAAATTTTCGCTAAGCTTTTCCTATCTTTCACCTTAAATCAAACAAAGTGTGTGTGTGTGAATTTTTTTATTCATTCGAAAGACCGACCTATTAATGCCATTATGTGTGGAATGGCAAATGGCTGCCACAGCTTCTCTGTGTGTAATGTATCCAAAATCCAAGTTTCTTTGAATCAGGCGCATAAATCCGACTGAATTTCGCCGATGAAACGAGTTATGTTTGCTTTGAAAAACGCAATGATTTACGGACTATTCGCATACAACAACATCTCAAGAAAATCTCTGAAGAAAAAGTCCAACGGGTTCAAATATCATGATCAGTGCATGTGAGATGTCAATGACCTCAAATCGTGCTGAATATCGAATGGGCCATGAGCTGTTAAAACCTCATATATTTGTTATTCAGACACCCAATTCACACCAAAAGTGGTACTGTAATGCTCGCCATTGCTAGTGAGAGTCTGGACAACAGCGTTTTCAAAGATATGTGATCCGATGAATTCGCCAGATCAGAATTTACACCAAACAGCGACTTTTTCGAAATGTATTGGACGCTCTTGGATCTCATGTGGATCTCATCGCATTATCGAGAATATTGTATGATCACCTACTGATTCATCCAGAAATGGGCCTTATCTCTGGAGATGATTTTTCGATGAAAATAACAGCCAATTTCCAACGGCTCCAGAGCCACTCATTAAATACATGTCGTTGTCTATGATCGTTCACCTTCATTTCAGGGATCAGATGACGTTTACACGAATGCAAGCTGAATTCACGATTTAGAAAGGCCGATCTCTTGTGAGTAACACGAAATCGATTGCATTGAATTATTTTACACACTCTCATAGATATTGGAAGATCTTGCATTTCGTCAACCTACCGGTGTTCTTCCATCATTTAATGAAGCCGTGCGCATAACTCCTTCCGGTAGAGCGATTATACATACATACATGATTGGTCATTACAACCCTTCAGTCAGGATTACGACCTACTTTCGCACACCACTTATGTTTTGTGCGTTAATTTTTTATACATGAGTGGCGGGACCTTCAGTTTAAAGTCGACTTTTCATGGCAATTTTATTTATTCTCAGAGTTTTTGCCAAAAATCTGCTGAGAGGAAGTCGCCTAAGAAATATTTTTTCATATTTTCGTTTTGATGTCTGACCTGGTTCAAACCCCCCCGAACCGTGGCCTTAGGTCTAATAAACCAACACACTACCTACTAGACTACGGCGACTTCGTAGAGCGATTATGGCGACCGTAAAAAGTGCAAAACGCACAATAATTTTTTTACTTGGCTGAATAACTGGAAACTAATTTGACAGATGTAGCTTCAACAAGACGGCCGTTCTCAGCTGTGGAATTTCGAAAGTATCTGTTAGAAGACTTGATGTAATAAGATGTGCATTTTACTTTTACTTTTCGTGATATTTTTTCCATCAAATAATTGTTTTGTTTTTATTTCTTAGAATTGCGAATAAAAATAAAAATTAAAAAAAAAACAGCGGCGCCTGATGATAAAATAAATTTGACGTTTAAAAGCGACATGAATTGTTTTCACAGTTCCTGCGCATAAAAAAATACAATTTCAAAGGCATAATGCAGACAATACGATACATTCTGCTCAATTGGACGGACTGGTGCAACAAATTAAATTGTGCCGCTCGGAGATAAAAAAGAGGAAAAAAATTTCAAGAATTTTATAAAAGTCAGACAAACACTTGGAATACAGGGTAGGTAGGGTTGAGGAACACACTAATAGGAAACTGTAGACAAATTATCTCAACAATTATTTCGTTTCTTTCTCTCTCTCACTCTCTGTGTGTTTTTAATTTAAAAATTTATTTTTAAAACTAAAAACAAGGCAATAAACTAAGGTATTGAAGCAAAACCTGCGTAAATCAATTGCCACATGTTAAACATTAGGGTGGCACTCAATTGTTTGCTTAAAAACATTTGTTTTATTTTCATTAACAGCTACAAACAAGTGTCAGTTTTAGGAAAAAATAATCTTGAGAATGTTTTCGAACGTAAATGAATATGAAGACAAACACTTGCTGTCCCAAAGGTAATTAAAAAAAAAAGAAAAGAAAATTTATGACGTTCTTAATAGATAAAGAACATAACCTCACAACAATTTTATGCAAATTCTCTCAGGTTAGAACATAAATAATTAATTAAGTTTAACAGCTTTTCATACGTTAATACTGTTGAACGGGATAGTTAATAGATTTTATGAGATTTTAATAAGATCAAGATGTAGCCGCGGAGTTATAAGAACTTTATTAGCATAGAGAGAACAATGTTAAGGTAATAAATTTGTTGATAATAAATAAGATTCGAACATTAAATCTTAAGATAAAATGGTCATAAAATTTTATTAGAAACATACTCTAGGCTAGGCAACACAAGGTTTCATTCAAGAAGATTTATTGCCATATAAGGACCACCCCTGCTTTCAGGAAAAAATTCTTTTTTTATGTGTTGAAACAGAACTCATCAAATTTTTCTATAAATTTTTAAATTATGCTCTACGAAAGGCATAGGTTTTCCCCTTTTTTAATGGCAAAAGGATTTCCTTAACTCGTGCTTGTGATATTTATGGCCCATTTTTTTCTTCAACCGCAAGAACACTTATCCCCTTTCATTTCCTATTTTTCTGCTTCATATTCGGGGTGTTTTTTTCTTTTGCCTTCCGTTTAATAATTTTGTTACGTCTCATAATCATCAGCAAATACAAATACATACAAAGCTTGCCTCAAGTGTAACTAATCGGCAGCGATGTAAACAATCTGCCATGTCTTACAGGGTTGCCATTCTCTTGCCTAAGCATAGCCAATACAGTTGTTTTAAAAAAAATATTTGTAACGTAAATATTTTCATAAGATTTTCATCATCATTCTTATGGAATTTAATTAAGTTTACAAAGAACATGACACAACATGCCCGAAATTCTTCATGCCTAATAATCCAACTGATATTACAGCATTGTTAAGCTAAAGCGTAGCAAATCTGTAGATTAAATTCTTATGAAAACAAAAAAAAAACCAAAAAGCCCTCGTTTTATGACAAATTTTTATATTGAAATTCGTTTTTATTGCAAAATATTCTATAAAAGTCAAGTGTGCGTAAATAATCGCAGCATAAATATGAATAGAAAAGTTATGACCACACATACATGAATTATGTAAGGATGGAATGGAATGGAATCATCAATTGTTGATTGCGTCAACCAAAAAATCTTTAATTTTAAATGATAATAAAAAAATGATACGTGCCATCTAAATATTGGAAGAAAATATGGAAGAATTTTTTATGACATTAACTCATAAAAATTGCGAAACGATTTTCCCGGAGATTTCATTTTCAAAGCATAGAATATAAAATTTAAAATCATATTTTGTGTTATAGGCTTCGTTTACTTCGGAACTTACATGGAGTAAACGAATCTTAAGATAAAATAAGTCAGCCACCTACCACGGCTTCAGATGTATTTACATACATACATACATAATTGGCCATTACAACCCTTCAGTCAGGATTACGGTCTCGCTTCTCACACCACCCATGTTGTGTACGTTAATTTTACACATGAGTGGCGGAGGACCTTCAGTTTAAAGTCGACTCCGAAGCACCGATTCTTGAGAAACTTTTCATAGCAATTTTATTTACTCTCATTTACTCATATTTTTTCTCATAATTTCATTTTGATGTCCGACCTGGTGCTTGAACCATGGCCTCACGTCTAATAAGCCGACACACTACCTACTAGACTACGGCGACTATTGGCGCCTACCACCCTCTCGTATTTGCAAACGTTTGAGATGCATATATGTATGTTACCTCAATAAGTTTCTTGCCAGATGTTTAGGATGATTCGTAACATGGCTAATTTTGATTTATTTGAACAACTAAAACTCAGCGGATAGCCCCTACTCATGCAATGGATTGTTTTGATTTAGGAAAACAGATTTGAAGAAGAGAGGAAAGCGGAAAAAGTCAACAGAAATAAACAGAAAAATGAATAGAAGTTTTCGTAACATGGTAGGTACTTGCCACCTTAATTTTTCCTTAATTTTGTATTTCTTGAACAGCCAACACTCAAAGGATTGCCCCTACTCATGCAATGGATTGTTTTGATTTAGGAGAATAGGTTTGAAGAATGGATTAAAGCGGAAAGCGTTTATGGACAATAGCTTTGAATCTATCTAGGTCGTAAGTAACCGGCGTAAATCCTACGGTATGACTTTTCCGGACAGTGCTGATTAGGAATGAATTTTCTCGGCAATGTATACCATGTTCCACTGGTCAATTGACTACAAACGTAGCTATTCTTCCAGAAAGACAATCTGTTCCTAAAAATATTGAATTGTGGATAACAAATACGTTAGTTTCGCTGGAGTACAATTCGTTGTAGCTACAGTAGGTAGTGTGTTGGCTTATTAGACGCAAGGGCACGGTGCAAACCCCAGGTCAGACATCTCCAACAAAACGAAGTATAAAAAATATTTCTTCAGCGACTGAGAGGACTAGCAGATTTCTGACAAAAATTCTGAGAGCAAATTAAATTTGCCATAAAAAATCTGTCGTTCGAAATCGACTTTAAACTGTAGGCCCCGATTATCATGTATAAAATTAACACAATGACAACATAACTGGTGTGAGAAGCTTTTTTATAATCCTAACTGAAGTGTTGTAATGACCAATTATGTATGTGAGGAACACTAATAGAATTGCAAGGAATCAATAGAGATTGATATCCTGCCGTCATGAATGAGCACCATGGCCCTTTGCTTTTCCCGCCTGAGAAGTCTAAACAAAGACTTCGAGGCACCGACAAATACAGGAGAGTTGTATTGTGTCTTGCAACAGACACTTCTGAACATTGACAGTTGATAACGGCCATTTTGTTAAAGCTACATCCGTCAAATTAGTTGCTATTTATTTAGACGCTTGTGCCAAATAACCAAGAATAGATTTAGCATTCAACAATACATGGAAATAACAAAATTGTTTTATAAAAATAAGAAGTCGCCGTATTGTGTCGGCTTATTACACGGTTCAAACCCCAGGTCAGACATCAAAACGAAATATGACAAAATATTTCTTCGGCAACTTCCTCTCAGCAGATTTCTGGCAAAAATTCTGAGAGTAAATAAAATAAAATTGCCATGAAAAGTTTTTCAAAAATCTGTGTTCAGAGTCGACTTTAAACTGTAGGTCCCGCCACTAAAAAAATTTTATAAAATTAACACACACAACATGAGTGCTAGGCCGTAATCCTGACTGAAGGGTTGCAATGCCCAATTATGTATGTACATATGTACAACCCTTTATGGTAGCCAGAAGCCACATTGCAACGATACTCTAATGAACAGAATTAGATACCCTACCGCAATAATAAGCAACTTCACGCTTTCCTAATTCCGATTGAAAAACGTCAAAATAGATTTTAAAGCACCGACCCATACATTAGAGTTGTTCTAGACTTCCTAACTTTCAGAGTTGATAACTGCCCTCTTGTTGAAGCCAGATCTGTCAAATTAGTTGTCATTCAAATCACAATGGATGGATACAGCATTCAACAACACATGCAAATAATAAAATCGTTTTATCAAAATGGGTATTCAACATACCACGAGTAATTTTACGATCGCCATATTCGTTCTTATGAGAGCGCTATTCCCAATATGGTGGATAAATTCGAGTCCACTGGCTTAGTAAACGATCGATCAACACCCGTACGTAGACGAAGAGCAAAGATCTGCCGAAACCATCGCCGCTTCGTGAGAGTGTGCTGCAGTATCTTCTGCAGTTGATTTCTCATCGCATTGTGAAATGGACCTGCATTCTTACAAAACTCAATTGACCTTGGAGTTGTAGAAACTGGCCCTAATATTCATCGAGAAATCATTTTCAGCGAATAGCTTCCAAGAGTGTCCATTGCATCTCATAAAAGTCCCTGTCTAAATGTGAATGTAACTTTTGTACAGGCGACGTATACAGTCCATATTTCTTTGGGAACTGTTGACGGAACTGAGCTGAAGGATGCAGCCACGAACAACATGTCTGTTCAGCAGCTCATTAGCAGCACCGATGTAGTTACTAAAATTTGAACAGCAATCGTGATGGACGATATGACAACCTTTCTTGTCTTAGATACATACGAGTACATACATAATTAATTAATAATTGCGCACTATCTTCTCACACCACTTAGGTTGTGTGTGTTAATTTTATACATAAGGGTGGCGGGACCTACAGTTTAAAATCGACACCGAACGATAGATTTTTGAGAAACTTTTCATGGCAACTTTATTTACCACAAATCTGCTGAGACTAAGTCACCGAAGAAATATTTTTTCATATTTCGTTTTATTCGAGGAGTCTAACCTGGGGGCTTGAACAGTGGCTTTACGTCTAACAAGCCAACACACACCTACTAGACTATGGCGACTACTTATGAATACTTACTTGAAAAGTACATCTACACTAGCTTCCGCAATAGGCCATGCATATGCAAAAACTATTGCCCAAACTACATAAGATGTAGGGTGGTATTTGCTGCAAAAAGATGGGCATCCGAAATGAGCATCAAGCTGCTGAATTTCATACGATTTTCACATTCTAATTTTTTCTTGATTTTATTGCAGTTTGTTTTGATGAAAACAATATTTTTTTTTTCACCATAAAATTGCTTTGGAACTACTACCAGCTGTATGATGTACACTCTGCTAAAATTATTCCCCACAAATTATTTGTTAATAAAGTCGAAATACATTTCATGTGATGATTCCCCATCACACCTTCTAAGCACTAGCAGCCATTTAAGGCCACATTAAATTCTAACACCTAATAAAACAGTCGTCGATCTTTATTTTCTGTTTCTTTACATTCTAAACACTTTTCTTAAGCAAATAATTACGGGGTACATAAATGGATTTTCATTCTAATTTTGTCACACATTTCTTGACGACGATAATACAATGGCACAGACCGAAACGTGATGAAATAATTTCCCATATCTGATCCCATGTGATCATACAATCACAAATGAAATGCAAACAGATGCCGTGTATAGAGGCAACACAACAATCACCGTGAAGTGTTAAGAAAGAAGTGTTAAAGGAATGAATAAAAAGCTTTTTTGTAACGTTTTTTTGTTAAAATAAAAAAAATTATAATCTTTACACAGCGTGTCATAAAAGAAGAATCAAATCAAAATCAAATAAACACCAGTCGTGGCCGCAGCCACAGATGCAGTTGCAGCCGGTCGTTCAATTTTAGTCAGTCAGTCAGTAAGTCACAAAAGCCACAAGATTCTAATAATCATGGAACAAGACTCTCGACCAACAATTGTATGATGCATGATGCTTGCTGGTTGCCTTTTGATGCTGCTGATGCTATTCATGTTACACATGGTGGTGGCAATAATTTTGTAAAAGAACAAACAAAAGTTCTAACACCTTCTCTTCGACACAATGTGTATGTGTATGTATGTAAATATGAATACCGAGACCAAAACAAAAGCTACAGCAAACATAATCATCATAAATCGTAAAGGTGCATGCCATACCATGCCATACCATGCCATGCCACCATTCAAAATGCAATACAATACAGGCAGGCGGCAGTACAATTATTCACTCTTTTTTCTCTTCTCTTGTTCTTGTTCGGTTTTTCTTTTTTTATTCCCAACTTGATTTTATTCGACAATGGATCTGCTGTTGGCCGCAAAAGACCAACAGAAAAAAGAAGAGCAGCAACAACAAAAGAAAGAAATAAAGAAAGAATATCTGATACAAATCAAAGCGATAAACTCAGTGTGAAAGTTTATTTAGCCTAAATTTTGAAATTTTACACTTAGAGAAACGAACATGGAAGAATTCTACCTCCACGACCTGTCCTCCCAAGGCCTTTGCTCTCGCTACCGTTAAGTGCAGAAGTTATTAGAATTGAAGAATTATAACCAACAATCAGCTCATTATTCTTATTCAAGAGCAACATCTATTTCGTCATTAGAAATACAGTCAAAGAAAAAAAGGCTACATACACCATTGTATGCAGACTTTATCCCACAAATTTTTATATTTTTTCCCCAATAATTTCTACGTTATTATTCGCATCCTCTTCAAACACTTTTAATTGTAAACGCCTTTATCCGCCGCTACGACATCTTTTTCAATTTGAAAAAACCATAATCCACTGTATGTAGACTTTTTCCTTTGGCTGCATTATTATGACTGCATTATTTTTGAAGTTATCCTCATGGCACTACTAGAATGAATGTGTTGAAGTCTCTTAGCTTCACATTTCGCAAACGATAAAACGAGAGTGCAAGGATTCTTAGACAAACGTTTTCACCACTGCACTACTCCACCACACTGTCGAAAAAATTCGGACTTAATCAACATCCGAAATGTCCAACTTTTTTTTTAACAGTAGCGAGAAAATCAAGTTGAATTTGATAGATGCCATTAGTTATGTTAGTTTTGAGCACCACTGTGCTTTGCGGCGGAGTAAATAAAATTGCCATGAAAAAGTTTCTCAAAAATCTATCGTTCGGAATCGACTTTAAACTGTAGGTCCCGCCACTCATGTATAAAATTAACACACACAACATAAGTGGTGTGAGAAACTAGGTCGTAATTTCTTTTTATTTTTGACAGTGTTGCCCTTTCAATAAACAGGCGGGTGCATGGCATTAAAATACTCCTGAATTTCGGAATTTTTTTTTTTACGACCAACATTAAGGGGATGGCCCCTACTCATTATTGGAGCTAGGAAAATATGTTATGGGAAGACAGGTAGAGAGAGTGGTGTTTGTGAACATTAGATTTCAATATTTTTATACAGGAAAGGCCTCCGTCGGAAAGGAGTTCCACATACGGCGACTTCCTCTCAGCGGAAATTTGGCAAAAACTCTGAAAGTAAATAAAATGGCCATGAAAAAGTTTCTCAAAAATCTGTCGTTCGAAGTCGACTTTAAACTGAAGGTCCCGCCACTCATGTATAAAATTAACACACACAACAAAAGGGGTATGAAATGCTAGGTTGTAATCCTGACTCATAAGTTGTAATGGCCAAATGTATGTACATGAGTCCCAGGAAAAAGTCCCCTTATTTTTCCAGAGCGAAATCCGTTGTGGCAGCGATAGAACAGTGAAATCCAAGTTATCAGGGGAAGGAGTTTTGTTGCATTTATTCTTGAAAGAGAGCATGTCGTTGGAAACTTTTCACTCGTATACTTATTTTTTCTCTGTGTATACAGTTCTTACTGTTTAGAACGTGCTGCCGTCTTAGAATATTTTCATAATCAAATCAAATTGTAGGTGAAAAAAATAAATATTTATTCTGTTGTGTTTTTTTATTCTTTTTTTTATTTTCCTCCTCTAATTGAGTGGACAGGTGTTGAAAGCTTTGAAAAAAAATAATAAAAAAAAGATCAAATCAAATCATAATTAAGCTGTCGTCACTTAAGACAGACTAGGTGGTTAAATACATATCAAATCGTTTTTGTTGTTTCTCTCTTTTTGTTTAAATAAAATAAAATAAAATGACAAAAATTCTTAAACATGCGACAAGAAACAGAGAATTTATAGGCTCTTTATGGATTTTTTTCTTTCTTAAATTGTTGCTGCAATTAGAAGTTCTGGTTCGTTTACATATAAAAACCAAAGGAAAAGTTATGGTGATGGCCATAGCGAGTGAGAAAAACTAGGTGACCATTTGAATTTAAAATTTCCTTAAACACAGTTGGAAACGTTACCACCTCCACTTCAAACACAACGTCGTCATTGCCAACGCCAGCAACGTCATTAGTATCGCCATATCAAACCATGTTTAACATTTGGAATCTTTTTTGTGGCTTGTTTTTTTTTTGTTTTTTTGTCTTCTCTCTTTCCTTTAATGTCATGTTGAATTTTCTCCAATGCAATGGTTGTTGGGTGTAGGCTGGCTGTAGGCTGTCAGCCAGTTGGAGTCAAGTAAACGGCATAATTTTGAAATGCTAATGATGCATGTTAAAGGCGGTTGGTGGTGCTGGTGATGATAGTGGGTATCGGGGAAAAAAAGCAACAAACAATACCGAATAGAAAATAAAGAAAACGATGGAAATAGAAATTAAAAAAATGCAACATTGTCCATTAAAGCATGTTATGATAATGAGATGTGATGAGATGAGTTGAGTCTTCCTAGCTTGCCCGCCTAACTGCTTGCCTGCCTGTCTCCAATCACATGGAAAACCGTTGTACCACTGTCTTGTACTTTATGATGTAAAATTACTTCGTTTGACACTTGAGTACATTTGTATACTTTTTTTTATCATTTATCACTTGTTCGTTTTTAATTTTTTTAAACAAATAAACGCCATGCGTACACAGTCACACACACATAAGTGCATGCATTTGTAATTTATTAAATATTTACAGTAGAGTCCGCCCCATTGAAAAAATACGCACACAAAACTCTTGGAAAAACAAAAACCACCTAAACACCCACAGTAAAATACTTTCGTTTTCTTGTAAAAATCTCATGGAAAAATCAACAAAACAACACAAATTTAATATGATCAGACGGCTGATAAAGATGAAGGTGTTGGGAAGCGGGTTGCATATCTTTAATGATTTTCTTGGATTTTTTTTTTCTTTAACTATACACTTAAGCTGAGTATTTTTCAAACATTTAAAAAATAATTTGTTTGATTTAAGTTACATGCACTCTTCATCATCATATGAACATTTTCCAGACAGACTTCACTTGTCAAATGCCCACTACTACACCATCACCAACACGCATTAATAATTCTTTAATTCAGACCACCTTCTTAATAGGCACTCGCTCATTTATAGGGAGACTCGTTGTCTTTCTGTCTTCGTTACAATTAAATAATCCTCATGTTTTTGTCGTTTTGGAATTAAAACTTCATGTTCCCCATCCGTGAAAACATAAGGGAATGATTAAATCATAAATTACAAGAGATTCTAAAGCCATATTACCTTAAATTATAACTGACAGGAACACCATAATTCGGTCGGTTTTCTTCGTTTTCATTTATTTAAAATGGGTATCAGAAATTAGCTTAACAGTTCGAAATAAACGAAAGTGACCGACCACACCTCAATTATAGTTTTAAAGGAAAAAAAAAATAATCTGGCAACTTAATCTTTACAGGGGTCTGCCCCTTTATTTAAAAATTAAAAAACCATGAAAAATTTTAAGAATAATTAGCTACTTTCCACCCAGCCCACTTGGGCAAGGGACAAGTACAGTACCCGGAGCTCGAATTGACCCATTGTACAACGTCCTACTTTCTTACACCACTTATGTTGTGTGTGTTAATTTTATACATGAGTGGTGGGACCTGCAGTTTAAAGTCGACTCCGAACGACAGATTTTTGAGAAACTTTTTTCACAGCAATTTTATTTTATTCTCAGTAGTTTTTGCCAGAAATCAGCTGAGAGGAATTCGCCGAAGAAATACTTCTTGTATTTTGTTTTGATGTCTGGCCTGGCTTTACGTCTAATAAGCCAACACACTACCTACTAGACTACGGCGACTTCATGATCTGAAAATCTGGCGCCTCATTCGGCAATTATTTTATTCTTGCCTTTCTATGGGAATTACAGTTTGTGCCGCAGACCAGAGATCAGCAATGGATCGTTTTTTCGCTACTCATAAGTACTCATGAAATTTTAAGTATGAGTGAGTCAACAGTATTGAAATTCAACTATGTACTCTGATTCATTCGTACTCACTACAACATTGATTTATAAGTACAGATTGCAATGAGTATGAGTACAACGTTGACATCAAACTCATAACATTCGAAATATGTTTAATTCATAAGCCTACTCATTCAGATTCACAAATTTAGAAAAATACTTATAATACTCATAAATGATTCGAGTTATTCGAATCATTTATCAAAATTTACAGTCTTAGTTATAAAAAAGGGAAAAGACACATAGGCAGAGCAAACACATAACATTCTAGTAAATATTTTAGTATTCGTACGTGAATCATACTTATTTTGTGATTCTTGTTGAGTCATGGAAGGTCGAAGTCAACAACATCATGCATATTGTTAAGCATGAGTACGATCAGTACTTCAAACTTTGAATATGAGTAGTATGAGTATGATATTAAAATAAGTATGAATGCGTATAAGTATTAGAAATTATGAGTATGATTCGAATCTACTCATCTTTTTGAATAATCATTGCTGATCTCTGATTCAGACTACTACTTGTGCTGTTAATTGTAGTTTAAATTTCAAAATGCAGCGAAAACAACGGTCAGTCACATTGAGCTACGGAGACTTGTTATGGGACAAGTCAACCCCAAGTTGACCCCTATTTGGATTCCTGGACATTGAAATTTCTATGAGAACTAAAGGCGTAGACATATAAGCTCAGAAGAGATCTGTCTCAAATGGGAAACCGTTGAGGTCTATCTAAAGAGACGTCATCAACAAATTCTTGATAGTAGATAATACACTCCTGAAGGATCAGAAGCCATATGATGACAGGCACACTAGATCCCTCATAACCCACAATAGAAGAAATGTATACAACTTAGTGACTATTTTAACTGGCACTAGCCAATTGCTAATCATACCGAATTGGGATACAGCATAATAACCATTGAAGTCTGGTCTAGTAGGTAGTGTGTTGGCTTTTTAGACGTAAAGCCAAGGTTTTTAAACCCCAGGTCGGACATCAAAACGAAAATATGAAAAACTCGGAGAGTAAATAAACCTGCCATGAAAAAGTTTCTCTGTAGTTCGGAGTCGACTTTAAACTGTAGTTCCCGCCACTCTTATATAAAATTAACACACAACAATATAAGCGTTGTGAGAAAGCTAGGTAGTAATCCTGACTGAAAGGTTGTAATGACCTGACCAATTATTTACATATGTATGTATGTAATCATTGTCGTAGCTGAGGTGATATAAAGGACAGTTGCCCTGTTATCTTTAACCGCCGTCATATAGTATATACATACGTTAAGTGGTTTATGATTATATCACGGAGATATAACATAACATCCTCAAATAAATCAGTTTGACAAACTATAATATGTCATTACGAGAAATGTGTCACTCATCAAAATGATGGTTACATGAACCTTCACGGCAGTCCTTTCATATGCATTATCAGATCAAATTACGTTATTACGTTACACACTTTAATTTGTAACTTAACTTTATCAGGTGACCTTTACAGAAGCGATGGTTTTATAGTTTTACACGACATTTACAAATTTTGCAGTAAGAGAGTGAGATGTAAATAACGTGTGTTCTAATAGAGTATTACAAAAAAAAATTTTGTTTAAACCAATGCGGTCCAAAATGCGGCAGTTTTCGGATATTGCCTGTCCTACTTATCTTACAAGCCTGTTATACTAATAGATGCACTATGCGGTGAGAGATTTCTAATCTTGGCAGTTTTTCATTCTTTAAACGAGCGACTCGTTTTTTGTTTCACGGTCTTAAACTCATTAAGAACCTAAGATCATAGTGGAAATAATCTAATTCAAGAATTTTCGCCATGCAAAAATCCCTTGCGTTCTGATGGTGTCAAAAGCTTCCTTTTGTCAAATAAGTTTGTTTTTTTTCAAATCCTCATTAAATATGTAAATATTGACTGACAAATCCACCCAGGCTTGCTTTGACGCCGATCTGAGATCTGAGAAACCCACTGTTTTGGCTGCTCTTTGGACTCTGATGTACTGTGTCCAAGCGTGTCCACGGTTCTAAAACGGGAAAGCATTATTCAATGACAATTATCAATATAGCGGTTGAACAATGTTAAACACAGCTGCTAAATTGTCTCAGTAGGAAGTTCCCGGTTGGTTGTGAGCAAACTGTGGACCCACCACGCTCAAATCACTTTTTCATAGTCAAGTGATTATACAAATTGAGAGAGGAATGTCTATGGACTTTCAAACTGGGATTTTTATTCAATTGTTTAGGGCCATTATAACAACAACTAGTTAAAGGTACCTTTAGCTAAAGGGAACTGGCAAGTTACCTTTAACTTATTTTCGTTATTACAACTTACAGATAAAATAAAGTTAACTATTTCCAAAATTATGCCAGTGCCGGAGCAATGTCGATAAAACTGCTCAATTATACAAGTGTTTTTTTAACGCAGTGGCAACCGCAGGCTTCGTTTTTTTGTTATATATGCTCATTTTGTTTAAATTTGAAGTTGCCATAATGAAAATAATATAATATAATATGGCAAGTTCAAACATAAAGTGACATTTAAATGTTAAGGATAGGATGATCCTCCCTTTAGCTTAACGATCACTTCTATATTATTGGGCACTCATAATAACGAAAAACAATTTATCTGCCCGTTAAAATCCTGCCTTTAGTTAACGGCAATTCGTAATAATGACCCTTAGGCTGTATGGACCTTAAAAGGTTATCAAGAACGTTCGATATTTTCGTGCTTGTACAGCTACAATCGGATTCAATCAGTGAGGATACCGTGTAGCCATGGCATCAAGCTTAGATTTGGCTTGAGCACAACACGAAATCTGTTTTTAAAATTTTTTTGTCAAACTTAATGACTCAAGCTTTTCAAACCAAATCTTTCGGTTAAGAGATGGAAAATGCCAGAAGTCACGAACTTTTTACTCGCTCTCATACATGAATCTAATCGACTTCTGTTTTGAAATTAGTCCAAGGTAAGCGGTATTTAGACTCTATGGCATACCGATGTTATCAATATATTACGGTCCACATTAAGACGTGCAGTATAATGGCAATCAGACTTGATCTGGTTGAAGTATTGCAAACAATAAGGACCAGAATCATTTACGAAACAATCGCACAGCGTTTAATAAATTTTTTACACATGCTATAAGTCCATTTCTCTTATAGCTCGTCTGCAGCACATATATCTGGAACAGTAAATATGACTTTTGGTTCCCAGGGTTTGTATAGAATTTCAACGGAAAAAAATTTTTTTTAGAATTTTTATTTTGGTTTCTAGACAAATTTCTGTAAATTACGTCATAGTACCCCCACTTGCA
The DNA here is from genome assembly GCA_936449025.2 of Sarcophaga subvicina. NCBI lineage: Eukaryota > Metazoa > Arthropoda > Insecta > Diptera > Sarcophagidae > Sarcophaga > Sarcophaga subvicina. Next base: position 34,510,492 of record OW388081.2, read on the forward strand.
GTAAAAATTCTTAGTTTTTTTTTAAGATTCTTTGTAATGAGATTTCAAAACAGACATTACTTGACATCACTTGAAAATTAGTTTTTCTGGGACTATTTTTTCTTTTTTTTTCAATTTTTAAGTTGAGTTTTAACTAAATGTTGTCATTCATTTAATATTTCCTGTCATTCTTTAAAACAAAACCCTTTTAAATCTTGACGAATTAAATTGATTTGATGAGGGCATTTGTGTGATGCAAACAAAATTTGAAAGAAAAAAATTATTTGAAAAGATTTCACAATTAAGGAAAAAGAATGATTTCTTGAAGAAATAGTTTTTTCATGGTTTTTTTATTGCCAAAATCCATTAGGTTTTAATCAATATTTTATGAGTTTTTTTCTTTTTTATTATTAAAGGGTTATCGTTTTTTTATTATTTGTATAACACACTGCAATACTATAAATTGTTGTTCATTTTATTTTTTTGTTTACTTTCAAATTAAATTTTATAAAAAAGAAAACATTTTTTTCAAACACATGGCCTTCTGATTGACAGTGAATATTGAAACACAGTCGTAAAAGAGGCGATAAATTTTTATTGAAAATTTATGGTGGGAAAAAGGTCAACTACTTGCAACTGAAAATATGTTAACAACACATTGATACAAATTTAAATAAACATTCTGGCAAATTTTTTTTAAATGAAAAACTTAATTCGCCTTTAAGTGGCAAAAACTTTATTTCTTAATTTTTTTTGAAATAACCTTGCTTGGCAGCACAAAATCTAATTAAAAAAAAAAAATAAAAACAAATTTTCAAGTTTTTAATTTGTAAAATGTGAGTAATTATTTGAAAATCAATTTCAATATTTACGCATAGGGCAGCACAGCCACTGCTATACACCCTAAAAAGTTTTTTTTGGGAAACTAAGTTTAAATCAAACAAGTTTATCAAGTTACAACATATTTTTTATTCAACATACTTCGCTCTGTCTCAGCACTTTCATCCAGGCGCCACTACTTCTTATGAGTGCCTTCTGCAGTCAGTCACAACAGGATTTCCTCATCTCTATTTTTCCACCTCAGACAGTATTGTTCTCGTCGCCATCGACCGGAACATCCGCTTCTAAAGAAATGACCGATCTAACGTAATAGTTAAATGATAATACGTTCCTTAACGAGCTCATAAAGCTCGTTTAAAAGCTGAAATCACCGCAGTCAACCCAAGATCTTGCTGATAACTCTCGAATATTTCAATGGCACTGGTGTATCGAAAAAAAGCAAAATAGTCAACTTGAGCATTGCAAAAAAAGAAATGTAATTGAAGTCTTAATATCAATTTAAATGTAAACAGAGAGTCTAGGAACATAAATTCCATGACAACATCGAAGGCACAATTTTCACAAGTATCGTCTATAATCCGATACATAGTGACAGGTCACTACTTGTCACGTTTTCCTTCATTTACTGCAAGAGCTATACAGCTACAGCTACAGCACTGAAGGCAACGATAACATGTCACTTGGTATAACCATGATGATGTCGTTGTACATAAGCAAATGGACACGTTTGCAAAGGTTTAATAAGGCCTTTGCAAAGAACTCGTGCCTTTTCACTTCCCATGAAGAAGTTGAAAACGTCAAATGAAAATAGAACACCTTCTCTGTAAGATCGTGCAATATCAAAAGGTTCTTAGAGGTCTTTTTTCTATATTGACAGAGCTGCAAGAGTTGTTTAACGTCATACTACAAGTTTTATTAGGCGCACAGTGACAATGATCCGAAGTATTGTGGAAAAAAGCGATCCGTTATTGTTCTACTGAATGTTGCCTTGTCGACAAAAATATGATCGATTTGATTTTCGCTGTCTTATACAGGATTAATCATCGTTAGTGCATTGGCTAGTGGCTTCAGTCGTTCTCCCAATACATTTGTAGAAATCTTATATGCAGCACGGAGAAGGTTATACCATTGCAGTTGGCTCTTATGGAAGAATTCCCCTTCGTCACAAACTATAGGGAAGACTGGCTTGTGAATGTACTCCTCGGGCCTTAAATATCATGCCAATTGGACTGGCGGTGGGATTACTGCAATTATCTTCACAGCGTGCAAAAGTGTTGATAAATTGTACACCAGTTGTCAATTTGGCATTGAAACCTTGGGTCACATGCAATGGGTCTTTTGCAATATTTCTGATCATCATTTGTTCTTCTATATAATTCGATTCTTTTACGCTCTCGCTGTTTATATTCTGAAAAGGCGGCTGTCTTTTCCCGCTGCAGTATTTCTTAAAGACGGCGTTCTCGCTCCATTGGTTTTCATTACTTTCGTTCGGATAGATGATGTTCGAAACTAATGCAGACGGCTGTTTTCACAAAAGTGCTTAAGAAATTAAAGATGTTGGTGCACGGTTGACCAATGTCTTTAAGGTAAGATGCTGATCAACAAATCTTATTAGGTAGTTACGCAGAGGACGACTCAGAAGTCGCTTGTGATTGCTTCCTACTGATATCAATTTTTCGCAGCGTGCCACGCGTACTGTACTATATGGTTAGAGATGCCTTCTACTAAACGAGGTATAATTGTGTGTTTCCCTGCTCTTCATTTAATTCTTGGTTGTAGTAGCCCTATAGAGGCTAGTAAACTGGTAGATATCTCCTCACTCGACCTTTTCATTAAAATACGGAAAGACATGTTGATGCCATGGGCGGGATATTTATTGTATACGTCCGTAGCATATAAATCGTAAAATTTAGGAATGGTGTGCCTATGAACTGTGGCTAGTCTTTTGTTCACAGGAGATATCCCAGAGACAAGGTGGCGACAAGTCTGTTGCTAATCACGAAATCTCAACAGAGATCGCTTAATTTTGCATGGCAGCTGTAGTACATGTTAAAGTATGTTTGCGTTATTCATCATTGTCTTATTAACCGCATTTCAATAATGTCAGCCTTACTTATACGGAGGATGTACGCCTAAGAAGGGTCACTACATTGGAGATGTCTGTCGTTAATGTTATCGTTGCCTTGTTTACATCCAATATTTAATTAATTTCTATTTTTATTCAATTTTAATGAAATGAAAATAATTTTTAACTGCAATTAAATTTTAATTGGCAAGAAACGATTTAAAAATGTACACCGCATATCAAATCCCAACAAAAATTAGAAAGAATTTTACAGTGTGTTCTATCACTAAAAGCTTATTTCACCCTACACAGACAGTACGTATATGACACCTATATTGAATTAAGTCATAAGAAAAAAAAAAACAAACAACGTAAAAAAACATTAAGAAATAGTAACAAAATATATCTGCAGTAGGTGCTCCTGGCATAACCAATTAATACGTTTCCACTCACGCACTCGGCTGAACAAATTTTTTTCAAGTGTGAAAACTATAAAAAACTTTACGGCTGAAGTCTAAAGATTTTTGTTTTTTTCAATCGATTCAAATCGATTTTTTCTTTTTTTTTAATATTTTTCTATTTTCTTGATATTTTTTTGTCATTTTATTTACATTTGAAGGTGTGAAATACAAATTTCACTGTTGAAATAATGAAATTTGTTGTTTTAAAAAATTACCACCATTTTGTTTATTACAAATTAGAGAAAAATAAAATTTTTATTAAATAATACAACCATTAATACGGCAATCCATACGTCAGTTAACAACTATTTATTAATTAATCGAACCAAAAAAAAAACTAAAAATTAAATCATAAATAACATGAAAATGAAATAACAAAAAAGTCTTATGAACACCCACTTGTGAAGGCCCCGGCGAGATTCGAACTCACGATCTCCTGTTTACTAGACAGGCGCTTTAACCAACTAAGCCACGGCGCCCTTGTTTATTTCGCACAATATTTACCCACAACGAATACATGGATTCTGCTCTCTCACACATTGCTTATAAAGAAATGTTCTCTTATTGTTTACCCTTAAAATAACAAGAAAATAAAACAAACTGCACAATGTGTTTGTGTTGTTGTTATTTTATTTTCTTATTCTATTTATTTGCCAAGTTTAATGATAACAGAGATGGGAATCTTTATTACTTAATAATATGTACTCTATGATGAGTACAAAATGTATTGCGTAGAGCAAACAATTTAAAAACTGTTGTAAAAACCATGTGAAAGCATATTTTGAAAGTAAAAAAAAATATTGTTGCGAAGGATGGGCGTATAAGACCGTGCCGTTTGGTATTTAACATCTCTCGCATCTTCAGCTGTCAAATGGCATCTGTCAGCTGATGCCTGTCAAAATTTAGTTTGAGCTTGCTAGCCATTAAAAACAAATTCCCAGAGATTTGTCACGAAAATGCAAAACCCATGACTTAAATTTTCCCTGTTAACTGAATTTCGTTGTATTCTTACAAACTTGAAAGCTGCCGAATGTTCTGGACATCTAGTTGAGGTCTCTCTCAATGCAATTGAAATAATTTACTACGAGATATGTTTACTAACCGGCAACCTTCATGGTATCAGAATAGCCATGTCACATCGCTAATTGGTTTTAATATTGAATAGTCTCTTGGGCTTTCTGCATTATTGGTGTCGGGTTTGTTCACAATCGATTTCAAATGCAATTGTGTGACAACTTTACACGAGTGCTACGCATTATGCAACCGCAATATAAAGTAGTTTATTACCCATTTTTTAACAGTGGACGAAAGATGGATTCACAATAACAAAGAAGATATAAAACAACGATCGAAATTATAGGATTGTCGAGGTTAATCGATCCCAATAAAACACGTGGGGAGTTTGGCAGCCAATAAAGTCATGTCGAGCATTTGCCAAGATACAGTGCCCAGGACTTCAATATCGAATATAAAACCAACCTATTGGATGGATTTAGAGAGGGTTTGGAAAAAATAAACGATCGCAGTTTACAAAGAATAGTTTTTATTGGAATAGGCCCACAAACAAACAACAAACTCATTCGCCCTATTTTCCAGATTTAGCTCCAAGTCACTCTTGTTTATTAAGGCAACTGGAAAATGGCTCGTCAAACCAAATTTTCATTGAAATAAATTATGAACAGGAGCGTATCAGTACGTATGTGGCTTTTCGAATAAGACGCAGGGGTTTGAGTGCCATAGTCTTGTATGTAGTGTGTTGGCTTATTAGACGTAAAGCCAGGGTTCGAGCCCCAGGCCCAGACATCAAAACAAAAGTACAAAAAGTATTTCTTCGGCGACTTCCTCTGAGCAGATTTCTGGCAAAAACTCTGAGAGTAAATAAAATTGCTATGAAAAGTTTCTCAAAAATCTATCGTTCGGAGTCGACTTTAAACTGTAGGTCCCGCCACTCACATATAAAATTAACGCACACAACATGAGTGGTGTGAGAAGCTAGGCCGTAATCCTGACTGAAGGGTTGTAACTGCCAATTATGTATGTATAGATGTATGTATGCATGTATAGAGGCCGAATTATTCAATCGAAAAATAAAAAAGGGATACTTGAATTCCCCAAGGTCCATCTGAACTGGAGAGTCAAAAAATTAATGACTGTGCTGTTTTCCGACGAATCTAAGTTTAATTTAAAGGATTCAGATGGCATAAGACGTGTACGCAGACGATATGAAACCTTTGACGATATGAAAGGTTGTTTACTGGTCGTCGACTGAATAATCCGGCCGCTACCGCCCTTCTTCGAATCGTTTTTTCGCTAATTTTTAAATCTAAGCGGTTTCGTATGTGACTAGAAGATGCTGTAGGATCATTTTGGATTGTCCTTTTAATTAAGGAGTCTTCATGTCGCGAAGTTTCACGTGGCCTTCCTCCAGAATGAGTAGGAGATGTGCGACCAATCTGCAATAACTTTTTAATTAACCAAGAAATAATTGATCTGTTGATTGAATATCTTGCACTCAATTGATCTTAACCCAATCGATAACTTGTGGGAGATCGTTAACTGAAAAATCAACCGAGAAAATTGAAAGAAGATTTATTTGAAGCCGCAAAAATCACCTGAAATAAATAATAATTTAATATCCTCTATGCCTAAAAGATGTGCGTGCGTCATCCAGAATAAAGGATTCGCAACGAAATATTGATTTCAATAGTTTTTTCTTTACCTTAAATTGGGGGTGCTTTAGTTTCGTCCGCTTATATTTGCGACTTAAAATGTTTTTTAAATTTTAACTTTTTTTTATTAAATTCTGAATTCCTTAAGTTTGTGTTTTCCAATAATAAGGATATAAATAAACAATAAAAAAATTAAAAAACAAATTTTAATAACTTTGTTTTCGTAAAAAAATTATCATTTAAAAAAACTGTACTGAGGGGCTTTGGGTTTTTCCGATACTGTACTTCTGTTTACTTCCAATGGTAGAAATTTTTCTTTTTAATTTTAATTTAAAAAAAAAACATTCACTTCCCTACAGATTGTCTGACATTGCTTTTGATTGTTTTGTTGAATTCGTAAACCCTGGTAAATCTGTTTTCTGCTTTTTCCCACACTTGGCTTTCAAGAGCAAGTTCAAATATTGACTCTCCAATTTAAAATATTGTTTGCATGGTTGTTCATCAAAATGAACTTTTAACCTTAACTTAATTAACGCCATTGAAAATAATGGCGACTTTGTAAGAGAACACAATAGAAAACATGTTCAAAAAAAATTTCTTCAGAAAATTTCCTAAACAAATTTCAAATTCTTGTTAAAAGAAATGGAAAAAGAAGAGGAAATAAAATAAAAAATAATTATAAACAAACAATATTTATTTTTAGCATGTACAACAACAACAAAAACAAAGAGAAAAAAATTATTTAACATTACTTTTCTTAATTTTTAGGAATTATGGTTACAACATTCAATTTGAAAGTGTAGGTCATGAACACAATTTCGTATACGGTGTTGTTTTATTTAATTTTTAATTTTTTTTTTTTGTACAATATTGTTGACACCACCTCCTACATCGTTGTATACCGGAAGGTGTCAAAGGTTGTTAATTTCACACACTTACAGAGAGTCACAGCAACTGATTCATTTACAGAATGAGAGTGTGATAGCAGAAAATAGAGAAGTAACCGTCAAATTTATTAATAACGTGTTATTTTTTTATTGTTATTATTTAAATAAATTTTTATTTGTTTATTTAATAAATAAATATTGAAATTAAACATTTTTTTAAATGTTTATTTGCATTATATATGCAGGCAAGAAATAAATTTGATGTTGAGTAAAAAACCAACACTAGCATTTACGATAAAAAAATAGTAGTATAGAGTTCACCATTCTAAGGTTTCAAGAGCAAACTTATAGTCTATGATTTCCACGCGAACATTATTGGAATTTACTGCGTTTAAATCTTGAAAAAGAATGTCGTTTAAGTGACCAAGTGTAGATTGGTAGCAACATGTACTTTTCAACCACGTTTTACGGCGTTTCTGCCGGTGTCTCAGATATAACTTGGCAAATGATCACAGTAGACTTATTCCTCTCAATCAAAGAAGTTATGATACGCACTTTGAAAACTTAAAATTAACAGGCACTAGTGATGAACGATATACATCGATGTTTGAAAAACGATAAGATAGGGTGGGGCCTATTATATTTCGAATCTGACAATACGGCTGCCTTCCAAAATGTTAGTTGCTTTGTGTTTGAACAAAGTATCGTGTTTCATAATGCCGCTGTACAAAATATATACAATGTATTCTATTTCAAAACGACGTCAATGTGTATTTTTAACGCAGTCAAAAAGCAATCAGGCATCGGATTTATAGTTTATGCATTGTTTGGTTACTTTGCATATCTACATAGTTTATATACAGTAGTAGAATTGCATACAAACTTTGTATTGACATTTATGTCATTCTATTCTGTCACAAAATTCATCTGCACTGAATGTAATGAATCGATTTACGCTTGGAATTTATTGGGCCAACGAGAAATGGCATAGTATTTGGCGTATCCCCACAAAAACAATCTGACAGCCTCAAACAGCATGTTCTTGATAGGCTTGTTGCAAATGCATATGCATTTCAGTTCATAATGTTTAATTACAAGCCAAGAAAGTCGTTTGCCATACGGCAATTGCCGGCCAAATTGAAGTTAGCGGTAGTCGCCGTAGTCTAGTAGGCAGTATATTGGTTTTTAGACGTAAGGCCACGGTTCAAACCCCAGATCAGACAGCTCAGGTTTCGAACCTTACTTTCGAACTTTGACAGTTGATAACGGCCATTTTATTAAAGGTACATCTGTCAAATTGTTTGTCATGACTGGATTTAGCATTAAAAATGCCTAGAAATCAAAAAGTGTTCTATAAAAATGAGTGTCCTGTTCGGGAAGTTGCCGTAGTCTGGTAGGTAGTGTGTCGGCTTACGGCACGGTTCAAACCCCAGGTCAGACATGAAAACGAAAGTATGAAAAAATGTTTCTTCGGCGACTTCCTCTCAGTAGATTTCTGGCAAAAATTGTGCATGTTCTTGATAGGTTAGGGCCACCGTCTTGTTGAAACCATATGCATTTCAGTTTATAATCTCAAACAATCTGTCGTTCGGAATCGATTTTAAACTTTAGTGGAACCTACATTATCAAATTAACGGACATGCATAATATTAACACACTCAACATAAGTGGTGTGAGAAGCTAGGTCGTAATACTGACTAAAGGGTTGAAATGACCATGACCTCTGGATGATTTCTAACAGTTTTTGAACTATTTTTCGCATATTTCGCAACGATATCTCGGCGATAACTTGAAGAGTGTTGTTTTTCCTATGTACCAAAGTAAGGGGACTATCCGCGCGAACATGGCGTTTAACATAACCTCACAAAAATATTCAATAGAGTCAAACCGCATGGTCGAAAAAAAATTAGAAGTGACTTTTTCTGGAAACTTCTTATGCGACCATTGTGTTTTCTCAGCGACCATTGTGTTTTGCATTGACGTTATCGATTCCTCCGATATCATTTGCTAGTAAATAATGCCCAATTAGATCTTCAGACCACAAAATACCAAACAGTCACTTTTTCGGATCCAATATCTTTTTCACTTGTTAACGTATATCCATCGAAAGAGTAATGTGCCTAACAGCGGAAGAAAATTTTGTTTGAAAGATCAGTAATGAAAACCAGTTTCTCTAGCACCCAATCCGAATATCTAGGGCAGACGGCTTTAATTGTTGCGTAAATTCGCCGTCGTCTAATAGGTAATGTGTTGGCTTATTAGTTCAAACCCCAGGTCAGACATCAAAACAAAATTTGAAAAAGTATTTCTTCGGCGACTTCCTCTCAGCAGATTTCTCGCAAAAACTCTGAGAGTAAATAAAAACGGCCATGAAAAGTTTCTCAAAAAAAAAATTGTCGTTTGGAATCGACTTTAAACTGTAGGTCCCGCCACTCATGTATGAAATTAACGCACACAGCATAAGTGGTGTGCGTAGCTAGGTCGTAATCCTGGCTGAAGGGTTGTAATGACCAATTATGTTATGTAAATTCGGCTTTATATGGAGGAAGGTTGAAATACAAATGCAATGCACACCGTATGGTTGAGAACGCCATGGAACCGACAAATTTGGATTATTTGTCATACTCTCTGTAACAGACGTGAAGTCCCACATTTTTTGCTTTTACGCGTAAGCGATTGCTTTTACTGAGTATCCCTATTATTCTTGATATTCTGCTGCTGTTTTAGTGCCATTCCATATAAGATCACATTGTTCTAACGTCGTGGAATATCATACGCTCTAGGCGTTCACTTTGAGCTTCTTGAAGCTATCCTCAGAAAAGTGATATTATCGGGCTTACTGCTGATGAGGCTTAACTGTATTTGTAACGCTTCAAGTCTCTTGATATTTTTTTGTCTAATCCTTGCAAAGTAGAGCAATTATGACGACCATGATCACCATAATGCTCGAAAAGTGTCCAAGTTTTAACTATTTTTACATGATCGTCAATTGTTAACGATTCATATTCGTAAATGCTGAATCTTTCTCTAAATTAATAGCAGTCTTGCCAGACTGACATTTCTGACACCACTAAATGGACAACCCGATACAAGAGTAGGCGCTCATTCATCATTATCTACTCTTCACCATCTTCAATAACGAACAACAACAATAACAATGTAACCGAAATAGAAAACAAAACAAACTATGAATGGTTTTTATTACTTGGCGCATACTTGTGAACGTACAATATTTGGAGCAAAGAAAAGTAAAAAAGAAATGAAAACTAACAAACAGTGATAAGGGAAGAGCAAGTGTACTTACACAAACATAAATATTTTCTTAAGATATTGTTACTCTAGCCGGAGAATGAGAGAGAGAGAGAGAAAGAGAGAGTGAGAAGCGTCATAAAACAACAGCTCAAGAGGTGTTAGAAGGTATGCACTTTCATTTAAATTTTTTTTTGTTTTCCTTCTTCTTTACTTCTCAACTATTTTCGACAATAACAACAACAATATTCTTATGTTACAATGTGTAATTAAATATTGGTATTAGAGAGTGTGTGTGTGTGTGTGGGTAGTCACAGATTACATCGAGAGAAATAATCAAATGCCAGCACTTGTAAAACTAACCGCGCATTGTAACAAAATACCAGTGTTTGCTTAGCCTGGTCTATGGGTCACGTGAATAAGGTTTTGTTATGATTTTTGCATAATGTATTGTTTACATGTGAAGTGTATTTATTTATTTTTCTTTTTTTTATGTGTAACAAATATTATTTGGTAAATTTCTGGTACTCTTTAAAGTACTTCAAATATTTATTATGTTGCTCGGCACTTGAGAGGTGTGAAAATCGTATGTTTTAATAACCATGTCGGTAAAGATTATACAATTTTCTAGAACATTTGGATTATTAGAGCAATCGAATTAAATTAAATAAAAGTGGAGGGAAATTAATTTCTTAGAACAGTGTTACAATCAGAATTTATTATGGAATGGAATTTTAAACACAAAATAAAAGTATGTTTGTACATCAGCTTCAGATCAGTAAATACCTTTCATATCAAAAATTTCTACAGAATTTGTCACACATAGGGCGTGAAAAAGTATTTTTCTTTTACAAGAATTGTTTTTCAACAGACCACCCGGCAAGAAATTTGCAATAAAAAGGCGTCAGTTTTACAAAAATTATACTTTTTAATTAAGTGAACATTTATTCAGTCGAACGCTGATTGGAAAGTAAAGTCTTTCAAGTCTCTTTTAGACCAACATCATATATTATAAGGCAATATTTTAATTCTGCCTGATCATCCGGCTTACTTTGGTGTGGGAAGGAATCAGAGTTCCTTTACGGTGTCCGACGGTCTTTTAATCCATCGATTAGCACGCTGGCAGGACATCGACAAAAGCTCTATGCTCAAATGGCCATGTACATGGAATTAAATTTGCTCTGTGCGATTATCGTTTTCCTGAAACAATTAACAGATCCGCAGTTCCCTATTTGCTCTCCCAATTACGCCTTAAATGCATGAACAGTTGACCGACATTGCATTTGCCACTTGATAAGCTCATCTCGGTAAATAAATTTTCAACGGTTGGTACTCAGCCAAAAATCTTAAATAAAAAAAAAAATCTTAAGTAAATTTATGGCACTCGAAACTTCACATCATGTTGTTTAGAGTTCATGTGAGCAGTATTTGGACTTAAAAGACGTTTGTGTAAGGCTTACGGATTAGGAAAATTAAGCACTTTCTGTATGAATATATAGCTCTAGTAGGTACTATATTCGGGCAATTCAGTCCATAACTTTCTTCAAACCCCAGTACAGGCAGTTCGGTCCAGGTAATTTTTAAAAGCTTGGTTGCCTTGGAAGTACTCGTAGTCTAGTAGGTAATGTGTTGGCTTTTTCGACGGAAGCCCGTAGTTCCAGCCACCAGCTCGGCGATCTCGCATTTTTATCGTCAATATTGTGGCAAAAAGAGTAAAAAGAGTAAATAAAATTGCCATGAAACGTTTCCACAATCTCTTGTTCGGAGGACAGTGGTGTGAGAAGCTGTAATCCTGTAATGTAATGTTTTTAATGACTATGTAAGTAAATAAATTGCCTTGGAAATGTATCAAGGACATCACATTGAATATTTAAAATAGGATGTGGGGTATTCGAATAATAACAGAAAAATTTGTAACTTCCTTATCGATTTGAAGTTTATTCGATGAGAAATTTAAATGAAAAGTTACTGAAAACGTTCGAGCAGACAGAGGCACTTTAGAAGCTGCAAGTGCACCTTGAAAGATGTAGTTTTTGTTGAGGTTTGTCGGTCGGCAACATTATTGACGGTTGGTAACGGCTATATTGTTGGAGACTCATATGGGTTCCAACAACAATTGTGAATAATAAAATTGTTTTATCAATTGAAAATTGCTTTTCGATGTCTTCAGCGATGAGGCCCATTTCTGGATGAATGGGTTTGTGAAAAATTCTCTGTAGTCGCCGTAGTCTAGTAGGTAGTGTGTTGGCTTATTAGAAGGTAAGGCCACGGTTCAAACCCCAGGTCAGACATTTGCAACAAAACGAAATTTGGAAAAATATTTCTTCGGCGACAACCTCTCAACAGATTTCTGGCAAAAACTCTGAGAGTAAATAAAATTGCCATGAAAAGTTTCTCAAAAATCTGTCGTTCGGAGTCGACTTTAAACTGTAGGTACCGCCATTCATGTATAAAATTAACACACACAACATGAGTGGTGTGAGAAACTAGGCCGTAATCCTGACTGAAAATTGTCGAATGTGTGACGATACCAATCCACATGAGATCCAAGAGCGTTTAATGTAGCACGAAAAAGCCACTTTTTGATGTGGATTTTGAGTTGTTGGCGTCATCAGTCCATATTTCTTTTTGAACGACATTATCGAGGTAATCACAGCCACGTAAACTCATTGAAAAGCAAGTTTGGTGAATAAACAATCTCACGTTTTGAAGCAACTTATAGGCCACTAAGATTGTGCTCTTATTTTTTGTATTTATTCGTTAAGGCTCGCGTATAACAGGGACATTAGAGCTGTCATTAGGGAGATACCTTCCGAATTGCTGCATAATGTATACATATATGTATGTGAACGTTTACCCGATGGATGGATCGTCTATGGCGTATCCAAGGGCAACAATTGCGTGAAATAATATTTAAATAGCAATGGCAGGCATTCATTTCTCGTGTTAAACAAATGTTTCATTCACGCTTTAAAATATTCTGTGTTTTTTCTACATTTTCAAAACTAATCTTTTTTTTTCTTGAAGAATGAGTATAAAATTGGAAGCATTTTTCTTATTTTCCTGTCTTTTTAAGATTTGTTTCTTTTGGAAAATTAGCGTGACCAAATTTAATTTAATAGCAGCACTTTCAAAGCAATGTATTGGAAAACGTAATTATACAGGGTGGTTTAAATTTACAAATGCTGTGAAGTACAATTGTTCCGGTTAGAAATGGAATATTATTTCATACCTATAGCTGCCCTAGCTGGCTGCAAAGTACCTCATTCGATCGGAACAATTTTCTTGTATATGGAGTCGTATCTCGGCATAGCATCACCTTTATTTGCTATTTGGTTTGTCCGTATAACACTTTTCTTTAAGGGCGCCCCACAGAAAATTGTCCAACGATGTCAAATCGCAGCTTTTTGGCGGCCAATTGACATCACCATTTCGTCTAATTAAACAGCCATCAAACGTATGACGCAATAAATCAATTGTGGTATCAGATGTGGGGCAAGTTTCACCATCCTATTGAAACCAAACATCTTTCACATCAATACCATGAAGATAGCGGATACAAAAAAATGTTATCATGGTGCGGCAGATGTCTCCATTGACCGTAATGGTTGCTCCGTACTCATTTTCAAAGAAATGTGGGTCAATGATGCCTTAGGCACCAAACAGTGACTCGTAATGGGTGCATTGGCTTCTGTAAGACCACGTGTGAGTTTTCTAAGCCCCAAATACGGCAATTTTGCTTGGTAACGTACCCACCAACAAGGAAATGAGCTTTCATCCGTAAAGATGATTTTTTTTTCTTTGGCAAAATCGACATCTTCGTACAGCCGAACATTGGCCTAATAAATCCCAATGTTGCTGATTGTGTTCAGTGGAGATAAAATACTGAATTTTGTGACAGATTAGAATGACATAAGTATTGCCAATGGTTCAAATTTAAAACGATGGGTGACCCACCCTATACATCGGACTTAACGGGAAACATTTATTTCATTTACGTTCATTACGTATGCAGTAATATTGATTGTTTTTGTTGTTCTACAGTGTAATTTTTAACGCACAATAAAGTTAAAAAAATTCCGTTCCTTTCCTTTCTATTTTGTTTTGTTTGGTTTTCATAACACTAGTGATCTCTAGGGATTTCCCTTAAAATCATTGACCTTAAGCAGCAATAAACTTAAAATGTTAACGGCTTGCAATGAACTTGAACTGGAAAATAAGAAACTTCCATAATTTTAACTGAAAGCTAAGCAAAGTTTGGTAAGAAACATAAAATAAAACTTGATTTAATAAAAAGAAACAAAATAAACAGAAAAAAGAAAAAAATTGTTTTTATGAAATATTTGAGGTTAAACATCTGGTAAAAATTTTAAAATCTAAATATGATAACGGCATAATTTAAGCGTGTATTGGTATATGATATGGTGGCACAGGACAGACGTGCGCATATTTATGCGCATAATAAATTCCTTATGAAAAAAAAGAATAATTTTTTTTTGAGAGAAATAATGTGTAATAAATGTAAAAATGTATTTGGCCATTAATTCAATGCAGTTGTAAAGCAAAAAAATATATATATTTAAGCCGGTTGTAGAATCAGAAAAATAATTGACTTAAACGTACCAAAACGATTGGCTTGAAAGCGAGAGACAACAGCAACATAAATTGTATGATTATAAAACAAGGGGGCCACACTGATTGTTGTTACAACAAAATGTTTGGCATACAACTTAAATCAGGTTGTGTTGTTGTTGTTGTGGCGGCAACCATTCACCAAAAATCATATGGTTTTTTCCTGTAACTCCTTTCGCTCCCCCCCCTCCCCATTCAGCATTGCATTAAAGTCTGGTTAATTTAAATGAAGAGAAAAAAATTGCCTTCATATGGTTTAACTGGTTTAAACAGTAAAAGAAAATATAATTAATAAGGCAACAAGAACAACAACAAAAAAATATTTAAAAATCATGTTTTGACATTTTATAACAGTTAACAAAAACATAAGAA
Organism: Sarcophaga subvicina; assembly: GCA_936449025.2. NCBI lineage: Eukaryota > Metazoa > Arthropoda > Insecta > Diptera > Sarcophagidae > Sarcophaga > Sarcophaga subvicina. The sequence goes on from OW388081.2 coordinate 34,525,646, forward strand.
ATCTTAAAAAAAATATTTTTACCCCGGTATTCTTGGTAAACATAAAACAGCATATTTTGCTTTAATTTTTTGTGCATATTTTTTTTAAGAAAACCTTCTTGTTATTGCCTGGATTTTAACAAGTGTTTTAAGATTGTTTTGCTCTTAATTAACTGGTGTAAGGCTTTCTTTTTTTGCCAAAGCCCTTTCCTTTAAAAGCAAAGCAAGCATATTAGAACAGCGGCTTTTTGAAAAGCTTTAAGAAAAGCCGCCAAAAATAATTAACATGCTAATAAGTTCTTGCTTAAAACCGATCATATCTTAAGCTTCAATTTTTCACGCCTCTCAATTACCATTAAAAAAAGAGGAAAAAAAAAGAAAACAATTGTTAACACCTTGTAAAAAGATGTTTTGCGTATACTCTTTTCCCTCCTTTTTATTTTCCGCCAAAAAGAATTTTTAAGCAGCTTAGCTCCATAGCCGGTATACGATGATATGGTTTTAATATGTATATATGAGTACTTTGGCATAATTACTGTTACATTTAAGTGTCTGTTTCACACTGTTTTGGGAAGATCTGTCTCTCTCTCTCTCTTTCTCCCTGTCTGTGATCCGGTGTGTTTATCATACATATGAACGGTGTTGCCAACAGTTTTACTTAATAGCCTCCTGACCTAATTGTGTCATAAAATATAACGTTTTTATTAATGATTGTAGGGGGAGAGGCCACTTGCTCCCAGATGAGTCAATTTAAAGCGTTTTTGTCAGTCAATATTAATTATTGCGGTTTATTTTTCTTTCTTATACCATCACCATCAGCGTCACGTATTAATTACATTTTGGAGACAGAAGCACAGACACAGTAGGCAACAAAAAAAGGAAAAGAAATTCCGTTAAATGTATGTTAAACGTAACTGTTATTAAATTAATGAAACATCTTATTTAAAATATTTTTTTCTTTTGTTGTTGTATTATTAATGAAAAAAAAAGTGTTGCCAATTAGGTATGCCTTCTATTCATTATAAAGTAAGTGGGCGCTTAACATTTCTTAACAACAACAATTGTTGACTATTCTTAATACAACAAAATTAAACGAACGTGTGTCTCATGCAAATTACTTGTCATAAATTCTTAATTTGTCATAATTTATGATCCCCCTTTTAGCTGTAAAGTGTACAATAATTATTATTTTTATTTTTTATTATTTAAATATGATTTAATAATTTATTTAAATATTTTGCATAAAAAAAATATTAATATTCTTATGTTTTATTCTTCTTTTTCTTCTTCTTTCTTTCATAAATTTTTAGCAATATTACAGCGTTCTACCGTTGAAGTGGGGCGTATTAAAATACAAGGTGTTGCCACTTGTTTGTATTTATGCATGGATCCCTGTGGTGCTGTTTATGGCTCGGTAAGCATTACTGTCATAATTTTATATACGTTAATGAACGTATGAATGAATTATTAACCAATTAAACATAAAAACTTCATAGATTTTATACGATTTATTTTTTATTTATATTTATTGGCAATAATAATAATAAAAAGCAAGAAATAAAATCAGTTATTAACAGAGTAATTAGAAGAGAGAGAAAGAGATAAAGATAAATAGAGTAAAAAGAAAAGTCCATAGTTAAGTATTACAATCAGAGATCAGCAATGAGTATTCAAAAAGATGAGTAGAATCGAATCATACTCATTATTTCTAATACTTACGTATACGTATTCATACATAACATACATACGTAATTGGTTATTACAACCCTTTAGTCAGGATTACGACTTAGTTTCTCACACCACTTATTTTGTGTGTCTGAATTTCTTTATACATGAGTGGCAGGACCTACAGTTTAAAGTCGACTCCGAATGACATATTTTTTGAGAAACTTTTCATGGCAATTTTATTTACTCTCAGAGTTTTTGCCAGAAATCTGCTGAGAGGAAGTCGCCGAAGAAATATTTTCTAATATTTTCGTTTTGATTTATGACCTGGGGGTTTGAACCGTGTGGCCTTGCGTCTAATAAGCCAAAACACTACCTACTAGACTGCGGCGACAACCAAATACAAAATTGGCAATCATTCGCTGTGCTCAGTCGAAGACTCCATCCAATGATGCCCAAATAACTTTATTTCCCGCTTTTGTTTTGGAGTTTCCTAACATAATATTTATATTTCGTTGTAGCATATTTCGACCGTAGACTCATTATCCGGCAAAGGCTTTTTAATGTAGTCGAATTGTTGATTTGGTAATGTGGTACATTTGCTGATAAAAATTTGTTGCACAAATTCGATTAAATATTTATTCAAATTCATTAATTGAGACTGTGCTAGAGAGGATTCATTTCATTTTCTATTTACTTTTTATAGTTCAACGTATTGAAATGTTGTGAGTCATTATCTAAATTCGGCTTATTAAGTTTACAATTGCATCATATGCAATAAACTGCTGATGAACACTTGTTTAATATTCGAAAATTTAAATCTTTTACAGTCTCTTTAAGTATTTTTTTTATAAAATTGCAAAGCAAAACAAATATGTCTGCAAAGCTGTTAAACATTTTACTGCCAGACTGTTAAAAAGGCGTTTTATGGCATGATGCATTGAAATTTGAAATTTTTTTTTTTTTTTTTTTTTTTTTTTACAAAATAAGTGAAGTGAAGTAGCACTTAGTGGCATTAGGTGGCATATGCATTTTAAACTTGACCTGATGATCACATTTATTTCATCAGGTACTATATCGACGCCTCCATTCTATAACGTTCTAAGCGTAAATTCCACGTTCTCTAACTTAAATACTATCAAAATTGGGTTAAGATGCGCCGATCCGTTCCGAAGTTATAGGGAAAAATCTTCTTAGAATACACATATGGTCGTATGTCGCGTGAAAACTTTGGGAGCTCATTACTCAAAACACACTTTTTCGACTTAGAATGTTATAGAACGGAGGCGTCGATATGAGATCCAATTTTGGATAGGAAATCTAGTTTAGGAACATGACATTTTTTTTGGGAGGAAAATCCGTGCTTTGCATACATAAGTTTTTGTCATAAAAACTGCACATTGACCTTAAGACCTTGTTTCTGACTTAATGCATTTATTTTCTGTTTTCATATTCTCATTAAATCAATCCAATAAGTTGGCATAATATTCGTCAGTAACTGTTTTACCTACTTGAAGATAGTCAATGCTAGCCAGCATGACTTTCTTTGCTAACAAATTCATCTTTTCCTTCTTGGCGATTATTTTCATAGAGAAAATGGTGGATCTAAGTTTTATTTTCCGTTTCGGAATGGCGCAAACCCACGTCCATACAGCGTTTGAACAATTCCAAACCAACCAGCTGTCACATGATTGCGTTTGAGATGGATGGATGGAAGCAAACATAGTTCCCATTTTGATAAAAGCTTCTTCCACTAATCATTGAAAATTGAAATCATTTCATCACTTGAGATGACATTCATAATATCTCACTCTTTCAATATCTGATCAGTCGTCACCATATAGTAAATCTTCTCGACCAGAAAGTCCACAATGTTCAGCATCATTCATGCTTGTCCGCCCATAATGAATATCATTGAAATAAAGTCGTTGATGTAAAGTTCCCATAGTACTTATCAAGCTTGGCCTTGACCTGAGTTTTTACCGCAAAAATGCTTAATGAGCACACGAAATTCTTTTTTTTTTATTTATTTTCTAATCAAATTACTCGATAGTCTGCTGTCAATCGCAAACTAAATAAAATAATTTGTTCAAATTTTGATAGGATTCAATTGCCTGATTGTGGTTGATAGCAGCAGTGTTGGTATTTCGATTCAATGGCGGGATATTCGAAAAGTAACTGAATTATTAACCTACTTTTGGTTTTTTACGAAGAGCACACTTTGCTTGAACATTGGCCAGGGATAACCACTGACATACATAATTGGTCATTACAACCCTTTAGTCAGGATTACAACCTAGTTTCCCACGCCACTTATGTTGTGTGTGCTAATTTTATACATGAGTTGCGGGACCTACAGTTTAAAATCGTATCCGAAAGACTGATTTTTGAGAAACTTTTCATGGCAATTTTTATTTACTCTCAGAGATATTGCCAGAAATCTGTGGAGTGGATTTTTTTTTTCATATTTCGTTTTGTTCGAGATGTCTGACCTGGGGTTTGAACCGTGGCGTTAGGTCTAATAGATGTAATCACCATTACATCCATTAAAATTGACTGTTTCGTGTGGTCTACATCATCGCTTCTTGTTTCTTTATAAATGAGCAGCAAGGGCTATCTAGCCGACTCTGAAATACAGATTTTTGAGAAACTTTTCATGGTAATTTCATTTACTCTCAGAGTTTTTGCCAGAAATCTGCTGAGAGGATGTCGCCAAAGAAATATTTTTCATATTTCGTTATGTTGAAGATGTCTGACCTGGGGTTTGAACGGTAGCCTCACGTCTAATAAGCCTACTCACTACCTACGGCGACTACCACAGGGATATTCACATTGTGCTTAAATTATCTTTTGCAAATTATTATGAAACCTAATTTATGAAAGTGTCCCTATTATTTCTTGCACGTGAATTTACTTGTTTGACTTACTTTTTTGCAAATAAATTTTTAATTTAAAAGTAAGGAATGTTCAATTAAAACACAGTGCTGTGAATTCTAAAAATAAAAGCTTTCAGTGTACAAAATTTGCGGATGTGTTATTGAGAAAAATAAATTGTCCCTATTATTTTTTTCCACAGTGTTTGTATATCAGAAAACTTCAATTTCCTCCTGCAATATCTTTAATGTTAATGATTTGCTGGTCCGCTAAGGACGGCACGTACTATTGCTATCGTCTAGGCTAAATTTTGGTCGACGTTTATTAAAGCAATGAAATTTTGTGTTGTAAGTTGGATGGCCCTTGGATGTAAAACTTATAAAAATAAAATTTCAAATTTCTATTCTTTTTTTTTAATTATTTTTGGTTGCCTTATTTCTAAGAAAGAAAATGAATTACATGCTGAAGTAAAGGAGGGCAAATATTTAAATATTTTTTTAAAAAAAAGCTTGTTTAAATTTTGAACAAAAATATTTAAATTTAAAATTTTCAAAATTCTTTTTGATGACAATCTTTTTAAAAAATTTTGTCATTTCGGGGACAATAATTAAATAAGGAATTTCAGAAAAATTAAATCTGTTGCATCGATCATAATTATAATATGCGCTCTTTACCTTCTCTATGGTGCTACTAATTTGAACAGAATTTTTTAATGGGCTTTTCTGTATTTAGTAGACCCTTATCTTTTGGAGGCTTGCTTTAAGCCAACTTAATAAAATCAATTACGATTTTTATTAATTGACTTCTAAGAATTAAAATTAAAAGCTAATGGTTATAAAAAATTTGAATATAAATTTTCTCTTAATTTATTAAAAGCATTGGACAAGAAAAAGAAAAAATATGAAAAGAAAACCTATCTTGTCAATCATAGAACCTCAAATCCAATTGGTTTTTTTGTTTAACAAAGGTTGGAAAATTTTTAAGAGACACAACTTAATTAAAAATCAATTTCTTTTCTATTTGGATTGGATTGGTTTTGGTTTTGGTTTGATTTTGTTTGTAAATGAAAGACAAAATTATCGAAAATTATCACCGCAATGCTGTGTTATTGATTTGAATAAACAAATTGAAATACAAGTTGGCGCCATGTTAACAATTTCAAAAACCAGAGAAAGAACAGAAAATCCCCTTTAAATTGATGCCTCAATAAAAAACTTATTAAGAATTAAACTCTTAAACACTTTAGTAGAACCAGGTCTTAATCAATTTAAAAAAAAAAGACCCACAAAATAAATTTCATTTTAAATGTTATGGAAAGGAAAACAGAGAGAAAAAAACCGAAAACAGAGCGCAAGATTTTCTATTAAAATTAACCACAAAACTGTAGAAATATTTTCATTTCAATAAGTGTCATTAAACCATAACAGACGTGGAAAAAAATGAAAAAACCAATGTTTTGAAATAATTTTGACGCCCGTCTGCTTATTTTTATTTTTATTTTTATTTAAGAATTCTCTTCTTCACTTCATCCTCTTCTGTGTCACTATCATATTGAATTGACAGGATAATAGCGGCGATAATGATGAAATGGTTATAAAAATCATACGAAATTAATTGTCTGGTATTCGTTAAACCTCTAACGCCAGCCAGTTGTTGTGCCCCAGTTAAGGTTTGTGTGTGTGGTATGCCACAATTTTTTTCTTATACTCTTGAAAGGGTTTTCCGAAAAAAAAAATGAACCATGGGAGGTCGTTAAATATTTTTTCCAATTGTTTTTTTTACCATAACCTCAAATCAAAAGGTTATTTATGCACATAAAAAAAAAGAAATTAAAACAAATATTAGCATATAAATTTGTATTAAAAAAGATATACGATACATATTCATGCATATGCGTTACTAATCTTGCTAGGAATTCAGGTTACCATTGTTGCAGGTTGTAGCATAGTGTAGGCATTTTAAAGAAGAAGAAAGAAACATACTTCAAGTTTAATAAGGTACGCATATTAATTTTAACTGTTTTAGCTGATTAAAGTCTCCTGCCAAATACATACATAGATACAAGAGCTGGTCAATACATCCGATAATGTTTTTAAATACACCGCCTATTAGCTGAAATCCTAACAGTGATCCCATCTGCAGACGTTTGTCAGTTAATATCACTCAAATTTTGCACAAACTACGGCATTTATGGACATCAGAAAAAAGAATTCCGTATGCATTAGTTTAGGTTAGAATTAATTGGCAGCCGCATCAATGGGAATAGCTTACTTGGATCCTATTAGGTCCTATTATAACCCTAATATTACCTATTTCGTAAAATAACTACAATTTCTAGTTGGCATCTTTCACACGTCCCGAGCGTTTTATGACATTGAAATCGCCTTTGGCTAGACATGTTCGGTCAATAAATTTTGGATGCCCAAGAATTCTTCTTCTTAGGTTCCTAAACATCAGACAATGACGGATAAGACGTTCTGGGTTCTTTTCTTTCTCCTCGTCGTTATAAAATATTCTCAGCCATCGTCCGTGTCCTGTTATAACCACTTTAAGGCTTTTCCAATAGAATCTGCTCAGGTTCAACGCATATTTTATTCTGCATTTATTCATATTAGCTCAATTCTGCCTGGTCTGTCTGTCTGCACGTGGATCCATCTTTGTTTTACAAATGAATAAAGTTTCTGTGTGATCATTTGCCTACTCCTCTGTAGAGGAATGCCAGTCTAATGTATGGGTACAATTAAAGTTTCCAACCTTTATAAATGCCTTGGCTTTGTAGTTGCGTTCAATGTTCCCATGTCTAGGAAGCCATCAGAGATCAGCAATGAGTATACAAAAAGATGAGTATATTCGAATCATATTCATAATTTCTGATACTTATACGCATTCGTACTTATTTTAATATCCTACTCATAGCACTCATCGTACTCATACTTAACAATACGCATGATGTTGTTGATTTTGACTCTCCTTTACTCAACATTTAAAAGAATCACAAAATACGTATGATTCACGTACGTACACTAAAATACTCATTAGAAAGTTGTGTGTCTGGTTTGCTTGCTGTCTTTGTCTTTTTCTTTCTTCTTTTTTTTTGGAAATGCAACAACAACTAAGAATCATTTAAGGGTAACCGTCGATTATATGGCTCTATTCTCTGGCGGTACCCGTCATTCTTGTGCATATGTGGTAGACATTAGATGGGCTGTACCGGTAAATATGCGGTATATCACCACGTGCTACCAAAATCGCACAACAGCAATCTTTATAATCATTATTTTAGCCTGAATAGTAGTATTTTAGACTGAAAGTAATTGAGAAGTGCAAGGGACAATCTAAGATTCAATTATTCTGAAAAGATTTCATATCGATTGAGGGAGCTATAAACCATTATCATAAAATAATCTATCCAGTATCTTCTTTACAAAACCAGAGTCGAACTCGAGTTCAGGTATCGTGTAATCGATAGGTATATTCATATCAACTAGGTTTTTGCATCACCATAGCTTCCATACTTCCCTACTCCAGTTGGGCTTAATACTCACTATGCCGTTCTCAGCCACTTGTTTCACCAACATGTCTGGTTGTAGCCAGTTAAGGATAGTGAAAACTGCCCTAGATAATGTAATTCAAAGTGCACTTATTATTACGATCACCTCCATCCTCATAATCTTGTCAAACTGGATTTGATGATTTCTTTTCTCAAAAATCTAGCACTAAATCGCAGTGAACCGTAGAATCGAGTTGCATTTTTGGGGTCTCCTGAAAAAAACACATCCCTCAAACTCAGCTGCACCATCGATTTTAATGTTAAGAAACGTAGTTGACTGAATTTCGTTTTTGATGAAGCTTACCAATGATCTGTACGCTCCGTAGAGACACCATTTGAAATATTTATTTTATAGTGCTGAACCTACGGAGATTAAAGTTCTAAGGGAGTGTGAAAGCCATAAATATTTAACGGTAGTTTAAATATTGATATATCACTTGTGAGAAGGTTTATCGTAATATGGGTGCCGCGTTGGCAGTGAGTTTGGCGGAATGCGAATATCTTGTTTAGATTGAAAGCAATTTACTTGATAATATAACAGTTTCTCTATCAGATCTGACAGGTAGTCCATAGCCAAAAGTATCAGCAAAAATTTTTGGTCAGAGTCCTACCGAGGCGAGAAAACTTTCATCGCTATTGAAACGGTTTTTCAATTCAATTCTTCCTTTCAATTCTATTCTTCACTTTTTTCGTCAACTGTTTATCTGGATTCGTTCAACTAATAAAACAAAAATTAGTGAAGATAAGTTATGACTCGAATTTTCCGCCTTTAAGTGAGAAGAAATGTCCCTGTGGTCTAGTAGGTAGTGTGTTGGCTTATTAGATGTAAGGCCCCCAGGTCAGGCATCTCCAACAAAATGAAATATGAGAAAATATTCCTTTGGCAACTTCCTCTCAGCAGATTTATGGCAACAACTCTGGGAAAAAATAAAATTGCCATGAAAAGTTTCTCAAAAATCTGTCGGTCGGAGTAGACTTTAAACTGTAGGTCTTGCCACTCATGTATAAAAATTAACGCACACAACGCAAGTGGTTTGAGAAACTAGGTCGTAATCCTGGCTAAAGGGTTGTAATGACCAATTATGTATGTATGAATGTATGCATTCAATTAATAAAACAGTAATTAGTGAGGTTAGGTTGCGACTCTTGGAATTTTCCGCCTCTTTTTAAGTGACAAGACAACATTGTTGAACTGTTGATATCGCAAGCAAATCTATTTTGATGACCTCGGCTCATAAAAAATATTTAAAAATACAGGAAAGGGTGCATAGAACTCAATGGAGAGTGTACTTAAAAATGAAAGGACCTTATTGCCCAGCCTTCGTATATATTTAAAACTAATTTAATTTTGTAAAAAACGTGTAATGCGTATTTGATTAATATTTAAAAATCCAGAGCATCAAGACCGTTAAAACAGCATAAAGCGTTGCCAACACAGCAGCATCTTCCAAACTGTTATTTTTGCCTGCAAATGCCACGGTATATAGCTAACTAAATAAAAAGGTAATTGGAATTGGTATTGGTTTATTAATAATCAAAAAAGATTGTATTGTTGTTAAATAATAAATGAAATAAATTAAATGGAAATCATATGAGAACAAAGTCTGGCGCCTATAATTCATTTGCGGTACATTTCACACAGAAATCGTGGCAGATTTTTTTCTTTTCATAATCATTTCGGGGCACTTGTTGAGTTATTATTGGAGAGGAGAAATGTGTCACCTCTAATCTAAAAACCATGTAATTTTCCTCACCACAGGCATTCCTTATAACTGAAAGTGTCCTCTTCGTTTTTTTTTTTGGTCTTAAACCCTTAAACTAAATTTGTTAGGCTGTTGAAACTACGGAGACCAAAAAAATGAAAAACAATTTAAAAAAGGATGTGTTACTCTCAGCAAACAAAGGCGGCTGAGCATTATCTTTTCACTCACACACTCTAGCAATTGTTTGTTGTTTTAGGTATGACATCGAAAAGGATATGTTTCTCAAGGATAATTTTAAGTGGTGTGTAATTGATGTTTTCCTTTGTTTTCCAAACAAAATTTATGTTCCACCCTTAAGGGTTGGTTTACAGATTTTTCCTTTAAATACAAACGAATTTGTTTTTTTTCGTATTATTTATTGAGAGTGTGATTTTTCTATTGTGTTGATTTCACCATAAAATGGCGTTGAAATTGTCAATTTATTGTCCTTCGGAATCGAATTTTTTTTATGAATTATTTTTTTTTGTCGGAAATTTATTGTTTTTCTGTTGCCCTTAATGGTTGTGGAAGATTGAGATTTTTATTGCTCCGTTTATTGTTGTTTTTTATAGATCGGTTTACCTCACTGATTTGACAAAGAGAACAATGAGAAACGATTATTTCTTGTAATTTTTTCTAAAGGAATTATATTTTGGAAATTTTACAATTTATGATGCAAAAGAACTTTCAATAATCTACGAGATATAACTGCGCGTTTTGTAAATGTCGAAAAGAAATCAATGGAAGTGGATCTGCCAATAAAAAGAAATGAAAATTAGTTGTCAGTTTCCAGGAACAAGAAATTTCGGGTGGGCCATCTATCGTTTTAAATTTGAACCATCGGGTATTTCGAATCTGGCAATACTTCTGCCATTTTCTTTTGTCACATTACTCAATATATTATCTCCACCGAAGGTAATGTATTATTGAGCCAACAAAAAACTGCACAGTGATGTCGATTATGCCAAAAAAAAATCATCTTTTCGAATGAAGCTCATTTTGATCTTGATGGGTCCCTTAATAAGCAAAATTGTCATATTTGGGGCTCAGAAAATCCATTCGTGGTCTTACAGAAGCCAATGCCCCAATTACGAGTGACTGTTTGGTGCGACTTGTGGAGCGGAGGCATCATTGGCCCATATTTCTTTGAACATGAGGATGGAGCAACCAATACGGTCAATGGAGAACCTATCATATCGTGATACACGTTTTTTGGTACCCGCTTTTCATAGTATTGATGTGAACAATGTTTGGTTTCAACAGGGTGGTGCAACTTGCCACACATCTTATGTCACAATCGCTTTATTGCGTCAAACGTTTGGTGACCATTTAATTATCCGAAATGGTGATATCAATTGATCGCCAAGAAGCTACGATTTGACATCGTTGAACTATTTTCTGTGGGCCGACGTTAAAGAAAAGTGTTACGCCGACAAACCAGAGGCAATTGAGCATTTGGAGGCCAGCATTCGTGATGACATTGCCGAGATACGACCCCATATACTTGAAAAAGTGCACGACAATCGGTCCGATTGATTGAGGTTGTGTGAGGCCAGCCGCGGCAGCAATATGAATAAAATAATATTCCATTTCTAATCGGAACAATTGTATTTCACAACAAAATCATAAAATACCATATGAATGTGGTATCTACACCCTGGACATAGTCGAAGACATCATGATGTTCCATATCTGCTAACAATTCCTATTTCGGTCTGAACATGATGGCTTCTTCTGTGATACATTAATGTTTGACAGGTTCCAAGTATGTGTTCTGATGATTCTTTCTTGTCATTCCGGAATCTACAAATTGGTTTCGAGACGATCCCCTTTTTAAACAAGTCTTGTTTGAGTCTTAGGTACCCTGCCGGTTATCCTAAAATTGGTATTCGATCGTTTGACTTGGCAAGGTAAACTCAGTGTACAACATGTATCATGTGACGAAGGCAATGAAGTATCAGAACACATGCTTGGCGTTTGCAAGACATTAATACATCCCAGCCAGTAAACGCCTACCAAATGCAGATGAAAGGGCATACCAGAGAAGGGGACTGGCTTCGTTTAATATAAGCTTGGAGGGGACTTTGTAGGGATACTCTATAAAATGTGAGGAATAACAACAGATCGCAATAATAATGACAAGAACTTCAGTTTATTCCTGGATAATACAAATCTCCTTCTATTGTAATTACGTAACATGACTTTAGACTGCTTCAAATACATTTGATTTAAGAAGAATCTCAGCTTCTCTCTCTCTCTCTCTCTCTCTATGAATTTTTGCTGACTATACTCTTCCAAACATTTGCTGCCTTCTTCACGAGCTTAACTGATTGCTTATTACGTTGAATTATCATGTAAAACTAACTCCCCTAACTAGCGGTGTCAACTTCTCACACAGTTCATGATATTTTCGTATTAAGCTTGGACTTTCAAGCAGTATTGTAATGTCCTTTCCTTTGTACTCCCCGTTGAATTAAGATTATTGGTAGATAACCCCGAGTTGGCTGGAAATATTTAACCCTGGGACCAAGTATCTCCGCTTCTAGTCGAACATGTTTTCTCGATCCACCTTCGAAAAGAGTATGTAGCCTCCTGGTTGAAGTCGCCGTTGTCTAGTAGGTAGTATGTTGACTTGCTAGGCGAGAGGCCACGGTTCAAAGCCCACATCAGACATTTCGGACAGAACGAAATATGAAAAAAATTTCTTTGGCGACTTCCTTTCAGCAAATTTCTGACAAAAACTCTGAGAGTAAATTGACTTTAATGTCTCGCAACTCATGTATAAAATTAGCAAACACAACATAAGTGATGTGAAAAGCTAGGTCGTAATCCTGACTGAAGGATTGTAATGGCCAATCAAGTAAGAAGTAGTCTGCTGGTCACTTCATTCACTTTTGTTACCAATTCTGGTTGCAAACTGTTACGAAAAGTCTATTGGTTAACTTCATGGAAAAAATCATGAATTTCCCTAATGAATATCGTATATGAAGTCGCCGTAGTCTAGTAGGTAGTGTGTTGGCTTATTAGACGTAAAGCCAGAGTTCGAGCCCCGGGCCAGACATCAAAAAAAAAAAATCAAAAAGTATTTCTTCGGCGACTTTCTCTCAGCAGATTTCTGGCAAAAACTCTGAGAGTAAATAAAATTGCCATGAAAAGTTTCTCAAAAATTTGTCGTTCGGAGTCGACTTTAAACTGTAGGTCCCTGTAGGATTTTCCCTAATGAATATCGTATTAGATTTGTATCCCATTGTCCGAACGCCGTCGTCTTCACTATCGTGTTCAATGGACATAAATCCAGCAGAGTATCCAGAGCAGATTTTCATTGCCCCAGGTTACATCAACACGCAGTAGTCACTTTATCTTGTTCTAACGGCTGGGTTGCTTACATCACAATTGCTGCTTATCTTAACTGTATTCATGTCTAGCAGGACCTCAGTTTAGAGCTTTAATCGTCGAAAAAAATAATTTTTTTCCCAGCTTTTAAACTTGCCGCTTCCCTAGATGGCTGTATATCTTATTGATACTGTGTAAATTAATATCAATTTGGATTTTCAATACTTTTTATAGGAAAAATTCTCCAAAAATCTTTTGAAAACACTTTCACTTTTTCTCTTATTGGCGGCATAATCAAAGGCTGCTACTTTCATCACAAGATTTTTTTGTTTTTTTTTTTTGTTTTTTTGAAGATAAACGAACTCATTATCACAGGACAAGCGGCGTTACATATCGATGACGCCATAGTCCAAAACAAAAGGGCAAGTACAAAGCAAAACGTTGGATAAATTATGTCAAAATAGGTGTGAGCCAGCCATAAAGTATCATAGTTTATGGGACACAATGACAGCTGGCTGGTGCGGTTAAAGGCCTAAAGGAGCTGTAGGAGATGAAAGCAAAGAATGAAAGAGAAACAGAAATCGATAAAAAAAAACAAATTCTCTGGCAATGATTACAAGTAGTTCGTGTAAAATTTAGATTAAAAGATTAAGATAAGAATGATCACAGAATTTTTTTTTTTTTTTTTTTAAACAATAAAAAAAAATTATTTTTAAATACTAAACGACTTTAGTATTAAAAAAAAAATTTTTTTTTTTTAATTCTTTAGAATGTTTTTTTATTTTTAATTAAAATATGTTCGTCTGGCAGCTTGGTTAAAGAAGGCACACAGCCATATGTAAGTGCCTTATATGCGGTAGTAGTGCAGTAATATGGACTTGAAATTGAATATTTATTTGTTAGTTTCACTATGAAAATCAAGTTCATTGCAATACAAAAAAATCACAAACAATTAACAACATTGAACCAATTTCGTTGACAGTCAATTAAAATATTTCATGGTTGGCAAGGCAACACATGGCAATCAAAGCTATTTTTTTTTGTCAATTTTTTATTTTTCCCTTTTCAAAAAGCAAACTGACTAGACTGGAGCCAGAGGAGACATAGCCACAGTCAAATAGAAGAGAGAAAGAAAAAAAAAACGTAATTAAATTTTTCTTTTTCTTAATTTAATTAAAATGTTAAACAAATAGCTATGGCAGGCTGTCTATCTATGGCTTTGTATATGAGTTTTTTTTTTAATAATTTTTTGTTTTGTTTTTAAAAATAAAACCATAAAAAATGAATTTTCCCCCATATGTTTCAAAAGGAAAAATGAAAAATTCTTACTTATCATATACATACATATGTATGCTTTATGAACTATTAAGTTGTCAACATTGATTTGACAGATAAAACTGTCAACCAAAAAATTATTTTTTTTCCTTTTCCCTTGACATTTGCATTCTTCAACGTGCATTGGCCATTAAAAATGAAAATGAATGTTAACTGAATTGCCTTCTACCAGATTCAATAAATTTTAGCCTGTTTTTTTTAATAAACTTCTTGTTTCCGAAGAATTTGCCTTCCTTTGGCTGGCGCTGTGTCTCGTCTATTTTTGTGCCGCCCCTAGGAAATAGTCAAGCAAGCAGAGGCAGAGAGAGCCATTCATACTTTCATAATTTGGCTTTAAACTGCAACGAATTATTCTAGCAGTCAAGCATTAAATTAAAAAAATTGGGTTGATTTGCTTCCCCTTTTCTTTCTAAAACAGAAGACGAAAAAAAGTACAAAAAACCAAATAAAACAAATTCCTCTGCATTAAATAGAAAAATAATGCGAATGAAATATTTTCTCTTCAAAAAAATGTCTCCCTTATGAGTCATTTCGATTACACGTTAATTTTTAAATGATGTGGAGAGAGTTTCTTGTTAAAAATATTCACTTATAAATATGTTCTAGTATTTCTACATTAAAATAGTTGCTGTTGTTGACGATAAATACAATGGGAAAATGGGCAGACAATTTATAAAATTCCTTGTAACATTTGTCATGCACAGTAAAATTAAAAAAAAAGTATTTAAATAGTGGCCATTACTGTGTAAATAATTACCACAAAATGCTAGAAAATTAGGTTAACGTGGCTTAATAGATCTTTTAATTTTTGGAATTTTATTGAAAATTTTATTAACAATCCAATGTTAAGTTAAGTGGTTCACCGGAGTTCATTTAGACACAGAGCAAAAAAATATTTGAGAGTTCTTGTCTAACGCAACAGCAGTCAAGACTTTTGTGTCAACACAAACTGAGACAAGACAAGACAACAAATGACAAGAGAAATAACAATCCAGAAATAAACCCGGTGTGAGACCATTATCCTCCTCTTTAAATCATATTCATACAATGTCTTCTAATAAAAGCATCCAGTATATGCAACAAGAAACATTATAAGCTGTTAAAACCTTTTCGACAAAGTTAGGGACTAAATTCTCACATTTGTGTTAACTTTAACCCTGAGTAACTCAACCAGCACTTTAATGTTGACTCCGCACTCCAAATTTGTGGGGCCTTTTCATGGCAATTGGTTTACCCACTGAGATTTTGTCAGAAAACTGACTTTTGTTATCAAAAGAAATTCTTTTCATATTTCTTTTTTCAAGATATTAGGGCTAAAATCAGAATACCTAGCTCTCATCTAACAAGTCTGCAATACTATCCACTACAGGACTAGGCTCACATACTTCTTGTAATCCATTTAAGTTCCTTAAAGGAATGAACCATTTCGCCTTCATCTTATTTGTTTTTATTGTTTCCATTTTATAATTCAAATATTTCCGGGTAAGCTGGTAACTGTAGCAATTTCTGTAATGATATGTAGATCTCATCTAAAAAGTCTACAATACTGTGCACTACAGGTCGACCGTCACGGACTCAAGTTTTTATCTTGTAGTCCATTTAAGTTCCTTTAAGGAATGAAGCATTTCACTGCCCTCTAACTTCCTGGCGTTGTTTCTGTTCGATTAATTAAATTTTTCCATCTAAATTGGGAACTATAGCGGTTTCTGTAATGATAGGGTTGCCAGCTGCCGTTATTTATTGGCCTCTTTGAAAATATTTTAGATTTGGGGTTTTGTAAAGAGAGTTTCGCATTTAGTCGTATTATTTCTCATGGCGGTATCTGACTTTTTTGTCATGTTCGTTGTTAATGTTATCCTCTTAAGTGTAGTCTGGAGTCAGAGGGCTTACAGCTTGACTGAGTTAGAGGGAGACGAAAGCCTCTTGATTTTTAATTTTCTAAAAATGTTTTCGTCTTCTCCCTGATTCGAACCTGAACTGCTCTGTATTTGCGCATTTGAGCTACAATACTACACCATCATATACTTTAGTGTCATCTAATTTGCCAAAGGTCAACAATTTCGTTGCCGCCTTGTATTTTTTTGTAGGCCCCAAGAATCTAATTTCATTATCTGTAAGCCTACTTATCTATTTTCTACGAATTTTCTACAGAAAGGATACACACTCTCCTTCTGTTCTTCTGTAATATCAGGATCCAAACTAAATTTAGCACATTCGTGCCACAAAAATACCTGAGTGCCTTATAAGCCAAACCAGAGTTAAGTATGTATGTAATAAAGGAATCCAAAACTGTAATCACTTCTAGGTTATCTTAAAAGATATCAGCCTGGGTTATGTACGAAGCCGAAGTTTTCTATACCACCTCGAAGGTGGATCAGGTCAGCCTGATAAATTTAGAGTTTAGCAGACTGGCCTGACAATGAAATCAGCAATTTAGATGCCTCTGGTTAGCCGATATGTATTGAGCGACTTAGGCTATTGTCAGTGAGTAGAAATGTTAAATCGTTAGTCTCAGGCACTTTACGATACTAAATCGATCTGCTCCTTTAAGTAAATATTTAAAACTGTGGCTGTGGAAAACCTTACGTAACATACTTACATAATTGTTCTTTATAAGCCTTCAGTCAGGATTACGACCTAGTTTCTCACACCACTTATGTTGTGTGTGTTAATTTTTTATACATGAATGGCGGGACCTACAGTTTAAAGTCGACTTCGAATGACAGATTTTTTCTAAGAAACTTTTCATGGCAACTCAATTTACTCTCAAAGTTTTTGCCAGAAATCTGGTGAGAGGATGTCACTGAAGAAATACTTTTTGTATTTTGTTTTGATGTCTGGCCTGGGGTTTGAACCCTGACTTTTATGTCTAATAAGCCAACACACTACCTACTAGACTATGGTGACTTCTAAGAAGACCTTACTCGTGACAAAACTGACATCTTAAGTGTACAGATGCGTTTTAAAATATGTAGCAACTCTGTTCTTCTCTTTGCCATACTGTTTTCAATATTTCTCTGGCCATTCGTTCGTTTATAATTTCTGTGAAAACAAATTCTGTTTTTATTCACATTTGTAGAGTGAAACGATGTGAAATGTTTGCTGGCAAATTTCACATCATTTTTAATTTTGTTTTTCTAGATTAAATTTCATAATTTCGTTTAATTTCCAATTATTTGCTTTTGTAAAATTTTCCATTAAGGCTTTGTGAACATTTTTTCCTCTTCAGCAGCATTAGATTTCATCGTCCAATTAGTCTTCAATTCGTGAAATGTTTGTTCAAATTCCCATTGTTAACTTTACTGGATACGAAAAGAGGCAAACATTTTCCCATCATAAATGGGCAGACAAATTTTAAATTTTCTGTTTAAAAAGTTATTATTTTATTAAGACATTCCCATTCCCATTCCCATTAACTGAATGGTAAATGGCTTAAGAGTTTATAAAATATTTTAAAAATTTAAAAAAGATTTTTAATCTGTAATTTAAAGGGAGTTGTGATTTTGTTTTTAATTTCTTAAGAGTACTTAATTAATATCAGTATTTATTTTATAATAATTTAATAAAATTAGAAACTTGCTAAACTCATCGCATATAAAGTTTTGTGCGAAAAAACTCAGTGTAATGTTATTATACTCGTCTCAAGTTAAATATATTTTTATTGAAACTTTCTTTGGTGGAAATATCAATAAGAATTCATATCAAAATACTGGTAAATACTAATGTTTATAACATTCAATAATATATTGTATCCTAATCGTAATAAAAAAATAAATTTCTAATTGACCAAGATTTGAATTTCTTTTCTTTTTCACATCTGGCGTCCATTAAACGAAAACAAATTCTGGCCACACTAACGCATTTGCGTAAGTAAAATTTGATTTCTAGTCAAGTAGTGAACATTTTCTTCCACATGAACAGATTTATCTCAATCACTATGATGTCTTCTTTGCAACTTCTGTACAAGAGAACTTTATTGTCTAGAGAAAGAGTGGAATTGGGACTTACAACCGATTTCAAGCTTTGAGTCCATAATTTTTCACAATATAACGGGCCCTAGTTATATGTCAATTTTAATAGATTTTCAAATATTTAACTGTACAATTTACATACTTACATACATACATACATAATGGGTCATTACAATCCTTCAATCAGGATTACAACCTAGCTTCTCTTACCACTTATGTTGTGTGTGTTAATTTTATACGTGAGTGCAGAGACCTACAGTTTAAAGTCGGCTTCGAACGACAGATTTTTGAGAAACCTTTCATCGCAATCTTATTTATTCTCAGAGTTTTTGCAAGAAATCAGCTGAGAGGAAGTCGCCTATTTCGTTCTATTCTAGATATCTGACCTGCGGTTTGATCCGCTGCCTTACGTCTAGTAAACTAACACACTGCCTACTAGGCTACGACGACCTACTAGACTACGACGACCTACTAGACTACGACGACCTACTAGACTACGACGACCTACTAGACTACGACGACCTACTAGACTACGACGACCTACTAGACTACGACGACCTACTAGACTACGACGACCTACTAGACTACGACGACCTACTAGACTACGACGACCTACTAGACTACGACGACCTACTATACTACGACGACCTACTAGACTACGACGACCTACTAGACTACGACGACCTACTAGACTACGACGACTATTTTTAAAAATGTTTCCCTGGCTCTGAAATTTAACTGTTCAGATTCGATGGGTCTTAAAAATCTATTAACTTATATTAATTTCGGCTCTTTAGAGATTTTTTATTTGATAAAAAGAACTGAATTTAAGTTTAGCAAAGCCTTAACAGAAGTTGTCTTAATACTAAGAAAGTAACTCTACTACCCAGCTGAGAGTACTAAAATTATTCTGCAGAAGGTATACACAGTGTTAGACAAAATAATACGGGTAATTTCAATTTTCTCGACAATCTGTTGAATAATTTTATGTACAGTAAGACCCCGCTTAACGCGGTGGATACGTTCCAATAATCTCCAGCGCTAAACGAAACAGCGTTAAACGAGGCAACTAAAAAATCAATTGGGACGCAGGAAAGATGCGTTCCTACTGCAATTGCGACTTCGGAAAATACAGTTGGAATCTGTATTCTGGACAGACTAACAAAAGAGCATTGAAAAAGATACATAGTATACAACAAGTATCAATACAGTATGCGATTTAGGGGAATCCCAATATTACCACGTAATACTGAAGCAGCGTTAAGTGGGGTCTTACTATACTGAACTCTTTCTTACTGATGGAACACAAAATGAATTCAATTTTGCTTCGTTCCTTTTTCTGTTCAAAATTGTTTGCAGAAAAGCCCAAAAAGCAAATTCGTATGATTGAAATAATAGGGACACTTTCCCTAATTGTTTTTAAGAGAAAAATAGCCGACTTTGTTAATGTGACTGTTTGTGTCGCTGTAGTCTAGTAACCTATTAGACGCGAGGGCGTGATTCAAATCATCATCGAACAAAAAAAAAGAAAAAATATTAAAATTTTTTTTTTTTTGGTGTCGTCCTCTCAGCAGTCTTCTGGCAAAAACTTTGAGAGTAAAATAAAATAAAATTGCCATGAAGAGCTTCTCAAAAATCTGTTTTTCGGAGACGACATTAAACTGTAGGTCCCACCTGTTAACACACAAAGCATATTTTGCATTTGCCTTCCTACACCTAAATTTCAACATTTAAAGTCGCCTGATCATCCACAACGCCGTGATATTCTGATTGGATTGTAGAACAACAGGCTTTCAATGTTGATTTTTGGACCAAACATTTATACTGCGATTAAATGTGTTTCTCAGTTGCTGGTTACCTCAGCAAACATAATTGTCGCATGTGGGGATCGGAGATGACCTAGACTCTGATTGTGAAAGGCCTTAGACTCTGGGAAAAGCGACGGTTTAGTGGACATTATGGCCTGGGGACTGTCACCGTCAGTCAAAAAAACTATGCCTTTTTAGCTCCATAACTAAAAATTATGAATTGGACGGTATTTGGTTCCCAGGAATATGTTGGCTTATTAGACGAGAGCACGTGATTCAAACTCCAGCTTAAAAACTCTGAGAGTAAATAGAATTGTCATGAAAAGATTCTAGAATCGGGCGGATGTTAAACATTAGGTTACGCCTTTCAGGGGTATAATTAACACACACATAAACTGGGTGGTGTGAAAAGCTTGATTGTAATCCTGAATAAAGGGTTGTAATGATCAATTATGTATGTATATGTGTATGACAAACGAATCTATTTCTTAATATTTTTATTCGAACAAAACAGCAATCCTTAAAGAAATTGAACACAGCAAATGATGCTGAATCTTCTATGTTTTGACATGGTAAGCAGAACCAGCATTTGGCGAAGCATGTAAAGCCATGAAACCCAATTTTTCTTTTTCATAAGCCTGGATTTCTTTTTAAAGCTCTTGTGTTTCCCATTTTATTTTTTTGCTTATATTTTCGATTTTAATGAGCTCTTTGCAATCACAATCTAATTATTGAATTTTCTGGGTAATTAAATTTGACCTTGTGTGCAAATTTTAAAAAAAAAAGATACATTTTCTAAAAGCAATCAGGTTTTCAGGGTCACATAGTTTATAATTGAAAGTCATATTCAAATAGTGGATGTGTTTTAAATTATTTTTCGTTCTATTTCTGCTTTTTGTCTGGTGCAAAGTCGATTATACAGTCGGCAGCAAAAGTCTTAGTACGGCAATATATTTTAGCAATTTCATGAATTTTAGCCAAATGTTTGTATACAAATTTATAATTTATATACGTATTTATTTCATTAATTTATTTCTGTTTTATTTTAAAACACACAATTTTTTAATGTTTTTCATAAAACAAAAGAAAAATAAGGAAAAGTGTCAGGTGACTCCATAGGTACCCCCAAGGCGAACCCTGAGTAAATTTAAAATTCACAGGCCTAATATATATGAAATCTAGTAGAATATCCCTTAAGGTCAAGCACTCCATTTAACCCATTTGTAATTGAATATAAAGGGTCCGCCAAATAACTTTTTTTTTGAAAATGCTTCAAAAAAAACTACTGAATATTTTCTCAAATTTCTTTTTTTTATTTGAAAGTACAATCCTTCCGGTTAATAATGGAAAATAATTTCATTCAAATGGCTGCCTCGGCTGGCTATGAAGTAGCTTACACCAGAAGATGCCTATTTTGGCAAAAAAAAAATCATCTTTTCAGATGAACCTTATTTTGATCTTGGCGGGTATGTAAACAAGCAAAATTGTCGAATTTGGGGCACAGAAAACCCGCACGCATATATTGAAAAGCCGACGCACTCAAAAGGAGTCACTGTTTGGTGCGGATTTTGGTCCAGAGGCATAATTGGGCCATTTTTCTTCGAGAATGAGCAAGGAGTGGCCGTTACAGTCAATGGCGATCGTTATCGGGCCATTTTGAATGAATTTTTGTTCACAAAAGAAGAGGAGGATATTGGCAACATTTGGTTTCAACAGGACGGCGCTACGTGCCACACAGTCGAAGCTACACTCGATGTTTTGCGCCATGTTTTTGAAGATCGCACTATCAGCCGCAGAACTGATATCGTTTGGCCACCTCGGAGCTGCGATTTGACACCGTTGGACTTATATTTGTGGGGTGCCGTCAAAGAAAAGTGTTACGCCAGAGACAATTGACGCTTTAAAGGACAATATTCATGAAGCCATTGGTGAAATACAGCTGCACACAATCGATAATGTGCTTAAAAATTGGACCGATCGTGTAGGCTACTGCATGGCCAGCCGAAGCAGCCATTTGAATGAAATTATTTTCCATTATTAACCGGAAGGATTGTACTTTAAAATAAAAAAAGAAATTTGAGAAAATATTCAGTAGTTCTTTTTTTAAAGCATTTTCAAAAAAAAAAGTTATTTGGCGGACCCTTTACAAATTTTGTTTAGTGTTTTCTGGTGTTACCATGAGCAAGTTTTTCGGTTGACTTTTGTTTGAGGTTTAGCGATTACGTAACCGTTCTTTCAAATGATCTCCTAAACACTCTCTTGATGTTATATCGGGACTTTGTGCAAGAGTATTAAGTCTGTGGGGACTTTTTTTTGTCAAAATATATTGCCGTACTAAGACTTTTGCTGTCCATTGTATCTGAAGTCTGCTCTACTATGCTATAAATTTTATTATTATTTTGTGTGAATGAATGACTTTGGCGTCTATAAAATTGACAACAAATAAAAACAACAAAAAAATGAAAATAATAATAAAATAAAATAGAAAAATAAAACTAATAAAACATTTTTCAAATTGAAATTGAAAATGTAAACGCCCATGAGATAACAAAGTGATGGTTAATATCACTTTCAAATTTTATGCGGCTGGCAGCTACGCACAGAGATAGATACAGACAGACAGAGCGAGATAGAGAGAGAGATTTAAATTAAATTTGTTTTTTAACTGAAAAAAGAAAAAAAATAATTTTATTTTTAGCAACTCATTAGACCACAATGTTGTCGTATTAATTTGTACAAAGGAATACAAATATAGACTGGTTTGAATGAATGAACCAATTCTGTCGTCTCATGTCACATCCGGCTATAGGAGACAACTAAAACTAAAACAAAAAAATTAACGAAAAAACCTCCCAAAAAATTAATCAAATGTAAAATACAAAATAATTAAAATTTTCTATTTTAGTTCAGCATATATTTGAGGTAAAAAAAAAAAACAAACAATCAAACAAAAACCAATTTGTACAAAAAAATTATTATTATTGAAGAAAACTGACACGGTGCTATAGTCAAAATACCCCCAGCTAATGATATAGTGTAGGTTGTAAGTTTTGTTGAGTAGAACCTAAAAATATTTTTTTATATTTCTTGAACCCTCCAAACTTGTTTTATTTGACAAAAACTGTATTTTTTTATCTTTTCACACAAAATTATTGATTACCCAAATATTTTTGAACCTATTTTCAAAACACAAAGTTTTTTGAAAAGGGAACAGATGAGCCTTTAAAATGGTATACATAAACATATGGTTCAAATTTATATGTTATAAGTTTTGATCGGATAAACTTGGAAAATATGATTTTTTCTCATTTTTTCAAGTTTGGCCATTCTTAATTGCAAAAATTAATTAAAAAATATGAAATAAGTGATAACATTCTGTAAGTGCATTATCTTGTGAAGAGATTGACATTTCGTTTGATCAAATCGGACAAAAATTATCGTAGTTATTATTTAAATAGTATAACAGTCGTGTTATATTTCTTATATATGTATGTCATCTTATCAAATGAACTTTCAGTTCAAAAATTTTCAAAAGTTTTGATGGATCTTGATTGTTTACCGTAAAATGTGTCAATTTCATGTTTGTACGACTACCAGAAGTCGGCAAATACTTGAGTTTTTTGCAAATGTTATTATTTCTCTTTGCTCAAACTTTGGCCAACTTCTGGTGGTCGCTCAAACGTGAAATTGTCACATTTTGCGATAAACAATCAAGATCTATCAAAAATTCTGAAAATTTTTGAACTAAAAGTTCATTTGAAAAAATATAATCGTATATATGAAAAATATAACTCGATTGTTAGACTCGTTAAATAATAACTACGATAATTTTTGTCCGATTTGATCAAACGAAGTGCCAATCTCTTCACAAGATAATAAACTTTCAGAATGTCATCACCTATTTCATATTTTTTAATTAAAGTTTGCTACCATAAACGGACAAACTTGACAAATTTATGAATAAAATTAGCATTTGCCAAGTTTATCTCATCAAACCCTATAGCATGTTAAGTCGAATAATATGTAAAGGGTCCTCCCAATAACTTTTTTTTTGAAAATGTTTAAAAAAAACTATTGAATATTTGCTCAAATTTTTTTTTTATTTGAAAGTACAATTCTGCCGGTTAATAATGGAAAATAATTTCATTCAAATGGCTGCCTCTGCTGGCCATGCAGTAGCCTACACGATCGGTCCAATTTTTAAGCACATTATCGATTGTGTGCAGCTGTATTTCACCAATGGCTTCACGAATATTGTCCTTTAAAGCGTCAATTGTCTCTGGCTTGTCGGCGTAACACTTTTCTTTGACGGTACTCCACAAATAATAGTCCAATGGTGTCAAATCGCAGCTCCGAGGTGGCCAAACGACATCAGTTCTGCGGCTGATAATGCGATCTTCAAAAACAGGGCGCAAAACATCGAGTGTAGCTTCGGCTGTGTGGTACGTAGCGCCGTCCTGTTGAAACCAAATATTGCCAATATCCTCCTCTTCAATTTTTGTGAACAAAAATTCGTTCAACATGGCCCGATAACGATCGCCATTGACTGTAACGGCCACTCCTTGCTGATTTTCGAAGAAAAATGGCCCAATTATGCCTCTGGACCAAAATCCGCACCAAACAGTGACTCGTTTTGGGTGCGTCGGCTTTTCAATGTATGCGTGCGGGTTTTCTGTGTCCCAGATGCGACAATTTTGCTGGTTTACATACCCGCCAAGATCAAAATGAGCTTCATCTGAAAAGATGATTTTTTTTTTTTGCCAAAATCTGCATCTTCTGGTGTAGGCTACTGTATGGCCAGCCGAGGCAGCCATTTGAATGAAATTATTTTCCATTCTTAACCGGCAGGATTGTACTTTCAAATAAAAAAGAAATTTGAGAAAATATTCAGTAGTTTTTTTTAGATCATTTTCAAAAAAAAAGTTATTTGGAGGACCCTTTATATGCATATCGTTTTAAAGGCCCATCCCTCTCCTTTTTAATAAGATTTAAATTTTGGACATCGGATCAGAAATGTTTGTGTAATCAATAAATTTGTGCGTAAAGTCCAAAAAAAAACAGTTTTTGTCAAACAAAACAATTTCGGAGGGTTCAGCAAATATAAAAAAAAATATTTTTGACTTCTACTCAACAAAACTCACAACCTACACTATATCATTAGCTGGGTGTATTTAAATATTTTTTTTCAATTTGTCGCATTGTGTAATTTAAAAAAATATTTCTTTACATTTTTTTTGTTTTATTTTATTCTTGAATTTATGGCTGTTAGCTAGTAACACTTCAAATATGTCATTAACTTAATTTTTCTTATTAATATTTGGCGGTTTTTTTAAATTCTGCTTATTTTTTTGTTTTTTGTTTGTTTCTTCCTCACTTTTTATTACCTGCTGGTAAAAGTATGTCAAATTGAAACATATATGTTCGTGTAACTAGCAAATCATTATAAAATAATTTTTTTTTTTACATTTAAAAATAATTTTATTTATTCGGCATACATATGTACATAAGTAATCAGACAGGCAAACAATAAAAAAAAGAATGGACTTTACAATTGGCTTAATGCCCACTATTTGCCAAACTAAACTGTTCTATGCTACACTATTCTTGGTTTTATTTGTTCGTTCTGCCTAATTTTATTCTATTTTATAAAAATATCTACGAAATAGCCCTACTTTCGGTCAAATATCTACAATGAATCCTTAGTTACAGGTACAATAATGGCCTCATACTCCACACACATTTCACACCCTTTGCCCGTACATTGCTCTCCCTTGAAAAGTGAATTATATTTATCTCGTAGTGTCGAAGAAATTCTTCTACTCAGGTTTCCAAGCTCCAAAGAATGGCAGAAAAGATGTCCTGTGGCCTCCTCATTTTTTTAGCATGCGTTATGAGCCCTTCCGAACCTATGGACTTGTATATTCATGGCTCATTATGTAGTTAGAAGTTGTCATAGTCTAGTAGGTAGTGTGTTGGCTTATAAGCCAAATAATTAAGGGCTCACGTCTGACAAAATTTGGAAATTGTTTTTGAATAACACTTCGCGTATATTTCGGATTCATATTTGTATATTCCCCCTTGAGAGAACATTCCCCTTTAGAGATTCTTTTATGGTTATTGCTGTGACTACAAATGGAAACAAGGAGTTGCCGTAAAATACTATTTTGCCCCATCGCATCATCCTAGTTTAACTCACTTCAAATAACTCGAGAGTTCCAATCAATTGTCATTTTAACTCTTCTGTAAACATGGTATGTGGTTGAAAACTATGCTGTTTGCACTAAATTTCCTTACGTATACATAAATAATATCATTACGTAAGCCATTAGTTGTGGATGTGATGTTTTGCAAAAATACTGAATCTCTTCATGAATCGGAATATAGTGGAGATATTCAAATCTCATGTGGTGCCACAAAGAAGAGTTTTACTTTTATTAAACGATTCTTAAAATCCTTAATTTGTGGTTATGATGCTCTCCCTGAGACAAAAGGACTGCATTATTTATTATAAATCGGAAATTATTGCCGGCATTAATGTGTATAATCTTATTGTGCCCATGCTACGAATCATATGACATTGGTTGCTAGTTGATATCGTCGTTACCATTTGTCAGGGTAGCATTCATACCCAATATAATGCTCCTTTAATGGCTGTTTCTTGCTTCTAAATCGAGTCCAATGCGATGGAGATTGACAGAGGTAAAGCTCTGTCTATATCAGTTGTGATTCTCAGCAAGAATTCAAACAATACTCAGCGTGTTGACCCCTGACAAAAAAATTTATGTGGTTAATTAATTCAGCTGAAAGTTGCTGTAGTCTTGGATTTAGCATGGCGACTTATTAGACGATGTTCACGCAAATATAAAAAAATATTTCATTCCTTAGTAGTCTTCTGCCCAAAACGCTAGAGTAATTACATTTCGATGAAAATGTTCTTTAATCTGCAGTTTGGAGTCGACGTTAAACGGGACCGACAGTTTAACGGATAATAAAATTCAATCCATTCGCGGATAATATTACACACACAACATGAGTGGTGTAAGAATCTGGGTCGTGACCCTAGCTAAAGAGCTGCAATGGCCAATTAAGAAAATAAGGAAATCTGTAACTATTCCATATTTTAAGCCACTATGATAAGATAACCGTATATTTGGTCTGTGCAGGAGCAATTAGGTCTACAGCTGGTCTAATTCTATCAAAGATGTACTGCAAGTGTGGATGAACGAACATACGTCCAAATCCAGTTTCAGCATTTTAAAAATCTCTTCTTTAAATAAACTTAATTATGACTCCATCACTTGCTTTGGATGAAAGGGACTGAGACGACTAGCAATCTTTGATTATGAACGTATTCAAATGGAAGTGATATTTGGGGTAGTTTTACGTAATTTTGTGGTTATATTCCGTTTCCCTAATGACTTGCTGTTCTTCAATGTGCAACAAAGATATTATGATCATTAGGATGTGATTATATCGGTATTGGGCAGACAGATTCAGTTTGCAGATCTGTAAAAATTTCTACTCCAGAATTTACTGACAGTACTAGCTGCACGCTGGAGTTTTTAATGGAACGTCAAAATTCTTATGTGCGCTAGAATATAAGCAGAAGTATGGATGCCGCTCTTATAGGCAAGTGCTGACTTGAAGATACTTTTGCTTCATGTCTATAACGAGCGATAATATGTATTATAGGGTATTTAGCAAACCACTACATAAAGTACTGGCTTGTTTGCTTCTGTATTAAAAATGGTACTTTTTTAATTGTTTCATCAAATTTTTTTTATAATCATGTTAAAAATAAAAGAAAGCATTTAAAGTTTTATGTACTAAATTCTAGTGCACAGAATCCACCCTCGTTATTCAAATTTATTATTAATAAGAATTGTTACGTATTCATTTAATCATTTAAAATGGGAAACCTACAAATAAAACAAACTTATTAACACGTATTCAAATTATTTACATTTTATAAACACCCTGTTAATTATGGATTGCCACATGCACTTTTAGGATTAGAGTTGGTAGTTAAAGTATTTTCTTTTTTTTTTTATTTGTTATTAGAATTCTATTTTCTTTTTTTATTATCAAATGCACAGGTGTTTGCCAGATAACTGTAAATAAATATACTTTCAAAGAGAATGGAGCAGCACAAATGCTGAATTGCATATCAAGTAAATTGATACGAATGCAAAGAAAAGAATTTCTTTAAACAAGTGTTGCCAATTTATTTTTATGCCTATGTTTTATTATTAAAATTAATCGCTAACTTACTAATTTTTCTTGAATGCTTAGGTTATATCTAGAATGAGAATATATATAGCAAGAGATAGATAGAGAGAGAAAGAGAGAGAGAGAGAAAAATAGTGTTGCGTATCTACTTTAACTTTAACACTAAACAAAAAAAAACATTAAAAAATAACCAAATAACTTACTATAGCTTCTCGTTACAGAAAGAATTTACTGACGATTGTGTCTTCAACGAAAGCATGGAACAGCACAACTATAATACATATTCATCCACCTATAATTCGAATACGCGGCGTAAATATTACTTGGCATTGAATCGTCATGGGGAGCCGCGTAAATTACAAATACCGCCCAGCCGTTCGTTGGGTAAATTATCAACGTATACGAATGCTATACCCGAAACGGTGCCGCAAGAGCGTGTCGAACAGCTGATTGCAAAAAATTTCGGTGCAAATCGCGTTAAGCATGGCATACGCCAACTCTGTGATACTGGCAAACCATTGATCGAATTGATCGATAGTAAAAACTTTAAAGCACGTCCCAAGTGCAATCCAAACAATAGTAATAATAATAGTAATAGTAAAAATACTTTAAGTAGGAACTTAGATAAAGATAATAGTCTAGTTAGTCATAATCATCACCAGCAACATCATCATCACACTAACAGTAATAATAATAATAGCAATAGCAATAGCAATGGCCAAGTTCCTGTTGCCAATGATAAAAATTTAAATAATTTTAATACTAATAGTCGAAGTAGCAGTAGCAGTAGTAGCAGTAGCAGTAGCAGCAGTAAAACCGAAACAAATAGAGATAATAGTAGTAGCCCGAGTAGTATTAGCATTAGTCAAAATAATGGCCATATTAGTAATAGCAATCTTAGCAATAGCAGACACACGAGTAGCACGAGCAGCAGTAGTAATAGCAGTGACAGCTTAACTAGCAACAATAGTAGTATTAGTCTTAGTTCCACACCACACAACAGTCTTCACAGAGGCGGCAAGAAAGCGGGTAAAAAACGAAAGTGCCGGCGTTTCGAAAATGAAGAACAACACAATTGCACAACGCCGCTTAATAGGCCCACCAACTTTACCAAACGCGGCAATCAGCTGGGGCCTTTAAGACAACAGAAATGCCAAAATCTATTGCTGCAACAACAGCAGGCGGGCGTAAGCGAAATTGTATTGCCGCCCATGTGCACTAAGAAAGGAGGCTCCAAAAACAAACAGCAACAGGCTAATAAAAGAGCCCAGGGCAAAAATAGTTTGGGTACCGATGGTTTGGGCCCCAATAATAGAAGAGGCAAAAAACTTAATATGAATCGTGCGGGTAATGCGGGCTCTAGACAAGCAGCGAAAAACCAGCAACAGGGTACTGGGGCCGGCAACAATGGCACCAAGAAAAAACAGAACAAAAATTCCAAAAAAGGTGGCGGCAATAATAACAACAGCAACAACAACAATAAGAAAAATAAGAAATCTAATAGCAATAGCAGTAGCTCTAGCACCACCGAAAAAACCGAGTCCACATCAACATTAAAAACGAAACTGTGGGAAACCACATCACTAATGCCCAGCACCACATTGTATGATAACTATGATCCGCATGGTGAGACGACCAGCGATCGTGGCGAGAGGGAACAACGCAACGTAAGATACTCCAATTCCATGGAAGAGTATATGGAACAATCATCAGAGGATACTTCGGCTGCCGAAGATCCGGACGACGATGATAACGATATGGAGAATAATGATGAGAACAACGAAGATGCCAGCTATGAAGACGATAGCTACGTAAGCAGTAGTAGTCATATGCCATATGCGGCTGCCGAATCATCACATACGCCTCTGACAGCGGGTGCAGATGATTTCCTGTATTATGACCAGCTAGATTTGTGAGTCTGTTTACTTTTTTTGTTTGTAATTTAAAATTATTTTTACTTCTATTTTATATTTTTAACGATACAATATTTAATTAATACATACAATACTTTAGTGTTTTTTTTTTAAATTTTATTTTAAAAACAAAAAAAAGAATTGTATTTAAAAACAAAACAAAAATTTCCTCATATTTTATAATTATTTTAATGCGTTATACATACATACATACATACATACTATAATTTAATTTTTTTTTTATAAATTTACTTTCTAATCTATTAATTTTGAATGTAATTTATTTATTTACAAAAACCAAAAACTTGGCAACAAGACAAAGTTTTTTTCTTTTCTTTAAATTTCAATTAAAATTTTTAATTTTCAAAATTTGTTTTTTTTTTTTAATTTCAATTTTTAAAATAATTTTCTTGTGTATGAATTTGGCTTTCACTTTATGTTTTTATTTTTAAAAATTTAATAATTGTTTGAAAAATTTACCAAATTTAATAACCAATTCTTTCAAAAATTCTTCACGTTTGGTAGTAGTTGTTATTTTTGTTTTGTATTTCAAATACTTATGCATTTTTGGGTTAAACAAAAAACAAAAACAAAAACAAAAAAATTAATAATATTTAATTATAAATAAACTATTAAATGTTAATGTGTATATTTGTTGCAAATAGTTGAATCATTTCTTTTTCTTTTTATATAAGAAAACTTATTTAAAACAAACAAAAACAAAATATTAACAAACAATGTACAAAAAAAAATATTCAATTTGAAAATGAACAATAATAGAATTAAATAACGATAAAGAAAATATGATATATCAGCAATAGAGTAAATAATTCCTAAAATACAAAAACAAAAACAAACAAAAAAAAAACAAATTTTAAATAATTATTATTGTTTTATAAGGCATTTAAATCTTAAAACACTTAACACTCATATTCTTGTAAAATTCATTTCAAACATTTCAATGTTAAAAGCAGAACAAAACAAAAATATACAATTAAAATTTGTGTAAATTTTGCAAGATTTTCCATTAAAAACATTAAATTTCCTTTAACTATCATATACACATTTACATACATACCATACATACTACATACATACCAACATGCATCCAAACCAAAAAAAAAATTATATTTTTAACTAACCTTTTCAATCTAACCTCAAACACAATATGAAAATCTATAACATAACCTCAAATACATTCAAAATTCAATATACATACATACGTACATATTAACAATGATTCCTTTACAACAATCAATTACAATCCTTAAAACGAAAAAAAAATCAATCAATTGGTAGCATAAAAGCATTTCTTTAATTTGGGTATTTTTAAAATCATAAATCATAACGGCTTTTTATTTACAAAAACAAAACAAAAAAACAAAACAAAACCGCTAAATCATGCTAAACAACAACCACAACAATCCACATAAAATATGTGTGTGTGCAAACAAAATAAAAGCCTACAAACAATGCCTAAAGTTTACCAGTGTAGTTAACAACAAATGCAATTAATTGCATTACATTTCATGGGTGAATTTTCATATTTTAATATGGTGGGTTGCAAATAAAATCTGAATAACAAAAAAAAAAATATTAAGTTTGGAAATAATGGTTATTTGTTGGACAATATTTGACCTTTTAAAAGCAAGATATTAAGAAATAAACTCAAAATTTAAAGAAAAGTGAGAAATTAATTGCTAATAAGTTTCTAAACATATCCTCTATTTATTTATTACAAAAATATTTTAAATCAATGGAAAAATAAGGGCAATTTAGTTATGAAATATAATATAATAATCGATTTGCACTAATTTCAGTTCTAATATTGCTCTCGTCGTATTTACAACGATTATCCATCACGTCACGTGTTTTAAATTATGTTATGGGCCCTTAACGCTGATTGTTGTATTTACAATACCCCATAAATTTGGATTGGATTTAAATCTGCAGACCTTGATAGCCTGTCTAATGCATTGATATATAGCTAGTTTTCTTCAAGTCATTTCTTAGTCCATTTTGGCATATATTTACGGCTATTATTACAACTTGCCGTCAAACTTAGGCTTAGTTAAAGGTACTTTTAGCTAAAGGGAACTGTAAAGTTACCTTTAACTTATTTTCGTTATTATAACTTACAGGTAAAATAAAGTTAAGTTTTTCAAAAATATGGCAGTGGCGGAGCAAACTCAAACACTGCTCAAATTAAAGCCCACTTCACACGGTAATACTTTACGTACGTAAAGTCTAATGGAAAAATAAAATGCAATTCCATCCGTATGACAAAAACGAGAATAAAAGTCGTATGATTTATATTTTTTGCGTTTACATGATCGGTATAAGACAATAACAAAGTAAAATGAAAACAGCTGTTACACTTTTTTTCTATGTGTTTACATAAAAATACATCCCTGATCTAATGCGACTTGCTTGTTTTTGAATCATTTCAAAAAATGAAGAGAGCCATACGACTGTCAAACTTTTCATCCGTATTTTCTCTCGATGTGTGATGGTTTCATTACATAGTACGTTTAGACGATTACATCCGTACTCTTCTACACAAAATTTTGACAGATCATATTACTTGTGGCACCGTATACAGTAGGCTTAAACAACTTTTATTTAAACGAGTGGCAACGACGGTCTTCTTTTTGTTTTTTTTTTTTTTTTGTTGTATCTGCTCACTTATATTTGAAGTTGCCATATTGAAAATAATACATAATATTAGAATAATATGTAATTACCGGTAGGATGACCTTCGCTTTAGCTTAACGCTCACTTCTACCATATTGTCCGCTTAAAGTAATGAAAAACAATTTATCTACCCTTTAAAATCCTCCCTTTTGTCAACGGCAAGTTGAATTAATAACCCTTAGAGTCATAAACCTGCTGGATCACCTTTCGAAGTGACATAATTACTACGGTACAATGTAGTGTAAAAGTTTAAACGATTTCAACATAATATGTTCTTTTAATCGGGTGCTCTGGCAGTCTAGTGGGTAGTGCGTTAGACTATTAGCGTGAGGATCGTGGGTTCGATTCCCACCAGAGACTCTGGTCTGTTACACTACACCGAGTATATGGTCGAAGTTACTCAGCTCGTATATAATTAGAATATAATTTGTAATTGTATTATAATTAATAAATAAATGATGTTCCTTTCATTATATATTGTATCCGTTACAGTAGTCCTAGTAAAAATACTTACAAACAACAATATTTACGGTTTTGAACAGTGCATTGTTTTTATTTTGATCTTCTTACAGTGTGAAGTCCCCGATTTATATATAAAAAATATAATTTTTGCTTTGTCGCGCTAAAGAAAATTGATACCTACTTCTCATCAAATATTGAGGCGGCACATTAGTGTACTTATTCTTTTTTACACCAGTGTACATGCATCGTATCGCGTATTGTCAATAAAACTATTTAATTGCGTTAAAATTACGTTAAATTAAAATAAACGTTTAATAATGTCAGTAGAATAAAGGAAAAGGCTTTATTTTCGTATGAAACTGAATTCGAGTGGATATAATCTGTAAGTTAGTTTTAATTACAGTCATCTCCCTTTCTCTGAAATTGCTTCTTCTTTATTTTACTATTCCGTATACGATAAACATGTTTGAAATTATGAAATATAATGCAAATAATCTTTAATTATTATTTCACTCTTGTAAATCGGTGAGAAGGGTGTCTCTATGTCATATGTAAGAGATTCGTTTAAAATTCGCAAATTTTTGTATTCTTTTACATTTTTTAAGTACGACATTCCCTTTCTGCCTCTGGTACCGTTCATGCTTTAAAGTTTTCTTTGAGAATTATTTGCAGCAGTTCTTGTTTGTGATATACATACCATAATCAGCCTCATTACGATTGCCGAGCAGTAAACAAGATTCGTTAATTTTGTAAACCATATATAAAAGATATGAAGCCGCCGTAGTCTAGTAAGTAGTGTGTTGGCTTATTAGGCGTAAGGTCACGGTTCAAACCCCAGGTCAGGCATCAAAACGAAATATGAAAATTATTTCTTCCTCTTCAGGCAAGAACTCTGCGAGTAAATAAAATTGCCATGAAAAGCTACTCACAAATCTGTCGTCTCGCCACTCATGTATAAAAAATTAACGCACACAACATAAGTGGTGTGAGAAACTAGGTCGTAATCCTGACTAAAGGGTTGTAATGACCAATTATGTACGTACATATATATTAAAGATATCGAATGCGAAAATCTGTTCTTTTGATCCAATCGAAATTCGTCAGCAATTCGACAACCGTATTGTAGGACTTCAGGGTTCCAGATATGCAAATATTTTGTTTCTGTTTGATGAATACAAGTCCTCTGCCTTGATTCATGGTTGTCAGTACTTCGATATTTGTTATGCGTGTCAGTAGATCCATTCATCAAAGACTAAATACCTATGAATGACCACATGTAGCATTTCATAAATTATGCTTTTCTGTCTGAATTTTCTGAACTCTTTAGTAAATATGGCACAGAAAATATTTTTTAATCTCAATCCGACATCTTTTGTCACACCATAAACATTTTTTTTTGCAGAAAGTATTACTGTAATGGATAAAGGGTTTGCACCAATTGAAACCTGAAGTTATCTTTTAATTGTTTGATGAGATTTTTTAATTGATAAAAGAAATAATTTGCTGCATGAAAAATACTTTACTGTAACCAAAAAAAATTCTTTAATAAAACGTTTATAGTCTAAACAAGAATTGGTACATTTGCTTTAAAGAAAAAGAATAGACCTTGATTTAAACTGAATTTTAAAAATATGATATCAAAATATCCCAATCTAAACGGATAATAACACTGTGAATATTTCAAAGTTTCAATTCTTAACTTAAGTCCTGTAAGTTTTAGAAAACCTTACAAACGACAGTTATTTGAATAAAATTTCACAATCGTCTGAAATTGCTTGTATTACAAAAACGGAGAACTACGTAAATTCAACATTTTGATGAAATGATTTGCATATACATTTGAAAACTGTATGCCTTCCGAAAGGCTCTGCTGAAAAATAAACGCTGTAAACACATTCAACGCGCCAAATGCCGCGCAGTAATGTACCAAAAATAGAATACCTTCTTGCCGAAATGATTATTTTCGCTTAACACTTTCACGCCGGCGCTTTAATTCATGCTTGTCGCCAACTGGCGGCTGTTATATTTATAAGACGTTAAAATTGTTGTGAAAAATAAATGCTTTTAAGAAAACGTGACTCAGGTATTTTTTTTTGCAGTCGAAGTGTTAAAGATATAAATACTTGGTATTACCTATCGTCTAATAGCATGATCAATTGCTTACCACCAGTGGTACATGCCGCCCGAAGAGACAGTCTAGTGTGGGCCACCGGTATTACCCACCGCCCGATAAGGCAGTCTAGTGCGGGTCACCAGTGGTAAGCACCGCCCGATAAGGCTGTCTACTGGGTAATTTTTTATATGTGCTCGCCACAATGAACAAGTTAGTGATGTCAATACAATAAGATACATGAAGTAGAGGTTCTAAAGACGTGATGTATATATAATATAAATATTAGAAATCATATTTGTAGCACCACGAATAAAGAAGCAATCAAGTTTTCATTAGTAACCATTGTACTTAACTTTGCCGATGCCTCTAGACGGTTCTGTTAATAAATAAATTATTGTAAGCATTTTATTAAGCAATTTCTACATTTCACAAAAAATTTTCAACACTCATAACTAAGGACCTGTTTTTGTAAGACGAACCATTCGTCCTACAGGAACACTACATAAGCCAAGAAAACTAAAACTTCCTGGTACCAGATATGCATGCCATGGCTGATTTTAAATACGTTTTAAGGATTTTTTTTTTTGCAAAACAAAAACTACAACTCGAATTTCTTTCACTACTACACCATGCAAATAGAAATCTCCTAAAGTCATCCTTTATTTATTCCAAAAAATTAAAAAACACTTCCAATTAACTTGAAATCCTAAGAATTCCTTGAATTATACAAAATTATCCCCTCAAAAATAATCATGTACAGCAA
Source organism: Sarcophaga subvicina (assembly GCA_936449025.2). Classification (NCBI taxonomy): domain Eukaryota; kingdom Metazoa; phylum Arthropoda; class Insecta; order Diptera; family Sarcophagidae; genus Sarcophaga; species Sarcophaga subvicina. The sequence continues at coordinate 34,562,077 of OW388081.2, forward strand.
AACACAATTTATCACGCAATTCTTTTCTACTCTACTCTATTCTGTTCTAAAAATCTAAAAACTTGCAAAGTATTTAAGAAAAGAAATTAAAAATGAATAAGAAAATATGCCATAAAAACCATTGTAAATATTATGTAAAACGATTTTATATAAACAATATTAAGATAAGCAATAAAAAAATTAAATGAAGAAACCTCGCTGCCTCTCAATTAAGTAGTAATTTCTAAATAAATTAAAAACGAAATAAAAAAAAAACAAATTAAAAGAAATAAATTTTTTTTAAATAAAAAAAAGCCTTCAGATTCACTATTAATTACAAATAAATAAAGAAAATTTATTTAAAAACAAAGAAAAATAAATTAAAGGCCTTCGAAATAAAACATAAAACATTGGATTTCATTAGTTGAAGTGTTAATAATTTTACTTTATTTCAATTATTGACTTCACTCTTATTTATTTATTTATTTTTTTTTTTAATTTTTATTTCCGTTTCCAATTGGCATTACTTTTGTTTTCTTTAGATTTTCTTTAACTCACTACCAGCAGTGTAATTATTAGAAAAAAAGATGAATTCATTACTTAAATAATAATTTAAAAAAAAAGATGATTAAAACTTAAAATAAATGTAAAAAACAATTTTAACACTAACAATGCAAATATTTAATTTAAAAAATCTTTAGTTTTATACATAATTTAGTCTTTATAAATAAATAAAAAAAAAATTTGTAATGTTGTATGTTAAGCTAATAATTAAAAGAAGAAAACAGAACGAAGAAGGAGAAGAAAACAATTTATATGGAAATTTCATTTAATTTTTTAAGATATATGAGAGATTTACAACAAATTCATTGCATAGAATATTTAGCAACCAACTAACGATCTACTATTCTCAAAACTTTAACAATTTTTCCTATTTTATATGTAAATTATTAGTTTATAGAAAGAAAAGAGAAGATTAAGAGAACATTTCATTACAAACAAACCATTTAGAAAACGCTTTGCAAAAAAAAACAGAAGAAAATTTCAATTGTATTTAATTGTGCAAAAAATTAATGAAAATTTATAAGAAAAAAAAAATAAAAAAAATTTTAAATAAAAGAAAAGAATATTTCAATAAATAATTCTCAAAAGAAATTATTTATTAAGAAATGTATACATAAAAATAAAAAAAAAATAAACATGTTTTCTTTTTATTTCTACAAAAATAGAAAAAGGATTGAAAATCCCAAGATTTCTCCAAAACAAAAAGGTTAGAAATTCAATTCCATTCAATAAATTCCATAAATTCTATGTGTTTTGTTATAGTTTTTCAATATTTGCTTAAATGCGATACAGTCTGTACAGACGAACACGTCTGTTGTATGAAAAATTTCCCTTTTCTACTTACTGTTGCGAATGTATGAGTATAACAGCTTTAGGCTTAAAGAGAAGGTCAGGCTGAATACAAACAATACTTATTGATATCAAAGTAAAAACAAGTAAAACACAGCGAGAGAGAGAGAAAAAGTGTATATGTGTGTGTGAAAGATTTCAATCCAATTGGAATAATTCTGAAGAAGTGTAAATAATGTAAAATATTAAATTAAGTATCCTGAGAGAAAGTAACTGGAATTTTTTTTCAAACACTCTGAGTATAAAAGTGCTGCCAAATCTTTACTTATTTTATGACAAACTGGACTTTTGTTTCTACTTAAGACTTTGACTTTGTATTAAATGTTTGCAAAACAATTACCGTTAATTTATGTTGTTGTATTTTATTTTTTCTCAATTTTATATGTATTAAATTTGTAACATTTTATGCATGTTTTATTATTGTATTATGGCTTGATTGGTTCAATGTGTGTGATTTTATTTGTTTGTAATTATTTTAAGTGATTTTTTTTCTCTTTATTTCTTTAAATAAACTTGTTGCTAAATTAACAACAATAAAGCATGACGAAGAAGGAGGTGGTGTAAAGCCATTAATAGTGCAAAATAAATTTGGTTAAGGTTGTGTACAAAAAAAAAATTTTCTGTTTTTCCTTTAAAAACCCCAGAATAAAAAAAAAATTAAACTTAACTTTGTGTATATTATTTTAGCATACCTATGGGCCTATGGAAATTCATAGCTATACTATGGCTATTGGCATGGAGTCATCAACTATTAAGCTGATGTTGTTAAGTGTAGAACAAACGAAAAAAAAACATTGCTACGGGTACCTTTTTCGAAATAAAACCTGCATAAACAAAAAAACAAAAACAATACAAAAAATGTTTCCATTATAACCATATAACATCATTTGTCTTAAGTTGTCTAAAATCTACAAAAAAAAAATTTTTTTTTCTGAATTATTTTAAACACCATTTTGTATTAAATTAAAAAAAAAAACAATTTTTGTTCTTGTCATGTGTATAATGTTCCTGTTTGCTTTTAGTATTTATATTTTATTATAAATCTTAACTAAATAGCAATTAATTAATTAAAATGTTTTTAAAATCTAGTAAAAGTTTTATGTTCTTAATTTCAATTCTAAACTAATAAATCCAAAAAATTAACTTCTATTGAAATCTAGAACATGAACCATTTAGAAGAAAACAACAAAAGTAATAATTTTCTCTGAGTGTATATAACTTACCCACCTAACAAAACTATATATTATAACCTATTAAAGTATATAAAACACTAAATAATAATTAATTAAACAAATTATTTTAGCAAAAACCTAATTTATTTTATAAATTTTAATCAATCTTAATATACAGACATATTCAACAGTAAATATTTTTTATAATTAATATTTAAAGACTGAATAAAGAAAAGAATATGTAACAATAATTTGATTTTTTTTTTGTTTTATTTCGAAATATGTTTGGCAAATGCGGAAAAGCTTTTCCTTATTGGAATCAAAATTATAATAATAAACAATTAAAATAGTATTAGGAAATATCTAATTTAAATAACAAGTGGAACTTTTTTTTACAACATAACTCATAAAATATGGTCATCGGAAACACGAAGGATAGAAAAAAATAACAATAACAAATCAACAGTATTATTCTAGAAGTTGCCATACTTGTAACGTTCTGAGTCAATGAGCTAGAGTAAAAAGTGCGACGCACTATGTGGCATTTACCCTGAAAAGCTGGCCAAAAAGCCAAAAATGAATTTAAAGAAATTTAAGAAACTGAGTTTCGATAGACAACAAAATTCTGCATTATATAGTGAATTTTCACGACTTTAAGTTGAGATTTGTAGATTTGGGACGATGTCAAAGTCAGGAAAGTGAAGAAAATTTTTTTTTGGTTTTTTTGAAATTTTAATAGGTTTATATGATATTTTTTTGTGGCTAAACGAATAAAGGTTTTATATTAATTTCTTTTTTATTTGAAAGATATGAACAACTGCTACTTTCAGTTCTTTTTTTTATATATATACATATATCTCAGATATTAATGTTAAAATTATTCGTTCAAAATTTAAAAATAATAAAAATGTCACATTTTTTTATCCTACCCAAAAAAGATAAGTATTTTAAAGGTGAAAGTAGTTTTTAGTAGTTTAATGTTATATACTACAAGAAAATATGAACTCTCTACATTCAGGAACAAAAAGAAAAGTTTGCGCAAATTTGCTCAGCTATTTTTGGCGATTTTTTGAAAATTTTACTTTTTTTTGAAAAAAATTTTAGACGCAGTGTAATAAAGCCGCGTACGAATTATGCGAGGAAATTCAGTAGAAGCGATACCAATCGAGCTGTCCTGAATAGGTTACTTTTATGCAGTGACCCTTTTATAAGCTGCAGTACACAAAAATCGCGAAGGAATAGAAAAGCATTTTCATCAGATACTATTAAATTACTCCTTCCTGACATTGATGGTGAAAATGATAACGATTTTAACGATTGTAGTTAGTTTCACTTTTTAAGTATTTTTTTAAGTTAAGTATTATATAATGTAATAAATAAATATTATGAATAAATATTAATTATCATAGAAGTTTTAAAACTTAATTACATATGTACACATATGGCCAAAAAAATAGGTGTGAACTACATAGCAAACTATATCCGTATATATTTTCGGTTTTATTTATACGTCACAGTTTAGTCAATTATTTTTATTAAATTAATTTATTTTACGTTCTTAAAAGTTAAAAGGAAGGGAAAATAACAGTAAATAATGTTTAAAATAAAGTGAATTCAAAAAAAGACCAGCTTTTGATGTGGAAAAAAAATAGGTGTATACAAAACAACTTAAAATTTAATGAAAAATTTGTACTTAAAAATTGTTTTTCACTAATAAAAACTAAATGATATCATTAATAGCCCGTATAATTGCCATTGTTTTTGAGGACAGCTTCCATTCTTCAAGGCATAGACGAAATTAAATTACGGCAAGTCTCTATACCAAACATGTTGAACGTTTTCCCATAATTGGTCTTTATTACAACAAGGAAGCTTGGAAACTCTTCTTTTTAACTCTTCCCAAAGGTTTTCTATCGGATTCAGGTCGGGGGACTGACTAGGCCATTCAATAACGTCTATCTTCCTTTGACGAAACCATACACTTACTAACTTTGATGAGTGTTTTGGATCGTTATCCTGTTGAAACTTCCACATCAGAGGCATATTTTCCTCGGCAAAGGGTAGCATTACATTCTCTAGCAAATTTCTGTACACAAATCTGTCCATTGTTTGTTCTATTCGGTGAATTGGACCTACTCCATACCAGGAAAAGCAACCCCATACCATGCTTGATGGTCTTTTTTGTGTAGCTACTGTCGAATTCTTTACCTTTTGGCCGACGAACATTTCTTTCTGCGTCGTTTCCAAATAAATTGATTTTGGTTTCGTCGCTTCAAAGGATATTTCGCCACTTTTTTCTCTCCCCTTGCTCCGCACCAATCTTTGTGAGCCAAGGCAAAATTTTTCCTCTTCTTTAAATTCTTTGTTCCAAACAGAGGGACTTTGCGAGCTATCCTATCTCGTAGGCCTGCCTTCTGCAATCGTCTTCGCACAGTTCCTGATGACACTGTATTTCCAATGTCTCCAGTAATCGCCTTAGATGACTTAAAAGGGTCCCGTTTGGATAGTATGACTATGCGTTTGTCTGTAGTTAATGAAGTTTTTCTATGTCTACCTCGTGTTTCAACGTTATTTTTTTCTTTTAAAGCGTTGGTTACAAAATTCTCAGACCGATTTAAAACATCTGCAATGAATTTGTAGGTTTTACCTTGCTCGCGAAGTTTAATGCAATGGTGCCCATGACCCATCTTAAAAATTAATTATGTCTGATATAATGTTTTATTTATTTTTAATTAATATTATTTCACTTAATTTCTTCCTTTTTTAAATTTTTTTACAATAAATCAAATTTTAACTAAATTAAATATCACGCACCTATTATTTTGTCCAAGTAAAATTCGGACTTAAAGGAAAAATGCCACACTATTTATCTGAGACAAGCTTATTTTTAATGAAATTCCCCTTTTTTTCTTTCCTCAACAATAATACCAGGCTATTTATTTTGTAATTTTAGCATGGTTGTAATTTCTTGCATTTTTTAATAAGTTGAAAGAAAAAAAAATTTTTACACCTATTTTTTTGGCCATATGTGTATGTATATCGACTATTATAACAATATGAGATGTATGTTAGATTTTCTTAATGGACCGTATGTGGTACCTAGGGGCACTTATGATCCGATCATAATAAAATGTGATCATAAATGATTCACATTCATATTAAACATGTTCATGTCGAATTTCATCGAGGTAATAAAATTTTTAAGCCAATTATAATTGCTAAACATATTTTCTTAAGGGGCCCTATTTTGGACCAAGGGGCAATTATGGACCGACCATAACAAAATTTGGTAATATGATTTAGATTTACAAAATACACGTTCATACCGAATCTCATCGCAATACCGCTGTTTTTAAGCCATTTATAAGCGCAAACGTGAATTTCTAAAGGGGACTTTATATGGGGACCAGGGTCAAATGTGATCCGATTTTCACCAAACATTACACCATCATTTCTTGGTACACAGAACTAATCCATGCTAAATTTTATCATGATTGTTGCATAATTACCATAATTATGTGTAAATAAGTGCAATTTCGAGGGGAATTTGTATGGGGGCTAGGCGAAATCACGGACCGATTTGAACCAAAATCAGTTGAATTCATCCTTGGGCCTAATAATCACTAACACTATCAAAAAATTCCAGAAATTAACTCATAAAACACTTCTATTAATTTTGGCCAGGTTTTCAGGCAAAATGCCACATAGTGCGACGTTTATTCTATTTTGTGATGTGCTTGGAGTTTGAACTTTACTGCTGCAAAAGATCTTGTAAAAGTATCTTATAAAAGATAACATTAAATAAAAGTAAAAACGTTGTAAATTATGTTGTATAGAACAAATTAAAAGAGTTAAGGAGTCAAGGTGGCTTCTAAGTAGACAAAACCGTCATTCACCAGTTATTTCAAAAAAAATTCGGAAAATTTTAATTGAAACACAAGTTATTTATTTATTTATTTATTTAAATATTCAATTTGTGAATTTGTCTCTTTAAGCCACCTTAATATATATGCACTCATAAGAATGCTAATATAAATAGTATAAGCAGAATATAGGATAATACTATTTCAAGTCTATAAAAGCCTTAACGCTTAATTATCTTCCAGTTAAATTATCTGCCAGGCAACAGGCCATACTAGTTGCATTGCACTAACAAACTATTGCCTCTGATTACCTACACTTCAGCCGTACCTAATCCAGATCCATGACCTTACACCATTTTGGTCATCTCTAAGGTTTAGGTAACAGTCCTCGCAGATACTAATTTTGAGAGCAATTTGTGCTCTTAAATTTTCTCTAAAAGGTTCAGACAACTGGAGTTTTATTTAGGCTAAATGATGCTGAATAAGAATCTCTTACTACCAGTAAGGAAGGTAACATTCTTTGCAACAGATTAGCATCTGACGCGATTCCCTAATACGCCCTCACAGAAGTTTTGGGATCCTGGTCAGAGGCAGTTGTCAAAACACATAAAAACATGTAAACCTCTCCCCTTCGTTAAACACAACTCAATACGTTAAGGGTATCTGTTGTATGATAACAAATCCTGGACGGAAAAGAAATTTGAATGGAATCAACTCTTTAAACTCATTGACCTCAGCAAAACTGCCATTGACGGCTTCTCTAACGCTTGTTCATTTGCGTTTTCGCTAACGATGACGACAATGTATGGTCAGTCGCGCTGTTGTGAATAGTTGCAAAGTACGCTGACGCGAAATGGTTAACGAACTTTTGCTTGAATCAACCAAAAAATTATTCTTTTTCACTGAACTTAACACAACAAATCATGTTTTTATTGTTGCCGTGAATTCCAATGTGTTCTGCCTTGTTAGGAATTTCAGCGCCTATTTATTGTTACGAAAATGGAAAAATCTAGATACAGGGGTTTTGCTTTTACATTGTTTAACATTGAACATTCGCCTTCAAGAACATTCATCAGACTGTTTATGTTGCCATATAAAAGGCAAGGCAAAGCAGGCAACTGAGGGAGTTAAAGTTCAGTCAGTTTTCTGTGAAGACACGGTGCGTTTGAAGAGCCTGAATATCTCCCTTACAAAGATCTGTCCAACAATTGTCTAGTAATTGTTATTGTTTATGCAAAGGGTGTAAACAGAGGAATAACAAACAAAGCAATTGTTGTTGTTACATCAAGTTGTGAACAGTGGCAGACAGAATTAAAATTAAACACTAATTTATTATTTTTTTTATTTGCAATCTACGAGCTCATATTTGAAACGGTTTTGAAAGGTAAAAACGTAACAGTATAATCAAAATCAGAATGGGTTTCAAAAACGACTTTCCAAAAATAAAATATTTGACTGGATTAGTAAGTTCTCGACAATATTCTTTTAAATTCAAAATTTTGTATTCCTTTCAAATATTAAGATGCATTGTGATTATCGAAATAGATTTGTTTGTGAGATAATTTCATTCTTTACTTAAAAACCTTTCGGTCGAGTCACTTCTTCGGTTCTAAGAAATAAGCACTTGAGGAGAATGGAAGCCATGGACAGATGAAGGAGTAAATCGTAGCACAATTCATAAACTATTGCGTTGGAAACTGTGTACCTAGCGTTGCTCTGTTGCGATCGATTAAATCGATCAGTAAGTAACTTATCTTCGTCTGTGTAGAATTGCGATACGGAGTATCGCTAAACTCCTTTATATGGTGCTAAATGCTTCAGCGAAGTTGTCACGCAATTGAGATTGTAGTCGAATGTGAGCAAACTTGACAGACTTTTTTCTCATACTTAAGTGATCAACGTTCTCGAAAATCTGTCGGTCGGAGTTGACTTTAAACTGTAGGCCCCACCACTCATGCATAAAATTAACACACACAACATAAATGGTGTGAGAAACTAGGTCGTAATCCTGACTGAAGGGTTGTAATGACCAATTATGTATGTGTATGTCAGTGATCAACGACAATTGTATTCACAAGTCAAATTGTCTGTGCCCTCGACAATCTCTGTACTTTCAAACTCCTATCAGCCTATTATCCTACCGTTAACCTTTTTAATTTTTCGGTTGTAGTTATATCAACTGTAAGTACTCAGAACGCTCTACGTTCTGCTGAACAAAATGAAGAGAGTTTTTAAAATTTTGACAGAAATCAGTTGACAGTTAAATATCGATCAATTCAATAAGCCTTGGACCCATAGCTGCCAGATAAATGAGACATCAAATCGTCAAATATTTGAGAAAAAATCGACAAAATCGCCAAAGAATCGTCAGAAAAAATATTAATTAGTTTTTTTTCCAAAAACGGTGATATTTTATGTCATTTTCAGGAAAAAAAATTGTTTAAGGATTAAACAATATATCCCAGTGTTGTTTATTGACCCATAAGCGCAGCAAAAATATTGCGTCATCTTAATCTACGGGTGGTGTAAATATTAAGGAGTCAGAAGCTCTTGACATTCTGAGCATGAAAATTCAGTGTAATGTTGGCTTCAACCGACACACTTTTCAGTTCCTTCAGTTCCTTCTTATTTATTTATTTATTTAATTAATTACAATACGATTACAAATTATATTCTAATTATATATGAGCGGAGTATCTTGACTATATGCTCGGTGTAGTGTCACAGATCAGGGTCTCTGGTGTGAATCGAAACTCTACCCTCTACACTATCAGGGCACCCTCCTTCTTAAGATCTTATGATCTTACTATTTACACCATTTGTAACCGACCGAGACTGGAATACAACTCTCATGTATGGTTCGGTGCCTCAACGTCTATTTTGAGGTTTCTCGATCGTGTACAGGAGAGGCCGTAGTAGCTCGTTAATGACGGTAATGTATCCAACCCCATTGAATCATTTGAGCATCGTAGCAATGTGGTTTGTGTTTCACTGTTCTATCGCTTCGACAAAAGGATTTTGCTCGTAAGTAAGTAAGGAAGAGGACTTTCCCGAAAATTTACTACGTAACGCTCGTCTTTGTCGGCCAACACTTCCTTATGTGGTCAATTGGCCAGTGGATCGCACATGCATTACAGTATAAATATGTTTTTTAGTCGGACTATTTGTATGTGGAACTCATTCGCTGCAGAGGCCTTTCCTGTTCCTTATGGTATAAATATACACAAGCCTAGTGTCCATAAACACTGTTCTCGCTTTCCTTCTTTCCATAACATATTTTCATAGTTCCAAACACAATGCCATCGATCCCCTGAGTATTGGTCGTACGAAACAAAATAACGGCATTTGCGTTTGTTCTTCCGATGGTAATACTTATTAGAAGCTATGTGTACTCGAATTTTTAAAATTGTCTGCAACGACAAGTGATAAATTATTCTCAACTACGAGGTTATCCAGGAGTTGTAATTTTTCAGCTTTTAAGGGATTAAAAAGAAATAAAGTACAGAAAAAGCATCACATGTATTCGAAGGTAACTTAAAAATGTAATACTTAAAGTGGCTTTTAAGTGGCTTAAAGTGGCTAAAGTTAGGAATATGATGTAAATTTTTTTATTTCTAAAAATCGTCAAAATAAGGGCATAAATCGTCAAATCGTCAATATGATATTTTTGGAGCTCAAAATCGTCAAAATGGCGATAAATCGTCAAATCTGGCAGCTATGCTTGGACCTATTAACCTGCGCTCTAAAAAATTAACATTTTTTAGGCCTGCTATGTATTACGGAGTAAGGTGTCCATTAAAAATAACATTTTTATTGCCGATTTCCATTGTATTTGCCCTTTAATTAGTTTAAGAAAATAGATCGCGGCATGTTAATTTCATTTCTTAAGCTTATTACCTCGCTGCAATCAGTGTAAATGTACTGCACCCAGCACTAATAAATTTCCACTCAAACTCAATTAATTTGTGCAAACTATGTACATAAAATCTTGTGTTCACGTATATTTTTCTAAATAAATACCACCTTAAACACCCACTGCACGTTGTCACGCCGTGTGTGCAAAAACGGAATTTAATTGTCGAATTTATTATTGCAATTATTATGGGGCACATAAAATTTAAATATTTTATTTTTTATTTTTATTTTATTATGCATTTGCAGAGTATTTATTTGTCAGCCTCTTTATTTATGGTCGTTAAAAGAATGCAATAAAAAATATTGGTTTTTTCTTTATTTTTTTGCATTCTCTTCATCTGCTAAATATTTTTAATTTTTCTTTTTTATTGTGTATTGGCCTAAAATTTTGTCTGGGGTAATTAAATTTTTAAAACATTTAAAATAAGTGAGAAATATTATTGAGATCATCTACAGTGACAGGCACAACGACACAACATTTCACTTTTACATAAAAACACATGGAATCACTGTCATTTGATTCACATCAATCATCATCAATCATGATCAATCAATCAATGAAAATCTTGCAAAATCTTATAAAATACATGAAATTTCTCAAAGAAATAAATGGCCATTTTGTAATTGGAAAAAACGTCCTCTTTCGAACCGTGCTACTCAAAAAGCTGAACTACTTTTGTGAGTCGAGATATTCGATTTTTTTCAAAATTTTGTGAGTCAAGGTATTCAATTTTGAAAAATCGAATTTTGGCCAAAAATACATGAAAATTCTCAAAAAAATAAATGGCCATTTATTAATTGGAAAAATATACAATAGATGCCAACAAATAATAGATTTGAACTAAGGAGACTGAAAGATGTGAATAATCGTGGTGTGCACTTGCATTACAAACCCTAGCAAATCAAAATTCGTGTTTGTGCTCAACAAATCATGCCTTTATTAACTTTCACTCTTTAGCACGTACATAGGTGGTGTGTTGGCTTATTAGACTTAAAGCCAGGGTTCAAACCCCAGGTCAGACATCAAAACGAAATACTAAAAGTATTTCTTCGGCGACTTCCTCTCAGCAGATTTCTGGCCAAAACTCTGAGGGTAAATAAAAAATTGCCGCGTAAAGTTTCTCAAACATCTATCATTCGGAGTCGACTTTAAGTTGTAGGTCTCGTCAGTCATGTATAAAATTAACGCACACAACAAAAGTCATGTGAGAAACTAGGTCGTAATCCTGACTGAAGGGTTGTAATTATTATGTCTTTAGCACGCACCTCCACATTATATTTTACTTTTGTAATCTCGCACTTCGTTTTCTAGACCATCAGTAAGCTCACGAGACTTATTAGTTACTGTGGAATACTGCATTCAATAAAGCAATGGAATGCTTGGAGTGGAATGGAGAGGCTCAAAGTCTTATAATCTGTAATATAATATGTATGAGTCCCTCTAAAATACGGAATTCCTACCGTAAACTAATTAGACTCAGTTCCCAGTTCTTAGTTTCCATATAAAGGTCACAACATGTTTGCAAAAATTATTGTTCGGCTGTAAGTGGTATTGTCTTTCTCAGTCTCATCAGGGATTTCCTGCTCAGTAAGAAATTGGTCTATTGTAGCAAGTTCTAGAACGTTAGAGTTGCCAACTTTCTTTGTCTCCACACCATGCCTTTGGTAGAAATTTATTGAATTGATGTACTAATTAGTGAATTAAGTATCTTATCACTACGGTTCTACTATTTTTCAAGCGTTGGCGCTGCTTGTAATAGAGAATGCTTCTTGGTTGGAATTATTAATTATCCTTAATCCTAAAATCACGATGAAATCACCACATAATCGAAACTGTACGTGGATTTGCATTGAAATTCACACTAACCATGCCACGTCCCTTAAATCCTCTCAGTTTAATATATGTGAAGTATTTTGAAACTTATTCCCTCCGGGAGTACTCTGTAATACTGATTTTCAAAAACTGGCAAAGACAACTAAGAAGCGTTCTTTCTGTTAGTATTTTCTACAAGGAGCATAGGCTTCCACAACGCTCTTCTATAGTTTACTTAGGTTTTTTTTACAATTTTTTCTAACCAAACAGACATAATTCGTCCAATCTGGCAAGTCGTTGTCTGGAAAATAGGCAAGAATCTCTTACATAAACGGTGCGAATACAAGCTGTGTAAAATAGGATAATGCCATACGCTTTATAATAGAGCCTTCTATAGAATATCCCACAGAAATCGGAACCATTACAGGCAATGCAGACATCTCAGTTCATCTTAACAGAACATCGTGTCATATATTGCCTTAAGTGGTCATCATTATGTTGGATAACGTCATTTGTCTTGAGAGTATTCGAGAGAAAAGTCCTACGTAAGATCTTCGGTCCAGAGCGAGTTGGCGATGATTTCCGCATCCGATCCCACAGTGAGCTGTATGAGCTCCTCAACGACATATATGTTGTGCAGCGTATTAATATCCAGCGGCTGCGCTGGCTCGGCCATGCCGTTGGAATGTAGGAGGATGCTCCGGCGAGACTGGTATTTGATGCGGGGATCTGCGGAAATCGGCAAAGAGGACGACCTTGTTTGCGTTGGAAGGACCAAATTGTGGAAGCCCTGTCATCGATTAGTGTGACCACTTGGCGTAGGCGCGCAAGAAACAGAGGCGCCTGGAACAATGTGTTGCGGCAGACCGAAATCCGTTAATAGGGTTGTTATGGCCAATTAAGTAAGCAAGTAAGTACATAACATCATTAGTCTGTATAGGATTATTGGAACTGTATGGATGATGCCATCAATATGCAAGTAAAACCAGAGGATCTAAGGCAAGCCAACAAAGATTAGTACATTTAACGTATATCCGAAGTCCACTCTGTTGTAAAGAGCTGGAAATTGGACTAGTTTCGAATAAAATCACTAACAAGTGGGACATTCTGACCCAACACCAGCAGTAACTCGAATATCTTGAACTTAAGCAATGAGAAACCCATACTCAAACACATCAAACGTTGCAATCAGAAGAAAGAGCGATAGTTTCACAACGACGCCCTTAAATTCTAAGCCCGCTGAAGCCGAGGTCCGTAAACCGTATCATCATAGAGTGGTGAGAAACCATACTCACGGAATGCTATGCTTTCTCAAGACAAGGCTTCACTGATGCAATTATCTCTGGAAGATTCGAGGACTTTCTGACCACGTTATTTAGACTCGATTGGAATTTCTTTCTTTTTAAAATAAGAAAAAAACTTTATAAAAAACCACAATGAATTAATTCCGGGTGAATGCTCATGCCGGCAATGAGAAAAACTTCATCGCCAATAGGCGATCGATCAGGCGATTGATGTCCCTTTCCGCTTACTTAAAACGCATAAAGTTAGAGTACGGCAGATGATATAAGCAAACTACCTTAGCTATAATACCTCACTTTTAATCACTTTATGGGCAGTATATATAAAGTCGCCGTGGTCTAGTAGGTAGTGTGTTGGCTTATTAGACGAAAAGCCAAGGTTCGAGCCCCAGGCCAGGCATCAAAATAAAATACAAAAAGTATTTTTTCGGCGACTTCCTCTCAGCAGATTTGTGGCAAAAACTCTGAGAGTAAATAAAAATTGCCACGAAAAGTTTCTCAAAAATCTGCCGTTCGGAGTCGACTTTAAACTGTCGGTCCCGCTACTCATGTACAGAATTAACGCACACAACATAAGTGGTGTGAGCAACTAGGTCGTAATCCTGACTGAAGGGTTGTAATAACCAAAAATATGTATGTATTTATAAAGTCGACGTAGTCTAGTAGGTAGTGTATTGGCTTAATAGACGTGAGGCCTAGGGTTCAAACCTCAGGTCAGACATCAAAACGAAATATGAAAAAAAATATTTCTTCGGCGACTTTCTCTCAGCAGATTTCTTTCTTCTTACTTAAAATGAGCAAAGTTGGAGTACGGAAGTTGGCATAAGCAAACTACCTTAGTCATAATACCACAAATGTAATCACTTTATGGGCAGAATTTATGGTCATCATCACTCATGGATAAAAATGCGAAAATGCTGAGTCTTGCGGTTTTTGTAGAGGCTTTATGATGAGACTGTCAGTCACATCTTTTGCTATAGTTCCTCCTTGTTTTAAATCAGAAAAAGATTAATGGATATACATATAATCTCTGCACAGTTGGACTGACTCAGCCTCTGTAGACATTGGAAGGCTACACGGTGTAATTAGAATCCCAAATGCTATCAACATGGCTAGAATATGTTGCATAGTTGGGGAAACAGGTGCAGTTCTTTCAATATGATATTCTTGTGAATCTGTCTTGCTGGAGACTGCAGATAGTATATATGGATAATACACTTGAGGTCATGTCTTTGACCGATGTTATGCTGGAGATCTATTCATACATCTCTCATGCCTATCTTACCTATCCTTACCTAGTAGTTTAACTTTTACTCTTTTCATCATTCATTATCTACAAATTGTATTCAGTGCACGTGACTAGTTAAGCGTTCATTCAACCAAGGCTGTCAATCTATAGAAATTCATTTCATTTGACCTTTAAAATGATGAAATTATTTCATCATACATTGATACGTCAAATTAATACACGAGTATTTCTACCCCTACTAAATGTGATTGTACTTTTATTTTTTTTTTCGTTTTTTTGGTTCTATTCTAATAATTTTACCCCACAATAGTGTTGTGAGAATGTGATTTACAACCGAACGAATAGACAAGGTAGTCTTGACTCAGATCACGTAGACTTATACGAGCGCATGGCGAAAATAGAAAACTGCACATGTAAAGTGAGAATGAATGAATTTAAATTGAAATATGAAACGAAGACTTTTTTGTTGGTGTTGTATTAGTTTTTTTTTTGTTGTTGCAAAATAATAAAATATTTAATAAAATAACGTGTTGTTGTTTTCAATGGTTTTTTTTTTTTTTCATTCAGGGTTTCTTTTAACGACCGGGGTTTTAAGAAGAATTTCTTTTGAAATGCAAAAAAACAGTTGAGAATTAAAATGTTTAAAATGATTTTATTTCACAATTTCATGAGTATCCATAACAAATTAAAAAAATTTCGTTTTAAAATTATTTGATTATTTCAAGAATTCACACAAAAAAAATCCCCCTTTAAATGCAATGCCAAAGAGAAACCCTAATCATCGTAGCAATTAAAAATTCTAAAGTGCTGGTTGTAATAGAATCATTGTAGACAATTTGTTTATTACCCCCGATTAAGAATTGCAATAGAAGAAAACACTCTCCCTTTTTAGGAAAAGCGTTAACAACACACATACTCGCGCACTCACTTAAAATGAAATGTCAATTGAACGTCACTTCTGCACGCCACTTCACAATAGTGACCGATTGTGGGAGAGGTAAGAGCGAACATTCATGTGAGTAATTGCTCCCACAGCAGATTTGCTTTTTTTTCACCAATGAATTCATTTTCGTTTAGAAATATTGTAGTCAGTCACACTAACTACATTAGCATTGTAATGCCCCATTGACTTTGTTTAAAATTTCTTCACGTACACCATTGTCAGGAAACGTTATGAAAATAAAAAAAATTATTGACTTGTGATAGAAATTAGAATGATTGAAACTTGATCAAATTGAAAGTACACTAACAAAGTAACATTATAATTAACAAGTCAATGACAGTCGTACGTGTCCATTTAAATACTTGTTACAATACTTTGATTTAGGATTGGTTCTTGCAGTCAATTCTTTTGAGGCAGTTTTATTTGCTTTTACGGCAGATTCTTCCCGATTACGTGAGGACTATTGGTTTTCAAATGCTCCAACATTAGGAAATTATTTGCAAAAAAAAAAAAAAAAAAAACAGAGGCACCATATCACATGATCTCAATGGTCAATTGATGAAAGCATGAAATTACTTATTCACTTAATCGGTCATTACAAACCTATAGTAAGAATTACAACCTAGCTTCTCACACCATCCATGTTGCATGTGTTAATATTAGTGATGAGTGGCGAAACCTACTCTTTAACGTCGACAGATTTGAGAAACTTTTCATGGCAATTCTATTTAATCTTAGAGTTCTTGCTAAGAAGACTGCTGAGAGCAAGTTGCCGAAAGAAATATTGTTTTCATATTTCATTTTGTTCGAGATGTTTAAGCTGGGGTTTGAACCAAGTACTCTCGTCTAACAAGCCAACGCACCGCCTAACACATAATCTTAAATTGAGGGACAGACAAGCCATAGCGCTCTGAATTGTTGGAGATAGTCTTACTGGATATTTAAAAAAAAAATATGCCCGAATGATACCCCCAGACCATACATAACATATTTAATCATTACAACCCTTCTGTCATTATTGCAACCTAGTTTCTCACACCACGTATGTTGTCTGTGTTAATTTTATACATGAGTGGCGGGACCTACAGTTTAAAGTCGACTCCGAATAAAATTCATGAAAATTTTATTAATTCTCTGAGTTTTAGCGACAAATCTGCTGAGAGGAAGTCGCCGAAGAAATGTTTTCTCATATTTATTTGTGTTGCAGAAGTCTGACCTGCGGTTTGAACCGTGGCCTCACGTCAAATAAGCCAACATACAGCCTGCAAAACTATGGCAACCTCCAGATCATAATTCTCATCAAAACTTTTTCCAGGGCCTAGGACTTTTCACAATCACTTCTGGGTTCTCCGCAAGTGAGAAGTGAACTTAATCAGGGAAGAAAATTTTGCTCTAAAAATCAACTTTGAAAGCCTGTTGCTCTAGCGTCTAATCATCATATCACGGCGTTGTGGATTATCTGTCGATTATAACGCTTGAGCTTTACGTGTATGAAAACGAAAATCCAAATGCAAAATATATCGCATAAAGCTGTAAGATAGGCACGATTAATGAGAATGCCGTGGAATAGACAAATTCCGATTATTAAACGCACTTTCTGTTACAGGAGCCTGCAGAGTAAGGTTGATTATAACGACCATAATTAACCCGTAATGCCAAAAAAAACTGCCCAAGCTTGAACCACCACTTTAGTTGTAAGCTTCTACTATTTTTATGTATTCTTCTTCATATTCGTAAATGACATTTCAAGTGATAGATATTTTACAGCTGTCATTTGCGCCAGAACCGGTGGTTTTGAAACGACACAAAATGTTGCCATTTTTTTTTTTTAGCAATTTTAGTTGAATCTAGTTTAGTTGATTAATATAATTTTTGAAAATATTCGAACCTTAGCAAATGGAGACAACGCCCTATTCGCCGACTTCTGCAAATCCCCGCATCAAATATCCGTTTTGCTGGAGCATCCTCATCCATTCGAACGACGTGGCCGAGCTAGCACAGGCTGCATAACATCCATGTCGTTGATGAGCTCATACTGCTTATTGTTAGGTCGAATACGGAAATCATCGCCAACTCGCACTGGACCCATTCGAACGACAGGGCCGAGCTAGCGCAGGCTGCATAACATCCATGTCGTTGATGAGCTCATACTGCTTATTGTTAGGTCGAATACGGAAATCACTGCCATTCCGTACCGAAGATCTAACGTTGAACTTCTCTCTCGAATAGTCTCAAGGCTACTGCATCAGTGCTTAATAGTGTCCATGCTTCTGTGCCCTAAAAAAGCACGGGGAGGATGAGAAGCTTGTAGAGCGTTAGTTTTGTCGTATGAGAGAGGTCTCTGCTGCTACTCAATCGCCTATTCATGCCATAGTAGCATCTATTGGCAAGAGTGATCCTACGCTTGATCGATCTCCAGACTGATATCATTTCTGGTGGTAACGACGGAGCTAAGATAAACAAATTCAGTGACTATATCGAACGTATCTGGGATCTAATACGTCGCATGTACCTACTTGTTGACAACACATACTTCGTTTTGCCCTTATTTACTGCTAGACCCACCTTAATAGACTTCCGTTCAAAGCGTTAAAGGAAGCAGAAACATCTCGCTTTGTATGTCAATGTCGTCAGCGTACGCAAGCAACTGGACACCTTTTTGGAAAATAGTGCCATTGCGATGCACTCCTGCCTTCCGGAGATCACTCTGTTGTCTACATTTGACAGAATGTCTACACTTCTTACAATCTAAAGCCTCACAGCATAGCGCGCCATATTCTTACGTCAGTCTAAATCTGAGATAACGCGACTACATAAAGCTGTCAAAGAGATTTGTAAACATTGCCGTTTTAATCTTAAAAAAAAGCAAGGTAAAGAGCAAGCAAAATAAATGACTCATGGAAATTCCTTGTGAATGCTCAAACAATAATCATAAAATAAATCAATCACAATTCATAACAGAAAACAAAACGAAACGAAAAAAAAGCAACAAAAAATAATTTTATGAAAGTGCTAAACACTGTTAGTAACACAGTGAAAAAAGAAATCCAATGAATACGCCATAAACATTCAATGATTTTGCGATTTTTAAATTGCTTTGGCTGGCTCTTATCATTATTGTTGTTGCTGTATGCTTGTACAGGTGCTGTCAGTTTTATGAACTAATTTTCTCACTCATTTTCTCACTTTCATGTTTTGCATACGCGATAACCTAATAGCAAACGCTTTAATACGATACATTTTAAGGTAAGCGATGCCTCGACGTTTACTAAATCGACGTATGAATGAATGAACGTGTAGCAGAGCAGAGAGATCATCAAACGTCATCGACATGGTTAGTATGGATGGCATATTCACAGCACTAGCACTAGAAGAGAGTAGACAGCTTAATAGTGAAAAAGAAAAAAAATTAAATTTCGCTATGCTTTTAGAATTTCTATGCCTACGTGACTTGACTCACGTATTCACATATTCGTTGCGAAAAAAAATACGAAAAAAACCAAAAACAACAACAAAATACAAATAAACTGAGAGAGCTAGCAGTACGTTAGTATTGCCAAACATATTATCCCCACCTATTGTTAAAACACAATTAAAGCACTATCACTATCGCTGGCACTACTGCTATTGCTGTTACAATTACTTTCAATTACACTTTTACTCTAACGGCGGCTATTCTACACATGCCGTGCTATACGAGGGTGCAATCAAAATTGGCCATCGTAACAAAGAAATCACAAAAACAATAACATTTGTTAGCCTCTCTCATAATCCTCTCTTAGCTTTACACATTTTTGCCAAACACATTGCATAGCTCGGATACAATGTTAACAGAACGATGTTAACAGAACGATGTTAACATGAACGATGTTAACATGAACAATGCTAACAGAACGATGTTAACATGAACGTAGTTAGGTCTTAAGGCTCTAACTCTTCTCTGTTACTACATAAATACATACATAGGCGGTCATTTAGTCAGGATCACGACCTAGTTTTTCACACCACTTATGTTGTGTGTGTTAATTTTATACACGAGTTACGGAACCTACAGTTTAAACTCGACTCTGAAAGGCAGATTTTTAGAAAAGCTTTTCGTGGCAATTTTATTTACTCTCAGACTGAAAGGAAGTCGCCGAAAAAATATTTTTTCATATTTCGTTTGGTTGGAGATGTCTCTCCTGGGATTTGAACCGAGGCCTCCCGTCTATTAAGCCAACACACTAACTACTAGATTACGGCTACTAATCTTCTCTGTTACTACCTATTTGTTTTGTTATATCGGGTCCGCCATCTAACGTTTTTTTTTTTCAACTAGTGCTTATTTCGTGAATGGTAACACTTAGCTCATGTCTGATTTGACAGATAATTAGTTTTATCCCTCCGCTGAACGAATATGGTTGTGTATACGCTTGAACAACGCTGGGAAATATTGCGACATTACTTTGAAACTCATGGTAATGTTGCAGAATGTGTGCGAAAATTGCGTACGGATTTTGGAAGAAGAGAAGCACCGTCAGCTCCGTATGTTCGTTATCTTGTGAAAAAAGTGAAAGAAACTGGCATCGATAAACCAAAGCGTGAAAAGCCAAAAACAGTGCGTACACCCGAGAATATTGCTGCTGTGGCAGAAAGTGTGCGTGAAGCGCCATCAACATCAATTCACCGTCGTCCTCAACAATTGAACATTTCGGAGACATCATTGAGACGAATTTTGCATAAAGACCTTGGTATGACGCCATACAAAGTCCAATTGGTTCAGGAGTTGAAGCCAATTGACCATCCAATGCGTTTTCGCTTCGCTAAGTGGGCCTGCGATCGACTTACAGAAGATGCCGATTTCATCTTCAGATGAAGCTCATTTTGATCTTGGCGGGTATGTAAATGAGCAAAATTGTCGCATTTGGGGCACAGAAAAAACGCACGCATACATTGAAAAGCCGACGCACCCAAAACGAGTAACTGTTTGGTGCGGATTTTGGTCCGGAGCCATAATTGGGCCATTTTTCTTCGAAAATGAGCAAGGAATGGCCGTTACAGTCAATGGCGATCGTTATCGGGCCATGTTTAACGAATTTTTGTTCACAAAAATTGAAGAGGAGGATATTGGCAACATTTGGTTTCAACAGGACGGCGCTACGTACCACACAGCCTAAGCTACACTCGATGTTTTGCGCCCTGTTTTTGAAGATCGCATTATCAGCCGCAGAGCTGATGTCGTTTGGCCACCTCGTAGCTGCGATTTGACACCGTTGGACTATTATTTGTGGGGTGCCGTCAAAGATAAGTGTTACGACGACAAGCCAGAGACAATTGACGCTTTAAAGGACATTATTCGTGAAGGCATTGGTGAAATACAGCTGCACACAATCGATAATGTGCTTAAAAATTGGACCGATCGTGTAGGCTACTGCATGGCCAGCCGAGGCAGCCATTTGAATGAAATTATTTTCCATTATTAATCGGAAAGATTGTACTTTCAAATAAAAAAAAGAAATTTGAGAAAATATTCAGTAGTTTTCTTTTAAAGCATTAAAAAAAAAAAGTTATTTGGCCGACCCTTTAGAATACAGGCCGAAAGAATTTAATCTAATGAATAAGGCGCCTGATAAATGAATTCAAACTTTAAGATCACATTTGCTAATTTTTGAATAGCCCTCGCATATGCATATACACAATATAAATTCATGTTCAATAGTCGGCATAGTGCTCTTGATTATGGCAAGTAAATGAAAAAAGATCGAAAATGCCGGCAGAATGAACTTTTAAAGCGTTCAAAACGAAATTGTTTTTAATTAACCGTAACAGAAAATTATTAAAATCTGTTACTGCTACGGCAACACTAGTACTCGGCATTTGAATGTTGTGTTGTGTAGTGTGATTTGGTGTGATATTCCCTTGCACCGCCCCATTATACCATGCAATTATGATTCTTATTAATAATTCTGCTGCTTATTATTATTGTTGTTGTTTGTTGTCAACATTGCTGTTGCATTTAAATTGTTATTAAATTTAATAGCCATAGAATGTATGGAAGTAATAATTGACTTTTAAATATTAGGTTAGTGCAAAAGGCATTTCGAAACATTGGTAAGAATAAATCACATAGCCAAACTCGATCGAAGGCATGATGCCATCGTGTTACCATATGAAAAAACCAACTGTCAGCCCAAACCAAATAGAGGGAGACTAATGCCCAGTGTATCACCCGGTAGAAACTGGACCTGGCACTTTAAGGATCTAATAACGTCAAGTAGCACTCGAATGCTAATAAAAACCAAGGCAATCATTTCGTTACATTGGTAAGAATAAATCACACAGCCAGACTCGATCGAAGGCATGATGCCAACGTGTCAGCCAAACCAAATAGAGTGACCCTAATGCCCAGCGTATCACCTGGTGAAAGCTCGACCTGGCACTTTAAGGATCTAATAACATCGTGTAGCATAGCAACATCCATAAATGACAGGTTAATCAAATTGTCCAGAAAACATTTCTCTCCGTAAAACCCTACAAAAGCCATGACGTGAAAAATACAGTTTTCTTATGAGCACCCATTGAAGATGATAAGTAACCATCATTCACTCAGGACGCATTTAGAAATTCTCGATCTACCACATTATAGCCTACCAACTCCACTGCCGTAGCGCTCGATTTATCTGACTTGTAAGTGGGGAGAAAGAAACACTGATAATCTGATTGATTGGATATCGGCGACTAAGTTACCCTAGGCATCATCCAAACCGAATATAGGAGAACTGAACCTACATATTTTTGAGAAAGTTTATTTTCTCTAAATAACCAATTCATGAAGTCGTCGAATCTTCCAGTGAGAATTGCATCAGCAGTGAATATCATAAAAAGTCCGGGCAAAACCTTGTCTTCAATTCATGATGCCCTCGAACCTTCCAGTGAGAATTGCATCAGCAGTGAATATCATAAAAAGTCCGTTCAAAACCTTGTCTTGTGAAATGATAGCATGTTGTACTCTACCATGCTGCGAGGAAATAAATTCAATAAAGTATCATAATTTTAGGCGATTTCCTGTTGCTCTTTGTGCCTTATTATTTGACCTTAGTTTCTTCGTTATTATAGCTTACTTCCACGTTGTGACGCTATCACTCTTACTTATGACGCGATCAGTTCAATTTTCAACGTCTGATTTGCTTGAGTAGGGGGTTCCTCATTGTTGCTGCCACTGATATAATTTCAGAAAATCCTTCGTATACGTGACTTTATTGGAAACGACATCGGTTTCACCTTTTTAAAACAGGGTAGAGGTTCCCTTTCTAATCTCGGGACGTCTGGATAGTTGTGAGCTTCTCCACATAGATTATAATCGTGCGAGTGCCGCTCTCACTGATGGCTGACCAAAGTTCCCATTGAGAAGGGCAGAGATTATCTGCATTCTTTTAAATACTTTCGGTGTTTCAAATTGTTTTCTGGTGTACGTCTTTCCTCGTCAATGCTTCGCATATAACTATCAGTCTGATGGTTTAAAAAGCTTTTTAAATTCGATAAGTAGTATAGAGGGCTTGGACAGTGCGCTGTTCTGGAATTGCTGTGCATTGGCTTGGTGGGTATAAGTAACTGTCCTCTAAGAAGGTTAGACACACATGTAAAAGAGAAGTTTTTCTTATGTTTGTCGACCGCAGATCAGTGAGTTTAACTGTAGAGTAGAAGCCCAGGTGCTCTTTTTCTTGCAAGATAACGCTGGACATGTGCCTTCTGGAGATGATCAGACGTGCAAGTCTAATAAGAATTATAAAGCTTTGGCCAGATTTTCTGCGCTATCTTGCCCGCATCTGTAGCTGCCCAACCGGCTTAAATGGAATCAGAAACAACATTGTTAACCCTATGCTTGCGGTGCTTAATGGGATTCCCAATTTAGAATTCGCTCGTAAGTTTGGTAGCTGAGCCTTGTTTGCCCAATTTATTTTAAAGTGGATTCAGACGATCACACATTTCAAGTTTTTGTGTAGAAGAGAGTGAATGGCAGCGTGTAAATGAAGATCTGGGAACGGTGACCAACGTGTCATTAAGGCAACTGGCCGGTTAAAATCCACCACTTAACTCCCACTGGGTAACACAATGGGCCATAGGGCCACCATGCGAACTTGCCTGTGAACGGCAAGCTACCCGCTATCCCAACCTAACCTTATCTATCGTGTAAATAAAATATGTAAAGAGAGCTTGCGTGATTGAGAGAAAATGCTGCTGGAAATTCGACTATCGTAGCGTTCTGTTCGTTTTTTGGAATTTTTCAAAAACCATCACACTTTATTAGATCAGGTAGGCATTTACATTGCTTTGGTGTGATATTTTATAAAAAAAAAAATCTGTCGTAAGATTTTTGTTCCCATTTTTCAAATACGTATGGAATTCTGAAATATTTTTTCTCTACTTTACGTACGTAAGCCTTTAACGTGTAAATTGGCTTTTAACAGTAGCAATGCTCACGGGGATACATAGAAAGCTCAGCAGTATCATTTAGTGGTCAGTGGCAAGTTCATCATTTCAGAAACTAGTGTCCTAATAGACACTTTCCCCCATCTATTAATTTATTGCCTTAGGAAATACACATGCTTTGCCGGAATTAATTGAATAATTCAATTAAATTTTTGCAAACTTATCGTTAATTGGAGTTCAAAGGCTCGTGTTTTAATAGTATTTTGACAAAATTTGTTTAAATTTCAAGAATGACAAATTATCAGTCCACAATTCTTGTACAAAGACAACAAGAAATTTTTGTTTTAATTGCGATAAGGAAAGGCAAATGGCTTATCGTAAATATATTGTGTATACGGCATAGGAAAATAATCCATCATTTGATAAAAATAAAAAAACGTTTGAAGTTCACGGCCTCATAATTTAAAAACGGTTTGTTATTTAAGAAAACATATGTTTTGCAATTACAAATAAACGCGATTTATTTATAAAAAATTAAAACGCTCACGAGATTTAAATTTAAAGGAAATTTTTTGTAAAGGTTTTATGACACGAATTTTTTTTTGTAATATGCTGCCTAAAGCCTTTAAATTGTTAAAGTTTTGAAGTTTGTTTTCTAATTTATTGCTTCTGATCGATGTGGTAATTTACTATAACTGGCTCTAGGCAGGCACGTGTGACATACATACCAAGAATTTATGTTTTTCCCTTTTAAAGTAGCATTGAAATCATTATCAATCAAAATAACATTCTTTGATAATTAAATCATTCAAAATATTGTCGTTCGTTTATAGTTTAAAAATACAAGTGAATGTTTTAGCAAATTTTATTGTTGTTATTGTACTCCCTTTGACCTTTATAAAGTGTTCCTATAATAGCTCTTCCAAGCCTATTGCTCCAACAAACTTCTCGAAGCTGTTCAGTCTCAACAAGCACAATTTCCTGCTGGGAGGTTTGATACCCTGGAATGCTGTAGTGCTTCACAGGTTACAAGAATGTGTTCTACTGATTCATTCTCAGAAGCACAGTATATACATACATATACACATAATTGATCATTACAACCCTTTAGTTAGGATTACGACCTAGTTTCTCACACCACTTATGTTGTGCGTGTTAATTTCATACATGAATGGCGGGACCTACAGTTTAAAGTCGTTTCCGAACGACAGATTTTTGAGAAACTTTTCATGGCAATTTTATTTACTTTAGACTTTTTTCCAGAAATCTGCTGAGAGAGGAAGTCGCCTAGGAAATATTTGGTTTCATATTTCTTTTCTGTTGGTAATGTCTGTCCTTGGGTTTGATTCGAAGCCTCACGTCTAATAAGCCAATACAGTACCCACTAGACTACGGCTACTCCTACAGAACATACATGTCCATATAATCTCCATTCTGAAGAAGTGTATTTCCAAATTACAGTGCCCCGTCAATAGAATGGTTACTAACCATGCGATATTCGAAGGTAGTTTGATGCATAACTGAAATTCCTGCCTATGGAAAAAGAAGTGTTTTAATGTTCGGAGTATTTCATTCTATGACTACAAACTCCTGTAGCTGTACCTAGACCTGTTCTTGACTCTTCTGTAAACCATGAAATGGTAGCAGAGTGGTCTCTTTGCTAAGCATTTGCCAAAATCAGAGAGTCCACCGGGTCTGTCCACTGTCAGCCACTTGATTCCTTAGGTCATGGAATCCCTTAATGAATTTCATGTTAGACTTGTCTCTTATTGCCCTAACCACAGTCTCCTAAACTCTGTAGACCATATGCAGCGAATTGAAATTTAACAGAGCTCCAGCTTTGCTGTAGAACAGGTATTCATTGTAGCTGGTATTCTAAGAACCTTCCAGTCACTGTATCTTGTTCAAATCCACTAGAATTGTTTTAAGATTTGTTCTCTCTGCTTAGATAATGGCCCCATAGATCACTATTGGCCTGACAAGTTACATTTCTATGATTTTTTTGAAAGCCTTCTCATTATGCCATGTCTGGCCTTTCCTAAGATGCTCTCTATATGAGCCCTCCATGTCAATTTACTAAATAATGTTATTAACAGATATTTTCTATACATTTTCAGTGATATTGTATCACCCGGTAGTCGAATATTCTACAATTTAGGAAATTTTCATCTTTTGTAAGTGGCACTATTGTGGTTAAGCTCGGGTTTATTCTTAAGCTCCTTGACATGCTCCAAACATGTGCAATATTAACATCCTTTTGAATGGTGTCTTCTTTTCAAACTCTTCTTTAGCCATTAAAACTGCACAACCTAGGCAGTCGATGTGCGGTTAGTTTTTTCAGGAATTCATGCACAACCAAGCTCTATATTAGTGGGAAAAGGATCTCATCCTGCGTCCATCTTCTGATTGTGTTGACCTTTATTATCTCGTTGCCTGTCTATGTTTCCGCAGATCTCGTTTTTAGTACTTTTAACATCCATTCGGCTATCATATATGTTATCTATATGTTATCGACAAGTAGAGACGTGCGGCGTATTGGATCTCAGATAAAGGCCCATAACTATACTCTCGATATAGTCAAGAAATTTATTTATTTTGGCTCCGCCGTTACCACCAAAAATTATGTTAGTCTGGTGATCAAGCGCAGGATCACTCTTGCTAACAGGTGCTACAATGCACTCAATAGGCAATTGAGTAGCAGCAGAGATCTCTCTCGTACGACAAAACTAATACTCCACGAGACGCTCATCCTACCCGTGCTTCTTTATGGCGCAGAGGCATGGATTCTATTAAGCACAGATACAGCAGCCTTGAGAGTATTCGAGAGAAAGCTCTTCGGTCCAGTGCGAGTTGGCGATGATTTCCGCATCCGATCCAACAGCGAGCTATATGAGCTCCTCAAAGACATAGACGTTGTGCAGCGTATTAACATCCAGCGGCTGCGCTGGCTCGGCCATGTCGTTCGAATGTAGGAGGTTGCTACGGCGAGATGGGTATTTGATGCGGAGATCTGCGGAATTCGGAAGGACCAAATCGAGGAATTCCTGTCATCGATTGGTGTGACCAACTGGCGTAGGCGCGCAAGTTGTAGAGGCGCCTGGAAAGATGTGTTAAGGCAGGCCGCCGAAATCCTTTAATCGAGTTGTTAGTGGCCAATTAAAAAGAAGAAGACTTTATCTAGACAGCTCTCTAACGCTCTATTTACGAGTTCATGAGGAATTTTATCAAATGTTCTTTCTTTGTCAACAAATGTTCATATGGTCATCTCTTTTACACTGAAGAACTCTTGAGTGGTTCGCACTAAATCTACAAGAGCTGTCTCAGTAGATCTGCCTGCCCCTTAAGCATGTGGTCCAGGATGCAAACCCAAGGTCAACAACTTTCTCCATTGTTTTCAACTTGAAAGGCTTGCAAAAGACTTGTTTTCAAAGAAAGCAAATACTGCGAATGAATTCCTCCCAGTACTGCATTGTTTATTAAAAATTTCATTCCACTACACATACTGTATTCCAGACTAAATGCTCTCTCATTCCTTTGCCTCCCTAGCGGCAGGCAGTGTAAGTGTGTGAGTATTTTTGAATTCACCTAAAAATGACACAACAATTGCAATAACAGTGCACACGAGTAAGTGCATATGTTTGTTGTTTTGATTTGTTTTTGCAACTGGTGTCTGATGGGCCACATGATTGGCAACGTTACGTATGACTGCTAAACACGTGCTGAATGAGAAAACAAAAAAATAAAGAAAAATAGAATCTCTTGTTAAAAGTAATAATAAAAACACACTAAAAATGAACATATGTGTGTATGTGTTATATGTTTATGTAGGAATATAAATATTTCAAAATTATTAATAAAAGAAAATTTTTAAAGAATATTTCAGAAATAGGCCTGAGAAAACAGAAACTATTTACATGTGCCAAAAAAAAAATAAAAAAAAGATTTGAAAAATATTCAAAAAACTTGGCGGAATTCTTATGCAATTATTTAAGAATGTTTTGTTAAATACAAGTATAAATTTAATATTTAATTGATCTTTTGGGAGCAAATACGTACAGAAATGTAGACATACATACATTCATATGTATGTATTATATGTATTGTATGTATGTACTTATAATTTTGAAATGCCATTGTGATGTAATGTTTCCGTAAATGATGAAAATTAAATTCAAAAATTTCTTCAGATCTGATCTAAATTAATATTTTCCCTTTTCATGTTTTTCGTAGAGATTTATTTGTTGTTTTTATTTTTTATTTTAATTTTTGCTTTTGAGTTCATTGACGTCTATTTGCCTGAAAAGTTTGTTGCCATATCTGTTGATGAAGGCGTTTAACGGTGCGTATGATTGTTTTCAAGTTCAAAGTCAATTTAAAGCGTTACCAACACTGCAATAATTGAAACACACACCTTCACGCAATACAGTTGATTTTGTTTATAACGAATAATAGTTTTCAAACATTAAATTTCTTTATACATTCGCTTGGAATCAGTTGGACTGGGTTGTAATGCATTTCTACTTGCAATGTTAATTTTTGCGTTCCCAAAAAAAAAAAAGATTTCTTACATTAAACAAGACTATCATGCATGTGATACAATTTTTCTTACAGTCGTAGGTTCTAGAATAACAGGGTTGCCATTTGTCGTTGTTAAAAAACAATGCCCTCGGAAAGGAAGTAAGGGTTGTTGTAATGTGTGTAGAAATAAGAAATTTCACGCATTGAATCATTTTCTTCTCTATGATGTCCGTCGTTGTCCTCTCTGTGCGATTATAAGTCAAAGGCAACCTGAATAATTAAGAAGTAATTGAAGTCTCTCAACTTTTCACATGCAGTCGCCCCAGTTGGCTTATTAGACGTGAGGCAGCGGTTCAAACCTCAGGTCAGGTCAGACATCTTCAACAAAACGAAATACGAATAAATATTTGTTCGGCGTCTAAGTCTCAGCAGATTTCTCTGAAAGTAAATAAAATTGCCATTAAAAGTTTCTCAAAAAAATCTGTCGTTCGAAGTCGACTTTAAACTGTGGGTCCCGCCACTCATGGGCAAAATTAACACACACAACATAGGAGGTGTGAGCAGCTAAGTATGTCGTAATCCTGACTGAAGTGTTGTAATGACCAATTATGTAAGTATGTTCAGGTTCTCTTGGCTGTTTGGAAACACACACATTTTTTTGTCTATCCTCTCTGGAGGTTTATAGATTAGGAAGTTTTCTATATGATAGGAAATTCATTTTTAAAATTTGGAAATTGATTGGTAATCTACCGAATACAAATGTAGTTTGCTTGAGTTGGTAGTGAAGCACTTTAGCCACTATACAACTACAGTTCAATTTTCTATATTTTCTTCTGATAGAGTTAAAAATATCTTAGTCCAGTATAATGTGAAAGATGTCGGATTTGAGAGATGATAAAAACAAACAAAAATGCCAAAATAATATCAAAGAGAAATTTGATATCAAAGGGGAAGATATTACCATTCAAAACAGCTTGGCTCTGTGAGGTCAGATAGTCTGCGTCGCTGGTATGCTCGCGTATGCCGGGCTGAAGCTCGCCGGACGGGGTGGTCCTTGCCGACTATCTGCCCTCAATCTCTCTCACATATATAAAAAAAATCATACCAGCTTTGAAAGAAAACAAGAATGATGAAAAAGAAAATACATAGGGACCCGAAAGCGACACTGATACTATGGGGACTGAACCCAATTAAGGAACTAATTTACTTACACAAACGCCCCTGAGGAAAGCTCACAGGTGTTTTTGGGAGCTCTACTGCCCACCCTCAGGAATCCAAAGGATCCCACCATGATAGTTCTAAAACTCTTGAGAACTATCCCAGAAGCTTACTAACCAACCCCCGTATATCCCGCCACTATCCTATCAACTTACCTGTTTTCCCTAAATAACTAGTCATAATGCTAACAATTCCATTTCAGTTACATTTATTAATTTTTCTTTTTAAACTAACCATATTAATATACAAATTACTTATACACTATTCTTAACCCAAAGCAAGTACAACTAAATATATATAGGTAGTTCCTTTCCTTTTTCTACCCCTTCCCCTCTTCTGAACATAACTCAGATAATAGGGCTTTTACGTACAAAAAAACTTCAACCTCTATAACAGAGCTCCACTATATGGCTGAACTAGGCCCTTACGTCAAAACTACTATATGTATCTATATAAATATATCTATTCAAAATAGATATACATATATATACATATATCTCAAGGAAAAAGAAACGAAAAAGGAAATACAAAAAGGAACCCTAATCATAGGCTAAATTTTACAATCCCTATTTTTCTTGAATTAACTGAACTAATACTATTTTCTACTATTAGATTAATATCGATATAAATACTTTTACCTCGAAAGCGGATCTTCAGGGTTGGGACTGTGCCTCACCGACTTACAGTTGGGGTTGAAAATATAGAGCTGAGGATTATAATTGATGAATGTGTCTGTGTTCTGTTGAGGTTATAGCTGAGGATGATTATTGATGAAAGTCTTCTGTAGAGGTTATAGTTGCTACTGTGTTCTGTTGAGGTTATGGTTGAGGATGATTGTTGATGAAAGTATTCTGTAGAGGTTATAGTTGCTACTGTGTTCTGTTGAGGTTATGGTTGAGGATGATTGTTGATGAAAGTATTCGTGTTCTGTAGAGGTTATAGTTGCTACACGTGTTCGGTTGAGGTTATAGTTGAGGATGATTATTGATGAAAGTCTTCTGTAGAGGTTATAGTTGCTACACGTGTTCGGTTGAGGTTACAGCTGAGAATGATTCTTGATGAAAGTGTCTGTTGAGGTTATAGTTGCTACTGTGTTCTGATGAGGTTATAGTTGAAGAGGATTATTGATGAATGTCTTCTGTAGAGGTTATAGTTGCTACTGAGTTCTGTTGAGGTTATAGCTGAGGATGATTATTGATGAAAGTATTCGTGTACTGTAGAGGTTATAGCTGAGGATGATTCTTGAAGAAAGCATTCGTATTCTGTAGAGGTTATAGTTGAGGAGGATTATTGAAGAAAGTCTTCTGTAGAGTTTATAGTTGCTACTGAGTTCTGTTGAGGTTATAGCTGAGGATGATTATTCATAACAGTCTTCGTGTTCTGTAGAGGTTATAGTTGAGGATGATTCTTGAGGAAAGCATTCGTATTCTGTAGAGGTTATAGTTGCTAAACGTGTTCTGATGAGGTTATAGCTGAGGATGATTATTGATGAAAGTATTCGTGTACTGTAGAGGTTATAGCTGATAATTATAGTTGATTAATATGTTCTGTAGAGGTTATAGTTGCTAAACGTGTTCTGATTAGGTTAGAGTTGAAGAGGATTATCGATGAATGTCTTCTGTAGCGGTTATAGCTGATACTTATAGTTGATTAATGTGTTTGAAGAGGTTGTCCCGTAAAAAAAATATAGTTGAGCATGTAAAGCATGGAGAAGTTGATAAAGCGATCCTCCCTTTTTTTACTACTTTTATTTATTTTTTTTGTAATCACTTCACAATGTTTCTTTTTATATTTTTTTTTTCTATTTTTTTTTTTTTTATATATGTTCACCTCCAGACAACCTACCTCCACGCCGGCTCAGAATAAAAAGAACGCTATTCTTATTTTCTTCATCGAAGTCTTCTTGTCGGCGTCTTTTCGATATCCCGTTAATCTTTCGTTCAGTTTTTTTTTTTGTTCAAAGACATATATCTGTCTCTGTTTGCCTGCCTAAATTTCTCTCATTTATTGCAAACGGCGTTGCCAATCGCTACCACACCCTTTTCAGTGTTGCCGCTTGAATTATACTAAAGCTTAACCCTCAAACATAGCACACGTGACACCAGAAAAACTTGTCCATGCCTCTGCCCGGTATACAGTTAAACTATAATATCGAGAAGTGTATTGTAATTACGTGATAATTGAATAAATCCTTCTAGAAAATTTGGACAAGTAGAAGGTGTTTCTGGCTCTACTAATATATATAACAGAAGTATACGCCTGTTTCGGGGCCTCCATTCTGATAATTTTTTTAATTTTTTCTGATAAAGTACGCTAAGTTCTGTAAGATTAATTGTCGAAGTGACTGAAAAAATAATTCATTGTGATGTAAGGCTTGTTACCGACAGTAAATCGTGGCTAATTCATGATTGATAGTCCACACGCTTACAGGGTAATGTTTGTCTATTAGATCGAACCTATTTTACAAGGGCTAGGCAATAAATGCACGAATTTTTGAATAAAACAGGTTCAACATAAGTTGTTTGCTTTGAGTTTTGCTTGGCTTTGTCAAACGTTTCTCTGTTATTTTATACTTTTCCAAGGATAATATTTGTTGAGGTTATCTAAATAGATTTGAATGTGAGATGATGATTTCATTGTTACAGTCCTTTAGGTATCGAATAAAAAAAATTGAGATACTCACTTAATGTGTCATTACAATCCTTAAGTCAGGATTACAACCTAGGTCCTCATATAATTGGCTGCATCTACTTTTTAATATCGATGAGAGACTTCTATTGGCAATTTTATTTTACTCTCTGGGTTTTTATCAGATGTCTGCTGAAAGTTGTCGGAAGAAATATTTTTCATATTTAGTTCTCTTCTTGATGTCTTAAGGTTAATCCGAAGAATGGTGCTGATGAAAGTGCAATTCGTAACCCAATTTATGATTCAAACTGTACATGCGTGAAATTTTGGAAAATAATTTTTTTCTTAGCCAAAATCAGTCTTTTTTACATCTTCATTAAATCATATGCGGATCTTTTATCGGACAACCCATCTAGATCTTCTTTGTGGTCGATTCGCCTCGAAAAGCGTGTTGTTTTGTTTGCAAACCGGTTTCTGCTGCATTGTAGGGGATCGAAGTTTTACCTATTTTTAGGAAATGACTCTACATCCATACGATTACGATTGAAATCAGTAAAGAATGTTAGATGCTCATGGCGAAATCTAATTGACCACTTTGTTGACCACTGAAACTGTCTGCGCAGTGTTCCTATGTATCAATGGTCATGTTTTTTTTTTTTTCAAATAATAAATATTTTTAATGTTCTCCTTAGATTGCGTGGTAGTCTAGAGTCGATGGTTGTCTAGAACAATCAAAATAATCCAGTTGATTCAAGTTTTTATAGGAATCAACAAATGCCTGTTGAGATTAGCAGCAGATGCTTTCAGCCAAGAGGCTGGATATTCAAAAAGTCACAGACTTATTAACACTCTTGTATCAGCGATTGAACATTATGAAGAAATTTTAGAGTTCATCAGCACAATGCTGTGGAAGCTTGTTTGCGATGTTCTAAAGTTTACACCTTATTGCATGGACTTGACATCAATTCTAAGTCGCTGAAATGAAAACCTAAATATTTTTTTTTTTTTTGATAACAACTACGAAATTCTTAAAAGCGGGCATTCACTGTATTATATAAACAAACCCCCTATCAATGTTTAAATAAAAACAAAAAACAAATTTCCCTACCGTCACAATATTATTGTTGTTGATAAATTTTTGCGCGTTTTTCTAGGCGGTTAAGAAGAAAAAATTAAAATAATACACTTAGAAAAATTAGAAACTTATTTCAATTGAAATTTTTGAAACTTACATTATAAAGTACATTATAAAATATAAGAAAATTTAAAATCATGTTTTCTAAATTATAAATTTTACAATATTTTTTGAAAAAGCATTTCTTTTATAAAAACCTGCATGTATTTCTTTTCAATTCCCAGCAAAGATTGTGAAAATATCTTCTGGCATAATAATCAATCGTGTGAGCAAATAAAGTCCAACAAATACTTTGTGGAGGAGACGGCTTCTATGACGAATAACAAAGAAGATGGTCCGCTTAAAATTTATCTGCACATCTCGTAATAAACTGCATCATAATTAACTTCAGATTTAAATCAAATTGTAAATATTAATTTAATTTTAATGTCCCGATAGTATTAAGTACTCTGTTGTATTGTTTAAAACGAAAATAAAATTATTTTCATTAATTTAAAGAGTTTTGTTTTAATAAAGAAAGAAATTCCTTAAAAGCGGGCAAAAGTAAGTAAAAATTATTCGAAAATTACACAACCTCTGGTTTTCGAATCCTGTTGTTGTACCAGAAACTGAAAGGAAAACCCTTTAAGAATCACTGATTCATTGAATATCAAACTTCTTGAAATGTATTCCATCGTTCTTATTTATTTTCAAGCTGTTAAGAAGCATTTTTATTCTTCAGGACTCACCGGAGTTGCTTGATAGAGGGGGATGGTAGGATGGGTTGGTTAGTTTAGCTAAATAAACTTTTGCTAATTTGCGAGAAAAAAGTTCCTCCAGAAAGATCCGTGTTGGATGGATTTGGTAGAATAGGATGTGAGAAAACTCGAAACATAAAACTTGAAAAAATCGTGTAAGGTTAGGTTAAAGGACATGTACTTAACTTTGGTTCAGAGATTAACTGACCGTAAGAAGAAGACAGCAAGAGAAAAGAAAAAGTGAGAGACGAAAGCCATAGAAAAAAGCAGGAAAGATACAACCACAAAATACAAGAAGGCAACGAATAAACTAACTCCATGATGTCAAGGCACTTTCCGACCAGCGAATTACAAATCTCAGGAGAACCCGAAAATCGGCACCTGACAGAGATTCTAAACATACACACATAATTGGTCAATACAACCCTTCAGTTAGGATTACGACCCAGCTTCTCACACCACTTATGTTGTGTGCGTTAATTTTACAAATTAAAGTCGGCTCCGAACCAGATATTTTGGAGAAACTTTTCATGACAATTTTATTTACTCTCAGAATTTTTACCAGAAATCTGCTTAGTCTGCAAGTCGCTGAAGAAATATTTTTCACATTTCGATTTCAACACACTACCTATTAGGCTATGACGACTACAGCGAATCTAAAGCAACAGATAAACTCCTACCCAGGGTTTCTAACATCATCCTTATTACAGTTGGCGGAGATGGAGCATAAGTCCGGCTGCAATCTGTTCCAGATTCTTGCTAGCGATCTAACTTCGTAATCAGTCTCGTGCTTGATTTATCGAAATGCAGCAGCCAAACCTATTCTAACACTGTCTTTTGATCCAGAGATCCCTAGAGACATAAAACAACCTGAAACTGGGAAACAACAACTTTAAACAGTTTTGGCTGGAAAAAAAATATTTTCAAACAAGAAGGAAGGATCTGTGCTACATAAGTAAATAGTAGGAATATAACTCTTTGAATAGAATATAATGTTGTCTGCCCTTTAAGACTTAACCTTAATCAAA
Source organism: Sarcophaga subvicina (assembly GCA_936449025.2). NCBI lineage: Eukaryota > Metazoa > Arthropoda > Insecta > Diptera > Sarcophagidae > Sarcophaga > Sarcophaga subvicina. The sequence continues at coordinate 34,597,398 of OW388081.2, forward strand.
TAAAAAAAAAATAAAAAAAAATGGTTCAAGAAAATAAATGTAGCCAGGCAAAGTTTGAAAATTAAAATCTTTTTTATCCCTTGACAGTTAAAACAAAATTTCCAAACACTTTTCTTTCTCTCAGTGTATTATAACGATGGCCTTTTGTTTAGTTTAACTGTGTTTAAAGTTAATTTGTTTTTGTTTTTCTCTACGAGTATATTAAATATGAAAATATTTCGCAATTATTTTGTTATTGTTGTTTTGCAAAAAAAATTTATACCCATCACTCACACACTCTCATACACACGCACACTTTTTGTGAAAGAAAAAAAAATCACATGCTTTCATTAGAAAGTTCTACAACTAAACATACATACTTCATACGTACACGTACGTACGTAATAAAAGCGGGTGTTACTGCTCATTTGTTTTGTCATGAGTGTGTTAATGATAAAGAAAACCATCTCTAATGGTAGTTGTTGTTGTTGTTGTTGATAAAGATAGATTGGTAGAGAGAGAGAGAGAGAGTTTTAGCTGTAAGAACTCAGAGATTAGCTTAACAGTAAAAGTTCGTAAAGCTATTCATGATCCCTTAAATGAAGTGTTTTTTACAATAAAAACAAACCAAATTAACGTTGCTTAATTGTACTGCATAATGAGAGTGACTTGTTCTCTTGGCTTATTTTTTATTTGATTTGTTTTTTATTTTCTGTTATTGTTATTGTTGTTGTTGTTTTTTTTTACTATTTTTAAAGAATAACAAAATTATCTAAATGAAGCAAAGTATTGTTTGGCGTAATAACGTAGAGGCCATTGAACTTTATTTTCATTTTGCATTTTTGCGTAAATTAATGTTGTTGTTGGTACTGATTTCTTTAAGGTGAAAGGGAGGGTGGGCGAATAGTAGTGATAAACAAATTTATTTTTAAATTTTTGGCAATTTAGGTTGTTATTTCATTTTATTTAATTTTTATTTTTAGGTTTTTTGTTTCTATTTGTCTAATTTTATTTATTTTTGCAGTTATTTTCACTTCCCCAAATGTTGTTATTTTTTTCTAATAAAAAATTTTGTATAACATTATCAATTTATAACATTATATTGTTATAAATTTATCTGGAAATTAATTTAAAAAAAGGCTCGTGCAAGTGAAATAAATTACGTTAAACAAAACTATGAAATATTTTTATGCAAAAAATTAAAAAAAAAAACAAATAAATTATGAATGAAATTTAGCAACAAACTGGCAATCACGTAATCAATTCCTAGGAATTGAGAATTTTTTAATATTCAGAATATAAGAATATTAAGTAGTAAGTACCATAATAAAACAGAGTCTTCATTCAATAATAGTATTTGAGAAAATTTTAGGCGAATATGGATGGAATATCGGAAGGACCCTGGGACGTAGTCGCCCTTGTCTAGTAAGTAGGTTGTTGGCTTATTAGACATGAGGCCACTGTTCAAGCTCCAGGTTAGAAAGAACGAAAAACAGAACGAACTGTGAAAAAAAATTTCTTCGGCGACTGCCTCTCAGCAGGTTTCTGGCAAAAACTCTGAGAGTAAATAAATTGCCATGAAAAATTTTCGCAAGAATATATTACACAGAGTCGACTTTAATTTGTTGGTCCCGCCACTCATGAATAAAACACACAACATAAATGGTGTGAGAAGCTAGGTTGTAATCCTGACTGAAGGGTTGTAATTACAAATTTTAGATGTATGTATAGGAAAGACCAAGAAGAACGTGTACTACATTTTCCTACCGACCTTAACCTTTCAATAATTAGTACAAGATTGAAATGAATCAAATGATTGTAAAGAATGTCACATTGATTGCCTCCGAAACCAAGCGAATTGATCCAAGTGATAACTTCAACAGTGACCATAAATGTTTTGAATGTCACTTCAGTGTGAAATTCCACATACACAATGACACATATTATTGAAATACATCAGCTGCTAACTAATCTAACAGAATTTAATGCTTTAATAAACATACATATTTTAGTTTTTCTTAAGGAGCTGAATTCCAAATGTTATGAAAAATAGAGGGAGAATAAAAACATAACCTCAAAAAATTAGATCTCAGGAAGTACCCCCCTAAATTGTACAATACAATTTATTACATTATGTTTGTTATAAAGGATTATACATTATTCGATTTCCAAAGTAAAGTAAAATAAAGCCCACATGAAGCTATGATTTCAAGGAAACTATTTTTTCATTACAATGCCTAGAGATTATACGAAATAGAATATCATTTAAAACACCTCCTCGGAATTGGTTGCAGTAGTTAATCATTTCGATAACTTCTTTTCCATATGTTCGGCAATATCTCAGCGATAATCTGGCAAATTTTGCTCTTTAAATGCATCCAACGTTAGGGAACTATTTACCTGGACACGGTCTGTGCCGTAGCTCTACAACCCCACAAAGAAATCGCCAACCGACGCACAATGGGGTTTTTGATGCCTAAATTTGGGAATTAAATTGTGGGAGCTTTCCTGGTTGCTTTTTTAAATTTTTTGGTTTATTTCGCTTAAAGAAGATAAATCCATAATAATAAGAAAAAATCGTGACCTGAATTACATAAGGGCCTAACATCCAAAAAATTCAAAATTGAGTTTTTGATTGATTCTGATGTACTGCATCAAAATATATGTTCTGACAAAATTATACAATCCTACTCTCAAAGATTTTCTACCAACCAGATAAAATAAGAATTGAACATAGAAATGTTAATACAAATTAGAATAAATCATTTTGAGTATCAAAGTATCAAGTTTTCATTTCATTTTGAAGTCACATTCTGTTTCGGGCTTCTTGCGCTTCCTCAGTTAACTGCTATATTGGTATTAAAGAGTAGTTTATTACTTCTGGTCCGCGCCAGCAAAGATGAGGCATTTTCTTTCCTTTACTCTTTTGTCGTTTCGTTTTTGCTTCTATCACTGCAATCCTCGAAATCAACTTTCAATCTACCACGCTTAACACCAGATTGGCGCGGGAAACCTATTGACGAATCTAACCAGTATTTGTTGTTCTGAAGAAAAGGCTCAGAAACTCTTAAAGATGCATTCCAGCGATTCTTCAATTGGGAAATAAAATTTTTACATTAATATTTTTTTTATTGCTTGGCAATAAACTTGTAAGAAAATGCCATTTTTTCAGTAAAGGTTTCAAATTCAGAATTTGCAATTAATTCATAAAATTCTCTTCGAGAAACAAAAATTGTATTCACGTTTGTACCTATGATTGAATAAATATGGTCTTATAATTTTATACAAACAATTTAATAGATAAAAATTATATAGGTGCAAAAATATATTTTCACTTTTTTTAATCAGGTGCAAGAAAGTGCAAAAAATTTTTTTTATATTATTTCACAAGGTGTCTTTGGTTTAAGAAACGAAAGTTTTTTTTGCTTTACTTTGCTTAACTCACAACTATTTTTCCATATATGCTACAAAATTTGCAAAATTTATAGACCTTCACAAAAAAATTTTTTAAAAATAGCAAAACTATATAAAGTTATAAAACAACGAAGCAAATATAATCTCAATTGTCTGTTGTTGAAGGCTCCATATTTTTTTTAATACTTTTACTTCAAAACTTGCCGAGAACTAATTTTGAAAACACTGAAAATTTAGTTTTTTTACGCACGATAAAAAAATATCAAAAACTCATACTTCAAAAAGACGTAGTAATGTAACGGTACTTGCTAGAGACACATTTTTTTTTAGAAAGTGATGCAGAATTTTGTGCACTTTTAGCTCATGTAAAAAATATTTGGTACTTAAGAATTTAATTTTCCAATTAATTCCCATTTTAGGCATCAAAAACCCCAATGTGCGACGTTGCCAAAACATGAAATATGTCTGTCTAAATATTTCTCAAGCAATAATAAAATTCGGTCGTTTTGTGTAGCTCATGGATTTTTTGAAACTTCGTACTTTCCAGTTCATAATTTTCAATTGAATACCGAAAACTGTCGGTATCATACAACCATTACGCTGTGAATTTTTGGCAACAGCTATCCCAGTAGCATTTTCGAAAAATAGGGCTCCATAGCGAAACTGTAACTTTTTAGCATGCAATAGCTTTTCCACAATGCCTTGTCTGTTCCCCGAGGCCAATAAGCGATGTACGAGTACTTACCGAATGAGAAATGTTCTTCATTGCTGGAAAAATTTTGTTCGAAAAATCAACATTAAATGTTTAGAGACTTAGCATCCAATCATTATACTTACCTCTACAATACATAACTAGTCATTATAACCCTTCAGTCAGGATTACGACCCAGTTTCTCACATCACTTATGTTGTGTCTGTTAATTTTATACATGAGTGGTGGGAGCTACAGTTTAAAGTCGACTCCAAACGACAGATTTTTGAGAAACTTTTCTTGGCAATTTTATTTACTCTCAGAGTTTTTGCCAGAATTCTGCTGCGAGGAAGTCGCCGAAGAAATAATTTTTATATTTTGCCCGGGGTTTAAACCCTGGCTTTACGTCTAATAAGCCAACACACTACCTACTCGACTATGGCGATATCTGCAGGTTTTAATTGTTGCGTAATTTGGAGTTCATACAGATGAAAGTGCAAACTCGAACGAAAAATAGCCGTAGAATAAGAGAAGACGAATTAATTATTTTTTTTAAAGAATCGATATTTTCAGTAGAGCGTACATTGCAATGATACGCAAGACGGACTAGTATCATAAGATATTTTTTATAATCATAGCAATTTCTTGGTTAATATATCGATTACAACCACCATAATCGATCCAAGTTTGAATCACAGCTTTTGTACCTATCTTTACGCGTTTGGCAAACCTTCCTGTAAATAAACTACACTTCGGTTGAAAGATATTTCCAAGTTGTTAGCCTCTTCGGACCAGCCTTTTAGAACCACGAAATAGGTAATCCGAAATCAATTGATCTCTTCGTCTTTATATTATAAGATTGACGTAATGTTTGATTTTTTAAGTGGCGTAAAAAACAAGACTTGTCTGTATTGATTTCTGACACATACGGACTTAGTCTCGCTGTTTATTCACACACTTGATTCGTCTTGTGTTGGGCACATATGTAGGAGAATGCTGATCCACAAGGTTTTCATAATATTTTTATCAACTTCTCAACATTTTTAACTCCAACAAAGGCCTACAGTAATGCGATTCACTGAATCATTCCACAAGCAGGAGAGAATTGCGTTTATCACAGTGTTAAGTCTCGAAAAGGTTTAATGCGCACAGCGAATTAGTGTTTAAGCCACTTTGCCTAAGAAAAGCGAAAGCGTTTGGCCATCCATTAAACCAATATTAGTTCGGTTTCTTGAAAATGATCTTCATTGTCCAACATATATAAAGGGTGTTTTTTATAGAGGTATAGAACTTTAAGTTGGCATTACTTTTCAAGATGGCGACCGATTTAACAGCTGTCAAGTGATTTGTTCTCAGTTTGGTTTGGCAATTCATCATGAATAGACTCACGCCTGAACAACGCTTGCAAATAGTGCAATTTTATTTCGAAAATAATGGTTCTGTGCGGAAAACGTATCGCGTACTACGTCCATTTTATCGTCGACAAAATCGTCCATCAGAGCAGTTAATTCGATTAACCATGGAACGTTTTCGCACCACGTTTACTCTTATTGATAACTCACATCCCCAGAGACGCTGTACGGTGCGTACAGAAGAAGCTATTGCTGCTGTAGAGCGTAGCATTGAGGAAGACCCGAATGAGTCCATCCGCCATCGAGCACAGGAATAGGATCTGTGTCCATCCACTTTCTGGATCTTGGTTTGCGTGCTTACAAAATCCAACTCGTGCAAGATTTGAAGCCAAACGATCATCAAGTAAGGCGTAGATTCGTCGAATGGGCCCAAAACGAGATTACCGTTGTTCCCGATTTTCATAAGCGAATTTTGTTTAGCGATGAAGCGCACTTCTGGTTGAATGGCTACGTCAACAAACAAAACTGCCGCATTTGGAGTGAAAGTAATCCTCAAGTGTATGTGGAAACACCGTTACATCCAGAAAAACTGACTGTTTGGTGCGCTTTATGGGCTGGTGGAATCATTGGTCCGTACTTTTTCAAAAACGATGGTGGCCAGAACGTTACAGTCAATGGTGATCGGTATAGAGCCATGATTACTAACTTTTTCATTCCTGAATTGAATAACCATGATGTCCAGGAGATGTGGTTTCAACAAGACGGCGCAACATGTCACACAGCTCGTGCCACAATAGATTTATTGAAAGACACGTTTGCTGACCGCCTAATTTCACGTTTTGGACCTGTGAATTGGCCTCCAAGATCTTGTGATTTAACACCGCTAGACTACTTTCTATGGGGCTATGTAAAGTCATTGGTCTATGCGGTAAAGCCACAAACGCTTGACCATTTCGAAGACAACATTCGCCGTATTATTGCCGATATACGGCCACAAATGTTGGAAAAAGTCATCGAAAATTGGACGTCCAGATTGGACTACATCCGCGCCAGCCGTGGCGATCATATGCCAGAAATCATATTTAAAATGTAATGACACAAGATTATCTTTCGGATAAATAAAATTCATGTCAATCGAATAATACATCGTTGTTTTATTGCAACTTAAAGTTATATACCTCTATAAAAAAACACCCTTTACATACATAATTGTCCATTACAACCCTTTAGTCTGGATTACGACATAGCTTCTCATACCACTTATGTTGTGTGTGTTAATTTTATACATGACTGGCAGCACCTATAGTTTAAAGTCGACTCCGAACTACAGATTTTGAAGAAACATTTCATGGCATTTTTATTTAGCTCTCAGAGTTTTTGCCAGAAATCGGCTGAGAGAAAGTCACCGACTTTCATATTTCGTTTGCTGGAGATGTCTGACCTGTGGTTTAAACCGAGGCCTTACGTCTAATAAGCCAACACACTACCTAATAGACAACGGTGACTTTGTTGTCATTGTCTAACATTTCCTGTAAATAGAAAAAAGATTTTGCACTCCATGTGTGTTAGAAGGCTTCAAGGTTGCTTCAGAATCTTTAAATGGATTGAACGTGGACTAGCTGTGTGGTATAGTTGGTTTATTCCCATTATGCTTTGGTTTGAATCTAGATTTAGGACAGGTTCAGCTTTTTTCATATTATATTCCTGAGTGTTGTACGCTTACGGACACTATTGATTGATACTCTGTACCACAGCTGTACAATACCTTATTTCCGACGACTGGCTTCTTCAGTAAGAATTCCTTTGCATGTCTTTACAACCAAGGGGTCAGGGAGATTAATTTTTTATTGTATAAACTAAACATTCTAAAGTCAGATATTTTCAACAGGATTTAAAACGTACAGAGACAATATTACTTCAATGTCCAATGAGTGCAATGTCCATGTTGTGAATAACAGTTGTAAGTGCGCCATACACGCCTTGGACTCCTGGCACCACCGTATTGAATTTCTTTCACTCTTATCTTTCAAGCCATTGAAGGAAATTCTCTTTTAAACTTCTTAATGAAAACTAAACCGCCAATCCATAAATAAATTAAAATTGAAGAAAATTGAATAAAAATTTGTATTCAATTTAAAACATTTCCTTCGTTTCTAACAGTTTTTTCTCTTACTCTCTCAAATTTACAAAAAAATTGCAATCGAAACTTCTTTTATTAGCCAACACTCATGTCCGAATGTCGTTTTAATTAATTCGCGCAGTTTAAACTTATTTAACGATCAGCAGCTCTGTATTGTATGACACTCCAGAAAGAGAAGGATATACATTTAAGTAATCAGAAAGAGAGAGAGAGAGAGAGACAGAGAATGGTTGCAAAACAAGTGTGTGCACATACAGAATTGGTGTTAATTTATGATCACTTGTGTTACAATCAACATCATTGAAAACATTGCTCGGTCAATATCAGGCCCATAAATTACGAATAGATTTTTATAACTTTATTATTATGCTGATTAGATAAAGACCGTGCAACAAAAACAAAAAAAAAACGAACACTTTGAATATTGCAACTCGAACTTGATTTGAAAACGAGAAAGCAGCTTAAAAAAGTTTGTAAGTTTTTTTTTTTTTGCGTGGTGAAATTGAAATGAAAATTGGATTCCGAAATAAGAAGATTTGAAATCAGCCAACAATAATGAAAGAAAATTCAATTTATTTTCTTTATAACACGTACAGTGATGGATAAAATTAAAAGGCAAGCTGGATTTAGGTTTGGGTTTTTTGGGGGAAAATTTAGGCTGAATAAAAACGAGAGGTTACGCTCTGGTCCACTCTTTAATTTACTAACGCATCAAGTACATACATACATACATATGTATGTACATAATTTGTCATTACAACCCTTCAGTCAGGATTACGACCTAGTCTCTCACACCACTTACGTATGCTGTGTGTGTTAATTGTATACATGAGTGGCGTGACCTACATTTTAAAATCGATTCCGAAAGATAGATTTTTAAAAAACTTTTCATAGCAATTTTATTTACCCTCCCAGTTTTTGCCAGAAATCTGCTGAGAGGAAGGCGCCGAAGAAAATTTTTTTATATTTCGTTTTGTTGGAGATGTCTGATCGGATGATCGAGGTTTCATGTCTAATAATCCAATATACTACCTACTGGACTTTGGCAACTTCCGAATACATACTCACAATAACTTAACGTGAGCAGTGACGATAAGTGCCCCCACATAATTAAAAATATTTGTTTGGTCCGGAATATGACGGCGTTCCCATTAATCCGCTACCCCTTTTGGTTTCAGCAAAAGGAGCAGAATTTCATGAATTGAATTTCATGTAAAAATAATAAAAATTTTTACTTTAACTTCTATGCTTGAAATTAGTTTATATAACAATCTACCACTATGAGTGTTTTTCCATCTTTTTTTTGCAATTTTTTCCAAAAAATTTCCTTAGGGGCTCCTATTTATTATTTTCCACAAAATATCGTAGAACATCATCAATTCTAAACTTGTTCGTTTTTGACGCTATGTCATCGAAATAACTCTTATTACGACACCTGCCAATTCGAAGGAGGTAGTATAAAACCTTTTACTTACTATTTAAGGCATTTTGGGACCAAAGAAATCGATTGTCTGACATCTCCCTCCTGAATAGAACCACTAGGTTCTATGTATGGTACTTTACAACGAGATTTAGTAATAAAAATGAGTGGTTTAAACTGAAAGCTGCATACTCTTCTAAAAAACAAAATATTTTTTGGTATACATATGACTCAGGCACGGATCTTGGAACAGGAGTAAAAGTTTTTGATTTCGGAATGAAATATGCCCTGTCCGCAGGAAAACTCACGGGTATATTCCAAGCGGAAGCCTAAGATGTGCTCAATTGAACTTGGATAGGAAGAACAACAAGAAGAAACCATTGGAGGTGACGAGGGATTTTCGTCCACTGATTTACGGCAGTAGCATTGACTCAATAAGTCATTGGGACTCAATAAGTCTACTATGGAACTGCAAGTTGCGGTGTCAGTCGGATTTCTATTGTGTATGTCTTTCTTTTAAGCTCACTGTGTTGATGTCGATATTTAGTTCCTACTGAAGTCTAGTGTGGTATTATGCACTCGTATGCAGTGAGGATCATTCAGTTTTCGTGTTTATTTACCGTCACTCTATTCTCTCTCTTTATTCCCTTCCTGATTTTCACGCTCGAAACTGGCAAGGAACAAATTAAGTTCCAGGGCTCCGAAAATTAATGACTTTCACTTTAACAGGTTAATTGTCTGAAAATAGATATTTCCTCTATACTTACGTAGGTCCTGATAGCGATATAAAATACTTTGTTTTTCGTCTTCAGCTTCCGAGCTGCCTCTCTATTAAACATAAGCTGCCTACAAGAATTATTTAACTTCGTTGATGTGCAGCCTTGAGGTCCGCAATAAAATTGAAGTACACGTCGTCACCCTTTTGTTTGGGCTATCGCCTGTCACCATTTTTTACAATTCCATCGTTCTCTGCAATCAAGCTACACAGATGTTGAAAATTTTTCACATACAGCACTGTAGTTATTAGGTGATATAGGAAACAAGGATTGTTCAGATAGTTGGTCTAGCTCGGTTTTGTCATTTGCATTGTCAAATGATTTAAGTCGGCTATGGATCAATGGCAATCGCTAATTGACACACATATATGAGGAACGGAAATGGGTATGTAATGTCGATGACTTTCGAAATCATAGTCAGTACCGAAATTAGCTGCTGAGGTACTCATTTAAAAATCTGCGACTGGTAGCTCATTTACGATTAGAAAATTATTTGTTTCATACATCATGTCGGAGACTTTCTGTTATTCTAAGTTACTGGGCCATAAACCTCAGTTAAGCTCTTAATAGATCAACGACACAGAATATTTCGCACTGCCAAAGTCTGTTCAGATGATTTCATCTAGCCCTAGACAATGCTAAAGAACGCCTACATAACGTAACTGGTCATTACAACCCTTCAGTCAAGATTACGACCTAGTTTCTCACACCACTTATGTTGTGTGTGTTAATGTTTATACATGAGTAGCGAAACCTACAGTTTAAAGTCGACTCCGAACGACAGATTTTTTGAGAAACTTTTCATTTTATTTACTCTCAGAGTTTTTGCCAGAAATCTGCTGAGAGGAAGTCGCCGAAAAAATACTTTTTGTATTTTGTTTTGATGTCTGGCATGGGATTTGAACCTTGGCTTTTCGTCTAATAAGCCAACACACTACCTACTAGACTACGGCGACTTCTAAAGAACGCCTGTGTCCTTTTATTTACCTCAATATATGATGTTTTATAGCATATTCGACCATTACTTTTAAGCTAATTACGTTTTAAACGAGACAAATAGTTGATATCCGATAAAGGCAATCTGGTGCCAGCTTTTGTAATCTTATCTACATACATAACATGTTGGATTGTATCAGTTCTGGCTGCCCGTTAAGGGTTGAAACGGAAAGTGTTGCTATTTCCTTAAAATAAATATTAAATTATGCGAATAATTCATAGTTGGAACGATCACGGCCGCTAACATTGTCGGATTTATGATTGCGATGAGAGAGAATTGGACTTCAGTGGCGAATAACGTGGAGCGTATCCTAAAACTGAAGAAGAGAGATCTCGAGGCTGCAGAACATGTAGGCAAGTCGGATTGGATGATACTTGTACACGTGTCAAACAAAATCCGACACAGGGACCTGGACGAAAGGAATAGTGGAGACACTTAGATGTCTCCTCAACTTTCAACACGCAGTCCGGACGAGGATATGAACACGCAGGGGCCAAAGGGCCAAAAGGACTCGACTCCGAAGTAATACCACCGTAGCTCCGGAGTGGGCACAAGTCCACGAGCCTTGAGGGTGAGGTTTAGTGGGTGAGGGCCCCACACACGGAGGATGTGACGACTTCCTCTACGGTACGGTTAGGTACATTTAAAAAGTGGGAATAATTTTGTATCGCACTGTGTTGACAAGTGAATTACAAATGTATTCGAAGATTGTGGTCAATACGATAAATTGGAAAAAAAAGCTTAATAAAATAACAACAACAACAGCAAATACGAATACAAATACAAATACAAATAATGAGAACATTTGTAAATGATATGTCTCAGGTTTTTAAGGCTTTTCTTCGTTTGTGTTGTTGTGTTGTTGTTGTTGAATTATTTTCACACTTTGGAAAAATTAATCGTATACAAACAAACTTGTATGGATGATGTTCAGACAGAACAACAACTGCAACAACAACAACTATAACAATAAAAAAACAACACTAATAATAACAAATAACATCTCCATGTAAAATAACAAGAATTCTAATACCGGCTATTGGCATTCGAAACAAAATATTGTATAAAGTTGCACCAGCAACAACAACAATAATAACAGAAGAAGAAAAAAACTTAAGCCAACAACCAGCCACTATAGTTTGACTACAACTAACACAGTTGCTACCGGCAACAGAAGCCAACAGCCTCATCAGCATCAGCATCAGCATCAGCATTAGCATCAACGTCATTAACAGCACAAACGTTGCCGTCCACAAATTCGTATTTAATGCGAGTCTGATATGCTTGGTTGCAACATGTATTTATGGCTGCCATAAAATGCATAAAATTTTCAAAAATCTACAAAAATTAGAAGATGAAGTACAAGTTGCAGAATTAGTCGCACTACTAATCGTGGCCGTTGCGGTTGTCGTGGTCGCCGTTGTTGCATCATCGGGTAGGAGTACCGTACAATGTGCTGCACATGTTGAACATGTTGCACATGGTCTTTAGCAATTCCATTCAATTACCAATCATGGATGTAATAATGTTCTGTAGCAAAAACGTTTGAATTGAAGTCCAAATAAATAAACATTCTTGTGACGCTAGAAAGTGTTGTTTGTGAATGTTTATTATGTGGGTTTGTCGTAGAGACGATCAGGAGGGCTGGAAGAAGAATTTCAATTAAGATTTTTCATTGATTTAATTTTTTTAAACATCTGGTCACATGCTATTCTGAAGAGTTTTAAAATTGCTAAGGCTCCAGTCGCTTTAGATACATCCACTAAGCAGAAATATCTGTGGATCTTGAATCTTGAATTTTCTTGTGTTTAATCGTATGAGCAGCTTACGCCGAATTTCTTTTTGTGTTCAGCCTTACTCAAACTTATTCCAAACCCATCTTATCAAACATTTCATTATTTTATGGACATATTCGGCAATTCAACTGATAGAAGTCGTCGTAGTCTAGTAGGTAGTGTGTTGGCTTATGAGACGAAAACCCCGGGTCCGTATCCCAGGTTCGGCATCAAAACGAAATATATAAAAAAAAGTATTTCTTCGGTGACTTCCTCTCAGCAGATTTCTGGCAAAAACTCTGAGAGTAAATAAACCTGCCATGAAAGAGTTTCTCAAAAATCTGTCGTTCGGAGTCGACGTTAAAACTGTAGGTCCCGCCACTCACGTATAAAATTAACGCACACAACATGAGTGGTGTGAAAAGCTAGGGCGTAATCCTGACTGAAGGGTTGTAATGGCCAATTATGTATTTATGTAACTGCTAGAAAATGATAAATATCTGACTGCATAATCGCCTGAAAAAAAAATTACCCATGATTATAAATTTCTGCCATCTTCTGTGCTTTTTTTGAGTCTTATCTGCCTATCCAACTTGATGTTTCACATTATCTCCTTGGATACGAGCCTTGTGCATGCCTTGGGGAACAGCCTGTTATCTTTGCAATTCCGGGGTCAAGATATCTCAAACTTAAGCATCATGTCGTTGGAGAATGGTGTATTTGATTGCCAAATAGTTCTGTGCTGCAAAAGTTGCAAATATTGTAAAAACCTTGCAATAAATCGTATGATTTATTTGATCCAAGCAAAAATTGGCATTCAGGAGAAACAGACTAGGCAAGGCTTTTTTACCTCAAGGTCATTATTTTGTAAAAATTTTTGGCACCGAAATTTTTGAGCAACACGGAAGGCATATTTAGCATGGTCATCCATACAATTCAATCGAAAATTTTTTGGTATTTGCGAACGGCTTAGATAATTTTTTTTAATTCAACCAACACTCAAGATGGGGGCTCTGCTAGTTCAGTGGATTTTAGTTTATACAGAAATATTGCGCTTAATACTTACAGCTGGTATCGACTAATGAGTAACCAAATAACCCAAAACCTTACACTGGCCTATTTACCGCTTGCCTGCACGTCAGGCATAAGGACTGAGCTACTTACATTGCTAGCTTACTTACTTATACGGTGTTCAGATATGCACCTTTATTGCGTAAATCGCCATTATTGAGCTCAATATTTCATATAAAGTTTCAATTAATAATTGCGCAATAAATATGCAAATTGTTATAATATTGAGTAAAACTTAAAACGCAGCACTGTCATAAGTGTATTTAGTGGGCATATTACAATTAACAGAACATTTTCTGTTGATATTTGACAACTCAAATGTCAACAACGACAAACAAAAAAAATTAAAACAATATTGTTGAAACAACCAGCTGTTTTGTTTACCAGCCGTCAAATGAATATTGAATAAACAGCTGAACTGCGTATATTATTATGCCTGAACACTCAAAATATTGTACTCAATAAAACGAATATTGACTCAAAAAAGTGCATATCTGAACCCAATTAACGGATTTCAGCCTGCCGCAACACATTCTTCCAGGCGTCTCTGCTTCTTGCGCGCCTACGCCAGTTGGTCACACCAATCGATGATATGGCTTCTTTGATTTGGTCCTTCCAACGCAAACAAGGTCTCCTCTTCGCCGAATTCCGCAGATCCCCGCATCAAATACCCATTTCGACGTAGCATCCTCCTCCATTCCTCCTGCCAGCACAGCCGCTGGATATTAATACGCTGCTCAACGTCTCTGTGGTTGAGAAGTTCATACAACTCACTGTTGGATCGGATGCGGATATCATCGCCAACTCGCACTGGACCGAAGATCTTACGTAGGACTTTTCTCTCGAATACTCTCAAGGCTGCTGCACCAGTGCTTAAAAGGGTCCATAACTCTGCGCCAAAAAGAAGCACGAGTAGGGTCAGCGTCTTGTAGAGTATTAGTTTTGTCGTACGATGGAGGTTTCTGCTACTCAATTGCCTATTAAGATCTTAGTAGTACCTGTTGCCAAGGGTGATCCTGCGCTTAATCTCCAGACTGACATCATTTTTGATGTTAACGGCGGAGCCCTTATCAAAAAAAAAAATAAAACTTTGCATAGGAATGATAAGTAAATTCGGACCTTGTCTTATCGTGGCACAATGCTCCTTTCCTAGAAGGTGAATTCGACGACAACAAGCTGGTTTTCTTGTATTGATAGAATCAATACATTTCGTATTATTTCCGAACAGGACAACCTGAGGAAATCACCATTTTCATGATTTTTTTGGTTATAAAACTGAATACGGTAGTCTGTCAATATATTTGGCTGCGTTACGAATTGGGGTGAACGGGTTGCCGTGGAAAAATTTAAAATGTTTTTTACTTGGTAAACACCCGGGAAGTTTTAACGTCGCACAGATTTTAGGTATGTGTTGTAGTGATTCGTTTTTCCCATCACGGAGTCTACATATTGGGCTTGAATTCATTTTTATACTAAAACAAGTGTTCTTTGAGTCCACAACGTCTGGTAAAATGTCAGTTAATATCTTCAGGCTACTCTCTCGATAGTCAAATCACCTCTAATACATACATTATTGGTCATTACAACCCTTCAGTCAGAATTATGGACCTAGTTTCTCACACCACTTATGTTATGTGTGTTAATTTTATACATAAGTGGCGGGACCTACAGTTTAAAGTCGACTCCAAATGATAGATTTTTTGAGTCGTCGCGATTTTATTTTTCTCTCAGAGTTTTCGTCAGAAATCTGCTGAGTGACAGCCACCGAAAAAATATTTTTTTCATATTTTTGTTCTAATGTCTGATATGGGGTTTGAACAGCGGCCTTACGTCTAATAAGCCAACACATTACCTACTAGACTACGGCGACTTTAAATCACCTTTAATGTAAAACAAAAATCTCAACTAAAGTTCATATTGTGCCGAACGCGTTTGACTTGAGTATTTTGCGGAGCATACCTACTCCCACATAAAGCGAATATGTTTCTTCGTAATCACGAATTCCGTCAATATCTGGTATTTAGCCTTAACTTGCTGATTCAACTTTTCATTATAATCTGTTATCAACTTAATAGGAACTGAGTGCTTTGTCAGCTAGTGTTGCTATGTTCCGTCTTCTGTACTTCCGCTACAAGTTTATGCAAGTTTTGGAAGCAACTCGCTAGTCTCTCCATGGCCTCTGTATATTTATCTCTGGAGTCTTATATTCTTATTGACCCATTAGAATGGTCACGCTCTTCAAAGAGTATGTAGCAAAAAAATTACTCCTTTCGCTCTTATTACTTATCCTCGTTGCTAATCATAGACGACAGTTATGAGGTTTCTGTCAACAATTCGATTCGTTAAGTTGCAATGCTCCCGTATGAATCTGGTATTTGACTTGCCTATCATTTATCTCACCAAACTATCCATGGCTCTGGTCCTAGCTATCATGTGCAGCGGGCTAGAGTGTGTTTTAAACATCGAAGTATATCAGCCACCATTGGTGCAGCCTCTTAGTAGATCGGCCCTCTATAAGCATAGTGTGGCACACGGATAACCAGAATTAATTGAACTAGTGCATATAGAAGAGTATGTCCGACGACCAACTGTAAAAATCATCGGCAAACTCAAAACATATCTGTATCAACTTACAGATGGTTATACTATGTTCACATATGCGCTTTTATGGAGTCAACATTCGGTTTATTGGGTACAATATTTTAAGTGTTCAGGCATAATAATATACGCAGTTCAACTGCATATTCAATATTCAATTGAGGGCTGGTAAACAAAACAGCTGATTGTTTCAACAACATTGTTTTTATTTTGTTTTGTTGTTATTGACATTTTGTTTGTCGTTGTTGGCATTTGAGTTGTCAAATATCAACAGAAAGTGTTCGGTTAATTGTAATATGCGCACTGAACATACTTATGACTGTCATAAGTATACTCAATATTTTAAGTATACTCAATATTATACCAATTTGCTTAATTGTTGCGCAATAATTAATTCAAACTTTATATGAAATATTAAGCTCAATAATGGCGTTTATTGCGATTTACGCCATAAAGGTGCATATCTGAACACCGTATTACGCAACCTGTGTCGAAAACCAAAGCATAAACAGACGAACAATTTTTGTTATTTGGGCAACCTAACGACAATCGATAGGGAAACCATATAAAGAGGAGCGAACACGTTTTTTAGCCAATTAAGGAAAAGTGCGAAAATGAAGTGTTTTATACATGGCCACTCAATTATAAATTTTCAAATCGAACATGAGTTATTTATACCACCCTCGTATATGTCTAATTTTTACACAACACTTAAGACTTAGCAAATGACAAGGCCATCATTGCAGTACTTTATGTTGTTCAGCGTTTAGTGGCTGCCACTCGAAATTCATACACATCCACAGCTACATTCGGCCGTTCTAATAAAGCCCCAGCGTCAACAAGTGTATTAAACGCGAAGAGACTTCAAGTAACGTGACTTGTTGTATGCAACAAATATGAATAAAAATAACAAATTTTAAGAGGAAAATAATTTAAAAAAAAGAAAGAAAAGAAAAGAAAAAACGTCTGTCTAATGCCAAAAAAAGCGTTTCGTACCTGCAAGTCATTTAATGATTCCGAGACGCTGGGAGTGTATTGGTATCCATTGAGCTTAAACGGTATTCCATGCGATTAGCATGACATATCATTTTACTTCCAATCGAGATTTTTGACTTTAAGATCGTGGTGAACGAAACTTAGGCATCGGATTTATGGGTGGGGGTGAATGGCAAATGAATTCCAGTAGTCTGTGTTTGTGATTTTTGTTGTTGCTGCTGCGACTACTTGTTACTGCAACTTATTGCAATTGTTACTGTATTCGTACAGGCATCGAAAATTTGTCATTAAACACATAAACAGCATGGTACGTGAGGCATTCTTAGTTCTACAAATAGCTTCGCATTCATAGACGACTTGGGGTTCCTAAATAAACTTCCATAACTTTTTGCATGTTCGTGGGTATTCTTTATTCTCCCCCTGCTGATTAGTGTGCTGCAGATGTACGAGGGTCGTTTGAAAGGTGAATGTAATAATTGTTGAAATGTAAAATTCAAGAAAAGTTGCGAATTAAAACTTTGTGATGCAAATAATTTACAATGTGGTTCCGTTAGCGGAAGTTTGAAACTTTTTACCTTGCATATAAAACCTTCAGCGAAAGAAAGAAACAAAATTTTTGTGAAATACTCTGGTTTCCAAAAAGTTCATATCAATGGAACCTATTGCATTTACCACATTATAGCCAATTTGCTTGGATAGATATTCTCGAGGATTCAAGTTGTTTTACTGAAATAATTACGGTGGCTAGTGCCCTAGACTGATATGTGCAATGTACAACTGTTTCGATTATAAGAAAATCTATTTTTACTCAACTGTCATGTAGGAGAGAGAAAATTGTCGGTAATGTTTGTGGACATATAATTTGAATCCCTTTATACTGATTAACTTCTAACAGATATGCTCGATGAGACAGTGATACTACGTGCGATTTTCAGCAACAAGTCTTTTTCAAAACACATTGCGATTGAACTTGAAGGAATCTTTAATAAGCATTTTTGCTCGCTATTAAACGCACATGATATATAAATATAAACAAACATTCAAAATAGAAAGTGAAGCAATGTCCAATACTTGATGTTGTATTACATACATACATAATTGGCCTTTACAACTCTTCAGTCAAGATTGCGGCCTAGCTTCTTTTACCACTCATGTTGCGTGTGTTAATTTTATACATGAGTGGCGGGACCTACAGTTTAAAGTCGATTCCGAACGACAAATTTTTGAGAAACTTTTCATGGCAATTTTATTTACTCTTAGGGTTTGGCTGCTGACGGGAAGTCACCGAAGAAATATTTTTTTCATATTTCGTTTGATGTCTGACCTGGGGTTTGAACCTTGGCTTTACGTTTACTAAACCAACACACTACCTACTAGACTACGGCGATGTTGTATTACTTTGTCTAATACTGAGATGGTAAGTAGGTCAGAAGGGCTACAATATTTCGTGCAGTATTTTAAGAAATATAGTCGCCATAGTCTAGTAGGTAGTGTGTTGTCTTATTAAACATAAGGCCTCGGCTTAAACCCCAGGTCAGACATCTCCAACAAAACGAAATACGAAGAAATATTTCTTCGACGACTTCCTCTCATCAGATTTCTGGCAAAAACTCTGAGAGTAAATAAAAATTACCATGAAAAGTTTCTCAAAAATCTGACGTTCGGATTCGTCTTTAAACTGTAGGTCCAGCCACTCATGTATAAAATTAACACACACAACATAAGTGGTGTGCGCAGCTAGGTCGTAATCCTCAATGAAGGGTTGTAATGACCAATTATGTATGTTATGTATGTACACGAATGCTACCTACGTAACTTAGAAAAATATTATAGTTCAGCGAGTATTGCATTGAATTTAAGTGAAGTAATACTATTGTGAGATCAAAGAGCATTCGGTGCATTCCGAAAAAGTCGCTGTGGCCTGGTGACGTCATATTTCTTTGAGAAAGACGTTGTTCAAAAAATCACTATCAAGGGCGAGCAATATATATACATAGGTCAAGCTTCTTTTGGACTGGTTATTCTGCACGAGCAATTTGAAAGCATGATCATCTCACGTAAAGGAGATTTGAACTGACCACTGGGATCGAGCGATTTGAACCCGTTAGATTTTTACTTGTGGAGTCTTCTTAAGTCTCAAGTATATGTGAATGTGCCACAATCCATAGTGGTCCTCATAGCCAATATAACCCCAGCCAATGGTCAAATGCGCCAGAGTCACTGCAAATTTGACATTTCGGATGCTCTCCACGCAGAGAAATAGGGGCAGACATTTGAACGATGTAATATACCATACTAAGCAGAAAGATCTACTCAAACGGATCAAAAATTTCGTTGTTATACTTAAATTTAAAGATAGGAAGCGTTCAATAAAAAAACCTATACGACTATTATACCCTTAGGGATGCAGGTCGCTATATTGAAAATAAAATAATTGGCCAAAATCCCTAAGAAGGTGGAAAAACTTTTCTAATGGTGGGTGGACAGATTAATAAATATGTGTCATGCTAATTTCAAATACAGCCTTTCCCTATATCGAATAGCAATTATATCATGCCCGACAGCTTTCCACAATGCCGACTATACGTGAAATTACTGCTGATTAGAAAGTACCGAGTAAGTTCAACCTTTCTAGTCAATCGAGAAAATTAGGAAGCTTACAACAGGTATATTACAGTAATCAACAAAGTGAGGTTTAAAATATTAGCAATGCGGTAACATTAATAGCGTCAGTTGGCTAGTCGGAAGGAATACGATTCCGATGAATTTCCTTTTAAATGTAAAAACCTATCGTCGTAAACGAAATAGAATTCTTGAGAGCGATAATTAAGCAAATGTTATCATTCACTTGTTATCACCTAACTTTGGCCGTTTGTAAGCTGTACTGTTTTAAAGTCAGTAAAGTAAATACTGTTGCAACTGTTTTATGGAAATTATTAAATTTGAATTCCTGATTTTTCAATCGACCCTCGTATGTTGTTTGCCTTCCAACACATACTGCGTTTTACAATTGTTGTTACACTTTCATCAGTGAAGTTTTTTTTTTAACGGTTTTCAGTTTGCCTACCCGTCTGTATGTCTGTCCATTTGTCTGTCCGTCTGTCTCTCTCTGTTTGTTTGTTTTGAGTACCTATTCTCGTACTCCAACCGAACTTGTTATGGATGTTTTGACATAAATGGCCTCCGTTTTTATGTTTTTGATACTGTGCTCGTTTGTGCATATTTGTTGGTAGTTGTTGTTGTTGTCGTTGTTGTTGTTATTTGTTACTACTGTTCATAGGAACGAACGTTCGTTTGTTTGTTTTTCAGATTTCAAAATTTTATAGAAACGGTGGCCATTTATTTGGCATTTTATGGCAGTCAATGTCAAGTACAAGTTCGTGATTCTTAAATGTTTTCCAAATGAACATAAATTTGACACTGAAATGGTTGCATGTGGCAAGTTTTGCTTGAAATGAAAAACAATTTTACTCGTATACCATATTCCCTGGTCATAATCAACGATTAATTATGTGTCTGGGAAAATGTGTCGGGTTAGTTGGTTAAGTGAGCGTAATAAGCATGGAATGATTTAATGGCTTCCAAGGATTAGATTGGATTAGAAAAACAAAACCAAGTTTTGACAGACGTTTGATATTATTTGGAAGTGAAATTATTTAGAAGTGAAATTAATTGTTTAATTTATTAATAAAACGATATGACAGAGTTCTTAAGGTTTTAGATACGCTTTGTTCTAATAGATGACTAGTTTCTAGAAGAGGTGTTTGAATGCCAAAGGATTGTTTTAAAAATCGAATGCTTTTGCCAAAGTCAAAGTATTAGAAATCATTTGGGAACGTGGTATACTTCCCAAACGAACTGCTTAAACGTTTTTAGCGGCAATCTAGGCTTGGCAACTATTTTTAGGAACTCATGGAGATTTGATCGCCACTGCTTTCAGTTGAATAAGTGGTAAGAGATTCACATTTCTTCGTCAGTTACCATTTGATTCACAAATGAATTGATTTAATTGCTATGGGGAGGAAATTCGTAGAAGAAAATTTGATCTGAGCGGTTTGCTTTGGATTACATCTTGTGAAAGAAATACAGAAGGATTTCTGTTGTATTCCAAAAGGGATTTCCGAACTTTGACATCTGATATCCGCCATTTTGTTAAAAAAATACATCTATCAAATTAACTGTCACTTATGCTGTTTATTTTCCCAAACCACCATTGACAAACAAACAGACATGGACCGTAAACAGTGAAGTGTGTTCGCGGAATAGGACCTGGGGCATTTTAAAACTAATTCTAATTTTCATCGACAAATGAAATGAGACGATGAGACCCATTTCTGTATGAAAGGATTCGTTAACACACATACATACATACATACATAGTTGGTCATTACAACCCTGCAGTAGGGATTACGACCACCACACCACTTGTGTTGTGTGTGTTAATTTTATACATAAGTGCGGGGACCTATAGTTTAAAGCCGACTTCGATCGACAGTTTTTAAGAAACGTTTCATGACAGTTTAATTTTCTCTTAGAGCTTTTGCCAGAAATCTGATGAGAGGAATTCGCTGAAGAAATATTTTTTCATTTTTCATTTTGCTGGAGATGTGTGACCTGAAGTTTGAACCGTGGCTCACGTCTAATAAGGCAACACATTACCTACTAGACCACGGCGACTTCAAACAAACTTGAACAAACAAAATCATTCAATTCGTGTCATGAGATGCAAGTGTCAAATTAATTCCAGTCATTTTTGATGTAGATTTTGAGCTAACAGTGTCATCGGTTCATATTTCGTTGGGAAAGATATTGGCCAGGTCCTCACTGTCAACGTCGAGGTTCATAAGTTTTTAATTATTTTTTTTTTTTTTCGGCGACTTCCTCTCAGTAGATTTCTGACAAAAACTCTGAGAGTAAATAAAAATTGCCATGAAAAGTTTCTCAATAAATAAAAATCTGTCGTTCGGAGTCGACTTTAAACTGTAGGTCCCACCACTCATGTATAAAATTAACACACACAACATAAGTGGTGTGAGAAACTAGGACGTTGTACAATGGGTCAATTCGACCTCCGGGTACTGTACTTGTCTTAATTGACAAGTACACGTCCTCTAACCTAACCTAACCTAACCTAAGTTCTTGATTACCAACTTCTTTGACATTAATTGAATGATCTGGATACCAACGAAAAAGGTTTCAACATGACGTTCCATACAACTCATACTACATTGAATATTCTGCAAGAGCGATATAAAAGCATACATAGTTATCCCGCGAAGAGGTGATGTGAACTAGCCACCAAGATCTTTTGGTTTAACCCCGTTAAACTAGGCAGGCGTAATAATCTTATAGATTTTAAGGACGTATATCCAAACTCTGATAGGAATGCCTAAAAATACTCCTAAGAATAAACTAGAAAAGCAGTCCTAGGCCAGACTTTTTATCAACTAGAGTAAGAAGGACAACTTCAGAGTAGAAACGAATATAATGGAGGAGACAAGAACCCATGGGGAAGTGTAATATTTCGCACAAAGGGAAGGAAAACTGTCAAGTTAACATGCTTGTGTCTAATAGGGAAATAATAAGAATACTTTTTTCCCCAATTTGAGTATCCTATACTCAGTAGAACACGGGCGACATTAGACCGCCGCAGCATATTGAGTTTAAAGACGAGTAAAGAACCCCAGAACTGTATAACCGCCGCAATAAATTCTTGTTGTCTCTTGCATATTGTAGACAAGTACTGGAGTGAAGAGTGGGCTAAAGAAGGCCAGGAGTATTTCGTACAATCAGTATGACTTATGGAAAGCAAAGTTTGTCTGAAATTGGCACTCTGGAAGACTAAAAATTCATTTGACTTCTAGAATGAGGACATATCCTGCTTGAGCATTGCTGAGAATCTGGAAATATTTCGTGAACAAGATCCTCTGTTACGAATACGGCAACAGTAATGCGTTACACATATTATAGTTAACTACAGCGCTTCAGATATGATGCACTTCCCATCAATATGTTGTTCTCATTGTCCAAAATAAAGAAAAATCTCCAAAGCCAGTTATGCTAAAATGCAAAAGATTTCTCAGACATGGAAGGGAAATGGAATACGTGATCGGTCAAGTCTTGATGGTCGACAATGTATAAATGGATATAATACTGTCTGAACAAAGAGCAGTTTACACTACCTGTTTAAGAAAGCCAGTGAGAAGAATAGCCAGGAGGCGCACCACAATGTGTAGTAATACATTATGGTAGTGTGAAGCCCCAAGTCAGACATCTCCAGCAAAACGAAATACGAAAACATATTTCTTAGGCGACTTCCTCTCAACAAATATCTGGCAAAAACTCTGAGAGTAAATAAAAAAAATTGCCATGCAAAGTTTCTTAAAAATCTAAACTGGAGGTCCCGCCACTCATGTATAAAATTAAGACAGACATAGGTGGCATGCGAAACTAGGTTGTAATCCTGTCTGAAGATTTATATCTTCGCTTGATTCTCAATTTGTGAATATAATGCTTTTCGTGTTTGTTATATTAATTCTCAGACATGCTGCATCCGCTACCAATGTAAAGCTTTCTAAATTAGTTTCAAGAACCGAAGAAAATGCACATATCGTCTGCATGGTCTAGATCATTTAGTCGACCTTTTGCAAGCCCTTACCGTTTTTAAGGGCTTTTCCAATGATGACATAAAGAATTATGTTAAGTAGTAAACACAGCCTTGTCGAACATCTATTGCAACTTCCATCATCCTACTTGTACTTTTCCAGGCTTAATTGTACGCGACACTTTGTTGTATACACTTCAAGTAAGGCGTATTAGTTTTCGAGGAATTTTCATAGATGCCGGTGCGCTCTAGGCCACACCCCAATTCAGTTTGACAATGCTTTCTCAAAGTCTATGTGCTCACTTACTAAGCGGTTGGGTTAGGTTAGTTAGTGTGGTAGCTTTCATACCAAAAGCTCACTTGAGCATGCATAGCGGCCCGTTGTGACGTCGCAGGTTAAGGCAGTATTGGTACGGACCAAGTTCCTCCGAACCAAGGAGGGAGAAGTTGGTCAGCGCAAGGGCTGTACATTCTTAAAGCACGACTACCCCACGCTGGAAAACCAGCCAGAAAGCTTGATAAACGAGGCTATATCCTTGGCATCAATGGACGATAGGTCCGTCAAGCTGACAAGGGATCAGCTCATCTCGCAAGAGATGGGCATTGACAAAGAAAGTGGATAACAGTCTCCTCCTCCTCAGCGGATCTGCAGCAACGGCAGAAATCGTTAAATAGGAGCCGCATTCTTTCCGCCTTTCTACCCATAACACAGTGACTTGTAAGCATGGCCATTGTGATCGAGATGGTGTTACGACCAAGTCCAAGTAACTGGTTGGTGCGCCTTCTATCCATTGAGGGCCAAGTGAGCCTAGCGGTGGAGCAGGACTCCTCATTGATCCAGGATAGGTTGGCGTCTCGGAAGAATATCCGCGCGTTGGCCAGCTTGAACGAGATAAGTGGCATTCCTACGTTGATTGAAGAGGATTCCGGAAGTAGTGCGCCAGCTCTGGCTAGCTCGTCGGCTCTGCAGTTTCCCAGAATGTCACAGTGTCCGGGGACCTCTGTGGATTAGACAAGTGTAGCACTGAAGGGCCCAGAACGAAGGTTGAGTCTGGTCCCGTTCATACTAGGGAGGCTGAAGGTCGGGAGATTGTATCTCCTAGTGAAAAGAATTGTATCTGTCTTGGAAGAATTAACGGATAGTCCAAAAACCCCGCATCAGTCCAGTACAATTGACAGCGCCAAGTTTAGCTTATCAGACAGCGTCTGTGAACAAATTCCCGACGCAGCAATGGCAATATCGTCAACGTAGGCTATGGCGTTATTACCAGAGGATGCAAGTCTTCTCAGGAGTGAGTTGACTGCGAGATTCCAGAGTAATGGAGATAAAACACCGCCTTGTGGTGTACCCCTACAGACAATTCTCTGACACTGTGAAGCCCCCACTGTGGAGGTTATTATTCTTGATTTGAGGATGACTAAGCGGTACAAAACTAATTTTTTTGCTTTGTAATGACCAATTATGTATGATGTTATGTAATTGTGATTTCAAATTGAAAAAGTATTATTTACGTATACTTGTTCGTAAGGTATTGACTTCTATTTTCAGAAAAGTTCTCCTGTTTCATTATTTGCATTATACATGGCAAATAAAAAAATTAAAATTTTTCAAAATATGGGTCACATTGGCATTAAATATTCATTTTATAGAAAGAAGTAATAAATGTCAGAAGAAATACTTGCATGCACATCAACTTTAATTCAATTTCCATTACCGTTGTTTCTGGTATCAGCCTTGCGGCTGGCTCTCTGAAATGTAAAAGTGTTTACAGCAATGAATGCCACACTTCTTTTCATTATTTTTTTTTCTTTTATTTCAGATTTTGTTTCGGAATTACAATAAAAAAAAAGAAATTCTTTTGATTTGTTATTTACGATCTTATTGCTTTGGCCAAGAACTCTCCTCCTCCTGCGCTGCCTCCCACATTATTGTTCTTTTCATGTTCTGAACGGTGGTGTTCTGTAACGGTGTTTTTTGTTACGTTATTTTTTATTTTTTTTGTTGTTGTTTCCTGAAAGAGAATCGCATTGAAAATCAGGTCATCCTGTATCATGTGTCCAAATTGTTGGGTTATTGTTGCAGATGAAATTAAAAGAAGAAAAAAAACACCAAAGAAAAGAAAAAATGATTAATTAGATCATAAGCAATGTAAGGAACAAGAATGACTGAAGGAAGGAAAGACAGAATGAAAGATGGAAAGGAAAAAGAACCACAAATTAGTTGATTACAGCATCTTTAACAATTCCGCAATCACATTAATGAGATGACTAACTGGCTGACTGAGTGACTGACTAACTCAGTGAGTAAGTGACCACCAACACTATCACCGTACACTCACCTCACCTATTCTATTCATAATCCCTCGCCATGTGATCTTATTTATATTGTATATGATATCTGCCATAAAAGAGATGAGGTGAGGAGAGGGGAGGGAGAGAGAGTTAAGCAATTGGTTGGTGAATTCAATTAACCACATTTCAATCAAGTGCTAATGTCGGAAATGTCAACAATTCGTTGCGCCTTTTTTTTCTCTTCTTGCCACAGCGCCAAATGACCAAATGCAACATATTTTCCTTCACTCCTTTTCACTTCTTTGCATCTCTTCCTGTTTTCTGTTGTTTATCTTTCTCCGGCATATACTTTCTTGCATATTTCTCTTCTTCTTCTTCTTCTTCTTCTTTCATTCTCATATTATGATCGCGTTTGACTAGAAATTCTTTCATTCTTTCGTTTTCCGTGAACACCGGGCGTGCACATGCGCATGTGCATGTGCCTGTGCGTTATTTAAAAATAAATTTAAACCGGCGGCCATAGTACGCATGATACTTTGTGACACATGGTCCAGGCTTAGGGTAGAGGAAGAGGTAGTGGGTGCGGTTGAGCGGTAGGTAGGTATGTATATGTAGTGTTTTGATTTGGCTTTCAATGGAGAACATAAACATGAATTTGGTGTTGGAAACTCGAATACAGTTTATGATGCTCATGGGTTGCATGATTGGCCGTTTGAATATTTAATTGGATTAAAGACAATACTACTACACTGTGAATACTTAAACAGCGTTAAGTGATAGACGCCTCTTTTTACACTCTGACGTTTATGAAAGCTAAGGGCCAGAGTTGCATTATGCACTCTAGCAGAGAAATTCATAATTTACGTAACGAAAAATGTTTCAGTCTTTGAAAAGCAAGGCCACATTATCGGGTGGGCCAACTATCGGTTACTTCGATTCTGTCAAAAAGTTCAGTAAATTATCTTCACTGAACGTAATGAATTGACTTACGCTTGAGCAACGTTAGGATTTATTGGAAATTTATTTCTAAAACAAAGGCAATTGGTCCGTAATTGCACGAAAATATCGTACAAAATTTGATTTCAGAGAAGCACCAACAGTGCCCGGTATGCGCAAGTTTATTACTAAAGTTCGTGAAACTGCTCGTATAGTGCGGAAACTCGAAAATATCGAAGCTGTGGCTCGTCATCGTTGACAAGAATTGAACATTTAGCGCACCACTATATTTTGCGAAAAGATCTCGGTATGAAGCCTTACAAACCTCAATTGTTTCAAGAGTTGAAGCCGCATGACCTAAAGGGGCCAACGAGAAACTGCACGAAGATGTCAATTTTGCAAAAAAAAAAAACAATAATATTTTCGGATTCAGCTCATTTTCAATTTGGTGTGTAGGTTCATAAGCAAAATTCCCGTTTTTGAGGCTCAGAAAACCCACACGTGGTGAGGATTGTGGAGCTGTGGCATCATTTCTTTGAAAATGAGGACGTCAGAACCATTACGGTCAATGGAGAAAATTATCGCACTATGCTAACCGACTTGCAACACATCTCATGCCACAATCGATTTATTTCGTCAAACGTTTAATGGCCAAGAAAATATGATTTAACACCATTGGACTATTTTCAGAGGGTCGCCGATAAACCAAAGGCAATTGAGCTTTTGTAATAGACGCTATCCCTTCAAGATAGTCAATGAATATTATACCATGCGCATCTCAAACTATTGAGGCTATAACATTGCCCGCGGACTGTAGTATCTTTTCAAGCTATGAAGTCGTTTCACCGCGTGCAGCATACACAGATGGCGTTTCATTATGTGTCATTCATTGTTTCGAATCATCATCAAAGTTGTTTTTGAACGACTTGTAACTCGCACAGAACCCACTTTAAACAGAGCTATCGCATACCGAAAAAGTCATGCACGATATCTCGTACAACGCCTTCCTCTCGATCTCGATCAGCTTTACATAGGTTCGGTTAGAGGACGTGTACTTGTCAATTAAGACAAGTACAGTACAAGGAAGTCGAATTGACCTGACCCATTGTACAACGTCCTTGTTTCTCACACCACTTATGTTGTGTGTGTTAATTTCATACATGAGTGGTGGGACCTACAGTTTAAAGTCGACTCCAAACGACAGATTTTTGAGAAATTTTTTCATGGAAATTTTATTCACTCTCAGAGTTTTTGCCAGAAATCTGCTGAGAGGAAGTCGCCGAAGAAATACTTTTTGTATTTTGTCTTGATGTCTGGCCTGGGGCTCGAAACCTGGCTTTACGTCTAATAAGCCAACACACCACCTACTAGACTACGGCGACTTCTCGCGCAATGCTCGTCATATGTTGTCGAATTCAATTGTGCATCAAAAATTTCTTTAAGTGCTTCGAAGACGAAACTAAAAAACTTCCAGCACGAACCGACAACTATCAGCAGGAACTTGAATATGAAACGTTTAAAATTTTAACGGACCAGCAGATATGCTTGCAAATGTTTCAGCTCTCTAATGTTCCTGTAACAAACAGAAAAAAACTGTGTTTCTATTATTAGAATAGAATGCTGAATAGAATATGTGTTGCACAACAGCACATCGTAGAAGAATCTGCGCCAAGTAAGTACAACAACTACGCAACAAAATGTCCATCAGTTAGTTTGTCAGTCAGTCAGTGCGTTAACTCTTCAGCCAGCCACTCCAACATTTCACACAACCAATGTGATGACTATACATCTGTCTATCTGTCTGCCGTTCTGTATATCTGTCTGTTTGACTCTCCTCTCTGGTATTATGCAATGGCAACAGCAATCAGTATACAAATCGTCCATGAATTTGCTTTCAATAGACGCTGAATCAAGTTGAATTCTTAACGTATGGCGTTCATAAGCAATTTTTCTAATTTTTGTAATCATCTGGGAATAGACAGACACATTTCGCTTGATACCATTTGTAATGAGTGCGACAGTACTCGTAAGTGAGCTATCGCTCTGCTGTCCGTCTGTCTGTCAATGAATCCTGTCTTGCTTGTGTCAATCATGCGTACAATCAAATACTTTCATTGACAGTTGCAGGGGCGTTGTATTTTTTTTTTTGTTTGTTTTTGTTTTTGCATATATTTGCTGTCTAATTGCAAATATTACGCATATTGAGGCAACTAGCGCTGCAGCAGATAATAGTGACAGTGGCTTTAGTATGGTACATCACTGATTACAAAATGCCATCGTGTTACAACATGCATGCAGTACGAGTATGATGTCTTTGATAAGAATTGGAACCGAAATTGAAAACGAAACGTTAAGAAAACATTTTTTCTAATCACACAACATTCACAACAATTGCGGCAATTGTGACAATTGCGCGACAGTCAGCGAACAGTAAAATGTTCGCAATGACACATACATCAATAATTATTGATTGTTGCTGTTGCTGCTGTATTTGCTGTCATTGCTGTTGTTACTTTGAAGAACAATTGTTTTATTTTTCTGCGTTGTTTTTCCCTCCAGTAACAGTAACAACACAATCGTGCGACGTGACTGCTGTCATTGTGTTTCCTATAATACACGCTTGTACTTTGATGGGAATATTCCCTCGCAAATATGTATAGAAAGTGGCCGTGTCATGTTCTTCTAATAAATCTTGTGGTCGTTGTGCTGTTGTCTCACATTGTTCAATTGCAATCGATCGGCAAATCATTATGAACGTTTGATTGATTGTGATAAAATTTCAACATTTTTTATATTCGATTTTATTGTTTCAGCATGTAAAACAGTTCAATTAATTTTGTTTTTTCATTCTTTAGAGGTGAAAATAGCGGGGGAGAAGTAGATGGTAGTTTAAACGAACTTTACATTTGAGTTTAATGACGGTTCGAGAAGAAGTTTAATTTTGAAATTTCTTTTATTTTGGGCATGTTTTTCCTTTTAAAGGAATAGAACAGTTTGCCAAATTATCATTTTCTGGCTTTTAAAGGGTCCGCCAAATAACTTTTTTTTTGAAAATGCTTTAAAAAAAAACTACTGTACTATGGTACTGTACTGTACTGCAGTAGCCTACACCAGAAGATGCCGAAGCAAAATTGTCGCATTTGGGGCACAGAAAACCCGCAAGCATACTTTGAAAAGCCAACGCACCCAGAACGAGTCACTGTTTGGTGCGGATTTTGGTCCAGAGGCATAATTGGGCCATTTTTCTTCGAAAATGAGCAAGGAGTGGCCGTTACAATCAATGGCGATCGTTATCGGGCCGTGTTCAACGAATTTTTATTCACAGAAATTGAAGAGTAGGATATTGGCAACATTTGGTTCCAACAGGACGGCGCTACGTGCCACACAGCCGAAGCTACACTCGATGTTTTGCGCCCTGTTTTTGAAGGTCGCATTATCGGCCGCAGAGCTGATGTCGTTTGGCCACCTCGGAGCTGCGATTTGACACCGTTGGACTATTATTTGTGGGGTGCCGTCAAAGATAAGTGTTACGCCGACAAGCCAGAGACAATTGACGCTTTAAAGGACAATATTCGTGAAGCCATTGGTGAAATACAGCTGCACACAATCGATAATGTGCTTAAAAATTGGACCGATCTGGTAGGCTACTGCATGGCCAGCCCAGGCCGCCATTTGAATGAAATTATTTTCCATTATTAACCGGAAGGATTGTACTTTCAAGTAAAAAAAGAAATTTGAGAAAATATTCAGTAGTTTTTTTTAAAGCATTTTCAAAAAAAAAGTTATTTGGCGGACCCTTTAGGTAACGTTCCCCGAAGTTATATTAACTTTCCTAAAATTAGAGATTTAGGCAAAATCCTAAATTTGACTAAGCTTTAGCTTTATGGTTTAGAGATCATAACTATGTATCTATCCACTCGTTCATTTAGGACACTTTTGATCAAATGCGGATCATTATTCAAATCATTTAATATGGCTTAAACCCAGATTCGGTATTACTTCGAAGAAAATACACGTTACTAGGCAGAGAATATGCTGCTACCGTCAGTAATTTTCAATTATAAAAATATATTTGATTTAAATTGGCCTCAAACCCTACCAACAAATTTGAAACACTTTTAACAGTTCTTACACAAATTATAACACAAATCATTTGATAAAATTTTTCCCAAATTTGCTCAAGGATATAAGTAAAGTAGATTGAAAACATTTCGATTTACTAAATAGCTGGGCATACGCATTGCTTTAATTTTTGTATGCATTTCGTTTGTGATTTCATTTTAGAAAAAATCCACCAAACAGACAACAGATATTGCGGTAAATGATACGTCTAAATAGGGAACAATTTTACACAGCTTGTTAAAAATTGCATGGGAACTATAGTCATATATGAACCGACACAAAACGCTGAAAGTTTTTACTTCTTCCTACAAGCATGAATAGATTCTCTGGCACCCAACTGAATTGAATAACATGTGCAGAGATTTCCACATGCGGATATCGCGACTAAAAAACGTAAACTTTCTGATGTAACCTGCAATCCACTGGTATATCGATTTTCAACGGATAACGTCTACGAGATAGACAAGTAGGACGTAATATGCGACTTTAAGTCGTTATATTTCACTAGAGCTCATTCCGTTATACTATCAAGATGGGCAAACCTAAACAAATTATTGTAACGGTGATGTAGTAAATCAATAGTGAGCGAGACTCTACTGTCATTAATAGGAACCTTCCCCCTCCTTTATACGCAATCGAACAGCCTCAAAATAGTCTTCGAGCCATCGTCTCATACATAAGAGTTCTTTTCAATTTGCAGATGGATATACATAAGTGTTGTAAATACTAAGGACACCGTCTTAAAAACCCAGGCAAAAAATATGCTGGTTCCAACAAATTAAATTTAATTTCGCATTAAATTTTCATGCCCAGAACATCAAGAACTGCTAAATCCCCAATATTTACACCAGTTACAGATAACCAAATATTCTTAGAGCGCTTGTGAGTTAGAGAACTCGATTAGGTCTTGCTCGCATTCAAATCGAATACGAGTATATACAGTTCGTATTAAGACTTTTTACCTGAACTTTCAAAAGGCTCAGTCCACGATCAAAGGAATATGATTGACAAATATTACTATCATCTGCAAAAGGATTGGATTCGATATATAGAATCCCAAGTAGGAGAGAGAGGTTTGTTAATTTTTTTCAGTTACAAAATCTTTAAATTAATTTTGAAATAAAAAATTTTCAAATCTAAATCTAAGGAAATCTATGAATATTTGATGAACAGCAGAAGTAAATTCAACTTTCCTGTCTCTGTTTTTGGAAATATTTATGGATCTTGTGTGAAGATGAGTGCTGAGCTGCCCCTATTTTGAAGACGAATGGACCCATGGTAGTTCAAAAACTTCAGGAAGAGCTTTTCACATATGAATTGTGCGGTTAAAAGAATAATTATCTCTATAATACATAGTGAGGTGCACTGCCCAAGTGACCCAGCTGTCTCAATTTCTGCCGGATCATCAGAGATATGTGTTGTCTGGTGTTGTCATGATGGAACACACACTGCATTACACAATAATTGAATTGTTGTTTCAACATCGTCAGTTATTGAGAGTAGAGATCAGTATTAAGTGTTTGACCAGATTATAGAAACCCATAGTGAACAACTTACTTACAATACCACCATCTAAACAGCATTACTTTGCTTAGCATCAACCCTGGCTTTGCCATCATCTGTGGAGCTTCACCTTGTTTCGTTCATCATCTTTTTCGTACGTTTTTGTCGTGCGAAGTTCACTTTCCATTGCCCGAAATATTTCGCTTTAAATATGTTCGATTTCGTTCCGTTTTAGTACTAAACCGCAAATCGAAATTTGATCCATAAAATTTGTTAGTGATAAATGCCAAGATTTATGGCGACGGCCACGCTGCTTATGCGCCGATCTAACTCCTTTAAAGCAGCGATAAGAGTTTACGTATGTGAAATGAAACAGAAATTATTATAGAATTTCATTCGTCTTATCCAGCGTAAAAATCTTACGAAAGATTTACACGATTAATAAAATACTAAAACAATGCAAAATGAATGCATTGCTGATCTGAAGAAGTGTAATGGTTTTGGTTTAAAGCCGTACGCGTGCCAAGTTTCCATATGAATTTTCTTTCAACGTCATACGCTTTCATTACATTTACACGATACTATACGCTGTCTTCTACACAAAAACTAGACATGTCGCACCATATGTTGTGTGATCGCCTAAATACGCCTTTATTGCTTGATCGACAAAAGCGTCAATTTGTTACTGTTTTTCTAGTTAAAGCACTGTCTCTGTAAACCTTATAAAATTGTTCAATAACCTGTTAAAAAATTCTTAGCATTTCTATAATAGAAACCAAATTTTTAATCGTAATTTCGTTCGTTTTTAAACGAAGATAAGTTTTCACAGAACATTGTGATTTTAACACATTGTTGATCGATCACGAGTTAACTCGTGTTTTTATACTCAAATGTTTGAAAGCATTCTTAGCATTTTTATAATAGAAAACCAAATTTTTAATCGTAATTTCTCTCGTTTTTAAACGAAAATAAGTTTTCACAGAACATTGAGATTTTAACACATTGTTGATCGATCACGAGTTAACTCGTGTTTTTATACCCAAACGTTGTTGACCGATCACGAGTTAACTCGTGATTGCACTTGCGCGAGCAATTTGAATTTATGAAACCCAGGGCAATATAGAATATTGCACAAGCTTTGTTCATCGTGTTTAGACGTGGTTCTTCTAGATATTCAGATTTTTATAACAATTTTAGTTCTGTTAAAATTGCAACCAAGGCAGATCTTGATAACGAAGAACTTTTCAGTGAAGTATACGCTGATGACTTATTGATTGTCCGAGTGATTTGGAAGACACTTAAGAATCTGCGATTAAACCAGCAAAACGGCAAAAATAAACGTACTAGAATCTGATAGTGAAAGTGATTTTGGAGATGAGTGGATTGAAAGTGATATTACACCAACTTTGAAGGATTATTTAAATATTTTGGGTGTATCTGTCGTGATGCACCGAGTATTAGTAAAGTAATGGATTTACAATGAATTACGAAATAATAGCCGGTGACATGAGCCAGTTTCAGCGTAAAATTGCCGGTCAACAAGGTGTTAATTACGGCTTCTAACAAAGTGAAGCTTTAAATATTGCCTTTTAAACAGTCTACCGATAAGTAGGAGTTGCTATGTTTCATTACAAGCTGCATTAATCTCTTGAAAATGAACATACATATGTACATACATAATTGGTCATTACAAGCCTTCAGTCAGGATTGCGACCTAGCTTCTTACGCCACTTATGTTGTGTGTGTTTATTTTTATACATGAGTAGCGGGACATACAGTTTAAAGTGGACTCCGAACAACAGATTTTTGAGAAACTTTTTATGGCAATTTTATTCACTCTCAGAGTTTTTGCCAGAAATCTGCTGAGAGGAAGTCGTCGAAGAAATATTTTTTCATATTTCATTCAGTTGGAGATGTTTGATCTGGAATGTGAACAGTGACTACTACACTACAACTACTTCTTTCGTTACAAACTAATGATAATTTGTAATACAACTTTCTTGAGAAGAAGGAAGACCGGTAGTGTGATCTTTCATGAGCTGCAAAAACATAATTCAATTTCTTGAAGATGAAAATGCTTTGTAAAAATGATTTACTTCCAATGGAGGTCATGAACCGTAATAACAAACTCTAAACTTCACAAACCTTTGTAAAGTTTTTAATAAATTACAAACGATTTGAATTTTGTGAGAACAATTTTAATTGAAGAATCTAATTTTAAATGTTACATCACCTTAAACTAGGTCAAAATTATTGCTTCAATAATAATAATAAGAATAGCCCAGCATGTAATCAAATCATAAAAATTTCAATGGCTTGGTAGGTTGCAAATTCCAATATTCATTAGAAAGAATTGAAAAAAAATTAGAAACAAAAATAAATAAAAAGATGGGAAAATTTCAAACGTAATAAATATTTCAATAACGTATCGCATCACATCATATGGCATATTATTCCAACAGAATTTTTCTCATACTTTTGTGTGTACAAGAATTATTTCCTTGGAATTTTATAAGAAATAATCGAAATTCTTTGAAATGCCAATAAAGGTGGCAAATAATCAGCATTCTTGTTTGAGTGTAAATATTTGATTACAAATGAAAGAAAAAGTCTTTTGAATTACGAAATTAATTTCTTTAATTGAGAAAGTGCAACAATAGGCCAATTATTATGCAAATACAACAACCAAAGTATTGTTGCAACAATCAAATGAAAGGAAACACCTTATGCAAGCACTCCTATTCCTATGATTCTCTTGAGGAAAGTATTACAAACTGTAATGGACTGTGGTTAAATGGAAATAAATTCTTAAATTTGTTTATCTTAGACTGACTTTTACTACAGCCTCTTAGCAAAACTTAAACAGTGTGTAGACCTTACTGAAGTTTTTCAATTAACATTTCCTTTAACGATCTTTCAACCTTGTCGTTTCAAACATTTCTCAAACCACTGTACTTCACTTGAGTTATGTTCCGGGCTTCCTTGTAAACTTTGCACACTCACGCATTTATTTCTCCACCTATGCTGTGGCATATTGCATTAATATGTACAAAAAACAAACGGAAAGCAAAACCCAATACAAACATTAGACATTTAGCGCCTCAAGTACAAATACTTACAGAACACACGACCAACAACAACAACTACAATTATTACACACCGGCATAGGTGCCATAGAAGTCTTATTTTTTCCTGCTATTCATGTACCCTACTCTGGCATACATACATACATCATATTGTAGGATGGAAGTATATTATGTTTGTTGTACTCAATGAAAAACACAGCAGCACTCAGAATTAATTTTTAAACAACTGAGAATCACTTACTGAATCGCTTTGAAAGCCACCACGGGTATACCTTAATCCAAAAACAAAATAAAATTTTTTTGACAAGACAATTGACTGGAGCTTGTTAAGTCGTCCTTTAAATCCAACCTATCCTAGGTCAATGAGGAGCCCTGCTCCACCTCTAGACTCACCTGGCCCTTGACGGATAGAAGGCGTACAGACCAATTACTTGATCTTGGTCGTCACGTCATCTCAACCACAGCGGCCATGCTTACAGGTCATTGCGTTATGCGTAGACACACGGAAAGAATGAGGCTCCCATTTAACGACTTCTGTCGTGGATGCAGATCCGCTGAGGAAGAGGAGAATGTTATTCACTTTCTTTGCTAGGTGAAGATATAAGTTATTTGGCTACCCATTTCTTGTCAGCTTAACGGAGCTATCATCTATTGATATCAAGAATCAAAGCTTCGTTCATCAAACTTTCTGGCTGGTTTTCCAGTGTAGAATAGTCGTGCTTTTGATGTGCAGCCCTTGTGCTGACCAACTTCTTCCTCTTCCCTGATTTTGGTGGAACTTGGTCAGTACAGGGACTGCGTTCACCCGTGGCATCACAACGGGCCGCTATGCGTGCTCAAGTGAGCTTTGTGATGTCAGAGCTACCACTTTAAATCTCCTTGAACGAACACTATGACTCTTGATTAAAAGCATATTTTCATGGAAGATTAGGCATTCTTCCTAAAACCACTATTACTAACCTACTATCCCATCATTCTTGAGATAAAGAAATCCATACGAAGCTGTCAGTTGAGTATGTATTTAAAGCACTGTAGAGTGACCAGCCCCTATCAGGAATCTCTATCTAATAATGAACAACTTCGGATAATACCAGATAAAGTGAGGTCTCATACTCCTGCATATCTTAGCAGCTTCTATAGAACACATGTTGAATCATCTCTTGGAATCTCTTTGTTGTCCACAAGACAAACGCCACGACTAGCAGCACACAGATTTTATGTAAAGCCATCATTGCGCGATCAATGTAGAATGCCTCATCATATACATGCTCGATTCATTTTAACACGTTGACTGCCGACTACGAGATAACTCGTAGATTACGTTCCCTTCTAGGGAGCCAACTACGAGTTATCTCGTACTCACTAAATCTGCTATTTTTGTGTAGCTACGAATAAAATCGTATTATATCAGTGCTAGTATCGATGAATGGCTTCTGGGAAAAGAACAAAAAGTCAGAGTTGGCTTGCTCGGCCAGTTTTCTGAAAATTGCCGCGGCAGTCAACGTGTTAATCAAGGGTAAACATCTGAATGCCTTGAAAGTAACAAATACCTTACTCTGGAAAGGAAATTTCATCCGTTTTCTAGTCTAAAATATATTCGTTTGATGTAAAAACTTGTACGGGATTAATCAGTGAACGTCGTGACCCGACGAATCGAGTGGTTGACCGCTCGCCTAACTAACTGTCCCCTAGACAAAGCCAGTAAACTGCATGATATTTGATATGCTTTGTAACCAGCCTATACAATAACATTGAATGGAGGAATTTAATACTTCTAAATGAGGCACCATTTTGTTGTATAAGAAATCCATTGAGAACAGATAGTACAACAGAAATTGAGATGTTTGAGGGAACTCCACTTGGAAGCTAAAGTTTAAGCCTTCGAAAGATGTGCTCACTTCAGTGTGAACAAGAAGTGTAATGGATGGGACATAGCAAAACTATCGACATTCTTGCCGATATAGGTTTCTAGGATATTAACTCGAGAGTAGTATGGGAATGTCTACGTGGGGAGAAGTGTCCATACCACTGATCGGATCAAAATCTTTCTGTGGAATGAAGAGAAATATTTACAAGGGAATATACGGTGAAAAGAAGATGCAAGAAGAGGAGAATATTTTCAAGCCAAATTGAATTCAGACAATCTTTACTTACGTTGGATTTGTCGTAACCATACAAAAGGCACTTTCACATCAGATTACTGTCGGAGAATACAGGTTGTATTTTTGGTTACTTTTTTGAAGGCCCAAATAGCTCTGAAAGCCTTACAGACCTACTGTCACGCAACCCCATTTAATCGTTTCAGCAAGAAATTGAAAAACTTTTTTGGTTTTAGTGCAGTCGCCGTAGTCTAGTAAGTAGTGTGTTGGCTAATCAACCAAAAATGAAAAAATATTCTTCGGCGGTTTCCTTTCAGCAGATTTATGGAAAATTCGATGAGAGTAAATAAAATTGCCATGAGAAGTTATTAAAAAAAAAAGAATTAAATAAAAATCTGTCGTTTGGAATCGACTTTAAACTGTAGGTCCCGCCACATGGATTAAATTAACACACATAACGTAAGTAGGGTGAGGAACTAGGTGCTAATACTGACTAAAGGATTGTAATAGCCAAATTAATTAAGCAAGTAAGAAGAACAAAGGTTTACACCCAGGAAAAGTTTTTGCTTTAATCTCCTTCAAATAATCCATCTGGTAAGCCCCTGAAACTTTGCATCAACAACTTACACTACATTGAGCAACGCCTGAACCCTGTACACAAAACATCAATCCAATAATTTTCTTTTAAGGCGTTATTTCTCAGGAACACCACATTTTCAATAACTCAGGCGCAGATCTCAGACTGAATTTGACCGGGTTATGACATGGGTTATGTTGACTTTAACCCTGGACGGTTACTCTTCATTTTTGTACGTTAAGGTTACAATTCGTTGAATCGACGAACACTTTAACCCTAATTGGTTACTGTTCGTCGAATCGACGAAGCCCATTTACTCTTTATCATATAATTCTTTTATGTTTGGCCAAATTTCTCTCTTTTTATCAACAATGTTGGTTGATAACGAAAGGTCAAATCGAACGATTTCGGTGACCTGTTCACATTACCTCCACGTGATATGAGCACATCACTCGTGCGGAATATCCAATGTGGTATACAGTTAAAACCACATGTCGTTGGTATCCAGATCATCCAATTTAGACGCAAAGAAGTTGGTAATCATCGACCTATAGTGCTCGCCGTTGACAGTAACCGTTCTCAAAGCCGTAAGGACCGATGACACCGCTCACCCAAAATCCACACCACACAGTGAGTTTTGTGGAATACATTTGATGCTATCTTAGAGCATTATTATGTGGATAAGTGCCGCCAAAAATACGATTATTTTGTTTGTTAACGTATTAATTTAACCAGAAATGGCCCTTAAATTTTTATTATTTGCACGTGTTGTTGAATACTATATCCATCCATGCTGATTTGGCAAAACAGACTGAGCAAATGACAACTAATTTCACAAATATAGCTTCAACAAGACGGCTATAATCAACTGTCAAAGGTAGGAAGTCCCAGTTGGAAGATCAGCAGCTTTAATGATAACTGATTAAAACGTGTCATGGACATCTTCTTTGTAATCTCTTTACACACTACTAACTATGCTTAATGAAGACTGCATATAAATTTTAACAAAAAATTCTGTAAGACATCGTTCCGATTATAAAGGGTCCGCAAATAAGTTTTTTTTTTTAAAATGCTTGAAAAAAAGAACTACTGAATATTTTCTCAAATTTCTTTCTTTTATTTGAAAGTACAATCCTTCCGGTTAATAATGGAAAATAATTTCATTCAAATGGCTACCTCGGCTGGCCATGCAGTAGCAAATAATAGTCCAACGGTGTCAAATCCCAGCTCCGAGGTGGCCAAACGACATCAGCTCTGCGGCCGATAATGCGATCTTCAAAAACAGGGCGCAAAACATTGAGTGTAGCTTCGGCTGTGTAGCACGTAGCGCCGTCCTGTTGAAACCAAATGTTGCCAATATCCTCCTCTTCAATTTCGGTGAATAAAAATTCGTTCAACATGGCCCGGTAACGATCGCCATTGACTGTAACGGCCACTCCTTGCTCATTTTCGAAGAAAAATGGCCCAATTATGCCTCTGGACCAAAATCCGCACCAAACAGTGACTCGTTTTGGGTGCGTCGGCTTTTCAATGTATGCGTGCGGGTTTTCTGTGCCCCAAATGCGACAATTTTGTTTGTTTACATATCCGCCAAGATCAAAATGAGCTTCATCTGAAGATGAAATCGGCATCTTCTGTAAGTTGATCGCAGGCCCACTTAGCGAAGCGAAAACGCATTGGATGATCAATTGGCTTCAACTCCTGAACCAATTGGACTTTGTATGGCGTCATACCAAGGTCTTTATGCAAAATTCGTCTCAATGATGTCTCCGAAATGTTCAGTTGTTGAGAACGACGGTGAATTGATGTTGATGGCGCTTCACGCTCACTTTCTGCCACAGCAGCAATATTCTCGGGTGTACGTACTGTTTTTGGCTTTTCACGCTTTGGTTTATCGATGAGGATGCCAGTTTCTTTCACTTTTTTCACAAGATAACGAACATACGGAGCTGACGGTGCTTCTCTTCTTCCAAAATCCGTACGCAATTTTCGCACACATTCTGCAACATTACCATGATTTTCAAAGTAATGTCGCTAATGTTGTTCAAGCGTATACACAACCATATTCGTTCAGCGGAAGGATAAAACTAATTACCTGTCAAATCAGACATGAGCTGAGTGTCACCATTCAAGAAATAAGCACTAGTTGAAAATAAAAACGTTAGATAGCGGACCCGATACCAGAAATTGTGTATTCGAAAACGTAGATTGTAGTGTAGCTCACAATACTATGGGTATCGACTGACTCTAATTCTCTTGATTGTTTTATTCTTAAATCAGCCGCCAGACACTCGTAAAGCAAACTTCTAACGCGATGCGTCTGTATATTGGCAAAAAAATATTTGTTTTTCCTTCACAAAAAAAAAGGAATATGAAGACAAGAAGAAATTATATTCACTTCTATTCACTATTCAAGAATTTATTGTTAATATTACTGCTCATTTGTTATTCTTGTAAATTTTTCGACAAGGCGGAAATACAACAATAATGATATGAAGTGTAGTATGAGCGAATAGAAGACTAAGAGTTCATAAAAGTATGTGTCTTCTTTCTCTTCTTAATCTCCTTCTTTTTTTGTTTAGTGTTCCATAGAGAAGTGCATAAATTAGAATTTACTAACATCAGGAATTTCAGCGAGAGAAAGAAAATTAAACCAAAAAAGAAAAGGAATTTTTATTAAAAAAATTTTATGAATAAAAAAAATAAAAATCAAGTTGGAGATGCGGGGCATCGATCCCCGTACCTCTCACATGCTAAGCGAGCGCTCTACCATCTGAGCTACATCCCCATGTTGGGTAAGTTGGCAAATAAGTAATATAACAGAGTGTCGCTGAATATATGTTTTCGTTCATTCAGATAAATACAGCACATGTGCACTTATGAGTTGTTTAAACTGAAAGCTTTTAAGAAAAGCTTTTGCTTTAGAAACCAAAGTGCTTCATTTAAAAACATTTGCACGCAAATTCCATTTAACCCTAAAAGGTCAGTGGAAGTGCGAGAACATCGACATTTTTTATTCAGTTGAAAGACCTATTGATACCATTATGTGTCGATCATAACATCGTTCGAATGTAAGGCTCAGCTTCTTTGGGTGAAGCGAAATTCAAAACTTTGCCATGATTCTTGCGCATAACATACATACATACTTAATTGGTCATTACAACCCATAAGTCAGGATTACGACCTAGCGTCTCACAACAATTATGTTCTGTGTGTTAATTTTTTTTATATGAATGGGGGGACCTACAGTTTAAAGTCGACTCCGAACGACTGATTTCTTCTGAGAAACTTCTGATGGCAATTTCATTGCACTTTCTGAGTTTTTGCCAGAAATCTGATGAGAGGAAGAAATATTTTTTCATGTCTGGAACATAAATCAGGTTGAATTTGAAAAATGTCATGGGCTATGTGGACTTTAAGAATCGCTGTGGTTAATAGCTTATTCTCATACACTTGTGACGTAAGAAAGCGGGGTCAAAGCGCACGACCTCGGTGCACAGTTTTCATCATCTGCACAAGAAATGACTATACCAGCAAATCAGTTATGCAGAATATTCAAATTGGCGCGAAGATTACGTTGTTTTCCAGATTACCCAATTTAGGCTAAAAGAGGTTAGTAAAGTGAAAGTGTACGCAGTTGACAACGCATTTCTGTAAGAAATACGGACCGATGACTCAAAATGAGGCCGTACCTGCTTCGAATACGAACATCATTCCTGGCGATCACTAGAAAAGATGGAGATGAGTAACGTGTTTAACAAATGGGTTCCGCGTTTGCTTAAAATATAATGAAACACCATTGCGATGATGTCTTGGTGATCCTTTACTACAATAACGGCCAATTGTTGCTTACATTACTGACCATGATGGCTGAGAACCTTACACTTGAGCCCACACAGACAGTCATACACTGGCCAGGATTGTGAAAATTAAATTTAAAAACGACAAAGGACAGTTCCATCTGCAGGCAAGAACATAGCTTCAGTTCTATTTGTATTGCTTTATTGTTTACTTTTTCGGATTATTTTCCACCACCAAACTTGAAAAACACTCGGTAGTAAGAATCTCTGCAGTGATTACTATAAAAAGGACTGAAAGCTAAAGAACTTCGAACTCGTAAATCATTATATTCCGCATGTAAAGATAACTTTTGAGATTTTGAGATGTCAATTTCAGAATACAGTAAGACCCCCTTAATGCTGTTTCAGTATAACGCGGTAGTATTGGGATTCCCCTAAATCGCATACTGTGTTGATACTTGTTGTATACTATGCATCTTTTTCAACGCTCTTTTGTTAGTCTGTCCAGAATAAAGATTCCAACTGTATTTTCCAAAGTCGCAATCGCAGTACGAACGCATCTTTCCTGCGTCACAATTAATTTATTAGTTGCCTCGTTTAACGCTGTTTCGTTTAGCGCTGGAACTTATGGGAACGTAGGTTAGGTTAGAGGACGTGTACTTGTCAATTAAGACAAGTACAGTACCCGGAGGTCGAATTGACCCATTGTACAACGTCCTAGTTTCTCACACCACTTATGTTGTGTGTGTTAATTTTGTATACATGAATGGTGGGACCTACAGTTTAAAGTCGACTCCGAACGACAGATTTTTATTTATTGAGAAACTTTTCATGGCAATTTTTATTTACTCTCAGAGTTTTTGCCAGAAATCTACTGAGGGGAAGTCGCCGAAAAAATACTTTTTGTATTTTTGTCTTTGATGCCTGGCCTGGGGCTCGAACCCAGGCTTTTGCGTCTAATAAGCCAAGAGGGGAACGTATCCCCCCCGTAATTCATCTGACGTATTTGAATCTACGCAGAATGTGGTCGGTCAATTGAACGAAATTTTTTAACTATCATTAAGTTGGCATCTTCAAATAAACTTGGTGTGAAAACTAAAGTATTCTTTAAATTTCCAACAAAATATAGGTCAACTCATTATCATCATAAAACCACCTGGCAAAGGATGACAACATGTAAATTTGCAGATTGAGTAGAGAATCATCAAATATAAGGATGAGAGAAAAAAAACAATGCCGAATTAATGTTTCCGCCCGGGTTCGAACCGGGGACCTTGTGCGTGTGAAGCACACGTGATAACCACTACACTACGGAAACCTGATTGCATTCCATGATACATTTTTAATAAAAACCAACGGCATTAGCAATGATAAAGCAGACTAACACGCCCTACAAATTAGGGCGGGTAATTTATTTATAAGTTTTAAAAAATTCGTGGGATTTGTGATAAAAATATATGAATATTATACACTTCCTTTTAATGTTTTTTAATCTTATAAATCTATTGTACTATATACAAAGGTTCTTTTCTCTTTGACTGCCCCCGAATTTATTGAATTATCTTTTCCAGTTATTTATTTTTTTTTTTTAAATAAGGATGTCGGCAGTAACATTCTAGTTTCAAACAATAATAGGAAACCTTTTTTTATTCTTAAAAGAAACTTACTTTTATTTAGAAATCAATTAAAAAATATAGAAAGGAATGTGATGTTTCCGCCCGGGTTCGAACCGGGGACCTTGTGCGTGTGAAGCACACGTGATAACCACTACACTACGGAAACTTGATATCTCCAGCAAAGATATAATTTTTTTGCATTTATTTATTTATTATATCTTCAAATAATAACTACATACATATGTAAGTACAGTAGGACCTTGATTATCCGTGATGGTCGGGACCGGAAGCATTCCGGATA
This sequence comes from Sarcophaga subvicina, assembly GCA_936449025.2. Classification (NCBI taxonomy): domain Eukaryota; kingdom Metazoa; phylum Arthropoda; class Insecta; order Diptera; family Sarcophagidae; genus Sarcophaga; species Sarcophaga subvicina. The sequence goes on from OW388081.2 coordinate 34,641,543, forward strand.
ATCGATTTTCCCGGTTAATTGAGTACCAATTTTGGCTAATTTTTTAACAAGTATTTTTATTAATTAATAAATGAATATGTACATATTTATATAAAAACAAAATAATTCAAGGATTTTGTATACATACATGTTTCAAAAATATAAAAAAAACCGCACTTCTCAAATTTCTAAATTAAACTAAACAGGTTTACATGTATGATTCTGAATCATCGTATACTAAAGAAGGAATTCCCCTTTTTCGCTTGTTTGTCCAAAATAATAGAAAAAATTTTTTGCTTATAATCACGGATAATAGAGGTAATCACGGTTAAACGATACAGAAAAATTTAAGTCGATCCAAAATAAAATTAAGTCGATGCAGAAATTTTCTTTTTCCATCCCGGATAATTGATGTTGCCGGATAATCGAATCACGGATAATCAAGGTCCTACTGTGTTGAAATCGTAACTCTAACATAATATTTCCATTTAACACCAGGAATAAGTTCAGCTTAAATGTGCTCACGATTTTTTTTTCAATTTCTCCTTTAACTGATGATATGTTAAGGTCCTTGTGTACGAGGGGATTCTATGAATTTAGGAAATGTTCCAAATGAAGTAATCTGGTAGTTGCATACATATATATAATTGCTCATTATAACCCTTGAGTCAGGATTACGACCTAGGTTCTCACATCGCTTATGTTGTGAGCCTTTATTGACAATATTTTTTTTACTCAGAGTTTTTGCGAGAAATCTGCTGACAGGAAGTTGCCGAGTTTTTAATGTACAATGATGCAGCTTTAAAAAATACGTAGTTTTATTTGGTCACCTTTGGTCAATTGTTCCAATATGGGACATAGAAGCAGCATAGCACCGGATTGTTTTTTTTTCATAGAGAACTGTACAATAAAAGTTTACAATCGAATTGTAAGTGAAATTTTATATGAAATCAGATGCCATCAAATCGTAGTAAAATAGTGTTTAAGCCACAAAATAGTCTGAATTTCTCGTATTAGACATTTTCAAGTTCAGTTACGCTATCGTTTAAAACATTGCAAATATTCAGGAGCTCCAGGATAAGATAGAATTCTATTGTACTTACGTTAGCTTATGTTCACATCAAACAAACAATTCGATCAACAGGCATTAATTGACAACCAAACCAGATATGTCCTGACAGTCTAATCTACCTCTCCAAATGCTTTCTGAATCTTCTGAAACGTATTTGTCTTTAAGGGCATCTAACCATGTAGTCTCTGGCAGTTTTAGTGTGAAATCTTTCCAAAATCCATATTAGGTCCCTCAAACTAAGCATTTTTTCTCTTATTGCCACACACGTAAGAATCGGACACAAAAGGATTTTGCACAGACCTCCATATAATTGATAGGATAACTAAGGATTGCAAGCTAGAAAACAAAATAGGCCTAAGGGAGGACTCGAGAACTATGTTAAGTTGGAGCGTGGGGGAACACCATATTCTCATTACTGTATGTGTGTGAAGATAGAAACCTGAAATCTCGAAAAATTTCAAAATCTACTATGAAAACTCGCTCGGTTAAAGGTTACTTTCCATGTTCAGGGTTCTTTTCACTACACCTTATACTTTAATACGCAATGGATATTTCGAACAACATTTTTAAGTAGTGCACGAGTAACACAATGAATTAAGTGAACAGTTTTTAAAATTCATTAAACCACTTCAGAAATTTCGTGCAGGTTTATAAAAAGAAATTTTAGTTGCCCAGTTTTTGGATTTATAGAGCAGTGAGATAAGAGATTGCTTGTACTCTGCTTTCGTGTAAAAAAGTTTGCCCAAAACAGAGTTAAGAAAAAGTGTAAAAAAAATGTCTTGTGCGTTCAACTTCCGATTTTAGAAAAATTTTTCAAAAAATTTTCTTTTAAAAATGGAAAAATCTGGGAATTTAAGAATTTTTCACTTTCTGCTTGTTTCCGCCCGGGTTCGAACCGGGGACCTTGTGCGTGTGAAGCACACGTGATAACCACTACACTACGGAAACTTGATATCAATCGGTGCCAATATTGTCATATAAATTCACGGACTTTAAGAGGTACTATAAAGAATAACATATTCTAAAATGGGCATTGATAGTGAGGTCAGTTATCAACATCACTGTATAAGTGGTATCTTGAGTGCTTATGTTATAAATTTGTGTACAGAATTTTAAAGGCATGTTGAAACTGTCATTTACTGTAAGAACAGGATACGACTGCGAAGATTTTCATTAAAACTTGTCGTGAGTCAAATAAATTCCGTTGCATTTTGGCATGGCTTTTACTTATGCGATCAATTGAGTTCTTATGTATTAAACACATTTAAAACTACCGGCCACCGACTACCAATGTTGCCAGTAGTCAGCTACTTAATTATTTTCAAGACGCCAACAACAAAATAAACAACAGATCTGTAGTTTTGATATTTTGAAACGTAATGTAGATACAGCTTTATCTACGCCACTACAAAAATTACAATTTTTCCGCAATGCTTGTTTCGGTATTAACATTCATTATAAGTAAGCCCAAGTCACATAGCAACTGTCCTACGTTATACTTTCGCTTTTTAAGCTAACAGCAGAGTTGAAATACGTGTTTTCTTATGTACTCCGTTTCATTCTGGTGAGTTTCCGTTAAGGCAACCCATAAAGTTGCTCAACTTTTGAAGTAATTGGACTACTTTGACAGCCATCAGCTAGTTTATTTTGCTTTTTTTCTTTAAACTTTTTTTGTGTTAGCAAAGTACTCCTTGTGTCAATCTGATGCTATAAACAGCAGATTTGAACACAAACAAGAACAGAATACAAGCGACCTTATGGCGGCTTATCGCCAACGCAGAGATTAAAGTGCAACAGTTGTTACTTATACAGTGACAATATCTGGATTTAATAATTTATTTGGCCTGCGATTTCTACTAAAGTTGCGGTCGAACATATTCAGGCTCTACGTTTAAATATACTTGTTGGGTTAGTTTGTTATGGGAAAATATTTCAATTGACAATCAAATAGTTTGCTAATGATCACTTCATTTCATTTCATTTTTTTTTATTTTAATTGCCATAATAATGTAAGAAAAATATGAAATTTAAAACGCAATTATTGTTAAACAATAATAATAATAAAAAAACAAGACTATGATTAATCAAACTAACAAACTAACGCTGTAAAATGTTTAATTTAATCAAAATTCATTACAAAAATACATAACTTGCGTACACAATTTTTAATTTACAAAATAAATTACAGACAGACGGGCTGACGGACACGGGGACGGACGATTTATATTAAAGACAGACACCTTTCAATGTGAAATAAATCATTTATAAGAAATAACGACAAAAAAAAATAATAAGACGAAAATTAAACCGGTAAGTAGCGGTCTCAGCTCTCTTATACGTAGTACGTATGTACATATCAGGTGTTAAAGGTGGCAGCAAATTAAATTCATTTCAAATGATACGACAGACACTCATAAGCGATTTACAACCAACAGTTACAACTCATTTAATAAACATTGTACGTACAGCGACACCGACATCGACACCGACAACGCACATGTCCAACCACCAACCAGCCATTCAACCATCGAATTCATTTACACGAAACGCACACTTTTTCGCCAACTCACTCACTCTCTCACTTCTCACTCACTTATGGAGTGGCGCCTAGTGTGTGCGCGCGTAAGTCTCGTTTTATGCTGATCATAATTATTGAAAATTTCGATGTGCATATCAAAACATTTACGGATTAAACGCAATTAAATTTTTTATGTTTTTCACTTTTATTATAAAAAAAAAAAAACAGGAGTTAAGAAAAATAAAAAATTTATTGTAAAAAAAGAAAAGAAAACGCATTCGTTTTTAAAATTTTTCTTTAACCACTTCAAAACGTAAACCAGATTTGGCTTGACTTAGCTCTTCTATTAAATGGGTTTTAGCAAATGCCATGCCAGGTGGCATTACACCGCCACTGTATAGAAAGAAATTTTAAATTTTAAATAAAAAAAAAAATTCCAAAAATCATTTTCCATTTGTTTACCTTCCCGGCATATTTTGATGTTCCATTAAAATAACCTTAGCACAGCATAGCAGAACATTGCTGGTGACACCATAAGCAGGATCTTTTCCTGTAATTTTAACTGACAGCTTTTTATTGATTGGTCCCGTTTCTGGTGTATCCTTACTCCAGCCTTTGGCTTTAAATGTCAATATAAATTCCACAGCTTTACGATTTGCTTCAACTGGTCCCTCCGGTGACATTAAGCCACGTGTAAAGAATTTCGGATATTTCAATAACAATTTACGTGTACAACTCATTTGGGCCATTAAAACGATGAAGAACAGATAAAATGGCAACATAAATGCCGTGAGACATGATCTGTAAACGTAATGGAATAATAAAAATAATTTTTATATTCGTATAACGAACAAACGATATTTTATCCAAATTAGTCCACAAATAGAATATTTTTTAGAATTTTTTTCCTACATCCTAACTGCGAGAACACGATTAATTGCTCAAGTCGTCGGTCAATTTATTATGCGGAAAAATTAGCTTCTAGACTCAATGTTACCCTTGAACTCCAGACAGAACTTACGAAAACTACAAATGTAGTGTAGTGTGTTTCATCGAAGCATTAAACAGAATCAAAATGTCTGAATTTCTTAACTATACCATGCGGTCAAACGCTTTTAACGCTTTGCTTATCTCTCTCTGTCCCTCACCGTATTCAAATTATCAGCTACGAATAAATTTCGATTAAGCTTTTCCTCAGCTGATCGAAGTAAAGAACAAGCACCCAGAACAAGCACCCAGACTTCCAATGACTAGCATGTACTCTTAACGATTCGTGTGAGAACAGATCTACTGTGACTAGTGTGATCGATTTTCTAGTTTTACATGGCGTGAGTTAAGTGGGAAACAGAATAATCGCTGAAGTACGACCTAAAGAGCAGCGCTACTATTTTTACATTACATGTGTTAAGTGGAAAACAGAATAGTCACTGCGACATGATGTAAAGAGCAGCGCTACTAGTTTTACATGCCGTGAGTTAAGTGGGGAACACAATAGTCACTGTGGTAAGACGTTAAAACCTGCGCTAGTAGTTTTACATTACGTGAGTTAAGTGGGCAACACAATAGTCACTGTGGTAAGACGTAAAGAGTACCGCTACTAGTTTAACATGACGTGAGTTAAGTGGGGAACACAATAGTCACTGCGGTAAGACGTTAAGACCTGCGATAGTAGTTTTACATGACGTGAGTTAAATGGGAAACAGAATAATCGCTGAAGTACGACCTAAAGAGCAGCGCTACTATTTTTACATTACATGTGTTAAGTGGGAAAGAGAATAGTCACTGCGGCATGATGTAAAGAGCAGCGCTACTAGTTTTACATGACGTGAGTTAAGTGGGGAACACAATAGTCACTGCGGTAAGACGTTAAAACCTGCGCTAGTAGTTTTACATGACGTGAGTTAAGTGGGCAACACAATAGTCACTGTGGTAAGACGTAAAGAGTACCGCTACTAGTTTAACATGACGTGAGTTAAGTGGGGAACACAATAGTCACTGCGGTAAGACGTTAAGACCTGCGATAATAGTTTTACATGGCGTGAGTTAAGTGGAAAACAGAATAGTCGCTGTAGTACGACGTAAAGAGCAGCGCTACTAATTTTACATGACGTGAGTTTAGCTCGGAACAGAGTAGCCATTGCGGTGTGACGTAGAGAGTAGCGCTGTCAGCTGCTCAACTTAGTGTCAACAGAATACGTGGTTGTAATAGTCGCTGCAGTAGAAGTTAAAGCGGAAAATTCTAATTCCTGAGCTTTGTTGCGCGACTGTGAAATACTGCGTAGTTCATTATGCATTATTTATACAGTTTGATTTCGATGTTGTTCAAAAATTTGCATTTTATGCTTGTATAAGAAAAATATTTAAAAATGTTATTTGACAACTTTATTGAAAGGCGTACAATTTGCAAACAAAATATTTTCTAGCTGCGCTGCTCACTACGTCGTCAGCTTCCGCTCCAACTGCAACTATTCATTATTCTGTTCATAATTAATTATTACAAACGTTTGAGATCATTCGCTATAGCGTTAATCGACATATTCAATCGAATTGTATCAGTTTGAAACGGCAAGTTCATGTGAAAAGCGATGTGTTGAATACTTATGCAAGTTATCCGCAGAGATTTTCTCGTCATAACTTAAAGAGGATAAACTATGATCACTCGTATCATATTGGATCGAAATCTATAACTCAGACTACAGTACGAACATTTGAAACGCCTAGAAAAAATAAGAACATCTTCTATATTCGTAATCCAGCACTAGCTTGTATTTCTGAGATAACTTAGAAAGTTATCCAATAAATTTGCAATGCATTTGGGAAGCGATCTTCAAAGTCTTTATGTGTGCTCTCTCGCACACATAGATAGAGAATACTTTTTCTCCTCTCTCATGCAACTTCTTCCCGGCTATTTCTATGCACTCAAACATACGCCAATTTTATGCAACGATCTGTAATACCATCAATAGGTCATTTCCTATCTGAAGCACATTCATCGATCATAACTCGTTGCACTCCGAAAATTAGAATGTGCCGTTATTGAAGCTAAACTATCTATGTACATAACTAGTTACTGTCTTAACAGTTATATGTTGGCATTCCGAACTCAGCATCATAATCCGATTCCAAGTTAGGTTGAAGAGAAGGCGATCAACCACAGAGATTCATGACATTTTGCCTATCTGCATGCTCTTAAGCGATTATGTTCCCCATTAAGGAGGACCAATCTGTGTCCTATGCAAATTTCCTTATCTTCTTTCGGTCCTCACCTCTGAGTTTAATTGCCTATGCGATGTTTGTTTAGCATTTCAACTGATTTCACTTCAAAACTTACTTGAATCCCATATAAGTCTCAAACTGTATGGGTCGCTTCTTATCCTTCATGTACATTAAACGCTGAGACCTTTGGACAACTGCTCGATCTATGTTGGGAAACGCAATAAAATAGCTGCTTAAACCTGCGGTTCTATGAGCCAAAAGTCTGTAAATAACAAACCATTGGTTATTAAGAGACCAGAATTTTTTGAAAACAATCGTACTTCATTCTTAGTTTCGGTCTTAGAGTGGGCATATTGCCATGATTTAATTTGATTTGCATGGATAACATTTCCCAAATATGTTGGAATGCATAGACGGCACTTTCCCAGGTGCCGGAATTCAATATGACTTTAGACGATTCATCCTGATAGTTAAGCTCGGTTTCATGATACATTTCAATGGAATTAATGGTGCCTGCAAATGAATACATATACAAAATAAATATTTACTTAAGCCATGTCAGGGTTTTGTTTAATTAAATGCCTTCAAAGTTTTTCTCGGCATAAAGAACACCCATTTCGGCTGGTACACTTTCAAAGGCACATGTAGAGACCACATAGACACCCTTTTCTTCAGCCAAATCATTATATTCCAATTGCATTTTATCAATATACTGGGGTTCACCACTAATATCGACATGATGACAGCCATTAGCAATGCAAGCGTTTACCACAGCTTCGCCATACAAACGATATGGACCACAGCAGTTCAAAACGATCTGAAATTATGAAAACTTTGAAAACTTTCTTCAAAGCAAAAACGCTATACTTCTACCTTGCATCTCTTGGCCATATTATCCAAAGATGCTTGATCTTTCACATCAGCCACTATGACCGGTATATGCGATAAATCTTTGCCCACTCTGTCACTCACTTCTTTCAAAACTTTTTTGACTTTTGCCTACGAAGTATAAAAATTCTATCATAAGCTTTTGGTAGTAACCGTCTCTAACTGACCTCATTACGCCCTGCAACACCCCATTTAAAATCTTTGAGTATTTCTATGGCATCCTCGACCACAACTTGTCCGGTAAAACCGGTGGCACCAAATATTATGGCATCTAACTTGTCGTTTGACATGCTAACCGTTCAATAATCCAAACTAGACTGAAACGAAATATGTTTCGTGGTATTTTTAAGCAATCGAACGTTAATGTTTTCCTATCAAAAGTCCAATTAAGAGAACAAATTTCCGATGGGGGACTCTCTTATCAAACGTCATACACTCCAATATTAGAATGAACGTTGTATGCAGTTTCAAAATATAAAAAACATTGTGTGACTGAGCATATTTTTTATATTTTTGTTTGATGAATACAGTGACTTTCATAATTATACCGACTTTATAATCAAAACAAATTTTAATACGGTGACTGTGGTTATACTTGTGGCCTTAAACTCTAATCGAAATAAAGAACTTTTCATTAAGAATGAGCAGATGTTTAGGTGCCGGACAATAAATTAAGAGTGAGAATTATATATACAGTTGCAAGCAAAAAAAGTGCACCAATATAAACATAATATGACGTCCTGCTAAGTATTTGTGATCGTACTGCCAAAGGTCAATTTTAATCGAAAATATTGAAGCATGCGGTCTTGATGTATTTTTCATTGTTCTCTCGCGTCTTCTTTTCATTTTAAGGCGTCTTATTACGGTAAAATGCAGTCACATATATATGAGATAAGATAAGTGATTTTACTTTGAATCTGTGACTGATGATGTATGGAAAAATATGTATCTCTGGTTGTGTACTCTGGTTATACCATCAGATCGAAATAAATTGAATTAAAATATTTTTTTTTTAATTTATTGGGGCTATGTGAACTTCGATGCGATAATGCTTTTGACAGGCAATATTTTTCAAAAAGATTTTGGTCCTCTGAATCCGAATCCAACTACAGGATTGTCTCATCTTTCTAGGTTTTCGAGATATTCTAACCTAAAAAGTACACATACATACATACATAATTGGTCATTACAACCCTTCAGTAAGGATTCACCAAGTATGTCGTGTGCGTTAATTTTATACATGAGTGGCGGGAACTACAGTTTAAGATCGACTCCGACAGATGTTTTAGAAACTTTTCATGGCAATTTTATTTACTTTCAGGGCCATTATTAGAACTTGTCGTTAACTAAAGGGAGGATTTTAACGGGCAGATAATTTGTTTTATCGTTATTATGAGTACCCAATAATATAGAAGTGATCGTTAAGCTAAAGGGAGGATCATCCTACCTTTAACATTTAAATGTCACTTTATGTTTGAACTTGCCATGCTATATATTATTTTCATTATGGCAACATCAAATTTAAACAAAATGAGCATATACAACAAAAAAAAACCGAAGCCCGCGGTTGCCACTGCGCTAAATACAAAAACTTGTATAATTGAGCAGTTTTATCGACATTGCCCCGGCACTGCCATATTTTTGAAAAATTTTATCTGTAAGTTGTAATAACGAAAATAAGTTAAAGGTAACTTTACAGTTCTCTTTAGCTAAAGGTACCTCTAACTAACCCCAAGTTTAACGAAAAGTTGTAATAATGGCCCTCAGACTTTTTGCCAGAAATGGAAGTCGCCGAAGGAATAATTTCATATTTTTGGTTTCATGTCTGACCTGGGCCATACTTTTTTTAAAGGTTTTTGATGCGCTGAATGCATATCCAACTACAGAATTGCCCCATCTTCTTAGGTTTTAGGGATATTCTGATGTAAAATTGCTAGAAATACCACTTTCGGGTATATTCGAGTGGATGTTACTTCATGAATTAATTTTTTCTCTGAAAACTTTTTCGAAAATTGGAGATAATTTTTAACTCTGAAATATCGTTGAATGAAACTTAATAGTCTACGGTTTTCGTTCAAGTTAAGAAGTCGCCGTGGTCTATTAGGTAGTGTGTTGGCTTATTAGACGAAAAGCCAGGGTGTTCGAACCTCAGGCCAGACATCAAAATAAAGTACAAAAAGTATTTCTTCGGCGACTTCCTTCCTCTCAGCAGATTTCTGGCAAAAACTCTGAGAGTAAATAAAATTGCCATGAAAAGTCTCTCAAAAATCTGTCGTTTGGAGTCGACTTTAAACTGTAGGTACCGCCACTCATGTATAAAAATTAACGCACATAATGTAAGTGGTGTGAGAAACTAGGACGTAATCCTGACGGAAGGGTTGTAATGACCAATTTTGTATGTATGGTTTTCGTTCAAAAAATGTCAACGGAAAACTACTAATTTATTCGACGATATCTTCGAAACAAAGTACATAAAGTTATCTGAGGTTGGATTCCAACCTTTAGAAAAGTATGTTTAAACTTCTGGGTTAGTCATTTTTTGAAATTTTGTCAGCCTATGTAATTCGAGTCATCGGGATTCTCACTTTCTAGCGAGGGAAGCGTTAGTCAAATATTTTAAACCAATATTTATTACCATACTTAGGTTAGGTTAGGTTGAAATGGCAGTCATATGTCTCAATGGACATGGATCCTATAATATCCCATTTCCCAAATAATAACTTTTGCTTGGCATCTCCCAGTCATACCGAGAGTTTTCTGAAGAAGAGAATTCGATCCAAATCATCTCTAAATAGAAATGCTTTGCCAAAAATTCTTTATTCTGTTCTAAGAGAAGTGAAATTACATGGAAGGCTTAATGATTTGAATTAAGATCTCACACGAGATCACCTCTATGCAAGCAAAGCTAGTTGATCTGAAAGGTTTAGCTGGACCTGAGATAAATATTAAGGCAACCTAAGCCATGGGAATATACAATGCTAGCAGAGCGAACATGTATGTATTTGCTTTCTAGGCAGTATAGTGACAACAAATAGCGGAACAAAAGCAGCCTCATATAGGAGAGTTAACAAAACGAGATTATGATGAAGAACATAAATTTACAGACTAACGAACGCTTGTATAAAATCGGTATGAATGAGTGGTACCTTGTTCATCAATAAGTATTTCACAGCCTCGTACATAATATTCTGACTTTACATCGCTTATATCTGGAACTTAATCAACAAACTTGAGAAAAAATAATTTCAAATGCCTACAAATATCACATGATAAAATGTTGCATTTTTCTGCGCTCTACTGTATATCCTTTATGACATTGTGACATTGCGTGGTTTAATAAATATAATTCATCTTTGATAAGACTTTGACATTAAAACACGTAATATTTAAAACTTTTAGAAATAAAATGTCTCGAATACTGCCATTAAAATATGCCAAGTAATACGCAGGTCAGTGATACAATCATGCTTTTACATCGGAATGGAATATTTGATAGTCAAAGTCAGATAGTATAGGTAATAAATAGGGTGACCAGAAGAAGTACATAAATTAAGAACATTTATTTATAAAAACATTTATTTTTATTTAAATAGGTACGAGACAAAGTATAACAAAATTCAAGCCAAAAACTAATGTAACATACTCAGAAAGGAGGAAGTTGGCTTCACATCGCTTCAGAAACTTTGGATCATAATGGAGCAACCACTGGACTTAAGAATGCCTTTGTGACTGACATTTACAAACTTTCAAGATGCCAATGTCACTTAATATTATAAAGTATTATGGATACGGTTGAAAGGTAAAGTTTTACCTTCAAAAACCTTCAAAAATTAATACTTTTATGAGCCAGAATTCAGAATTTAATACCGGAATGCGTGAGACTCAGTTTTGTCTTACTGGTACTACTTGAAGCTTGAGCATTTATACTGCTAACATACATATATATGCTAAGTCACCTGCAGTACAGCATGCAGCAGTTTAAGTATATAGGGCTTATACCCCATACAAGCAATACCTCTAACTGGAAGAAAAGTTTAATTATGTTGGTAGCATACTACCTTTAAACGGTCACCTTGGGAGGCAATTTCCCGTAGGTTTTTCTTAACAAACAATTCAAGTCTTACAATACAACATTCATAGTGAAATTAACATGACATATTGGCGCCTTTCGTTCCTAAAGAATCATACTCTTCCTAACGGTATCTTCTGGATGAAAAGTTCTTAATATGATTCCAGCTTTTAACTGCTTTCGGTGCTTCCAGGCCTATTTACATACATACATAATTGGCCATTACAACACTTTAGTCAGGATTACGACCTAGCTTCTGACACCACTGACGATGTGTGTGTTAATTTTATACATGAGTAGCGGGATCGACAGTTTAAAGTCGCTTCCGAAAACCTCTCAGAGTTTTTGCCAGAAATCTGCTGAAGAAATATTCTTTCATATTTCGTTCCGTTGGAGATATTTGACCTGGGGTTTGAACCGAGGCCTCACGCCTAATAAGAGACTACCTACTAGACTACGTCTAGGCCTATTTATTTTCGGTAAATGTGTAGTATCTGTAGTGCTTAACCAATCCATCGCCGTTTTCTATCCGAAACTTCAGTTTGTATTTAGCTCTGATGACTGGTGTTTCAGAGTTATTTGTTTGATATTTTGTTGGACAAGTATTATTTACGGGCATTTTGAGTCGATTTCTCAATAAAAACCTTTTTTGAGCCGTTTTGCATGAATGTAAGCCTATTTCTGCCCACTACTTTAGCGTATTGTTGTGTTAATTGGAAGAAATAAAATATTATTATATATCGGGTGGGCCATCTATTGGTTTAAATTGGAAACATCGGTTAATTCGAATCTGGCAATACTTATGACATTCTATTCTGTCACCTTACTGAACGTAATGAATCGATTTACGCTTGAGTCAGGTTGGGATCTATTGGGTCAACGAGAAACTGCATTATGATGTCGATTTTGGCAAAAAATTCATCTTTTCGAATGAAGCTCATTTTCATCTTGGTGGGTACGCTAATAAACAAAATTGCCGTATTTGGGGCTCAGAAATCCCACACGTGTTCCTACAGAAGCTAATGCTCGCATTACGAGTGACTGTGCGGCTTGTGGAGCGGGGGCATCATTGGCATTTTTTTGAAAATGTGGAAGTCGCAACCATTACGGTCAGTGGAGACACCTATCGTACCATGATAACCGGTTTTTTTTTGTACCCACTCTTCATGGTATTGATACAACTTTCCACGCATCTCATGCCACCATCGATTTATTGCGTCAAACGTTTGATGGCCGCTTAATAAGTCGAAATGATGATGTCACTTAGCCGCCAAGAAGCGATATTGCGATTTGACACCGTTGGATTATTTTCTGTGGGGCGCCGTTAAAGAAAAGTGTTACGGCGGAAAACCAGAGACAATTGATCAAATGGAGGCAAACATTCGTGATGCCATTACCGAGGTACGACAACTAACACTCGAAAAAGTGCACGAAAATTGGTACGATCGAATGGGGTACTATGAGGCCAGTCGCGGCAGTCATATGACTGAAATAATATTCCATTTCTAACCGGAACTATTGTACTTCACAATAAAAGAATAAATTTGACAAAATTTCCAAACGTTTTTATTTTATTGCATTTTTAAATTTAAACTTTTAAAAGACTCACCCTATATTATTCTTAATTATTTGCTTTCCCTAATAATAAGTATAGAAGTTATTTATGTTCTGAAATATATTTAGAATCTTAAGAAATCGATAAAAATAAAATGTGTACAATAAGTTGGAATAATTTTATTGCCCACTTTAGATTAAAAATGTTAAAAACAAACGAAAAACAAAACAAACCATAATCTCTGGCAAGTTAATAATTTAATTCGTGTAGAATGAAAATCAAAAAGCTTATGATGGCAAATATGGACTTCAATGCAGGCTAACGTTGGAAAATTTCAAATAATTAAATGAAAATAAAATTTCAAATGTTCATAAGCACTTTGGAATTATAATTAATAAAAAATTTTATTTATAAAAATTAATGTTTATTTTACTAATATTAACTCAGACAACAAATTAAACAATTTTTAAGAATTGCACGCCTTTTGAAAATATACGGAGGCACCCCGGTAACATCTGATTTAGTCAACTTAACAATAACGATTGTATGTAACACAATAATTTGAGCACGTTCATCATGAACACTCAGTTTAGTTTTTGTTGTTCTCTTTGAAATTCTCACCAAATATTGTATGTACTATATTTGACCTCGGCCTTAACAACAACAACAAAAAACAACAACTACAATAAAAACAGTAATTAAGTAATGTTGTAAAGTAAGCAACGCTTTATAAAATTGATTCAAAATATGCAGGTATTTGCGTAGTAAGTAGTAGTCATATATCAGTTAGTATCTATACTAGGGTACAGTGGTGTTTAAATTAGGTAACAACAAATAAAACTGTGGGTTGTAAACGGTAGTTGAGGTTAGGTTTGATGGGTAACCAATTACATGGTGCGACAGTGTCTATATAGTATAAGTAATTCACTAGGTTGAGCAAATAAATTGCCATGAAAAGTTTCTCAAAAATCTGTCGTTCGGAGCCGACTTTAAACTGTAGGTCCCACCACTCATGATAAAGTTAACACACACAACATAAGTGGTGTGAGAAACTAGGTCGTAATCCTGACTGAAGGGTTGTAATGACCAATTACAATTACATACATAATTATGTATGTGAGTAAAACTCAAAAATAATTTTTTTATTTTTCTCGAAACCTCCTCAAAGAATGTGGGTTGAGTATTAATATTTAAATAGTTTAAAACCTTTTAAACACCATGACGAATATATTCGTTTATTAGATATATGAATTGTTTCACCCAAGTCGCCGTAGTCTAGTAGGTAGAGTGTTGGCTTATTAGACGTAAAGCCAACGTTCAAACCCGGGTCAAACGTCAAAACGAAATATGGAAAAATATTTCTTCAGCGACTTCCTCTCAGCAGATTTCTGGAAAAAACTCTGAGAGCAAATAAAATAAAATTGCCATGAAAAAGTTTCTCAAAAATCTGTCGTTCCGAGTCGACTTTAAACTGTAGGTCCCATCGTTCATGTATAAAAAATTAACACACACAACATAAGTGGTGTGAAACTAGGTCGTAATCCTAACTGAAGGGTTGTAATGACCAAAAAAATATTTTCAAATGACTTCATAGGTACCCTCAAGGAGAACTCAGAGTAAATTTAAAATTCAAGGGACTAATATATGAAAATGTTATTCCTTGTATTTAGTAGACTCTCCCTTAAGGTCAAGCACTCCATTTAATCCATTTGGAATTGAATGTACAAGTTTTGTTTAGTGTTTACGGGTGGCACCATGAACAAGTTTTTCGGTTGACTTTTGTTGGAGGTTTAGCGATTACGTAACCTTTCTTTCAAATGGTCTTCAAAATACTCTCTTGAAGTCATATCGGGACTTTGTGAAAAGGTTTTAAGTCTGTGTGGACTTTTTTTTGTCGAAATATATTGACGTACTAAGATTTTTGCTGACCACTGTATATGTATGTGTGGTTTTACAAGCCCTTAAGATTTTTATAATTCTTTGAAGAAAAAACATTTTTAAATAAACATTTTTATGTAAAACATATTTAAAATTCATATCATTTTTAAAGTTAATAAGTAAACAAATCATTTGGTTAATAAAAATTTTAAAACTAAATTCAAAGAAATTAAAAAAAAACTACTGCAGATAAACAGAATAAAAATATTTTTTAGTTAACCAGTGTACATTATCAATATATCTTGATCTTTATTCAAAAATTTAAATATTAAAAGAATTTTTTCTATTATTTTCTGCTCTACTGTATATCGGTCTTTAGCAAGTGATTGATATACGTTTAAACCCCTTTGATTAAACACAGAAAAAAATGGATTTAATTGCATTAAATGGCTTGAAAAGCATCCGTTGCAAAGAGTTTACCAACTGTTGCTAGTGTAAGTGTAAGTCAAACTTATTACAGTTTTATAACGTCAGGGCAAAGTCCATATTTTTATTTGAAAAGTTTCATGTTCTTCTCTTGCTCCTGTCTGTCTGTAATACTTCGTTAGAACAAAACAAATAAAATAAATCTTTTGTATGACAATTACAAAAATTTTTTATAATTCTTTGCAACATTGTATCTTACTATTATTATTTTCATTATTCATTATTAGCAACACTGGAAATACTTTCATCACTAATTATAAGAGATTACAATATAAATTTAAGCTGCTATTGTCATTTGAATTTGACTTTATGACACGCTATATACTGTAGGAACCACTTACAATTATCCCCATATACATACATATTAGTTTCTGTGATGAAGTAAATTAACATGAGATCGCTTAACTAAAGCCGTTAAAGGCAAAGTTGCTTGAGCAGAGGAAAATCGCAAAGAATATTGCTAACATAGGACATTTTTAAAATTAAAATTAAATTATTTACTAACACTGGCCCTGCATTTATTTAGGGTGGGTGATTTAAAAGTTTAAATTTAAACAAAAACGGTTTGAAATTTTGCCAAATTTATTTTTTGTTGTAAAGTGCAATTGCTCCGGTTAGAAATGGAATATTATTTCATTCAAATGGCTGGCGCGGCTGGCCTCAGAGTACCCCATTCAATCGGATCAATTTTCGTGCAGCTTTTCGAGTGTATGCCGTCGTACCTCGGCAATGGTATCACGAATGTAGGCGTTCAAATTATCAATTGCCTCTGGTTAGTCGTCATAACACTTTTCTTCAATGGTGCCCCACAGAAAATAGTCCAACGGTGTCAAATCGCAGGTTCTTGGCGGTAGATTGACATCACCATTTCGGCTAATTAAACGGCCACCAATTTTTGACGCAATAAATCCATTGTGGCATGAGATGTGTGGCAAGTTGCACTATCCAGTTGAAACCAATCATCGCTCACATCAATACCATGTAGAGCGGGTACAAAAAGATTGGTTATCATGGTGCGATAGGTGTCTCTATTGTCCGTAATGGTTGCGCCGTCCTCATTTTCAAAGAAATTTTTGCCAATGATGCCTCCACTCACAAGCTGCATCAAACAGTCACTCGTGATGGGCGCATTGGCTTCTGTAAGACCATGTGTGGGTTTTCTGAACACCAAATACGGGAATTTGGCTTATTAATGTACCCACCAAGATGAAAATGAGCTTATCCGAAAAGATGATTCTTTTTTTTTTTGGCAAAATCGACATCATCGTGCAGTTTATCGTTGACCCAATAAATCCCAACGTTGCTCAAGCATAAATCGATTCATTATGTTCAATGGAGCGACAGAATAGAATGACATAAGTATTGCCAGATTCAAGGTAATCGATAGATGGCCCTCCCGATACTTTACAAAATGTATATTTCAAATAATTTGTAGTTTTATTTGAAACAGTGATCCAAGTTACTTTTAAAACCAATTCGTTAACATCTGATGACTTATTTGTCTAATTTCAAAAATCAATTTGGTTTTGACTAGAATTGGTCATGATTCGTTTGATTCAGCTGCCTTCTTGTGTTTTGCAAGTGCTAGCTTAAAAGTAAGATACTGGGAGTATCTTATAGCGTGAGAGAGTATAACAATAAATGCAAATTATTTCAATTATTAAAAAGAAAATATTAAATAAATATATTTTTTTTTTTTTTAATAATTCATTTTTATTTACAATCTATCCCAAAGGATAATAAGTAAATTATATAAAGTTAAATACAGTAACATTGATTGTTGAACTCCAATGAGAACAACAATAATGTCTTAAAATACAATTTTTATAAACTTATTTAAATTTTAGCTAATAATATTTACATTATTTATATTGTATTTATATATAAATGGTTATTTACAAATAGATACAAGAAATTTTGATACACATTTAATTAACGTCGAAATGGCAAGTCCAATATATGATTCCTTTTCAGTCTCCTTACTTCGTTTGTGTCATCTAGAAGTGTTATAGCCAGCAGACTGCAATGATTACTTAACCTCTGTATGTAATTTTCACTTAAACTGGAAATTTCCTCTTTAACCATTGCGATTGATAGATCATCATGGATAGCTTTGTTAGATATAAACCATGGAGCGTTGACAATTGACCTTAAAGTTTTTGATTGATATCTTTGTAGGATTTCGATATTAGAATTACTGGCGGTTCCCCATAATTGTATACCGTAAGTCCACACCGGTTTTAGTATTGTTTTATAGATTATTAGTTTATTTTCAAGACTCAGTTTGGACTTAGAGCCCAATAGCCAATAGAGCCGTTTGCTTTTTATATTTAAATATTGTTTTTTAGCTTTAATATGTGTTTGCCATGTAAGTCTACGATCAATATGCAATCCTAAGTATTTCACGTTATCACTTTGCGGAATGACGCAATTATTAAGAGATACATTTGGGCAGTTTCCACGACGCAGGGCAAATGTTACATGAGTAGATTTTTCGGTATTTACTCTTATTTTCCACTTATTTAACCACATTTCTATTTCGTTTATTTGATTTTGTAGTTGTGTTGAGGCAACGTTAGGATCGGCGCTAGAAGCTAGTATTGCCGTATCATCAGCGTATGTTGCAACCAAAATATTATTTGTAACTGGCATATCAGATGTGAATATTGTATATAAGGTTGGCCCTAAGACACTGCCCTGGGGAACTCCAGCTTGAATATGGTATATTTCCGAATGAGCTCTATTTACCTTTACGTAATAATGTCTATCACTGAGATATGATTTTAGTATTAGATAAAAATGTGTTGGAAGTAACTTTTTAAGTTTAAAAAATAACCCAGTGTGCCAAACTTTGTCAAAGGCTTGCTGTACATCTAAGAATACACCTGAACAATATCCTTTGTTTTCTAAAGAATCTCGTATATAAGAGACTATACGATGGCATTGTTCCGGTGTACCATGCTTATGTCTGAATCCAAATTGGTAATCGGGTATTATATGAAGCTTTTCTAATACTGGTAACATTCTTTTCATAAATATTTTCTCAAATATTTTGGAGAAAGTGACTAGCAAACTTATTGGGCGATACGATGTAACAACATTCTCAGGTTTTTTTGGTTTAGGTACCATTACTACTTCGGCACATTTCCATTGTGTAGGAAAATGGTTTAGCCTTAAAATTGAATTAAATATAAGAGTTAATAGTAAAATAGCTTTCTTTGATAGTGCTTGGACAACTTTTCCGTTAATAGAGTCGTATCCTGGAGATTTTTTGCAATTAAGGTTATTAATATCTTCTTGAACTTCCTGTGGTGAGATGTGTTTAATTGGCCAATCCATCGGACAAGGACTATGTAAAAAATTATTTATATCTTCTGTATCAGGACCATTATTTATATCATGAGGCTGAAAAGTTTTATATAAATGTACAGCAAATGCTTCTGATTTAGTTTTATCGGTTCTACACCATAAACCATTCTCATCTTTGATTGGTATATTTCTCTTGGCGGGTCTTTTCAAATATTTTGTAGCATGCCATAAACAATACTCGTCATTATTATTAATATTAAGATTTTTTAGAAAATTTCCAATTTGATCATTTTTTATTTCTTGCAATCGGCATTTAAGATCCTTAGTTGCTTTATTTAGGTTTCGTTTGTCATTGGGGTTTCTGGTCGCCTGCCATACCCTCCTTAACCTTCTTTTGTTCCTAATCATAGCTCTTATTTCGGTATTTACAAAAAAATTGGTTTGATTATGATGATTTGTTATGTTTGGTGTTGATAAAAATCCTGCTTCATGAACAAGATTATTGAAAGTTTCGACAACATCATCTAACTCGGAAGTTGATTTTAATGATATATTTAGATTAACATTTCTTTCTATCCAACTTGTGAAACAGTTCATATCAGTACTATTGTTAAAAATCTTATATTTTTTTGATTGGTAATGTAAAAATGTATTAAAATTTACTATAAGTGGTGTATGGTCAGAGCTAAGGTCATCACAATCTGTTATTTGCAGAAGATTATTATTTATACCGGTATATACAACAAAATCCAATAAGTCAGGTATCTTTGACAAATCTGTGGGCCAATACGTGGGACTTCCAGTAGAAAGAATAGAATAGTTGTTATTATTTATACATTTGTAGAGTTCTCTACCTTTAGGTTTATTAATCTGGAGCCCCACCAATGATGTTTAGAGTTGAAATCACCTCCAACTATAAATCTAGGTCCAAGAGATTTGAAAAATTCTTCAAATTCTTGACATTTTACTGAAAAACGTGGTGGAAAATAAATAGCACATACAGATATATTAATTGAGTCACAAATAATTTTGATACACGCGGCTTGAAGGTAGGGTTTTCTTATTTCATTAAAAATGTCATATTGTATCGAAGATTTTATTAATATTGCTGATCCTGCATGTGCTCTATCGTCTGGATGGTTGGCGCATATTAAATCGTAATCTTTTATTCGGAAAAAGGATCTGGAAGTGAAATGAGTTTCGGATACAAGAAGGATGTCAATAAAATTAGTTTTAAGAAATAATTCTATTTCTTGGGTATGATTGGAAAGCCCATTGGCATTCCATATTGCTATCCTTAGGTTTAGCCGCATAATTTTGTTATTAGAACAGACATCATGCCTATAAGCTTGTTTGTCAACTCTATTTGATTCTCTATTAGTTTTTCTATTTTTTCAAAGGGATTGTTTGGCTGTTTACTTTGTAGAACATCAGAGTATGAACTATTATTATTATTATTTTGGCGTAAATTTGGAACTGTATTTTGGGTTATATTAGGGAAGTTTTCATTGTTGAAGGCATATTGGTTGTTTTGATCTCTTCTATATAAATTATTGTTTTGCAATCTTCTTTTCAACATTTGTTTATATACAATACATCCTTTATAGTTAGCTGGATGATTTTGTAAGCAGTTAACACAACGTGGTGGAGTTTCATTATTTTTAGAGCAATCAGTGGTAAGATGGCCTAACCCACATTTTACGCAGTTTTCCTGTTTGCGGCAATATTTTTTCGTATGACCAAACTCTTGACACCGATGGCATTGCACAATATCTTTAGTTTTTTTTGGAGGTTCAATATTTACAATGGCATTATTAATATATTTGATATCGTATATACTTTTGTTGTTTGTAGCTGGTTCCAGGTCAATGTAAAATATTGGAAGTGGGACTTTCGTGATCCTGCTTTGTAGATTCGTGATGTTTCTAACTTTATGTCCGTAAATTTCTATATCACTTTTGATATCGCCGATGGGGGTTGAATGGTGTAGATTTTTTACCACTACCCTATACGATCGTTCTTGCTTAACTTGGTAAGTATGAAATTTAAGTTTTTTATTATTTAGATAAGTAACAATTAATCTATACGATTTAATATTTTTTATCATCAACCTAATTTGGCCATCTCTTAGAGACTTGTAATTAAAATCATCGGAAGGAATTATTTTGGAAAAAGATTCAATCATTTTACTAACGTCAGCAACAAAAGGTATAAATATAGGAGGAGGTTTTGGTACAGTATCATTATTATCATTCTGTTCAGTATCAGTATTATCCATCTCTTCATCTGAAGAGCCTATTTCATCATTTTCGTTATCAAGTGCTGCAAAACGATTACTATTTTGAGAGGCTGCTTGTTTTGAAGTACCAGCAACGTTGTTGTTTATGTTTGGAATGCAAGCACCGTTAAGAATGTTCTTGTTATCATTTAATGTAGTTGAATTTTTGTTATCAATATATATTCTTTTGTTTTGAAATATTGTGGGTGATTTAGTTTGACGGCGTTTCAACGTAGGCAAAGCAACTACTTGCCAGCCAATATCATCATCGCTACCATCAGTGTCCTCAGACATGATGAGGGCAATGAAAATTGTTTATGTTTGTTTTTTGTATATTTATTGCTATGCGTACGCGATTGCGGTCTTAAGAAGACTCCTTTATTCAAAAATAACGAAAGAACAGAATTTGAGTTCTTTGACTGGAAAAATTCACAATTGTTTTTTTTTAATTAAAATATAAATATTTTTTATTTGAGTTTACAAATTTTTTTTATTTTTTTTCCGCACCAAACTTTATAAATAAATATATAATTAAAAATTTATTAAATACAAGTTTTTGTACAATCATATTAAAGCAAATTTATGAAAGTTTAGAAAAATTTTGTTTGAAAAAAAAAGCGTCTAAGAGTTATATTCAAAAACAATTATTTATTTAATAAACACTAACGATAAGTGAGTGTAATGTAGGTTTAGTGTACAAATATTCCTGCTGTAAAATGGAGTATTAATTTTATGAAATTGATATATTTTATTTAAATAATAACACGGTGCGACAGTCAAAATACACCCAACTAATGACATAGTTAGTGTAGGTTAAGAGTTTTGTTGAGTAGAACTCAAAAATATTTTTTTTATATTTCACGAACCGTCCAAACTTGTTTTATTTGACAAAAATGGGTTTTTTGATCTTTTCACACAAAATTATTGATTACCCAAATATTTTTTAACCTATATTCAGATGAGCCTTTATATTGAGCGGTATACATTATACATATTGTTCAAACTTAAATGTTATGAGTTTTGATCGGGTAAACGTGGAAAAAAATTATTTATTTTTATTTTTCATATTTGGCCATTCTTAATTGCAAAATTTGATTAAAAAATATGAAATAAGTGATGTCATTCTGAAAATGCATTATCTTGTGAAGACATTGACATTTCGTTTGATCAAATTGGATAAATATTATTATATGTATATACATATGTATGTCATCTTATCAAATGAACTTTCAATTCAAAAATTTTCAAAGTTTTGATGGATCTTGATTGTTTATCGTAAATTGTGTCAATTTCACGTTTGAGCGACCACCAGTGGTAGTCAAGATATCGGATATCGAGGATATCGGATCTTTCTCTCTATCTTTAAATTTAAATAAAACAAATTGCGTTTATATGTCCCCCACGGCTTCTGTGGTTACTGTGCATCTCAAATGTCCAATTTTCCATAACTCTAGCGTATAAATCAAGTTAAATTTAACCGATTGCATGGTTATGTTGACTTTGGTACCGCTGTGGTTCGTGACTTATTCGCATACACCTGCGACTTCAGGAAATCACACAAAAAAGTCACGACCTCAGATACCTTCACCTCCACTCAAATCGCTCGAGTAGAATATTCAATTTGGCAAGGACTGTGTGGCACACTTTTGGTCTTCGGATATAAAACTTGAGGTCAAAAGAAGTTTTTAGTCATCGACATATAGCGCTCACCGTTGTCAATGGTGAGCTTGCTAACATCGTTTTCAAGAAAATATGAAATCACTTAAACAGTGGCTTTCTTGGATATCGTAAGGATTTGTATCGTTCCAATTTCAACAAATTTTTTTTATTCACGAAACTATACATTTAGAAACGAGCCTCATCGCTGAAGATGATTTTTCGATGAAAATTACCTTCAGAATCCACTCAGCAAACACATGTCGTTGACTATGGCGTCTACGGTGATTTGACAAGAGACTGAACAAATGACAACCAATTTGGCAGATGTAGCTTCAACAAGAAAGCCGTTAACAACTATCAATGAGCGGACGTCCTTTATTCGAAGAGCCAATTATGAATATACGAGTATTTCTTCATAATTCTAGGGGGAACATAGACTCTGGGAAGTCGCAGTAGTCTAGTAGGTAGTATGTTGGTTTAGTAGACGTAAAGCCAATGTTCAAACCCCAGGTCATACATCAAAACGAAAATATGAAAATATTTCTTCGGCGACTTCCTCTCTCAGCAGATTTCCGGCAAAAACTCGCAGAGTTTGTCAAAAATCTGTCGTTCGAGTCGACTTTAAACTGTAGGTCGCGCCACTCGTGTATAAAATTAACACACACACAACATAAGTGGTGTGAGAAACTAGGCCGTTATCCTGACTGAAAGGTTGTAATGGCCAATTATGTATGTATGTACATAGACTCTGAGAGTGGTCAATATGAGACGAATTATAATGACATCACATAGTGTGTAATGCTATTTGAAAGGATTTCTTTATCGTACACCTTTTATTTTAAGTGTACATAAAAACTTATGAGAAAATAATAAAAAAAAAATACTTCCACAAATTGTTTCCGCCCGGGTTCGAACCGGGGACCTTGTGCGTGTGAAGCACACGTGATAACCACTACACTACGAAAACCTGTGATATAGAAAGCGTTAAATAACAGTTTTCTTGCCATAGCAGAATTTAACAAAAACAATTTAAGCTTTTTCAAAAGCGATAAAAATAAAAAAGCTTTCACTTTTTAATATAAATATGAAGGCGAAAACAAATTTGTGATAATAAATTAATACAGTGAGTAACAATAATTGTGCATCGACTAGAACATAAAACAAGTTGTAATGAATGTTGTTTACAGGGTATTAAACAGTTTTTTATGAGTTATTTTTATTATTTTAATGTTTGTTTTTGTTATTGTTGTTGTATTCAATATAAATTTTACGAGTTGGCCTGCATTGAAATGTTAACAAATAATTTAAATTAATTAAACATGTGTAGTAAACATTGCTGTAAAGTATTGTTGTACGACAATATATTTATTGTCGTTGTTAATCGCCCTTTAAATGCCACAATAACTGACAGTTTATATGGCAATTACAACAAAGGATCTTTTCAATGGTGAAATTACAATTTTTATAGGAAATTAAAACAATTTTATGAGGCCGCTATAAAAGCAGAGAGGAGACCCGTCACTCTACACGCACGCACTCAGACACATCAAATGAACTGGTTTTTATGAGCAGCTATTAAATAACGGGGCGTTCCTTGTGTAATTATTACACCGTTTATTATGTTTTTTTTTATTCTCTTGATGGACCTCACCTTTCGTCATTAAGTAACGAATACAAAAACAAATATGCTGACAAGTATTACGAAATATTTTACTTTGGTTTTCCCCACAAAAAATTAATTTTTTTTTAAATAAATTCCTGTATGTTAATGGACTGTATCATTATAATCCCATAAATATCCATAAAATCAGAATTTGTAATCGTTAACGGGGAGACACTCCTTTTGTTAGGATTTCGTGACACACAATGTACACAAGTGAGCGGCATACTCTTGACATTTTGAACTTGATCTTGATCTTATTGTTTTCGAAATTTACGATCAATTAAAGTCATAAGAAATGCGCTGGCACATGAATTGTGTCTGCGGTTAAATTGGTGCAGCCTTCCACATTCAAAAAAAAAAAAACTTCTTTCTGAAGGGTGCAGGCATAAGTCTCAAAGGAATTTTGTATTTGTTATCCGTAACATTAAGTGTGGCATTAAGTGTACCTATTGTTATACACTTTAGTGTCGTGCAACAATTATTTTAAGGACAAACGAACAGACTTTGTTTGTATTAGAAAACACACACAAAACGATTCTTTTCTTTTTCAACAGAAATGATAATGATGTCGGCAGTAACATTCTAGTTTCAAATAATATTAGAAAACCATTGTTATTCTTACAAAAAATTTTCTTTTATTCGGAAATCAATTTTAAAAAAAATATAGAAAGGAAGCTATGTTTCCGCCCGGGTTCGAACCGGGGACCTTGTGCGTGTGAAGCACACGTGATAACCACTACACTACGAAAACGTTGAGTTGAAATGTGTCAAAAGCTGTATATAAGCTAAGCTAGCAAAAAGAGTGATTTTATAAAAAAAGTCTCTTTGAACCAAGGTCGGATATCGGTTTTCGTAGTGTAGTGGTTATCACGTGTGCTTCACACGCACAAGGTCCCCGGTTCGAACCCGGGCGGAAACAGAATCGTTCTTTTGGAGAATGACGTTTTAGGGCAATAAGATTTATTTAAGTTCAGTTTTTTAAGTGATCTTGGAAGAAACGTACACGGTTCTTACTTGCTTAGTTAAAAAGCATGAGATTCGTATCGGATTATCCTCTTAATTGTAAAAATTGATACATACCTAGCCTTTGCACATATTTTAATGGAATAGCTCCGTTATCAAATTAATTAATATTATGGTCTGTGGTTTCTTAATTTTTATAGAAATAAAGGCGTAATTATGTTACCAAGTGCTGGCGCCTTAGTAAGCACAAAGCAAATAATATGATGAGCTTGTTTTCATTAAACTCTGTCCATAGGTACCGATATGTACAGTGGCGAGCAAAAATGGATGCATGTTTTTAATTTCCGCGTTTATTATCTTGTAAAATTTTAATAGTGTGGAATATGATTATTCTTGCTGAGGTTTTTTCTTCATTACTTTAGCGTATTCAAAATAAAAATTCAAAAAATTTTACCAAAAAGAAATTAATTTAAATAAACGTGTTTGATGTCAATTCTTCCACTTTTGCACGTTATGCTAATTTTTGCATAAAAGCAAAAAACGATACAAATTCTTTTATTTTATATTCTTTGCATCATTTTAATAATTAGGAGCTGTCAGTAGTGATTTGAACTTAATTATCGTCCTATTGGTCTTATAATATTAATAAAATGAAAAAAAAAATAAGTGTTGAAATTGAAAATAGAATTGTGTTTCTACTAGAAAAAGGTGGATCTGCAAGAAAAATAGGAAAAGTACTACAAATATCACACTATGTGTTCGAAAACGACGAAATGTGCAGCCAGTTTCTACAACTGGAGGTCGACCAAGATTGCTCACCGATGGAGATGCTCGAATCGGGTTGGTATCCGCCATTAAGCTAAATAAGCCGGCTGTATTGCATAATAAAGTCAAGGCTCGTTTAGAATTTTGCAAAACTTATGGTAAATGGACAGTTGACGAATAGAAATGCGTGATCTGGTCGAATGAAATAAAAATTAAGCGATTTCAATCAGATGTAAAAGAGTATTATTGGCAACGGCCGCATGAAAAACTTCAAATGCATCAGGTAAAACAGAAAATCAAACATGGAGGTGGAAATTTGATGGTTTGGGGATGTGTATTTGGTGGAGTGTTGGTCCGTTAAGGATAATTATCTCAGTATCCTTCAAACAAAGAATTTATTGAAGAATGTGCGTGCCCTGAAGAAGAACTGTTTTCTAGCAGGATGTGGATCCGAAACACACCGCCAAAATTGTTCGAAATTGGATGCCCCATCAACATTTTCAATTGATTAAATGGCCACGACAAAGCCCTGATTTAAATCCAATACAAAATTATTGGGCAATTATTAAGAGAAGACTGGCAGCATATGAAAGAGCTTCAACCAATTTAGACGAACTTTTGACTAGGATACAGGATGTATGGAGAAAAATACAAAAAAAAAACCATAGAAAATTTAGTGGAAAGTATACCCAAATGCATTAAAAGCGTAAAAAAATAAACGACTGTGGACAAAATATTAAAAATTAATAAATATTTAAAAATTTCGAATACGTGCAAAAGTGGAATAATCGAATTGTTTAAGGTTTTAGCAAATAAATGAAGAAGTAAATTTAATTTTTTTATATTTATTTTTGTATCTTCAAAAAGAATGTGGCAGGATGCATCCACTTTTGCTCGCCACTGTATGTATATGCTCTAGTGTTCGCTAAAATTGGACACATGAGCAGCTGTAATCTTCCAATGCGTTACAGTCGCTATTAGAAATTTGCTATTGACGGGCATTAATCATATTTTTGGGAACGTTTTTCATCGCTGCTCATGCCACATTGTATATTCTGAAAGGACGAGGTGATGTAATCTGAAATCTTGCAACTTGACCCCATTAGGTTATGTCTTGAGAAATTTTCACAAGTCGCAGGTGTATGCGAACAAAAACCATACTGGTCCTCAATGCCAATGTAATCCATTCAATGCTCCAGAGTCATAGAAAATTCGACACATTTTTGATGCCCTCAAAACCCAAAGCAACCATGGCGAACATTCGAACGATGTTATATTCCACACTTAATGGCATCAATAGGTCCTTCAAACGAATAAATAATTTCGATGATATCGCACAGGAAACACTTAATGGAAGACTCGATAAATCAAAACCAAGAACAATGCAGAACATGAGTGTGGCAGAATGCTTAAAGATATACAATTTAACAGGCTATTTTAAGGTTGGCAAGGAAGTTTACTTTACCCTTTTAAAAGTCCGTTAAAGAAATTTTTATTAGCGCAGTTTCGGTGGCAGTCTACTCAGAACGTTCTAAACTTGAGAATAAGGAGGTCTAGGGAATTTTTTCCGAAGGGCCTGATATCATTCTGCTTCTCAGACTTCTGAGGAATGTTTCAGGACTTTATTATGCTAAAGAATCGCTACTAGAATTTCTGTAATTTTAAGCAGTTAAACGGCAATCGGATCAATTTCGATCGTCTGGATTTCGTTTTAAGGTCTGAATTAGTTGGTATCTCCCACAACATCCTCGATCAAAACTTGCGGCAGTGTTGGCTACCTCATGTGGGTTTTTGAACACACCCGCGCCTAGGTAATTGTGTAGTAGATGAATTTTTTAGAGCAGAGCAGTCACACTTCTACCGATTGCCAATCTAAACATGAGAATAGGCAAACCTCTTATCTTTGTCCGACTGTCCATTATACATACATATGTAATTGGTCAGGATTACGATCTAGTTTCTCACGCCACTTATGCTGTGTGTATTAATTTTATACATGAGTGGCGAGACCTACAGTTTAAATTCGACTACCAACGACAGATTTTTGAGAAACTTTTCATGGCAATTTTTATTTACTCTCAGAGTGTGCCATAAGTCTGCTGAGACGAAGTCGCCGAAGAAATACTTTTTGTATTTTGTTTTGATGTCTGGCATGCCAACACACTACATTACTAGCCTACGGCGACTATCCATTATTCAAATCTGTTTACTAGGCAGGCCAGTACCATACTTGGTTTAATTTGGATTGCAATCGTACAAATCAAATATTTAAACTGAGACGCCTTTGTTGCGGACCGGTCCACTACATTGTTCGTCTCTGGCTCGTCGAAGGCTTCTCTCATTTTACTCACCCTTTTTCGATATTTTAACAGAGCTATTGGTTTTCAGTTCGATTTTTAGGGATTCATGCTTTAATGTGAAGCCCTGATGCTGATCGTGGAAACTGGTTAATCAAAATTTATCATTTAACGCTTGGGCTTCTCTCCATGTAGTATCACATGTAAGTTTTAATTTCAGCAAAGCTGTCAGACCCTTCTATCCTATGCAATTTTAAATTATTTACTTTTAAAGTTGAGAACTCCAGTGCCATCAAAATCAAAAGCAAAACTATATCGATTATCATTTCCCAATCGTCTGAAAATTAAGTCTGGTACATGAATTCTTTTAAGATTGGCGTACTAGTGGGTCCTATTAGCATAAATAAGAGCGTGATACTACAAAAGTCCACGAATATTATGTATGCACTGTGGAGATGAAAATCAAGAAAATATTATAAAAGACCTTCAGTGTAACTATCCTGGAAGTCTAAAACTCGATCTGTCAGTTGACTGTTGTGGTTACTTACTGTTCCCATGAAGATTTTTTTTTGAGGAAAAGTCCCTCAAACAAACTTAGTTTCAGCTTGTTATGTTTGGAACTCTGTAGACAACCAACTGTACGGGCAGGAAAGTGGTTTACTGAATTCTGTTGTGGTCTCACAAGAGCTTGCATTGAAGTTTCTACAACCGAAACAAATGAAAAATTCACGTCATAGTGTTGACCGCAGTTTGAAAGTGAGTGGAATTGTAAAACCACTATGCACGATTATAATTTATTTTAGTCCTTTAAATTAGTTTTGCATTGAACTTGCTATGAAATTGGAACGTCATGGAAAGAGTTTGGAGATAAGCGATTGTGTTGGGTTGCCTGTAGCACATGCAAGCTAATGGAAAGAGTATTTTATGTTAAGCAGACTCATGGAAAAATCTAAAGGAAGTCTTTAGTAAGCAATTAACTTATGCAGAGCATTGAAGGTTTTAACCTAAGGACTTGGTATCTATCCTAATGTCCAGTGTTAGTTCCGTGGAATAAATAAAGTAAAGGGTGTTTTTTATAGAGGTATAGAACTTTAAGTTGGCATTACTTTTCAAGATGGCGACCGATTTAATAGCTGTCAAGTGATTTATTCTCAGTTTGGTTTGGCAATTCATCATGAATAGACTCACGCCTGAACAACGCTTGCAAATAGTGCAATTTTATTTCGAAAATAATGGTTCTGTGCGGAAAACGTATCGCGCACTACGTCCATTTTATCGTCGACAAAATCGTCCATCAGAGCAGTTAATTCGATTAACCATGGAACGATTTCGCACCACGTTTACTCTTATTGATAACTCGCATCCCCAGAGACGCTTTACGGTGCATACAGAAGAAGCTATTGCTGCTGTAGAGCGTAGCATTGAGGAAGACCCGAATGAGTCCATCCGCCATCGAGCACAGGAATTGGATCTGTGTCCATCCACTTTATGGAAGATTTTGCGGAAGGATCTTGGTTTGCGTGCTTACAAAATCCAACTCGTGCAAGATTTGAAGCCAAACGATCATCAAGTAAGGCGTAGATTCGTCGTATGGGCCCAAACCGAGATTACCGTTGTTCCCGATTTTCATAAGCGAATTTTGTTTAGCGATGAAGCGCACTTCTGGTTGAATGGCTACGTCAACAAACAAAACTGCCGCATTTGGAGTGAAGGTAATCCTCAAGTGTATGTGGAAACACCGTTACATCCAGAAAAACTGACTGTTTGGTGCGCTTTATGGGCTGGTGGAATCATTGGTTCGTACTTTTTCAAAAACTATGGTGACCAGAACGTTACAGTCAATGATGATCGGTATAGAGCCATGATTACTAACTTTTTCATTCCTGAATTGAATAACCATGATGTCCAATAGATGTGGTTTCAACAAGATGGCGCAACATGTAACACAGCTCGTGCCACAATAAATTTATTGAAAGACACGTTTGGTGACCGCCTAATTTCACGTTTTGGACCTGTGAATTGGCCTCCAAGATCTTGTGATTTAACACCGCTAGACTACTTTCTGTGGGGCTATGTAAAGTCATTGGTCTATGCGGTAAAGCCACAAACGCTTGACCATTTGTAAGACAACATTCGCCGTATTATTGCCGATATACGGCCACAAATGTTGGAAAAAGTCATCGAAAATTGGACGTCCAGATTGGACTACATCCGCGCCAGCCGTGGCGGTCATATGCCAGAAATCATATTTAAAATGTAATGCCACAAGATTATCTTTCGGATAAATAAAATTCATGTCAATCGAATAATCCATCGTTGTTTTATTGCAACTTAAAGTTCTATACCTCTATAAAAAACACCCTTTATAATTTAATATCTGTGCGTGACGCATAGGTCTGAAATGGAAATTGGAAGAAAATTTCTTGAACTTTACAGGCACCTATAGGCCTCTAATGCAAACACAGCCGTATAGATTATCTATCCAAAAGCAATTAAATCAAACCCATATTTTATAAATTGTATTAAACAACATCCAAATGGTTGAACTTATAAGGAGAGGCGAAATGCTTAACTGTTTTGTTTTTATTTGTTTACATTGTTTGTCTATTTACACGGTAAAATGTTTTGAAAAGAAAATTTTAATTTTATATTAAGGCCATACCGTTACAAATGGAAATGCATGTTTAACTAATTACTCGTATTTAACCATAAATGGCACCGCCGTATGGCATTTTGCATACTTTCAAAACGTTTCCGAGCATTAATTCGACACCGGCAACACCATTAATGGCATTTTAGTGAACACATTGTGTCCATTTGTTTTCTATCGAAAAGTTAGTCAAGTGTTATGAAATACTGGCTAAGACAGTGATTCTTAAACTATGTAAAGCAAAAGAAACATAAATTCTTTTAAACTATCCCAGCTGAGAAACACTGAATATACAATCACAACGTTTACCCCATAAGTTATGATACGATAATTACCATTGTTGGCGCAATTATAGTTTCATGTTAAATTTCATGAAAAAAACTCTTTTAAGACTGTCACATGTGACAACCGTTGGAATGTGGCAATCATAACAGAGCGTAAATTTTTTCATGCGAAATGAAATTGTCTGGACAGTTAAATTGTCATGGAGTCATGTCACTGAGGGTGCAGTATTTGTTTTGTCAGTTGAGATTGAAGCCGTAGATCACATTTAAGGCAGACTGCTTTCAATGCTTGATTTAACTTTCGCATGAATTTAATGAACAAGAAATCAGTTTCATAAGTCTGGCAAATGTTAGATTATGATTAGAACAATTGTATTTATGTCTCGGCAATTTGCAAGATTTAGCTGTACTCATAGAAGATAGATACATGTAGACCAGCATGGCTTGTTCTATATAATCCTTGAACCATTCGGAGCTCGTCATAAAGTTGCTAAGTTCCTAAATATCTGTTCTCGACGCGTTAGTAATTTAAACTTTATGTTTCTTTTCCTACCGTATAAGTCATGCCACGTACCAGTTGATGAAAATAGTTTCCTCCTGCTTTTTGCCGCTTAAATATTCCCAAATGCTTACTCGCCTAGGTCACCAAATATATGACCCGCATGACCTATACTAAGACCACCTACTGCCACCAACGCTAATGATTTTCTACGGTTTGATGTAAGACGATGTTTTCTAATGCATTGAAGTATGGTGAGGCCAGAAATATTAGCTTCTTCTTAACCAATTTCCTACACACCAACGATTTCTCAATTCCAGCAGGGAGATTTTTGTGTTGTTGTGTTTGAAAGAGGCAGGTGAATGAGAAAGTTACTTCTTTACGAATATTATAATATCCTGACACCAAGAATTTTACTGTCCTACCTGATAGTTTGGCATCGTTGCCTGGAGAAATGATTGACGGACACATGGGGTGAGTTTAGCAAATAGATGCAAGCAATGAGGGATCTACATGCTTATGTAGTTACGTACAAATATCTTTTAGCCATTTCCAATCCCGGTTTAGAACAAAAAAAAAAACATGGTTAACACCTTCACGACGGTGGTTTAATTCATGCTTGTCGCCTACTGGCGGCTGTTATATTTATAAGACGTTAAAATTGTTGTTAAAAATAAATGCTTTTAAGAAAACGTGACTCAGGTATTATTATTTCGGCAATCGAAATGTTAAAGATCTAAATATTTGATATTACGTATCGTCTAACGGAATGATCAATTGCGGGCCATGTCGGTGGTACACGTCGCCCGAAGAGACAATCTAGAGCTGCCCACCGGTGGTACGCGCCAGCCAGAACGTGTTAAGCAAATCTTTGGTTTACTTTGTAAGCATACAAATAATCGTTACAACAAAGCAATCTTTACAGTATGAATATAATGGAGGAAAAAAACTTTAATACTCACCACTAAATATAATCCACAAACACCTTGGCTATCCCCTATTCTGAAAACATGGACAAATATATATTAAAATAAAACAACAACTACCTATATTATAGAAATCACTAAATACTCACCATTATGTACTTGTTTCTAGCGCAACACCACGTATCCTTGATGAAGCAAACTGTAATTTTTTTTTTTCAAAGACAAACAATTTTCTGTAACGAAACAACAACAATTATTGAATACATATAGGCAATCACACAATACTTGAATATTCACCACTACGCACATTTCAGTATTTTAATGTACCGTTTTAAAATAACGCGGTTAAACACGACCAACACAACAAATCAATATTTTCTAAAATAAAATAAAAACTTCATTAAAAACGAAAAAATATCTACACACTAATGCTTATACTCACTACTAATAAACACGATTAAATAGGCCTCTTGATTAAAGACACGACACTTATTGCTGAAAATATAACAACAATTTCATTACACACCTACATAGTTGAATACATCTATAAATATATGCATTAATACTCACCACTATTCATCCGGATATATCAAAAAACCCCCATAAAAAAGACCATTTTTTCGAAGAAAACACTATTTGCTAAAAATAAAAACAACAACTTTATTAAAGAGATGAAGACATACACATACATACAATAATACTCACCACTATGTATTCGATTGCTTTAAAAACTCGCGTTAAACTGACATACATAAGGAAGACCATTTTTACAACGAAAAAAAAAAACACAAATTTTTCTGTAAAAAAAACAACAACTTCATTAAAAAGCCAATATCCAAGTACATATACATTTATACTCACCACACGCACTAAAATAATTGATTATATCGTATTAAATAACCGCAAATATTAATTAAAACTAATTTTAAAACACCGCACAATAGATTTATTTATTTTAATTATATTTATATATGTATTATTGCTTTAATTTAATTAAAAAACTTCCGAACAATAATTAGAATACAAACACAATTTCACCACGCAAGCGTACACAAACGAACCCGAATTCCTACTAATTTTAATACTCATCCCTACGCAATCAATTGCTTTAAACCTGTTATATTCACCCCTTCTCTTTTAAATGCTTAGAAAACTCCAATCAACAGTTATTTGCCAATCTACATGCATGCATAAAAAATACTCATACGTAGGTTAACGCATATTGAGTACCACCGCCCATACGACCTTTTTCATACATAACCTTATTGCTTTACTTCTCTTTCAGTAAAATAAAACAACAACTCTATTTGTGTAGGTGCGTATGCACTTTATAACCATCAATTAATCTTACCTTTTTTACTCACCCTTTAATATTCTCCCTCTCATACATATTCTTTAAAAACCACAGCACATAAATAAATACTTGCGTGTTTCTACCGGAAACCAATAACAACATTCAGTTGCATAAACCCTTTAATGCAAATAAAACAAAAACAATAACACTCCGCCTCACCATGATACCATAGTTACTCTCTGAGTAAAAATAATATTTGTTCACCTCTTATGTCCAAACAAGCATAAGATTAACCAAATCAATGTAATTGTAACAACAAATCATAAGAACATGATCTAATATTAACCGCTCTCACCATTGTTCTTTGATCTCTTTATTCATGTGCGTGTGCTTATTTTCCATGCAGGTGTAACCTCTTAAATGACGTTCTTATGTTTTGTTATTACAATTACATTAATTCGCTTCATCTTATGCGTGCGTTGGGCGTAAGAGGTGAACAAATATTATTTTTACTCAGAGAGCAATTATGGTATCGTGGTGACGCAGAGTGTTATTGTTTTTGTTTTATTTGCATTAAAGGGTTTATGCAACTGAATGTTGTTATTGGTTTTCGGAAGAAACACTCAACATTTCTTTTATTTTGTTGGAGTGTGCTTTTTAAAGGAAATTTTGTGAGAGCGTGAATATTAAAGGGTGAGTAAAAAAGGAAAGGTTAATTGATGGTCACAAAGTGCATATGCACCTACACAAATAGAGTTGTTATTTTATTTGAATGCAAGAGAAGGAAAGCAATAAGGTTATGTGAGAAAAAGGTCTTATGGGCGGTGGTACTCAATATGCGTTGACCTACGTATGAGTATTTTTTTAAGCATGCATGTAGGTTGCCAAATAACTGTTGATTGGAGTTTTCTAAGCATTTAAAAGAGATGGGGTGAGTATAACAGGTTGTAAAGCAATTGAGTGCGTAGGGATGGATGAGTATTAAAATTAGTAAGAATTCGGGTTCGGTTGTGTACGCTTGCGTGATGAAGTTGTGCGTATATTCTAATTATTGTTTGTAGGTTTTTTAATTAAATTAAATCAAAAAAGCATATTGTTTGTGTGATTAAAATAAATAAATCTATTGTGCGGTTTTTTAAAATTAGTTTTAATTAATATTTGCGGTTATTTAATACGATAAAATCAATTATTTTAGTGCGTGTGGTGAGTATAAATGTATATGTACTTGGATAACGGCTTCTTTTAATGAAGTTCTTGTTTTTTACAGAAAAAAGTGTTTTTTTTTCGTCGTAATATTGGTCTTTTTTGTGCGTGTCGTTTTAACGCGGATTTTTTCAGCAATCGAATGCATAGTGGTGAGTATTATTGAATGTGTGGATGTCTTCTTCTCTTTAATAAAGTTGTTGTTTTATTTACAGAAAAAAGTGTTTTTTTGTCGGGTTTTTAAAGCAATCGAATGCTTAGTGGTAAGTATTAATGTATGTGCGTGTGGTTGTTTTCTTCTTTCTAATAAAGTTGTTGTTTTATTTCCAGCCAAAAGTGTCGCGTTTTGTTTGATAAAAAAGGCCTGTTTAATCATGTAAATTTTAGTGCGGGGTTTTCCAGAAATCGATTGCATATTGGTAAGTATTGTTGTATGTGTGGATGTCTTTTTCTATTTAATAAAGTTGTTGTTTTTATTTTCAGCAAATAGTGTTTTTATCGGTTCGTAAAAATAGTATTTTTCATGTTGTTTTCGCGCGGGTTTTTGATGCAACCGGTTATATAGTGGTGAGTATTAATTTATGTACATACAAACATTAGTAGTTAGCTACATATACCTATATAATGAATTATTAGTACATTGGCCAAATCTATGTAATGAATTTTGGATCATATTCGTTATTGAAAGGCGTGTCATAAGATTATCCATCTAACCCAAAGCAATTAATTTTGCGTTCTTCTTTTTCTGTTTCGTGTAAGAATACTGAGTCCATTTTAAGACTATTTAATGAATAGAAAGTCGAAACTTTTGAGGTCCGAATTAAACGTTTATATGAAGAGTCAGTTATATCACGCTTTCTTACTTTAGCCTTTGGTTTTGTTGGATGTCATTGAACGTTATTTTATTTGAACCCTCCGTGATCCGAGCAATTTTCTTAGGTAAAGTCTTGCTTTCAAATTTGAAGTCACATTTAGTCCTTTTTAAGTTTCAATTATTTTTTTGCAAAACTTGTGGATTTTTTAAAACATTTAATGCAAGTGTCCGTTTTTTATAAATTTTATGGCAGGTTATTGGGAAAAAATGTGGTCGCCGTAGTCTAGTAGATAGTGTGTTGGCTTATTAGACGTAAGGCCAGGGTTCAAACCCCAGCCCAGACATCAAAACAAAATACAAAAAGTATTTCTTCGTCCATTTCCTCTCAGCAGATTTCAGGCAAAAAGTAAATAAAATTGCCATGGAAAGTTTCTCAAGTTATGTATGTATTGGTATTGGTAAAAAATTTCGGTCATATCATACCATTCCCAAGCTTATGTTTAGAATGTGAAATTATTGCATCGGACCTCGTATCGTCAAAAATTCAAATACTTCACTTGAGTCATGAGGAATTAAACTATTTTTAAGCTTCTGAATTATCAAAATAATGACTTCTTAGGCTTAAACCATCGTTTAAAGTTTAATCCTGGTACATCAAATGGTGAAATCAATTTCGATGTGGTGAATGATTAATATTTTCTCGACTCTGGTGTGATCGTTGTAATCATTCAATTGCACTGCTTGAATTAAAGTGAAGTAAAGATCTTTAAAGCACGATACTGTCACTTTCATTATTAAAATTTAAAACAAATTTTGATGGTTATGTTGACCACCCAGTTGGTCTGGAACTCTTTAACAATTGACAGGTGGCATAGGTCAGTGAACCTTCAAACAACGTGTCAGAGTAACAGACAAAAATACAAGGAAAATCGAAAAAAGTCAATTAAATTGACACTTCGAATACGAGAAGACAAAAATATTTCTTAGAATTTTCATTTCGTTTCCTTCTCTTGTTTTTTGTGATTACACATCCTATAAAAATGACGCACACACACCTACAAACAAACCTCTTTCAAATATTTAAATCCGTACAATAGAAGGCCAATAAAAAATAAAAGTTTCTCTCGTGCACATTGATCAATGATCAAGGAAAGGGTGAAACAATACAAAATCTGACTATAAATCTGAACTGAAACGATCACACAGATAATAAGCAATTCAGTTTGAGATTTATTAGAGATAAGTAAACAGGAATACAACGGCATTCACACACACACACACACACAAACAATGTTCTTTATTTATTTAAATAAATAATAAAAATGAAAATAAAGAACAAAAAAGAATGTCTCGTCCAAAACTTAAAAAAAAAGCAAATATTTCTGAACTGAGGTGCTTGCTGGTGGTGAATTATTTCAAAGTAATCGGAATGAAACCAAAAAACCAATAATAAAAAGCGTTTTAATAATAACCTGACACATATTGTTCATGAAATGGGTAACATTTTTGGTGTTAAACGAGGGTGGAGCCTTAAGATATTCAGGCATTTCTTTCATATACATTTAACTTTCCATGCTAACCTCGTTTATTTCCATGAAATAATTTAAACGGTTTCTGAATTGCTGCAGTAACCGACACCTAAAACATCAAGTGCGTATTGTTTTTTTTTTTTGGGATTTTTGTTTTTGTTTGCTCTCCCGTATACACAATGGTATTTTAGGTACCATCTGATGACCATTTCAATGGTGTTGCTCTGACGATGATGACGATCTCAATTGATGATGATGATGCAGTGATTTATTTTTATTGGCTCACATTCCCAATCTCATTGATCACTGATTACAATCAACTCACAATAAAAAAAAACAAATACAAAAAAAAGCTTAAATAAAGACAAAAGCAATAACAATAACAACAACAACAATAAAGAAAAGGCCAGAAAAAATTATAAATCAATAATAATGATCACATGATATATGGACTGGCGTTTATTTCCATTTTTTTGGGATTCTGGCTTCTTTTATTGACTTTCAAGCAGCCTAATTTGGTTGTGCGTTGTGCGAATTTAAGCAAGCAATTTAAAATGAATATTTCTCTTGGATTCTGACCCCAACTCACCTCGTGTTATTAATATTCCAAAGAAATCTAGAAAAACTTAAAGACTAGCAATGATTCTCTAATTTTCGGGAGGTGGCTAAAAGTTAAGGCTTTTAATTATAATTTATTATGCGAGTATTTTTTCAAAGTGTTAATCAAATCAATTTTCTTTAATTGGAAAATTGCATACTTTTTAAAAATATTAGGTCATGAACTATAATGTGCCTCTATCATAAATTTTAATTTATTTAAATACCTTCTGCAATTGTTTCTTTTGAAACAACTCTCTGAGGACAGCCAATTAAATATTTTTAAAAGTCCTAAAATGAGAGTTTATCCAGATACCTTATCAGAAAATGTCAGCATTAGTCAAATTAAAACACACTTGAGCACTAATAGAGCTTCATTTAATGCCACATGAACTGAAGTCCATATTAACGGGGCTTAACAATCAACTTTGAATTTTTACCTCGAAGCATACATACATACATAATTGGCCATTACAACCCTTCAGTCAGGATTACGGCCTAGCTTCTCACACCACTCATGTTGTGTGTGTTAATTTTAGACATGAGTGGCGGCACCTACAGTTTAAGGTTGACTCCGAACGAAAGATTTTTGAGAAACTTTTCATGGAAATTTTATTTACCCTCAGAGTTTTTGCCAGCAATCTGCTGAGAGGAAGTCGCCGTAGAAATATTTTTCCATATTTTCGTTTTGATGTCTGCCCTCGAAGCATGATACTCTGAAATTTAAACTGAAGGTCTGATCATTTAATAAGTCCTATAATTGATAGTATCAAGAAACGATTACTTCGTCAAATTCACAAGAAACTGTGCGGACGTTAATTGGAAAAAACTTTCTTATTTTTTTCATTGAGGCCAACACTCAGGAAATTATTACTATTCAGGCAGTGCATTGCATTGGAATATCCCAAAGTGAGTTACAGAAGAAGAGCTTATGAACCCATAACCCCGCAATTCACATATTGGCACACAACTCACTAGATTACTGGGGCACTTTACCAGTAAATGATATCTTTCTGCATGTTTTCTATTTAACATAGGCCAGTAAGAGCTATGAAGGATGGATAGTTTATGCGCCAATATGAGAGTTGCCCCTCAGTGTGGTGTTTAAAATTCAGATCAAAAGAGATACAACTGTTGCTTGGATGTAAGAGAAAACTTAGGCCTCTGACTCTGAATCAATTCCGCGGGGTACTCAACGGTTGTTGTTTTAGCCTGTATTTGTTTAAGAAATGGAGAGATATCTTCATTTCAAACTTTTCAAAGAAAATATTGCTACATTTGTACCTTTTTAAAATGAGTTCGTTGATTGCAAACAAAATAAAACAATAAATTGGTGTTTAGTTTCAATTAAACTCTTTATTATTCGCACTACTTTTGTGTGTCACCGTTTACAGCTTGACTAATACAACAATAATCGCTTGTTCGATATTCTTGTTTGCTTACAACGCAGATCTTTTCAATGGCGATCTTCAAACCACAACTGTTCCTTTCACACGCAACGCGTCCCTACACAAGACTGACTGAATTCTTACTACTCCTTGCCTGCTTTGTCTTCCCTTTTTATATGCCAACGTAATCAGTCTGATGAAGGTTCTTGAAATCGAACGTTTGCGGTTTCGCCTTCTCGAGAACTCTATCGCGAGATCATTGTTTGTGTATTTTGTTCACATTGTTTGTTGTTGCGTTGTCGCTTACTTGTCTATCCCCGTTTCTTTCATACTAATGTTGTTGGTTTACTTGTAACAAGGTCGTTGTATTTGTTTGTGTAGCTTTTGCAAATTTTAATATTAAGCTATGTACACCGTTTCCATTTTCGTAACAATATCAATTTTCCAATCATCTGTGTAGGCTTTTATTAACCCCCTAGAGATAACCATGTTAGAAAACATGTCATATGTACTTGTAATTTGGAGAAGTGGCCCTTGCTTTCATTAAAGATTCTTCCAACAAAACACTGCATGATGTAGCAGTGTTTAATGGTCGTTACTTAATACGACATCCATTGAGAAGGTTGGAGTTTCTTCATAATAACTCCTGAATAAATTGCAATGGTCTTTAAATGTGGATGGAGCGATTGGTTCCTTCCCCTATCACTGTTTTTCATTGTACAAAACTAAGTAGAAACTGATTTAACCACTGAGGTCGCTAGAAATAATTTTATAGGTTATTTAAAATTCCATTTGTCTTCTGTATGGTGGAGTTTTATTGTTTATTAGCTTAGCTAGCTCTGACTTGTAATCTCTACTGGCCTTGAAATATTGCAATTGATTCACTTATTTAAGTAAGAGTATTATCTCCTCCTAATAGCTAAATATTGGTCTAAACTAACTCGTCTTGGATTGAGAATGATTTTAAAAA
This sequence comes from Sarcophaga subvicina, assembly GCA_936449025.2. NCBI lineage: Eukaryota > Metazoa > Arthropoda > Insecta > Diptera > Sarcophagidae > Sarcophaga > Sarcophaga subvicina. The sequence goes on from OW388081.2 coordinate 34,682,292, forward strand.
ATACTGCAAAACCATTCAGTCATGATCGTAGATGGTTTTGCTTAGCAATGCCAAATATTAGCCATTTTTCCGATCAATCTGCTCATTGTCAGTCACATATAAGAGATCAATCGTACTCTGCTTTCTGTGAATGTGAATATGAGTTAAGTTTACTCTAAGCCAGGCTTGAAGGTTGTATAAATTTATGTTACTGAGTAATGATTGCGTTAAGCAATAAGACTTTTAGTCCATCAAACAGGAAGCATAGATTATCCCACTGTTCTAGGTATAACAGGTTAGTTTTACATTGTCGGTAACGGTTGCAAGCTTTATTAATACTTAGCCTGCCATTCTCCCTACCTATATTTCGTGATTTATTCTTCTGAGCGATTAAGGTAGATATTACTTGCGTGCACCTCTTGAAGTCAGGTCCATTGAAAGTTTCAATATCTTCTTTCTGATAACTACGGATTACCTGAAGTGAGGGCAATTGCTTATTCTATCCAACAAGTTTTTAGAACACATTCTTCCGCTATTTATTGTATCATACACCCCCGTAGTCTTCAAAGCCAGATTTACATATTGCCTACTTGTGTCCTACACTCTCAATTCACGCTCCACTCGAGATACTCCTCAGAATAATGATTAGACTTTTGAACAACGCAGCTAGACCTACTTCTTTTTGTGGGAAACGTACAAAAAAACCTCAAAATCGTGCTGGTGATAGTAATGATGAATGACCAACACTATGTTTCTTCATAGCATGAGTGTGCATTCCGATGTTGATTATGCGAATTCCAGTTTTTCAGGACGAAATCTCATCAAATCTAACTTTTAATTACTGGGATTGCGCCGAATACTGGGTGTCTCTTCTCTAGAGACTTCCTGCATGAAAATATATGTTATTTCTAAGGTCAAAGAATTTACTGCCTTAACCGATTCCCCTTCCATTTAGAAAAAGTCCTACCATCTACTCCACAGCGTTACTATTAGAGTATGTCTCATGCTAAGAAAGGCTTGGAAGAAGCTGAAGTCCGTAATTTCGTACACATTCCATTCGTTCTAGAAGATAAATATGATAACTCTTCCAATAATTTCTTCCTCAGCCCATTGGAAGCATGCTTCAAAATGATAAGCCAAACAACAGTCTATATTACCGGGGCTAAAAATGCTCCAAGTTCTTAGTAAACAGGGGTGTAAACATTGTTGTAAATGTTAACATTTTTATTTCTAAAAAAACTTAGAGTGGCCACATACAAAATTTTTTGGGAAAGCAGTATTAAATTTGTATTAAGTGTGGCTAAACCACCTTTCAAAACTGAATCTAACTGCTTTCGTTGCCTTCGTTTTAAAACTACAAAATTTAATTTTATTTGTTTCTTCATAACTAAGTTCCTCTTTCTCATATTATTTTTCCTTCTCAACTTAAAAAAATCTTCTTCGTTTTTTTTAACACCTTAAACTGACTTCTTAACATTCCAGTGGTGCAGTGGCGCATAATTTAAATCGAAGCCATGTGGCCATGTCTTAAAATAAATGGAAATTAAATTTCATTTTGGCACCTTCCCACATGAAATATGACGTTTTAAATGAATTATTTATTATATAATAACAGTTAAATTGACAAAAAATATTATTATTATTTTTAAACATTCATTATTAAATTTGTTCGTCTTTTTTTTGGAGAATTTTAAAGTGTGTGAAATTTAAAAATTGCATTTTGCCATCCAAAGCACTTAAAGAAATTCCCTAAGGGAGTAGCTTTACAACAGGTTAGAAATTTTTAGGAAAAATAGCCGGATTACCACTGCCCAAGTTTAACCGTTCTGTGATGGAAAAGGTGCTGCATCTCGAAGAGACCTTTTTTAGAACAGGACATTGTACTTTGAGGATTGGGATCAGCCTGTGAGACACCTCATATTTTGCGGAGTTTACGGTAATGTCGAGAAGCTTAAACCGTGGGGAATATGCTGTGTGTACCAGAAGCGTATTTTTTTAGATCACAGGCCTTGTCAGAACCTCTGACGTTGAGAGTTTTACCTCTGACATCAGTATGCTGCTGAAATGACTCCATTTCTTATTTTTTTCCTCTCTTTCCCCTGTCTTGATACTTAAACTATCGTATGTATTATCTATGAAGTCGCCGTGGTCTAGTAGGTAGTGTGTTGGCTTATTAGACGAAAAGCCAGGGTTCGAGCCCCAGGCCAGACATCAAAATAAAATACAAAAAGCATTTTTTCGGCGTCTTCCTCTCAGCAGATTTCTGGCAAAAACTCTGAGAGTAAATAAAATTGCCATGAAAAGTTTCTCACAAAATCTGTCGTTCGGAGTCGACTTTAAACTGTAGGTCCCGCCACTCACGTATAAAATTAACACACACAACATAAGTGGTGTGAGAAACTAGGTCGTAATCCTGACTGAAGGGTTGTAATGACCAATTATGTATGTATGTATGTATTATCTATTCTTCTCTTATCGTCTTGGCCTCTTGCTCTTTTACCTTTTTTTCCTTAACTGTCCCCTGGACAGAACCAGTACAGTCTATGATTTAATCTGCTGGGCCCCAGGTCATGTAGGAAATCTCGACAATGAGCAAGAAGTCGATCAGGTGAGGAGGGAAGCTTCCACGTCGTTCATGGTACTTCCACTCTTCCATGGATTGGGAGCGGTGGTTTTGGAAGGTATGCTTAACGAAAGTAAAGTAAAGAGAGGCAAAGACTCTTCCTTAATCAAGTGAACTTGAAGCAATCTAAACTATTGTTGGGGAATTACAATAAGAGAAGATCTGAATTGCCGTAGTCTAGTAGGTAGTGTGTTGGCTTATTAGACGTAAGGCCACGGTTCAAACCCCAGGTCAGACATCAAAACGAAATACGAAAAATTCTTCTACGGCGACTTCCTCTCAACAGATTTCTGGCAAAAACTCCAAGAGAAAATAAAATTACCATGAAAAAGTTTCTCAAAAATCGGACATTCGGAAACGACTCTAAACTGTAGGTCCTGCCACTCATATTTAAAATAACACACATAACATTAGTGGTGTGAGAAGCTAGGACGTAATCCTGACTGAGGGGTCTAATGACCAATTATGTATGTATGTATTCCCTTCCTTGAGACTTAAACGATCGTATCCATAATCTATTCTTGTATATATTTTTGCCCTCTTGCCCTCGATACTCCGTTCCGATGTTCCTTTAACTTTGATGCAGTTGTCGATCAACCAAGGTCTTGTAATATGTTAATTGCGCTTGAAATCGTTATCTTAGCGAAATTAAAAGAGAAAGACTTACAGCGATTAGATTAGAGGCATGTTGCATGTATGCAGGAGGCTTGTAGGGAAACACCGGGAATTACGCACTGAATGCCTACCATGGTGGCCAGAGAAATAGTAACGTAAGATACAATTGTCTGGCCAAATGGAACAAACCTGAAGACAGCTTAAATGGAGTTGGAAAAGGTACAGAGTCTAGCATGTGTTATTATAACAGAGACAATGATAATCTGTCCTTCAGCGTTACTGAAAGCTTTGATTGATTTATGTCCGCTGAATAAACGCTGTGAATACTATAGTTTTTCGTCACCTAAGGAATGGATTGGCGGACAGCTCCTTCTTTAACTGTCCCCTGAACAGAACCGGTAGACTTTATGATTTCCTCTTCTGGGTCCCAGGTCATGTCGGTGTTCTCGGCAATGAGCCAGCAGACGAGTTGGCAAGGAGGGGAGCTTACTCGCCGTTCATGATACCAGAAAGCTTCCATGAAATGGGAGCAGATGTTTTGAAAGGTAGGCACAACGAAAGGAATATTAAAGAGAGGCAACGATTTTTCTTAAATTAAGTTTGCTTGAAGCATCGGTGTGGTGTAAATCACGGCTCGTTCGCGAGTGCAAGGAGTCGTAGAGGACTTTTGGACTAGACCGTATCTGTCTGTGCTGGGTTCCGGGTCATAGCGGAATACTGGGCAATGAGACGGCGGATGCCCTCGCTAGGTTAGGTTCGCTTTCTGGGGGCGAATTGATAGTTGGTCCTGACCCCCCAGTCTGTCACCTCTACGGCCTCATCAATGGATGGTTCAGGGAAGAAGAGTAGAGGCGTTGGGGGAACGGATCGGGTTGTTTTGTCTCTAGATGTCTATGGCCTGCTGTGGACAATAGGAGAACAGGTTGGCTGCAGGGCTTGGTTAAGGCCAGCTTAAGGTTGGTTGTCGGTTTTATCACGGAGCACTGCGAGATTAGGTCGCTGACGGCGATCTGGAACAGATCCCTGCCGGACTATTGCAGGACATGTTGCGAAGAGGAGGAGTTGGAGACTATCGAACACCTCCTCTGTAACTGCCCAGACCTTGGTGGGTTGAGTTTGATGACCTTTGGCAGGGCCTTCTTTGAGAGTTTGAATTCTGTGTCGAGAGCCGACATCAAGGCTCTCCACAGACTCATTAGTGCCTTAGGCTGGTTGAGAGGCGCTAGGGCTTCATCAGTGTAGTCGCGCTCTCCCCTTTTTGTTGTGTCTTATCTGTGTAATTCCTCCACTTTCTATTCTCCCCTTTCCTACATCCTCTCCTTTTTATCCCTCTATTTATCCTTTCCTCTTTAAAGACGTTGTGCAATGGGTCAATTCGACCTCCGGGTACTGTACGTGTCTTAATTGACAAGTACACGTCCTCTAACCTAACCTAACCAATCACAATTTTGTTGGGAAATTACAATGAGATGGCATTTGAGTTATGCATCAGTTTATCCAGGAATAACCTGAGGTTGGTAACCAGCATTTTGACTGCATACTGTAGACCCTGAGTATGCTTATTCATACGAACTCAAGCCTTACTCAGGCCTAATATATAGATCCTGTGGTAATAAGAATGAATCATCGCAACACATTATTGAAACCTGTGAAGTAGTAACATACTCGTATCCCAGGAAGAAATACATGGGTGCACATCCCATGAACAATAGATCATATGGTCGCAATACTATGACAACTATTCACGGCAGTAGTCCTTGGCTTACAAACTGTTGGTAGTAACATCTTTCAGACTCGGGATATCCAGAGCTTTTCATACCGCCTCCGAGGTTCATCAAGTAATTACCACTTATACCACATGTGTAGTGAATAATTGTATTGGTGGAAAAGTTGCTTTTGAAAATCGATAGTTTGGGTTTCTTGCCTCAATTTATCAAACGATATGGTGTCTTTGGGGTACTCACGATGATTGTATATATAAGTCCGCGATGTTATTATCCTCGTTTTTTCTGGATCTTGCTAAGCTTTTCGCTCAGTGCAGCTGTTTTTTCCGCAAACACGTCATATAATGGACATTAAAATGCATAAAACGTTAAGTATTAGTGGTAATGATGACTGATTGAATATATTTTCCCGTCAACTCTTTTCACATTTGCATGCTTAATGTATGACGAATGGTTCTTGTGGTTGAGAAACTTCTAAAATTATGAAAGAAAAATTTTTTTTCGCATTTCTTTCTTTAATTGTGGGAGCGAGCAAAGAATTCCCCATTCGAGTTCCAAAAATAAGACAAAACTGCAATGAATTCAAATAGAATATGAAATAAAATTTCCAAGCCAGCCATTCACAAATTGGCCATAATAATTAAATATTTTGCCATAAATATCGTGTTTAGTTGACAATTAAATAATTTGTTAATCACGTTCTTAACATGATCATTATGCATGCATGTTATTAAATAAAACGTATAAATTAATTTTGAATTTGAAAAATTCCTTAAGAATTCTTTCGTTTAAAAGGGGGGAACAAAACAAAATGAAATAAATTAACAAAACGGTGTTGCTCTATTGTGTTGTCAATGCAAGGCATTTACACCCGTTTAACTGAACATTTGCCAGCAATTTGCTGCCAACCAACTCCCGATTGTTCACACCAACACCAAGTGTCACAAGTTCCTTAACAGTGGCCATAAATAATAGTTCTTATCTTAATTTTATGTATCATCTCTTATAATAAATAATTTTTTTTTGCTCCTCTTTCTCTCTCTGTAATATTTTGTTGTTGTTTTTTATTTTTTAATTTTTTTTTAATAAAATCAAAATAGATTGATTGTCCCATTAGCGATAATTAATGTAAATATTTTTTTTCTGCGTTTATACCAACTGCGACAACTAAATGCCAAAAGCATTATACAAGTAGTCAATAGACTTCTTCTATACACCCTATATATACATATATGTGTGGTGACATTTTAAGGTAATACATAATAATTGGTGATTTCTTAAGAGCTATAGGAAAATTTTTCAAAAGAAAAACACATAAAATTCAGAAAAATGCATGAAATCTTTATTTGAATCGATAGTACGGTCCACATAATTTAATGTTTGAAGATTATTTCATGCAAATATTGACTGCGACTGCGCCTCAAATAGTCCATCCGCTTAGTCCAATTTTGGCATACTCTTTCCAACATTTCGGCCGGTATCTCACGAATAAATACTTCAATGTTGTCTTCCAATGCGACAAGTCCGCTTTTTGTCTGTATAGACATGAGCTTTAACATAGCTCCACAAAGAATAGTCTAAAGGCGTTAAATCGCACGATCTAGGCGGTCAATTGACCGGTCCCGAACGTGAAATAAAATGTTCACCGAACTCGCCTCTCAATAAGTCCATTGTTACGCGTACTGTGTGGCGTGTGGCACCGTCTTGTTGAAACCACATGTCATGCAATTCAAGCTCTTGCATTTTGGACAAAAAAAAAAGTTGGATATAATCTCACGGTAGCGCTCACCATTCACAGTTACGTTACGATTCGCAGCATCTTTGAAGAAGTACGGTCCAATGATGCCACCAGCCCATAAACCGCACCAAACTGTGACTTTCTCTGGATGCATTGGTAGCTTTTGTAATGCTTCTGGCTGACCTTCACTCCAAAATCGACAATTCTGCTTATTTACGTATCCATTGAGCCAAAAATGAGCTTCGTCGCTGAACAGAATTTTTCGATAAAGAAGTGGATCTTCGGCCAACTTTCCAAGAGCCCATTCACCAAAAATTCTGCGTTCCAATAGGTCGTTCGGCTTCAATTCTTGCACCAGCTGTATTTTGAAAGGCTTCACACCTAAATCCTTCCGCAAAATTGTCCACGTTGTTGAGTAACAGTGGCCCAAATGCTGCGAACGGCGACGAATCGACAATTGATGGTAAGCGTGTTGGTAGTTTAATGTCTAACAATGTAAATTTGGTGCGAATTTTAGTCACAATAGCCCGAATAGCCGCTTTAGTGGGTCGATTAAACTGACCATAAAATGGAAGAAGCGCGCGATGAACTTTCTTAACAGAGCACGCATTTTGATAATAAAATTCAATGATTTGCAAGCGTTGTTCGTTTGTAAGACGATTCATGGTTAAATTATAGACCAAACTGAAGATCTTTGACAGTGAAACAAAACACGAAACGTGCTTGAGCTGTTTAAACCAGTGTTGCCAAAAAGATAATAGCAAAAAAAATCACCCGTTATATAATAGTCTAGTATGTAGTGTGTATGTCCAAACCCGAGGTCAGACATCTCCGACAAAACGAAATACGAAGAAATATTTCTTCGGCAACTTCTCAGCATATTTCTGATAACAACTCTGAGAGTAAATAAAATTGCCATGACATTAGACATTTTTGTAAGAAACTTTCGTCCCTTCGGTGAAACGTCACAAGAATTTTCAAAAAATAATATATTCAGCTGCAGATGTTATGCAGCTTTCATACGTTCATACATTTCATCTTTGCTCGGTCTGCATTCACAATTTTCCATGCAATATTTTATGTGTCATTATGGCACCTGTCATACACAATGCAAATTTAGTAGAATTTTCGCCAGCACAGTATGATGATTGCCTGGTGAGAGTTCATTTGAGAGTGTAAGAGTCAGTAGAAACTTTTCTTCAAACTTAACCGTTAATTGTGAGTTTGCAG